>OY748330.1:7500000-8750000 GCA_963556525.1 Cochlearia excelsa
CACAAAAGTTGTGTACATAAAGTTGTGGATACACAACGTTGTGTACAGAAAGTTGTGGATACACAACGTTGTGTACATAAAGTTGTTGATACGCAACGTTGTGTACAGAAAGTTATGGATACAGAACGTTGTGTACAGAAAGTTGTGGATACACAACGTTGTGTACAAAAAGTTGTGTACAAAAAGTTGTGGATACGTTGTATGTTATGTGGACATACTTTTGTACAATTTCGTAAATGTATTTTAATTTATTGTAAAATATATTATTTCAATATTTTTTTTGTTTATCATATATCTATTTACATAAGTAATTTATATTTAATATTTACACTCCCATATGTTTTTGTAATATTCTTAATAAATGTGAATGAAACATGTTGATATTAATAAGTGAAAACATGAAAATTACATGTACATCAAAACATATAAATGTTTTAAATTCATTATTAAAACCTATTTATTCATTTTTGAACATGAACCATCATATAATTTTAACTACAATTATAATTTATTTAAACTTGAACACAAATCATCATATGAATTGTCTATGATATATAAACTCATTGGAATAAAATTTAAACTCGTCCATTATACTTTGAACATTTGTACAATTCTATGTGGACATATATAAAAAAATCAGATATTGACTAGTTGTCCACAAATGTTGATCCATTCATAAATAAAATATATAAAAATGGATATCAAAATATATATATTAAAATTTTATAAATCAATATACGAAAATAAATTATTTTATGTTACCCTAGAAAATTAAAATTAGAATGCAAAATAGAAAAATGAGAAAGAAAATGATTGTGAAATTTATGTAGAATAAATGAATTAAAGGGTAATTTAGTCTTTTATAACAATAAAGTGCCTCAATGTCAAAAAGTGCTCTAAAGTGTAATTTGTGTTTTAAAAAGTGTGTCATGATGTAATTTTCTCTAAAATATATATATAAATAGTTTACTTTAGAAATAGTAAAACATTTTATGAGATTAACTAACAATGAATATAAAGATAATTGATTTCTATTAAAAATCATAATCAATTATAATATATTATAAGAATATGAAGTCAAATTAATAGGTGTGCATAATTGAAATTGTATTTTAATTTAGACTAGTTTTCATTTAAACCAAACATTTTTATGGATATTTTAAAAATCAATTATTTTTAAAATCAATTATTTTAATAAAATACTGAGTATAATTTGGACATAATAAAAAAACTGTAACTTCATAAGAAAATGAATATTCGTTATGATTTTGTAATTTAGTTATAACTATAATTATTGTAATCTCATCAAACGATACATATCTCACATTAGTCAAATATTTTCGATGATTTGTAAAATAAAATAACTATCACAGTAACTTTTTTTAAATACAAATGTATAAAAATACTCATCAATTTTTTTTTTTGTTATGTAAAATGTATAAAAATCAGATTACATTTGATATTTGATTTTTGTTTGTGTTACATCAACATATGACGTCTTTTTGAAATGAAAAAATGTAATGTAATTATATGAACTTTGATATGTGGGCTAGTAATGAATTGTTGTTAATTTTTTATAATGTTTTTTTTCCTTTATTAACTCAGCTAATGTTTACCAATTAGTATATATGGGATAAGATAGTTTTTGTAACTAAAATAGTTTTGTCTTTTGTTTCTCGAGTACTGAATCAATCAAGCTATGGCAGCCTTGTTTTATTTTTATTAAAATATTACTCTTTTTTTTCCCGGCGATTGATTAATACTTGTGTAAGATAATGATTTAAGCTTTATTAATGATCACAGGAACCAAATCATCATAAAGTTTGGTAGGAGATGTGGTGGATTTCTCATCTCTCTTGCTCTTCCTCTGAGTCATCTTCATCTCCGATGCAATGGCTAAGCTTTGTTTTACTTTCTCCTTGTCCACAACGGCTTCTCTCCTCCGCCGTGGATCTCATCTTCCTCATCATCCTCACCTTCTTCGCTCTCCACAAACTCCTCTCTTCTTCTTCTTCTTCGGAAGCTGACCCCACGAAACCTCTTATTGCAAGAAGAACCATTACCAGAACAACCGGTTTGTTCAAAACGACAGTCACTGTTACTATTCTCCTGTCGTTTTGCTCCGTTGTGCTATGCGTTTTGGCCTTGACCACCCGGACGGATTTTAAGCTACTAGACTCTCTCTTCTGGCTTATCCACGCCGTTACTAACGCCGTTATCTCCGTTCTGATTCTCCATCTAAAGAGATTCGCATCGTCCAATCATCCGTTATCGTTACGGTGCTATTGGGTTTCCACTTTCGTCGTCACATCCCTCTTCACCGTCTCTGGGATTCTCCGTCTTCTCTCCGACGATTCATCCTCCGCCGCGAGTCTTAGAGCAGACGACATCGCTTCCTTCGTCTCCTTTCCATTAACCGCCGTTCTCCTCATCGTCTCCGTCAAAGGATCCACCGGAGTAACAACCACTAGCAGGGTAGCGATTCCGGCGAAATCAAACGACGCCGCTTTAGAGAAATCGGAGAACGTGTCGTTATATGCGTCGGCGTCGTTGGTATCGAAAACATTCTGGCTATGGATGAATCCGTTACTGAGCAAAGGGTACAAATCACCATTGAATCTGGAGCAAGTCCCGACTCTATCTCCAGAGCACAGAGCCGAGAAGCTGGCGACTTTGTTCGAATCGAAATGGCCCAAACCCAATGAGAAGTCGAGAAGCCCAGTACGCACCACTCTCCTCCGATGTTTCTGGAAGGAAGTCGTCCTCACTGCCATCCTCGCCATCCTACGTCTCAGCGTCATCTACGTCGGTCCTGTTCTTATCCAAAGCTTCGTCGATTTCACTTCCGGCAAAGGATCCTCGCCGTCAGAGGGCTATTACCTCGTTCTCATCCTCCTAATCGCCAAATTCGTCGAGGTATTGTCGACTCACCAGTTCAATTTCAATTCACAGAAGCTAGGGATGCTCATTAGATCCACTCTCATCACCGCTCTCTACAAGAAAGGCTTGAAGCTTACCGGCTCTTCCCGTCAGAATCACGGCGTTGGTCAAATCGTTAATTACATGGCCGTGGATGCTCAACAGCTCTCTGATATGATGCTTCAGCTCCACGCTATATGGCTCATGCCTTTGCAAGTAGCTGTGGCTCTTTTCCTTCTCTACGGCACTCTTGGCCCTTCTGTTGTCACTACTGTTATCGGTTTGACCGGTATTTTCACTTTCATTCTCTTGGGAACTAGACGTAACAACAGGTTTCAATTCAGCCTCATGACTAATCGTGATTCTCGTATGAAAGCTACCAATGAGATGCTTAACTACATGAGAGTTATCAAGTTTCAAGCTTGGGAAGATCATTTTAACGAGAGGATTCTCAAGTTTAGAGAAATGGAGTTTTGTTGGCTATCCAAGTTTCTCTACTCCATCGCCGGAAACATCATCGTGCTTTGGAGCACCCCCGTCTTGATCTCTGCCCTCACTTTCACTACCGCGGTTTTCATGGGAGTCAAGCTTGATGCAGGCACAGTTTTCACCACAACTACCATTTTCAAGATACTTCAAGAACCAATCAGGACGTTTCCGCAGTCTATGATCGCTCTTTCCCAAGCAATGATATCACTCGGAAGACTCGACGCTTACATGATTAGCAGAGAGCTATCAGAAGAGATTGTGGAGAGGAGTCAAGGCTGTGATGGCAATGTCGCTGTCGAAATCAAAGATGGAAGCTTTAGCTGGGATGATGACGATGACGAGCCCGCAATTGAGAACATAAACTTTGAGGTCAAGAAAGGAGAGCTCGCTGCAATTGTCGGGACCGTTGGAGCAGGGAAATCTTCGTTATTGGCTTCGGTTCTTGGCGAAATGCACAAACTTTCAGGCAATGTTCGGGTTTGTGGGACAACGGCTTATGTAGCACAGACATCGTGGATTCAGAATGGAACTGTTCAAGACAATATCTTGTTTGGTCTTCCTATGGATTCAAGCAAGTACAATGAAGTTGTCAAGGTTTGTTGTTTAGACAAAGATTTGCAGATGATGGAGTTTGGAGACCAGACCGAGATCGGGGAACGTGGAATTAACCTTAGTGGAGGTCAGAAGCAGAGGATTCAGCTTGCACGAGCCGTTTATCAGGAAGCCGATGTCTATTTACTCGATGATGTGTTTAGCGCAGTGGATGCTCATACCGGTTCAGACATATTTAAGGTAAGCATATAATCTCTCTGTTGATTATTATTCAAAATCAAAAGTGTAAAGCTAAATCTTCTTATGTTTCTGCAGAAATGTGTAAGAGGAGCATTGAAAGGAAAGACTGTCTTGCTAGTAACACATCAAGTAGACTTCCTTCACAATGTTGATTGCATCTTGGTATGTTTTGATGGAACAAAAGATTGAAACTTTTTTGGCTTTAGGTTAGGATTTTGCTCATATATATATGATTCCATTTTACAGGTTATGCGAGATGGAATGATTGTGCAATCAGGAAGATACGACGAATTAGTGAGTTCCGGGTTAGATTTTGGGGCTTTGGTAGCTGCACACGAGACGTCAATGGAACTAGTTGAAGCTGGCTCGGCATCTGCTGCAGCAAATGTGCCAATGGCATCACCAAGAACACAAAGACGTGTTTCATTGGAGTCTCCTCGTCAACCACCAACACCAAGATCTCCAAAAATACATAGGACTACTTCAATTGAGTCTCCAAGAATACAAAGAACTACTTCAATGGAGTCTCCTCGATTAAGTGAGCTTAACGATGAACACATCAAGTCATTTCTCGGCTCCAATATCCCAGAAGATGGATCAAGACTAATCAAAGACGAAGAAAGAGAGGTTGGACAAGTGAGCTTTCAAGTTTACAAACTCTACTCCACGGAAGCGTACGGTTGGTGGGGAATGATACTTGTTCTCTTCTTCTCTGTGGCTTGGCAAGGCTCTATAATGGCTAGCGATTATTGGCTTGCATATGAAACATCAGCCAAAAACGCAGTTTCGTTTGACGCTTGGGTCTTTATCCGCGTCTATCTCATTATCGCTACTCTTTCCATTGTTCTTGTGTGCCTCCGGGCATTTTACATCACTCACTTAGGCCTCAAGACTGCTCAGATCTTCTTCAAACAGATCCTCAACAGTCTCGTGCACGCACCAATGTCGTTCTTCGACACCACACCATCGGGAAGAATTCTCAGTCGGGTGAGAGAACTTTCTCCATTCAATATCTAGAAATTCGTGGAGATTTGAGTTTTAAATATTATCTCCTTTGATATGTTTTTTGCAGGCATCTACTGATCAAACGAATGTGGATATCTTCATCCCGTTCATGATAGGACTAGTGGCTGCAATGTATACAACACTGCTCAGCATCTTCATAGTCACATGTCAATACTCTTGGCCAACTGTTTTCTTTGTGATTCCGCTTGGATGGCTCAACATTTGGTACCGAGTAAGTGATTTAAAAGAGATAATTTTATTTGCTAAATTGGTCAGTAGCTCTTTGATGTTTTATGTTCAAACTACCTCTCATTATTATTATTTTGGATCCAACAGGGTTATTACCTTGCATCATCTCGGGAGCTAACTCGCCTTGACTCAATTACCAAAGCTCCGGTAATCCACCATTTCTCAGAGAGCATAGCAGGAGTGATGACAATCCGATCTTTCAAGAAACAACAAATCTTTAGGCAAGAGAATGTGAAGCGAGTTAACGCTAATCTCAGGATGGACTTCCACAACAATGGCTCAAATGAATGGCTTGGATTTCGGCTAGAGCTGATAGGAAGCTGGGTACTCTGCATCTCGGCTCTGTTCATGGTCTTATTACCAAGCAACATTATCAAACCAGGTACTAAATCCGACTTTAGCTTGTCTTAGTAGCAAAACATTTGTTCTTTTCGTTATGATGATTATTTTGTTTTAACAGAGAACGTTGGGCTTTCACTTTCTTATGGACTATCGCTGAACGGTGTTCTGTTTTGGGCAATATATCTAAGTTGTTTCATTGAGAACAAGATGGTATCAGTTGAAAGAATTAAACAGTTCACTGATATTCCATCGGAAGCCAAGTGGGAGATCAAAGAGAACCGTCCACCTCCAACTTGGCCTTACAAAGGAAACATAAGCTTAGAAGATATAAAAGTAAGGTATAGAGAAAACACTCCACTAGTGCTCAAGGGACTTACAATAGACATCAAAGGAGGGGAGAAGGTTGGTGTGGTTGGAAGAACAGGAAGTGGTAAATCGACTTTGATTCAGGTCTTGTTCAGACTTGTGGAACCATCTTCTGGGAAGATAATCATCGATGGGATTGATATCTGCACATTAGGACTTCATGATCTGAGGTCAAGATTCGGTATCATTCCACAAGAACCTGTTCTCTTTGAAGGAACCGTACGGAGTAATATTGATCCAACTGAGAAATACTCTGATGAAGAAATATGGAAGGTTAGATGTTTATTAAGTACTTTTCAGCCTTTTTTTGGGGATTCTTGATCCAACATATTCCCATTAAACTGCTCTGTTTTGTGTTTACAGAGTCTGGAGCGATGCCAACTAAAAGAGGTTGTCTCTTCCAAGCCCGAGAAGCTCGATTCTCTCGGTGAGTTAAACCGTTTTGTTTTTGAAAACGATTGATAGATTGTTATTTAAAATGAGATGATAATAAAGAGTGGTGTATAATGATAGTGGCGGATAATGGAGAGAATTGGAGTGTTGGTCAGAGACAGTTACTGTGTCTAGGAAGGGTGATGCTGAAACGAAGCCGTATACTGTTTTTGGACGAAGCAACTGCGTCAGTTGATTCGCAGACTGATGCTATGATACAAAAGATCATAAGGGAGGATTTTGCAGCTTGTACAATAATAAGCATTGCACATAGGATACCAACGGTAATGGACTGTGATCGTGTCCTTGTAATAGACGCAGGTAGAGCGAAAGAGTATGATAGTCCAACACGTTTGCTTGAGAGAAGGTCGTTGTTTGCTGCGTTGGTTCAAGAGTATGCTCTCCGTTCTGCTGGCTTGTGAAACCTTATCGTTTCCTTTCTTTCTTTCTTTCTTATCAGATAATATGAACGTTAGAAGACAATGTCTTTACATTCTGGCTCAGAAACTCTGGTTTGTTTATGGTGGTTTATAAACTTTTTGAATAAATAAAAAGATGTTACTTGTACAATTATATTATAGGGAAAATTCCATATTAATACACCAACTAAATTATTATTAGCTTTTTAATACACCAACTTTTTGATTGCCCAAAATAATACACCAACTATTTTATTTGTTCATTTTAAATCACAAACTATTTTAGTTTCTTATTTTAAATCACAAATCAAATCATCTAACCATTTAACCAAATCACCGTTAGTTGACTGTTAGTTTATTTTTTTTAAAAAAAAATTTTTTTTGTTATTTTAATAAATAAATACTTTAAAATTATACAATTTTTTTTGTCAAGTTTTAGAAAATAAATGAAATCAGTAGCAACGGTCTTTTAGTCCATAATTTCTAATATCTTGTAAAAATTTGAGATTTTGTGGGTTATAACACACAAATTTTACAAAGTTTTGTCAAACTTTAGAAAATAAATGAAATCAATATAAACACTTCTCTAATCCATAATTTTAATAACATGTAAAAATATGAGATTTTGTGGGTTATATGACACGAATTTTATAAAATTTGTCTTATTTTAGAAAATAAAATAAATCAATAACAACACACTTCTATTCCATAATTTCTAACATCATGTAAAACGTTTGGATTTTTTGGGTTATATGACACGGAATTTATAAAATTTGTCTAACTTTAGACTATAAAATAAATAAATAGCAACACACTTATATTCTATAATTTCTAATATCTTGTAAAAAATGAGAAATTTTTGGGTTATAACACACGGATTTTACAACATTTTGAGAAATTTTAGAAAATAAATGAAATCAATAGCAACATTCTTTTTGTCCATAATTTATAATAACTTGTAAAAATTGGAGATTTTTTGGGTTATAACACAATGATTTTACAAAATTTTATCAAATTTTAGAAAATAAATGCAATAAATAGCAACACTCCTCTAATCTATAATTTCTAATCTCATGTAAAAATATGAGATTTTGTGGGTTATAGCACACTGATTTTACAAAATTTTGTCAAACTTTAGAAAATAAAAGAAATCAATAGCAACACTCTTTTAGTCTATAATTTTTATATTTTGTAAAAATTTGAGATTTTTGAGGGTTTATAGCACACGGATTTTACAAAATTTTGTCAAACTTTAGAAAATAAATGAAATCAATATCAACACTTCTTTAATCCATAATTTCTAATAACTTTTTTCAATAGCAACACTCTTTTTGTACATAATTTCTAACATCTTGTAAAAATTTGATATTTTTGTGGGTGTTAGCACACTGATTTTACAAAATTTTGTCAAATTTTAGAAAATAACTGAAATCAATAGCAACATTCTTTTAGTCCATAATTTCTATATCTTGTAAAAATTTGAGATTTTTGTAGGTTATAACACACATATTTTACAAAGTTTTGTCAAACTTTAGAAAATAAATGAAATCAATATCAACACTTCTCTAATCCATAATTTTAATAACATGAAAAATATGAGATTTTTGTGGGTTATATGACACGAAATTTATAAAATTTGTCTATCTTTAGAATATAAAATAATTGAATAGCAACACACTTATATTCCATAATTTCTAATATCTTGTAAATAAATGAGAATTTTGTGGGTTATATAACACACGGATTGTAGAAAGTTTTGAGAAATTTTAGAAACAAATGAAAAACAATAGCAACACTCTTTTTGTCCATAATTTATAATATCTTGTTAAAATTTGAGATTTTTGTGGGTTATAACACATTGATTTTACAAAATTTTGTCAAATTTTAGAAAATAAATGCAATAAATAGTAACACTCCTCTAATCTATAGTTTCTAATATTATGTAAAAATATAAGATTTTGTGGGTTAGCACACTGATTTTACAAAATTTTGTCAAATTTTAGAAAATAAAAGAAATTAGTAGAAACACTCTTTTAGTCCATAATTTCTATATCTTGTAAAAATTTGAGATTTTTGTTGGTTATAGCACACGGATTACAAAATTTTGTTAAACTTTTGAAAATAAATGAAATCAATATCAACACATCCTTAATCCATAATTTCAAATAACATGTTAAAATTTGAGATTTTTGTGGGTCATATAACTTATATGACACAAAATTTATAATTTTTTTCTAAATTTAGAAAATAAAATAAATGAATAGCAACACATTTATAGTCAATAATTTCTAATATCAAGTGAAAATATGAAATTTTGTGGGTTAAAGCACAAAAATTTATATAAAATTTTGTGAAATTTTAGAAAATAAACAAAGCAACAACAACACTCTTTTTGTCTATAATTTATAATATCTTGTAAATATTTGATATTTTGGTAGGTTATAGCATGTTGAGTTTACAAAATTTTGTCAAATTTTATAAAATAAATGCAATAAATAGCAACACTCCTCTAATCTATAATTTCTAATATCATTTAAAATATGAGATTATGTGGGTTATAGCACACTGATTTTACAAAATTTGGTCAAATTTTTGAAAATAAATGAAATCAATAGCAACACTCTTTGAGTCCATAAATTATAATATCTTGCAAAAAATTGAGATTTGTGTGGATTTATAACACACGAATTTTACAAAATGTTGTCAAACTTTAGAAAATAAAAGAAATTAATAGAAACACTCTTTTAGTCCATAATTTCAAATATCTTGTAAAAATTTGAGATTTTTGTGGTTATAGCACATTGATTTTACAAAATTTTGTCAAATTTTAGAAAATAAATGCATTAAATAGCACACTGCTATTACTAAATTTTGTCAAATTTTTAATATCATGTAAAAACATGAGATTTTGTAGGTTATAGCACACTGCTATTACTAAATTTTGTCAAATTTTTTAAAATAAATGAAATCAATAGCAACACTCATTTAGTCCATAATTTCAAATATCTTGTAAAAATTTGAGATTTTTGTGGGTTATCATCCTACATTGATTTTACAAAATTTTGTCAAATTTTAGAAAATAAATACAATAAATAGCAACCCTCCTCTAATCTATAATTTCTAATATCATGTAAAAATATGAGATTTTGTGGGTTATAACACACTGCTTTTACAAAATTTTGTCAAAATTTTAAAAATAAATGAAATCAATAGCAACACTCTTTTAGTCCAAAATTTCTAATATCTTCTAAAAAATTGAGATTTTTGTGGGATATATAGCACACGGATTTGACAAAATCTTGTCAAACTTTACAAAATAAAAGAAATTAATAGATACATTCTTTTAGTCCATAATTTCGAATATCTTTTAAAAATTTGAGATTTTTGTGGATTATAGCATTTCGAAAATCTCAAATTTTTAAAAGATATTCGAAATTATGGACTAAAAGAATGTATCTATTAATTTCTTTTATTTTGTAAAGTTTGACAAGATTTTGTTAAATCCGTGTGCTATATAACCCACAAAATCTCAATTTTTTGGAAGATATTAGAAATTATGGACTAAAAGAGTGTTGCTATTGATTTCATTTATTTTTAAAATTTTGACAAAATGTTGTAAAAGAAGTGTGTTATAACCCACAAAATCTCATATTTTAACATGATATTAGAAATTATAGATTAGAGGAGGGTTGCTATTTATTGTATTTATTTTCTTAAATTTGACAAAATTTTGTAAAATCAATGTAGGATGATAACCCACAAAAATCTCAAAATTTTACAAGATATTTGAAATTATGGACTAAATGAGTGTTGCTATTGATTTCATTTATTTTAAAAAATTTGACAAAATTTAGTAAAATCAGTGTCTTATAACCCACAAAATCTCATGTTTTTACATGATATTAGAAATTATATATTAGAGGAGGGTTGCTATTTATTGCTTTTATTTTCTAAAATTTGACAAAATTTTGTAAAATCAATGTGATATAACCCACAAAAATCTCAAATTTTTACAAGATATTTGAAATTATGGACTAAAAGAGTGTTTCTATTAATTTCTTTTATTTTCTAAAGTTTGACAACATTTTGTAAAATTCGTGTGTTATAAATCCACACAAATCTCAATTTTTTGCAAAATATTATAATTTATGGACTCAAAGAGTGTTGCTATTGATTTCATTTATTTTTAAAAATTTGACCAAATTTTGTAAAATCAGTGTGCTATAACCCACAAAATCTCATATTTTAAATGATATTAGAAATTATAGATTAGAGGAGTGTTGCTATTTATTGCATTTATTTTATAAAATTTGACAAAATTTTGTAAACTCAACGTGCTATAACCTACCAAAATATCAAATTTTTACAAGATATTATAAATTATGGACAAAAAAGTGTTGTTGTTGCTTTGTTTATTTTCTAAAATTTCACAAAACTTTATAAAATTTGTGTGCTTTAACCCACAAAATTTCACATTTTCACTTGATATTAGAAATTATTGACTATAAAGGTGTTGCTATTCATTTATTTTATTTTCTAAATTTAGAAAAAAATTATAAATTTTGTGTCATATAAGTTATATGACCCACAAAAATCTCAAATTTTAACATGTTATTTGAAATTATGGATTAAGGATGTGTTGATATTGATTTCATTTATTTTCAAAAGTTTAACAAAATTTTGTAATCCGTGTGCTGTAACCCACAAAAATCTCAAATTTTTACAAGATATAGAAATTATGGACTAAAAGAGTGTTTCTACTAATTTCTTTTATTTTCTAAAATTTGACAAATTTTTGTAAAATCAGTGTGCTAACCCACAAAATCTTATATTTTTACATAATATTAGAAACTATAGATTAGAGGAGTGTTGCTATTTATTGCATTTATTTTCTAAAATTTGACAAAATTTTGTATAATCAATGTGTTATAACCCACAAAAATCTCAAATTTTAACAAGATATTATAAATTATGGACAAAAAGAGTGTTGCTATTGTTTTTCATTTGTTTCTAAAATTTCTCAAAATTTTCTACAATCCGTGTGTTATATAACCCACAAAATTCTCATTTATTTACAAGATATTAGAAATTATGGAATATAAGTGCGTTGCTATTCAATTATTTTATATTCTAAAGATAGACAAATTTTATAAATTTCGTGTCATATAACCCACAAAAATCCAAAATTTTTACATGATGTTAGAAATTATGGATTCGAAGTGCGTTGTTATTGATTTATTTTATTTTCTAAACTAAGATAAATTTTATAAAATTCATGTCATATAACCCACAAAAATCTCATATTTTTTCATGTTATTAAAATTATGGATTAGAGAAGTGTTGATATTGATTTCATTTATTTTCTAAAGTTTGACAAAACTTTGTAAAATATGTGTGTTATAAGTTATAACCTACAAAAATCTCAAATTTTTACAAGATATAGAAATTATGGACTAAAAGAATGTTGCTATTGATTTCAGTTATTTTCTAAAATTTGACAAAATTTTGTAAAATCAGTGTGCTAACACCCACAAAAATATCAAATTTTTACAAGATGTTAGAAATTATGTACAAAAAGAGTGTTGCTATTGAAAAAAGTTATTAGAAATTATGGATTAAAGAAGCGTTGATATTGATTTCATTTATTTTCTAAAGTTTGACAAAATTTTGTAAAATCCGTGTGCTATAAACCCTCAAAAATCTCAAATTTTTACAAGATATAAAAATTATAGACTAAAAGAGTGTTGCTATTGATTTCTTTTATTTTCTAAAGTTTGACAAAATTTTGTAAAATCAGTGTGCTATAACCCACAAAATCTCATATTTTTACATGAGATTAGAAATTATAGATTAGAAGAGAGTTGCTATTTATTGCATTTATTTTCTAAAATTTGATAAAATTTTGTAAAATCATTGTGTTATAACCCAAAAAATCTCAAATTTTTACAAGATATTATAAATTATGGACAAAAAGAGTGTTGCTATTGATTTAATTTATTTTCTAAAATTTCTCAAAATGTTGTAAAATCCGTGTGTTATAACCCAAAAAATTCTCATTTTTTACAAAATATTAGAAATTATAGAATATAAGTGTGTTGCTATTTATTTATTTTATAGTCTAAAGTTAGACAAATTTTATAAATTCCGTGTCATATAACCCAAAAAATCCAAAAGTTTTACATGATGTTAGAAATTATGGAATAGAAGTGTGTTGTTATTGATTTATTTTATTTTCTAAAATAAGACAAATTTTATAAAATTCGTGTCATATAACCCACAAAATCTCATATTTTTACATGTTATTAAAATTATGGATTAGAGAAGTGTTGATATTGATTTCATTTATTTTCTAAAGTTGGACAAAACTTTGTAAAATTTGTGTGTTATAACCCACAAAAATCTCAAATTTTTACAAGATATTAGAAATTATGGACTAAAAGACCGTTGCTACTGATTTCATTTATTTTCTAAAACTTGACAAAAAAAATTATATAATTTTAAAGTATTTATTTATTAAAATAACAAAATTTATATTTTTTTTAAAAAATAAAGTATCGGTCAACTGACGGTCAACTAACGGTGATTTGGTTAAATGGTTAAATGATTTGAGTTTGTGATTTAAAATAAGAAACTAAAATATTTCGTGATTTAAAATGAACAAATAAAATAGTTGGTGTATTATTCTGGGCAATCAAAAAGTTGGTGTATTAAAAAACTAATAATAATTTAGTTGGTGTATTAATATGGAATTTGGTGTATTAAAAGCAGAACCAAAAAGAGAGTCAGATGAAATGGGTACAAAGAAACAGAGAAGATGAGTTATCAACAGAGACGATATATGATCAGTATTTAGGATGGGATGGGGCAGCCTTGGGATTGGGACCGGTGAAGTAGAAAGGACCGACGTTAAAGAGGTTCAAGTTCTTGTCGGAGTAGTAGCGGTATCCGTACAAAGACAAGGGAAGTCCGGTAAGACCCTTGTTGACATTGGTTGGAGAGGAGAAATGTAGAGTTTGACTCTGCAATGAGAGAGGTCTTTGATGTGAGTCAACGCCAAGTGGAAGTAACCCTTGGAGTCGGTTGGATCCTTGTAATGGGGCATCCCGTATGAGGTTGGGTCAGAGCACACAATCTGTATCTTTGCAAAGGATGATACCATCAACGGCTTTAAGAATCTTCAGGGACGTATGGTTTGGTGGGTGGAGAGTAGGTTGGTTTTGGCACATATGGAGACTTTTTGTAAACCGGATGTGGAAGGGTAGACCGGAGGGGAGAGGGTAGGCTTGTAAACAGGGTGAGTGTAAACCGGAGGAGATGAAGGAGAGTAGTAATCAGCGGTGGCCAAACAGAGGAGGAAGCAAGGGGCCAAGGAGGCGCTTGACATTGCCATTGGAGAGAACGTTGATTTGTCTTTTTGCCTCTGGGGTAGGCAAGCTTGTGTTTGAAGTTGGATGTGGAAAACAACTTCAACAAATGGGGGATTTATAAGCAAATGTCACGAGTATTGAAAAATTAAATAAAAAAATTATCTTTAGAGGGGAATAATCGAAAATCATGGTGTGGGTGGGGGATATTGTAATAGTGAGAATGCACGATCGAAAACATGTGGGCCACATATACAACACGGAGCGAAACAAAGAAAACATTAACTGGGCCTGTATTTTTGATAAGCCCATTAAGTAACACGTGTAGAAAGCCTACTTTAACGAGCTTACTGTTAATTATCCAACTAAATATGGGCCCATTAACAAAAAAAGGCCCACTTAAGCCAGTGGAAATCATAATAGAAAGGAAGCCTAATGATGGTAAAGAAAATAATACCATTCTCGTTGCCACAATTTCAAGTTCAAGCAATGGCGGCGAGTAAATCATCGTTGCTTCATCAATTAGATCATTGTTTATAGGTTCTTTCTTTTCTTTTTTTTTCTGTTAGTTTGATTAATGAATGGATTTTTATAAATTGTGAATGGTTTATCAAAATTGAGAAGAGAGAGAAAAAGGCCTTTGATAATCCCAGGAAAGCTCAGATGAGCAGCTTAACTGATTCATGGGAGGCCATATACCAAAAAATTTGCAAAGTTTCGCTGATAAAATACTTTCTTCTTTTTCAATTTTTTAATCCCCAGAAGTAGGCCTGGGCAAAATACCCGGAACCGAAAAACCGGAACCGAAGAACCGAAAAAAACGGTTCCGGTTCTGGTTTCGATTTCATCCTAAATACCCGATGGTTTCTAAACTTAAGAACCATGGGTATCGGGTAGAAACCGGAACCGAACCGAATACCCATGGGTAGAACCGAAATATTTTTATATACTTTGAGTATTTTTTATATTTTCGGGTATTTTTGGCTATTTTTCTAACTTCGGGTATTTTTTATTATCCTATTCCGGGTATTTTTTGTTTTTGGGTATTTTTTTTAATTTTCGGGTTTTTTTCATAATTTTGAGTATTTTTATGAACTTTTTTTGGGTATGTTTTATGTTTTCGGGTATTTTTTTCTATTTTTGATTTGAAATACCCGGAACCGAACTGAAACCGAATTGGAACCGAAAATTTCGGGTATATTTCGGTTCCTCAAACAAAGAACCGAACCGAACCGAAACCGATAGAACCGAACCGGAACCGAACCGAAATATTGAAAAGTAGTGATTGGGTAATAGATTCGAAGAAGGAACCGAAATTCGAAATTTCGACCGGAACGAACCGAATACCCGAATGCCCGGGCCTACCCAGAAGGCGTCTTTAAATTAACATGTAAATATATATATATATATATAATTATATATATATAAAACATTTTTCACAGTGATTTTTTAAAATATCTGGAAAATAAAATAGAGCGTGCCTATATATATGAGTTTATGATTCAGTAACATGTAAAAGAAGAAGAAAAAGAGAGGGAAAAAAGAAAGGGAGACATGTTTATTCTCTGCGTCATAATGTTGGTGATAATGCTTAGAGGACTCTTTAAAACAGCCATCTTCGTCTTCCACTTGCTCCGAAGTTTTTGGGGAAGAATTCTTGTTTTCTTTTGTTTGTGATCAGATAGTAACACATATATGGTGATGTTTCTTCCAATAGTCAGTCAGGCAGACAGACGTCAACAGCAGCTAAGATGTGGTATGTCGTTTTTGATTATCTTTGCCTATATATGTGTTCTGTTTCCTTTAAGAAAGGGTTCCTTAAATTTCAACCAATGCTTGCAGGAAACAAAGACCCCCTCCCCTACCTACATCCTTATTTCACCTTCCAACAGTTCATAACTGACTTTGTGATACAGCAGCCACCAACAAACTCTGTTTTCTTAATGGCATGAATAGACATGAATGCTTATTTATATATATGACAATTCTCCTATCCTTGCATTGATTTACAAATAAACTATTTTTTTGTCTCTACTTGTTTCCTTTAGATTTTTAAAAAGAATCAATTGAATTCGTTGTAGCTTTTGAAGTTTAGTAAGAGAGTCTTGTTTTATTCTTACTTGGTAACTAATTTGTGGCTTATGTCAACAGTTAGTCTTAAGTACTGGCTCTTGCATGATTAGAAGAAACCAAAAAAAGGCATTATTGGTTACTCAAATCTTGATTATGTGGCGCTAATGGGTTTACTTTTAATTGTTCTATTAAAGTAGGCTTGTTTCCTCTCCAGTGTCATGTAATAAACGGTCTTCGTTAGTTTTCTCGAAAGAAAGAAAAAAGAGTTTAGGATATATCATGATCAAGCTTTGCAGGGACAAAAACGATTAGATTTTGATGAATACTTGTTAGAAAAAACATGAAATGAAAACATAAAATCATATATTGCTAATATAGGCTAAAAGTTAATGTATGAATAAGCCTCGTGCGGCTTTTTCCTTTTCATAAGTGTCGATAAACTGGGATATGGTAGTGGCTGCAAGCAAGATTCCTGTTCCTGACCCAATAGCTCCAAATAGGTCAGCAAGTATAGTGAGTGCTCCTATACACATTCCTCCACACGCTGCTGCTGTTGGTATGTACCTATTTAACTCCTTCTCCATATTTGTCTCTCTGTGTCCACTCATCACCATCCCTTGCTCCTTTATCTGCTTTGCCACGTCTCTTGCAGATGAACCAGATACTTGTATCCATGTCTTTGAGAGAAACGCACAAGCAGATAGCGTGAATACAATGTAGAAGACTCCATGGAAAGGACAAGCCTTTATATCCGCCAAGCTTGATGGAGCTGTGATCAAATAAGCGAGACCACCCACTGGTATGGACCCTCCTCTCCACTGTCCCAACAAGTCCACTAACAAGTTTCCGCCAAATTTGTTGTAGAGAAGCTGAGATATGAAGTAGATATTCGAGACGAGTGCTGTCTGGAGAATGATTGGCATGTTGGATGTGTAAAATAGCTTTATCTGGTAACTAAAGCCGCCTTGTCGGGAGTTCTTTGACTTAACGGGCAATACAACACGGAAACCTTGGAAGTAGATGACAATGAGGAAAACCAATACTGTTGCTAGCAAGTTTGTAATGTTTGGAAGGCTTTGCCTGAAGAAAGCTTGTCTTATACTTGACTTGGTTATAAAGTTATGGAACAGAGACACCACTGCTCCTTCAAACTCAGGACCAGAGCGTCCTATGTTGGTTACTGTGACGGGGCTAAACGACTTCCATATGACTGTTTCACAGAGATTGGTTGCTATGAACAGAGATATCGCAGAGCCAAGACCATAGCCTTTCTGGAGAAGCTCGTCGAGACACATGACGATGATTCCAGCGAATACAAGCTGAATGACTATGAGAACTGCGTTTCCAAGACCGAGCTGTTCAACAGGACCGTACATACCAGATAGAACGTATGCGACGGCTTGACCAAGTGTGATAACAACCCCTAGAAGCTTTTGAGCAGCGTTCAAGAGAGCATGATCCTCCTTGTCCACACGGATAATCTTTGAACCGATCAAGATCTGCATGACGAGCCCTGATGTGACAATAGGACCGATACCGAGCTCCATGAGGGTGCCACGGCTAGATGCAAGAATGGCACGCATCCAGTACAAAGGATCGGAAGCGGTAGTGGAGTGGATACCGTAGAGAGGAAGTTGACTGCAAACGAGGAAAACAAAGAGAGTACTGAGAGTGTATATCACTTTCTCCCTCAATAGAATTTTCTTCTTCTCACCACCACTTATATGCACTTCTGGCAAAAATCGCAAAAAGGGCTTAACCATATGCAACACGCGAAACCCTACTCCCATACTTTCACTCTCTATCTCTTTATGATCTCTTTAGGTTTAGAGTTTAGGTTTTTGTTTTGATCAAACTAAAACAAGAGAAAAACTGTGTAATGTATTGTGTTCGCGTGCATCCCTTTTATAAAGGATTCAATCACCGTCTCTCTTTATCTAATCCGAATAGGATTAGGGTTTTTCAGATATGGTTTCCCTTTCTTTAGTTCCGTGTTGAACACTTTACCTTTCGACCCGTATAGGCGCTTATTGGGTATATGTGACATGACAATAGGCCCATCAGAATTGATACGGTCCATTATACTTAACATGAAATCATTCAGACAGTTAATTCATGGGCCCATCTACTCCTTTGTCAGAATATGGGCTTTACAGTAATATTTTATCTACAAAATAACGCAGTGTTCTGTAGGATTTTATTAGTTGTCGTTTTTGTTTTCTCTTAGCAAATTATTTTTTTTTAAATGCAAAAGAACCATGTCATCATCTGATGTATGTGTGTTATACTCTACGTCATCGATTCAAATTAATAAACAAAAGAGAGAGAGAGAGAGACAATCTCGGAGTAGCAGCACATGAACCTCCCCCACCCCCAGCAAAGCAACGTTACACCAACTTGGCCACGTGGGACACCACTATTATTAACGACTTTTTTAGGACCCTTTTAACACAAAACTATTATTAACGACTTTTCTTATAAAGTTAAACTGGATTACACCATAAACAATGTGATCATCATAGATCGGAGAGTAACACAAAATAACAGATTTATATACTTGCAAACATCAATTAATTTGTACAACGAACATGTCTCAACAAATGCGAATGTATCTCCACCACAAAGAACATCTGTGTTTTCTTTGTTGTTGTTTTGTTTTTATTATTTTATTTGATGCACAGACAGAAGACGATCAATCGAATAGAGGAAGAACAAATTTCCCAAAACTCGGACAAATCAAACACACAAAAAATTAACAAAAACAAAAGAATTTTTATAAACAAAAAAAAGGTTTTTTCGATTTTATGTGAGAAATTTACCAGCTGAGAGACTACAAAACCCCATCCCATCCCATCCCATCCCATCCATACATACATTTTTCACCACCGTGTGTTGTGTCCGTACAAATCATAAGGTTCCCAAAGAGTATCGAGTGGACAAGGCCGTCTAGAATCTAACCGGAACCATGGTTTACCACTACCAGACCAATGAAGCAAACTAACCGGACCTGGATGCAGATCTCTGCAGCTCCCTCTCACGTTATCCCCTCCTAGTCCGTGCTGATTCCACCGATGCTCTATCGGTGCCACTTGTCCTGCGAATACAAGCAAGAACGGTGGCAATGACCCCAGCTCGTATATCCTATCTTTCTTCTGAACCTCCATCCATCTCTCTATCACCTCTGTGTACCCCACCCGTCTCCATCTCTCCAGATCCATCACCATCACTCCCGTGTTGAAATAGCACGGCTTTCTCCCTTTGAACTCTCCCGTGTACCTCTCGTCTGTCCAGAACGCCTCTGTGAAATACTTTGTGAAATTCGCATGGCAGTATTCCGGTGCTCCTATCGTCTTTGAACCCAAACTAGTCCTCCACAACTTCGCAATATCATCCACCACGATCAGATCAGAATCAAGATAGATCACTCGGCGCACGCATGGCTCCAACAGATCAGCCAGGTAATTTCTAGCGTAATTCAGCGGCTGCTCGAGCGCTTGCCTCACTGATGTTGAGATCAGAGTCCGTACTATCGATGGATCGAAATAGTAAACCTTGAATTTCAATTCAGGGAAGCTGGATCGAACCAAGGAGCCTAGGTCACTCTCGGATACGAGGAAATGGAAGAAGACGCTCTCGGGACAAGCCGAGTGCTGGAGTATCGAATGCACGGCCGCGATTGAGCCGCGCATGTACTCGAAATCGAGAGTAATGGCTACGTGGACCAAGGAAGGGTTGCAGACGCCGGAATTGAGGTCGGCATCGGGGCAATCGGCGGCATTGAGGAACGAAGGGGCTCTCCGGAAGGAGAATCTATGCTCGGAGGAGGAGGAGGAGGAGGAGGTGGGGAATCGGAGGAGATGCGAAGATCTGATAGCTTCCGCTGGAGGAAACGATTGGAGAGAAGGAGAGAGGACGATTATAACCAAAGCGGCGGAGAATAAACCGGAAAATCGCATGATCCACAGCATCCTGAGACGATGAATAGCGCCTCCTCTGCGTTTCTTCTTCTTCTTCTTCTTGGATTTGAAATCGAACCAACGATCGGCGGCGATAGAGGATATGTATGTACGGAGAAAAGCTAGGGTTCCTTTTATGTCCGCCAGAGTTTTTTTAATCGAAATATTTCAGAGAGGGATTTAAAAAGATGAATGCATCCAAGAATCAGAAAAAGACTTGGGATCGAAGCGACCTGAGAGATTAGAAGAGGAATATTCACAAGCTGAAGAAGAAGAAGAAGAAGAAGAAAGGCGCAAGTTAGGAGGGGGCGGTGCTACGGTGCGCCACCGTCTACTCTTTTACGCCTTTCTCCTCTTTTTATCTTCTTTCTTCTCCTTTGTGTCTCTCTATATTTTTGTATTACAGAAGATGGATGAAGAATAGATAGATAGAGAGAGATGTGTTTTTTCCTCCTTCAATTTCTCCTTCGCCAACAACAGATTGTATTCTTCTACTTATTTTGTATGCCTAATCATAGTCACATTTATATATATATTTTATCTACATATATATATATATATGCTATTCAAAATATATATAAAATCATTATAAGTGTAACGTGTGACTGATATTTATTTAATATTTACGTATATATGGAAAACAAAATTTATGTTTATAAAAAATAAACATGAATTTAATTTATTTACAAGTGTTCTGCTCGGATACACATTTTTGTGTAAAATAATGATTTTATCATCAAACTAAATACTAACTTTCTTCAAATAGTTTATGTATGCAAAATAAATAAAAAATTGATTTAATACCAAATTGGATGGAATAATAATTTTAGAGACAGATCATTTCTTATTCCAGCAGGAGTAAATATGAAACCAAAATCCGAATAAACACATGATATGTTGAATAATTATATTATTGTAGCTGAGTTTTAGAAATAAACATGGGTACAAATGTCATAAACGTTAATTAGTACTGGTAATAATAAAAGGGCTGTTAATGCGTCATTTTCCAACACCAAAAAACCATCGGTTATCTTTGACCAATGATCCTTAAAACCCGGTCTGGTCTGTTGAACCAAAACTAGTTAAGTTGTAGGGTCGCGTATTAATTTAAACTAAACCAAAAACTATTTAGTCACTGATGACGTGGATACATAGAATAGAACAATGGCTAACTACTTGTAGGCTAAATACATTTTTCTAAAAATAGATACTGTATTTTGAAAGTCAATCGGAACAAGTAAATGTTAGTTAAGGATTTTGGGCACAATGAAACTCAATAATAATAAATTAATAATAATAATAATATGATTCCATACAAAGAAAACTTGATGACATTTAGAGCACCTCCAACAAGAAGAATTAAAGAGTTTCTTATGATAAAACTAAATAAGAAATATCTTAACTAAACAATTTTAGAAACGTTTTTACAAATATTAAGAAACCTTTATACGATGTGTTCTTCTATTATTGGTTATATTTTATTTTTTTTAGTCAAAATAATTAAAAATTATATAAGATATTGTTTTAAATGATTTAATAACTCTCCATCAGTATGCCCTTATATCCAAAGCCTTTTAAAACTTTATAGGTAATGAAGTTTTTATTAAAGCCATAAAGTGGAGATTTCGGGATCCAAGCGAACCAATGATTGTTAGTATCATTTTATAGGATCATTGTTTTTTCCCGTGAATCATCAACCTATATTTTCTTCTACTTCTTGTGTTTTAGTATTTATTTTTCTTATACTGAAAAGTTATATATCAGATTTGGATATTTAACCATAAATTTTTGTAGTAAAATAACGGGTTGGATAATACCTGTCAGATCAAGTTTTGGCTTATTTTAGGGAAGTCTTTTAAGAATTGTGTGTAGTTTGCATATTTGGAGAAGACTAATACGTTAATTATTACTCCCTTTTTTAATATAAAATTTTTGTTGAAAATATTTGGTTTGAAAAAGATGGATATTCTCACTTTTTATATACAATTTTTAATGATAAATTATAAAATTCAAGAAAAATAACTAAATATTGTTGGTTTAGAGTTGTTGAAAATTATAAATAACAAAAAATAATATATTTTTAAACGTTTGTTTATAATATATGAAAAATTAGAAAATACTATCATAAAAAACAGAGGGAGTATATTGTAATTAACATGAGAAATAAATGTCGGTAACATAAATTTATATATCTGCAGCAGCCTATATTATTATTTTAAAAAGAAAACATATGGTACATGTAGCCCACTTTCGTCATCATCTTCTTTTTTTAACAGAAAAGTAATTTTAATATAGTTTGACAAAAAAAAAAAAAAATATAGCTGGAAATATAAATCATATATCGACAATACAGTTGAAATGTCCAGTTTTATTTAAAATGAAAATAGTATATATCTATAGGATAATTACTTTGTTCATAGAGAGAGACATATACGATTTATAAATACATTACACAAGTAAACACATAATTGACTATTGATAACAACAATGGATGGTTCATATGTCGCTGTATAACTATCTAAACAACTTGGGTTAAAATTAGTTAGCCTAAAATATAGTATAAAGTAACTGTAGGAAATTAATTAATATACACCACCTTAAGCCTGTTTGGGTTATTAAGGAAAAGCCATATGTAATCCGTGGCCCATTGTAGTCAAGAAACTTATTAAGCCCATATAGTTTAAGATTAGGCCTAATGTGGTCCAATAATAGATTATGAGGATCTCTCTCTCTCTCATCCTCATAATAACAAAGTTTTGATTAGCGAAGAAGAATATATAGGAGGAGGAGGAGGAGAAACAAAGATTGATGAGAAGAAGGAAGCTTATAATTATTAGTAATAATATGATATGTATGGTATGGAGGGTGCAGGAGATTACCATATGCCCCCTTCAATTAAAAATAGATTTGTAAATCTCCACAAACAGTTTCTCTTCGTACTCCTTCATACGACCCGACCCGAATCCGGATTCACCCTCGAGTCTTTTTCTTTGAATAAGCTTACAAAATTTGATTAGTTATTTCGGCTTTCGATAATGGTCTTTCATAGATGAATGCCTCATAAATTGCCAACGGGTATCAAAAACTTTGATTAATGGATTGGAGCACAGGAATTCGGTTTTCGAGTCGACTCATTCGAGTTCGGATTTTCGGGATAAAGGATATAGGATCCGTTCGGATTATTTACAAATACGATTATGTTCGGTTGGAATCTATTCGGTTTCAAGTCGAGTTTCATATATTTAACAAAACCTAACATGGAACATGGAACAAATATTATTCGGTTCGGGTTTTTTTATTTTTGGTTTGAATATTCAGGTTTTACATTTTTTGGTAAGAACTTTCGGTCTTATTTTCGGGTAATTCGGGTTCGGTTCGGGTTTTGGTTCGACTTATTCATATAACCCACACAAAAAATGAAAATAGCCTACTAAAATTCAAATTACATTTCAAAACTATATATATGTGTATATCTTCGGATCTATTCGAGTACAATTCGGACCTCAGGTCGGTTCGGGTTAGAACGGAAATCCGAATTAGAAAATATTAAAACCCAATAGGATAATATGAGAACCGAAACCGGACCAAATCGGATTTTACAGTCGATTCGGTTTCGGGTTTCGGATCTGAGGTTAAATATTCAACCCTATATTAATCAAATCATGGTCTTCCATAATATAACTTAATATTTATGAATATATTTTCCAGCGCAAGGCGCGGATACTTACTTAGTTTAGTTATGTTTAAATTTGGTGTGACCCATTTTAAGTAATAGTATATGTAACTTGTTAAAGCCCACTTTATATACATAATAAATGAACCTCTAGTATTGGATTGGTACTGGAAACCACTATTACATTTACATCTACAACAAAAACTAAATTCATAACTGAAAACTATTTACAGATTCGCTACAAATAAGCGATCATGGTATTTTTAACATTACATTTATGGATATTTGAAAATTCAAAATTAGAAAGTTTGAAAATATGTGACATTAAATTGTAATTTATTACGTAAATTGAATATGTAATAATCTACTCCCTCCGTTTTTTAATATAAGAGTTTTGTTGAAAATATTTGGTTTAAAAAAGATGAATTTTCTCATCTTTTATATACAATTGTTAATGATAAATTATATAATTCAAGAAAAAGAACTAAACACTATTGATTTAGAGTTGTTGGAAATTATAAATCACAAAAAAATAATATATTTTTATATGTTTATTTATTATATCTGAAAAGCTAAAAAATCGTATAATAAAAAACGGAAGGAGTAGGAGATAACTCAACTTCAAATTAGCCTTTGGTTTTAAAAAATAGAATACAACTCCTTATTCTATTGGATCAGCCTGTATAGTCGTAAATTAAATAACATAGGTAGATTCTTCTTCCTTTTTCTATTGGATCAGCCTGTAGAATCCTAAGCAACAACCACATCATTATGATATTCCTACATATTACTATTATTATTTTTTCATTAAAGAAAGTAAATTTCAACTCTTTTTTACTGCAAACATGTCAAATGATTAGACAATTTCGACTATACCCTATTTTATTTTTACATGTAGGAAATGAGCAGAATAATATTTTACTTAAAACAAGGGGATAACTTGTTTTATAAAATATATATTAAAAAATTAGAAGTACAAAATTGAATATATTAATATATATATATATAAAATTTGGAGAGAATAAAAAGCAGGTTGATACACACATTCAGTTGCACATCTGCTCTATCGCTCCTCGCGCTCTCTTACTCTCTCTCTATTTTCTGAAGAAAACATATTCTTGAAAAACAAGCCACAGTGACAATCAATATACTACTCTCTCTCTCTCGTCGTAGTAGTAGTAGTAAGAACAATGGTTGTGGAGAGAATTGGTGATGGTGAGGCAGAAACAGTAGATTTCTCTGAGCCTCGTTACAGCGACGACCTATGCTCCGGCTCTGCTTGCTCAACGCCTTTCGTAAGTGCTCCGTCAAGCCCAGGGCGTGGTCTTCCTCCTCCTCCTCCGCCTGGTTATTTCTTCAGCGCACCTTCAAGTCCGATGCATTCCTTCCTATTCTCAGCTGATCCATCTTCGAATCCAAAGCCGGATTCGTCATCTTCTTCTACGGGAGACTTTGAGTTTGATTTCTCGTATAGATTGTGTTCAAGCAGCAGTGGTGGTCCTCTATTATCAATGACCTCCGCTGAGGATCTCTTCTCTAACGGCCAGATCAAGCCTATGAAACTCTCCTCTCATCTTAAGACACCTCTTCTCTTACCGCCGCTTCTTCATCTCGTCAATGAACAACTACAAGAAGAAGAAGAAGAAGTAGACTGTGATTATTATGATGATAATAATATCAATAGCCGTGGGAGAGATCTGAATTTGAGAAGCAGATCTGTTCACCGCAAAGCCAGATCTCTCTCTCCTCTTCGAAATCAATGGACCCAAGAAGCCAAGAGTAACGAAAACGAGACGTCAGCCGAAACGACGCCGTCTTGTTCATCTTCAAGATCGTCTTCTTATGGAAGAAACTCTAAGAAATGGATATTCCTTAAGGATCTGCTTCACCGTAGCAAAAGCGAAGGAGGAAGAGCTAACGGCAAGGACAAGTTCTGGTTCAACATTTCCTTTTCTCCTTCTTCCCATTTCAAAGACAAAAATCTCAAATCTCAATCTCTCACTGTCCCTAAACCAGTTCTGGAAACGGACGTCGAGCTCGATAAACAACCACCGCCGGCGAAGAAAGCTCCGATCGCCGGAAAACCAACGAACGGTATAGCGAAACGGAGAGGAGGATTGAAGCCGTCGGCGCACGAGCTGCATTACACGAAGAACAGAGCACAAGCAGAGGAGATGAAGAAGAGGACTTATTTGCCTTACAGGAATGGTCTCTTTGGCTGTTTAGGGTTTAGTTCCAAAGGGTACAGTGCATTGAATGGTTTAGCACGAAGCTTAAACCCGGTTTCATCCGGTTAAGTCATACATTCATTATATATATATATATAGTTATGGATTTATGAAAGGATCCTTAAGTTACATAAATAATTATATAGTATATGCATGTAACTGCAGGGGCGGACCTATTAAGACACAAGGGGGGTCTCACCCCATTAATTCTCAAATTTTTTAATGATTATATAGTTTGTTAGTAAAATAATTTAGTATTTTATGTTTTTGACGCCCCGTTAATTTTTGTTTTCTTTTTTGTTTGATCAAGATACAAATCACAAAAAAATAAGTTTATTAGGTCCAATATAACTGACTTAGTCCAATATAATTAAAAGCCTTTCAAAATTTGTAAAACCCTAATTATCTTTAAATACAAAAATTGAAACGTCGTTGGAGAAAAATAATCGTCTCTAATTTTACACTTTTAGTTTTCTAAGTCTTCTTCTTCGTTAATTGTTTAAGGAGAACTTACTTGACAAATTTGATTCTTTGTAAGTCATGAATTTACGTATATTTATTTGGCTTGTTTTATAAAGTTGTGATTATTCATAAGATTAATTTCTATATATTTTTAATATATTTTACGGATCGACGTAATCGGATGGGAGATCAATTCTTGAATGATTGTTTGGTTTGTTTTATTGAAAAATATGTATTCGAGACTATTACAAACGAAAAATGTGATGAAAAGGTTTCAGGATACGAAGGATCGTAAAATGTTTTTGTAAAACATTTATTTTCTTATGAAACTTTTTATTTTATTTTTGGTTATGTAATTTGACACCGGTTAAAAAAAAGTATGGGGCCGCCAGTGCATGTAAGTATATCAATTGCAACTCTCTGTCTTTGGATGTGATTTTCTTTACTTCTTTCTTGGGAATGATTTCAGAATCTATAAAAATTTACAGTAAAGTTTTATGTCTGGTATTAATCAAGATGCTAAAATACATAAACAATAATGGTGGTGGGGTTTTAGTTTCATTGAGAGAGAGAGAGAGAGCAATAATATAATTTTGGTAACTAGTATGTGAGTTGTGTTTTGGAGTAATGTGGTGTGTAGAGTTAAGACTTGAGAGAGAGAGAGAGAGAGTCTTCATCATCATATTAATATTGATAGATGACCCTTTTGCGGTTTGTCTGTCTTGTTAAAATTACATTTGGAAAGTAATACATTTGGTTATGATTTTTTATGTAATACATACTAAATGGTTGATAAGATATTTTGACAAAAACTTTTTGGAGATATTATCTTTAGACTTAGGTGAACCCTGACGTGGGTAATGTATGGCTTTTGTTTTCTAGCTCAATTAATTAACACGACATTATCATATAAAACATTTAGTTGCTCCCACACCAAAATTGTACTTTAATGGACATAATGAACTATGATTAACAAGTTTAAGTTCAACAAACGAAACTGAAGTAATGTCAGAATTGAATGTTTTTGGAAGGGAATTATGAATGTAATCCAGATGGGTTGTTTGATCTGGTTTTGCTCCACAAACCAATGGTTAGTTGCAGAAAATATGATACATGGTTTTTTTTTTGGTTTTGAAGACAATTAATAAATAAATAAATAAATAAAAGGTTACAAAAATGAATGAACAGTGTCGTTTTCTGCTGCTACGGTACCGGCAACAGTTGTCGTGGAAAGTATTAAAATAATAAAAGAAGAAACTAATAAATGAGGTTTACGTGCACGTATAGCGACTTAATAAGAAGATCCACACCACACATCCTCCTCAATACTAAAAAAACATTTAGCTGTCTTATCTATCTGAATTTAGATATACGACTTAACCAACACGAACTTGTCCCTTTTTTGGGCCCATTAATTAATTTTATACGATTCGCTTGCACACAAAATATATACTATAAAAAAAAAAGGACCACGTGAGTTGTCTCGTAAAGACAAAGAGTTTTCAGAACAGAGGAGCTCCATACTTTCCGACCCACTTGACTCCACTCTCTCTAAGGGCATCTCCAAAAGAAACTTCATAACCTCAAATATGAGGTTTTTTGTTCTCCAAAAGAAACCTCAAAACCTCAAAATTTGAGGTTCCATCTTTCTTTTGCACTTTCATCCCTCCAATTAATAATATTTCACAAATATCTTTATTAACTTTTTAATTTCATCATTTTAGTACATAAAAAATTATATTTTGTAAATATAAACTTAATTTTTACATGTTAAACTAAAAGAAAGACTTTAAATTAAAATAAAAAATATTAACTTAGTAATTATTTATTGGTTTAATAATTATTTGAGGTGTATTTTATATTATCTACAAAAATTAAGAAATTTATTTAATTGTGAAAAATAGTAAGGACTTAAATGCAATATGTAAAATTAAATTTGAGGTTTTTCTTTTGGAGAGAAACACATGAAACCTCAAATTTGAGGTTGATGAAACCTCAAATTTGAGGTTCCTTTTTGGAGATGCTCTAAAGTAAACAAAATCTAACTTGTTTATTTTTCTTCTAACCTGATGAAAATTGTAATAACAGTAGTAATTACTAATTAGTAATTACATTAAAGACAATCATGTCATGGGACCTTAAATGCTTATTATTAACTCCTTTTAGTGGTTCTTTTTTTAGCAGATATTAAAAATATATCAAAGATAAATATTTATTAAGAGTCCAAAAATACAAATTGAGAAAAAAACTGACAAGGGATGAATCAATTCAATCAAATTATCTATCTCTATAATGCACACACTACCGGATAAAGAATATACTACGCGCCAGGAACATACAAGCAGACAAACTGGCTCGAGCAAGACGAAGCGTAGCATATACACAAACGTTTGTGAGTGAAATCTTCCCAAGCTGGATCGAGGAAGCGGGTTAACTTTTTTTTTAAACTTGAAGTAATAAAAAAAAAATAATAATAATGCACACACTTGCAACACTCAAAGGCTATGCTGATCTGATTTGTCTCACTGTTTATATAACTTTCTTTTGGTGTAAGTTATGGACTATCTGTTTTTACTATTTAATTTGTTTACTAATTTTACTTAAAATTGTTTAATAAGTAGGATATCTGAAAAACGCACACGAGGGATTTTACTCGGAGAAGACAGTAGACCAATTACAATGCTGGGAGATTTAATGGGCTTAATATTATGGGCCAATTAAAGCTAAGCATCATTTTGTGGGTCAATTGCGTAGAATAGACTCAGGTCTTAAACAGTTTGCTGCTAATGAATATGCAATGTTATTTTTAGGCCAGTAAGTCTTTTTCCTTTATATTTATCCACTCTTTAAAGGCTTAAACATTTGAGAAATAAAAGGTATGGATGGAGGGAGAAGAATGTGCAAGGTGAACCTGATGACCTTAAGCCTTAAGGTTAGCCTCTTCCTTAAGTTTCAACAATCATAATGTATCATATGCATATGTATTTCCGAATAAAGACGGACACACCCGTTTCAGTCAGGAGAGATGAACCACAAATCTTAAAAATATCCATTATTCAGGTAAAGGCGCTAGCTAGTAGGTTTTGAGAGTCAATAAATTTAGGTGTTAGTTGTTGTGTTTAAAAGTTTAACAACACATAATTTCTCTTTATAACAATCAAGTCCAAGAAACGTGGGAGGAACGCTTCTTCTTCACCTTCCACGTGTCCTCGTTCCACCACTCTACAAAGATCCTAAAGTCATTTAATATTTTATTCTACCGTAATTGCGAACTTGATGAGATTAAATGATTAATCTTATAATTAAACATTAATTAATCAATGGAACAAACATTAACTGGTGGGAAATTAATACTCTTTTTATAAGTTGCAGGCGCATAACCTGTTTATTTTTTACATATAACCACGTATCACACATGTATGTATATATATATATATATATATATATACACGTGTCTCGAGAAAAAGATATCACAATCAAAGGAAGATTGATCGGACTAAGGAGACTGAGAAGAGACCAAAAACGCCGTCAGATTCATTATAACTTGCACGCTATTCCCCTCCGGAAAATTCAGCCTATACGTATACGTATACGGATACGTATGCACGTACGGTTCTAATAGAACTTTAGACAAAACCGAATAAGAAGAAGAAGAAGAGAATAAGGTTAACAATTGAATAAAGTAATGGACGGCGTTTTCTTGTTAAAAATGTGGGTGACTCCCTCCTCTAAGATTCATGTGAGACCCTCTTTGATACGAGCGTTCGGTGGCTCCGTGGAGGAGAAACATAATAGGTATGGATCTCTGCCCCGTTGGGTGTCTCGTCGTCCGCTTCAGTTTCTTCTACGGATCGGTAAAGGAACGGTGACGAGAGACGACTCCGCCGTATTGTTCGAAGAGAGCTGGGTTCTGAAGATTTTGGAAATCGGATCAATCTGGAAGGGTAAGCGACAACGCCCAGGAGGCGGCGGTGATGGTGAGGAAGAAGAGGAAGAGGAAGAGGCTGTTGCTGAATCGAAGAAGAAGAAGAAGAAGGAAGAGTCCTGTGACGATTGCGATTTCTGCAAGGAAGAGATGGTTGTTGATAGACAAGACTTCTCCAACATGCTCATGAAAATCCCTCTTGCTGATGCACAGATGTTTTCTCAATTATCCTTTTTGGGAAACTTGGCTTATTCTATCCCTCATATTAAGGCAACCTTTAAGATATTCAGTGATTTCAATTCAAAACCTCTCTTGTTATTTGTGTGTTTCTGATTCTTAGTTTTTGACATGTTTTGTTGTTGTTGTTGTTGTTGTTTACAGCCTGAGAAACTGTTGAAATTTCAGAAACTCAGATTTGTGACTTCCTCCATTGACAAGAGAAACAGTCTTAAGGTTTCTTCTGATGAACAAGATGAGAACAGCAATGGAGACAAGGAGGAGGAGGAGGAACAAGAGAAGAAAAAGAAGAGGCTAATTAACCCATCTGTTGCGTATAGAATAGCTGCTTCTGCGGCATCTCGTCTCTTTTCACATTCAAAAAATGTGCTTCCTTTTAGTTCCTCTAAAATTAAAGAGCAGGAAACATCTCTAATGGCCACTGCTGATTCTGTTACTGCTGTTGTCTCTGCAAAAGAGGAGGTTAAGCAGGCTGTGGCCGATGATCTCAAATCAAACCATTCACCTCCTTGCGAGTGGTTCATATGCGACGATGATAAAACTGGCACTAGGTTCTTCTTTATCCAGGTACTTTGCTCTCTCTCTCTCTCTCTCTCTTGTTACTCTTTCATGCTCTTAAAAAGATAAGTTTATGAATGTGCACTCATCTTTACAGGGATCAGATTCATTGGCCTCATGGCAAGCTAATCTTCTGTTTGAGCCTACCCCATTTGAGGACCTTGATGTGCCTGTCCACAGAGGCATATACGAAGCCGCAAAAGGTATTTACGAACAAATGTTGCCAGAAGTTCACGCCCACCTCAATTCCCGTGGAAAGAACCGTGCTTTTCTTCGGTTTAGCGGACATTCCCTAGGGGGAAGCTTGTCATTGTTAGTCAACCTCATGCTTCTTATCCGAGGTCAAGTCCCGGCTTCTTCTCTGCTTCCTGTGATCACATTTGGTTCACCTTGCATCATGTGCGGAGGGGATAGGCTTCTTCTGAAACTAGGATTGCCTAAGAGTCATCTTCTTGGAATATCGATGCATAGAGATATTGTTCCTCGAGCATTCTCCTGCAATTACCCTAACAGAGCAGCAACCATTCTCAAGGCATTGAATAGAAACTTCCGTAACCATCCTTGTCTGAACAACCAGGTGGTGATATATGTTGAAACACATCTTATATTCTTATGCTGTTGTTTTACTACAGAGAGCTGTATCTTGGCTTACTAAGTTTGTCTCTTGCTTCTGCAGAATTTGTTGTATTCACCAATGGGAAAGCTTCTAATTCTGCAACCATCAGAGAGATTCTCACCACCGCACCCTCTGCTTCCACCAGGAAGTGGTCTCTATGTCTTAACACCTACGAATACAGATGAATCAGAAAGAGGGCTAAGGGAGGCAAAGAGGATGTTCCTTAATTCACCACACCCTCTAGAGATCCTTAGCGATCGTGGCTCTTATGGATCTGAAGGTAAAATCAAAAGGAACCATGACATGAGCTCTTACCTGAAAGCACTGAGGCACGTGATCAAGAAAGAACTGAAGCAGATAAAGGCCGAAAAATGGCAGGTCAAGTTATTTATCATAAACATCATATGTAATGGGAGAGATTCTTTGAAACTCATAAGTAGAATTGTGGCATCAAGGAGTAGTCAGCTAGTGATCATCTTCTTACTCCCTATTAGATTGTTAGTTACTAGTGTATGTGGTGTGATATTTCACCATTCACAAACACATTTTACTTTCTTCAAGTGAAGAAGCTTAGCCTAGAAGGAACTGTATTGTTAAACCTTAAAACTCATACTACCTTTGTAGATACATATTTTAGGTCTTGATGGACCTCTTTCGTAACAAGTCACACGTTTTCTTTTCTTTTTTTGTGTTATAAAATTTTGAGTATTATATACAGAGGCCTTACAAGAATAAAGGCCCTATAAATGAACCAAAACTCTGATAGAATAATAAAAGGTCAATTAAAAATATGGACACCAATAACCTCAAAATTAGTTTTTGACCACTTATACAGTTTCTTTTAGTTCTCTCTCCAACAATTATATAATGTTGACGAAAATACCCCTCTGACACATACCTGTCATCGCCGTGAAAAGAGAAGAGAGTGGACAAACTTACTGTTTGTTGCAGAGGAAAAGATTCGGTGGATATATGGAGCATTAAATGCTCAGATCTGGGCGATAACCAATATGTTATTTTCGCGATAACCATTATGTTATCCGCTAACATCATCTATACAAATGTTAATTATTAGCTAAAACCTATGATAACTTAGCAAATGGGTTTGTGGTTAGTATATAATAATCAATGGTGTTACCATTAATGGTAGCGACACAATAAATATTTGAAGACACAAATTATCAACAAAGAACAACTTTAAAACATTAATCATTAAAGTCATTTAAGACACTAATTATTGTAATAGTTATGTCAGTTGCTTATGATAGTAGAGTTGTTAATGACGATTATAGTAAAAGTGTGGAGAGACCATTAAATTAGTTGCTAATATTGTTAGTTATTTGTGGTTAATTTGTAAAACGATGTATTCCATATAGTTTTTAATTATTTTAAACACAAAAAATAGTTTTGTTATATTTGTTTAGTACAAAAAGATTACCCGGTAACAATATTATTATTGTTTCACTTGGGGTGCAATATATGGTAACAACATAATTATTAGTTGTTTAATACCAATTTTAAAAGGGTTTAGTTTGATATATAACATTCAATCATAAAATTTGATAGACTAAAAAGAGAGAACTAAATTGGTATTGTACCTGATAACAATTTAGTTACACAATATCTTTGTTTTTATAACGTAATTGTTATCATCTTAATTTATTTGTTATCGCAAAAATTTGATGAAATCATAAGAATAAATCGTCATTAAAGAATAAGAAACAAGAAAACTCAAACACTTTTAAAGGCAACTTGCATTGAAGGAAACAATTTCTTAAGACAATTAATGAAAAAATATAGTGTGGTAGGAGTTGATGTCTCCTTAAAAGTTAAAATTGATAACTGATGAATTAACGATTAACCATATAAATACATAATAACTTATGAATATTATCTGCTAACGGAATACACTATCTTACTAAAATTGAAATCTCAACCTAACGAAGAAAACAACTAATAGCCACCTGCAACTTCTCGCTTTTGTGATAAACATTGACCCTATTAAAAATACACAAAAGGCTAGCATGACAAATTATTCATCATAAACTTGTATGATATAAGATACAATATAAACAATAACACGATTTAACAAGTTAAAGAAAGTAATGAACAAACAAACTTGTAGCAAAATAGTTATCGGCTACCAATCGCAAAATGAGTTTTGTACCTATCAATTTACTAACGGACTAATGAATACAAATATCCCTCAAATTACCCGCTAATCAAAAATGTAACCAGTAAGGTTATCTCTTTTCCAAATTACCCGCTAATCAAAAATGTAACAAGGAAAGTATAAAACCGATAAAGCTCCGCCGTATAGGATCCTTCACCACCACCGTTACCTCCGCCTCACGAAACTCACCGTTTGGGCTTCGATCTTCCTCTCTCTCTTCCTCTTCTACCTCCTCTTGTCCCCTCCTCCGTCTCCTTCTCGCCGGAATCTCAACGACTCCTCCGCTTCCTCCGCTAAATACGGCGGCTCTCACTGGGAGAAACAAGTCCGCAAATCAGCTCACCCTAGGTCTAGCGGCGGTTTAACGGTTCTAGTAACCGGAGCAGCCGGATTCGTCGGCAGCCACATCTCGATCGCGTTGCGTAGACGCGGCGACGGCGTTTTGGGGCTCGACAATTTCAATCGATACTACGATCCGAAGCTGAAATGAGCAAGACAAGGGTTTCTAGAGAGATCAGGCGTCTTCGTAGTGGAAGGCGACATAAACGACGCCGTTTTGCTCAGAAAGCTCTTCGACGTCGTACTCTTCACGCACGTTATGCATCTCGCCGCACAAGCCGGTGTTCGCTACGCGATGCAAAACACTGGTTCCTATGTCAATAGCAACATCGCTGGCTTCGTTAATCTCTTAGAAGCTTCGAAATCGGCGAATCCGCAACCTTCCATCGTCTGGGCTTCGTCAAGCTCCGTGTACGGACTCAACACGAAAGTGCCCTTCTCGCAGAGAAATGGATGATTACAGAGACGACGAAGAGAAATAGGGAAGAAAAAAAAAAGTGAATAGAAAGAAAAGTGAGAAATGGGAAAGGAGAGAGAAACCGCCGGATATTTACTTTGGGAGGAGAGAGAAGCGCCGGATTTTTCTGATACAGTTGTGTCAGTGTGTCAGATTATTTGATTTTAAAAATCAAAACGATAGCGTAAATATAGGGGCAAATAGGTAAAATCCTTCGTGAATAATGTGAGCTATAGTTCAATATTTGAAGCACCTAATTATGACTTCTTCTGTGTCCATTTCTTACAATTATCCATAATAGAATGATGTGGTCTCTCTCTTCTCTCTAAAATATCTTTCAGAGAGACCTTCCAATTTGTTTCCGACGTCGTCCGGCTTCTTTGAGCGGAGGTTTGATCGGTTTTGCTTCAAGATCTCTGGCCACCATGGCAGAGATGCTTGCTTTGTCTCTGGGTCACGGTTGTTTTCATAAAATCGGGACGCCGGCTTTGCTTCGAGATCTCTAACCACCATGGTAGAGATGCTTGCTTTGCTTCTGAGTCGCGGTTGCTCTCATAGAACCGGGTCGTCAACTTTGTTCTCCTATGTATCCATCATCGCTATCCCCAGATCTATCCCATTAATTTGATTTACCAGCTTGAAATCTCAAAACCGACGGTGGCCCTCCCATGGCAAGTAGCAAAGTGCGAATCTCGGAGGAGATGGATCAAGCTTTCTCCAACGATTCATATCGACGTGGCTGTCGAATTTGAAGATGGGTGAAATGAATGTTATCGGCTGTATTATAAACGGAGACCAATCAACATTTAACGGCGGCTCTCCGATCACCTTCAGCTGCATCTCCGGCGCATCATCAAGTTTTTTTGGCGGCGCACTTTGTCTCTTGAGCAGTTGAGCTTGGTGTTAGGGCAACTATCTTATTGGGCTTTTATTGGACTTTAAATGATTTAAAATAATTTGTCTTTTGTTTTATGTTTATGGGCTAGGTTTCTTATTTTAGGTTATAAAAAATCCCAAAGTTGTAGCCTCTTTAAATTCAATAAATTTAATAGACGACAAAAAAAAAAAATGAACCAAAACTCATATTTGGGCCTTTATAAATGTGCTTTTAGATTTGAAAACTCGATCCAAGTTAAGGCCATAAAGTGACTATAAGGTCTTGATTGTTTTGTAGTTTTTAAATGGTTTTTGGTTTTTGTCTCTCAAAAACTAATTTAATCACTAATTGAGTTTTCAAAAACTATTTAAAAAAACAGTTTTGGATCAAATTCAAACAATCAAGTTTTTAGATTCTACTACATCCTGATAAATAGAGAATCTAGTTTTTAACTCAATTAAATTATTTCTTCTTAAAAATTAGAAACTAGTTATTTTAGGTTTTTGATTTTTATATACAGAAAAATCTGAAACAGAAATCCAAGAAACCAAAACTAAAAGCTAAAAACCAAAACAAAAAAAACTATATAAACAATCATCACCTAACTTTGATATTTTGTATTTTTAATATTATATATTTGAAAGAAAATCATCATCATCGTCATAGTCATATATAAGTAAGTATAAATAAATTATATACTCTGGCCCAGTGGCGGAACCAATGTATGGGTAGTGGGGTCAACTGCACCCATCAAATTTTCAGATTCTTTTATTTTTTCAGATTTTTTTATATTCTTATTCATGTAAAATAAATCTTGACCCCATCTAAATTTTTTTTGACCCCATTAAATAAGAAAACGTAGAGTACATTTGTACTAATTTGTTTTAATAAAATTTGTTTGCCCCAGTAAGAAATTTACTTGGCTCCGCCACTGCTCTGGCTACGGCTGATCCTCTTTCCAAACAAACTCTACTCTACAATCAATCAATCCATCCATCCATCACGTGCCCCTTCTCTCTTTTTTTTCAAACAAACTTCCACTCCCTTAATTTTCTTACATTTCTCATTTTCCCCCATCATCTATCTTAATTCGATCACATTCACCCCTACCCTCATTTATTTGAAATTAATGAGTCTATAATATCATTACCACTGCTAATATTTCCATTTTATGTCATTTTTCTACCTCCATAGATTCATTGTCCTTCATATTTGGTAAATAAACAACCAACTAATTGTGTATTTACTGTTTATAGTAAAAATAAGGGAACATGTGCGTGGATAAACGTGAGGGAGATGAATGATGTTAATTTAATGAATAGATTGCATAGTATTCCCCTGTGGTGTTCAGTGATTATTCTGAAAACTCATAATGTGCAAAATGGCAGATAAATAATTGCACATTTTTGAACCATACTACTTATCATTACATGGCAACGAAACTTTGTAGATAAGATTCTTCGGAATATTAATCTGCAGTGTCAGACTTTACTTATCCATTTTAATCGGACTAAAATATTAAAATTATCCGTTTAGTATTCTTCTTCTGTCTGTGGTGTGTCACACTTATTATTATTAGTTTTAACCCGAAACTAATTATCGAAAGCATAATCCTTGCATAAGTAAAGAGAAAACACGAATATATTTAAGTGACTAAAAAATTCGAATGGAATCAATTCTTACATTACATACATATTTATACACACAAGAATCCATATATTATCGGTTTGGAACGGCGTCGTTTGCAACTATTTGGTTGGTTCGTCAAATTTCCCGGTTTAAATAAATTAACAGGTCAAGGCTTCATATTTCATTGGAATCGGTTGGTTAAAACCGGTTCGAGATAACAAACTCCCGACGGCTGCAAGATCTCGACAGAAAACTCCTTGATACGCTCTTGAACTTGTTGGTTTAATCTCTGATAAACCGGTTATCTTTATTGAACCATGTTTCGTTGACTTTTGAGTCACCACAATCGTCGTCATCTTCTTCTGTTCCTCCTCCGCTATTTCTGCCGTCAAAACAGAGTAACCTTTCTGAATCAAACGGTAAAGCAACAGAGAAGACATCCTTGCTCTATCTTTAACGGAAGCAATCTCTTCCTGATCTCTGAAATCGCACCGTTCGATAAACGACAGTGCCTTATCTGGTTTATGCCTAAGACACAGCAATAGATTGGCTCTATCGAGCTCAGATTTGGTGCATCCGCGTCTAACTCCTATCAATCCATAGTTATCGACATTCCCAATCTCTCCGTTGGCTATTTTACCTTTTAGTATCTTCGATTTCGTCGTCAATACGCACAATTTCCCAGGGATTTCTCTGTATTTGACGTTGTGGCGTTTCCACGGTGGCCCGGGAAGTTTCCGATCTCTTAGGATAGTGTTGTATAGAATCTTCAAGTGCTCTAAATCGTGAAGCGAATCTGGTAAACACCTTACCGTTTCCAAAAGGGCGGCTCTAGTTTCCAACGCGTGGATGCACGACGGCTCTAAAGCTAGAGTCTTGTTGCAATCTGCGATCGCCTCCGCGATTTTACCGGCGGATCTGTAAGCGGCGGCGCGATGCATATAGCAATCGGCGAGGAATCCTTGCGGCGCTGGACGACGACGACCGTCGAGGATTTTGGAGAAGTGACGGATCGATTCTGAGTAGAGTCCGGCGTTAAAGGAGGCGAATGCGGCGGCGCGACGACGGAGGAGGAGTTTAGTGTGGGCGAGAAGGCGAGAGACGGTTTCGCATTCAGTGATTTGACGCGGAGGAGAAGAAGAGGAAGAGGGAGAATCGGAGAGAAGGAGAGAGAAGCTATCATCGGTCCAACAAATACTCTGACGGCGGAACTCGGCGGTGGCGATGCGTTTTCCGGTTTGAAGAAGAACCATTGCATCTTCCATTAGACCTAAGTGGCAACATGCTTGACCCAATACCACATACCTACAAAATAAAATAAAAATAAATCATTTATTACATTTTAATTTGGTCCCAAAAAATTCACTCAAAATTTCACTAAAAATGGAAACTTTAGAATAGGGAATTACTACCTCCATTGTTTATCTTGATCGCAGTTTTTAGAAATGCCAGCCATTACTTTCTTCTTCAAGTCAGAAACAGAGAAGCACTTGAATGAGGAGGAAGAGGAGGAGGAGGAGGAATCACGGCCAGGAGAGAGAAGCTTCCGGGAAAGCTGAGCGGAGGAGGAAGAGTTTGAGCCGTCGGATGAAAGGGAACAGTCTTCGTCGTTCAAGGAAAGCTTTAAGCTTGGAATGTAATCTTGAAGCATATTAGCTACGTCTTTATAACGACGAAGAAACAGGAAAGCTCTTGCCTTAAGCTCTAACGCAGTTTCTAAACGAGGAGATATCGATAAAGCAGCGTCTAGTATATGAATTGCTGAAGCGGTGTCGTTTTGGTCCTCACTTGCCATTAGAGACCTCGCGTCCTTTATGTATTTATCAATAAGCTGTAAGATATTCAAAAAAAAGATTTATGTCTTTTTTTTAGTGAGTGAATAAATCAGAACAAAAAACTTAATTTGATAGATTTGGAGAGTTTGTGTTACCTTCTTGTGAGTGAACCACCAGTGTTTCTTGTCACCGTTATTAAGCACTGGATAATAAACAGCCATTTTCAAGGTTTTTTCTTTCTTATTCCTTTTTTTTTTTTACTGCTTCCCCAAAATTCTTTGCTTCTTCTCCTCCAATGTTTGAGAAAAAAAAAGAAAGAGAAGTGGCTTATAAAGAAAGAAACAGACCGAACTAAAAAAAAAAAAAAGACAGAGAGAGAAAGAAAGAAAGAGATGATGACAGCTTTGACCTGAGAGAAAGTTTTGATACTCACTCCAACTTAATAATAGCTGGCACTCATTTTCTTTTACATATTCTCTCTGTTTGCAAATATTAACTAATGTTTAAACAATATCTAGTAGTAGTACAGTATATGTCAAAATAATATCTCTTGTGATTACAAAAGTAATTACTTCGTGTCAAAAATAAAAAAGTAATTACTTTCAAATTATTAACTAACCTCTTTGTATATCTCAATAGTATCTACTGTAATCAGTCTTTAACATTATTAGCTAGACTCATATCCTATATGTACAATAATATCTTCATGGATAATTAATATACTTTTTACCTCAATATATATATATATATATATCATCTTATTCCTCGTAGGTTTCGGATTAATTACTCTACTAGATGTTTGCTGGTTATGACTAGAATGGGTTACAAGATCATGCCATGGATAAAATATAATATCCAATGAAGTTGAAACATTATTAATTTGATTATAGGCAAAACCACAAATACTCAGCTTTGAAAAAGTCACAAAAGTCAATGTTATCTATCCCCTTAAATTTACATTTGTTTTAAGGATTCGTATATTTAAATTGAGTTATGTTATCACGATACATCGATTTAACTAATGCCGTGAAGATGCATATGTATACTTAATATGAAATAACAATTCTTCATTATTTCATTAGTTATAACATTCTCGGACAGATTCAAATCAAATTTGTTTATATATGTAAAACTGGTTGTGAAAAATTTAAAATAGTAGAGTACTCTGTAATTAATTAGAATATAAACAATATCATTGTGATTTGTTTATCTATGAAAAGGTCATAGTATAGTATGACGAAAGATTGCACTATTTCATCACCCATCTCGGCAGTAAGTAATAATGTTCAATTATTTCTTACTATATACTTCATCTTTTATTTTCTTCGCTTAGATTCTATGGCTATTATTGTTTGCCAAAAAAATGAATATTTAGATTGAAGCCTATAAGAGCATATTCATTGGTGTTTCTTAAAAAGATCTTAGCAGGTAGGACCCATTAAATAGTTAAGATCTGGATCTTATATTTCCTATTTAAGATCCGGATCTTAACTATTTAGTGGACCCTTTGGATACGTGGCGACCTATGATTGATGCGTTTTTAATTATTTTATTTTTCTTTATTTTTTAACCAACTGTTCATGGGTCCCAATAAATAGTTAAGAAATTTTGTGGTTTTTCTGTTGGAGATGGTCTAATGAGATGTTGGCCATGTCATATATATATATATATATAGTAGTGCATTCGACGTATAATAATACACGAGTTTCTATCATTTCTCGGGTACATGTTATATATTTCAAATTTTCAATGATGGATATAATTACGTTTTCTGATTTATACCATCGCGAAATTACGTAGTAACAAATATAATCATGCCACGTATATTATCATGTGTTTAATGCTTTGTTTTTGTCGTAATTAATGCTTAGAAGAAACCAGCATGCTATTTGCGAATCATGTCGAATTATTGTATGGTCTAAAACAATGCCTCATATATATATATATATATATATAGCAAATTTACGTGGTTTAAAATCTATGAAATGTCAAGTAAACTTCCAACTTTTTTTTTGCTTATGAAGGATTCATTTTTATTTTATTCTTGGAGCAAGGCAAGGGACGGTTAGTCTTTATTATTGGGAGCTGTATTTTCCGAATAAATATGACGACAACAACAACAACAACAACAAAAATATTAATGAAAATGATTATATTATAGGTACAACCTCCTTCCACATATTTTGGACGTAAAGGAAAGTTTTGTTGATACATTTTTTTCTTTTGAATCAAACACTCTCTTGATAAAAAAAGGTTCTAGTCAAATTAAGTGGGTAATTTTCTATTTGGAGATTTGGTATTTTTTGATAGATTAGTTTTCATTCGGTTTTGTGTAATGTAAACATAAATATATACTCTAAAATAATCTTAAAACTAGATATATGATTCATAGTATATATATAGTTAGGATGATAAATATATATACACAAAAACAAAACGCCATTGGCTGAGACGGTTATGCCAGGATGGCTTGACCTACCGACCTAAGAGAATCTATCTGTTTTAAATAATAATTAAAAAAACTAGAAATAAATTATATGGTATAACTAGTATACTAGTAGTATATAAGTTAAAATAGTAGCTATTATATGGTTTTTAGAAGTGGGTTTATTAATTTAAGGGTAACGGTCCCCATTCTATAAACATGTTAGCATCTCAAGAGGCATATCACGAGTCATGGCGACCTATACATAAATAATAATACTCAATATAATAATAATAATGTACACATAACATATATGAATGTATAGTTCAAATGGACGTCCAACAATATTATACATATCATTGTTTTTACACATAATATTTATGGGTGTTTGGACTTTGCAACAATGATGGGTGCATTGTCTATTGGAGACTTTTACCAAATACCAAGACATGTGTTTTATACAAGTAAAGATAAACCACATAAGTGTCAAAATGTGCGCAAATAATAAGATAAATATACTATTTTGTAATACAAGTTGTAACAATTTAAGCGATTATTTAACTTATGGAGTATAAATTAAGGGAATATTGCGTTGGGCATCAAACCAATCATCTAGTTAGGCTCAAATTCATACGATAGGGACCTCTTTTCTGAATCAAAAAGCTTTGGGTTTTGTACAAAAGAAAAAATGAAAGCAATCAAATAAAAAAAGTCAGAGAGAGAGTTCAGAGAACGGCACGTGGTTTTGGGCTTATAAATCACGTGGGAATGAGTGTTCCATGTGCTTCCCTCTACCCCCCAAAAAACCAACTCAACTATTTATTTTCTTTCAATAAAGTATAAATCTTCCCCATCTCCACGTTAACCAACTTTAACCGGGCCGGTTTATTAATTGACTGTTTTTACATTAAAAAAAAATTGACTCGTTTTTAAAGAAAAACTTTTTTTTTAAGTTAGTATTTTTCCCTCACTAGTGAATACGTTTACGTTAGTTCCATGTAGATATTAACTAAATATACATTCAAATTCTACTGGCAGTAGTCGCAACTATTAAATAAAAAACTCGTTAAAAAATAATACGATATACGTATTACTACTATATTACAGGAACGAAAATAATATAAAAGACAGCTGATAAATAAATATTTTAAGAAGAGAACATGGAAATAGGACCAGCTTTGCTGAAAAGTTTCGAATTATTTAAAGACAGCCCCAAAAATTGTAATGTTCCAATGAAAAAGTAATTAATTAATAATACTTTTTTTATTGAACAATAATAATTATTATTCTCTTAACTTTGGGTCACGTAGACAAGAATCTACCCAAAGGAGAATTCTGAAAAAGTTAAATAAATGAAAGTGTGCAAATAATTGCAAAACACGACAAAATTGGGGGAAATTTGTAAATTAAAACAAGAGTTTGTAATAGAAAATAGTTGATTAACAAATCTTGGCAAAAAAACCCCGAGTCACAAAAACAAACCTATAATGCACGGAGGACGTTTCAATATATAAGGTAAATTGTAAGGTTATCAATTTTGTTGATCACTTAATTATTGTTGAAATGAAATATAAATAATCCATTGTTATCATTTCGTATGATTTTGGTTTCCCTATGCACAAAAAGACGAAAAGAAAGCAAATGATTAGCTTAGAATTAATAGACATAACACATGTAAAACAATATATACTAACACACAATTATTTATTTGTGTACCCTCAAATTTGTTTGGTCTTGCCTATTGTAGGACATTGTGATTGTTAAATGTCAAACTAGTTTCACATGGGGAATTTCAACGTTACACTTACATACATCCCATTATTATTGTTGTTGTCATTGTTATTATAGTCTTCTATATGATCTTTTCAAATTTTTGTGGAAAAAGGTAAGAGACAGCCATTGCCTTAGACCCACACAGTCACTGAGTCACAGACAATATTGGGTTCAGACACTACTTAGTATTTGTGCTTAAAAGTCGTCAAAAATTGAAATCTTGACTTTAGCGACCAGAAGAAGAGGCTATTGTATACACAGAATAACACAAAAACGTTCCATTTTGATTTTGGGTGAATATTGCAAATAATAGATAATTTCAGGGGGCTTTTGTAGGAAACAAAATATAGATTGAGCTTTTGTCTGGCGGCGAGTGTGTAGGGTAGGCCAAGACAACGTTATTTAAGACTTTGTAGTCTGTCTGTGTTTGAAACAAAACAATAAATTACTAATTATATAATATGAGGGCTTATCTGCAAATATCCAAACCTTTTTAAATATTAGTGGGCCAGGATTTTATTCATTGGAAGTTTGCAATATAATAAGGCCCAATAGGCCTTATTTGAAAAGAATGCTTTGATTTTAGCTCCGCCGATAAACTCACCCCCCCCAAGTTAGTTCGCCATTGCTATTCCTCCGTCGAGCTTCGATGGCTGCTTCTCCGTCGCTCTTTCTCTATCTGCGTAGAAGCTCCTTTCAAACTCCTATCAGATTTCACCGTCTCCATTCTCTTTTCGTTCGCTCCTTTTCATCTAATTCCGATGTGTTCATTCTCGATCAAAGTCGCGTAGTCCGCGAGTCGCAGGTATGCGGCGGAGGAGGAAGAGGAGCTTATGTACGGCTTACATATCATCCTGTTTTTCACGAATCTATAGGTTTTAGGGGTTTTTCTAGTAGTATTTCTGATGTTGATGAAGGATGTGATTTCGAAATTGAATCTGAATCCCATAATGATAACGATAATGATGAAGACGATGTTGGTGATGAGATTGGGATTGTTAGTAGTGTTTTTGATTCAAATGTTGATCATCTGGAAGAAGTAGAGAGAGTATGCAAAGTGATTGATGAATTGTTTGCTTTAGATAGAAACATGGAAGCTGTTCTTGATGATATGAATGTTGACTTATCTCACTGTCTTGTCGTAGATGTTTTAGAACGCTTTCGACATGCTAGGAAGCCTGCCTTTAGGTTCTTCTGCTGGGCTTCACAGCAACCAGGCTTTGCTCATGATTCAACAACTTACAACTCCATGATGAGCATTTTAGCAAAGACTAGACAGTTCGAGACGATGCTTTCGGTTCTTGAAGAGATGGGTGCTAAAGGGTTGTTGAATATGGACACTTTCACTATCGCCATCAAAGCTTTTGCTGCTGCTAAAGAGAGGAAGAAAGCTATTGGTATCTTTGAGCTGATGAAGAAGTACAAGTTTAAGATTGGTGTCGAAACCATTAACTGCTTGCTAGATAGTCTTGGAAGGGCTAAGCTTGGAAAAGAAGCTCAGGTTCTGTTTGATAAGCTCAAAGAGCGGTTTACTCCAAACATGATGACTTACACTGTTTTGCTCAATGGTTGGTGCCGCGTGAGGAACTTGTTGGAAGCAGCTAGGATATGGAACGATATGATTGATCAGGGCTTGAAACTCGACGTTGTAGCTCACAACGTTATGCTCGAAGGTTTGTTGAGGAGCAGAAAAAAGTCAGATGCCATCAAATTGTTCCATGTCATGAAAGCCAAGGGACCTCACCCAAACATCCGTAGCTTTACTATCATGATCCGTGACTTCTGCAAACAGTCCAACATGGAATCTGCCATTGAGTACTTTGATGACATGGTTGATTCCGGGCTGCAACCCGATGCTGCGTTGTACACTTGTCTGATCACTGGTTTTGGGATGCAGAAGAAGCTGGATACGGTTTACGAACTGCTCAAGGAGATGCAAGAAAAGGGACATCCTCCGGATGGCAAAACATACAACGCGCTGATCAAACTGATGGCTAGTCAGAAAATGCCAGAACACGCCACAAGGATATACAACAAGATGATCCAGAACGGAATAGAGCCATCAATACACACTTTCAACATGATAATGAAATCTTACTTCATGGCAAGAAATTACGAAACCGGGAGAGGTGTTTGGGAGGAGATGATAAAGAAAGGGATATGTCCAGACGACAACTCATACAAGGTATTGATAAGAGGGCTTATAGGTGAAGGGAAATCAAGAGAAGCATGTAGATACTTGGAGGAGATGCTTGACAAAGGAATGAAAACTCCATTGATTGATTATAACAAGTTTGCTGCTGATTTTCACAGAGGAGGACATCCTGAGATATTTGAGGAATTGTCACAGAGAGCAAAGTTCTCTGGCAAGTTTGCTGCAGCTGAGATATTTGCGAGATGGGCTCAGATGACTAGAAGGAAATTCAAACAGAGATACATGGAAGATTCTTAACTGAGAAAGCTAAAGAAGGGTTTTATTTGAGTTCATCTGCAAAGTGTTGATTTCTTGTGAGCACAACTTCAATTGCATAGCTTGGACATATCTTAACAACAATCAGAGACTGGAATGGCTCAAAGAGAGAAAGAACCAGTGAGAAGAATCAGTAAGCCAATTATTTGATTGAAGAGAAAACAAACATGATTTATAACATGAACACAAACAACAAGTCTACGAATTTTGCAATGTAACATTGGCTAGTCTCAAGATAATATAGTAGTAGAGTGTATCTCCCAGAAAACATTATGGTTTAAACAAAACATCAAATCAGATGTAGTTTTTAGTTGATTTCGCTGATCTCTTGACTTCATTCTTCGGAGGCGACAACGCTGATTTCGCCTCTTTCGAGCAAGTCGTAGAAAGCTCTGGTTTTCCTTTGCTCGTTCCAATGGTGCATCTTCCAAAGACCACCTGCAGCTAAACCAAGTGCCAAACCTATGACCAATTCCTTAACCACACTCGGTCCTTTAAGTGTGGCATGCGCGATCTTGTGTCCTGCCATCTCTTCTTACTCTAAACCCCTTGTCACAAAATTATCAGCATACCCCATAAGAGTCAATATTGATATCTGAGAATCAAATATGTTTGCAAATATATATATATATATATATATATATATACACTTTTTGGATTCTACATATACACAAACACACTCTTATGACGAAGTTGAGAAAGCAAAGGCTTCGGATAATTGACAAGTTAAACAAAGAGGACGATTGATTTCAAGTTTTCAGTAATCGATAGCCCTAACAAAAAAAAAAAGACAATCCTAATCACACAGATCTACGAAACCTATCAAAATCTTATAAAAAAACTAGAATACCTCCAAAAAAACAAAGAGACAAGATCTGGGATCTTACCGATTAGAAATTGCGTAGATAGACAAACGAGAGAGAGAGAGAGAACCACGACGAAGGGAGAAAAATGAGAAATTGCGAATGAAGACTTCTGCGTCCTCTCTGACTCCTCCATACATCTCTTATTGGGCCTAAATGGGCTAAAAAAACCCAGCCCAAATGTATTTTACATTACAAGGGGGGGGGGGGCATTTATGGAAACACGTAAATCGGGGCTCATGATGTAACCCTTGAGAAAACTAAGAGTGGGGCCCACCCACGTTAAACTCCAAAAAAAATCCAATCTGTCAATATTTAACGTTAACTATTCCAAATCATTACTTTTTTTTCTTTTAATATCATCTCTCTATCATTATCTTTCCCCCCTATTTTTCTTAATTTATCATTGAATAATTTTCTCATGAGCCTGACGACGAGTTAGTAAGAAAGAATGTCACTATCATCTCTATACCGAATCTCATAACAAATATTATTATTATACCCCACCCTCTCAACCACCGTTTTCGAATTCAAAAGTCTCCGTTCATATCAGATTATTACGAGAGACTGTTTCTTCACTAAAGAAAGAAATGGAGAGACAATGGAGTTTCACTGTAAAATCAACGAGAGTGTTAGCATTGATTATCACTACTATCTCTTCCGCCATTGTTCTCTTGACCTTCTTCTCTATCTCCTTAACCAGATCCAACTCTTCTTCTTCTTCTTCTATTTACTCATCCACCACAGAATCTAACTTCCACATCGATCTGAGCCCCATGCCATCCATATCCAATTCTCCACAAGCAAGCCCTATTCTGATCTCTACCCATTTCAACCCACCCGATAACACTTCCGGGTCTTCCAAAATACCCGCTTTTGACCACATGACTCGCGGCCAGGTAACTGCTAATTTGACTTCTTCTATCAAAGTCATTGAACTTCCTAGCAACAATGGTGAATCCAATCTTAATAATAATAATAAGAAGAATAAGTTGATGAAGAGAATCGAAGAGTGTGATTTTACCATTGGTAAATGGGTTTACGACAGTGACTATCCTTTGTACTCGAATTCTTCTTGTCCTTTTATAGACCAAGGTTTCGGTTGTCAAAGCAACGGAAGATTGGATCTTGATTACATGCAATGGAGATGGGACCTTCAGGATTGTGATGCTCCTAGGTTACTTTCCTTCTTCTTCTTCTTACTTGTTTTGTTGCTTTCCTCTTATGGCTTCTATTCAACTTATAGATATATAATTGGGATTCATAATTGGAATGTTTGTGTTAGTTTAGGTTCAACGCTACTAAAATGCTGGAAATGTTAAGAGGGAAGAGGCTAGTCTTCGTTGGAGATTCTATTAACAGAAACCAGTGGGAATCTATGCTTTGTATGTTGTTTCAAGCTGTTAAAGATCCCAAGACTGTCTACGAAACACACAAACGGAGAATCACTAAAGACAAAGGCAACTACAGCTTCCGTTTCGCGGTATAATACCCTCTCATTCAACATATTAAAAGTGTTTTAGAGAGATATGTATGCTTGCTGTTGTTAATGTTATGTGTTTGTGTGCTTTATTAGGAATACAAATGCACTGTGGAGTTCTATGTGACTCATTTCTTGGTTCGTGAGGGTAAATCAAGAATTGGAAAGAAGCGTAGAGAAACCCTTAGAATCGATGCTATGGATCGGACATCTTCTAGGTGGAAAGGTGCTAATATCTTAGTCTTCAACACAGCACATTGGTGGTCTCATTACAAAACCAAATCCGGGTATGTTTCTCATTAGTAATTGATCAAAAAGCATCAGAAGAAGTAATTGCTGATTGATTTGCAGGATAAACTATTACCAAGAAGGAGACCAGGTTCATCCAAAGCTAGATGTATCAACCGCTTTCAAGAAAGCTTTGCAAACTTGGTCATCATGGGTAGACAATAATGTCGATCCAAAGAAAACTCGGGTTTTCTTTAGAAGCGCCGCACCATCTCATTTCAGGTCTTTCCCTTTCTACGTATCCTCTGTTTTAAAGTTTAGTCTTTTGGTACAATATATCATCAATGTGTAGTTTTATTTGGACAGTGGAGGAAAATGGAACTCAGGAGGACATTGTAGAGAAGCCAACAAGCTGTTGAACCAAACTTTGAAACCAAGTTATTCTGGCAAAAACATCATTGTTGAGGAAGTACTTAGGCAGATGAAAACAACGGTTACTCTCTTGAATGTTAGCGGTTTATCGCAGTACAGAATAGATGCTCACCCTTCAATCTTTGGAACAAAACCGGAGAACAGACGTTCAAAAGCTGTTGAAGATTGTAGTCATTGGTGTCTCCCTGGTGTTCCTGATACTTGGAACCATTTTCTCTACCTCCATTTGCTGCATAATCGATAAATACAGTTTACATGTTTGTTTAATGTAGGGGTTACTTGATCTGTTCCTTTTATACAGAAAGCATAACAAATAAAGTCTAGTAATCAACATCGCTGTTAATGTAACTACTGTATCTAAAACGACACCGTTATAAAATTTCAATATATAAAGGGGTATATGTGTTATTATAAGAGATTGAAGGATCAAAACTGTAAATTTAGGGAGTTGTTGGATTTGGTTAATTAAGAAGAACCCTAAGTAGTAGCAGTGCTGCCATTGATTCAATCGTCGTTCATCGCTTTCTTCTCTGTTTCCGGTCGCCATTGATTCTCCACTTCTCAAGGTATTTATTATAACACAAGATTTACTCTTTCTCGTTCGCGTTCTCCTATCTTCTCTTTGGTTATGACTTTGTATGCATTGAGGCTATTATCAGTGAGTTTTGTAAAAGGGGTTTTCTTTCTTTAGCTAAAAGCTTATTGAGTGATTGTGTGTATCTGTTATGAGATGGAAAGCAATAGATCAGACCCAGAGCTTGATGATGACTTTAGTGAAATCTACAAGGAGTATACTGGTCCTGTCACCAACAACATCATTCACCAAGTAAAAGAGAAACCACCTATCAACAAGCAGCCTGGAGATGGAGAAGACGAAGAAGAAGAAGTGGAGCAACTACCTGACCCCAATTCTGTGCCAACCGATTTCACTAGCCGAGAGGCTAAGGTTTGGGATGCTAAATCCAAAGCTAACGAGAGGAACTGGAAGAAGAGAAAAGAAGAAGAACTCATTTGTAAAATCTGCGGCCAGTCTGGTCATTTCACTCAGGTCTTTCCTCTCACTAGCCTCCTACGTTGTTTATATACCTCTTTATGTGCGTCTTTCTCATTGTTGCATCAAATTGCTTTATTTAGGGATGTCCATCAACACTTGGTGCCAACAGGAAGTCTCAAGATTTCATTGAAAGGGTACCCGCTAGGGACAAGAATGTCAGAGTTTTGTTTACTGAGAAAGTTATCGAAAAGATTGAAAGGGACACTGGCTGCAAGATTAAAATGGATGATAAGTTCCTGATTGTCAGTGGCAAGGACAGATTAATCTTGAGGAAAGGTGTAGATGCTGCTCACAAGGTCAAAGAGGACGGTGAGGTGAAAAGCTCCTCTGCCTCTCACAGGAGCAGATCCAGGTCACCTAGGCAAACTTCTGTTGGTCCATACCGTGCTAGAAACTCTGAACCTCTAAGGCCATCACATGGTTCATCGAGTTTCTCTGAGCGCCCTGGAAGGCAAGATAAGTTGGTGGAGAACCGTGTTCGTGAGAACCAGCGAACTGCTTCCAGAGAATCTCCACAAGGTAGGGAAAAGATAGGATACCTTAGAGAGTAGGTTAGTTTCTCTTTTAGTCCTTTTTTGTGAGAAGTTGATTGGTCTTTTCCAGCATTTTTGGCCGATCTTATCTTTATTTTGCAGCCAAAAGGTAAGTCCTTATGTTCAAGCATTTTGTACAGTATTGAAATAAAGAAAATAACTTTTTCTCAAAGCTGTAATCTTTGGTATAGTCTTGTGATCAAGCAGTTAACATTATTATTCATTTTATGAAGCTTATGGTAGTGACAGAGCTCGGAGTCGTTCTACACATTCGAAATCACCAGGGCAACCACGTTATAGTGGATGGGATAAACCGTATGAGAGGCAAAAACCTGAGGTGAGTGGTTACAGATCTGAAAGATGGGATCAAGAGAGAAAGGGTGTATCCAGTGATATCCAGGTGAGTCATCAGTTTGATTACACTCCTTTCCCACAGAGTCTAGAAGAACTAGAATTGGAATATACGAGGGAGGCAATGGAGCTTGCAAAGAAACGGGATAAGGAAGAAGATGTGGAGAACAACAAGCATCGCGAGGTAAGAGATCTAGTGACTGATGTGCTCCTCTTAGATTCAAATCCATTCTAGGTGCTGTTGTCATCTCAGAAATGGCAATTATACTAGGGATTTCACAATGGAATGTTTATAGTTTTTTAGCATGATAATTGTTCATAGTATTAGAATAGATGTAGCGTGAAGAAAGAGTTAAGGGGACCTGGGTTTCTGACATCAATTTGTGCGAGTTTATAGACAATACGGGAACTAAGAGAGAGTTACATGAAGAAACTGGCTGGGCTAAGGGGTATGAATACTAAACAATGGGAAGAGTTCATTCAAATGGATGCTGAGAGACGTCAACAGCAAGCACGGCAGCAAAACTCTGAGATGAGGTATGGTAGTAACTACAGACAGTTTCCTTATGATGAGGGGTACTCTGCCAATCCTCCTCCTCCGTATGGTGGAAACAATGTGCCAATGGATTCTGATGGTAGATACCCAAACCATGTAAAAAACTATTCTTCAAGGCATGAAGACAACAATTATGGCACTGGGTTCCAACGCCAGAGACGAGAGGACTATGGGAAACCTTACAACCGTTACTAGGCCGCCCGCCGCTTGTAGTCAGTTCTTATGTGGTAAGTTGTTCCTCCACTGTCTCTAGACAGACAAAAGCTGGTAATGTGTTGTCCTTAGAGTTTATGGTCTTGTCTCTCTCTATCTCTCTTGTTTGTGGTCTTAACAGGGTTCTCAAATTTTCAGGGCCGGCTGGATCTTGGTTAAGATGACGAACAAGTCCAATCTCAATTGCAGATATATTGATAGGTTCAATGTTGGCCTGCTGTTAGGCCACTTACATATATGGCAATGTTGAAACAGACAAGTTTATATGTATGTGCAATGAGCATCCTGTAACTGCTCTTGCATTGGGTTTGTCTTTCACATTCTCAAGATGATCTTTTTTTAGTTTCAGAGCAGTGATAAAAACCATTTCATTCTACTCATATTTCACTTCAGCCGTTAAGCATGTTACTTTCTTTTTGTGTGTTTGTCTCAATTTGAGCATCTTTTTCCAGAGTTCATCACAGTCAGAGCTTCGTGAATCCAAAACAGTGATTATTTTATTTTTTGCCATTGTTACGTTTTTAATTATTTTTTGTTCTTTCATTCCAACGGTCGTCTGGACGATCTTCTCATCTAAAAAGCAAAGTGTTTGGGACTAATTAGAAATTTCGTGGCTTTGTTAAAGAAAGAAACTTGGAGACCACAAGCCTAAGGTAGAATATTTTCAAACATTTGGGCCGGGCCTGTTAATTAAAAAACTTATTACAAATCTAGACTATGTAGCCCATATAATGGACTTTTGGGCCGGCCACTTAATATTTCGGGAAAGGGGGCTAAATGATATTTTAATAAGTTTTGGGGTTAAATAAGAAATTTCAATAAAACTTTCGCCGCCTCTCTTTATAATAAAAAGGCGCTGCGGAACCCTAGTTTTAATTATATTTTGTTCATCGTCGTTGTCGTGCCCTTGCTCTTTTGCTTAAAGGGAATCTTCAGTCATCGTGATGGGTACCGAAAGAAAGAGGAAGATTAGTTTGTTCGATGTGATGGAAGATCGTTCGGCTTCAGTTAAGACCGGCAGAGCCAACGGCCTCCCCGACGGAGGAATCAACAGTCTGATAAATAAGTGGAACGGGAAGCCATATTCTCAGAAATACTATGACATACTCGAGAAACGTAGGACTCTTCCTGTTTGGCTTCAGAAAGATGAGTTTCTCACAACTCTCGATGCCAATCAAACCCTAATTCTCGTCGGTGAGACCGGTAGTGGTAAAACTACTCAGGTATACTTTGAATTTTATCAAATTATTTCCTTATGATTTGATTGTATCTCGACAGTAAATCATGTTTTACTGTTTGTTTATTGTACAGATTCCACAGTTTGTGATAGATGCTGTGGATGCTGAAACATCTGATAAGCGTAGGAAGTGGTTGGTCGGATGCACACAGCCTCGTAGAGTTGCTGCCATGTCTGTTTCTCGCCGTGTTGCTGATGAGATGGATGTCACTATTGGTGAAGAAGTTGGTTATAGCATCCGTTTCGAGGATTGCAGCAGCCCCAGAACTGTGCTTAAGTAACCATATTCTCACTCGATCTTTTTAATTTCCATTGTTGTTTATGTATTTGGGTTCTAATCATGTGTTCTCCATCATGGCCAGGTATTTGACCGATGGTATGCTCCTGAGGGAAGCAATGGCTGATCCTCTTCTTGAGAGATACAAAGTTATTATTCTCGATGAGGCCCACGAAAGAACACTAGCCACAGATGTGCTCTTTGGTCTCTTGAAAGAGGTCTTGAAAAACAGACCTGACCTTAAGTTAGTTGTCATGAGTGCAACTCTAGAAGCTGAAAAGTTTCAGGAATATTTTAGCGGTGCACCTCTTATGAAAGTTCCTGGTAGGCTTCATCCAGTTGAGATCTTCTACACTCAGGAGCCTGAGAGGGACTATCTTGAGGCTGCTATCAGGACAGTTGTCCAGATACACATGTGTGAGCCACCTGGTGATATTCTTGTTTTCTTAACTGGTGAGGAAGAGATCGAAGATGCTTGCCGCAAAATCAACAAAGAAGTTGGTAATCTTGGGGATCAAGTGGGTCCTATCAAAGTTGTTCCATTGTATTCTACTCTTCCACCTGCAATGCAGCAAAAGATATTTGATACTGCTCCAGAGCCGGTAACAGAAGGTGGTCCTCCTGGGAGAAAAATTGTTGTCTCGACCAACATTGCCGAGACATCTTTAACCATAGATGGGATTGTTTACGTCATTGACCCTGGTTTCGCTAAGCAAAAAGTCTACAACCCAAGAATCCGTGTCGAGTCGCTGTTGGTTTCCCCAATATCAAAGGCAAGTGCTCACCAGAGATCAGGTCGTGCCGGTAGAACAAGGCCTGGAAAATGTTTCAGGCTATATACAGAGAAGAGTTTCAATAACGACCTGCAGCCACAGACGTATCCTGAAATATTGAGATCAAATCTTGCCAACACAGTTCTGACCTTGAAAAAACTGGGTATTGATGACTTGGTGCACTTTGATTTTATGGATCCCCCTGCACCTGAGACACTGATGCGAGCCTTGGAGGTTTTGAATTATTTGGGAGCACTGGATGATGAAGGGAACCTGACAAGGACAGGTGAGATAATGAGTGAGTTCCCCTTGGATCCACAGATGGCAAAGATGCTCATTGTCAGTCCTGAATTCAACTGCTCAAATGAGATTCTTTCGGTTTCAGCAATGCTCTCAGGTACGCCCTATACTTGTATTTATTTATTCTAGACATCTTGGGGTATGTATGAAATTGCGGGTAGACCTAAGGCTGCTATGAAATTCCATGGACATGCTTGTGTCTCTGCATCTAGTCTATATGTGCATTAGAACACCCTTTACACTTGCATGTTTTGAACAACCTTGCATGGATTTTGATTGTATTGCTTTTTTCTCTGCATCTAGTCTATTATCTATATGTGCATTAGATCTCATCTTTACACATACATGTGTATGTTAAGTCTGTTTAGGCTGTCTGGTTTCTGTATACACATGGTTAGGGGTATCTTAAGTAAGGTGCTGATGAATATAGTTTCAGTTTCTCAGTTATTCAAGCAAATGGTATCAGTCTCATCGGTTGTATGCATCTGCTGACCCTCTTCCATGGCCTCTTTGTGTTATAAAAAACAATTCTTTCTATAGTACCGAATTGCTTTATCAGGCCTAGAGAGGCTCAAAAAGCAGCAGATGAAGCTAAAGCTAAATTTGGACACATTGATGGAGATCACCTCACACTGTTAAACGTTTACCATGCCTTTAAGCAAAACAGTAAGCTATACCTTTTTTTCCTTTCTGCCTCACTCTCTTGGTTCTATTCTTAAAAGATGACAATAACAAAACTTGGTGAATATATGTTTGCTTGCAGATGAAGACCCAAACTGGTGCTACGAAAACTTCATCAACACTAGAGCAATGAAATCTGCAGACAATGTTAGACAGCAGCTAGTCCGGATAATGTCAAGGTTCAATCTGAAGATGTGCAGCACAGATTTCAACAGCAGAGACTACTACATCAACATAAGAAAGGCCATGCTAGCCGGTTATTTCATGCAGGTGGCACACCTAGAAAGAACAGGACACTACTTGACCGTCAAAGATAACCAAGTATGTCTAAACAAATTAACTTTACATATTGTTGTTATATGAAGCTGATTGTTAAACTTCTGGTTTATGACAGGTGGTTCATTTGCACCCATCAAATTGCTTGGATCACAAACCAGAGTGGGTAATCTACAACGAATACGTTTTGACTAGCCGTAATTTCATCAGGACAGTGACAGATATCCGTGGAGAATGGTAAGAGTCATTTCATGTTCTCTTTTAGTTAGAAGAGCAGGGCAATGTCTTTCAAGTTTTGTGTTACTGAGAAATCATTTTGTGATATGCGCAGGCTAGTGGATGTTGCTCCTCACTATTACGATCTCTCCAACTTTCCCAACTGTGAGGCAAAACGTGTCCTCGAAAAGCTTTATAAGAAGAGAGAGAGGGAGAAAGACGACTCTTCTTCTTCTTCCAAGACCCGCAAGTGAAAATGATCAATCAGATTCCTCCTTTTACAACCCATTTGTGTCTTTTTCATGTTTTTTTTACATTTTTTGACTTAAAGTTTGTTTAACGATTTTCTTGAAGTTTCTTCCTTCGAATGTTATTTCATTCGATAAATTTTAGAGAGAAACTGAGATGTTCGAGGAACAACACTATCCACGTAATATTTTTAACGTAGCAAAATGAAAGTTATGTTCATCCAGCATAGAGAGAACTAAGATAGCTTATAACACAAGAAAATTAAAAAGTTAGAACACTGTTGCTTGAAACTCCTGCTAGCTTATTTAACGCCCATTTGGCAGAGCTTGAATCACCGAACCAGACCACCATCCACCTTTATGAACCAGACGGTGGAAAGTGGAGCTTATCAACGGAGGAGAATGGTATTCGATTTCAAGTGGCGAAGAGAGAGAGCCTTCCTCTTGGATTTAGCCAAGTTTTCTTCCAGAAGAGAGACATACCATACATTCCAGCTTCCACTTCTTGATGACACTTTTATTTTCAAACCTTTACAAGCTCAAAGATTCTCCTTTCTCCCAATACTCAACATCGTCATCACCCTTTTCTCTTCTCTTTTTCGACAAGAAAAATGCAAACTTACTTTGGGATATTTTAGCTTTATGCAGCGCACCACTGTAAAATTGAGCTTATAAGTATATACGATCAAGCCCATGTTTAAAGATTTAGTCCCATATTCTATCTAAAAACTAAAAGCCCATTCTAAGAAATAATATTTTAACATACAACAACATTTTAGTACGTATCAGATCTACATATTTAAATATTGCAACTTGAAATAATATTTAACAAATATATGTTGTTGGCTTACAATTAAATCTTGACTTTTTAGAAATTGAAAGTAACACTATATCTTAAGCTTACATCTTGATGTTACTTTTTTCTTCTAATTTCAAAGAAATAAATTTAAACAAAAGAAAATGGATAACATTGTCTCTTCTCTTCAATGCTTAACGATCTTGATATTAAGTGTATCACTTTTGGTTAGTTGTAAATCTGAAGATAATAGCAAGTCAAGAAACAAAGCCATATTAATAAACATGGGAGACTTCAACTCCGACACCGGAGGAGTTCTCGCCGGAGTCGGTCTTCCAATAGGACTTCCTCATGGCATTACTTTCTTCCATAGAGGCACTGGTCGTCTCATCGTTGACTTTTTATGTGAGTAGTCATCGTTGACTTTGTACTTATTTACATGTAAAGTTGGTTTTAATTAGTATTATGGTTAGGTGAACATTTGAATATGAGATATTTGAGTCCATATTTGGACTCACTCTCACCAAACTTCAAACAAGGAGTCAATTTTGCAGTCTCTGGCGCCACTGCTCTTCCCGTTTTCTCATTCCCGTTAGCTGTCCAAACCCGTCAATTTGTTCGTTTCAAGAACCGCTCTAAAGAGCTTATCTCTTCTGGTAATTAAGTATTAATTAACTAATTTGTACCATAATTAAACAAAATTATGATATAATTATAAATACTTATGAATGTGTACATTATATTATGGTACTTGGTAATAGGGAGAAGCGATCTTATCGATGATAAGGGGTTCAAAAATGCATTGTACATGATCGATATTGGACAAAATGATCTTCTACTTGCTCTCTACGATTCAAATTTAACATATGCAACGGTTGTCCAAAAAATTCCTCCCATGCTTCTTGAGATTAAAAAGTCAATACAGGTACTACTCTATTACTTTCTCTTATCTTTCCCGTTTGTCAAAAAATCATAAACTGTTAGTCCAAAATTTTGATTATCAAAACATCAATTAGGGTGTTAGATATAATAAAGGGTTTATTAGCTAATTGGACTATTTTTGGTAAAGTAATACAAAAAATAGTCCATATCACTATTTACAATTGTGAAATAGGCCTGTGGGCCATGACTTGTGTAATAAAGCTTTGTGTAATAGAATTTGAAGAGAAATTGTGGACCATTTTGCGAAATGACAGAAATGCCCTTGTGTGTATATGTTTTTTGTGTATTTCTTTTTTTCTTTTTTTCTTTTTTTCCTTTTTTACGTTTCTTCTTTATTCTCTTTCTTTCTCTTTCTTTCTCTCTTTTCTCATATCTTTTCTCTTCTTTCTTTTCTTTTATCTTGATTCAAACTCATGTTTTATTTTTTTCAAGTTTTCTTTCTCCTTATTCATGTTTCTTTCTCTTAATTGCATTTAATAACATCCATTTGCACAGTTTAGTGGACGGTGTACAATTGATGGATGCCAAATTCAACTCATTTGTACGTAATTCACTTGGACAACTGGTTTATACAGAAGATGATTTACGTCGAAGAGTCGTATGTCCACTGGATTATACGAATTGTTCCACTTGTGGATGTTTTTTTAGCGGATAACATTCATTGTACAATGTAAACCAGTGGATGTTTGTGTATGTGTGTATATGTTTATGTATGTGTGTATATGTTTTTTGTGTATTTCTTTTTTTTTTCCTTTTTTCACGTTTCTTCTTTTTTTCTCTTTCTTCCTCTTTCTTTCTATTTTCTCTCATATCTTCTATCTTCTTTCTTTTCTTTTCTCTTGATTCAAACTTATGTTTTATTTTTTCAAGTTTTTTTCTCCTTATTCATGTTTATTTCTCTTAATTGCATTCAATAACCTCCATTTGCACAGTTTACTGGACGGTGTACAATTTGATGGATGTCAGATTCAACTCATCTGTACAATGTACGTAACTCACTTGGACAACTGGTTTGTACAGAAGATGATTTGCGTTGAAGAGTTGTATGAAGACTAATTCAAATCATTTGTACAATGTACAATTAGAACGATCGCTTCGAGTATCATTTGTTTTTACAATCTGGCGGACAATATGATTGTAAACCTAATTTGTACTACTCTAATATACGGTGCATATATATGAAAGTAATTGTATAGGATAATGGTGTATGTATAAGAACATTAAATGCGGTGCATGATATGTTGACTTGTGTAAGTTTTTGTTTGAGAACATTAAATGTGTTTCTTTTTTTTTCTTTCTTTATGTTTATAGGTAAAAGTGTAAACTATTTATTAATTTATCTTTTTATTTTTCATTTAATCATGTTTTTCGCTAGATAGTGTAGTAAAATCGTCCACTATATGGTATAATGGATGTTAGATTATCCAGTAGATTGTACAGATGAATTTCATTTGTACGTACAATCAGGTGTACCCTTAAATGCATAATCGAATTGTCCACTGAACTGTATAGTCAAGATTATAATCAAATTGTCCAATGAATTATACGAATTTTATCCTCTAGAGAAAATATCCACTAGAAAAACATCCACTGGTGGATTGTACATTGTACAATGGATGTTATTCGCTAGAAAAACATCCACAAGTGAAATATAATTTGTACAATGGATGATATCTATTAGAGAAACATCCACTAGAGAAATTAAACATCCATTATACGAATGTTAAACATCGACATTACGACTTTAACTAGAGTAAGTACAAATCGATTTCAAGACATTCCCAACAGAATATATTGTACAATGGATGATATCTATTAGAAAAACATCCGCTAGAGCAACATCCGCTAGAACAACATTCGCTAGAGAAACATCCGCTAGAGAAACATCCACTAGAAAAAAACAAATGAGAAAAAAAGATGAAAGAGAAGAGAAAAAGAAGATAGATAACTAGGGGAGATAATTAGATAAGGAGAAGAGATATAAAAAGATAGGAGAGAAAATGAAAGAGGAGAAAAAAAAAGAGAGGAGTGAGAAACGGAAATAGAAAGAGAAGAGAGAGAAAAAAGAGAAAGAAGAGAGAGAATTAGAAAATAAATAAATGAAGAAAAAAAATAAAAAAATGTTTGGCAAAAAGAAACGTGAAAAAATGAAGGAGAGAAGAAAGAGAAAAAAATAAGAAGAAAAAGGAAGAGTGGCAAACTCGTAAATAATGATATTATTATACACATATATGTAATCTAAAGTGGAATGTCAAACAAAAATTTGTGGACCCTATGATCCTTTCTCCTAATTTTAAATAGTAGCAAGTCTTCTTTTTAAATATTTTTGAAAAATGATCCATAAACCCAAATATCTCTATAATAAATTAGAAGTATGCGGAAATCTATTATATAATAGCACAATACTCTCTCAATCTAAGGCATCCACATCATCATCAAAAATAATTAAGACAATTCAATTAAAAATTTATTTAATAAAATTCATTCAATAATAATAAAACAAATAAAAAAAATTCAATATAATATTTAACACTAATAAAAACATGTATATCAACTTTCTAAAATGAAAATACATAATTTTTTTTTCTTTTTTATACTAATTTTTCGGAATATATTACATATGTCCCATTATGTAAAATTTTCTATCTAAAAGCACAAAGTTTAAAAGTTATTTGTTTCTTTTTTATACTAATTTTCAGAATATATTACATATGTCTCATTATGTAAAATTTTCTATCTAAAAGCATAAAGTTTAAAAGTTATAAATGATGTACTATTTTAACATTAATTCAAAACAATTAAAAATTAAGACTACATAATATTATTGGTCATAGTATAGTTAATAAATAAAAAAACATGGATATAAACTTGTGAAAATCAAATAAAATGAAACAAATCAAAAGACCTGAAACATCTAACAAAATGGGTTAGAGAGAGAATAATTTAAAAAATAAATAAATATAAATTTATAAAAGTTTAAATAACTATAATTTGGGATTGAAATACTCCATATATATACATACTTTCTAAATTCAAATGTTAATACCAAATATATGAAATAAACTTAAAATATCCACCGAGAAAATAAAACCTCATACAAAATAAACAATTACATATACAAATAATTCAGTAACGTTACAAAGAACATAAAACAAAATATGATCCAAATTAATTGACGTGTTAAGATCTCTACATAAAACAAAAGTAAACAACATGCGTACAATTAAAATTAGACAAGTTGAATGAGTACGTAACAACAATTTTCTTTACATATTGATATTTCATCGGTTTCATAATAAACTAAAACATCCAAACATAAGTTGTTTGTAAACAAAATCATTTTCATTAACTTGGTAAAATATAAAATAGATGAAAAATATCTAAAGTTTAACCATATACCTATTACAAAAATTAAAAACTTCATAAAACAAACAAAAATCTTCGTAAACTCAATGTAAAATTATTTGAAATTACTATAAAAAGTAGTATATATTTCGCGCAACGCGCGGTTCTTTCCTAGTTATTATAATTAACTAAAAATATAATCTAAATAATCTGTTTGGCCCGGTTTTGTAATAATGGTAAACGAAGACGATATATTTAAACGGAGGGAGAAAGTTTTGGGTACACAACGCAGGCCCATTGGGCTGTGCCCCCAAAGAATTAGCAATTAACCCACACAACGACTCGGATCTTGACCCGATTGGTTGCCTCCGGGTTCACAATGAAGTGGCTAAAGCATTCAACAAAGGGCTCTTTAGTCTTTGCAAAGAAATGAGACAGCTCAAAGATGCAACTCTTGTCTACGTTGACATTTACTCCATCAAATACAAACTCTCAGCTAATTACAAACGATACGGTGCGTATCAATATTTATTTGTTTTTGGTTTTAAAAACCGGTTTTGATTTGGTTTAACTTTTATTTTAAGGATTTGAGGATCCGTTAATGGCATGTTGTGGTTATGGAGGAAAGCCTAACAACTACGACAGGAAAGCCACGTGTGGTCAATCCGGTTCAACTATTTGTAGTGATGTAACCAAAGCTATTGTTTGGGATGGTGTTCACTATACCGAAGCTGCTAACCGGTTTGTTGTTCACCAAGTTTTATCAAACCGGTACTCTTACCCTAATATTTCCCTAGACCGGTTTTGGTAGTTCTTTAACAAACTCAACATTATAACCGCTTTTGGTAATAAAATAAAAATAATAAGACCGTTTTATATAATTATATTTAAAATGAATCGATCTTAGTCGTTCATTAGTTTCATATTAATTAGTCGGTCTAATTATTAATGGTCAACGATGAATAATGATTGCAAGTCAAACTATGAGCTAACATCATCACAATTTTGTTTGGCTTCTTCTGTACTTGTTAATTTGTATCCACTCTTTAACATGAACATTATATGCTTTTTTACGTTTAAGTACCTAGCTATAATATAATGATTGATGAATACAAATGTTATGATTTGGTGAGGGAAAATTAGTGAATTAATAATAATGTGAAATGAAAAGTGTTGTTGAAGCTAGGAATGAATTAAAGGTGTGAAGAGAAATAAGAAATGATTTCTTTTTGCTTATATATATTTAGGTAAAGATTATAAAAGTAAAGGCCGAGATTCAATTATACAATGTTGTGTAAAGTTTTTCCTTTAATTGACCAGAAATATATAAGTGTTACACTGTTGTATTTTGTCTCTCGCCTCTAACATTTGTGATGTTCACTCGTAAATCAATTATTAACTGAAAAAGTCGTCTCCTACACATTATTGCCGGAAGAAATTCACATAGTGTATTATGAACCAATGAAATCACCACTTATAATGATTTCATATAGCACACGATTATAAGTTTTGTTTAATTTTTCTGTTATATTTGGACAGGAGAATTTGCGTAAGTTGGTGCGTATATATTACGAAATTTAACATTTATGAACTTAATTAAAGTGGTGCTATATATTGGTTATGCTCTTTTGTAAAACCAAAACTTCATTAATATGATATCTACATTTTTAGCAAAAAAAAACCTCGTATATATGGAAATGGAAAGTGAAAGCGAATATTATGTCCAACTTGTATTCATACAATTAAGTAGATGAATACCAAATAATGAACCACATCGTATATTTATATATATAGCTTTGTGAGAAAAAAACAAAATACATAAAATGAGTGAATTCATAATTGAATCTTTAATAATGTAGTGTTTTCCATTCATGAACTACTCTATAATGGTGTTCACCGTCAAAGGATTCGTCTAATAAGAATTTATATAATGGACAAAAAAAAGAAAATAACTTATACTGTCATAGGAAGATAATTATATAATGGATAACGAATATAAAACTTCATATATAAAAAAACTAAACGATATTCAAGCAAAAAAGAAACTATTGTATATACAAATCATATAATGCCCTATATATTGTACACCAAAAATGTTATATTACGTACATAATAGTGTAATTTATGTATCAAGATATCTCATGTGTCATTGAGGAGTACTTAAATATATAGACATATAAATTATAATTGTATATCTCTCTTTACACCGCGTCAAGTATAGAGACAAAATCGAAGTCATTGTCATAGACTCATAGGCGGGCGATTTGTAGTTATTCGGTTACATGATAATCTAAATTATAGTTCGTGTAGTATATAACTCAATGTTATGTCATGTCCCTTCCTATATCTCAATTATTTAATCCACGAATTACATTATGTATATAGTTGACCTTTTATTTTATTAAGTAAAGAGACGTATATAACATTAATTACGATGGAGAACTATATATATAGAAAGCAACACCCAATAATAAATCATTAAACCAATCAAACTAATTTTTTTTTTTATTACAACATGTTACTAAAAATAAAACTAAATCGCTTCGTCGATGTTGGTAATCCAGCTCGGATGATACTCACTCACGTACTCGTGTGAAGTAGAGAGTGCTCGTCCAGCCTGTGCCAACCTGTCCGCTTGAATATTTCTGGCGCGTGAGATAGTCTTTATTTGGAAGTCTGTGAAATAATTGAGTAAGGCCTCGAACTCTTCTAACATAGTGGTGAATGCAGCCACTCGGTGGGAATCTGCAAAATTGTCACTAATGTCGTACTGTTTGTCTCGAATTTCTGACAGCAAATGTTTCGTGCCTTTATGACTTCCATCGCCCATAGGAGAGCTTCAAACTCAGCATGTAAAGGAGAAGAGCTCCTTTTGTGGCACCTTGCTCCCATCAGGTGACTTGAGCCATCATCATTCAAACAAATCCAACCTATCCCTCCAAACAAATCAAACTCTAATTAAAATAAATAATCTTGATATATTTTTTTATGTAATAAATACTCTATATTTATTACATTTTTTCCCAAAGTGCAGCACTTTGCTCGAATAAAAAAGAATTACAAAAAGGCAGAAATATCAATTTATATATACTCACATGCATGTGTAGAGTAAATTTAGGCGACTTTTACAATACGTATATTTTCATGAGCCTTTTATACATAAGTCATTACTAATTAGTCAAATAAAGGTGTTCAATAATTGCTTGTATATGATATATAAAAACACGAATTTTATACATAGTTGAATGGTTGGTTTCATGTGATGAAGAGTATCAAGTGGGCTATACAATGAATTCGAGTATTTTTGAAAATAATTATTTTTCAATATATAAATTATGATTTTTAGTTGATGTGTTCGATATACTTAATGGTTCATATATATATATATATATATATATATAATATTTAGTAATAAGAAAGGTTAGTTGAGAAATACGAGATTGCTTTGAGGGCTAAGAATTGAGTTGTCATAGCACATGCCCACTTCAACCTTTCTTCATACACACATACATAAGTTAAAACATTAATTAATGAGCATTATTAAGTAAGGAGCCAATTAATAATGTACTTGTACATATATATATATATATATACAATCTAATTTTTAAAAAAGTAAGTAATTAACTAGGTGACAAAAGAAAAGTTAGTACGTTAAAAACCATTAAAAACAAAAAGGAGGTTAGTAGTAAAAAGCGATGGTGATTGGATAATGATATGCTTTGGTATATATACTACTATAGTAGTAGTTTAAAAAGATGAGATTTCTAGATATTCGTATGTGTTAGGTTTACTTAATTCTTACTATTACAACGTCAGTGTATGATTGATTACATGTTATATTATCTCCTTCAAAGTGGCCCAAGTTTCTTTTCTTTTTTTTGTTTGTTGCTTTTTAAAGAAAACATCGTACGGGACCATTTGCTTTTGTAATAAGAAAGCATGTAATTAATTATTGTATTAAATGGTTTTCTAATGTAGTAGTAGATGTTAATTAATTTACGATTATAGCAATATTTGGGGGGGGGGGGTGAATAGATAATGATTAACAATAAAATGGTCAAAGGTTATATATTATTTTAATGCAACAGAAAAAGGAAAGTGTGAAAAAAGGAAATTGTGTTAACGGTCGAAACTTCACGCGCTTGGTTAATCTCACTTAATAAGTACTACTATTTAATTAATTTTAATGGCCGTCATTAGTTGTAGTATTTTATATATATATAGACGTTGCTTAGGCTTCTTCTTCCTTCAGTTCCTTGCCACACAAACAATACATACTTGTTCCATTATCGCTTCTTAATTACTTGTTTTAAGAAAACCAACTTTATCATGTAAATTCGTTCCATGAATCATTCCCAATCTTCTTCTTCTTCTTCGACGAGATTGATAGTTGTTACAAGCGTTGTAATATTGGGTTCTTTTATCGTGGGTCTTGTTATCTGGATCTTTGTACATTTATCTTCTTCTATACCCTAAGAATGTTCTGTAACATGGGTTTCAATTAGTTGTTTTGTTTATCTGGTTCTAACCTATATTTAATCTATTAATTGTTTGCCCTCCAAGTGTTCGACGATTTGCCTGAGAGAGAAAGAAGAGAAAAACAGAGGACATGGAAGAGACTTTCGTCCCTTTTGAAGGTATAAAGAATGATCTTAAAGGAAGGCTAAAGTGCTACAAACAAGATTGGTCTGGTGGTTTCAAAGCTGGCTTTAGGTACCTAATGATCTTTCCTAAAACTTGTCTGCTTTTTCCCCATGAATTATTCACATATAGTAAGTATAACTATGTAGGATTCTGGCTCCAACCACATACATATTCTTCGCATCTGCGATTCCTGTTATTTCATTCGGTGAACAACTCGAAAGAAGCACTGGTACTAATTGTTTCTCCTTTATGATTTAAAATAGTTATGAGCTTTATGAATTGAATTTTGTGTTTTATATATGTAATATGTAGATGGAGTTCTCACGGCTGTTCAGACACTTGCATCTACAGCCATTTGTGGAATCATTCACTCTATTATCGGTGGTCAGCCTCTGCTTATACTTGGTGTTGCTGAGCCAACTGTTATTATGTACACCTTCATGTTCAACTTTGCTAAAGGAAGACCTGAATTAGGACGCAATCTTTTCTTGGCTTGGTCTGGATGGTAATTTCTCTTCTGGTCTGATTCTTCAATCTTGTGATTTATCGATGAATGAGTCTGTTAATTCTGTTTGTGTATGTGTGCAGGGTTTGTGTATGGACTTCTTTGATTCTGTTTGTGTTGGCTATATGTGGAGCTTGTTCCATAATCAACAGATTCACCAGAGTTGCTGGAGAATTGTTTGGACTTCTTATAGCTATGCTCTTCATGCAAGAAGCCATCAAAGTAAGAAGGTTTCCTATTATTATTATTTTTTTATGATATCAACAAGTTGGATTTTATTTGCATCTAATGATTTTATTATATATAAATTTAGGGACTAGTTGATGAATTTAGGTCTCCTGAGAGGGAGAATCTGAAACTTTTGGAGTTTTTACCCTCATGGAGATTTGCAAATGGGATGTTTGCTTTGGTTCTCTCCTTTGGTCTTCTAATAACTGCACTTAGAAGCAGAAAAGCCAGATCCTGGAGATATGGAACAGGTAATAAAGTGGCTAGTCAACTACTGTTTCTTTTATCTTCATGAGCTGGAATCTCCTTATTCTAGGGATCTCAGTCCAATCAATTATAAATTATGAAATCATTTCCTTACAAGTCAAATCTTCCTTTTCTTTTAAGAAACTTTGTTCTCTGTTTAACAACATTATTATTGAAACAGGCTGGCTTAGAAGCTTAGTAGCTGACTATGGTGTGCCACTCATGGTTCTTGTGTGGACCGGTGTCTCCTACATCCCAACAGGAGATGTTCCGAAAGGAATCCCTAGGCGCCTTTTTAGCCCAAATCCTTGGTCCCCTGGCGCCTATGAGAATTGGACAGTCGTAAAGGTGCGTCTTTTTATCTTGATTCTCACACATGAACATATGACCAATGCCTTGGTAATAATGAAATCTCAGGAGATGCTAGAAGTTCCAGTTGCCTACATAATTGGAGCATTCATTCCTGCAACAATGATTGCAGTTCTTTACTACTTTGACCATAGCGTAGCATCACAGCTTGCGCAGCAAAAGGAGTTTAACTTGAGAAAACCATCTTCTTATCACTATGATTTACTTCTACTTGGGTTTTTGGTAAGAATATGCAGGAAGTAGTAAGTAACTGTTTCTTCTTCTGCTTCTTGATCCCAGATTGTTAATAACTCCTACTATTTTCAGACATTAATGTGTGGTCTACTAGGCATCCCTCCATCAAATGGAGTCATTCCTCAATCACCAATGCATACCAAGAGCTTAGCAACACTTAAGTATCAGGTACCTTACCTTTAAGGATTCTGTTTTGGATTTTCCCCCTTAAGGCCTCTAGTTAAGCTGTGTGTTTTCCTTTTTCTACAGCTGCTTAGGAACAGGCTAGTTGCAACAGCGCGTAGAAGCATCAAGCAGAATGCGAGTTTAGGACAATTGTATGGAAACATGCAAGAGGCATATAATCAAATGCAGACGCCATTAGTATACCAGCAGCCTCAGGTAAAGAGTCTCTTGTGTAGTTTGTTTATTTGCAGTGGAGTTAACATCTTTTAAGGTTGAGCTGAGGATACATTTATCACTTCTTCAGGGTCTGAAAGAGCTGAGAGAATCAACAATCCAATCTACAACATTCACGGGAAATCTCGATGCACCGGTCGATGAAACTCTGTTTGATATCGAGAAAGAGATTGATGATTTATTGCCAATTGAAGTCAAAGAACAGAGAGTAAGTAACTTTCTTCAAGCAATAATGGTTGGAGGATGTGTTGCAGCTATGCCTATCCTTAAAATGATCCCTACATCAGTCCTTTGGGGATACTTTGCCTTCATGGCTATCGAAAGCTTACCAGGAAACCAGTTCTGGGAAAGAATCTTACTTCTATTCACAGCTCCAAGTAGAAGATTCAAGTAAAATTTCAATCTTTTTATCTTCTTTAAAACTCTCTCAAGATCTATAACTCAAGTACTTGGCAAATTTGCAGGGTCCTTGAAGACAACCACGCGACATTTGTGGAAACTGTTCCATTCAAAACAATTGCAATGTTCACTGTTTTTCAAACGACTTATCTTCTAATATGCTTTGGTCTCACATGGATACCACTCGCCGGAGTTATGTTCCCTTTAATGATCATGTTTCTAGTACCTGTAAGGCAATATATACTCCCAAGATTCTTCAAAAGCGCTCATCTTCAGGACTTGGACGCAGCAGAGTATGAAGAAGCAGCCGCTTTACCATTTAATCTCGCAGTAGCAGTAAACCAAATGCTAATCAAGAATCTATTATCTTTGGTTTCTTAGATTCTTGTTTTTCTGAATTTTCGATTTTACAGGAAGGTGAGATGGGATCAACAGCTTCATATCCATGTGACTCTGAGATACTTGATGAGTATATTACAAGAAGCAGAGGAGAGTTTAGACATTCATGTAGTCCTAAGGTTACTAGTTCTACTTCAACACCAGTTTATCGAAGGAACCTGTCTCAAGTGTTTAGTCCTAGAGTGACTGAGTTGAGAGGTAATCAGACGAGTCCTAGGCTCACAGGTAAAGGGCAAAGTAGTTCAAAGCCAAGCCCTTTAAACCCATCTTCTTCTTCGTCGCCGGCTAAGTGATAATACTACTGACTATGGAGGCTTAGTAAAACTCAAGGAATAGTTGATTATTTGATGTGGGATCTATAAGCTTTCTTGAGTTGTTCTTTTACCTTATGTGTTGCATTTGCATTTTCTGATCTTGATTAAAATCAATGTAAAATCTCTTAATTACACTAAAATGTCAGTAAATGATATATGAATAAAGAGGCAAATATGTTTTTTTTTTTTTTTTTTGTGCAAAGAGGCAAATATGTTAGAAGCTAAAATATTAACGGTAACTTGGTGTTTGATTTTTTTTTGGCTAAATTAGCACAAAAATGAAATCCTGTGTTGTATCATGATACGCTCTCCCTCCTCAAGGATACTCTCTGGACGTGGCCGAGTGATAAGCGGGTCGATGTGGTGTTATGAATGAATAGTGGTGGTGGTATCGCACACGGAAGAAGGTGGTGGCGGTTGATGGAAGCGTGTGAGTGGGGATGGATACGTAGCAAGGATGGGAATACAAGCTAAGTATATGAAGATCTCCTAGGCAGCAAACAGCTTATGAGGAGATCGGACCTAGAAGCTAAGCCGAGGAGCGAAACCTTTGTAAAAGTGTTTGTCGTATAAAGTTTGCTACCTCACAAAAGTGTGCGGCGCTTTCTCTTTATAGAGTTGTTACAAAAACGCGTAGGGTTCCGCGTATAAGCAAAAAGGAAACCACAAGCAAAAAGGAAATCACACGGCAAAAAGGAAACCGCGCAACTTCAACAAAAAGGAAATCCGCCAAAAACAACACGACGTTTAGAAACATGATAAAAACAACGAGTAGTTTAAAGTGCCTCGTCTCTTACACTCTTCAAGCTATGATTGCTAAGTGGCCGACGTAGTGTTCTTCTTGGCCTCGTTAAAACCCAGTGGGAAAGAGTACCAAGCGAGACACTTAGCCGCTTAGCTCTCATAGCTTGGTCTTCGTACTTAGACGTGGTGATGGATGTTGTAGAAGCTCTCGGTTGCTTCTCTTCTTGGTTCCTCCTTTAGCATCATCGTATGCGCATCCTTAGCTAATTCCTTAGCTCGTGACCTTGTGATAATGCCGCCTTCAATTTTCCCGTTGCTCGGTGATCGGGCATCGGGCTCCGGTTTTGCTCGATGCTCGGGCTCCGGTTTTGCTCGATGCTCGGGCTTCGGTTTTGCTCGGGCATCCGGTTTTGCTCGGGCATCCGGTTTTGCTCGGGCATCCGGTTCCGGCTCTCTGCTCATATCATATCATATGTGGGGTTCACGAACCATATCATCCGTACATACTCTCGCGCGCGCGCGCACGCACACACACACAAGGTTAGAGAGAAGAAGATATATAGTGGAAACATAAAAACAAAGATTGGGTAGATAAGTTAAGAAGCTAAAGCAAAAGCTATTATCATTCTGTTTTGGGGTCCAAAAGAGTGGGTTTTTGGTTAAAGCCTAGTTATGTGGTTTTAGAAAGTGCGCATTAACAAGTGCTACAAAACAAGACAAGGGTCAACCTAATAAAACGAAAACGAAACAGGAAAGACAAAAGTAAACATTGTTGTTATTAAGTAAAACTACTATTAGATGGGATCGATATAGTTTAATGCTTCTTTTTGATTTTACTTTAAAGCTCTCATTATTACAACAAACAAACAAACAAACATAAAAGGAGTGGTCTCAAATCTTCTTCCAAATCAGATTCTAGAACATTTTTTGGCCAAGACAATTAATGATTTTCTTGATAAAATAAAAAACATCATCGATCGGTGGATGGTTATAATGCATGTTATTATATTTTTCAAAATAAAATAGACCTTAATTAATTTATAGAATGTTCTTGTAAATGTTTTAAAGGGAACGTTGTGGTAATAATACACATGTGCATGTATGTTCTCAAGTTCAAACTTCCAATGTAGTGAGGTATACGAAATCAATACTCAAACACTAATAAAAAATAAAAGTAAAAATATATCCCATAGGTTAGTGGCCAAGAAAAGGTTGAATAGTGGAAAATTATTAACGGTCATCATTTTATTGGCAACATTCATAATTAATTATGTAGGTGAGACGACAATAATGAAGATCCAAATCACATTAACGTCGTAATTATTCAACATATCTTTGTCCTAATATGTGTTTTTTGGACCAATAACATATGTCTTCCGTATACACTCTGAACAATTAATGGATTCATCACCCCCTCAAAGAAAAAAGAAAAGCATAGATACAGTACTCTTCAAGTGTTGATTTTGATATTTAGATTAGATTATAAGACGTTCTCGTTGACCATTTTTGCATTGTTCATTTAACGTTACTACTACATTCAATCTACCCGATAATCTTAAAGAGGCCTTTTCTTTTAAACAACATTCCCATTTATCTTTATGATGATCCAAAGGAGCCTAAAAAAAAAAGGATTTCCAAACAATTCATCAGTTAAAATATTAATGGGCTTGTAGCAAACTATGGCCCATTTAATATAGTCCGACAGTAATGCATCATCAACGTGATGTCATCAAGATTGACTCTTACAAATATGCTGATGTGATACTCTTTTATTTGTTTTATTCTTATGATGATGTGGCATCATCTATCGCACAAGGCGTGAGACCCAAGCCCGCCGTCTCCGTGATTTTAACGGTCCAGATTTAAAATTATAATTAAGGGGTTAATATCGTCTCAAAAAGCAAATGTGGACACGGACAACAATCTTAAGATTCCTTCCCAGTGGACAAAGTCTTTTATTTCGTAAAGTAGCCCTCATTATATAATTTAATTACAGAAACCTCCTCGTTATTTCTGAGACAAGTCCTTTGGTCGTCGTTGTTTATTAAAATGGGAATTACGCGCATCAAAGCTTAAAAATTCCAGCATTATGACACGTGTCTATTTGCCGTGTGTAATTAGCCAACTAAACACACCGATACTAATCCACATAAGATATTCGATATGCCACAGATGACTGCCACGTGTCTACTGTTTACACCGCACCGGTTAGTCGGTCACACATAATCAGTTTCTTAATAATATAAATATTTAGAGAGAAGAAGAAGCCCACGCGTCAGAGAGCTTTCGTATGCTAAAGGAAAACCAAAAAAATAGCGAAATTTTATATAAAAAAGGCGGTGATTTTGAGTAAGAAGTTCAAATAATCGATCTTGTACCAATTTAAAAAAGTAACATTAATTGTGAAGAAACAAAGAGAGAGAGAGAGAGATGGTAGCAGAAGCAGAGGTTTTGTATCAACAGAGTTTGCCGGTGGTTTTGGATCTTGACGGAGTTTCTTCCGCCGTTAAATCTCCACTTTCTTCTCCAAAATTGGGTTTGCATCGATCGGCGACGGCGGTTTTCGGAGATTTATCGACTTCTACGGTGGTAAGTGTTACGAGATGTCAATAATTAGGATTTTTTTTTATTTAATTGTTTAGTATTTAAGGCTCTTTAGAGTCATCAAAGAAGATGACTTTATATGAAACAAGTAAAACTTAGACACTTCTTGATAGATAGATAGATAGATGTTTCTTGTCTGAAATTCCTAATTTAGTGAAGAACATAAGTTGTTAACTACATTTTTTAAGGAGAAACCATGTCTGTATGTAGTTGTTGTGTTTATTAGTTTGCCTCTGCCTTCACTGCTTGTAAGTTGTAATAATATTTGTTGTTATTCTCAATTAATGTGTATACTACTTGTTTAGGGTCTAAAGCAGGAGTATGAATGCGATACTAATGTCCCGGTTTATGTGCCAATCATCCGGTCTGGAAGCTACGCTGATATCGGACCAAAGAAATACATGGAAGACGAGCACATTTGTGTAGATGATCTATCTTCCCAAGTTGGTGAATTGCCTAAGCCAAGTGCTTTCTATGCGGTAACTTATCATTGCTTACTTGGAAACTACTATTCCTCTTTTGAAAATATAGAGGCTGACTTGAGTTAGTTACTTAATCTTTTAGGTGTTTGATGGTCATGGAGGATCAGAAGCAGCAACTTATGTGCGTGAAAATGCAATTAGGCTTATCTTTGAGGATGATAAGTTTCCACATGCATCAGAAGTGAATAGTGTTTATGTGGAACAAGTTGAGAGTTCGTTGAGAAACGCGTTTCTTGAAGCTGATCTTGCTTTGGCTGATGATTGCAGCATCAGCCCTTCTTCTGGTACCACGGCTCTTGCTGCTCTTATCTTCCAAAGGTACATTGTGTTAGCCATTCACTTCCTTATAAGTTTCTTGCATATGCTATATTTTGGGTATATAATAAGCTTTTGTGCTCCGAAAAAAAATAGTATAGGGTCATGTTACTAGTGGTCTCTATCTATTGCCGCTTTGTATTAGCTATGGCTTGGTTTGGTGGTGGTTTAACTATGATTGCTAATAGGTTTCATTTTTTTTTACTCTACTTTGCAGACTCTTGGTGGTTGCAAATGCGGGAGACTGCAGAGCGGTTTTATGCAGAAAGGGTGAAGCAATAGACATGTCAGAAGACCATAAACCAATCAATATACAAGAGAGAATAAGAGTGGAAGAATCTGGCGGTTTCATCGAAGACGGTTATGTAAATGGTATCTTATCTGTAACGCGAGCTCTAGGTGACTGGGACATGAAACTACCAAAGGGCTCCAAGTCTCCACTAATATGTGAACCAGAAATAAAGCAGATAACATTAACAGAGGAGGACGAGTTTCTTATAATGGGATGTGACGGTATTTGGGATGTATTGGAGAGCCAAGAAGCGGTTGACATTGTAAAGCGAGGGTTATACAGACATGATAATCCAACAGAAAGTGCAAGAGAGCTTGTAATGGAGGCTCTCAGGATGAAAACGTTTGATAACTTAACAGCCGTTGTTGTATGCTTTATGACAATGGACAAACCAGTGGAGAAGAAGAAGAAGACGAAGAAGAACAGATGTTTTAGCCTTACGCCAGAGGCTTTGAATAGCTTGAGGAATCTATTGGATGGCTGAAACTTGATGTGTGCTCCTTTTGTGGTAGAACTGATGAATGATGATGATGACGAATATTTATTTACTCTCTCTAACGGTGTTTTTGTATAATTAACTTAATTGAGAGATTCTACATTATGGTAAATTTGTATGTGTATATATGTAACGTGTGTTGTGCTGAAGTTGTATGTAGAAAAGATCATTGTTTTTGTGTAAAAGTGAAGAAAAGAACAACCTGTTAATGTAACTGTTGATCACATTTTTTGGTCTTATCCAAAAATGTACAAAGGTGCTTAAAAAGCTAAGTGAGGCGATTAACAAAAGAACAACTTGGTACAAGGGGATAGCACTATGGTTATGGACTATTTTCCGGGCTCTTTAATAAAAAACTGAATGGTTAGTATTGGGCTTTTACATAGTCTATCGAGCCCATAGACAAGGATAAAATGAAAAGCAAAACAGTGGAGATGCGGGGGATCGAACCCCGTGCCTCTCGCATGCAAAGCGAGCGCTCTACCATTTGAGCTACATCCCCTTTTGATCTTTTAAATATGCTGTATTATTATAATTTGTTTAAAATTTGGTATTCTACTGTTCATTGAATCTCTTCAACTTTTTATAAACATCAATAGACAAAAGCTTAAGGATATTTTAGAAAAAATTATCAACATCGATTACGTATCTCGGTATGAATATAGTAAAAGACTGAAATAAAATAAAACGAAATAGTCATTGTCCTTGTGGAAAATTTGGATGGACAGGGAGGAGGAAGTTAAGACGTAAACGTCGCGACGGTTTTGTAACAGAAATTAGAAAAGTCACAAAGAAGAAACGGACGTGAAGGAGACGACGGTTGACTAGGAATTTCCACAAACCCCCCACAGTAACCAAACTCCTTTTATGAATCAAAACATTTATTCTTTCCGTAATCACCCTTCCCATTAAGCGCCAAATATCACCGACTTAAGGGGTAAACTCGTCACTTTAGATATACTGCAACGAATATAAAAAAGGAATAGAAAAAAGGGTTTCTCTCTAACACTAACAATAATTGGAATCCGTCTTTTTCGAAGAGTCTTTCGGCGATCGCTGTATACTTGGACTTGGGAGTACTTGTTGACGGCGGCGACATCAACGATAAACATGGCGGAAGAAGGAGGTTACGAAGTGAATACGCCGGTGGTAGCGGCGGAGATGGCGGAATCGCAGTACGTGAGAGCAAAAACGGCGGTGTGGTGGGACATAGAGAACTGTCAAGTTCCCAAAGGAGTGGATGCTCACGGGATTGCTCAGAACATAAACTCGGCGCTGGAGAAGATGAACTATTGTGGACCAGTCTCTATCTCCGCCTTTGGAGATACGAATCGTATCCCTCTCTCTATACAACAAGCCCTTAATTCCACCGGAATCGCCCTCAATCACGTCCCCGCCGGTTTAATCCCCTTTTTAAACCCTAATATCTGCTCATTCTTTCTTATGCTCTTGTTAGGGTTTTGTATTGATTTTGTTACTATGTGTGTGTGGATATTTGTTCTCAGGAGCGAAAGATGCGAGTGATAAGAAGATTTTAGTAAACATGTTCTGTTGGGCACTTGACAATCCTGCTCCTGCTAATTGTATGTTAATCTCTGGAGACAGAGACTTCTCTGATGCTCTTCACCAATTGAGATTGAGACGTTATAATGTCCTCTTAGCACAGCCTCGTCAAGCTTCGGTGCCTCTCGTTCATGCTGCAAGGACAGTGTGGCTTTGGACTAGCCTCTCAGCCGGTGGAACCCCTCTCTCTCGAAACGAAAGCTTACGGCTTATTGCTAATGCGACACCTTCAACAACTTCTGCTCCCGAAACATCGTCAACGCAGGAGTGTATCCCATCAAGCCAACCTCTTGATTCAAATTCTGATACTAGAAGGATCCCTGATAACAAATTCAAGGCTAAGTACCTTCCAAAACCGTCTAATTATCAGCCTGTCGCGCCAAAGGCTCAAGAAAGTAAGCCTATCAATAACTACCGTCAGCAACAGAACGGTCAAGGAAAGCTAATGATTAAGAAACCACATGAGTATTGTAGAAGTAGTGAGCCATCTGTTTTCACTACCATAGCTGCTCCAGTTTTACCCTCTAACAATGTTAACGCTGTCCCGGTTAACAATCAATCTGAGGTTAGCAATGTTAACTACCATCAGCAACAGAACAACAATGTGATGAGTAATCCTCAGAACCAGTGCAGTTATCCTCCTAGACCTGCACCTTTTCCTTCTAAACAACCTTATCCTAACCATGACCCTTCTTGGAATAACGGAAGTAGCATACCAAACCATGCACATAACTATTATCCCAGACCAGGTGCTCCTAATATGCGTCCTCCTTTTGGTAATGTTTTCCGTCCTTATCGCCCTGACAATACTCGTCCTCCTTTTGGTAACGGTTTCCGCCCAATGTGCCCGAGAAATGTCGGACCTACACCTCCTATGGCTGCACCTGATATCAGCAATCTAAGCGTGTCTCAATACCCGAATCAAACACAAAGCCGTCCTAATTTCAATCATCAAGTTAGACAAGAGTTCAGACCAAAAATGGAGTCTCCTAACTTAAACGGTCCAAATAAGGTTTATCTCCCACGAAGTAGTAGTGCTCCAGTAACCCATACCGCTACGACCTCAGGTTACACAAGCTCTTCTTCTACTACTGGAATTCCACCTTCTCAACCTCCAGTGGTTACTGGTTCTGGTTCCAGCAATAATGGTGTGTGGGGAACACAAGAGTGTCCACCACCATCTGAGTATGTTCAAGGCCTTATAGGCGTTATCTTACATGCTCTAAACATCTTGAAAACTGAAAAAGTTATGCCTACTGAGTCTAATATCTCGGAATGCATTCAGTATGGAGATCCAAAGCATCGTGGCACCGATGTAAAGAAAGCTTTAGAAAGTGCAATGGAGCATCATATGATCATGGTGAACAATATGGGTAAACTAAAGCTGTACATTGGCAAAAATGAAGCTCTATGGAACTGTGTAAACCCTTTAGGGTGCAATGCTAAGCAATACCCAAAAGCAACTTGGGATAAAATACAAAAGTTTCTAACCTCATCTTCTGGGCGGGTGGCGTTTATGGCAACTCAGTGCAAGTAAGAAAGTTTGATCCCTTATAGAATCTATGGTTCATTATCAATGGATCTTTGTAAACCTCTTTTTTCTCTTTCTTGGATGTAATCTAATATTAATAGGTATGAAGCTGCACAAGTGATGAAAAAGGAATGTCTAAAAGAGCTTACTATAGGTGACATAGTGCAGATCTTGAATATAACAGCAAATTCAAAGAAATGGATCACGCATAACCAGACAGGATGGAGACCAATTACTATCAACCTTGCCGAAGAGACGACAAACAAGAAAGCTACTGAAACGGTGACAGGTAACCAAACTGTTGCCTGAAATCAAAATCATTGGATGCATGAAGTAAGTAGTAGCTATAAGCAGAGCATATATGGGATGGTTAATTACTACTTTGAATACTAGAATATAAAGCACCTCGTAAGACATGGAATCTAGTGATTTCCATATCTAAAAAAAGCTACAGAATTGTGATGATTCTGTAGTCTGATCAGTACTAAGCACCTTAGTAGTAGTAGTATTAGCATCTTTCTTTCTTTCTTTTAATTCTAGTTTCGTCACTTGGTAAAAAAAATCCATTAAGTGTTTGGTATCAAGAAGAAGATTGGTCAAGTTTTCATCATGTGGGAGGGTAATCAAGTTTAGTGGGAGAAGCAACATCGTTTAAGTTTACGCATTAAGTTTCTTTTGTTTTAAAGATGATATTCCAATGTCCTTTTGGGTGGTTAATCACTCTAGTTTCACCTCTTTTATCTTTTTTTTTTAGTATTATTAAGCTACTTATTTCTGAACCATGAAGCTTTCTTTTCTTAAAAAAACCTATTTTTGTGCTGTAAATGTTATCGTTACTTTTTTGTTTAATCGTAATTTTAATCTAGTAAAAATATGTAAAATCAAGAATTGTTACGTAATTTATTTCAATTCTAACATTAGATAAATTTTCGTTCGAAACCATAAACCGTTTAACCCGAAATTAACCCGCAAATCCCTCTAAGCCGTGTGTATAATTTTAAAAATGTAACTAGAAACAAATAAAAAATAAAATCAGAGTATCTACCAAAAATAGAAGAACTATAAATATACAAAGAGAAGCATGAAAGTGTTTTACATCAAAGGCCATTTTGTGTTCCTACGGATCTGTTCCTTTCCAATCCTTTGTCCCGTTCGGTTCATACAAAAAAAACACAATAATGAACACTAATCCAATCATTCTAGTTTTCCTTATATTATCCGTCACCGCAATCGCAAACGCTGTACAACCCAAACGCACAAACTATCTTTTCACACCGCACGCTAAAGCAGTCGCTGGAATATGCACCGTTGTCAAAACCAACACAAGCCTATGCTGCCAAACGCTTAAACACGTTCCCACCAATGACCCTATCAAATTAATCCGAGCGTTAGCGGTTGCTGCTGAATCCTCCGTTAAAAAAGGCGTCAATTTCCTAACCGAAACCAAACCAAAACACAAATCAAACGCGGTGGCAACCGCAGCCATCGGCAGCTGCGAGAAAAACCTAAACTACGCTTTACAAGATTTTGCGGAATTTTGGAAAGCAATGGGGAAAGATGTGAAGACGATGGCACATAACTACTTCGTATGTAAGAAAACGATAATGTCGATAACGGGATATTATTCGACATGTTTGGATGATATCGAAGACAAGAGTTTGTTGAAAGAAGTTGAGTTTGGTATTGGTGTTGGCAAGAAACTATGCAGTGATACCTTTGATGTTATTTATGGTTTGAAAACTATTTTTAACACTTTTGGTATTAAGGTGAAGCTAAACGAGCAAGACACTACCCCACGACCCCCACCTTTGTCGGATTATTATTACTAAATTGATTAATTAAAAGGATTTGGATGTAATAATTATAATTAATATTAATGCCTTATAAATCGATCGATCGCGAATGGAATCATATATAGATAGATAGATGGGTTATGTCATGTGTGATTTTTGTGATGTATGGTTTTATAGGTTTAAACATGTACGGACGGATTTCGAGTTGATTGGAAAGGATACTCTTATATATATATGTAATGAAAATATGTGATTTTTTTGTTCTTTACTGACATTTTTGGCTATCTTGAATAAATTAAAGAAAAACTAAATTAGCAAAACATTTCATCAAAATTCTGGTAAAAAGTAATGTTCGTGGAACCATGCATGGCTTTCTTTGCTCAATGAATTCAAATGTAATTAGTACATTCTTATTTTGGTTGACCAAAGTTTATTTATATATATAAAGATATGAAGTTTATCTATAGGAAGAGATTGAATCATAGTCTTTAATTAATTTTGGTTACCTTCTAGAAAAAGTGATAATCAATTTTTGAATTTACGTACAATATCTTCAATAGACACCCATTTCCATTACTATTTTCAAATGAAACTGAAAACTATCCCCAATATATGCATGGAGTTGTAGGTGCATATCTACCTATTTTCATATCTAATTAATTAATAACCTTTTTAATGATGAAACTTTCACTAATCTTAGGAACCAACAGTCGATAAAAATTCATATAAACCAATTACGACCACAAACCTTTACTGGCATCTTAAAACAAGCTCCAATTGTTTTTCACATTCTTTATACCAACAAAATTTTGTCATCTTAAAATGATTATTTTATTTTTAGTAAACGATCGTCTGTCTCTAATCACAATGCTAATATTCGACTATAGATAATTTTTTAGCCATTGAACGGCCTAAAATATCCCCCTCCATACAAATCCCATGCAAACCCTAATTTTAGAAACAACAATTTCTATAAGAATCTCTCCACAATGCATAATGATCTCCACCGTGCTGATCTGTTTCAATCATAAACTCCCTCTCCTATTTACCTCCTTAATAAAACCGGAGGGTAAAAAAAAACAAAAATATATATAAAATAAAATATAAAAAATCAGAAAAGGGGGAATATATATATATTTTAATATTTTTTTAAAATAAAAATGGCAGTAGGAAAAGTTGTAATATCAGTGGCTTCGGTCCTTTTAGTAGTGGGTGTTGCTATAGGAGTCGTCACGTACGTTCATAACGGTAACGACAACAATGCTCCTATCAATTCTCATCAAAAAGCAGTTCAATCTATTTGTCAATCAACCACAGACAAAACATCATGCACCAAAACACTCGAGCCCGTCAAAACCGATGATCCAAGCAAACTCATCAAAGCCTTCTTGATCGCTACAAAAGACGCAATCACAAAATCTTCAAACTTCACCGCTTCAACAGAAGGAGGCATGGGATCCAACATGAACGCTACCACCAAAGCCGTTCTTGATTACTGCAAGAGAGTCTTGACTTACGCTCTTGAGGATCTCGAAACCATTGTCGAAGAAATGGGTGAAGATATTCAACAAAGTGGAACTAAGCTTGACCAACTTAAACAATGGTTAACCGGTGTTTTCAATTACCAAACCGATTGTCTTGACGACATTGAAGAAGTTGAGTTAAGGAAAATCATGGGTGAAGGAATCTCTAACTCCAAAGTTTTGACTAGTAACGCTATTGATATCTTTCATTCCATTGTTACTGCTATGTCCCAAATGGGTGTCAATGTCGATGACATGAAGAACATAGGAGGAGGAGGAGGACCTGTTGCTCGTCGCCTTCTCGAAGACAACGACTCCAAGGGACTACCTAACTGGTTCTCTGGTAAAGATAGGAAGCTTATGGCTAAGGCCGGACGCGCTGCCCGGGGTGGTGATGGTATCGGTGAAGGTGGTGGTAGTGGCGGTAAGATCAAAGCCACTCATGTGGTTGCTAAAGATGGAAGTGGACAGTTTAAAACAATTAATGAGGCGGTCAACGCTTGCCCGGAGAAAAACCCAGGACGTTGCATTATCCATATCAAGGCCGGTGTCTACAATGAGCAAGTGAGGATCCCTAAGAAGAAGAACAACATATTCATGTTTGGTGATGGAGCTACAAAAACCATCATTACTTTTAACAGAAGTGTTAAACTTAGCCCTGGAACCACTACTTCACTTAGTGGCACCGTTCGTAAGTCACATTTACTTAAACCCTACTTTATAAATTAGTTAGTTTATAAAGCATTATAAAATCATTGATATTTATATATAAACACATGATGCATGCATCCATGCAGAGGTTGAATCTGAGGGATTTATGGCAAAATGGATTGGGTTTAAGAACACAGCTGGTCCATTAGGACACCAAGCGGTCGCACTCCGTGTGAATGGAGACCGTGCGGTTATATTCAACTGTAGATTCGACGGTTACCAAGACACACTCTACGTCAACAACGGACGCCAGTTCTACAGAAACATTGTTGTTTCTGGAACTGTCGATTTCATATTCGGAAAATCCGCGACCGTTATCCAAAACTCTCTAATCCTAGTCCGAAAAGGAAGTCCAGGACAGTCCAACTATGTTACAGCCGATGGTAATGAAAAAGGACCAGCGGTTAAGATCGGTATAGTTCTACACAACTGTCGTATCATGGCAGACAAAGACTTAGAAGCTGATAAGCTAACCATAAAGTCGTACCTAGGAAGACCATGGAAGCCATATGCAACAACAGTGGTTATAGGAAGTGAGATTAGTGATGTGATTAAACCAGAAGGATGGACAGAGTGGCAAGGAGAACCTAACCACAAGACGTGTAAGTACATTGAGTTCAATAACAGAGGACCAGGTGCTAACACTGCTGCCAGGGCTCCTTTTGCTAAGGTGGCTAAGAGTGCTGCTGAGGTTGAGCCTTACACGGTGGCTAAATGGGTGGGTCCGGCTAATTGGATTCAAGAAGCTAACGTGCCTGTTCAGCTTGGACTGTAAGATAAACTAACAAAAAAAAGTTATAAAGTAATTATGAATAATAATAATACTTATATATATATAGTATGTGATGTAAAAGTATACAACTTCGTCTCTCGGGATCAAAGTCTTTTTGATACTATTAGGATTTCTAGAGAGTTTGGGATGAAGTTTGTAAGGTTACTTTTATTTCACGTGCAAAAGTTTTTTTAAAAATATTATGCTATATTTCATTATTTTCAATTCGAAACAATGAATTTATATGAACCGGCTTGTAAAGAAAATTAATCACATGCTATATGTTGTTGTTCAGTCACCGATTTGACTAAACTCTAAGCTTGGAGATCTTGATGCAACCCTAGACTATGCAGTAAAGAAAAGTGACACAGCAAACTTTAACGTGTTCGGCCTCCACTATCTTGCGATAGCAGCCTACTCACGCCGGAACCGTCCCCGGAAAATCCACTACACCAACGGAGGTTAAAGATCCGATCTACAAGTGTTTCTATCTCTCACTAACAAACACCTCTCAAGATACAAGATAAAGCGACAACCTAGAAAGTGGAGCAAGAGACACGCTTTATACTAAGCGCACCCAACCTCCTAGCTCAACGGATCAGATCAGGTTGTTGCAACCACCCTGACCTTATCCTCACACATCTACGCTGACTTGAAACCTAGCTGCCTTCTGAGTTGGGCTTATTCAAGCCCGGCCCAATAACTGATGCACTCAAGCCCATTAGTACAACAAAACTCCACCAATGGCTTTGAGTAACCTCAGTTCTTCTTACAGCTCCTCCTCCTTCTTCGCGTAGCATCTCACACGGTCCCGGACTGCCTCACTACTCCTGAAGCACATGAAGCTTCTTCAAAGCCTCACTAACTTTAATTACTGGAAGTACCTTAGTGAAGATATCAGCTGGATTTACCAATGTTGAAATCTTTTGCACCTTTACCACTCCTTCTTCCATTTGATCCCTTACAAAATTGTACTTAGTTGCCATATGTTTAGTCCTTTCGTGAAACACTCTGTTCTTTGACAATGATATTGCACTTGATGAGTCACAGAATATCTCCACCTGATCTTGACCATATCCCAGCTCCTTAGTAAAACCCTTTAGCCACATTGCCTCTTTTACAGCTTCATGAAGGGCAATATACTCTGCCTCTGTTGTTGACAAGGCAACTACCTTTTGCAGACTTGACTTCCAGCTAATAGCTGTGCCTCCCATGGTGAATGCAAACCCTGTTATTGATCTGCTTCTGTCACGATCTGAGCCGTAATCCGAGTCGCATAAACCTTCAATTTTCAGCTCTTTACCTTTTCCAAACACCAACCTTGACTTTGATGTCTTCCTTAGATACCTCAGTATCCATTTGACTGCCAGCCAGTGTTCCTTGATAGGTTTAGCCATGTACACCTTTACCATCCCAACTGCGTATGCTATGTCTGGCCTAGTTCCAATCATCATGTACATGATGCTGCCTATGGCATTAGCGTATGGAACAGACCTCATAAAACTTTCTTGCTGAGACAATTGAGCTTCTGTTGCTGCCCTGAGCTTGAAGTGAGCTCCAAGTGGAGTCACTACTGGCTTGCATTCATCCATGTCAAATAGTTTCAGAACCTTTTCAACATACTCAGCCTGAGACAGCTCCAAGATGAATTCTGATCTTTTCCTTGTGATGTTCATACCCAGAATCTTCCTTGCTTGACCTAAATCCTTCATTTCAAAAACTGAACTCAATCTTCCTTTCAGAAGTTGAATTTCCAGCTTGTCCGAGGACACAATCAACATATCATCCACATATAGGAGTAGATAGATATATGATTCTGTGTTTAGCTTCTTGATATACACACAACTGTCAAAGTCACTTCTTGTGAACTGAATCTCCTTCATGAACTGGTCAAATTTCTGATTCCACTGTCTTGGACTTTGCTTCAACCCATACAGACTCTTCTTTAGTAGACATACCATGTCTTCCTTTCCTTTTGCTACAAACCCAGGTGGCTGTTCCATGTAGATTGTCTCTTCTAACTCTCCATGGAGGAACGCCGTCTTGACATCAAGTTGTTCAAGCTCAAGGTCTTCATGAGCTACCACTGATAGAAGCAATCTGATGGACACATGCTTGACTACGGGAGCAAAGATCTCATTGTAGTCAACCCCTTCCTTTTGCGCATAACCTTTGGCTACTATCCTGGCCTTGAACCTAGGAATGCCTTCCTTCTTTTTGTATATCCACTTGCACCCTATCACCTTTTGATGCTTTGGTCTTCTTACCAGGTCATAAGTGTGGTTCTTGGACAAAGACATCATTTCTTCTTTCATCCCACCATTCCAGAGCTCCCAATCTTTACCTTTCATGGCTTCCTCATAATCTGCTGGTTCAATGGTTGCACCTTCTTCTGTGGTGAACATTGTGTAGGCCATGACATCTTCAACTAGGTGATTCTCAATGAACCTTGATGGTGGTCTGATGTCCCTCCTTGGTCTGTCCCTTGCCAGCATGTAAGAGTCAAGGCCTGTTTCTTCATTTCCTGTTTCAGGTTGTGCTTCAGTCTCTGCTTCTTCAGAATCTGAGTCATCTATATGAACTGGGGTTGAGTCTTGGCCTGTATCCTGCCATGATTCAAGCTCCACCACACCTGTGCTTCCTGATGCTACCTGCTTATCATCCTTAAACAGCAAATTTTCTTTAAAGATAACATTCCTACTTATTATGCATTTTTTATCATCTAACAACCAAATCCTGTAACCTTTTACGCCATTTGGATAACCTAAAAATATCCCTTTCTTAGCTCTAGGGCATAGTTTACCATCATCTGTATGTGCATAAACTATACACCCAAACCTTCTAAGAGATTTATAGTTTGGTTCAGAACCATACCAGAGTTCATCTGGTATCTTACAGTTAATGGCTGTGGAAGGTGATTTGTTGATTAGATGCCTTTGCCGTGGACGCAGCCTCTGCCCAGAAATGCTTAGGTAGTCCTGTTTCACTCAGCATGCTGCGTACTTTGTCCATGATGGTGCGGTTCATGCGTTCTGCCACTCCATTTTGCTGTGGAGTGTAGGCAACAGTCTTGTGTCTAACAATGCCGTTGTCCCTGCACAATGAATCAAACAGTTTATTACAGAACTCAAGACCATTATCTGACCTTAGTTTCTTAATCTTCTTGTTTGTCTGATTCTCAACCATGACCCTCCATTCATTGAACTTTGGATAAGCCTCATCTTTTCCTGTTAGAAACTGAATCCAGACCTTCCTGCTATAATCATCAATTACAGACAAAAAATACTGACAACCACCAAGTGACTTGGGGACATAAGTAGATCCCCATAAGTCCATATGTATATAGTCTAAAGGATACTTTGATGTATGTTGTCCTGTGTTGAATTTTTGTCTGTGGGCTTTTCCATATATGCAGTTTTCACAATACTCTAGCTCCTCAAACTTCTGCTTGTCAATGAGACCCCTTTGTGCCAGAATGTCCATACCCCTTTGACTCATATGACCCAGTTTGCTGTGCATCTGCAGAGCTGGTTCATGACTACTTACCTTGTTCACAAATGACACATTTTGGGGATCATATGTGTGAACCAAAAACCAGAATGACCCTTTTCTTTTGGCGTGAAGGATTGGCCTCCCTTGTCTCATAATCTTCATGATCCCATTCTCTGACCCATGGCTGCAACCTTGAGCTTCAAGAGAATGCCCGAGGTGATATAAGGTTTCTTCTCATTTGCGGAATATACCTAACCTTTGTCAAAGACCACCTCGAACCATCTAGATTTGTGAACTTCACGGAGCCAATGCCTTTAACCTCGACATTGTGTCATTTGCCATCTGACCCGGACCCTTTGTGCACTCATTCGGCTCCATGAACCATTCTCTTTTCCATGTCATGTGGTAAGACGCACCTGAGTCAATGATCCATTTTGACTCTATCTCCTCTTGAGATACACTTACCACATCATGTACACACACAATACATCCACATTGACCACATGTTCTGTGACCATAGTAGACTCACCGTACTGGTTGTCTTCCCTCTTTGAGTTACCATTTCTTGATGGACATTGCATCTTGAAATGGCCTTTTTCTCCACACAGCCAACAAGTCTTCTTTGTCTTTGGATTAGTCTTGTTCTTTGAGCCTTTATCTTGTGGCTGGTTCTTCCACCTAGACTTTCCCTTAGAGGCTGGCTTATCTTTTACAAACAAAGCTTCACCAACCTTCTTTGTTGTCTTCTCTTCAAAACCAGATTCTAACTTCTTGGTTTGTATTGCTGATAAGACATCCTCAAGGCACAAGCTGGTTCTGCTATATCTTAAGTTGTCCCTCATGCCATCAAAAGATTGTGGAAGCTTCATTAGCAGCATCATAGCTTGGTCTTCATCTGATATCTCGCAGCCCACGTTTTCCAGATCTAGAACGATCTTCAGGAATTCGTCCACACCCTTGTCTACGGGGTTACCCTCTGTTATCTTGTAGCCATGGAGTTTCTCCTTAAGATGCAGCCTGCTTGTTAAGGTCTTTGACATGTATAGTTTGTCAAGAACCTTGAACATGTCACTCGCCGTCTTCTGCTTGATTATCTTTCGCAAAACATGGTCCGTAACGGAGAGGATGATCGTGCTTCTTGCTTTCTTCAGCTTCTCGCTTAAAGACTTCTTCACGACTTTCTCTTCTCCTTCTGCTGATTCTTCTTCTTTCTCAATTTACCAGATTCACCTTCTTCTTCATGGCGTCGGAGATCCTAGAATCTCCATGTGAGCCATCAACTTTTCTTTCACGAGCATAGTCCCCTGATCCATTAAACTTCTCGATCTCGATCTTCGCCGATGACATCGCGGCGAGTCTTAAGCTTCTTCTCGCCGTTCGCAGGCTCTGATACCAATTGTTGTTGTTCAGTCACCGATTTGACTAAACTCTAAGCTTGGAGATCTTGATGCAACCCTAGACTATGCAGTAAAGAAAAGTGACACGACAAACTTTAACGTGTTCGGCCTCCACTATCTTGCGATAGCGACTTTACTCACGCCGGAACCGTCCCGGAAAATCCACTACACCAACGGACGGAGGTTAAAGATCCGATCTACAAGTGTGTTCTATCTCTCACTAACAAACACCTCTCGAGATACAAGATAAAGCGACAACCTAGAAAGTGGAGCAAGAGACACGCTTTTATACTAAGCGCACCCAACCTCTACTCAACGGATCGGATCGGGTTGTTCTGTGCCCCGACCTTATCCTCACACATCTACGCCGACTGAAACCTACCGCTTGAGTTGAGGCATTCACCTGGCCAATAACTGATGCACTCAAGCCCATTAGTACAACACTATACACTACATATATAAAAAAAAATTATTTGTACGTGGAGAAGTAAGAAGATAATTCATTGGCTAATTGAAAGTTGAAATTTGATTCGTTACTTTACTGAAGTGGAATGCCCACATAATATGAAAAGATGAAAGATATATATAAAGAAAAAGTTAACGAAACATCTGTCAATTAAACAATTAATTAATAGTTCTTTGTAATATAAATAATGTTTCAATGATAATGACATGGACGATGAAATAAAGAAATGTCATGCAAGTTGCATATAATATAGTGAATGGTACGTCATACAAAATATAAAATGCGGCTAATAGAAAAATATTTTTTCTATTGTCTGAACAAAGAGAATAATAGACATTTGTTAGTCAAACCAAATTTGAAAGAATACTAATTAGAATTTTCTCTGTTTTTTAAATTCAAAAATAGTTAGGTGGCTTTATCCGTAGAGAAGAGACCAGACTACTTGGGCGTCTGACCTGTCACGGTCACATGTGTTAATAATAATAATAATAATAACAAAGGTCGTTTTTGACGACTATATGTCGTTTGTTTTCTCCAAGTAGGTCCCAAACTCCACTTTCATCCAATTCAATTATTCCCTTTAATCGAAAAATCCACTGCTTCTTCTTCTCCAAGTAATGAACAAAATATTATAAACTCCAACCCTAAAAGAGCTTTAATTCAATTGATATTTTTCACAAAGCCTCTGTTTTTAAGGTACATGCTTCTCTGTTTTTTTTGTTGTTTCAAGTTCTTGTAATTTGTTAAAGTTTTAATTAGTTATATTAGTATTAGTGAAGCCTTGTTTTTGATCTTTCAAAACAGGATCATAGGACAATGGATAGTGTAATAGAATCAGAAGAAGGACTGAAGGTGTTGGATTCACCAAACATAATAGACGCAGAATCCTCAAACTCTAAAACCCATGAAAATGAAGTTAAGACAGAAACAGAAAAGAAGAAGAAGAAGAAAAAAAAGGAAGAAGAAGACGAAAAGACCAAAACGGTGGCGTTCTATAAGCTGTTTGCCTTTGCAGATTCATTAGACATACTATTGATGATCCTAGGTACTATTGGCGCAGTGGGTAACGGTCTTGGCTTCCCTATCATGACTATCCTCTTTGGAGACATAATCGATGTTTTCGGACAAAACCAAAACACTTCAAATGTTTCTCATAAAATAGCCAAGGTGGCTTTGAAGTTTGTCTATCTTGGACTTGGAACTCTTGTTGCAGCTCTTCTCCGTAAGAACTCTTTTGAAACCTTTATTGGGTTATAGTGTTTGAATGTTATAGATTTGATCTTTATGGGTGTTTGAATGTTAAAGTTTTGATCTTTATATGTGTGTTTGAATGTTAAAAGTTTTGATCTTTATGTATATAAACGAACAGAGGTTTCTGGGTGGATGATATCTGGGGAGAGACAAGCTGGAAGGATAAGGAGTTTGTATCTCAAAACTATATTGAGACAAGACATTGCTTTCTTCGACGTCGAAACAAACACTGGTGAAGTTGTTGGAAGAATGTCAGGTGACACTGTCCTTATCCAAGATGCTATGGGAGAGAAGGTTTAACTTACTTACCACAATTACTAAGTTTCCAACTTTGTGCGAAAAATCGAAAACACTTTCAAGTTTGGTTTTTATTTCGTAGGTTGGGAAGTCGATACAATTAGTATCGACTTTTATTGGTGGATTTGTGATAGCATTCATGGAAGGATGGCTACTTACATTAGTAATGGTATCTTCAATACCACTTCTAGTAATGTCTGGTGCAGCTCTCGCTATCGTCATTTCGAAGATGGCTTCACGTGGACAGACTTCTTATGCGAAAGCTGCGGTTGTGGTTGAACAAACGGTTGGGTCTATAAGAACGGTTGCATCGTTCACAGGAGAGAAACAAGCTATTAGCAATTACAATAAACATCTTGTCTCTGCTTATAGAGCAGGTGTGTTTGAAGGAGCTTCCACAGGGCTTGGTCTAGGCACACTCAATATAGTCATCTTTTGCACTTATGCTTTAGCTGTTTGGTATGGTGGGAAAATGATATTGGAGAAAGGGTACACAGGAGGACAAGTTCTCATCATTATTTTCGCAGTTTTAACCGGTTCCATGTGAGCTTGCTTCTTCATCTTTGTCATCGAGTCCTTTTTACTTGTAATCTTGTATTGATTTTCTTTGTTGATTTTTCAGGTCGTTAGGACAAGCATCTCCTTGTTTAAGCGCGTTTGCAGCTGGTCAAGCCGCGGCATACAAAATGTTTGAAACAATCAAAAGAAACCCGGTGATTGATGCTTCTGATCCAACAGGGAAAGTGCTTGATGATATTAGAGGAGACATTGAGCTTAAAGATGTTAACTTTAGTTACCCGGCAAGACCGGATGAGCAGATCTTTCGCGGGTTTTCCCTCTCTATCTCGAGTGCTTCAACCGTGGCTCTTGTTGGGCAGAGCGGAAGCGGGAAGTCTACTGTTGTGAGTTTGATAGAGAGGTTCTATGATCCACAAAGCGGGGAAGTCCGAATAGATGGTATCAATCTCAAAGAGTTTCAACTAAAATGGATCAGAAGCAAGATAGGACTTGTAAGTCAAGAACCGGTTTTGTTCACTTCAAGTATAAAAGAAAACATTGCTTACGGCAAAGAAAACGCAACAGTCGAAGAGATTCGTAAGGCTACAGAGCTCGCAAATGCATCTAAGTTCATTGATAAGCTTCCTCAGGTTGATATCTTTATTCAACCTCTCTCCTCTGTTTTTGGACTCTGTTTTTTCAACTTTACAAAGCTTGTGGATGTAACCGAATTAACTGTAAATTTACAGGGTTTAGACACGATGGTTGGAGAACACGGTACTCAGCTTTCAGGTGGACAGAAACAAAGGATCGCAGTGGCTAGAGCGATTCTGAAAGATCCGAGAATCTTGCTTTTAGATGAAGCTACAAGCGCGCTTGATGCAGAGTCCGAAAGAATTGTTCAAGAAGCTCTTGACAGGATCATGATTAACCGAACAACTGTAGTTGTCGCTCACAGATTAAGTACGGTGAGAAATGCAGACATGATTGCTGTCATTCATCAGGGAAAGATCGTAGAGAAAGGTTCTCACATTGAGCTACTAAGAGATCCCGAAGGAGCCTACTCTCAGCTCATACGTCTACAAGAAGAAAACAAGAAAATAGAAGATTTAACCGATGAGCAGAAAGTATCAATGGAGTCTATGAAACGGTCAAGCTTGAGGAAGTCATCGCTAAGCCGGTCTTTAAGCAAAAGATCATCTTCTTTCACAATGTTTGGTTTCCCAGCAGGTATAGACACAAACAACGAAACTATAACTGAGCAGGGTGAGTCTTCAACACCTACCAAAGAAGAAGAGGAAGAAACCAAACACAAGAAAGTATCGGTCTTTAGAGTCGCTGCTCTAAACAAACCAGAGATCCCAATGCTTATACTTGGATCTATAGCCGCAGTTTTAAACGGTGTCATACTCCCAATCTTCGGGATACTAATCTCGAGCGTGATCAAAGCGTTTTTCAAACCACCTGAGCAGTTAAAATCAGATACAAGGTTTTGGGCAATCATATTTATGCTTCTAGGTGTAGCATCAATGGTTGTTTTTCCGGCGCAAACCATATTTTTCTCCATAGCAGGATGTAAACTGGTGAAGAGGATAAGATCAATGTGTTTTGAGAAAGTGGTTCATATGGAAGTTGGATGGTTCGACGAGACTGAGAACTCGAGTGGTGCGATTGGAGCTAGGCTCTCTGCTGATGCTGCTTCCGTTCGTGGTTTAGTTGGAGACGCGTTGGCTCAAACGGTTCAGAATCTAACGTCTGTAACCGCTGGTGTGGTCATCGCGTTTGCTGCTAACTGGCAGTTAGCTTTCATTGTTCTAGCAATGCTTCCTCTAATCGGGCTTAACGGTTATATATACATGAAGTTCATGGTTGGCTTCAGTGCGGATGCAAAGGTACAAAACCTTCTCTGAGTATGAAGTTGTGTGTATCTTTTGCATGTCTGAATGTCGAACTTGTTTTGGCAGAGAATGTACGAGGAAGCAAGTCAAGTGGCGAACGATGCGGTTGGGAGCATAAGAACGGTTGCTTCTTTCTGTGCAGAGGAGAAAGTGATGAAAATGTATAAGAAGAAATGTGAAGGTCCTATGAGAACAGGAATACGTCAAGGCATAGTTAGTGGTATCGGTTTCGGTGTTTCTTTCTTCGTACTCTTTGCTTCTTATGCAGCCAGTTTCTATGCCGGTGCAAGGCTTGTGGATGCCGGGAAAACAACCTTTGACTCTGTTTTCAGGGTAAGAACCTAAAAAAACAGAGAAACAAGAAGATTCTTGTGTCTCCTACTTATTACGTGCTATTTTTTGTCAGGTTTTCTTTGCTTTGACAATGGCGGCTGTCGCTATTTCTCAGTCAAGTTCATTGTCTCCTGATTCCAGCAAGGCTAGCAATGCGGCTGCATCCATCTACGCGGTTATAGACAGAAAATCGAAGATCAATCCAAGTGATGAATCTGGGAGAGTTCTTGATAATGTTAAAGGAGATATTGAACTTCGTCATATCAGTTTCAAATATCCTTCAAGACCAGATGTTCAGATCTTCCAAGATCTTTGTCTGTCTATTCGAGCTGGAAAGGTTAGGCCTTGGTCTTGAACTAAACTTTCAGCTAAGTTCTGTTCTTTTAGTTACACTCAGCTAAGTTCTGTTGATCTTCTTCTCTCTGTTTCAGACAATAGCTTTGGTTGGAGAGAGCGGAAGCGGGAAATCGACAGTGATTGCGTTGCTGCAGAGGTTTTACGATCCTGATTCTGGTCAGATCACTCTTGACGGAGTTGAGATAAAGACACTGCAGCTGAAATGGCTAAGGCAGCAAACAGGGCTGGTGAGCCAAGAACCGGTTCTGTTCAACGAAACAATCAGAGCAAACATTGCTTACGGAAAAGGAGGAGATGCTTCTGAAACCGAAATCATATCTTCAGCTGAGCTATCCAACGCCCATGGCTTCATAAGTGGACTACAACAGGGCTATGATACAATGGTGGGTGAGAGAGGAGTTCAACTATCAGGCGGGCAAAAGCAGAGAGTAGCCATAGCCAGAGCAATTATTAAAGATCCTAAGGTGTTGCTGCTCGACGAAGCAACAAGTGCACTAGACGCTGAGTCAGAGCGTGTGGTCCAGGATGCGCTGGACAGGGTTATGGTTAACAGAACAACAGTGGTGGTGGCACATCGGTTATCGACAATCAAGAACGCAGATGTAATAGCAGTGGTCAAGAGTGGTGTCATCGTGGAGAAAGGAAAGCATGACACTTTGATCAGTATCAAAGATGGTGTTTATGCTTCTCTGGTACAGCTTCACATGAGTGCTTCTAAATAAAAGAGTCTTATATAACACCAAAAAGATTGCATTTTTAGATTCATTGTGAATGTTGATAGAATCTTGTGTCAGTCAAAACAAAAACAAAAATGTTAATCATCGTCTTCACTTTCATCACTATATGAGACTAAGGCTAAACCTGTATGAAGAGCTTCAGGGGTCTTCTCTGTAACATTGGCTTTCGCAGAACCTAAGGAAGTCTGGTCGATTTGGCTTGCCGGTTTTCCACTCCCTGAGATATCTTTCTTGCTTTCCTCTGCCGCTTTACTTTTTTTGAGTAGTGGCTTGACTTTAATGATGGTGTTAAATGGACGAGTCGCAGGGTTTCTCTTCACTGTTGGTTTTTGTTCCTATAAAACATATACACAACCCATGTGATTCAAATGCTCATTATTTTATCTAACTGTAAAATTTGAAGCACGAATACTCACTTTAGCGGTTGGAGCTGGTGGTGGCGTTGAGGCTTCTTTTGGTTCGTGTAGGATTGATGATCGTGCTGCAACAGCTGCCTGAAAAGAGAACCATAAGGCCAAGGTTGATATATATATATGATAACTGCTCTATTAAAGATTATAAGAGAAAGTAACCTGGAAACTGCGAAGTTGGTCATCATCTTCATTTGCTAATTGCCTTTCATATTCTCTCTTTGACTATGGTGAGAAAGAAGGTATTTAAGATGATTAAGAGAAGATATGACAAAGAGATTCAAGTCATCAAATATCTTATAGTGGTCATGCTATATTACTGACAGTTTCATAGTTATGGAGAAACTCAGTCTCATCTTCATCAAGAGCCTTAGGAGGTCCTGCACATTCATTCAAAAGAGGTGTTAGCAATTGAATTGAACCAAAAAAAAAAAAAAGAGAGATTACAGAAACAGTGGTGAGACTAACTATGCTTGAATCGTTCGTTAAACTCAGCGTCCTTCTTGTCTTTGTTCTCTTTCAATATCTGAAAAGTTACATATATGATGACTCAAATCACATATGAAAGAAAATAAAGACTCAAACTTTAGAGAGAGACTCAAACCTCGAAAAGAGCCCTGTCTCTTTGGTGTGTGCCATCTTCAACTTTTTCACCTCTTTCTTTCTTCGATTCTTCTAACTGTCTCATTTTAAATAAGAAAAATTAATCCAAAATTTATTTATGCAGCAAAACACACAATAGGGCTTCGACATGAGAAAGAGAGAGAAAGAACCTGTTCTTCCGACACGAAATTGAGTAACCTAATAGGCTTCACTGTCTCTTCAGCCATCTTCTTCTTCCCTTTCTACGCTTATCAATTGATTCTCGAGGTCGTTGCTTCTGAAGAAAAAAAAAGAGACTCTTTTTATTTTGCCGGAAAGCCCTCAAAATCATCCTACATTTACCCATCTATTTATTTATTTATTCGTGTTTGGCCCTATTTGTTTCATCTTTTTCACTTTACTACTTTTTGACCATTTGTTTGCAATGGTTGCATTAATAGTCTTGACTTGAGGGGGAAATTATCCAATTGCAAGACAAAATATCTGTAAGCAGATTGTCTGATGAAGGAAAAAAACGGACATGATTTTATTATTGCAGAATCATAATACAAAAAGCTGTTACAAATTACAAAATCTCTTCTCTCAGGGTTTATCTTCTTTTTCCATTTGTTAATCTGAAGCATACCTGTGGTGGGTTACTTACTACACTATAGGAAGGTTTTGACAAGTCATCTGATCCTTGACTATCTCTGTTACTGCGTCTCTCAATCTCTCATAATCCTCTGTTTTGTTATAAACCTGATGAGATATCCTTACATAAGCAACGATCATCCCACTTTCTTTGTCTTTCACTCCTTCCTCTCCATCTCCCAATCCCAGAAAATAAATTGGAACCTCCACTGAGTAATGCACCCGCAGATATGTCCGCAACTTAGTAGCATCTTCATCGCTTTCCACGCAGAGTTTTGAAGGCAACCCAATCATAACCATCCCAACACACATTTCAGGAGGCGACCCAAGATTCGTTCCCCAAGCATTGGCCAGCATTAACCCCATTCTAACAGCTTCTTCATGGTTCCTATTCATTATCCCTTCGATCCCTCCTTCGAACTTGTTTACAAACTCCATCACAGACGGAACCACAAGCTGCGAACTGTAATCCCTTGTCCCAATCCACGCACTCTCTATAGGCAAACCATTCCCAAACTCATGAGACACCACAGGGTGATGAACATCAGACTCTGAATTAGGTCTCTTCTTGCAATAGAAAAACGCGATAGAAGGTGGACAAAAGAACCATTTGTGGAGATTGCTCACATAGTAATCAGCTCCGATTTCTTTTACATCGACTTTAACACTACCAATGGCATGAGCCGCATCAACAAAAACCTGTTCCACACCTTCTTCTCTGCAGATTCTAACCAATTCTCGCACAGGCATCAACACACAAGGCATTGAAGTTATATGGTCAATGATAGCTAACCTAACAGTTCTACCATTAGCTCTACCTTTCTCTAACCCTTGTCTAAACGCAGAGATAATCTCTTGGTTCGAATTCACAGGGAAAGGTAACTTAACCTCAACAGTGGAGCCTCCCAAGCGCGATACATAAGCCTGAATCGATTTCTTCACACTCTGAAACGCACAATGAAACATCACTACAGTGTCTTCCTTCTTGTACTTTCCTTCGGAGAAACACCGTCCGATTCTCTGAAGAACAATAGCAGCGGCCGTGGTCGCGTTATCAACAAGAGAGACCTCGTCAACGTCATCGGCGTTGATTAGGTCACTGATCACAGTTCGAGAAGCGAGCAATCCGCGGCGGAGACCGTTGAAGTAGAAATCGTCCGGCTGCCGGAGATACCGAAGCTGCCACTGGCGCTGCGAGTCGAGAACGGAGCTTGGACAGCATCCGAAGCTGCCGTTGTTGATTCTGGCGACACCGGTCTGGTGGTGAGCGAACTCGGACCGGATATCAGAATCGGTTAAGAGCCCAGTCCTCAGGCGTGGTTTCTTCGTGGAGCGGTGGTGGTTGTTGTGACTCGTAGAATCGCCGTGAAGACGCTCGTCCGCCTCCATCGGATTCAAAATCGGAGCTAGGGCTTCCTCTCGAATTTGAAGTTTGGATGGGTCAAAAATCAAATCATCGACACTGTTGCTACGTCGTCGTTGTCGTCGATTTATTTTAGTGGTGCGATAATAATTTTGTGCTTTTCGACAAAGTGATAAAATTTAAAAATTTAATGATTTCTCAAAATTCATTCGATTTTTTTTATCGTAAATAACTGTATAGGGTTTTAAAGTGGGCTTTATTAATAATAGAAGTGGGCTTTATTAATAATAGAAGTGGGCTTTATTAATAATAGAAGTGGGCTTTATTAATAATAAAAGTGGGCTAGCAATTAATTAAAAAATAGGTATTAAACCATGACCTAACCACTATTGAATAAGGCAGCGATTAAGTATAATATATAAAATCCATCTTTTGTCCACTGTCTATTATATTTATACTAAAGTGAGTCAAAGGTTTGCAAAAGTTGTAACGTTGTCCCCTTTTGTGTATAGCTCTCTCTCTTCTCTTATCTTCTGTTTTCCGCCCGCCGTCTGCATCTCTCCGGCGAATCGGTTAGTTTCTTCGTCTCTTACTCTCGAATTTTTTGTTGTTTGGTCTGTGAATCGATTGAGACTTGGTTCGTTTATCTGGGAATCTGTTGTCTGAATGGTCTCTCGATGTAATTATCGACACTAGTTCATCTTCTAGCTTTCAGTTTCAACGATTTGGATTTGATATTCATGTTTTGATTGGGTAGTCTCAATTCATTCACAGATCTCCAAGCAACTTTCGATTAGAGCATAGGTTTTAGTAATCCTTTTTACTTGACAGTGATGCCCTTTGATGGTAAACCTTATTTCTTTTTGTTGTTGTGAATGCATTATGTTAGAAGAAGAAGGAAAGGGTTTAGAATGGCAGATCTAACAAGTGGAAAGAAAGAGAAGACTGAGAAGGCAAAGAAAGAAAAGCCTGAGAAGGTAAAGAAAGAGAAGCCTGAGAAGGCTGCTCCAAGTGGGAACAAGAAGAAGGAAACACGTCTCGGTCTTACTGCTAAGAAAGATGAGAAGTTTGGTGAATGGTACTCTGAGGTCTGTTTTACTCTCTTTCTGATTTGTGTCTGTGTTTGTTTCATTTTTGTGTCTCAACACTCTCTGTTATTCTAGGTTTGTAAACACGAGATGATTGAATACTACGATATCTCTGGATGTTATATCCTTAGGCCTTGGTCTATGGCCATCTGGGAGATTATGCATGTGAGTATCTTCATCCTTCTCTTACTTCAATCACATTTCTTAGGAATTGGAATTAACAAGTTTGTTCGCATTTAAAAAGAATTGATTGCTATGCTCCCATTTGTAGACTTTCTTTGATGCGGAGATCAAAAAAATGAAGGTCAAGAATTGCTATTTCCCTCTATTTGTATCTCCTGGTGTCCTTGAGAAGGAGAAGGACCACATCGAAGGATTTGCTCCTGAGGTTTGTATATCTTAAATATCTAATGGTTTTCTTTGTTGGGACTAAGAGGCCTTCTTTTAACAGATTTTGAATGTTTGTATTAGGTTGCTTGGGTTACAAAGTCTGGTAAATCTGACTTGGAAGTCCCAATTGCTATTCGTCCAACAAGTGAGACAGTGATGTACCCTTACTACAGCAAGTGGATAAGGGGACACCGTGACTTGCCTTTGAAGCTTAACCAGTGGTGCAATGTTGTTAGATGGGAGTTCAGCAACCCTACCCCTTTTATCCGGTACTTGATTATCTACATACTCCTTTCTCGGTTTGATGTTCATCTTTTTGCTTGCCTTAACCCATTTCGTTGCAGGAGCCGTGAGTTCCTCTGGCAGGAAGGTCACACTGCTTTCGCCACTAAAGATGAAGCAGATGAAGAGGTAAAGTTTTGCATGTGATTCAGTCTCTTCCTTTTTACTGTAAACAAGCCTTAACATCATTTAAGAGAAATCCTTTCATTATACTGCTGCTACTGTTTTCAGGTCCTTCAAATTTTGGAGCTTTACCGTCGCATATATGAAGAGTATCTTGCAGTTCCAGTTGTGAAAGGTATGAAGAGTGAGAATGAGAAGTTTGCTGGGGGGCTTTACACTACAAGTGTAGAGGTATGACATCTTTTTGCTTTGATTCACAGACATAATGTTTTTCTCGTGGATTTCACTCTTTATGAATTAACTTTTTACTTTACAGGCTTTCATTCCCAACACCGGGCGTGGTGTACAAGGTGCAACCTCTCATTGCTTGGGACAAAACTTTGCAAAGATGTTTGAGATTAACTATGAGAATGAGAAAGGAGAGACCGCAATGGTGTGGCAGAATTCTTGGGCATACAGTACTAGGACGGTAATTACTTGAATTGCTTGGCTTATTTTTCCTCATGGATTCTATCACTGTTAACTTATTAATTTAAAACCATGTATAGATTGGAGTAATGATTATGACTCATGGAGATGACAAAGGCTTGGTACTCCCTCCTAAAGTTGCATCTGTACAAGTTGTTGTGATCCCTGTGCCATACAAAGATGCTAACACTCAAGGGATTTTTGATGCTTGTATTGCGACCGTGTCTGCCTTGTCTGAAGCCGGCATCCGTGCAGAAGAAGATTTAAGAGACAACTACTCTCCTGGATGGAAGTATTCAGACTGGGAAATGAAGGGTGTCCCATTGAGAATCGAGATTGGGCCTCGAGATCTAGAAAATAATCAGGTCAGTCTTGGCTTATCCGTTGAATATCTCCTTTGACATATGGTGGTAATGTAGCTAAATGGGTTTTTTTTTTGTTTCTCTTGGGCTTTTGCATCCCATAGGTGAGAACTGTGAGACGTGACAACGGAGTGAAGGAAGATATCCCAAGGGATAGCTTAGTGGAACATGTTAAGGAGCTGCTTGAGAAGATACAGCAGAACATGTATGAAGTGGCGAAGCAAAAGAGGGAAGCATGTGTTGTAGAGGTAAAGACTTGGGCAGAATTTATGGAAGCTCTCAACAAAAAGAAACTCATATTAGCTCCATGGTGTGATGAAGAGGAAGTGGAAAGAGATGTAAAGGCACGAACTAAAGGTGAAACAGGAGCAGCTAAGACTCTTTGTTCACCATTTGATCAGCCTGAACTCCCTGAAGGTCAGAGACCCTTCTGAAACTTTGCTGATTACACTTTTTTTATTGACACGAATGAAGCTTTAATGTATGTATCTATGTTTGTTGATTGATGCAGGCACACTCTGCTTTGCTTCAGGAAAGCCTGCAAAGAAATGGACCTATTGGGGCAGGAGTTACTAAGTGTTCATCATGTCACCTTTGGTCCAATTCATCAAATCTTTACTTTTGTCTTGTAAAAGACTTTGAAGTTTGCATTGTCCTTTTATTTGATATTTTGAGACCATGAAGCTATTTCAGTTTTTCCTTTTAACCGTGATTGTACTATCATCAGCTATGGACGGTTAAAGAGATTGAGAAACCTGAATTTATATTAAGTACTTTTCATTGTCTAAATTAGTTGATTAGATAAGATTTTCATTAGAACTACTTTTATCATTCGAAGCTTTTTGTAAAACTACTTTTATCATAACCATCAATCATGAATTTCAATTGAAAAAAATAGAGTTGGTTCGGTTTCACAATTAAGTTTTGTTTTTCAATATATTTGTGTATATATATATATATATATATATCTAGTTTTTACTGTTTGAAAGAAAATAATAATTAACCTGATAATTCGATACATGATGTTATGTTTGTTGATCTCTTAAAGCTAATTAGGTGTGTTAATTATTTTTATTGTAGACAACAACACGTCTCATTACTCTCTGGCTGTCTTATTAAATTCTCTTTTACTTTCTGAGATAGTACATAATTCATAAACGGCGCCGTTTCGAATTGATGAGCCCAATAGTAAAACTTACAAAACGTCACCGTTTTGAAAAGATATATTTCGAATCGATATTGGATGTAGAATTTCAGGTGTCCGAATTCTATTATAGTAATTTTTAAGAGTCGGATCACATGAAATACGCATATTCATAAACCCCAAAAAAGGAAAATAAAAAATAATAATAATTCTTTACAGACTGGTCTCTCTCTCTGTGACGAGGCCCTCTTTGTCTGTTTGGTAACAGAAGAAGAACAAATAATCTCCCAGACATGTTAGATTTCATCGAATGTTGTTGTTGTTGATTCTTCTTTAGTAATGTTACTTTAAGTGTATAATTAGATTATTTATTTATAATAACCCATTAATCGAACAGGAAGGATATGGCAAATAATAGAGAGAAGGTAGGAGATGGACCTACTTTCATTTGTTGAGTGTGGGTTCCTCTCACTAATCAATATCTCCAACAAATTGCTCTTTGGTGAGTGTGAGAGAGAAACACTTTCTGATTTCAAAGTTTTGATTTTTAATTACAGTCTGTCTATGAGTGAGTGAGTGAGTGAGTGAGTGAGATAAGGAGAAGCAAAAGAGACTCATATTGAAAGAAGGAAGGAAGAAGAGATCACACACACACACACACACATCCCTCCCTCTTTTATTCTTATGAAGAGATCTTTCCTTGTAAGTATCGATCTGGAATCTTGTTTTGTATTATGACTCTTCAAGATCTCATCTTTCCATGTTTGCTTAGCTTGTATATGTGTATTGTGTAGCTCACACTTAACTTCGTGTCTCCCTCACCTAAATCTGTCTCCATTGTTCATGTGCTATCCGAATTTTCGTTTTAAGTGTGAAACTTTGAGAGATGGTTGGTTCTGATTTTGGCTTTTGCAGCTCTGTTATGTTCTCTTGTTACATGCATTTTATGTTGTTGGAGGAAGCCAGCGTTGTGAAGATATTTCCAATTCAGGGAGTTTTCATCGTCCTCACAGCGTATCTATCACAGAGTTTGGAGCAGTGGGAGATGGTGTCACTCTAAACACTAAAGCCTTTCAGAATGCATTGTTCTATCTCAATTCTTTCTCTGATAAAGGAGGTGCCAAGCTTTTTGTTCCCTCTGGTCAGTGGCTTACCGGTACTTTCGACCTTATCAGTCACCTTACCTTATGGCTTGACAAGGGTGCTACCATTCTCGGGTCAACCGTAAGTTTCTACCTTTTGTCTCTATCTTTGCAAAGATTACACTTTGTTACATGACAACATGTTAATACTCAGAGCTCCGAGAATTGGCCTGTGGTTGATCCATTACCATCATATGGGCGAGGAAGAGAATTGCCTGGTAAAAGACATAGGAGTCTTATCTATGGTCAGAATCTCACAGATGTAGTCATAACAGGTACTCTACTAATGTAGCGCATTTATATGACTGTTTCGTAATGAACCGAAGTTGTTAGTCTTATGATTACTAGTATGTAATTATTAGGCGAGAACGGCACAATCGATGGTCAAGGTAGTATATGGTGGGATTGGTTTAGGAAGGGAGAGCTAAACTATACAAGACCACATCTTGTTGAGCTAATAAACACTACTGGTCTCATCATCTCAAACCTCACATTCTTGAATTCGCCGTTTTGGAACATTCATCCTGTTTATTGCAGGTCATTTTTATAACTTGTCCCGTTCTACTTTTTTTGTTCCCTGAAAAGTTATCTTGCAATGTTCTGATATAAAAAGTGTTTGTATGAAACAGAGATGTTGTTGTAAATAATCTCACAATCTTGGCTCCTCTCGACTCTCCAAACACAGACGGAGTTGATCCAGGTGAGTTTCATTCACAAACTCTACTCGTCGAATCAATTAATGTCATTTTTCATATTTTTGCCTTACTAAGCTTTGTGAATATTTCTTCTTATGAACAGACTCGTCAACTAATGTATGCATAGAGGATTGTTACATAGTTACCGGAGATGATTTAGTATCGATAAAAAGCGGATGGGATGAGTATGGTATATCATACGCAAGACCGAGCTCCAACATCAAGATCAATCGGTTAACAGGACAAACTACTTCGAGCTCAGGGATAGCGATAGGCAGTGAAATGTCAGGAGGTGTGTCTGAAATCTATATCAATGACTTCCATTTATTTGATTCAAACACTGGAATCAGAATCAAGACTTCTCCAGGGAGAGGCGGGTATGTAAGAAACGTTCACATATCGAACATGAAGCTCGACAATGTGCAAAAAGCGATTAGGTTCACGAGTAATTACGGTGAACATCCTGATGAGAAGTTTGATCCTAAAGCACTTCCTGCTATAGAGAAGATAACGTTTGAGAATGTTAATGGGGAAAACATCGTTGTTGCGGGTTTACTTGAAGGTATAGAAGGAGATGAGTTCAAGAACATATGTTTACTTAATGTTACTTTGGTAATGAAGAAGAATTCTAAGAAATCTCCATGGAAATGCTCAAATGTTAGAGGCTATTCACAGTGGGTTTCGCCGGAGATGACTTGTGATTCTTTGAAAGAGAGTATATTCCCTGAGCATGGCTATGATTGTTTTGGATTATCAGAGAATAAAATGGAGAGATCAAGTGGTGTAAGTAGTAAGTCACCATGGTTGCTTTCTTGGTAAGTAACTTCATGTTTGATCATTGGATTGTCAAGAAACCTCTCCAAAGTTTTCCCTTTCAATTTTTCTCTGAGGTTTCTTGTTTTTTAAAAAAAGTGGTGTTTTTGGTTCTTTCTTGTAAATTTGTGTGCAGTGAGGAAAATAAACAGAGTGGATTTAGAGTTTGTTTTGTTCTTAATAGTGTTTTTGTGTATGGGCTTTTTGGAGAGCAGAAACAAAGTGTAATATTTCCGAAAGATACTTTTGATATTGAATTTTTATTTTGTTGACATTTCTGCATACAAAGTTACAACGGATATAAAACTAGGTAATTAAAAATACAACTCAAAACTTTTGAATAAAAATATTCCGACAGTGATTTACATGATAATGACAAAACTAACTTTCTTCGACCACTGTATTTATTGGTCAATCCCTACATTCCATCTTCTTGCTTTCCTTCTTTAATCAGTAGTGATAAGCTCTTGAGATTTTCAGTCTTCTCACGCTAGACAAAAACATCCTATTCAAGAAAAAAAACACAATCAATTAGATTTCTACATAATTATTATATTTATGTCGCTTTCCTAATTACTATAATTTAATAAATATTCAAAAAAATGTAACAAAGAGAGTAAATAGTAAACATACTCCCAAGGAACATCACCAACCATCATCCAATCACCTTCCTTGTCTGCGTACGTTAGCACGTGACTCTTTTCACTACACATCTCTTCTTCTTCTGCCCCTGCATTTTCACTTCTCTGTTATTTACCATTCTCCCCCTTACACTCTCAATCTTCTTATTTTCATACCTCATACTTTAAAAATTACAGATAACCCCCTCCCCCTCTTATTTTATTTCGTTGTATTATCAATCCAGTTAATCATCAACAAAAATAATAGAATGAATTATGGTCTAAAGTATTAATTATATATATATTAGCGATGAATCATATATATATATTGGTTAATTTTTTTAAAGCTAAAATAAGTATATAGAAAATTATACTTGTGTATATATATATATTGGTAATTAAATAAAAGCCTAGTATAGTACTTATAGGAATAACTCATTAATAAAAATTACAAATTGTGTGGTTAATCAGGCGCCACTTGGTCTACATGCATGCAAGGCTTATATATATATATATATAAACATGTGTTAAATGTGTGTAGATAGATACTTACAGAGTATAGAAGCGTTGAACATGTAATCAAGAGTGGTGATCAAATCATGATATCCATTTAGAGAAAATAGATCGATTTTTCGACCAATAGGAACTCCTTCCATGTTCACTTTCACGTAGAAGCTTCCAATACTATTACACTCATTTTCGTTTTCATCTTCCATTATCATCATTTCTTGATTATGATTTTCTCCTACACCGTCGTTGTAATATTGATTGCCTGAAGATGATCCGAAGCTGAGTCCGAGTCTAAGGTCTGTGCTTAGGTTCCGAGTGTTACTCGAAGATACACCAAATGGGTTGCTTTTGCAACTACTCTCTATCGATGAAGACGATGTGCTTCTCCCTCTTCCCATTTTTTTATTTATTTTCTTACTCTTTCTCTCTCTCTCTATGATTTTTTCTATTTAATAGGTCATTAATGATTTGAAAGTGTGTGTGTATATATATAGAGAAATTTTTTTATTATTTATTTAAAATATATTAGTTGTTCGGAGAAGAAGAATTGATATTGATATGGTTTTGGTGCTATTTTATTTTAATTTAAATAAAAGAAAATGTAAAAGATGGTGGAATGATGAGACAGTGTGGTTAAAGATGTTGTTGTTGTAGCCGACAATTACACGTGTCAAGCAGACAATTGGTCAAAGTGTTGGTTTTGACTTCCTGCTCGGATTTTTTTGCTGGGTTTGTTCTATTTAATTTTGTATTGTTTCTATGTAAATACTCGACTCCTGGTACTCTTCATTTTAACACAAAAATATATAGTTTCTCTGATTTTTATAAATTGACTAGTATGCGAAGTACATATAAATGAATAAGATACATTTTAGCTTCGTACGTATTACGTTAATTAAAAATGAAATGTAAGGCCAATTAGATGAAGTTTTTAAGAAATTAGATGGACGTGGACAAGAGTTATGTTCTTAATTATCGGATAAGAACATTATTAATTTTTTTAAAAAACTCTAAATATATGAGAACATATTTTTTCAAAGATATAGTTTACATATAAATATGGGTAGTCCTAGTTAAAAATAATGCAAGTTCAATGCATGAGATTATCGTGACGCGCATTAATGCATTCGTGGGTTCGACAAACACCATTCCCATGCATAATTAAAGGGTTTAAATAGCCGCGAGACACATGACAGATTATTTAGCATAAAAACAGTTTAAATGTTGTTTAATTAAATATCAACTCATAATCACGTCTTATTACGTCATTAATTTTCTAATAATGTATTAAAATTATAGTAAAAAATAGTATATGGTGGACTCCATCGTATTCAAGGCATGACAAGAGTTTAAACTTCCCATGGTTGTAAATTTATAACCAACGTCGCTTTTATAAGTTACACTCCTCAGATTCTGTTTTTTTTTGTTGTTAAAAATGGTATTAATTAATTAAAAAGCAAAGAAACAAATTGAAAGATAGATAATTAAAATGAGAAAAAAGGAGTTGGAGAATTAGGGAAATAGGCATGATGATGAGTAATGAATGCGTAACCTTAAAGGGAGGAGCTAATGAAAGATGCTTCTCCTATGGACTTACTTTACTTACTTACTTAAGGAGACGTCACACACTTTTTTTTATTAAAACAACACATCATCACTTATAAAAGAGTGTATTAACAAGCACGAGAAAATGCAGACAGACACAATAGCCCATTTCCTCCCTCACATTCCCCCATGTCACGTGCCTTTTTCCACGTGTCTCCTCTCTCTGTCGCCTCCATCCTCTTCTTACTACTCTAATTCTCTTTAATTTATCTCACTCCTTGGCTTCTATATATAGGACTTATTATTATTTTATTATACTACATACTAATTATTTATTAAAATGTGGTTATCAATAAGCCCAAATTAAATATACACATGCATGTGCGTAGTTAATACAAATACGTTGAAGTTGTAGTAACACTCAAACAATATGTCCTTATCATAATAATAGATAACAACCTAGATTTATTGCGACTATACCAAAAATACTTAGCTTGAAAAGTTATCAAAAATTAAAAAAAATATATATATATATATAACTTGAACCAAAAGAAAGTCTAAAAATGTTAGAGAGAGAGAGAGGAGAGAGAAAAATACAAGTGATGAGGGAAAGAGAAAGGAAGAGATATGTGTTCCCCACCATCCCTACCATTACCATCACCATCACCATTCCCTCACTTACTTTCTTTCTTCATACTTTTCTTTGTACCATTCTTTGTCCCCCTTAATTATCTTTTTCTAAATAAGATATATCTTTTTGTTTCTAGATAACCAATATGCATGTCTCATGTATTTGGTCAGTATATTCAATTATTTCATTCTCATACAACGTATGGATTTTCCTAAAATAATATAAAAACAATAAATATTAAGGATATATATATATGTTACTTTAAATTTCCACTAATAGATAAAGAATATAGGGAGAATTATAAAACTACACCATTTGAATTACATTTCACAAAATTACACCATTTCAAAATAATTTCACAAAACTACACCTAAACACTAAAAATTAAATCCAAATAAACCATACCCACACAATCCTACCCCTTAATATTATACCCTAAACACTAATTAGCGAACCCAAATGAAAAGATTTTAATGTTGGTAATTTTTAAAGGGTAAATCAAGCTTTTAAAATTTTGAAAGGGTGTAGTTTTGTGAACAAATTAAATTAGTTGTAGTTTTGTGAATTCTTCAAGAATATATTACAAAACTATACGCATAGAAACTAATTTCAAAAGGAAAATGCTATAGGAGATTACATCTCTGCGGTTTATTTCTTATTTCAATAATGTAAACCGGGTTGTTAACCGGTCTTTGGTTTATGTAAACAAGACAAATACATTTCTTGGTCGTTTGTGAAAGATAACGAAAAACAATTATCATCTTCTTCTTCTCTCTCATACTTTATTCGCTTCGTACGTTCGCAAATGGTCATTGATCCTTCGTACTGATCCTTCTCTTTCATAGATCAGCATCTAGGTCATTGATACTCTTCATTTAAGGCTTGTATATAAGTCTCTAGTGAAGATATCCCCTTATTACTAGCCACCGTCACATTGGTATCAGAGCCAAAATACCTTGGCACCTTATCAATGGCAGACGCTACGCGTTTAACCACCTTGATCGAAATGAACAAAAAGCTAGAGGATATGGCGATCCTCCATCTTAAGCAAACAGAGGAGAATAAGCAGAGCACAGAAGCTCTAAGGGAAGATCTGAGCTCTCTGAAGGAGATTATATCTCAATACTTTACCCAAAAATCCCCAACGGAAGCTAGATCTGAGGAAGGTTCAGCCAGAGCGACGACCCCCTTAAACTTCCAACCACCTCTGAACCAAACCCAGACACCAGATCCGCCAGATCCGAAGATGAAAGCACCGATGTTTGCGGAGAGATCCATGAACGGCGGTGAGAGATCCATAAACGGTGGTGAGAGAACATCACTACTACCTAACGGTATGGTGACACGTCTGTCTAAGATCGGGTTCCCATCTTTTGACGGTTCCTTGATGAGGGAATGGATTTATCGTTGTGAGCAGTTCTTCATGCTTGACAATACCCCACCAGAGCTAAAAGTGAGATTAGCTTCACTGCACATGGAGGGTAAAGCATTACAATGGCACCATAATTTCATGGCTGGCAGGTATGATACTTTCCCTTCTTGGCCGGAGTATGTGGTGGGCTGTCTCGCGAGGTTCGGTGAGTTGTACGATGACCCATTATCGGAACTCGTGAGCTTAAAACAAGGTTCTGATTCAGTGGAGATCTATTTGGAGAAGTTTGAATGTGCCATGACTAGACTTTCTCTGCCCATTCCTCATTCACTAAGTATCTTCCTCACAAACATGAACCCACACTTATCCCTACACGCCCGTCGCTTCACCCTATCCACCATTTCAGATGCGGCTCGCATCGCCAAACTCCATGAATCATCCTTAAGCCACACCCCTTCTAAACACCAAAGAGCTCCCTTCATTCCTTTTTCCAAACAAAATCACCAAACCTATCAAAAATATCCAAACACTAGCCCAAACACAAACCCCATACTCCCTTCACCTAATACAGCCACCAAAACACAACCCTACAAACCAAATTTCATCCCCAAATCCCTTACAAATAAACCACCCAGAAAATACACCTTTGAGGAGATGCAACAGAGAAAGTCTAAAGGTCTTTGTATGTACTGTGACGATCCATTCACCCCAGGCCATCAGCTTAAACACAGGAGAGCTCAGTTCTCTATCATGGACTGTGAAGAGGACGACTCTGAGGAGGACGACACAGAGCTGAACATGGTTCAGGAGACGCATGAACCTGATGATAAGTCTCCTACCATCTCTGTGAACGCACTTAATGGTTCCACTACCTACAATTGTATGAGAGTACTAGGCTATTGTGGTAAGAGGAAGCTCTATATCCTCATTGATCCGGGAAGTACACACAACTTCCTTGACATTAATGTGGCTAATGAGTTGGGCTGCTTGTTGGAAAAGGTCAAGACAATGTCTGTATCTGTAGCAAATGGCAACACAATGTTATCCAAGTTCCTGTGCACTAAGTTTTCTTGGTCAATGCAAGGTTACAATTTTAATACGGAGATCCGGTCACTCCCTCTTGATTGTTGTGATCTTGTGTTAGGAGTCCAATGGTTGACAAAATTAGGACCCATCGGTGGGATTTCTCAAACCTCGAATGGAGTTCAATTTGGATGGCAAGAAACATGTCCTTAGAGGAGTTACAAAAGCTGGTTGTAAGGTGATCGAGGCGGAAGCCTCGAACAAATTAATGATGCAAGGACCTCAAATTGCATTACTTCAAGTACAGGAGATAATCTCCTTAGATGATCAACAGCGACTAGAACCAACAACCTTGTTCTCTCACATCTCAGCTAAACCGAATGATTTATCGAGAGGACCCAATGCTTGCAATCTTTGTTAGCAGAATTTGCTGATTTGTTTGAGCCTCCTGCGGGTTTACCACCTTTTAGAAGGCTTTGATCATCGGATACCACTTGAGAGTGGTGCTAATCCTGTTAATCTGCGGCCATATCGGTATTCTTCTCTCCAAAAGGACACCATTGATAAAATGGTACAGGAGATGCTTTCCCAAGGCATCATCCAATGCAGTTCTAGTCCATACGCATCTCCCATTGTGTTGGTCAAGAAGAAAGATGGTTCTTGGCGTCTTTGCGTAGATTACAGAGGACTTAACAAGCAAACTATCAAGGACAAGTACCCCATCCCTTTGCTTGAAGACTTGCTGGATGAGCTGGGTGGTTCAAAGTACTTCTCCAAGCTTGACTTGAGAGCCGGTTTCCATCAACTCCGTATGTCTCCTGATGATGTTTACAAAACCGCATTTAAAACTCATGCTGGGCATTATGAGTATCTAGTTATGCCTTTCGGCCTAACAAACGCACCCTGCACTTTCCAAGGACTTATGAATCGGTTGCAAGGAAGTTTCTACTTGTGTTCTTTGAACATCGGTTCCAAGTCCAGACTTTCACTTGACACACCTAGCGAGGTCCACTATCCCGAGGCATCAACAGTTATACTTGAAGCCCTCAAAGTGCACATTTGGAGCTCAGGTTATAGAGTACTTGGGTCATTTCATCTCCGCAGAAGGTGTAAGTACTGACCCATTGAAGATTCATGCTGTCAAGGATTGGCCAACTCCAACCAATCAAAAACAATTGAGAAGTTTCCTCGGCCTTGCTAATTATTACAGGCGCTTCATCAAAGGTTATAGTGTGATTGCTAAACCACTATCAACCTTATTGAGGAAAGAGGGTTTCTCTTGGTCTGATGAATCTACTATGGCTTTTCAACAACTGAAAGTAGCTCTTACCTCTTCACCAGTATTAGCTCTTCCTGATTTTGAAAAGGTTTTCATAGTTGAGACGGATGCATCTAACACGGGAATAGGCGCGGTGCTAATGCAAGATAACCACCCTATCTGTTTCATTAGCAGAGCTCTTGGCCCTCGTCACCAAGCTCTCTCTGTGTATGAAAAGGAGCTCCTTGCTGTTGTCCACGCGGTTCGTCTTGGAATGCTTACCTTGCCCACCGGCCTTTCATCATCCGTACCGATCGAAAAGTCTCAAATTTCGATGGAGCGAAGGTCACTACTCCTTTCCAACACATGTGGCTATCAAAGTTGATGGGATACACCTTTGAGATCCAATACAAACAGGGTAAGGAGAATTACGCCGCCGATGCCCTTTCTAGAGTAACAGCTCTCAACCGCCGCAAATGACATTGTCGCAGGCACATCACGGTTTCTATGACTCCATCAAATTGCTCTGGGATACAGATCCACGCCTGGTGAAAATCATCTCCGATATAAAAACCAAACCTTCTTCACATCCCGCTCACTTTCATCAATGGTGAACTGAGACGTAAAGGAAAGTTGGTCATAGGAGACGATCCAGCGGTGAAGCTTCACATTTTTCAATGGTTACATGATTCAGCAATTTGTGGTCACTCAGGCCGAGACGCCACTCTGCAAAGGATCAAGTCTTTGTTCTATTGGGCAAAGATGAGTCTGGAGGTTCAGAACTATGTGAGGAACTGTGCCACTTGCCAAAGGAACAAATATGATTTATCGGCCAAGCCAGGTCTTCTTCAACCTCTACCAGTTCCTGATGGTGTTTGGGAATCTATAAGCCTTGATTTCATTGAAGGACTTCCACCATCTGCGGGTAAGCACTGTATTCTTGTGGTGATAGACAGGTTAAGTAAGAATGCTCACTTCATACCTCTGTCTCATCCCTACACCGCCATTGAGGTTGCTCAAGCTTACCTGGACAATGTCTTCAAGTTACATGGTATGCCCAAAGACATTGTAAGTGACCGTGACCCGACGTTTCTCAGTGAGGTTTGGAAGGAACTCTTTAGGGTACACGGCGTGGACCTACGATACTCAACATCGTACCACCCACAAACGGATGGCCAGACAGAAGCTACAAACAAGACACTTGAAACATACCTCAGGTGTATGACTGCAGATACTCCTCACTCTTGGGCTAAGTGGCTCTCATTGGCAGAATGGTGGTATAACACCAATTTCCATAGCGCCATACAGAGTACACCTTATGAAATCATCTATGGACAGCCCCCCCCCATCCATCTCCCTTACTTACCTGGTGAGAGTCCATCAGCTGTTGTAGACCGCACCCTACAAAAGAGAGAGGAGCTCATCAACTTACTAAAGTTTCACCTGCTCCGTGCACAAAACAGGATGAAACAACACGCGATGCTCATCGTTCGATAGAGTCTTCAAGGTAGGGGATCAAGTCTACTTGAAGCTTCAACCCTATCGTCAACACTCTTTGAAAGCCAGGAACATTCCTCACAAATTGTCACCCAGGTTCTATGGTCCTTTCAAAGTTCTGGAACGTATAGGAGCATCAGCTTACAAGCTTGAGTTACCATCTGATGCAGCCATCCATGATGTTTTCCATGTGAGCCAACCGAAACTCGTCCCAACCCTCCTTCCACCACCTCTTCACCGCCACAATACTTGGTTGACACACCACCTCAAAGGAACCGTGTCGTTCTTGATAGGAAGATGGTTAAACACCATAATGCTGTTGTAACCAAAGTTTTGGTCCATTGGAAGGGTGAGACACCCGCTCAAGCTACTTGGGAGTTTTACCAAGACTTCATCTACAAATTCCCCACATTCTATCCTTGAGGACAAGGATCTTCTCAACAGGGGAGTATTGCTATAGGAGATTACATCTCTGCGGTTTATTTCTTATTTCAATAATGTAAACCGGGTTGTTAACCGGTCTTTGGTTTATGTAAACAGTACAAATACATTTCTTGGCTGTTTGTGAAAGATAACGAAAAACAATTATCATCTTCTTCTTCTCTCTCATACTTTATTCTGCTTGTACGTTCTGCAAATGGTCATTGATCCTTCGTACTGATCCTTCTCTTTCATAGATCAGCATCTAGGTCATTGATACTCTTCATTTAAGGCTTGTATATAAGTCTCTAGTGAAGATATCCCCTTATTACTAGCCACCGTCACAGAAAACAATGACCCTCAGGTTTCAAGATTTAATGATAATGTCTGGTCCCTTTTATAACTCATTAAGTTGTAAGAGAAATATCTCCCTTCTCTTTTTTGAAATTAAGTATAATAATTAACTTTATGTTTTTATCACAAATTATGATAACTCGACTTTACTGCAATGTGTGTTGCTTGTCAGTAAAATCATGGAGTGACTTCAAATAAAGATGATTGCATGTCTCGTGACTCTTTTGTAGCTTCTCTCTTGCAACATGCAATACCAATTATTACATGTCCCATATTACATATGTTAACTTACCACTATATACTCTATTAGGTATAATCTATTTTAGGCTTCAAACCATTTATCAAACCGTTTTTTGTAAATTTCAACAAAAACTCTTATATAGATCATAAACCATAAATACAATTATTTGATTTTAATGGAAGATGCAGTTAAACTTAATTAGTCTTAATATTTGGTGCGACGAGTGAATTAAAAGCTACTCCGTCTTTACCATAAGTTTTTCTTTGTAATTCTTTCTTCCAAATTTCCTTTACAATGAAGATTCTATACGTTATTATATATTTGTCACCAAATAAACAAAAAATTACTATTTGTTAGTCTTATATATGACTCTTCTCTATGCTTTTATTTAATAAAAAAAGAGCGGTCCATCAACTTTTAGGCCCAAAAAATATGTCAAATAATTTATAGAAATTACGTTGTCTTTATCGTTCAAACTAAAAAAAATAAAAAAATAAATCAACTTTCTTGCCTAGATTCTACAACTCTATTTAGAAAAGTGGCAATTTATCATCAAACGACTCTTTAATTTTTCGCTTAAAACCGTGTGAAACATGTTTTCTATAATTACAATTCAAAAGTTAACAAAACAGAGGAAGATTTAGATTTGGTCTGCAAAGTAGTCTACGAAGGGAAATCTAGTAGTGAGATATCACAGTAAAGTTATTTTCATATATTTTAAATTTAATTAGTGTGTTACATTTATAAACAATGAATGAATGAATGAAACTCGATAAAGCAAGATACGGTGTGTGTGTGTGTGGGTGCGTGGGTGTTAATAATAATATACAAGGATTACATGCGTGCCTTTTCATACAACTATTGATACTATATTTTATTTTATTTCATTTTTGATTTTAGATTATGCACTAACCCGATCATGATTGATTTTGCCTTATGTGTTGTATAATATATATAGTTCCCGAATTTTTAAAATTATGATAAAGATACGTGTGATTGTATTTGACATTAATTCCCTCTTTATAATTCTGAACATTTTTTTGGCGTAATTTTCCTTCCAAACTACATTTTATTTGCTTTCGTCAATGCATATTATATAGTTTTAGCTAGTTTTATTAAAAGACTAGGATTTAACCCGTGGTATACCACGAATTTATGTTTTTTTAAAGTTTATATATTTTTATATTTAATTTAGAATTTTGTGTAATTTTTTATAGAATATTATAGATATTTTAAAAATATGTAATATTAGAATAACATATTATTATTATTTTAAGTTTTTTGTATTTTTTTTAGAAACGACCCGTTATAAATATATATATATATATTTTAGTCACTACTCGTTAACAAATAATTATTAACAAATAACTATTATGATAGTGAAACCAAGTTAAATTATAAGAAATATGAAATTAGTTAAAAAAAATTAAACTAAATATTTATACACTAAATAGCAAAATCAAATAAAAAGTTGTAATCTAAAATAAAATTAAATATTAGTTAAACATGTTTTTAAATTTTGGGTTATTTTTGTTAAAACAATCTATTTTTTTGTTAAAAAGCTTCTCTAATGGTTTTGTGATGTTAAATAAATTTATAATGATATTTTTGTTCTAAAAAACTATGTAACAATGTATATAATTGAATTACATATTTTCTTATTTGATATTCCCAATTGTTTTTACATAAATATTTTAATAATTGAATCCTATATTTGGAAAATTTTAATGTATTCTTATATTAGTTTTGCAATTAAATGGATAAATATATTTTTTTTATGCATAATGGCACAATCTGTAATTTTGAATGAATTTTTGGACATGTTCAAATTACTATTCCAAAAATAATAATATAGATAAAAAAGCATATCACATATTCTGTCCAAAAAGCCCATTAACAGCCCATCAACCCTCTAATCTAAATGTCTAAGGTCAGTGTTAATACAACTACTGGATTAGTACAAAAATCGACCCGTGAATGTCTTACAAATTTTTTTCTCTCCTCGCATATGTATTTGTTTAACTAATATATTTAAATTTTGTTACCGTTTTTTTGTATTTAGTTATATTTTAAATATTATTTTGGCACGTAATTCGTACAGTTAAGGAATTTTTTTTTACGTGTATGGTGAACCTTTAACAACTTACAAATGTGTGTCTCGAAAAACTGTGTAATGACTAACATTATAGCAAATAAATGAAAATATTTCTTGTACAAGATGAATCATAGTTATGGAATGACATATGTCCAAATATAGTGTAAAAGGAGACAAAGAAAAACACAAAGCACGACGTGAACTTTACACATTTCTTCTTTTATTTCTCTCTATTTTTTTCCTAATATTATAGACAATGTTGCCAAAACATTTTATGGGGCCTTTAAATATTTGAGGTAGGTCCAATGCATTTTTCTCACAGCCACGTGGTTTTTTGGTTTTACTCTATTTTCTTTGTTGTCGTTGTAGCATTTTATTTTTTAGTAATATACTAGGGGATTTATCCGCGCTACCCGCGGAATAAGATGTTAATATTTTTTTAAATTAGTCACTAAATTGTTAGAGAAATTATTTTGTGGGTTTATATGTATATCTCTATCTATTAGTTGAAAAACATTTTTGCAAAAAACCCTTTAAAAAAATTCTAATTACAATGTAATTCACTACATTTTTGTTAACATAACCTATGTTTTTAATTGTTTGACAAAAAAAAACCTATGTTTTTAATTGTCTTTGCAAATTAAAATTTTAATCTCATTACAAAGGTCCAAAATAATTCATAATGCAGTTTAAATGTTTGTAATCAAAATTTTGGTAACAAAAATCATTCAGATTTTAATCTTCACCAATTTCTAACTTTAAATTCGAAAAATATTCTACATAAACGAATAAAGAAAATAAACAAAAAACGATTTAAAATTTCAAAATTTATATAGGGAAAATTTTTAAAACAATAATATTTGTGAAATATCTTTGATAACATATGATTTAATTTTCAAAATGAAAAGCAATTAAAATTTTAGCAAATAAAATAAAATTTGATAACTTTTTTCATATCGAAATAAAAGAATTTGAATTATTCAAAGAATAATATCTACAACAATCTAAATTTAATTTACTTTTAAATTTATATATAGTTAATTAAGACATAAATAAAGAAAATAATAGCAAATACATATTTTAATTTTCCTTACGGGTCGTTAAAAGAATCACAAAGCGAATTTGAAAGGAATGATACTTGTTATGAGATTAAATCGAATTCAATTTATGTATAATTATAATTTGCAACGGGTCAAAAAATAACATAAATTGTTGATAAGATATAACTAAATTATATTTATAATATTAAAATATACATAAGTATAGTTTTGAACTTTATATTAAATATAGTCCAAGTAAATTATTTAAAAAATATTTCTTATATGCGGATCAATCCCGGGTTGCCTCATAATTTATCTGTTACCCCGCACAATGTATAAATTCTATTTAATATAGTCTATGAAATAAGAGACTATATACATATAATCCAAATTATCAATTTTTAATATATATTTTTCGCTAAATAATTTTAAATATATAAATTTCAAAACATGTTAAACTCCGCAAATACGTGTGGGTTCTCATTTAGTTAGTTGTTAAATAATTTGTTTAAATTTACTTTTTGTGATTTTTTCTAAATTAAATTGAAAGAAAATTAATTTGTTTGTCTATTTGAACGTACATGTGAATGTAAATAGTTACTATATTGTTTGCAAGTATTGTTATTGTGTATCTTAATCTTGCAAACCTTATTTACTTGTACAAAATGGATTAGTAATAGTTGAATTTTAGATTTTTTAGTTTGTAGATACTTTATTTTTTTACTACTAAATTCATTTGGTTTTAAAGTGCTTAACCCAAATTATTAATATCTAATGAGTTTCACTGTTAAAAGTTTGACATGAATATACATATACATGTATGTTCATTGAATGTAACCAAGATCGATCTCTCATCCTCGATAGGTACCTTTTTTCTTTTCCGTTTTCTTACGTCGAAAACTCGTAATCCAAAGAACAAAAACGAAATGAGAGGCTAAAGAGCTTTAACTTCCTCTAACTTGGCCTATAACCTCTTGAATTTAAGCACTCTAACCCGACTCATCTCCATCATATAAACACGCACATAAAGAAATAATAAAAAATGAGTTTGTAAACCAATATTTACACACTAAATCATTAAACAAACCATTTTATTTTTGTTAAGAAAATTTCAAATTAAAGCATGAGACCAAAAAAGTTTTACATGCCTTTTAAGGGTCCTAGTTAAAGCAACCATTTTAATTTGTCAAAAATGTAATTAAACACAGTAAACAACACTTTTCTAAATTATTGTAGATATTTTGGTTTCACGGAAAAAAGTTAGACTAAATAGTAAACTACATTTTTCTAAAATTATTTTAGATATTACTGGTTTTTTTCAATACTATTCAATAAGTGTAGACATTAGACAACAATATTTTCAATATTTTGTCACATTACTACGTATTTTAATAATATTGGCAAAAAAGATGAAAGATACTTTCATCTTGCCAACATATGTAAGTTTCTAAACCATTGTTTTATAAGCTCAATTAACCAACTTTATCAAGAGATTTGAGATCCCTTCCCTATAGAAATTTCACAACCCAAAAGTTGACCATTTATTTAGCATATATTTTGATTCTTAAGGTGAAATTAAAAAAAAACACATTCATGCCTTATGATAGGAATAATACGGAAAGTTTTTCTCATTTCTCAATTGTTGTAATAAAGCTTTGTGTTTGGATATTCTCATGTTGGTTGTGACCACCGTGGTAATTATCTTTGCATACGAAGACATTGGAAAATACTTCTTCGCTTGGTCAATTCAAATTTTCTTCAGCTGCGAACACAAGTCAACGCATTTGTTACAAAGTCCTCTTCTTCAATTCACATATAACAACATGATTAATTAATAGATGATAAAGCGTATTGATATCCCTTCCTTGGAGTGAGCTGGCTCAAGAACCACATATTTATCTTTAAACCCATGAGATTCTCCGTAGTTTTTCCTATTAAAAAGAAACATTACGTAACCATAACTTGTTAGAACATAAGAACAAAACACAAAGATTTGTTGTGTTGACATACCTTGACCGACTTATTCTTTGTTTTGCCGAGATTCATTCTTAAAATCCGAAAGCTTCACGTTTCGAAGCAAACTAAGTTCGTGTGATCATATTTTTTCATACGAAAACAAATTTGTAAGAGACAATAGTGAATCAGTGATCTAATGAACAAAACCTTAGCCTACATACTTAAAACCTTGAATATCGTGTATTCTTTAGCGACTTCAAAAACTGCTATACTCAGATCAATTTCTAAAAAACATCAAAATCAATGAGATCGAAGAGACGTCCAACCTTGAGATCTCTGGCTAGAGATCCGATGAAACATATGATTGACGTAAAAGCTACAGTCGCAGGCAGAGCCGCAGAACATAAGCCGAATTGTAATTTGTATGGACATAAGCTCCATTATTAGACCTTTTTATCATCGTTTATTAAACCATATCCCTATTTAAAAGAGCTTAACCCGAAAATATATCAAATCATATTGTTCGAGGAGGAACATACTTTAGTTTCTGTCTTTTCTTTGACGTAATCTATTAATTTCCAAAGGAGAAGGAATTATATTCCTAAAAACTGTTCGGAATTAAAAGTTGAAAATTTCATCGAATTTCTAATAATTTAGATACTAACATTTGAGGTTTTTGAGCAGATCTATAGCTTGTTGGCGGCGGGTCGGAGCTCTCATATTTGTAACCTAAGAACAAAAAAAGCAAAGATTAGAATTCAGAAAAGAAGCGTGGAAGAAGAAAGTTTAAAAAACATGAACGAACCTTTTAAGTTTATAGTTACCATCCTGAGATCAAGACAAAAGAGAAGTGTCTTATAGAAATTTTGGAGAAGACTGATCGTCCATCGTTACGATAAACGAAAAACAGATCGACGCGTGAATTGGAGAGGGAAAAGGAATACATAGAGTCATGTAAAATTTGTCGTCTTGTTTATGACTATTAATGTGGTGTTGCTTACGTGTCCTCTTTTTAGGCATTTTCTTTTTGTTGAGGTGGCGCTCCCATGAGTCCCAAATAGTCTCTATTATTAGTATAGATTGTTGGGATTAATTGCACCTGAGAAAAAAAACAAAAAACAAAAAACAAAATGTAAAAATAAAGAAATCAAAAATATAAGAACTAAAAAAGACAATTAAGTTGATAAACAAAATAAAGATAGTTTTCACTCTCTTCCATATAAAAAACAAATTTGTGGATCATTCAACAAGACAAAGATGACTTCTCCAACATCAACCTTTAGACCAAATTAAGTTCATGATTCACACAACAACATATATATATATATATATATATATATATATGTGTAGATATATGATGTTTCTTACCAGGCGATATTTGTTGCAGGTTAACAGATCAAGAGTATTTGGAGCTTGTGTTTGAGAATGGTCAAATTATTGCAAAGAGCCAAATATCCAAAAGTTTTGATATTAAGAATCCACGTACAAAATCAATCATGGAGTTGTATGAGGAAGATTATAACGATGACTTGAAGAAGAGTATCCATACTAGTGGTGGCTTCATCAATAATAATATTGGAGACATAACACAATTAGTTGTTCCAAAACAACATATTGTTTCTACATATGAAACAAACATGTTGGAAAACAACAATAATGATGAACCAACATGTTTACCTCCTGATGAGCATTCTGTTATTTCTCAAAAGTTTGTCAGTCTAGGATTTGAATCCACAGATTTTACTGAGGACAGTGAAGGCTCGGCGTATCTAAGCAGTGTAAGAAGATTTATTGTTTGATTCACAAATTTTGTTAGTTTGGTTTATTTTTTAGATTTTTGTCTTAAACTTTGTTTTTTCTTTGTATCAATTAACACAGAGTCTAGATGATGATGAATCAAATGATGTTAGTTCACGAGTTCCTCCAAAAACAAGAAAAGATTTGGTCAAGAAAAGAAGAAGAAGAAGCAAAGAGCAACTTTATTATAACTCACCTGAAAGAGTAAGTAAACTCATTAAACTATAATAGTAAAAAAATTGAATCTGATACATTCATTGGTATTTGATAATATGCAAAACAGAAACAAATAAACGATATCAACAAGAAAATGCGTACCTTACATGATGATCTACTACCTAATTCTCACAAGGTATAAAACTAAACAACTAATTGTTTTTCTTTTTCAAATAACACATTCAATATATATAGAGAGAGAGATTAATTCTTGTGCTAACTTGTTACATATGTATAAATAATGGAGGGCACGATGGGTAACAAATTTGTTAGACCGACGATGATGTTGCCTTTGGGATTGCAATATTACTCTCATATGGGTCTATTACCACAGTTTCTGCCTGCGTCTGTTTTAGGAGCTGGCTTGCCAAGGATTAACCATCTTGGACTAATGCCTATGCCAAACTCTGCGCTTTTTACTCCAACAGACGTCTGTTCACAGTTTGTTCCGCCATGGTGCGCTACTTCCCCTAACCAAGATGATGCAACAATGAAATAGATATGTGATGATAGTTACCATGGAAGGATCTACTTAAGTTTCTTTTCTAGTTCATGGACGAGAGCTAATAATACCGACCTTGTGCTCCAAAGTTTTTATATAATAAAGTCAAGCTTTTGTTTCTTGAATTCCAACAAGATATGCATATCTTACAGATACTATGAAGATGCATTGTACAACTACGACTATCCTAAAAAATAACTATAACTATGCTGCTTCGAGAATCTTTTTTCCATCATTTTTCATCTTAACTGGTTCAGCATCTTGATCTTCTTCTAGTTTTTGTTTTGTATTGCCAAGTTTGAGCTCTGAGAACATCTCAGTCAATGAATCTTCAGTGTCTGAAGTCGTTGGTCTAGCGTGTGAACTTTCGCTTTCAAGCTCCATCTCCAACTTCATAAATTCTTCTTCCATGTCTTCATCATCAATATCTGGATATGGAGCTGATTCTACCACATCAACAAATAATCTAGCTGAACAAAACAATTCATGGACTAACCTTGAGTGACAAAAAAAAACATCACTCACCGAGAGCTTTCTCGACTTCCTTTTGTGATTGTATAGTTTCTTCTATTTCTTCCAAATAGTCATGAACTTCGTCTGGATTGATCTTGATGTCCTTCATAACTCTAGCTCCGGTTTTTATTGCTTCGGAGACCTGCCAAACAAACAAATATATTTCTAAAACCATAATAGAAGGCTATTACAAAAGGCTCAAAAACATGATAAGGTTATCAGTCCCCGATATACCATCTTTGTTGATTCAGAATCCGTTATAGTTTTCAAGACTTCATCTACTCTGTTCAGAAGTGATGTGCATCTTTCTCTGCTCCCAGTTGCTAACTTCAGTTCCCTTACATGTCTTAGAGCAACTTTCTTCTGTCCAGACTTAAGCAATGCCAGTGCTGATTTCTTTGAGCTGCAAAAGGTAGAAAAACCACATGGCTATGATTCATGTGATCAATTTATAAGAAATCATTTATATAAAGGTCAAGAATTTAAAGGTGTTACGTTTCACAGCGTTGGTCTATCACTTCAAGTTGATCTTGAAGCTTTTCTGTAGTTCTTAGCAAGTGCAGAACATCACAGTCTAAAGTTGAGATAGTGGGAAGTGCTGCTTGTGAAAAGGACACTTTAACACCCTGCAAGATGTTTACATAGCCATGATCAGATATAACTCAACGTATAAACTCTTATACTAACAAATCTATACATCAGACATGGGCTATATAACATACCTCAATCACTTCTCCAAGATTGATGGAGATTCTATGTGCTTTTCCACACCCTGACAAGTGACTCAAAACAGCAGATGCCTCATCACTTGAGCCGTTGCATAAACTCCGAAAATTCTTCAGCGTAACAACACAAGTAGAGGTCCAATGTCCCTCAGATAAAAGTTTCACCACTTCTGCAGCCTTCTCCTACACAATTTATATCAGCCACAAGCTCCATAGCGTAAAACAAGAAGAAGAGAAAAAAGATAGTTGAAAAAGAGAGCAATAAAAAATCACCTTCAAGAGTGAGACAATGACAAGTTTACTTTCAAGAATCTCTCCTGGCTTCACCGACGGTTGAACCACTAAATTCATCACTGTCCTGAATATACGAGAAATACGGCCACTACCCGAATCTTCGAGTTCACTAATCCTCACAACATCACCTTCACTATGCATCAATAACTATAAAAAAAGACATACTAATAAGCAATCACACAAGAAGAAGAAGACAAAACCCATTCGAAACTCACCAAAACAAGGTCAATGCATAGAGGAGTCATGCCTCCTCTATCAAACCAAGCGTGTTTCACCTTAAGAAACAAACCAAAGTTAAACGATACATAATCAAGGGAAAAATTGCAAAAAAACCCAATGTTTCGACATTTCGACAGAAAAAACCTGACAAATTTTCGGTTTAAAAAAAAACCTTGATTTTTTTATTTCACATTTTAAAACCTAAGGTTTGTTTTTTTTAGCAAAACGAACCCTATCCGAAAAATCGGTTAAATTTTAGCAGAGATAAACGACATATTTCACATAAAATTAAAACGGGTTTGATTTATCATCGTATATCAAAGAGAATATGAAGAAAAAACGAGAAAAACAAAAAAAAACACAAACAAAGATGATATTATTTGTCCTAAAATCCATAACTTCGGTCTTTGATAAAGTGTTCAAAATCACAAAACTTTTTTTTCGTTTATCTCGTTTTTTTCTTATATTCATTTTGTATACGATGGTGAAACAATCACATTTTCATTTAAGTGTAACAAATCATTTTTTCTTCGCTAAAATTTAACTGATTTTTGGCTAGGAAACCTTAGGTTTTAAAATGTGAAATAAAAAAGTTAAGGTTATTTTTTACACCTGAATATTTGTCAGGTTTTTTCTGTCGAAAAGTTGAAACCTTGGTTTTTTTTCCATAATCAAGCAAGTAGAGAATCAAAGCGATTGAGCAATAATACCTGGACAGGATCAACGATGAATACACCGCACTGTCGCGAAACTTTGATGATCAAATCGCGCCAAAACTGAAATCGGAGATCCCAATCGGATCTCTGACCACTAAACGCCTTGAATCTGGCTTTCGCTACTACTTCGTCGTCCCAATCTGGAACTTCCCTTCGTATGAACTCCTTCACTGAATCCGAATCCATTACAATCCGATCCGGTTAACTTCTAAGTAGAAATCAACAGATATGACGACTTTGTACGAATCGCAAATCTACAAGAACTTTGACCCAATCATGCGAATTCGATTTCCCGCCGCGAAAGTTTTATACGAAGGATCATTGGAGAAAAAGGAAACTATCACAAAAGGGGTTCACATATAAACAAGCTCTGCCGTTTGTGTTCTACGCTTTAGCACTACATGACGTTTTCAATAACCCTACAAAACCATTCATATAAGTAATGGGCCCATTAAAGAAAGATTAAAGCTATGGCTTTGAAAACGAGACTGGATGATCAGAAGATCCAACGGACGGCAAGGATGTTTTACCACCAAATCAACCCATCATATAATATCTCAACATATTAAAAACATTACTATTCAACTAAACTATAAAGCGACATATAAAACATTGTCAATATGGCCCATTTGGCCAATTTTCCGTAATATTAATTGCAATATTCAAACAACAAAAGAGGGGCAAAAACATAAATTAGCACAAAACCCAAGACTCATATAATATAAATGAAATCCTCTTGAGTTGACTCACTCTTTTTTAATGGTTAAAATTGAGTTGACTCAGTTTGACTTTGACTAGATACATATTAGTAACGATCATAGTTAAGTGGAAACTCCAAACGTCACCAACTTCACTTTCTTCTTCATCTGTTTTCAATGGCGTTTAACGAGAGAGCTTGACGATGATTTCTTCATATCCGATCGTCGAAGCAGAAGACGATGGCTTTCACCACATCCGTAACTCTCTGTCCAGATTGTCTATCTGCACGAGCTCTGTTTATGACGACGACGAAGAAGAATCAACCAAGGAGAATAAACAAAATTCGAGTGTTTCGGAGTTTTTCGACGGAGCAGAGGCCGACGGAGAAGTCTCCGACAGTGGAAAAGAGAACGTTCGCGATTGGGATTCCGACAAAGAAACACCAAAGTTTTACTCACTTCCGGTGACTCCATCTCGCCGGAGAAGAAAGCTTCAAGTTTCCGGCGAGAGTAACAGACGTAGTAGAAAGAGGAGGGTATTTAGGGAAAAGAAGAAAAAAGGAATCTCTGTTTCTGCCGGGTCTAATTTCAATACTCAGACTAGTAGTGGCAGCAACTCTCCCATCGCCACGTGGCGCATCTCTAGTCCCGGTAAGTTATCATACTATTATTTAACTTTGTTGGATGTAATAAGTAAGTGGATTATTATTATTATGATGCGTGGGTGGGTTAATAATATATAAGGTGATGATCCAAAGGAGGTTAAGGCGAGACTAAAGGTGTGGGCACAAGCTGTAGCTTTAGCTTCTTCCTCACGTTAAGCTTAATTCTCTGTTTTAGATCCACTCCAAGGTTATGAACATGGATCGGTTATTTAAGATTCGGACGTATTTTATTGTTTAGAGTCCAATGAATAAAAAAAGGAATGTAATCCGTTTTTCTTTTATTCTATTCTATACATATATATATATATATATATATATATATATATACAAAAGTAGTGTATGGATTTCAAAAGAACATTGCTGGTGGAGGATTCTTTGCTACCCATGCGAACATATATATCCTCTAATTAATATCTTTGTATGCCTCTCTCTCATACTTGTTTCCTCAAGGCAAATGAGTAATTGATGGCAACTCCTGAAGAGAGAAAAATGTCGTCATCATCTTTGTTATTATCACCATAAGCCTTTATTGTAAGCCTACCTCCATGATGACCCATGGAAGCCAGGCTGTGTCTTATTCCTTGCAAAACACCACCACCACCATTCCTGATTCTCACCAGTGTCCCTTAACTGAGGGTAATTTAGCAATGACGGATAGTGACCAAACATGTGTATATAACAGAGAAGGAATGGGATAATTAAAGAGATTGGTTAAACATGTTCATAACTAGTCCGGAGGATTACATTTTCTAAAGGGTCTTCTTCTACTACTATTACTACTTAGCCTAGAAAATGGTATTAAAGACTAATCTCATCAACAGATGGATTTAATAATCTACTACTACTACTACTACTACTACTAGAAGTTTTGGGGAATATGGGCAATAGGGTTTTGATGATGATGACTCATGCGGAAGGAGGAGGCCCAGGGTGTACCAAGAAGAACGTGTAGTTTCTTGATTTCAAAAGTTCAACAGCTTGGCAAAAGTCACTCGAGTTAGTGTCAATGATAAGGAGGCATATTGCAGGAGGAGGAGTTTTTGCCACCCATGCGAACATATCTTCTAGTATCTTTGTATGCCTCTCATACTTGTTTCCTGAAGGAAAGTGATTGATGGTAACACCTGCGGAGATAAAGTCGTGAATTTTATTGTTATCGCCGTAAGCTTGTACAGTGAGATTGCCATGGTAACCACTTGTATTTAGGGTCTCTCTCATTCCAGACAAAACACCAACAACATCCATACCTTCAGGTATCTCGCAGTCTTCTATGTCCCAGAACGCTGTCATGTCTTTAACTTCTAAGTCTGCAAATTACTATAATAATAATAAAATAATAAATAAAAAAACAACAGATCTAACATAAGGAATATATCTTACCGGCGGGCAAATCAGACATTGTTGATACAGAATAGCTTTTTAGGGTTTATATATGCGTATGAGGTTATGTTGATTATATAGGTGGCGACTCATAAGAAAGCGACTGTGACGGTGGCTAGTAATAAGGGGATATCTTCACTAGAGACTTATATACAAGCCTTAAATGAAGAGTATCAATGACCTAGATGCTGATCTATGAAAGAGAAGGATCAGTACGAAGGATCAATGACCATTTGCAGAACGTACAAGCAGAATAAAGTATGAGAGAGAAGAAGAAGATGATAATTGTTTTTCGTTATCTTTCACAAACAGCCAAGAAATGTATTTGTACTGTTTACATAAACCAAAGACCGGTTAACAACCCGGTTTACATTATTGAAATAAGAAATAAACCGCAGAGATGTAATCTCCTATAGCAATACTCCCCTGTTGAGAAGATCCTTGTCCTCAAGGATAGAATGTGGGGAATTTGTAGATGAAGTCTTGGTAAAACTCCCAAGTAGCTTGAGCAGGTGTCTCACCCTTCCAATGGACCAAAACTTTGGTTACAACAGCATTATGGTGTTTAACCATCTTCCTATCAAGAACAGCTTCTGGTTCCTTTGAGGTGGCTGTGTCAACCAAGTATTGTGGCAGTGAAGAGGTGGTGGAAGGAGGGTTGGGACAGAGTTTCAGTTGGCTCACATGGAAAACATCATGGATGGCTGCATCAGATGGTAACTCAAGCTTGTAAGCTGATGCTCCTATACGTTCCAGAACTTTGAAAGGACCATAGAACTTTGAAAGGACCAGGTGGTTATCTTGCATTAGCACCGCGCCTATTCCCGTGTTAGATGCATCCGTCTCAACTATGAAAACCTTTTCAAAATCAGGAAGAGCTAATACTGGTGAAGAGGTAAGAGCTACTTTCGTTGTTGAAAAGCCATAGTAGATTCATCAGACCAAGAGAAACCCTCTTTCCTCAATAAGGTTGATAGTGGTTTAGCAATCACACTATAACCTTTGATGAAGCGCCTGTAATAATTAGCAAGGCCGAGGAAACTTCTCAATTGTTTTTGATTGGTTGGAGTTGGCCAATCCTTGACAAAGCATGAATCTTCAATGGGTCGTACTTACACCTTCTGCGGAGATGAAATGACCCAAGTACTCTATAACCTGAGCTCCAAATGTGCACTTTGAGGGCTTCAAGTATAACTGTTGATGCCTCAGGATAGAGAACACCTCTGCTAGGTGTGTCAAGTGTGTCTCCCAGCTTGGACTGTACACGAGTATGTCATCAAAGAACACAAGTAGAAACTTCCTTGCAACCGATTCAAAGACGTGATTCATAAGTCCTTGGAAAGTGCAGGGTGCGTTTGTTAGGCCGAAAGGCATAACTAGATACTCATAATGCCCAGCATGAGTTTTAAATGCGGTTTTGTAAACATCATCAGGAGACATACGGAGTTGATGGAAACCAGCTCTCAAGTCAAGCTTGGAGAAGTACTTTGAACCACCCAGCTCATCCAAGCAAGTCTTCAAGCAAAGGGATGGGGTACTTGTCCTTGATAGTTTGCTTGTTAAGTCCTCTGTAATCTACGCAAAGACGCCAAGAACCATCTTTCTTCTTGACCAACACAATGGGAGATGCGTATGGACTAGAACTGCATTGGATGATGCCTTGGGAAAGCATCTCCTGTACCATTTTATCAATGGTGTCCTTTTGGAGAGAAGAATACCGATATGGCCGCAGATTAACAGGATTAGCACCACTCTCAAGTGGTATCTGATGATCAAAGCCTTCTCTAAAAGGTGGTAAACCCGCAGGAGGCTCAAACAAATCAGCAAATTCTGCTAACAAAGATTGCAGCATTGGGTCCTCTGATAAATCATTCGGTTTAGCTGAGATGTGAGAGAACAAGGTTGTTGGTTCTAGTCGCTGTTGATCATCTAAGGAGATTATCTCCTGTACTTGAAGTAATGCAATTTGAGGTCCTTGCATCATTAATTTGTTCAGGCTTCCGCCTCTGATCACCTTACAACCAACTTTTGTAACTCCTCTAAGGACATGTTTCTTGCCATCCAAATTGAACTCCATTCTGAGGTTTGAGAAATCCCACCAGATGGGTCCTAATTTTGTCAACCATTGGACTCCTAACACAAGATCACAACAATCAAGAGGGAGTGACCGGATCTCCGTATTAAAATTGTAACCTTGCATTGACCAAGAAAACTTAGTGCACAGGAACTTGGATAACATTGTGTTGCCATTTGCTACAGATACAGACATTGTCTTGACCTTTTCCAACAAGCAGCCCAACTCATTAGCCACATTAATGTCAAGGAAGTTGTGTGTACTTCCCGGATCAATGAGGATATAGAGCTTCCTCTTACCACAATAGCCTAGTACTCTCATACAATTGTAGGTAGTGGAACCATTAAGTGCGTTCACAGAGATGGTAGGAGACTTATCATCAGGTTCATGCGTCTCCTGAACCATGTTCAGCTCTGTGTCGTCCTCCTCAGAGTCGTCCTCTTCACAGTCCATGATAGAGAACTGAGCTCTCCTGTGTTTAAGCTGATGGCCTGGGGTGAATGGATCGTCACAGTACATACAAAGACCTTTAGACTTTCTCTGTTGCATCTCCTCAAAGGTGTATTTTTGGGTGGTTTATCCGGGGATTTGGGGATGAAATTTGGTCCGTAAGGGATTTGGTTTGGTGGCCGTATTAGGTGAAGGGAGTATGGGGTTTGTGTTTGGGCTAGTGTTTGGATATTTTTGATAGGTTTGGTGATTTTGTTTGGAAAAAGGAATGAAGGGAGCTCTTTGGTGTTTAGAAGGGGTGTGGCTTAAGGATGATTCATGGAGTTTGGCGATGCGAGCCGCATCTGAAATGGTGGATAGGGTGAACTGACGGGCGTGTAGGGATAAGTGTGGGTTCATGTTTGTGAGGAAGATACTTAGTGAATGAGGAATGGGCAGAGAAAGTCTAGTCATGGCACATTCAAACTTCTCCAAATAGATCTCCACCCACCGAATCAGAACCTTGTTTTAAGCTCACGAGTTCCGATAATGGGTCATCGTACAACTCACCGAACCTCGCAGACAACCACCACATACTCCGGCCAAGAAGGGAAAGTATCATACCTGCCAGCCATGAAATTATGGTGCCATTGTAATGCTTTACCCTCCATGTGCGATGAAGCTAATCTCACTTTTAGCTCGGTGGGGTATTGTCAAGCATGAAGAATCGCTCACAACGATAAATCCATTCCCTCATCAAGGAACCGTCAAAAGATGGGAACCCGATCTTTAGACGGACGTGTCACCATACCGTTAGGTAGTAGTGATGTTCTCTCACCACCGTTTATGGATCTCTCACCGCCGTTCATGGATCTCTCCGCAAACATCGGTGCTTTCATCTTCGGATCTGGCGGATCTGGTGTCTGGGTTTGGTTCAGAGGTGGTTGGAAGTTTAAGGGGGTCGTCGCTCTGGCGAACCTTCCTCGCATCTAGCTTCCGTTGGGGATTTTTTGGGTAAAGTATTGAGATATAATCTCCCTTCGGAGAGCTCAGATCTTCCCTTAGAGCTTCTGTGCTCTGCTTATTCTCCTCTGTTTGCTTAAGATGGAGGATCGCCATATCCTCTAGCTTTTTGTTCATTTCGATCAAGGTGGTTAAACGCGTAGCGTCTGCCATTGATAAGGTGCCAAGGTATTTTGGCTCTGATACCAATGTGACGGTGGTGGCTAGTAATAAGGGGATATCTTCACTAGAGACTTATATACAAGCCTTAAATGAAGAGTATCAATGACCTAGATGCCGATCTATGAAAGAGAAGGATCGATACGAAGGATCAATGACCATTTGCAGAACGTACAAGCAGAATAAAGTATGAGAGAGAGAAGAAGAAGATGATAATTGTTTTTCGTTATCTTTCACAAATGTACCAAGAAATGTATTTGTCTTGTTTACATAAACCAAAGACCGGTTAACAACCCGGTTTACATTATTGAAATAAGAAATAAACCGCAGAGATGTAATCTCCTATAGCAGCGACCTTCTTCAAGGGTTTTACACAGTGATTCTACCCTCGTTACACAGTGTCCCGTACTTGAGGGTATTTTAGTAACTTTCTGTACCATTTGGGATTACGACTTATGAACAGAGGCTTCTTTCGCTGTAAATGAGCCTCCTATAACAAAAGTTACGAACCACGTATACGACAAAGAAAAGGGCATCTTCGTCTTCTTGTAAGTTGCTGCTTAATAAGTAACTTGCAAAAGTGACTATCTATTGGGATTTTGAAAACTATCCAAACCAAACAAACTTTGGATTTGATCTTTTTCAAATCCCAGAAGATGGTCGTTTAGCCGTTACACCATAATTTACATTAGTAATTGTGTATAGAACCTTTGGAAAATAACATATAACAAAATAGAAAAAAAGACCATTTTGAGAGATTTTGAGTGAGGCGGCTAAACCCTAATATCGATTCCGTATCCTTAACATCTAACGCTAATTTACGCTTTGTTTATATATTACCAATAACTGAGCCTATTTCTTTTACACGAGGCCCATACCAACACTAACAATGGGCCTTTTTTGTTTATCTTATTGGCCTGGTCCCAGCTATTGTGCGAGTTCTAAGGTGACGTGGCTAAGTTTAGTTTTCGTTTTGGTCGGATTTACTACTAGACCAACCTATATTTAATAGCCTACTCACTAGCGATAATTATTAGAGAAAATTACAATTACATTTTAGCAGTTTTTGACATAGAGACATTTTATTGTCATAAAAGACTAAATTACCCATTAATTCATTTATTCTACATAAATTTTACAATCATTTTCTTTCTCATTTTTTTATTTTGCATTCTAATTTTAATTTTCTAGGGTAATATAAAATAATTTATTTTCGTATATTGATTTATAAAATTTTAATATATATATTTTGATATCCACTTTTATATATTTTATTTATGAATGGATCAACATTTGTGGACAACTAGTCAATATCTAATATTTTTATATATGTCCACATAGAATTGTACAAATGTTCAAAGTAGAATGGACGAGTTTAAATTTTATTCCAATGAGTTTATATATCATAGAAAATTCATATGATGATTTGTGTTCAAGTTTAAATAAATTTTGTAGTTAAAATTATATGATGGTTCATGTTCAAAAATGAATAAATAGGTTTTAATAATGAATTTAAAAATTTATATGTTTTGATGTACATGTAATTTTCATGTTTTCACTTATTAATATCAACATGTTTCATTCACATTTATTAAGAACATTACAAAACATATGGGAGTGTAAATACTAAATTTTATTTTTTGACAATACTAAATATAAATTACTTATGTAAGTAGATATATGATAAACAAAAAAATTATTGAAATAATATATTTTAGAATAAATTAAAATACATTTACAAAATTGTACAAAAGTATGTTCACATAACATAAAACGTATCCACAACTTTATGTACACAACGTTGTGTATCCACAACTTTATGTACACGACTTTTATGTACACGAAGGGTAAAACTGTATTTAAAAAAATAAAAAGTGTAAAAAGTGTCTCATATCACAAAAGTGTCTTATTTTGATATGCAAGTGTTAAAAAGTGTTCCATTGTCTAAATCACTCTAATTATTATTTCATTTATATAACTCTTGTATCATGTTCTTGGAAAAATTATAATTACCTGCCATTTAAAACCTTAAGAAAATTTTGTTTGGGTTACAAGTTACAACTTACAAAAAAAGTGATTAAAACACCTAAATATATGTATTCATTGATTTTTTTTGGTCAAATATGTTTTTAAACACTAAAACAACGTGATAATGTCAAAAAATGTGGACTGATATGACTCTGATGGCTTCTATGGTGAAATATATATTACTCCTTAATCCTTATTGTTTTGTAAAGCGTAACCCACAATAATCTTGGTGTTTTCTTGGAATTGAACTCGTAAAAATGATAACGATTATTAAAACGCTTAAACGCTCCTACTACATAAAGTAATCAAAACATATAAATTATAAATTATAATATATTTAATTTGGTATACTTTGAAACAAAAGGAGATAATCATAGAATCCAATATTTTGAATATAAAAGAAGCAAAGAAGCCTATTTTGAGATATATGGTTTAAACAAACTTTTGATTAGCAGCAAAATATATTTGGTAGATTTGATCATACTCAAATATTTACAAAGGTAATAATTAAATCTGATTAACAAAGAAAAGGAAATATTGTGAGATATTTCGTACGTCCTTTCCTCGTGGAAATTGGATCCAACACGTCAATTTTTTTTTTGTATTTGAAGGTTTCTTCTTCTCGACTACAAGTAAGAAACTCCTTTGCTCATAAGTTAAACCCAAATCTCAATCTCCATTAACAAAACAAAAAAAACTAATAAAAAACCCAAAAGTTGATTGCTTTATTACTGTATAATAATATATAAAAAAACCCAATCACTTCCATCGTCTCCTTAACAAAAAAAAAACTGTTTTAGTTGTTCTAAACAAAATCCAGGGGAAAAAAAAGATTTGATTTTTCTTATAGTTTCGTGTACACACTGTTCCTTCGTCGGTTCAAAATCCGCGCTCTAGTAGTAGAAACAATGGAGGATCCAAAAGTCTAAAACGGGTCAAAACCCAGATGGACGCGGCACGACTTGTGGGTGACTACGAACTTGGTCCGAGAATCGGGTCAGGTTCGTTCGCTGTGGTGTGGCTAGGTAAGCACCGATCTTCTGGTTTAGAAGTCGCCGTTAAAGAGATTGATAAGAAACTACTTAGCCCTAAGGTCAGAGATAATCTTCTCAAAGAGATTTCGATCCTAAGCACCATCGATCATCCCAATATCATCCGATTTTACGAAGCCATAGAGGTTTGATTTTCGGTTTTGAATTTTGAATTTTTTTTAAGTTATTATTATCGAAAATTGAGATTTGGGTATTGTTTGTAGACAGCAGAAAGGATATACCTTGTGTTGGAGTATTGTAGTGGAGGTGATCTTGCTGGTTACATCAATCTCCATGGCAAAGTATCTGAATCTGTTGCTAAACATTTTATGAGGCAATTGGGTATTCATATATTATCTGTCTTTTTAGGTTTTTTTTGTTTCAATTTAGTAACTTTCTCATGTTTCTATCTCTGTTCTTGTGTTGTGCTGTTGCCTGTTGTAGCTTTAGGGTTGCAAGTACTTCAAGAGAAGCATTGTATCCACAGAGATTTAAAGCCTCAGGTTCACTATTATCTCTTGTATTGTATTGTAGTTTTGATAGCTATGATGATAAAAGTTTAGTCATGGTTCTGTTTTTTCTTCAAAATATTGTAGAATCTGCTTTTATCGACAAAGGAAGTAACTCCAATGCTTAAGATTGGTGATTTTGGGTTTGCAAGGTATTATTTACATCTCTTATCTCCAAAAATGTGTTATGTTTCTATATGGAAAGCTCTTAGTTAGGTATGTATATGTTGGATTTCGGTAGGTCTTTAACACCAGAAAGTATGGCGGAAACATTTTGTGGTTCTCCTTTGTATATGGCTCCAGAGATTATCCGTAACAAAAAGTATGACGCAAAGGTGAAGAAACTTCATTGCTTTGAGAAAAGATTTAGTCTTTTCTTTCTTTTTCTCATTAGTTAATTGTTGTGTAATGGATGTTTCAAGGCTGACTTGTGGAGTGCCGGTGCGATTTTGTTTCAACTTGTTACTGGGAAGCCACCTTTTGATGGAAATAATCACATCCAGGTTTGTTGCTTTAGATTCTGATCTATAGAGCTTGTGCTGCTAATGAACTTATGACCTTTATTATGATATGGTTTCTGATCTCTGCAGCTTTTTAACAATATTGTGAGAGAAACTGAGCTGAAATTTCCTAAAAATGCTTTGAATGAGATTCATCCAGATTGTGTTGATCTGTGCAGAAGTCTTCTACGCCGAAACCCAAGTACTTGACATAAGATTCTTTGTTTGCCTACTGTCTTTATGTTCAACCACGGTTCAAGTTTTCATGGAAAATATGTCTTTTTTTAATGCAGTTGAACGCTTGACATTCCGAGAGTTCTTCACTCACAGGTTCTTTCAGGAGCCAAGGTAATGTCTTGAGGTTTTGATTAACCAATGAAATGTCACTCGCAAGCTTCGTCTTCTTTTGTTTGACATCTTTAATACCAAACGTTGTCAGACATATGCCGGGTGATGCGCCTTCTGATTCTACTACCTCTACTGGAAAATCATTGATGCCCTCTGCACCACCGAGCAGCACAAACCGATTCAAATCAAGTGGAGAGATTGTCTACAAACACGGGACATCCTCTAGTGGCTCAACATCTCACATTTTAACGACACATGCCTCTTGTGAGAAGACTAGAAAAGACACTGAGGGACAATGTTCGTCAAATCAGTTTGGAGGTTTGTTTTTCGCCTTTTTATATAATATCTTTATAGATATTATAAACCTCTTTATAGATATTATAAACCTCAATTCGCTAATAATCGCTTGCTATTGTCATTGGGTGCAGCTTTTGACTCACTTGAGCTTATAGAGAGAGAGTATGTTCTTGTAAGCCGTCCTTCTGCCTCGATGGAAGGTTCATCAGAATGTTTTGGCACATCACTACAAGATTCCGGGATTCGTAATACTTTACCGAAGAAAGATAAAGGTTTGTCAAGTTCACATGAAGCACAGAGACCATTATCTGATGAGTCAGGTCCAAGACCATCAAGCGGGTCATATCTGTTAACAGAAGTACAACGGTTAACTACGGTTCATCCTCCAACAAAGCTCCAACTTTTGCATCAGTACGCAGAAGCACTTACAGAAGTAGCTCGTGAGATGGTAGTTTCAGCTTCTAATTTCTCTGTTCTTAAATGATTAAACACTAGAGCTTATAATACCGTTGTATGCAGGGCAATGCAGGACAGATGAAGGAATCTTTTGCTGTTACCCTCGTTGTTTTAGCTGTCTGGACAAAAGCTTTAGAGATATGCGATACTTGGATGATATCTGTTGGAGAGGATAAAGCGAACCCGGATCCAACCACTGCTACAGAGAGTTCAATTCCAGAGTTAAATTCACCAGCACTAGCTAAAGCTTGGGTGACAAAAGAGTTTGTTACCGCGTTTAACCAGGCTGAGAATTCATCCACTCAACTAAACGAAACTAGCGGTTAGTAACTTAAACCCATCATTTTCTTTTATACATATCTTTTGCACATTCCCTGAATGCATTATCTCCTTGGTTTCATTGCAGCTGCTACTCATATGCCTGACGCCATGGAAACAATATACGAAAAGGCATTAGCATACGGCAAGAGTGGTGGGGTTAGTAAAAAAGTTTCCATCTTTTTGTCCTACAAAGTCTTAAACTTTTGTCAAAAGCTTCCACCTTTACTTCACTCTTTGTCCTAAAAGTCTTAAACTTTTTTGTGGGTTGGATCCAACTTTTTGTTTGGTTATGTTATTACAGGCAGAAGAATATTTGAACAACAAGGAAAGTGCCGCAAAATTATACAAGAAAGCAATTGAACTACTCTCCTTTATAGTAGAGGAAGCAGTGACTCTATCTCTAAACCCTCCTTTCTCATTAACCCTTGAAGACAAGAAGCGTATTCTCTACTACATCTCTAACTTGCAGCATCGTCGGTCTCATCTTTAGCGACAATATCGACGTCAACATTGTACATAAGAAAACTCTCATGGCTCTGCCCTTTGAGTCAAGGTTATAAAAAAAAAACACTTGCGCTTTTATTTCTTCTTGAAATTTAGAAGGGGTTACTACTCTATATTGATGATGTTGTGACCAAACGTATTTGCCTCCCTTTATTGTATAGTTCTATTTTTTTTTTTTTTTTTTTTGTCAACGATTTAGCCACATGGTACCGACCCATTACCCAATTATACACAAACGTAGGCGCGAATCGATCCCGGTGGAGTGGTCTACTTTACTTTCTTTGTTGAACATGATCGCCACTGACTAAGCGCACTTTCCATTGTATAGTTCTATTTAATATCAAAATACTTCAAAGTTACCAAAGAAATGCAACCTTGCTTGTGCCAAAGAGCGCCATTATGTTTTCTCACTTTCAGGTTTTTGAACTTATGGGCTTAATTAGTGGGCTAGATTAATAGTAATCGAGTATTACAAGCCCACAAAATCTACATTTGAAACTATAAACTAAAGAACAACATCATTATCATTAGTGTATTTTTAACAATCCACGTTCTCTAAAGTCACACACACCATAAGATATATCAGAATAAAGTCAACTCGACAGAAGTCAAACCATGATTGATGAATCAAATATCATAAAGACGAATAAAGTCAAACTTTAATTATATGGGACCCAATCCACAAAACATCTAAAAGCCTTTAAGCACAAAAGATCAAAATAATCCAATAATATAAGAACAAAACAGAATTTAAATTTCATGATTCCGAAAACGAAATATCGAAAGAAAGTGTTTTGTCTTCTCTACAATGGTTTTCTCAAAGACAGAGACTTTTGCACAAAAATGAAGAAAATTGTCAGCTTTTTAATTTATTTTTTGTCGGGTTATATTTATTAATCAAATTCGTTGAATATCGAAAATCTGATGCGCAGCCTTCGTTATCTTATCGGCCGAATCTAATTCACAATCCTCCTCCATCTGCAATTTTTGTAAAAAAGTTTGACTTTTTATCAATAAAGATTGTATTTTTCAATGTTGGGTTTGTGTAAAATTGAAAGAATGGTTACCTTGAGGCTAAAGGAATAAGAGACAGAGAAACGAGAAGAAGAAGAAGAAGAAGATGCGATATTGAGATGAAGAACAGTGAGTCTAAGCTTTTCTAATGAAATGATTCCTTTGAGAAGCTGTCCTTGTTTCTTCCGACATTCTACTTTAAGCCTCACGTGGTTCTGTATCACTGTTACATCGATTTTAGGGACACAAGCTTGCTCTTCGTGTGTTGCCCACAAGCTGCTCGACGAAATGCCTAAATGATTATTATTAGTCTCTTCACTGCTTTGTTGTGTTCTCTTTTGTGATTCAAGAGATTGTATGGTTTGTTCAAGGACCTTCACGTAGTTTATTGCTCCTTCTACTATGGATGCTTGGTCTCCCTGCAGTAACAAAAAGACAACAATACTAAGCAAATTATGAGATTTTAAAGGTTGAGACTTTAATGTGTGTTTTTGTTTTTGTTATTACTCTTTGGATGTATGAAGATGGGAGTAGTGATCGTAGTGAGTTGATATGTTCATTCATTAGTCGCCTTCGATTTCGTTCAATAGCAATGTGGTTTCTTCTTTGATTCTCTATCTCTTCTATGTTTTTACTTTGTTTAGTTTTCTTCCTCTTTCTCTTCTCTTGACTCATCTCTAGAGGAACAGAGTGGCTAGTTTTGCGTTTGCTTCTTGAATTCGCGGTTTGTGGTGATGAGAAACAAGAAGGGACTGTCATGTTTGTTTGGCTAAAGGGAAGTTCTTGGCTTGACAAAGCTTGATTAGCTACTTCCCAAGGCTCTTTGAGTGTCTGAAGAGACAGTAACTTTAGCAAATTTTGTTGTTTCATTGACAAAAACTTGGAATAGTCTTGTTCGCTTTGTAGCATATGTTGATATGAAAGTGTATCTTGCATGCTTTCTTCTTTAAATACGAAGCTTTCATCCTCTGCAAATCCTTGAGCTTCTAGGCTTCTTACATCCTCTTTTGGGTCCAAGAACTGCAAGAGAAACAGAGGAATGGTATGGAATGTAAATCAAACAAGAAAAAGCAATATGGTCTTATAATATGTAAAACAGTAAATGCAAAGAATGATTAGAGAGAAAAGAAAGAGAAAGCTTAACTAAATTAAGCAAAAGATACATACATAAGGGCTGATGTGTCCTTGAAACCTCTCCATTTGATGAGAACCCTCTTTGTTTTGTTATGTAATTATTAAGTAATGAAATGTGTAACAATAAATGCTAACAGAAGAGGAAACTCATGTACTGTCTTCTGATTCTGAGGACTTTCTGGACTTGTAACTGTTAGCTTTATATAGAACAGTGAGTCTCCTTAACTAGTAGCTATTGAGAAACAGAGGAGCTGTAAAAACATTTAGAGAAAGAGGTAAGAAAAATATATATGTATTTGGGTACTGTAAGAGTTGGTGAGGCTGAGCATAGAGATAAATAGAGATTATTGGTAGAGGAAGTTTTGTCTTGAAGTGGAGACAGAGACTTTGTGGGGACATTCTAAATTATTACACAGAAGAAGAAGAAGATGGTTAAAAAAGAGACAAGTCATCTTTCTCATTATGTCCCAATCATCTTTTCTTCAATATACCCATACCATACCCTAACATCATCATCATCTATTCTTCTTCATACATTACACAAACCATACCCACCTTTCTATCAAACCTCAAAAAGCTAGACTTTATATAGAAACTATATATGCTCTGCCTCCATAATGTTCTAATGAATTTAACCTAATTAATAATCTTGAATAATCATTAAGGTTTTGTTAAGTGTGAGTTTTGTATGATATATATCACTATTATGTGACAAAAAAAAAAAAATATATATATATCACAATTATTATTGATGCCTTGGCTTCTACGGCATTAAACAGTGTTGTACTATAAAATGTCTCAGCTTTGTCTACAAAGTCAGCCCTAATGGGTAAATTCTTATCCAAACTTACAAATTTTTTAGCAAAGAAACAAAGAATCAGCCTTTGAATACTTAACAGAGACCTTGGAAACCTTATCAACTAAAATTAATAAGACTTCTAAAAAAGTTTGGATATTTTTTAAAAAATAAGGTGTACTGTGATATATGGTTGCTAGTGTCACACACGAGCTATGGTTACTTGCTCTCATGACAAACATGCCCCCACTCTTATTGGTAGGCCTGTTCTCAAAGATAAACCCTAAAGATTTAGATTCCCCTATAGTAACAACTAACATATAACAAAAAGACCTAACTTCATCATAAAGTTATGTCATTTTAGTTACCCTTTTTAAGACAGGACAAGAAAAAAGGATACATCATCAAGAAGCCCACAAGGAGAGTATTGAAAGTTTAGCAAATTACAGAGAAGTAAACTATGTGAAGAGCTATAACTTATAAGCTATCGATCAACCCAATGTTTAATTTAATTAATTGATAATAAACCGTATCAGTTATATGTCATGTCCTTTATATGTATTAGTATTGGCTTTTTAAAAATTCTGATGTAAGTTATAAGTTATCAATCCTATATAAATTGTTTGTGTAATTATAATGTGAGCTTACATTTGTTGACAAAAAGAAAATATATAGAAACTTTCATCTATAGCTTTAATTGCATGACACGAGATACCCCCTTTATTCTTTTATAAATAATTTATAAAATCTACATATAACATTAATTAATGAACTTCAAAACGTTATTGAAATGTCTTTTATCCAATATTTAAATTAAATACTATAGGCTTATACATTTATATTCAAGAATCAAGAAACATTACATATGATTACACATATATATATATGTTCATTGATTATTCTTCTTTAATGGATATCAACCTCCTAGACAACAAGTCTTTTCCACACCGTCGAGACAAAACATCATTACCTGAAACAACCGTCGCGGGTAAGCGGTCTTCCATACATTCTTTAAGAATCAAGAAACCAATTGTACCACCACCACCGTCCGATTTATGATCACGACGGCGAGACAAATACAAAAGCTCTTCTAATTTATCTCTTCTCATCCTCACTTTAATCCTTATACGATCCTTCTTCTCTCCGGCCACCGTATCTGACACGTGTCCTCCTCTTCCTCCGTCGCCGCAAGACGGGTGCACCGCGCTGCTTCTCCTAAAAATATTACCCATTATGGTTATTTTATTATTATTATTCTTGTTTTTCCAAATGCTTGCATTAATTGATACGTGTATGGCTTGTTTATGAATATATAAGAGATGGTTATGGAGACTATATATATAGGCGTGTGAAGTAGTTAACTTTGTTTTTTTTGGTTAAGTTCGGTTCGATTTGTTTGGTTTTTTTTTACCTTTCTCGGTATTAGTATAACACTTTTCAACTTTGTGGCCGGGTTTAATTTTTTTCGGTTTTGAATACTTTTTGAGTAAAGTTTTAGTTGGTTTTGTTTTGATTTATACGGTTTATAGCTTTGTGTTTTCATATTTGGTTTATAGACGGTTTTCTTTCTTTTTTTTGGGGTCAAAATAGACGGTTTTCTTTTATAAACCGAGTAAAATGTGTAACGTAGGAAAGAGTTGAGTAAGGAAGTGAACTAACGATGCATGGGGCATGCTATTTTATTAGACGAAACTATAAAAGAACAAAGATGGTTATTTTTGACAAACTATAAAGTGTTGTTGTGGTTCACGTATCATGTGACGTGTAATTTAAGTAAACTTATACTAACCCATAAACCATAACGCAGGGTGCGTTTCACGCGTCAACTTATCTTTAAAGTATTCTCTTTATTTCCGTGATTTTGTCACCTTTGATTTAATCATTTTATTTGCCAAAAATAATACAGTTACATGTAAATCTCCTCTTTTTCTGGTTGGGTTATATTTAATTAAAATTTTAATATGTAAGATTCACGTTTTGCACAGCTCATTAAAGAAAGGCAATGTCCCGTAATCTGTAGACTGTAGCGTTTAGTTTCCGTTATGCCCATGAAAATTTCATTGGGTCGTAGGTCCGGCCCATAGTGCCGTTTTAGTTGGGCCTTATGTAATTTAATCTAAATAAAAATTACCTTATTTCAACACCAATAAGTTTTTCATTTTAAGAAAAATCTATGAATAAATAAATTAAAAAACCCAATTTTTTTTGCTGTTAAACTTGAGACCCATAAGTAATCTAGTGGCTCTTGCTCACACACATCTCCCACACTTTAGTTTCACATTTCTCTCCAAGTGAAGTTAAATGTTAGAAACAACAAAAGAAATGTAATGTTTGGGTATTGGCCTTTACCGGTTAGGACCCATAAAATTAATAATGAAACTCCAAGAAATTTGTTGGTACGCTATTGAGTGCACCGAAAGGTGGCCTTTTGTTATCCTTTTGTCTTTCCACAAAATTAATGTTATATTGTTGTAGGACATGGATTCACATATTAAAATAATTAACTATAGGAAAAAAAAATGATGTGTATTTCTGTTTTCTTTTGAAGAAAAAGGAATTTTGCAAATTTATATTTTGCAAACAATAAGTTTTTCTCATTCGTGTGTCTAATTATTGATTGATACTTGATATGAATGAGTTGAATATCTCACCATGAAGAAAAAAAAAGTTGAATATCACATAATTGATAATTCCACAATATACTTTTTCTTGTTTTATCACTATTCCACGGATAGACTTCTACTACCAATTATTCCACGAGTAGACTTATATATATGTACTATTTTCTCTTAAATAAGCCACAATATAAATTTTGATTTTTTAAAAGAAGAAAAACATAATATTATGATATTAAAAGTCGCAAGCATAGGATCTTTGTGCCTTTTTAACCAAGAAAAGTAGTGGTCCCTCCACAATTATTTAATGGGTGAATTTGCCGAATGAACCCTTTTATGAAACTAACTAAAAAAGAAGACAGTTTACTGTGTACAATTAGCAAAATAGGTCTGTAGGGCCATCAGGTAGGACCCACACGTGTAATAGAGGAAAAATGGAGGTTACGAAACTGCCCCCAAACAAAATCGCACGCTATATAAATATGGGTGTATTTGTGTATGTGTGTATTTGTGTATATGTGTATTTGTGTATATGTGTATTTGTGTATATGTCTTAGGCAATTAATGTGAGTGCAGAGGCATTAATGATGGTGCAGGGATAAGTGACAGGGGAGGAAAAAGTGGCGGTTTGGAAGCGACTAATAAAAATGGGCGGATGAAGCCCATAGTAAAATTGGCAAATATCTCATATTTAAATATTAAAAAAATTAGAAAAAAGAGTAATGTTGGCGACGGAGGAGACAGGCACATTGGCCGAATACTGTCCATAAAGGTCTTATAATGATTAAAACTGTGAAGATATCCAACAAAATTTAAAAAAAAAAAATTACAGGGATAGAAGTGTGGTGAAGATGGAAGGTGAACGAATATATCATACTTTTATATGAAAAAATAGGTTAATGTACATTATTTCTATTTCTAACTTATCCGATCCGTTTTTAATAGTTGATGATGTTGTTGTTGTCCAAGAAGGACGGTGGATAATGTACACCAACGGAGAGTGGGAGTTCAAGACGAGCACGGGGAAGGCAAGGACGGTGTCTGAAATTGGGTGGGGTGGAAACATACTCAGAATTGGAGAGGCGGGTGAAAATCATGTATGGGATGTTAGAAGAAACGCAAATGGTTGAGCTGTCCTACTGGATGGAGGATGTTTTAAGCGAAGAAAGAGGTATACAAGTAAAACCGTCCGCTGTATCAAACGATGGGGAATACAAAGTCTATAAGTTGCTCGCTTTGGATAATGAGGGGGTGAATCTGTTGGTGACATTCAAAAAACAATTAAGCGGGGAAGTTATTTTTGTGAAGTCGCGGGAGTTTTGCGAAAAGAGGGCAAGAAGGTTTTCATCGGAAGGTGGCCAAGAACCGGAATCAACGTCAATCGTGGTAAGCAAAGCAAAAAGGGTACATTTACGAATCGATGGCCGAGGTAGAGAATATAAAGGACAATAGAGTGGATATGGTTGTTGCGAGATGGAATACCAACAAAAGTGATTGGTATGATGGTGAACAATCATGATGATTTTGAGTTTGATATAAGCGAAGAAGAACTAATAGCTCGAGTGGAGGAAGTTGAAGCCGACCGGCTAAAAAAAAGCAGATAGAAGAGACTAAAAATGATAAACACAACATGATGACGGATGAATGGGTTGATGATGACGAGTTAGCGGAGAGCGAGGAGAGCGAAGTGGAAGAGGATTACGACTGGGATGAAATGCATGAATTGGTTAGGAATGACAGGCCACAATTAGAAGATGGTGACGATGAAGATTTCGTGGATCCTCCACCACGTCGGTGGGGGGAGGCAGCATCAACAACAACTGGTACAAAGAAGAAAAATATTGGGGACAATATTAACAGCATTGACGAAGAGCAGTCGAGGACTTTGAAAGAGGGGATTAGCTTGGAACAAGTTTATGGTTATGAAGACATAGACCCAATGTTCGATGACGATGATGAACACCAGGAAGCAGATGAACTTGATTTAACAAGAGAAGACGATGCTATGTTCAAAGGGAGAACATTTGCAACGAGGGAGGATTTCAAAACAGCTCTGTCTATATATGCAATTAACGGGATATTCGATTCGATTTGCGAAGTTTGATGCAAAATACCTTGTGGCGGAGTGTTATGACAAGACAATTTGTGACCGGGCGTGTATTTGCAAAGCAAGTCGGTGAAACACCGAATATGAAGTTCGAAAAGCTAAACTGGAACACGTGTGTCCTACAGACACTAGAAGAACGTTTTCAAAACATGCTACATCAAAAGTATTGGTCGCCCTTCTAAGGTCGAAATACGCAAAGGAATATTGTACCCCGAGAGCACGAGATCTACCTGAAACATTGCGGAGTGAACATGGATTAAAAGTGTCGTATTACAAAGCTTGGAAAGCGAAAGAGCTTGCTGTGGCAACCGCGCAGTACGAAGAAAATTCATACAGGTTGTTACCATTGTATCGCATCTGCTAAACTGTCAAATCCGGGGACGGTGTACGCTTTGTTAACCGAGAAGGATGAAACGGGGAAATGATAGATTCAAATTCGTTTACCTTTCTTTCGGTGCAAGTATCAAGGGGCTGCCATACGTCCGTCCAGTTTATGTGGGTGGACGGAGCACACCTTTTTGGCAAATACAAAGGTTGCTTGTTGACCGCGAGCCGCCAAGATGCAAACTATCAAATATACCCTATAGCGTTTGCAATAGTGGATAGCGAGAATGACGATTCTTGGAGTTGGTTTTTCAAAATCTTAAGGCGGCAATTGAAGATTCGGAGGAGGTGACCTTCATATCGGACAGAAACACTTCTATTGCCACATCATTAAGAGAAGTATATCCCGAAAGCCAACCATGGATTGTGTTTAGTACACGTAAAGCGAAATGTTAATAACCACTACGAAAAGGAAACTTGGAGGACTTGTGTGGAGAGCTGGAACAAGGTACAGATTAAAGGATTTTCAAAAAAAAGAGTACTTGCGAATAAAAGAGAGGAATATAAAATGCTGGGATTATCTTGAAAATATCGGTGTTGAAAATTGGTCACGGGCTTGTTTCAAAGGCAAGAGGTATAACCAAATGTCAAGTAACATCGCGGAGTCTTTGAACAAAGCATTGTTGCCAGCAAGGGGTAGCCCGGTGGTTGCTTTGTTAGAATTTGTTAGAAAGATGATGGGAAGATGGTTTGAAGCAAGAAGGAGGAAGATATCAAGGACTGTTGGAGAAATTCCAATAGGAGTGGAGAGGGAGCTATTAAAACGTTACAAGAAATCAGTTAAGCTTGAAGCATTGGCCGTTGGAGAGAATGATTTTGAAGTCCATGAAAAAGGAGAGAAGTACCATGTTTCTTTTGAGAGTAACACATGCAGTTGCGACGAATACGAAATGATTCAACTCCCATGTAAACACACAATGGCAGCAGCGGATGTGAGGGGTTATGAAATTAGGACACTTGTTGGTGAGAAACAAAAAGTTACCAATTGGATAAAAACCTTGAACGCAACTTTCTTGGCACGAGATCCGAGCGTACGTAGTTGTACCTGAAGAAATCAGGATAATGGACGTCATGCAGCCAAAGGTGAAGAGACCACCCGGAAGACCACCTAAACAAAGGATACACCATCCAGCCGAGTATTCAGTTAATACTACTACTACTCCGTCATTAAAAAAGTTAATTGTATATGATAAAATGATTTTAGTTATGAAAATCTTCCCTTTGTGATTGTCAATGTTGTAGGGAGGTAATAAGAGCCAACAACCTAACAAATGTGGTCGGTGCGGAAAGAGTGGACACAACCGGGTTACCTGTACAAATCCTCTAGGTTAACAAACATCCTGAAGTATGTGGATGTGGATCATATGTATGCTTTTGTGTTCAATCGGTAGCGACCAAGATATGGATATTTTTTTGGGGATTTTGGTCGAAACTTTTTTGTCTATTATAAGTTATCGGTTTGTTATCGAAACAAGTTTAGATAAAAAGTTCGTTTAAAAGATATTTAAGAAGGTCGTTAATTAGATATGTCGAAATACCACAATCATTAAATTTATAATTTTCTTAAAAAGACACATTTAAGTGTCTTGGGTGGATAATGGATGCGTCGCGTATACCATCCATTAGGACGTTCACGACATCTCGCATACTCGACCGCCAAGTTGTATAATTGGCACTCTTCGCAATAATATGCGAAGTATGAACATCAACACACCGCGGGAGTGTTAAAGGTGGACTATTTGGGTACTCCCAAATAGGGCCAAAGGTATCCTCTGCAGGGGATCGAATAACAATATTGTATTTACCAATTGTTCACCATACTCATTCACAAAATCGAACCACGGTTGTTTTATTGTTTTCATCGGGTCCTCTATGATCCAACCAGCTTTCCCGCCATTACCAGCACACATTTGGAACATAGCGTACGCAAATGTACATCTTATGTCCCCGAAAATTAACACAAGCAAGCAGTTCAAGACATCCAAACACATCTTGATTGGTTGTAATCCTCATGACAGACTTCGTAGTAAACGGAGGTCCGGTTGCTGCTATTAAACATTTGTTGAAAAATAACCTAGCAGGAGAACCCTATGGAAGAAGAAAATCGAGTTAAGTTCGATTAGTTTGACAAAAATATTTAGCTTCACCTTGTTTACCTTCTTTGAGCATAGATGGTGTCGTGCATAGCAGCATTAGGTTGGTGGATTTAAGTACAACATTTGACAATGCTATCCCGGTTCAAAGCGCCTGGATGTACGAATTATAGGACCCAAATACAAAAACACCGTTGCCCCGTTTTTGAACAATAATTTCGAAAACTAGATCTGGTAAATGTGGGGTTGGGGGTGAATGGGGGGCGATATCTGTCTTTTTTGGAAACATAGTTGAAAAGGCTAAAAGTTTGGGGAAAGTTTGTAAAGAATTAGGATTGGAGGAGTGGTGGTTATATATTATTTCATAATTGAATGATAATCATTCAATTCCTTAAACTGTTTCAACCAAAAACCAGCAAAAACGCAATAAATACGCTGTAAAACGCAGTAAATGATGACTCAAGAAAACGCAGTAAATGGACAGAATAGTTTCTGGTGGACGGTATAGTATCCGGTGGACGGTGTGGTATTCGGTGGACGGTATTGTATCCGGTGGACGGGATAGTATCATGTGGACGGTATAGTATCCGGTGGACGGTATAGTATCCGGTGTACGGTATGTTATTCGGTGGACGGTATTGTATCCAGCGCAGTGCGGGAATCAGTGGATGGAATTTTTACGTACTATCCACCACAATCGGTGGACGGGCGCGATTAGTTCCGTGAATTTAAATTTAATTCAAGGGTTGCGCCGTTTGGACTGTGAAAGAATCTAAGTGCGACTTTCCGTCTCCCTATCTCTCTCTCTATCTCTCTCTCTATCTCTAAAAAGCCATTATCATTAACCTAAACACATAAAACAAAAAAATCATAACCCCTAATCTCCTAAACCGCCTAAATCATGTCTATTGTCCCTGGATTTACATCAGATTTGAGGAGGATGGTCAATGCCATCCAGGACATGACAGATCGTGAACACCTACCCCTTCTTAACCCTGGTGCGGATGTTTGGTGTGACAAAACCACAATTACCTGGTTTAGATTTTTGCATGATGTATCTCAGGCGATCCCGGATATTCTTACAGAGGGATGGGTTCATCCGTGGGCTACTTACCGCTACATTCCGGATGCTACTAAGGGACAATGGTTTCTTAAACTATCTGTAAGCATACCATGTAGTGTATTGTCATTAATTTTATCTTCATGTTTGTTCAATACTAATACATTATGTTTATTTTGTAGCGAAAATACAGATGGGATCCCAAACATAATTTGACTGTTTGGACGCAATTTAACTTGGTGTGCAGAAACATATTCCGAGATCAGATGCGGACATTGCAGAGGATATGGTTTAAGGGTGGACAAAAACCTGATTGGATGACTACTAGAGTTTGGCTTGCTTTGGTCGAACTGTTTGATGAGTTAGGGCCTGATACCTTTCAGTTTGGGGAATGTAACTTTAGATAAAAGGTTTTCGTATTCAAAGTAACTACTGGTTTTCGGGGATGGTTTTAGATGGATAATTGTTGAATTGATGTATTTTGAATATTTATGAATTATTAGTAATATAATTTGTTTGGCAAAAAATTATGATTTCTGATTATATGTGGAAAATGATGTATATGTAATGGTTTTAAGACTCCTATTTTTTTATAAAACCATCAATTACACAAAATTGATTCGCTGCATACCAGACGGTGGATGAATATAATCCAGTAAGTGGATGACTATCATCCAGTTAGTGGATGACTATCGTCCGGTATGGTTGATGCCGGTCATCCAGTTGGTGGAAGATAGTCATCCAGTTGGTGGATAGAATTCGTATACGTACTAGAAATTCTATGGATAGTCATCCAGTTGGTGGATGCTAGTCATCCATATGAATTCTATCCAGTTGGTGGGTGATATTCTGTGGTATAGAAATTACAAAACAGGTGGGTGGTTGAATATAAAGACATTTCAAAATAAAAAATGCAAATGCGATTATCGAAACAAAAGTTATTAAACCGATAATTGGATATCACAAAAACAAACAACACCGAATTGAAAAGATAAAACTACAACATAAAACAAACATCGCGGGAGATCCAGAATAGGGCACAATTATTGCAGAAGTTTTCATGCCTATAAGCATCGAAAAAACATTCTGAAAAACACTCGTTATCCGGAAAACCGGGATGAGAGGGGTAATTATAACTGTCCCTAAAAGTGTTGGCATATAGTGGTACATAGAGGGCGATTTGACGGATCAGTTCTTTGCCATTGACACGTACATTTGCAGAAGAAAGAGAATAGTGATTATCATTAAGCAGCTGAAGATAGTGAATAGCCCCCTCAACATCCCCACTGCAAATGGAAAATACACCACAAGCTAGGGTCGAACTGTGGCACTGTGGGACGTTACGTTTTATGCGCCGGATAGCCCGCCAAATGTCTCTCGTCGTGAGCAACAATCCGTAGACCTTCGAAGTAAAGCGCGTCCGGGTTACCCGCTGCTACTAACCTTTCAAAGAATGGACGGTCCCGTCCGCCGTACCTGATGGTGTCTGGATAACAACAGAGAGAATAGGTTTCAGCCGTACGGAGGACCTCTGGATGGTAAACTAAATCTCTGCCTATCCGTCCAGCTCTGAGTATTGGACCAAGTAAACACCATTTTTCTTCGCCAACACGTCTAACGATTTGTATAAGGATGTCAAAAGGTAGAGAGGGTAGGGCCATTATGTGTTTGGTAGTATTTTGGGTTATTATTTGTGTTTAGCATAGTATATAAATGGGAAATAGGAAATAATGGTTAAAGATGAATGAATTATGTGTTAAATGTAAAAGTCAAGGGAAATAATTACTGATTTGAAAGGTGAATATATGGCTAAAAAGATAAGATCTAACATAGCCCTGCAAAATCTAAAAGTTAAATCTAATATGGCTGTAAAATACGGTGAACCCACGTGGGTTTACCGAATGAATTAAATTAACTTTAAAATTTGTGGTTGTTATCTAAAGAGAATTTGGGGGGGCGTGTACAACAAGACAGTGCGCAGGAAGAGCCTTAAATTTGTAAGCCATGCCAGTTTGAAAGAGAAAAGCAGAATGATGTGAGATAATATGCATGACTAAAAAAAAATAACTTGAGAATTGGAAAACAATTAAAAGATATTTCGCAGAGTATGCACATAAAACTGACGAGATAATTTTACTATTTTAAATAAAAACATAAAAATAACATTGTCTAGAAGTGCGAACCAAGCATAATGCGTTTATAATGCGTTTTAAGTTTAGGCATCGGCGTAAGCGCCAACAAATTCTTCGTATACATCCATCGCATAAACTTTCCTTATGCGATCAACAATGCCATCATTGAGAACTGTCGTCTCCTCAGGTGTAGCACCATGCGCAACCATCTCCAACAATTTAAGAACAACCACTGCGCAACTGGAATCACCTTCGTGTGGATAAGGGACAGCGAAATGTGTGAATGAGAAGGCATCCGGCGTATTGTATCCAGACATCTCGGCACCCACGTATTTGAGGATGATCCACGGGAGACTTTGTGTGATTGGTGCTATCTGTGCTGCAGCGATCTCTTGTGTACAGGGCAAAGACAATGGGTTAAGAATTAGAACATGGCGTGCCTTCAGATCAATGACAAGGCCAACCCAACACTGAGGAGCCCACAACATTGGGACATGAACATAGTCGATGTTTTTAAAAAACTCAGACTTTAATTGTCGTCCAGTAGACTTGCCATTCACATAGGACTTGATGTTCAGTCCCCAGTCAAATGCAGCCTTGTCATGAGTGTTCTGGAAATCTTGGTAACATGTTTGAATAAGGGATACAAACCAGGGATCGAAGTAAGCCGTACGATTCAGTTCTAGAAACTTGCACCTCCTACGCAACAACATTGCCACTATAACCTGGACATGCTATTGCATGAAAAAGAAGAATAAAATGAAATTGAGACAGCCATAAATCTTTTGAAAACCAAAAATAAAAAGAACTAAAAAATAAAATTAATAATAACCTCGGTAGTAGCAATACATCTTTAGTTGCAAGATCAAGGAACATGGCGTTGGACAAGTTGTGTCCTGTGCAGATTGAGAAAACCCTGCGAACATAAAAAACACGATTTTTTTAGCTATGGATGCAAATAGTAATCACCTAGTAAAACTGAAATAAAATTACTAAAACAACAAAAAACTTACTGTTCTTTGTCTTCAGCTAATAAGGTAATGAATTTCTCAAACACAGATTTATCAGGCTCATCGGGGATAACTTTATATTCCACCGGTTTAGAACGAGAGGCAAACAGTGACTTCATTCTCGGGTCTGCGGTGAACTGAGAGTCCTCCAAATATCTGGAACGCTTAGGAATGCGTTTGGGAAGAGGTTGACGGACATTAGTTGTCATCTCTTACGAAATACGTTGAAGAAACAACAATGGATTTTTGGGTATTTGGTGATGATCTTTGGTTGATTAACAGGAGTCCTTGGTGAATTTTGCAAAAATACATCCTGTGACAAGAGTATACGACAACCGAGTGTTCATACAAATGTAAACACACAATTAAGTAAGCATCTTACAAAAACATACCTCATTATGGTCTGCAAAAAAATGGGCTGTAGGCGATGAGGGGTTGCCTTCGCTTTTATCATAGTTTGGACATTTATCGGCGTCGCCGTTGCCATTGTCCGCTGACTGAAACTGGTTTTCAAGGCCATCCTGAAAAAGGTCAACGACCGATAGTTACATTTAGATCGTCCAATGTCCGGCGGGACATTTGACGATCAAACGTCCGATGTCCATTAGGTTGAAGAAGATTTTGGACCTGTTCATTTGCAGACTGATCTGCAGGAACATCATCTGCTAGCGGCGCCTGGTTAGGATCATCAATGGGGACATCCTCAACTTGTCCCTTGCCCTCCTCAACTGGTCCTTGGACCTCCTCACCTGGTTCCTGCATACAAATGAAAATCCTCGTTCATATGTATATTGTCCATTGTCCTATAATTCGAAAGGACGGCCACAATCCAGGATACAACGAAATACTAACCTGGATGGTTTGTTCCATACCATGTACTGGGATTTCAACGTCTCCCTGCAAATGGCCCCCCTCATGAGGTTGCTGGATGTTAATTGACATGATATTATTATATGTACACAATCCGCCATCCATTAAAATTGGGACAAAGACATAAAGGAACAAGCAAAAAAAACAAAAAAAGTTGGTAGCCGAAGACAAACCTTATTTGCTGAAACTACATCCTCCTCTCCATCCTTATGGACCTCCTCATTGGTTTGATGAACGAGGTCTTCCATAACATCATCAACAACCGTTGTCTCAACGTTGCGTGCCTCTTCTTCCATAAGACCTTCACCAGTGTCGCGAGCATTGCCTTCGTTTGTTTCCATCATATCAGCAAACTGATTCTGAACAATCAGACATAGCAAAGATCAGACAACCCTAAAAACAAATATTTAAAATTCCATAACCTAGTGGGGTGTACCAGGTCATTCTGTTCTTCGCAATCCCCCCGATTTATCCGAGAAGATATGTCGAACGCGTCGCCATAATCTTCCCATGAGTTACGCCGCTTGTCGGTTTCAGGAGGGTCAGCTTCCCCACATGTATCACTAGACAATTGAACAGCAGCAGGAGACCTCTTACGTTTCCTAAGTGGGTTTCGTCTGGGTTTTGCCGAGGTTGAAGGGTTTGCAGATGGCAACAATTTCTTAATATCAGAGATAATTTTTTTGCGCAGAACTTCATTCTGATCAAATATCCACTTCTTCATCGAATCAAAATCATTCTTTGAAACAAATTCAGAGTTTGTATCAGCAGAAGCCGTTGGAATTACCCGGGGTGTTCTCGTAGGTTTCGATACCTTGGGCACGTTTTTGGTATTGACGCCTTGCCTTTACGTTTGGGCGGAGAAGATGTAGCGGCGGAACGGCTTCGTGGGGGCGGAGAGGAGGCAATGGAGAATCACCATCTTCCCATTGCGATGTACTAAAGTTATGACCTTTATTAATAAGAGTCAACATAAAGTCAACCTTCTCATCGTTTTGCTCGTTAGGCCATAGATACTGAGACTCATCCACCGAATCTTCTGGCCGTATTGTGTAACAAACGGATATTTGCATTGCAAATTTAGAAGGTATGTTATCATAACAAAAAAAATGTACAAACAAAAATTATTAAAAATGACAGGTGAAACAAATCAACTTACATTTTCAAATTGTTCAACATTAAGAACATCGGACTCACGTAAGAGTATAGAACCGCCACATTCTCTCGACTCCAACTCTATGAAATTACGCATATCCGAAGGCCTTCGATCTTCTCACAAATTGAAGGGATACATAACAACGCTTGCAACCGAAGAGCCAGCGGAAACCATAACAAACCGTGGATTTCGTTGGAGTCTAGCCTTGAGGATGCGCAAAGGATGATCAATACCAACAGTAGGGAAAAGCGCCGCAGTCTCCATAAATGAGAACCTTCCCCAAGGGAAATCCAAGAAGAATTGTACATCGTGCAACATTTCAACGTACTTATTTGTGACATATTTTTCGTTATTGCTACAAACAATAACACCATCAATGATAACTATTAGAGCATAACAAATCCTTTTCCAATTAGTCAACGGAGGCAAAATTTCCCCTTTCTTGTCTACCCTCAGAATCTCAACAACATCTGCGACAAACACAATCTTCTTGTCAGAAAACAGCCGGTTCCATACAGACAGATAAGCCGGGTCCTGGTGTCCTTCAATCTCAGCCTCCGAAGGGATATTGCCACATTTCAAGCCAGTTACAAGGCCGAATTCTCGAATTGAAAACCTCATTGGCTTGCCGCCATATACGACCCATAACTCATGCATTTTTTTGGTGACTAACTGCCTCACAAGAAGACTAATTATCAATTTACCCGAGTGGATGCATCTGGCAACAGGCAATTCGAATAGCCCACGAAACTGAGATTCCATTAACGTCTCCCATGCTTCGTTCCTTTGAGATATTTCGCCAAAAGACCCAAATATTCGAGGCTTAGAATGGATATTGATACGCCCACCAACAGCAACCGATTCGCGAATACAACCTTGGAGGTAACTTTGCATTCAATTCACGGTCGTCCATAACTTGTAAATTGAAAAGGGAAATGAAAAATAGAAGTTAACAATTGGAAGGGAAGTAAGTTTCTCAGTTAAATGTAAATGAGTAAAGAAGTAATAACTTCTCTCGCAAAACCGGTCCGAAAATTAGGAGGTCAAGTACTTTTCCCGCTACACAAAAATTGAAATCGATTTGAACATTAACTCACCCGGATGCTGTTTTCTCGAAACGGATCTTGTTGTCCGTCCAGGAGTAACACTGGATCCTCTTGAAGCCATGTTCCTCAGTTTAATAGAAATCGATAGTGAGTAAAAATGTATTGATTAGGGTTCGTGGATAGAAAGAGGTGAAACAAATCGACTAGATAGAGGAGAGAAAGATCGAAAAAGAATTGTTAAAAACAGTGAGCTCAAAAAAGTGAGCTCAAATACCAAAAAAAGATGTTAACAAAAAAAAAGTTTTACGGCGATAATATACATTAAAATAAGGATATATTGTGATATTTCATCAGTGGCATAAACGTAATATACAATGCATATATACCCATAAATGGAAAACCACAAAAACAAGGGCCCTCTTAAGGTGGACCACACAAATGGGAGAGAGAAAAGTGTCCTTCTTGCAATATTTCTCAAAAAACTGCCTATTTTGACAAATATCCCTTATTTAATTTGTCGTCGTAAAGTTTTATGCTTTAAACCCTCCTCTAATTTGGTTTTCTTCATATTCCATTTAATTAGTATTTTATATTTTTATATACAAAACCAATATTCATATTCCACACAATTATGACATTATCATTCTTGTAAATGTGAAGAAAATGGGTAATTGCGTATTCAAAGGAAGTGGAGGTTTAAGAACATTATACGATAAAGATGATACTTTGATTAAAGTGGTTACTCCTAACGGCGGCGTAATGGAGCTAAAGCCTCCCATATTCGCCGACTTTATCACCGACGAGTTTCCCGGCCACGTCATCCACGACAACTTAAGCCTCCGCCACACATCTCCGCCGCTTCTCCGCAGCGAAGAGCTCTTTCCCGGTAACATATACTACCTTCTCCCTCTTTCTTCCACCACCTCCATAGCACAAGAACAATATTCCTCCGACCAGTTGGCAACACCGTATAGAATGTTTTTTGGAAAAACTCCGGCCAAAGCGGCTAGTTATAGCGGCGGCGGAATGTGGAAAGTTAGACTTGTGATAAGTCCGGAGCAATTGGCGGAGATTCTTGCTAAAGATGTTGAAACGGAAGCGTTTGTGGAAAGCGTGAGGACGGTGGCTAAGTGCGGCGGAGGTAGCGGCGGGGGAGCTCACTGGAGGTCTAATTCAGACCAGTTAAGTGTTACTAGTAGTTTCAAAAAACATTTTTAGGTAACAATAAATCGAATTATGAATAAACTATATAAGTTTGTGTGTAATATTTCATGTTCATTTAATGTGTTTAAAATTTGCTTAAGGGTTCAAGCATCTTTAACTGAGTTTGAAACCTTTTTAAGAGTTACTTTAATATAATAAGATGTTAGAACGGATTTAAATTTATTAACTCAAAAAAATATGGACGACATTTTTCACGTGGAACTATTAACTTATGAAACCGTACTTGGGATTATTTACGGTGGTAGTTTAGTTCATATTGTTGGGCCTCTTTTGGGGTTTGTAAGGCTAATATTTAGATGCATAATTACCAGCTGAATTTTTGCTTTACCACTCTACTTATGTTTTAAATTCAGGCCCAATAACCCGAAACTATTTGGAAACAGTTTAGGGATAGACTAAGATTTTTAAAGGCATGTTGATTTATTATTAATTATAACCATAAATTAGGAAAATAATAAAAGGCTATGAGCAATAAGTAGACCGACAATGAAATCCTGGCCACTTGTTACATGTAGTCATGAGTCATCATGATTTATGATCTATGAGTGGATTCTTATTATTAATTCCTACTCCTTTCCTTTGCGAAATCTAGGGAATCCCCAAACTTCAAATTAACTCCTTTTTTTATTTTCTTATCTATTTAGTAATAAACTTTTTCCTAAAAGTATACTAATTTTCCTGACTTTAATTTACATATTCCAACAGTGTCGTAGTATTTTCTTTAACACAAAGATAATGACACATAAGGAATTAAATCGTAGAATTGAAAGTGAGACATATTAACTCTAAGTCTCTAACTAACAATTTTTGTAAATTAAAGATAATTTTTTTATATTCACCATGAAAACATATTTTGTAAAAAATTAAGTAGATTTTAATATAACCCTAATTAAACACATATAGATTTGTTTTACGGGGTCAATATATATATTTAACATTTAATGCGACGTAGAAACCGGCCGTTACAACAGAAAGATAAAGCAGCAATACAATTACTTTTTAACCAAAATGGAGCGTTATTAAATTGAAATCAACAGAGAATCTTTTTCTCCTAACGGATAGATTTAGTTTACTAGTGATTATCCCTTTTCGATATTTTAGATTTATACGTCTCTAATGTTAGGATTATGGACTTCCAACTTAAAATCAATTGGCAATAAGTGGAGAGATCCATATCCATTATATATTAGCTTAAGTCCCTATGAGTTTCCGATGTGGGACATTTATCCCTAATACGCTCGAGATAATGGGTCTCGTTAACCATTAATCTCGGGTAGTTTGGGCAAGAGAGGCGGACCGGTCGGGTCGGGCGTGATCGGATCGGGCTCGATACCACGTTAGGATTATGGGCTTCCAACTTAAAACCAATTGGCCATAAGTGGAGGGGCTCATATCCATTATATATTAGCTTAAGTCCCTTTGAGTTTCCGATGTGGGACATTTGTCCCTAATACACCCCCTCGAGATAATGGGTCTCGTTAACCATTAATCTCGGGTAGTTTGGGCAAGAGAGGCGGACCAGTCGGGTCAGGCCTGTGATCGGATCGGGCTCTGATACCATGTTAGGATTATGGACGTTCCGCTGCGCAACTTGGAAGCCCATAATCCTAATATGGTATCAGACCCCGATCCGATCTTAGGCCTGACCCGATTGGTCCGCCTCTCTTGCCCAAACTACCCGAGATTAATGGTTAACGAGACCCATTATCTCGAGGGGCGTATTAGGGACAAATATCCCACATCGAAACTCAAAGGTTATAAACTAATATATAAAGAATATGGGTCTCTCCACTTATCGCCAATTGGTTTTAAGTTGGAAGCATAATCCTAACATGGTATCGAGCCCGATCCGATCTTAGCCCGACCCGACCGGTCCGCCTCTCTTGCCCAAACTACCCGAGATTAATGGTTAACGAGACCCATTATCTCGAGGGCGTATTAAGTGATAAATGTCCCACATCGAAACACAAAGGGTTAAACACTAATATATAAAGGATATGGACCTCTCCACTTATACCAATTGGTTTTAAGTTGGAAGCCCATAATCCTAACATGGTATCGTAGCCCGATCCGATCTTGAACCGACTCGCCTCCGCCTCTCTTCCAAACTATCCGAGATTAATGGTTAACGACCCATTATCTCGAGGCGTATTAGTGACAAATGTCCCACATCGAAACTCAAAGCGACTTAAAATTAATATATAATGGATATGGACCTCTCCACTTATTGCCAATTGGTTTTAAGTTGGAAGCCCATAATCCTAACATCTAATAATATGAAAACGCAAATTGCCAAAAATTGTTCGTCATTGATTGTTACGATCATCATCAATCAGATAAACATATATAAATACCACTAGAAAATTCATTAATCAAAATCTAACATAACATATCTTTTTATTGATATTTATTTATCCAAAGACCAACTTATACTCCTAATCTTGTGGGTTAGGCCGTGTTTGGCTCCACAACTCCACAAAATTAAACTAAAAAGAAAACTAAAAAGAAAATAAAATAAAAAGCTAAAAGGTTAAAAAAAACATAGACGATCTTTTTGTACCACATATCCACTAGCTAGTGCTTGCTTGCATCATAATAGTCATGATCATGTTCATGTATGATCAAGCTCTAAAACATCCAACAAGATGATTAGGGATATGATTATGATGATGATGATGATGATGATTACTGGGATTATTAACAGATCTCTCTCTTGTGATCATGTCTTGAACATAGTTGAATTCCTCCACGTGGCAAGGGATAGTGATGGTACCTTTCTGCTCGAATCCATATTCTTCTTCTGCTTCTTTCAAGAGCTGCATGAACAATGGATTGTTAAAATATAAAACAGGAACAACAAATCTTTGTTGCTCTTCTTCTTTTGATCCCACTTTTATTGCTAAGTAACCTTTTGGTACATCTTTTATCCCTTGTTTGTTATTGTTTTTAGAACGATGTGCATGAAAGGTTTTCAAGGTTTTTTCTCCAGAACCCATTGCTTAGAATACAAAATTTATGAAACAAAAGTTTATGATAAAAATTGCTAAGAATATAGAGAGGAGAAAGGCCAAAGGGTCTTCTTGCGGAGAGGGAGAAACTCTATAAGAAACTCAATAAAGTTGCTTTTTTTTATTGTTTGTGGAGATTACGAAATTTAATGGGTGGAATAAAAAGTTAAAAAGTGATAATTTCTTATTTATAAAAGGAAACTGATATAAATATATCTTTATTTTATTTATCAGATACTTTCTTTGTTCGTATCTAACAATATCTTTCAGTTTTCTTTACTGTTACATTGATCAATTTATTTGTTGACTACATATCCAAATTTATTAACAAAAAAGAAAGATTGTAAAATTTGGAAAAATATATTGTAGTATTAAAATTTAAATATATGCACACAATTTAAGTCAAAACAATTATATAGTAATATACTTTTTTCCGTTTTCATAATAATAAATACTATTTTCATACCAAAAAATAAAATAATAAAGATTATTAAATCTTGTTCCGGAAACATTGTTGGGAAAAGTAAATATTGTAACTTATGGTAATCTTTTGGATTGCGAATATGCATCTAATAACAACGGCTTTATAAATTTCGTATTTGAAGATCACTTGGAAAAAAATGAACAGAAACTTATGAAATAACCGTACAGAACAAATACATATGTTTAGAAAGGAATCAGACACATGGAAATATATTTATAACATATACATTTGTAATGAAACAAATTGGACACGTGGAATTATTTGCTTATATATTAGTTTGGTCTTTGCCAATTGATTCGCTTTGTGGGAATATTGAGACAATGATATGCAAAAAATAAAATGATCTTAACGATCCAATGGGTAATGTTGAGAAAATCAAAGTTAAGCCCACTAAATGCGGGCCTTCGCAAAATTAAAGTTTTGACTTACCAATGTTTCAAAATCATGCTTATAATTAATAATGTCATAGAAATATCTTAAATCACTTATTTTTCTTTAAAATGAAAAGAAGAGAAAAAAAACTCACGGGATATATGTTGACAAAATACTATTTTTGTCAGTACCAACATTACTCAGAAAGCATTCACCGTGCATTTAGAAAATTAATAGTACATCTTTACATGTATTTGTAGTACACTTTTTCGCAAAAAATATTCAAAAAGCTTTGTGGTGCAAAAGACGAAAATAATTGTAATCACACAATGGAACAAATATTAGGTTTGACATTAAATCATAGCTGGAAAGGTCAAAGTCTTCGTTAATAAAATCACATATTAACGTGGGAAAACGTAAATCTACAGTCAAAAAGGCAATATGTAAAAAAAAAGCCATGGTAATTTGTGTAATCAGTAGTGAAAAGATAACTTTTGGAAATAAAAAAAAAGAAGCAAATCTTCTTTTCTTTCTTTACTTTAAAGACCAACATTTGGCGATCCGATACTTGGAACTTTTAATGCAAATTAACGATAGAAAAGATCGACACTTTACCTGTTAAGCAGAACTTATCATTATATTATTCTGACTATTGCGACGATAATACAAATTTGCAAAAAAAAATAAAAAATACATCTAATAGAGTTTATTAACCTTTCATTATCGAAGATATGCATAAGGCAAGATATACAATGGATAAAATAATAACATACATTTATTATACAAGTATAATTTACTTATGTTCGTAATTAAATAATTATGATTGGGGTGACGAAACCCTAGACTAATGGGTGTATAGTACTAATGGAGTATTAATAAAAGGCAGAAATATACAGAATATTTATAAAAATTAAAAAATCAGATATAGGTTCAGATCAAAGTAGATCTGGTTTGGTTTCTATAAACAAATAGATCTGAAACTGAATCAGCTTCGACATTATAACCAAATGACCATTAATAAATCAGATTTCCGAATGCTAACCGTACTGAGAAAAAAATAAATCATTACATAATCATTTATATATATATATATAGCTAGAATTTTGAGCAAAAAGTTAGTAATGATGATATACTTTTTCTGTTTCTTAGACTATATTCAGATTCCTTCATCATTACACCAATATGTATAAACAAAAAAAAATCAAACCCACCTGAAACTCATCAGAAGATCTAAAAAAAACCCAATAAAAAAATAATAACTGATTCAAGAAAGGGTTTTTTATAAAGATCGAACCTTTTTACATTAGAAAAATTAATGGAAACCCTAGCTAGATTAAAAAAAATACAAAGAAGAAACTATTTGGTAATTAGATCTTAATTAAGGATTGAGAGATATATAGGGAATAATAATTGGGGGGAATGAAGCCTGGTCCGACGACACTAAAACCCTAATCAAATCTTCACATAAAAATGAGATTGGGATTAGAATAAGAGTCTTCGAGCCAGACAACAGTCCCCTCAAAAGAAAACATCCCACTTTAGATCCTTCATTAACAAAACTTACTTTTCAAATTAGGGTTTTTTCTATATAAATATATATGTGTTTTTCTCCCCCTTCAGATCCGGCTAAGAAAAAGGAAGAGAGAGATATATGAATGTGATGATGAAGAGAAATAGATAAGTAAAGAGGAGGTTTTTATTAAGAGAATAAGGGAGAGTAAGTAAGTAAGTAAGTAAGTGAGAGAGAGACCAAAGCTATACAAGACAAAATAAACATGGGTTTTGGGTTCGATGGTCCCACACCTATATTTATTTTGGTCAATATTATGCTTTACATTTTGGTCAACAGTAATGTAAAAAATGTATTCAAGTTTCAAGAATTTCAAACGTAAACATTTGGATTTACTTTTTGGGGACATGTCAATTGATTTCTCATTTTACCATTCGTAAGTTACTTATTCAAGTAAAACGTTATTTATAAACATAGTCATTTTTTCTTGAGTTAATTTATCTCACATTTTATCAGCTTCTTTTGTGTCGATTTGACCAAATCAAAGGAGGGAAAACAAGGAAGATGATAATCAGTGACCGTGAAAAGGATGCAAAATAAAGAGGCGAAAGTAAAGAGACGATCAAATCATAGGATAAATAAATTACTAATAATAATATTAGTAGTGAGTATGCATTGAGAATGTGAGATTATTATTATAGATATTTAAAAGTTGAAAAGAAAAACAACAAAAAAAAGAGAAAGGAGGGTTTAGTCAGAGGAGTGGTTGGGTTTATTGATCTTCCCAATATATATTATCATTCTTCATTTATTATTGTCTCAATTCCCTTCTTTAATTTCCCATTCTCCTTTTTGTTCTAAAATGGTTTAATTTCATTTACTCCATCATAAAATATATACATATATATATAACTCTTGGTATCTCCCATTTTAAATTAGACGAACAATTATATTAGCATATACTATAATCTTAGTGGAAGATTTTGTTTCTTGAGGTGCCCGCGACATGTGCTGCAACATTTTGTTAGTATCTCTAGTGTCCAAGAAACCTAATTATAGAGATTTTAGGGGAAAAAAAGCATGCGTATGTATATGGTAGTGTAAGCGTGGAGAAAGACGTACAGTGTTGCATGAGAATGACAAATGGAAAAGACGATTCAATTAGCTCCTCCATATAGGGATGTCAATTGGGTCTGTCCGCGTCCAATGGGTGTGTCCAAATGGACAATTTTTTTTTGCGGACGTAATTGGTCAATGCCCAAAAAGGACCATGTCCAAATAAGACCAAACCCAAATACGTACGACCATGAAAAATGGGCCGTCAGCAGTGTCCAAATAAGACAAAATCCAAATAAGAACATTGATTATTGTTTTTATTCCGATTTTCGATTATGGTTTCAAATTTCATTTTCGATTATGGTTTCGAAATTTATTTTCGGTTTTCGTTTTTTTTTCCCTAATTTTGCGGTTTTGACGGAAACATGATTTCGTGGTTTTAACGGAAACATGATTTCGCGAGTTTAACAGTACAAACGTGATTTTACGGTTTTGACGATAAAACGTGATTTTGCGGAGGTTTTTGCGGGAAAACGTGATTTTGTTGTTTTTGCGGTTTATGCGAAAAAACGTGATTGAAGTTTTTGCGGAAAAACGTGATTTTGCGGTTTTTGCGGAAAAACGTGATTTTGCGGTTTTTGCGGAAAAACGTGATTTTGCTGTTTATGCGGAAAAACGTGATTTTGCGATTTATGCGGAAAAACGTGATTTTGCGGTTTATGCGGAAAAACATGATTTTTTGCGGAAAATCATATTTCAAAGTTATTGACATTAGTCTTCGAGAGTTGTGTTTGTGTCTTCAAATTTATAGAGAGATAAAGAGTTGCTTTAAAGAAACAAAGAGGAAAACGTCAAATAATCTCCAAGACCTTGTCCCACTTTTACATTCCTTTCTTGAATTTTCCTATAAGTATTATTTATCATTATGATACATATCTCTTAAATAAGTTTTATAAAGGGCATAGCTAGCTTGTTAATTTATGACTTGTGCAAATTATGCATGTGATTTTCCACATATTCATATTTATTTTTGACTAATAACCAACTCTAAATAGAGGTAGAGAGTCAAACTAACTTTAAAAATTTTGTTCCCCATATGGGAGAGGGTAGCATCGTAATTAGTGAAAAGGAAAATGTCAGTACAAAATCAGCATTTAATGCCTCTTTGTTCGTATCCTCTGACACCTTTCTCCCATTTAATTACTCTTTCTGCTTCTTCAGTCAGATTCCAACTCATTGATTAAATAAAGCGAGTAATATGTTTATTTGCATAATTAATTTGTTTTCGTAGGTTTATTGTTTTTTTACCATATTCTCTAATTTCACCGTCTTACTTTTCATCTTTTACTTGTCTCACTTATCTTATATTATTAATACAGAAGACGGAGAGAGAAAATCATTTCTAAAATTACACGTGTCATCACCGAAGCATTTCTGGTCCCACCTTATTAAAAATTCATAAAAGCCCAAAACAAAAATCTCAAAACAAAAGCCCAAATTTAACACAAAATGACTTAAATTGACATAATAAATGAATAATATTAAAAAATGTTGAAAAATCAATAAAATATAATATTAAAAAATTCATAAAAAATACAATTTTATAATTTCTAATAGATCTCTTAATATTTATATATTATATTCTATTACATTGAGTTCAAAATAATGATAAAACATATTGTTCATTTACAAATAACAATATTATTTTGTAAAATTGTATTTAACACCAAAATTCATGTCAAATGAAAAACTTGAACACACAATTTACCCGACTCATCGGTTGAATCACCAGTTCCCAAACTTTGAACAAAGAATTTTCGGATAAGTTTAGACATGAAAGAGTGATTAAACTTTCCTAGAAAATATGTTTAAAATATTTAAAAAACTAATGAAAAACACAATTTTATAATTTTTCTAATGTTTGTATGTTATATTCTCGCACAAAAGAATGATAAAACATATTGTTCATTTATAAATAACAATATTATTTTTTAAAATTGTATTAAACATCAAAGTTCATGTCAAATGACAAAAATTGAGCAGAAAATTGACTCGAGCTCCCGAAAATTCAGTGGTTTTATATATCCGAGGTTTTAATAGTCCGATTTTATGATAAATAGAGACTGGATTGACATACTTTTCTTGTTAAACGAGTCATATCAAAGTTTCAAAACACTATGTAGTTATTGTTTTTAATGATAAATAGTAAATTATACGTAAAGGTAAATATTCAACATCGAAATGGCAATGATAATCTTTTTCGATGATAAATCTTAAAATAGTAATAGTAATAAATTTTTGTAAATAAAACATTATAAAAACCTAAATACAATATATTTTCTATATATACTTCAAATTTAAACTCCGCGTTTAATGCGGATCACATGAGATACAAATTCTTTTTATTTCATTTTATACTACACATTGTTTTTACCAATAAACATTTTTCTATTACGTAAATTTTTATCCCGCGCCAAGCGCGGGTAAATTCCTAGTATAAACTTAAAGCTAAATTAAACCGAATATGGATGAATTGTCCAATTGGTTCGAACAGGCTAAATGGGCTTTTTATATCTCCGTTTGGGTCTTAAAATAGTAAAAAAGGGCAGAATTAACAAAAAAAAAAAAAAAGTCTGATTTTTTATATTTATTTTGACAACGTCAAAAGCCAACTCAGTATAATTAAAGATGCGTTGCTGACAAACAATTCTTCATAACATCATTTATTTAGCTTTTAAAACGCGACCGACAGTACAAAATGCTAGTAATTTTTATTATTGCATTGTCATCATAGCTAATTTTTTGTAAAAAGCTAGCCGTTTTATTTAGGTTTAACGTTCAGAAGCAAATAAATAATTAAATAAGTGATTATTAATCATTTTCAAAAAAAACAAGTGATTATTAAAGTTACATAAATAGAAGATTGTTGGCCATTAGGGTTTCACGTGATAGAGAATTTAACCTTAAAAATATTGATAACAGCGGAGATATAGACTACTAATAATTAAATAATAAAAAGCAACTTAAATAATTAATCATTTTTTTTGTAAAGTTTGGGTTGATAATATAATTTGATTTTAGACGGTGGGGAAATAAATGTCTCTTCCTCATTGGACAGGGCATCTTATCATGGACCCCACTTGAGTAAGCTAGATCTTGTAAATTAATTAGCATATGTAAACGCCGCGTGACGCGTGTGTATATACAAACAAAATAATATGTGTAATCAAAACTTTACACGAGGCTAGGCCAAAAGGTTTGAAGAATATGCAATAATACAAACAAGAATATGACAAATTACAAAACGCCTTTAATTAAATTGATTTCTATATAGTGTTATATGTTCGGTTGTAAATTTATCCAAATTATGTGTTACAAAATTAATTAAAAAAGTAACGTCATATTAAACAAAAAAAGGTTAATACAATTTGCGTATAATCATATACTACTTTTTTTTATTAAATTCAACCCATATAACATGAGCCGAAACTAATGCTAAAGTTTTCACGATTAGATTTAAAAACTCAAAGCTGAAAACCAGACCAAAATTAATACAGTAGTTATTAATTTACAGGGTTATCTATGACACAAAAAGAAAGAAAAAGAAGAAGAGAATCATCTTCTCATACGCCTCTTATCAACAACATTTAAGGGAACTTCGACACGTGATAACATCTAACGGACACAATTTTCAATCACGACCACCACAACTACTTGCCATGTCACTTTTTTGTCAACTTGTCTCTCTACAAGATGATGCCAAGTGGCATTGAATCAGTGGTTGATTTTGACAACTTTGATTGCTACTTGTCTACCATCCATAGACTTTTTTTTTTGTGTGTGTCAAACTAACAAATTCATAGATCTAAATTTATTACTTTGTATACCAAAAGATTCGTTACGTTCTTGATTAAAATCATTCTCTTTAAACATGTTTTTTTGGACCAAAACGTGAATGTGTTATACCATATTTTCGTTTTTCAAAAGACTTATAAAGTTTTATTTTTCATATAAAATTTAAAGAGGTTACTTTGCAGATGAATTAAAGCTAATTGAAGAGTTTGAACAATTTTACAATCGCATACAATCATAAAAGTAAAACATGGGTTAAGGTCTTGAGATTAGCATAATCATGGATTTGTTTTATATGATAATATTGTAATGTAAAGTCATATAATAACATGTTTCACGTAATTGACCTCTTAACGGTAGCGTGCAAAGTGAAGACAAGATTTAATTAGTCTTATCATTTGTGCATTATGTATTGTAACACCCGTCGAATATCCTTATGTGTGAACGTGAAATCTCGTTACACATTCAAATAAATTATTGCTTATACGATATATTTGTCTTTCTTTTTCTTAATATTTTTTTTTTTTGATGAGTAGTTCACATCGAAATGAAATACGACTTAAACTGAAAGTGACATGAGCCAATTCGTGTCGATCCACGAATTTTAGCCTATAGTTATAAAAATATTTACAAGTACGTAATGATTACTATTTTCTTGGTTGTATATATATATATATATAATTACGTAGAGGTGGATAATTGTATAAAAATATTTTTTTTTTTTTTTTTTTCATCGTTGCTCAGTGTCAAGTAGTTATACCATGAAAATGCGAGGTTGAACCCAGGTTATGCGATTAGATGCGAGGTGGCTAACCATTCCCACTTCTTCATCCGCATTGTATAAAAATATTTATAATTTGATTTAATTATTTTTTTTTGGTTATAATTTTTTTTACTATTTTCTTATTTACTAATTACTAAATTATATTTAATTTTAAAGTGTAACTTGTTTTTGTGAAATAGTTTGTTGTAATTTCTTATCTCCCCTTTATTTTTTGTAAGCTCGTATAAGAAAAACATATTTTTTAAGAAGTGAGTAATGATTGAGAGGAAGGTACACCTTTTATATAAATTTTAGGTTAAAAAATCATTAATACTAATGATTGAGAGGAAGCACAAGTCGCGAGTTTTTAGGTTAAAAAATCATTATTAATACTAATGATTTTTAGGTTAAAAGACGGTGACAATGCGAACGATTTTTTAGGTTAAAAATTATCGGCCCTAATTTGAAAGAGAAAGTTTCATAAAAAGTTATCACAACTCTACCTTGAAAGCTTAAAAATTTTCGGCCCAAAACTTAAAAATTCTCGGTCCATTTGGTTTATATTTATTTGTGAAGGCCATGTCATCATTCTTTTGCTGAAATTGAATTTGGTGCTGACACCTAAGCATTTTTGTGAAAATCACTTCACAAATAATGTCTTAGGGATATATATAGTATAAATTCCAAAAATAAAATAAAATAATAATCTGACACCCTCATCACAAGTTACAATACTAGTACACACAGTAACCCCACACATGTATATATAAAGAGGCTAATATCACCAGCACATAGATTCCAAAAAGATAATAAACAAATCAAAAATCTTCTCTGATGACCAAATAAAGAAACTTCCAAGATCTATTGTGAAGACTATGGAAGAAGAAGAAGAAGGTGACTATTTCAATTGTTGCTTCAAAGAGATTAATAGTAACATGACAATAAACAAGAAGATGATGAAGAAGAATAAGAAGAAGATGAATAATCAGAAGAGGTTTAGTGAGGAACAGATCAAATCACTTGAAGTTATATTTGAGAGAGAGACAAGGCTAGAGCCAAAGAAGAAGGTGAAGTTAGCTAGAGAGCTAGGGTTGCAACCAAAACAAGTCTCTATATGGTTTCAGAACAAGAGGGCTCGTTGGAAATCTAAGCAGCTTGAGAACGAATACAATATTCTTAGATCCAACTACAGCATTTTGGCTTCACAATACGAAATTATTAAAAAAGAAAACCAGGCTCTTGTTTCTGAGGTACACTATTTATCATCATTTATATTTCTATCTTTAATAATAATTAAAAGTAGAATTAAATGTTATTATCCTTCTATAGAGTGAAGGAATATTTTACATTATAACTACATTTCTAAATTAAAACTTTAGTATATACACAAGCCTATAAAATCTTACAACAACACATATCATGTATTTATCTGGTAAATATATATAATTGTTCTCTAATTAATCTATGTTTGCAGTTGCAGAGCCTAAATGAAAAGATGCAAAGATCTAAAGAAGAAAGGCATGATGATCATGAGTGTTGTGGTGATCTAGGAGTAGCTATAAGTAGCAGCACAGGGACAGATAATGTAAAGTGTGAGCCAGAAGTGAGATTAAATCAAGAGATTATGCTATGTAATAATAATAATAATAATAATAATAATGATGATGATAACAACAACATTAAGACAGAATTATACTTCGGATTAGAGGAAGAGACAAATTATGATGATCATAATGAGATGATGAACATTGTTGAACAAGCTGATGATAGTTGCTTGACATCATCTGATCATAATTGGGGAGGCTTTGTACATTCAGAGTCTTTCTTATTAGACCAATCTAGCAGCAATTACCCTTGGTGGGATTTTTGGTCTTAATAAAACTTAAGTTAATAAACAGAAAGGGTGTGTATAGTTTTGTAGATTATGTATGTGTTGAGAATAATAAACTTTATTTAGTTTAATGTACTATTTACTATAATATATGTTCAGTACACTTTGAGACAAAACAGAACTTACTGATTATAGAATCCAAACCCCTAAATTGCAGATTGTAGCTTTACGTTTGTGTCACGTCCCGCTTTAGTTCTTAAAACTATTTCAAGCCTTTTATTTGAAGGCCCATTTCAAATTAAAAGCCTGTACTAAACAGAGGCATTGAAGCCCAATTATAAAACCTTTAAATAAACGACGTCGTATTTGACAAAATCTCATCATTGGGATTTAGGCAGACGAAGCTTCTTCTATACTATCGTCATTGATCACTTCCATGACCAAATGGTATGGAAAATCTCTGAAAATATGTAGATAAAACGTCTACATATCTATATATATCTATATATAGATATATATAGATATTCTACTATTGATCGACAAATTTATGATGTCAAATAATTAAATGATGGCCATATATAGTGAAAACAAATTGGGAGAATCACAAAACTACACCATTTGAATTACATTTCACAAAATTACACATTTTCTAAAATACTTCACAAAACTACACTTAAACACTCAAAATTAAATCCAAATAAATTTTACTCACACAATCTTACCGCCTTAATATTATACCCTAAACACTAATTAGCGACTAAACACTAATTAGCGAACCCAAATGAAAAGATTTTAATTTTGATAATTTTTACAAGGGTAAATCAAGCTTTTAAAATTTTGAAAATGTGAAAATATTAAATTAGGTGTAGTTTTGTGAAGAAAAGGTTGAAAGGGTGTAGTTTTGTGAATTTATCTACCCTAAACACTAATTAGCGAACCCAAATGAAAATATTTTAATTTTGGTAATTTTTAAAAGGGTAAATCAAGCTTTTAAATTTTTGAAAGAGTGTAAATTTGTGAAAATATTTAATTAGGTGTAGTTTTGTGAAGGGAAGGTTGAAAGGGTGTAGTTTTGTGAATTGAATTATAAAACTACACCATTTGAATTACATTTCACAAAACTACACCATTTCAAAATTACTTCACAAAACTACACATAAACATTCAAAATTAAATCTAAATAAACCCTACTCACACAATCCTACCCCCCTTAATACTATACCCTAAACACTAATTAGCGAACCCAAATGAAAATATTTTAATTTTGGTAATTTTTAAAAGGGTAAATCAAGCTTTTAAATTTTTGAAAGGGTGTAAATTTGTGAAAATATTTAATTAGGTGTAGTTTTGTGAAGGGAAGGTTGAAATGGTGTAGTTTTATGAATTCCTCAAATAGGGAGAATCACAAAACTACAAAATAAGAGGTACAAGAGTTGATCTCTTGCATTTTTGGTAGGCATTACATCTAAAAATTCACTTAAATCCTCCCAATAATCATGGTCTTAGAGCATCTCCATTCGAAAACCCTTATATGACGTTTTAAGTTTTTTATTTAGTTATTTTTGATTTATTTTTGATTTTAAGAAACTTGATAAGAATATTAATGATTTGTTCATCCATTGATAAGAAGTTTTTAATAGTTTAAATTATATTATGATGTTAAGAATTAAGCATCGTCATCAACTCTTTTTATGTCGACTTGCATATATCCAAGGGTTCTTGTGATAATTAAATATCTAAGATCTTTTATCTAATAAAAATATAGTACAAGAATGATGATGTTAAAGGCATATTGATGAGGTGGTAACCAAAATTTTAACATTTTGTGTTGAATAAAAAGAACTAGTTAAACCATGTATAGTTTTATGAATAAATGATCGAAAGAACGTAGTTTTGTGAATAAAAAGTGAAAACAACGTAGTTTTATGAATAAAAGGTGGAAAAATGGTAGTTTTGTAAATTTCTCTTTTTATTTATTAAACTCATGAATAGGTTTCCATTGGAGGGATAAAATTTTAATTTTGGTAATTTTTTAAAGGTTAAATCAAGTTTTTAAAATTTTGAAAGGGTGTAAATATGTGAAAATATAAAATTAGGAGTAGTTTTGTGAAGTAGGGGTTGAAAGGGTGTAGATTTGTGAATTCCTCAAACAAATTTAGACAGAAAATCAATTAACAACGGTTTAGATTAATATGCCCCTTCTAAAAGGGCAACGAACACACATTTATCATGTAACGTTAAGTTCTATGTATTGGGATGTCTCTTCCTAATAAATTGACATATCAATACTCATTACTCATCAAATGGCATATATAAATATATATATTTCGGACATTAATGGACATAATTGCAAATAGTGTCCTCCCTTTTTTAGATGATGACTAAACATTCAATTTTAAATTATTTTAGGTCCATATGTTTCTATATTTGATGTTGGTAATAGGCGATATGTCAAGAGATATGTCAAGAGATATGTCAAGATCCGTATCTTTACCGAATAAGGAAATAACGTTCGAATTAGGAAATAGTTTATTGTATAAATACCTTGTAAAATATCAATAATAAAGACACGACGTTTTAACCTTATTTCATGGTATCAGAGCTGAAGACCTTTGACCTAAACTAAACGAAAAACACGAGCCGCCGCCGCCGCTAAAACCTAGTCGCCGCCGCCGCTACCGATGGCAAACCAGATGGTTCTCGCCGATACAACTCCTCCTCACTACAAGCTCGCTGCTGCGGACAACCCCGGAGCACTCATATCTTCCGTCACGTTGAAGGAAGATAACTACTCCGAGTGGTCTATCGAACTACGAAACTCTCTTCAAGCAAAACACAAACTAGGGTTCGTAGATGGCCTTATTCTCAAACCAGCCGTCGATCCGGAGTTATCCTTGTGGCTTGCTGCAAACTCCATGATCGTTGGTTGGATTAGGACATCCATTGACCCGAAGATAAGATCGACGATTGCCTTTGTTCCTGAAGCGTTCGCGTTGTGGGAAAATCTCAAGGCTCGTTTCTCGTGGGTAACGGCGTGAGGAAACAAGTCTTGAAAGATGAAATCTCCTCTTGTCGACAAGATGGACAAACAATATTAGAATATTATGGACGTTTGTCTAAACTGTGGGAAGAGTTGGAAAACTACAGAACTGGTCGTGTGTGTAGTTGTGAAGCGGCTACGGATATTGCAAAGGAGAGAGAGGAAGATAAAGTCCATCGGTTCATGTTTGGGCTCGATCAACCGAGGTTCGGTAACATCCGATCGACGATTACGGAATCGATCTCTACCGAGTTTAAATCAAGTGTATTCTCGCGTTGTTAGAGAAGAACGAACTTGAACGTGATGAATTCGAAGGAAGGTACAAAAACGGATGTCGTCGGGTTCGCCGTGCGTTCGAACTCGTCACCGCGAGATCGTCTCGGGTCACGCTCACGAGATCGATCCTCCATGTCCTGTACTCACGCAACCGTCAAGGACACGAGGCGTCGGAGTGCTTTCAAATCCATGGGTACCCCGGCGGTGGTATGAAGAAAACGGGAAGAATGGAGCAACACGTGGAACAACTTCGGATCAACATATGTATCGGAGAATATGTCGAGCCGAGAGAGGATCAACATCGTATCGAGAGACTAAGTCAAATCGAGAGGTGGACGAGCAAGTAGAAGTATTGGACGAGGTCGTGGAAAGGTTGTGGCCAATGCTCGAGCAGCAATTGGACAAAATCAGATTGCACAACTAATTGATCTTCTTCAAGCTCAACGACCAAACACCTCCTCGGAACGACTGTCGGGTAAAACTAGTCTCGCTGATGTAATTATTGATACAGGGGCATCGCATCATATGACCGGAGATTGTTCTTTATTGATCGATGTTGTTGACATCGTCCCTTCTCCGGTAACGTTTCCCGATGGAAACGCCTCTAAGGCCACAAAACGTGGAACTTTGATGTTGACTTCTGAATATTCACTTCCTGACGTATTATTTGTTCCGGATTTTACGTGTACCTTGATCTCGGTTTCTAAGTTATTGAAGCAAACGGAATGTATCGCGATATTCACTGATACGTTGTGCTTTTTACAGGACCGTTTTACGAGGACTTTGATTGGAGTGGGTGAAGAGCGTGAGGGAGTGTACTATTTTACGGGTGTTGTAGCTGCTCGGTCTAACAAAGTCACCAAATCGTCGACCGTGTCGGGACTCTTGTTGCATCGAAGATTAGGACATCCTTCTGCTAGTGTTTTGCATTCATTTCCAGATTGTGATCGAACCTCAAGTGCTTTAGGGGAGATCAAAAGTTGTGACATTTGTTTTCGTTCTAAACAAACACGTGAAATTTTTAATCATAGTATTAATAAAGCCGATGAGTGTTTCTCCCTTATTCACTGCGATGTATGGGGTCCGTATCGTTCACCTTCCACGGGGGGAGCGAGTTATTTTTTGACAATCGTTGACGACCACTCTCGATCAGTGTGGACTTTCCTTATGTCGGCTAAGTCGGAAGTGTCTCGCTTGATTCGAAATTTTGTTGCGATGGCCGAGCGACAATTTGGGAAATCTGTCAAAACAATCCGTTCCGACAACGGATCAGAATTTATGTGTCTCACTTCTTACTTCCAAGAACACGGGATACTCCATCAAACTTCGTGTGTCGATACTCCTCAACAAAATGGACGTGTCGAAAGAAAACATCGTCATATCTTAAACGTAGCTCGCGCGTGTCTATTCCAAAGTGGTCTACCGGTTAAGTTCTGGGGTGAGAGCATTCTCACGGCAACGCATCTCATCAATCGCACGCCTTCCTCGGTGTTAAAAGGGAAAACTCCGTACGAAGTTCTTTTTGGAAAAACTCCTTCGTATGCTATGTTGCGTGTCTTTGGATGTCTTTGTTACTCTCATCATAGGAACCGTAACAAAGATAAGTTTGGTATGCGTAGTCGTAAATGCGTCTTCGTTGGATATCCGTTTGGACAGAAAGGATGAAGACTTTATGACCTCGAGACCGGAAAATTCTTCGTGAGTAGAGATGTACGATTTCTAGAGGACAAGTTTCCGTTCTCGGAGAGCAAGGAATCGCTCCCACATATGTCAAGATCCGTAGACCACGAGTCTGATCTTTTCGATGATGAGGAATCACCATTAGATGTTAACTCTACACCGGTTACACCTTCTAGCACAATTGATGACATAGTTGCTGAGATAGTTGCTGACATAGTACCTGACACAGTTGCTGACGCAGCTACAGAAGACAACCAAGAAACGAACATATCCGAGACAGACCTTACACCATCATCTCCTGGTTTACCTGAGTTGTTGGGTCGAGGACATCGAACTCACAAGCCGTCTGTTCTTCTCAAAGATTACGTGACACAACATATAGTACACTCTGACACTCCTCACGCTGATACACCCGGTCTCTCCGATCCTAGTCTTCCTTCGGTCTCAAGTAAGATCCTTACACCCTTAACACATATGTTGAAAGTTTCAGGTTATACGTCGAATCATGTTGCTTACATGGCTGCGATTCTGGATAGTACCGAACCTTGTCATTTCAAGGATGCGGTTCTTATCAAAGAGTGGTGTGATGCAATGACGGCTGAGATAAGAGCATTGGAAGACAATCAAACTTGGGAGCTCACCGATCTCCCACCTGGTAAAACGGCGATTGCAAGCAAATGGGTATATAAACTTAAATTCAACTCGGATGGCACGCTAGAGCGACACAAAGCTAGACTCGTCATCATGGGAAACCGCCAAAAAGCAGGGACAGATTTTGACGAGACATTTGCACCTGTAGCAAAGATGACGACAGTGAGATATCTTCTTAGTGTCGCTGCAGCTAAAGATTGGGAGGTGCACCAAATGGACGTACATAATGCGTTCCTCCATGGTGACCTTGAAGAAGAAGTCTACATGAAGCTTCCACCAGGTTATCAATCGTCTGACCCAAACAAGGTTTGTCGCCTTCGGAAGTCGCTCTATGGTCTACGACAAGCTCCACGGTGTTGGTTTGCGAAACTCTCCACCGCGTTAAAACAGTTCGGATTTAAACAAAGCTACGAAGACTACTCACTTTTCTCGTTAATTGAGAATGGGAGCGTATTACACATTCTCGTGTACGTTGATGATTTTGTTATAGCCGGCAACAACCTTGAAACAATCAACAAGTTTAAAGGTTATCTCAACGAATGCTTTCACATGAAAGATCTCGGAAAGTTGAAATATTTTTTGGGTATCGAGGTATCACGGGGTCCGGATGGTATATGTCTTTCTCAGCGTAAGTACGCTCTCGACATCATAGCTGAAGTAGGGCTCTCCGATTGCAAGCCCTCAACTGTACCCGCCGAACTCAACCACAAGCTCGCATCAGCCGAAAGTCCGTTGTTCGCTTACCCGGACAAGTATCGTCGTCTTGTAGGTCGGTTTGTTTATCTCACCATTACACGACCTGATTTGTGTTATATTGTGCACATCTTATCACAATTTATGCAGAAGCCTCTACAAGCACATTGGGATGCGGCCTTGCGAGTTGTTCGGTATCTCAACAAAGCTCCCGCTCAAGGTGTCCTTCTGCGATCGGATAGCGAGATCAAGATTACAGCGTATTGTGATTCTGATTGGGCAGCATGTCCTATCTCGCGACGCTCTCTCTCTGCCTACGTAGTATACTTGGGTGACTCTCCCATCTCTTGGAAAACAAAGAAGCAAAAGACGGTATCATGTTCTTCCGCTGAAGCCGAGTATCGGGCCATGGCCTACACTCTTCGAGAATTGAAATGGATTCATGCTTTGTTGGGAACATTCGGTGTTCCTAATTCTGACCCGATGACGCTACATTGCGACAGCCAAGCGGCTATTCATATAGCCAAGAATCCGGTGTTTCACGAGCGTACAAAGCACATCGAAGCGGATTGTCACCAAGTTCGGGACGCGGTTCAATCCGGCCTCATTAAGACGGTTCATCTATCAACCAAAGAACAAGTCGCTGACATGTTCACCAAAGCGTTACCAAGACCAACATTCGAATATCTTTTGTCCAAGTTAGGTGTCCATGATCCTGGATCACCAACTTGAGGGGGGGTAATAGGCGATATGTAAAGAGATATGTCAAGAGATATGTCAAGATCCGTATCTTTACCGAATAAGGAAATAACGTTCGAATTATGAAATAGTTTATTGTATAAATACCTTGTAAAATATCAATAATAAAGACACGACGTTTTAACCTTATTTCAGTTGGCAATTAGTTTATAATGAACAAAACTATGGCTAGTTGAAATTATCTTATGAAAATGGTAAGACGGTAACAACATTCATCTTTATTTGTTAACGCAACTTATCTTTTTATTGTCTTCGGTCCTCACGTTACGAGTGCATATTAATTTCTTAGTTGAATAGTTTAATTCAAAATATGAATTATTTTTTGAAGCTGATAAATGCAACCTGATATTTTTTTTTTTTGTCATCTTGATTATATTGAAAAAACCAAAGGTATTATAAAGGGTGAGATGCGTTTTTGAAATACGAAGACGGCTATCAAAACTCGAAAGACTAAACCGAGAAGATGCCAAAGCTAAAAACCCAAACAAGGGAGCCAAAAGAGAGAACAATACTACAAGTCCAAACCCAAAGAAACCAAAAAATTACTAATGAGCACCGATGCGATGGGATCTTGAAGCATTATTACGAAGTCGATAAACAAACCGAGAGCTCTCGACAAACACCGGGAGACGCCAAGGTTGAGCCAAAGAACAAGAGAAACGAGGTGGTTCCGAGTTCCATCCCTACTAGAGGCATCGGAAACAGAATCTAACCTCCTCAACTAGCAACAACAATGACAACGAGACCGTAGGATTGCATAAGAACAGAGCAAAGGAACCCTGCACAAACTCGACACTAGAATACTCAAAGAGATCTAGAAAGTGACTAAGAACCCACAACAAAGAACACACCCTTAGTAATCAAAGGCTCCAAAAATAGGAAGAGGACTTGAACGGCCAAAGACTATAGCTAACTCAAAACAGAGATTCAGACACCATAAACCCACAAGCAAACTCGAACAGAGTCGAAGACACCATATCGTCGAAGAGATGTGTCTTATGCCTACAAGTCATCTCTCAAAATCAGATCTAAACCCGAGAAATCCACTACTCCACTAACCAAACAACAAGCTAACATATGAAGATCTTGGGCTTGACCGATTAACCCCAATTGCTCTTCTCCTCTTTTGAAAAGCGACAATCGATCGATCCAAACTAGAGAAGTACGCACCTTTGTAATCGTCGCAACGGACGAAAAAACAGAGAGGAGAAGAGAGTTTACATGAGTTCGGAGAGAGAGCAGAATTAAGAGGACAACGCCTTACAACCACAGAAGAGTTTCACCACGCCTTTACCAAAGAGAAATTGCATCAAACAACAGAGAAACACTAGTAGAACGACGGTGACGCCGGCGGGCCCTATTGCCGCCGGCGTCGACCAAACGAGCAAAGACGGCGGCTAGGTTATTTAGAGAGGAAAGGGGTGAATTATTAAATCAATGCAACCTGATATTGATAAAATAATTACATAAGTAAGTTTAAATTAAATCAACGGTTTGGCACATTTCAAAGTTTGATCAGACAATACTAACCGTTGATATAGCATTTAAACTTAAAGTACTTAAACGGTCAATAGTGAACCAGCTTGGTGGGACCCAGAGACCAGATGAAAACGAGTCATGTGAGGATAGTTTTGGTAATATAGAGTTACGAAAACACGCCAAGTGTGCATGAATCTGCCACGTGGCTTAAAACCGAGTAAGAGGTCATGAACTGTTTATTATCCAAGATTTGATCCAACGGCTGAAAATTAGGAGTGTGTACTTTTGCTCAGTGCGGTACGCCACATAGTATGAAAACACTAGATAGTCAATCTATTTGTGACCGATAAGAAAGTATTCCATATACGCGCACAAAGCAGGGGCGAACCCACGTGCTGACTTGGGGTGTTAGATGACCCACCAAATTTTTTTTCTTTTGTTAATTTATATACTAATTTTTTTTTTGTCATCACTTAATAGAAATTTTGAAACTCCAAATACAACTTATTCAGCCCATTTTTTTGACCCATCAAACTATTGTTAAAAAGCTAGACATAATATAAATACAATTAACTTTACTAATAGGAATCATATTAGAAACAAAAAATGAATATCTTTTATTAACCTAAACACATGCATATAAAATTAACCTAAAGTATCTAATATTAATTATGTTATTCTTCTACGTGCATAGAGAGCCACAGAGGTAAGGTTTTTTACCTTTTAATTGATATATCATTATGATTTTTTATTTTAAAATATAATAATATGACGAACAAGTTAACATAATAATATTTAAAAAAGTTTGTTTTCTATTATATTGAAATACTTTTTTTCTATTTTAGACGAAGTAAAGGAAAAATTTATGGATGATTTTTTGAAAAGAAAAGCTCCAGAGACATCTTACATTGATTTAGATAATCTACCTTCGGATCCTGCAGATCGGAAAAGAATAATAGATTATCATCCAAATCAAAGAGACGAAGTAATTCGAAAATATTTGATTACGGGTCCTTGTCAACCTCGGGGTCATACATTTAAACAAATATCGATAGGAAATACAATGAGGAGGTTTAATCCAGATTGGTTTGATGAGTATCCCAATTGGTTAGAATATAGTGTCAAGAAAGAGAAAACGTTTTGTCTGTGTTGTTATTTGTTTAGAGATAATACTGGTAAAAACGTAAAAAGAGACGCTTTTATCACTGAAGGATTCTCTGGGTAGAATAAATATAGAAAATCATTTACAGAGCACGTTGGACCGGTTGATAGTTTTCATAACAATGCAGTTATGAAATGTGAAAATTTGTTGAAACAAGATCAATCTATCAAGCATGCGTTGCATAAACAAGATGATATTGTGAAAAATGAGTATCGGATTCGGCTAAACGCTTCGATTGATATTGCCAGAATCTTGTTGCAACAGGGGCTACCTTTTCGTGGTCACGATGAAACGGAAGACTCTTCTAATAGAGGAAACTTTGTGGAGTTTTTGAAATACACTGCTCAACAAAACGAAATTGTGAGTAAATTAGTTTTAGAAAATGCTCCTGGAAACAATCAGATGTCATCTCCAAAGATCCAAAAAGATATTGTGCATTGTTTTGCAGAAACAATAATCAAATCCATTATTGAAGAAATTGATAATGATGTATTTGGTTTGTTGGTGGATGAGTCTGCTGATGTTTCTAATAAAGAACAAATGGCTGTGGTGTTTCGCTTTGTTGCTAAAACAGGGATAGTAAAGGAAAGATTCATAAGTATTACACATGTTAGTGAGACATATTCAGCAACCTTGAAATCAGCGATTGATTCTTTGTTCACTAGGTATGGATTAAACATCAAAAAGCTAAGAGGCTAAGGATATGACGGAGCAAGTAATATGAAAGGTGAATTCAATGGGTTAAAGGCACTCGTTTTGAAGGAAAATGCATCAGCTTATTATGTTCATTGTTTTGCGCGTCAACTTCAATTGGTTGTTGTGGCAGTTGCAAAGAAACATTTTGATGTTGGAGATTTTTTTGACATGATTTCTCTATTGTTGAATGTGGTGGGAGCTTCATGTAAAAGAAAAGATATGCTTGCAGAGAAATACAGAAAGACAATTGAAGAAGGAATAAGTGATGGTGAAATCAATACTGGAACATGATTAAATTAAGATATTTCTCTTCAAAAAGACCGGAGCTACTCGTTGGGGTTCTCACTATAAAACTCTATTGCGTTTGGTTGAGTTGTTTTCTCCCATCGTCGAGGTGCTTGAGTATGTTCAAAACGAAGGGGTAGATGACTCGAAAAGACGACAAGCACATGGTCTTCTTCGGTACTTTCATAGGTTTGATTTTGTGTTTTAATTGCAAATGATGGTACATCTTTTAGGACTCACATATAGCTTATCTATGGTTTTGCAAAAAAAAGATCAAGATATTTTAAATGTTATGTCATTGGTGAAATCGACTAAGAGGCAATTGCAACAATTTAGAGATGATGGGTGAAATTCTCTTATGATGAAAGTGTCTTCTTTTTGTGAGAAACATGATATCGAAAATCTTGACATGGAAGAAGATTTTGTTGACTCAAAAAAACCAAGAGCCAAAACAGGAGTGAAAAATATGCATCACTACAAGGTCAATTGCTTATATGTTGTTTTGGATTTGCAGCTGCAGGAGTTTAACGATCGTTTTAACGAGGTTAACACTGAACTGCTTATTTACGCTGCTTCTTTATCTCCAGTTAACTCCTTCATCGACTTTGATCATTCGAAGTTGATGAAGTTATCCCAGTTTTATCCAAATGATTTTAGTCATGGAGAGTTCATATCTCTTGAGCAACAATTACATATCTACATTGACAATGTTCGGAATGACGAAAGGTTTATTTCTTTAAAAAATCTTGGAGAACTTGCTCATATGCTAGTGGAAACACGGAAACATTTGTCACATCCGTTGGTTTATAGGCTTTTGAAGTTGGTTTTGATTTTGCATGTCGCTACCGCAACGGTTGAGAGATGTTTTTCAGCCATAAAAATTGTGAAGACACATCGACGTAATCGTATTGGTGATCAGTTTTTGAATGATTGTCTAGTTTGTTTTATCGAAAAAGATATATTCAAAACTATTATGAATGATAATGTGATAAAAATATTTCAGAAAATGAAAGAACGTAGAGTAATTTTGTAAATATTATTTATTTATTTTAATAACAATATTTAATTTTTTATTATATATTGAACATGGTAAAAAAAGTTTCTAGGTTCGCCACTTAGGTTCGCCACTAGCACAAAGTCTATATATGTCTTAACCTATTGTCTAAAGGTCAATAAGCGGTTATTTATGGTTAAACATATATATTTATTACTTAATTTCTTTCTTAACCATTTGTTTTTCTTTGCCGTTTGTTAACCCTTTTGTTAAATCGCAAATTGTGTAATTTTTTATCATTTAAACAGACATGAATGGTTAGATAAATATATATTTCGAAGTTGATTGGGTTCATTATTTACAATTTTAAACTATGAATTTTAATAATCATTAGAGATTGAGAATGTTCTTTGACAAAAACTATTTAATTTGGAATCTTTTACTTGATATACGAATATACTAAAATTTTAATAGCTTTTTGCTTGAATAAATGTCGCTTTCTTGTCGTTCTTTGACATTAAAAATAAAAAAAATGTTTGGCATGACCTCGATTTAGAACAATAAAAGAACTTGATGGAAATACTTCAATAGAGTTAAATTTATATGTACTGTTTTATCAATGTTTGCTAGTTTTCATAGATTTATGATAGGATCTCAAAATGTGACAATATTTTGTTATAGAAATGTGTCAATGTGTCGAATAATTAATATATAGTGATTAGGGTCGCCCAATGTCTTCTAGATAAGTCTATGCTAAATTTAGATTATAAAGCTTACTTTTTTCAAATTTAAGATGATATATAAAGAATATAATATAGTACTCAGTTTTAAATGTTAATATTTTTTAGTTTACGAAAAAACAGATGTAGACAAACCATTTGTTCAAGACCATGATTGCCCCCACGTCTTCGGAGATAACACACGAAGTGTCAACAGGTTTGTATGGTAAATTAATTTAACAAAGAACTAATCAAACTTTAATAATTGAATCTCTTGAAAATGTTTAGTATAATCCGAACTTAAGGTATATTTATACAATAGCATATAATTGTTGATTAAGTTACAGTCAACTAGATCATAGTATTAAGAATATGCAATTTATAACTATAATTCTGAATTATCTACATAAATAAATATGTTATAACAAAAGAGCTCTTTTTCACACCAAAAAATACAAAAATAAAAGAGTAAAAGACCTCTTCAATGATGACGTCATGCGAAGGTTCGAAGATTACGCGCGCAAAACCGTTAAGTCATGGCGGAGCTAAACCAATGGATACTATTTGCCTGTAATGGGACCGAAACGCATATGATTTTTTTTTTTTATATAATTACTAGGGGGTAGCTCGCCCTTCGGGCGACACTTTCCTTATATTATAATAACTTTTGTAAATTTATTTTTATTTAATTATTTATTTTGACACAATGGATTTGAATTTTTATTTGTTATCTATTTTTCTATTTTTATGATCATATTTTCTTCCTTGATGATTTAGTATTGTAATAAGTTTTAAGTAATTTTTTTGGTTTTATCATATACAATACTTGTATGGTAATGGTGGAACTGTTCTTGCAGCCTCATATAAAAGTATATAATATTTTTAGTGTTATTGGTTTCAATTTCCGATGTAGTTTAATATTTATAAAATATATTGTAATATCAATTTTAGAAAGGACTGTGAAATATAAAAGTTTTTTTTTTTTTTTTGAAAGCTCATTCAATATTTGGTGAAATGATTGAGGTTGAAGAATGTTTTTTTGTAAAAAAATATAAATTGTACGTATGTTGTGAAGTGTTACATACATTTTAATTTCTATAAATGTTTATGCTTTTATTTCTTTAAAAAGTTAAAATTTGTATTATTTTCGAACAGAAAGAGTAAAAAAGAAATAAAATTGTAACACAACTTATAAAATGGAATAGTAGGAGTATAATTTACACTTAAAGTTCCTAATGTTGTCTTAATGGTGAAACTTTCTTTTCCTAATTATCTTCTCTCTTTTCCTAATTATTTTCTCTCTTTATGTTCATGGCACTTTCGGTTATTATTCACCACCATTATTTTCTATAAATTTGATGTCAAACTTTCACTCCCATGATTTCTAAGATGTACTCTTTTTCACAACATAATTAATATAATTTATGTTTATATTTATATATACACACATATAATATGTCTTATATAAATCAACGAAAAATATGTCTTATATAAATATAAAACATAACTTTTTCACTTAAATGTCATTTATGTTCATCCTCTACATTACTCATACCTAAAAATCCCGAGTTTTTTTAACAAATGTAGCCAATGCAAATCAATTATCTAGTAAATGTCATAAATTTATCTAGTAAATCTTAGAAATTAAAACAATAAAAAATTAGTAAGTTATTTTCATTTTTAATTTCAATAAAAAAGAAAATTAATTAAGTTGCTAATTATAACATATGTACATTTGGTTAGTTCTATTAAATAACTATTTATTTTATCATTCGAAGTATGTATGTTTAGATTTATATTATGTTGATATATATATATATATATATATATATATATATATATATATATATATATTTATATCCATATATATATATATATATATTTATATATGCATATAAACATATATAAATTATATTCGACAAATTAAAAAGAGAATGTATTTACAAATTCTAGGTGTAACTATTAATTAAAATAAAATAAATTTTAATTATCAATGTATCATATATAATAACATATATGTAAACATAAAATATGTTCGCTATTGTTACAGATACTATGAAACTGAATTTGTAAATTATTGTAGTTAGTCGTTAATATTTATATGTATTATTTGAAGGAAAATATTTGTCTAAAGTTGTTAATTTGAAGGATTTTATATCCATATATCTATGTACATACACATATATATATTACACTCAACAAATTAAAAAGAGAATGTCTTTACAAATTCTAGTTATAACTATTAATTAAATTCTATTTATTGTGAAAGTAAAATATTATAATAAATTATTATTTAAAACTAAAAATCATTTTATGATGTGTCAAGTTTTTAGGAATTTGAAAGATGATGTGGAATCATGAGAAGAGAGAACATTATTCTTTATATATATAGATACATATTAATATGTACATCTTTTGAATGACGGTATTAATTTTTTAAGATAGACAATTAACGAATAAAAAAAATTAGTAACTTTATAAGAACTATTCGTACACTTATCAACACTTTGTATCTAAAGTGAAAATTTAATAATGCATTCAAACGTTACAATCGTGGACTATGTCGTCTATGCATAACGAAACTATTAAACATAGTAAATATTAGTACTGCAAGCGTGCAACTAACATATAAAAATATTTATTTTTACTAGATTATATAATAATAAAGTATCAGTATCATAAACTTGATGTCGTATGCTGTGAAATCAAGTATATATTTATTTTTACCAAGATGTAACGTATTTTGATGGGAACTGAGTCTGTAACTTATACATGTTCGATTTAAAGAAACTTAGACCATCTCCAACAGAGAAACCACAAAATTTCTTAACTATTCAGTGGGGTCCATGAACAGTTGGTTTAAAAAAAAATAAAAAATAAAAACGGACCAATCATAAAATAGGCCGCCACGTATGCATGAATAGTTAAGATCTGGATTTTAAATAAGAAATATAAGATTCAGATCTTAACTATTTAGGTGGGCTCTACATGCTAAGATCCCGTTAAAAAACACCATTGGACTTGCTCTTAGAAAGGAATAAAAGTTAAAATTAGTATATGATATATAACCTACAAGGTGAGACAATAAATGAAATTACATTAGCTTACAAATACAATGAATATACAAGAGTGGGTTTACAAAGTTCCATCAGTTTTACATCTCTGGATATTACGTTTTTAAATTTGTAACTGATTTTTCAATAAAGTTTTGGAATAAACATTCATTATACAGTCATCCTTTCCATTATATGAAAGAAAAACGGAGCTTACGTTTTGTTTGATAAAATTATGAGGTTTGTTTGTTAAATAGTGGTCTAGATTAATTTTTAATGACTTTAAATTTTTGCACCTTTAAGTTTGATGTTTGTATCATATAGCCTTTTAATTGATTGTATTTTAATCAACTTTTTTCTTGTGGTTGAAAGGCTTCGCTTTTTTTAAAAAAATATCTTAATATACAATCTTTATTTGGATTTTGGCATATGTTTAATCAACAAACACTGTTATCAGTACCCTCATAATCCATAGCATTAGTTTTGTTGGTAAACTTCACAAAAATAACAGTGGACAAAGATATAATCTCATGTTTAATATTTTGTATATTTCAAGCAAGCAAATACAAACTTTCCCAAATACATGAACTAAAAAAATACAAATAAAATACTGACGTAAAATAGAATGAAATACACATAAAAAGAGCATTAACAAAAGGTCCCCTTGGAATATAAAACCATTAACTAAAATAAAATAAATTAAAACTATATTTTTTGAAATAAACTATAAAAATTAACCAAGAGGGACATCTGTTATTTTCTATATAAATACCTTGAGAGCCAACGTTTCATCTTCAAGCCCACAGCAAAACAAACACTCCTCTATCTCTCCTCTCTCTCTTTCTCTCTGTGTTTTGTTTTCTCTGCTTCTATGGCCACGAAGCTCGACACAAGTAGTTTACTCTTTGCTCTATTCTCAAAATGTAGCCTTCTTACACAAACCCATCTCGCTTTCTCTCTCCTCATAGCCTCTCTCGCTTATCTCACTCTCTCTCTCTTCTTCTGGTCTCATCCCGGAGGACCCGCATGGGGAAAATACTTCCTCCACCGCCGCCGCAGAACCACCGTGATTCCAGGACCAAAAGGCTTACCTTTTGTCGGAAGCATGTCTCTAATGTCAAACGCTTTAGCTCACCACCGCATAGCCGCAACCGCAGAAAAATTCGGAGCCAAACGTTTAATGGCGTTTAGCTTAGGAGACACTCGCGTGATCGTCACGTGCAACCCTGACGTGGCTAAAGAGATATTAAACAGTCCGGTTTTCGCTGACCGGCCGGTTAAGGAATCAGCTTATTCGCTTATGTTTAACCGCGCAATTGGTTTTGCTTGTTACGGCGTTTATTGGAGAACGTTGAGACGAATCGCGTCTAATCATCTTTTTAGTCCCAAACAGATCAAACGGTCAGAAACGCAGAGACGCGTGATCGCGAATCAGATCGTGACGTGTCTCGCAAAACAGAGTAATAACAGAGGACTCTGTTTTCCTCGCGAGTTGATAAAAACGGCGTCGCTTAATAACATGATGTGCTCTGTTTTCGGAAAAGAGTACGAGCTTGAAAATGAACACAACGAAGTGAGTGAGCTTCGTGATTTGGTCGAAGAAGGTTACGATTTACTCGGTACGCTTAATTGGACCGATCATCTCTCGTGGTTATCGGAATTTGATCCTCAGAGAATCCGGTTTAGATGCTCTAATCTCGTACCGAAAGTAAACCGATTCGTTAACCGGATTATCTCTGAGCACCGTGATCGAACACGTGCCCCCACGAGTGACTTCGTCGACGTGTTGCTCTCTCTTGAAGGTCCGGATAAATTATCCGACCCGGATATCGTCGCCGTTCTTTGGGTATGTACACGTGGATTTTTAATTCAATTAAATCATTTATTGTACTAAAGTAAGTAAAATTTAATTTGTGGGGCCCGTTGTTTTCTAGGAAATGATATTTAGAGGAACTGACACGGTGGCAGTTTTGATCGAGTGGATTCTCGCTAGGATGGTCTTGCATCCAGAGATCCAATCAACGGTTCACGATGAGCTTGATCAGATCGTGGGGAGATCGAGAGCCGTAGAAGAATCTGACGTGGCATCTTTACCATATCTAACGGCTGTGGTGAAAGAAGTCTTGAGGCTTCATCCTCCGGGCCCACTTTTGTCATGGGCCCGTTTAGCAATAACAGATACAATCATCGACGGCCATTTAGTTCCAGCGGGGACCACTGCGATGGTCAACATGTGGGCCATATCGCACGACCCGCACGTGTGGGAAAATCCGTTGGAATTTAAACCAGAACGGTTTGTAGCAAAGGGAAGTGAAGTTGAGTTCTCGGTTCTCGGGTCGGATCTTAGGCTTGCACCGTTCGGGTCGGGTCGTCGGGTTTGTCCTGGGAAGAATCTTGGTTTGGCTACTGTTACGTTTTGGACTGCGAAGCTCTTGCATGAGTTTGAATGGATTAAACCGTATAGTGACAAGACCGTTGACTTGTCTGAGAAACTGAAGCTCTCTTGTGAGATGGCTAATCCTCTTGCTGCTACATTGCGCACCAGGCGCAGTTTAGCTACATGATATGATTATACTTATACACTTTAAAGGAAGAAGAAGCAAGTGTGCGAAACTAATTATAGTTTAAAATAAAGAAATGGCATAGAAAAATAAATTTATGAAGCTTTTATGTTTATCTAACGTTCGATAAGCGACGTGTTTGGTGGTGTGTGAGGTTTGATGATGCATTGTAAATACTATATAATGAAAACATTTATTAATACAAACGTTTGGTGTTATAGAAAAAGTTTAATCTCCTTGTTTTAATGTTATTATCGTATGAAAACATAATTCACGTACGGCTGCATGGAATGGATTATAGATTCCGAATACATGAGAACAGTCTTTGCTTGCAGAAGAACATTAAACTCCAGATTACATGCATAATAATATTGGTTGAAATCGCTTTAAATTGAAAGTGAAAAGAATGTGACACATTAATTGTTAAAAGAGTGGTGGTATTTTATGAACCAATGAAGAGCAGGCACATAAGCATTGAGAAAGAACAGAATATGGACAAGATTTGGATTAAATGTATAGTCTAATCATTTAAAATTGAGAGATCTAATAAAAAAAGTGGATAAGCATATCTATCAAGATTTTTAAAATGGTCGACAAATCTTCACTGGTTTGTGCCAATTTAAATTATTTTTATTCCATAATATTTTTGTTACATTAATTAATATTTATTATATCACCCGTTTAAAATTTGTTACATAATATTTATTCTTGGTTTAGTTTGTTGAGCTGTTGTAGCGTTTACCATGATCTTTGATAATAAAACCATGGCCGGAGTTAGGGTTCCGGTGAAGACTAAGATGAACGCCGGGATCATAATAAGCCTCCGTTGAATTGTACACAACGGAGCTATTTATCATCTGAACGTTACTATTCACAAAACCATCCATTGGTAAGTTATTTTGATCGCCATTATTAATATTGCTATGCTTCTTTGACTTTAATTCTTCTTTTACATCTTTCCTGACGCCACGTGTCTGTCTAGGTGACCGTAGGATCTCCATAATAGCTCCTTTGTTTTCACCTGAAATGTTAATGACGCCTTGTTTGCCCGTAATGACATCATGATCAGACTCGTGTTGTTGTTGCTCCTCGTTTGATTCATGCACCATGTTTGTTTTCTCCGAAGATGTAAGTATGTTATTGTGATGAGTAGTCTCGTGGTCGTGGCTAGTTTTAGGTGGTTCTTGTTTCATAGACCGTGAAAACGTGACCAAACTCGGTTTAGCCTTTTGGACTTCTTTTGGTGGTAAAGGAGGCGAATGTGGAGTAGCCGAAGATGTTGGTGGTTCGATGATGCGACGGCCTGGAGGAGATTGGTGGCGGGAAGAGCGTGGGGTGGGACGGACAATGCTAGAGAAACGGTACCAAGGACGAGCCGTCGACATATATTTGATTTTGTTACTTGTGTTATATTTCATATTAATATGAATTTTCTTTGGATTTGGTATATGACTAGTTAGGTCATTTTATACATGTATATGCTTCGTCCTGTTAGACCATGTATATCAAAGGATAATAATAAAAAGTGTTTAAGAATATTTAATTAGTTTTTGTGTATATAATGTACAAACAAAATACATAAGCATTTTAAGCATTCTAAAGGTTTTATATAAGTGCTTATATAAGTGCTTAAATATATTTAAAACATTTATTAAAGTGCTTAAATAAGCATTGGTGCTTAATATAAATACTTATTATTTATTTATTTTATAAACCTAAATACATATAATTATACCTAAGCAACTATTAAAATCTTTTGATAAACATGCTCTTATAACACATTTATTAGAAAAATTAAGCAGAGTAACGAGAGGGAAGGTATCTATGCAACATTCATGAATTACGTTGCACGACAGGTATCACTTGTTGCTTTCTTCAAGCATTTTTTAGTTTGTTTGTGTTGGTTTTTCTCACTTTTAAAATATAAAAACAAAAATTTTAAATAGTTTTGGAGTAAATGTGTATTAGACTATTTGTTAACGCGAAACTTGATAAGGAAAGCACGAATTATACGGCTGTGGCAAATATAAAAGCCCAAATTGTTGACATCCTCTTATTAAATATGTTAATTAAATATGGGCTTTTCAGTTAAAATACTAATAAAGTTTGGGCTTTTAGTGAGTTTGTTTCACAAAGAAAATATAGCCGTGGACCGTGGTGGAAAATCTTATATATATATATATTGTTATCTTCCTCTCTTTCCTTTTTTCACGGCCGCTTTAGAAATTTCCTAAATTCTGAGAGAGAGAGAGAGAACACATAATAACAGAGATGATATTATATTCACTTATGGAGAGAAGCACGCAAAGCCTTTATCATCATACTGTTGTTTTGTTAGAACGACGAGGCGCGACCTTTAAGAATCCATTGTCGTTAAGGTATCGATCCGATTGATTTTTTATTTATTTTCGTGGTTAATTTTTTGATTTATTTTATTTTTTAATAATCAATATAGGATTTGAGTATTGTTGGGTTACGATACAATTTTTGAATTTCTCGACATGCTTGGCTTAAATTAATCTGTGAAAGGAGAGGAAATATATATTTAGGTTTGATTTTGATTCTAGGATTTGTTAGGCACGAATTTGGTTATGAATGTTTCAAATTATGCAGATTTGTTATTGAATTTAGGTTTTGTTTGTTTGCGTTGTTAACATAGCCACCATGAAAAGGTGATATTTGTTGTAAAGAGAATAATACATTATTACTTGGTCATCATCACTTTTGTTGGTGTTCGAATTAATACACGCCCATTAACGGCGTGGCCGCCGTAGAATTTAAGTCGCATCCCTAAAAGCGCAAAGTGGATGGGCCGAAGGGCTCATATTCGACTACTATCGGTTCGACGAGAAGACGAGGGGGGTGAGCGGACTTCGACGGTTAAAGAGATCGATGACGACATAACGCCGCTTTAAGTGTATTTAATTCGTATTAATGAGCCGAGACTTAAATGTCTCTATTTGTAAATTATAGTATAAATAGAGGAAGAAAGCGAGGGAAAAGCGCGTCTCAATTCCCAAGAAAGAACCCATATATTCTTATATCAATAAAATTCTCTTATACTAAGTTTTTAGCCTTCGTTTTCTTTTGCTAATTTGATCTATTAAGCCTCCAATTCCCGTTCTTATCCCATACAAATCGTCGTTAACACAATTTGGCGCTGAAGGAGGGACATTGATAGATCACCTTTAATTAAGTAACGAGAGGAAAATCAAACCACTTCTCATGGATGTCACCGACTCTCAAAACGTCTCATCCGTCGACTTCGCCCAATTGCTCACCGACCTCCGAAGGTAATCACCGAGCAACGAAGGCGACCTCTACCCTAGCCGAGCGCTTCGACAAGATAGAAGGCGTGCTTACCAATCTCCGGCCTCCCAACGAGCGAACACCGTTGGCACCCCCACTCGGCCGGCAACGGCGAATGACGGACGAAACTGCGAGGAGCCAACGCCGACTTCGCGACCCGCACCGAAGCCTCGCGCGGAGCGGACCTAGGCGGGAAGGATTTCGAGGAGATTCGAACCGAGATCCGGGAATAAACTCGAAAATCCACGAAGCAATAAGCTCCGCTCCGAAATCAACCGAGTTATTGAAGAAACCGGGCGAACCCCGTTTACACGGAGGATCGCATCGCCGCGCGTCCGCGATACAAGAAAGATCAAACTTCCGTCCTACGACGGAGTCGGAGATCCCAAGACACACCTCACCGCCTTCCGCATCGCCGCCGGGCGGCGGTGCGGTTCGAGGAGCACGAGCGAAGATGACGGCCTTTGTAGGTCGTTCGCCGAGAACCTCTCCCGTCCGTCCTTAGTCCGGTTCACCCACCTCGAACCGGCTCGATCGATAGCTTCACCGACTTCACCACCGCTTTCATCAAACAATACTCTATTTTCATAGACCGGGGACTCTCCGACGGCGACCTCGTGGAACCACGTTCGGGAGCGAGCCGAGCCTCCGAGAAAGTACATAACCAAGTTCAAGGAAATTCGTCCCGGATTACCGGGATCACCGATTCCACGGCGATCTCTCGCCTCAAACACGGTCTCGGCACGAGTCGCGCTTCCGCGAGGAGATCGTGATCAACAAGCCCACCGGTATCCACGATGCACTTCACCGAGCCACGGCTGGATGGAGCTCGAGGAAGACAAGCTCGCGATAAGCAAGAAATATCGACCGCCTCCTAAGACCACTCCCGCAGTCCGTCTAAGAAACCCGACAATCGCCGAGCCGGCCGAAGTTCGCAAACCTTCGCCGTGGGCGAGACTCGGAGGAAAGCGAAGCGGTTCGGCGCAAGCAACAAATGGGTCCGAGACAAGGATGCTTTTTGCGAGCTCCACGGTGTAAAAGGCCACGACACCAAGGATTGCTACCGTTTGAAAACCATCCTCATGGAGAAATGGTCCGCCGGCGACCTCGCCGATTTCGACCTCGAAACCATCGCTCGCCGAGAGAAGCGGACTTTCCTCCGTCGGAGTCGGTGGCGCATCGCCCAAAAGAGTCGAAACCGACAACGAGAACGAAGAAACTCCCAAGAAAAGGATCGATATGATCATGGGAGGGTCCAAGCTTTTTAGCTCATCGGTGAACTCCATCAAAAAACACCAAAGGAAAGTCGGGAAACCGAGCCCCGAATACGGGACACTCGACGGACCAATCATCACCTTCGAGGAAAAGGAAACTCTCCGCCTCGCCGGGCCCCATGACGATGCCCCGGTCATCTCGCCGGACATCGCCAATTTCGAGGTGTCCGAATTCGATCGACACGGGCGCTCCGTGGACCTCATCTTCCTTAGCACCCTCTCGAGGATGGGAATCGGTATGGAAGAAGTAGGGGGCCCCCGCCCCACTCATCGCCTTCACCAGTGAAACCACTATGTCACTCGGAACGATCCGTCTCCCCGTACTCGCCAAAGGAACTTCGAAGCTTGTGGAATTCACGGTCTTCGACCGCCTGCCGCGTACAACGCTATCCTCGAACTCCTTGGGCGTACCCGGATGAAGGCGGTTCCCTCGACCTATCATCGGTGCCTCGAGTTCCCTGCCCCGACGGGAGAGATACAAGAAGAGCGGACAAGGAGACCGCACGCTCTTACATACGAGCGGACACAAGCTCACCAAATAGCTCAATAGCAATCAAATAGCCAACGTCGCTCGACCCGGCGGGCCGAAAAGAAGCTCGAGGGGCGACGGCGTTAGCACCGAAGTATCGATTGATCGGAGCAATCCGTCCCGAACCGTCAAAATCGGAGTGCGGCTCTCGGATCCGCGAAGGACGAGGCGATTCGGTTCCTTACCGGCAACATACACTCGTTCGCACTGGGGCCCGAGGACATGACCGGATCGACCCAACGATAATAACTCATAAGGCGAATGTCGATCCGACTTACAAGCCGATCGAGCGAGAAAAAGAAGGAAGGGCGGGGGCCGACGAGCTAAGGGCGTAAACGACGAAGTACGAGAGACTCCCCGAACTTAGGATCGATCGGGGAGGTAAAGTATCCGGAATGGCTCGCAAATCCGGTCGTCGTGAAGAAAAAGAACGGGAAGTGGAGAGTATGCGTCGATTTCACCGACCTCAACAAAGCATGCCTAAGGACGCTTTTCCACTCCTCACATCGACCGACTCGTGGAAGCAACGGCCGGTCACGAACTCTTGTCTTTCATGGATGCCTTTTCGAGTTATAACCAAATCTCGATGCATCCGACGATCGGAGAAGACTTTCCTTCATAACGGACGGAGGGACCTGCGTTACAAAGTAATGCCGTTCGGCTAAAAAACGCGGAGCAACGTACCAAAGACTTGTCAAACGGAATGTTCGAGAAACAATTGGGCGAGGTCATGGAAGTACATATAGACGACATGCTCGTCAAATCATCAAAGCGGGGCGAGCATATCGAACACCTCCGACGGTGTTTCGATCTCCTCGCAGAATATGGCATGAAAGCTTAACCGGAAAAGTGCACTTTCGCCGTACCTTCGGAGAATTCCTCGGGTACTTAGTCACCAAGAGAGGGATGAGGCGAATCCTAGCCGGTCGACGCCCCCTCCTAAATATGCCTTCACCTCGAAACGTAAAGGAAACTCAAAGGCTCACGGGACGGATCGCGCCCTCGACGGTTCATCTCACGGTCGACGGATCGTTGTCTCCCTTTCTACAACCTTAAGGGGAAACAAAAGGCCGGGTTTGGGACGAGCAATGTGTGAAGAGGCTTTTAATCGGCTAAAGTCGTACCTCTCGAAACCACCGATCCTCGCTAAACCGGAGGAAGGGAGAGCCTCTTTTCTTTACATCGCGGTGTCCCTTCGGCCGTCGGCTCGGTCCTCATACGAGAAGATCGGGGCGAAACGAAACCGATCTTCTACACAAGCAAAACTCTAACCGATCCCGAAACCGGTGCCGATGATGGAAAAACTCGCCTCGCGGTTGTAACGGCGGCAAGGAAATTACGACCCTATTTTCGGTCCCACTCGATCATAGTGCTCACATCGCACCCCCTCGAACGATTCTACACGGCCCGAACCGGTCCGGAAGAATTTCTAAGTGGGCAATCGAACTCGGCGAATATGACGTGGAATATAAGCCCCGCGTTAGCACGAAAGCCCGGTACTCGCCGACTTCATAGTAGAACTCCCCGTGCGAGATCCCGAGTCCACTAACACTCTCCCCGGATCTTGCACGTTGATGGGGCCTCGTCCAAGCAAGGATCGGGGGATCGGCGTCAAGTTGCGATCGCCCGATCAAGAAGTCATCGAGCGATCGTTTCGGCGCGATTTCCCGCCTCGAACAACGAAGCGAATACGAGGCGCGATCGCCGGCCTTCGCCTTTCCATCGACATTGGGGTCGAGAAATATCTCGGTCTTCGCGACTCCCCCGGCTTGTTGTAAGCCGATTCTCGGGGGAATATTCCGCCAAAAGACGAAAGAATGGAGGCCCTACCTCGCCATCACCAAAGAACTTTGCAAAGAGTTCGACAAATTTGAGCTCGTCAAAGTCCCCGGGGGCGAGAAACACTTCGGCGGACGCCTTGGCGGCCTACGCATCGACTTCCGACCACGACATAAGAAGGAACATCTCCGTGGAATGCATCGACCGACCTAGCATCGATCCCGACCGGCCGGTCTTTGCGATCTGAAAGGGAATATAAGCGAGGAGTCCGCCCACGCGGCGAGAAACAATTATCGATGAGCGGCGGACCCCAATCCAAAACTACATCTTGAAGGGCGAACTCCCTTGAAAAATGGGAGGCTCGAAAACTTAAGGTCATCGGCGCCGGGTTTTGCATGATCGAGGGGGGCTGCAAGCGGAGCTTTCCGGGGGCCTTATCTCCTCTGTGTCCATGGAGAAGTCGCCGACACCGTCATGAGGGAAGTCCACGAAGGACTCGCGGAGATCATTCGGTGGTCGTCTCCTCGCCACCAAGGTTCGCGAGCGGGGGATACTATTGGCCCACCTTGACCGACGATTGCATTAAATATGCGCAACATTGCGAAAAGTGCCGGCGCCACGCTCCTTTCATCCACCGGCCGTCCGAAACCGTTGTCATCCGTCTCCGCCCCTACCCTTTCATGAGGTGGTCCATGGACATCATCGGCCCGCCGCACGAGTCAACCAACGGAGGAAATTCCTTCTCGTTTTAACCGACTATTTTTCCAAATGGGTCGAAAGCCGAGGCTTACTCCGCAATCATCGACACAAAGGTCCGCAAGTTCTTATGGAAAAACATCATTTGCGAGCACGGACTCCCGTACGAGATCGTCACGGACAACGGCTCCTAGTTCATATCAAAAAGTTCGAAAAATTCGCCGGACACGGAAAATAAAAGTACAATACTCTACACCTCGCTACCCGCGGGGAAACGGACGAGCGTGCGGCGAACAAGTCAATACTCTCTATAGTCTCGAGAAACGTCTCGATTCTCGGAAAGGAGGATGGCACGATGAGCTTGAAGGGGTACTGCGGGCCTACCGAACCACACCGCGCGGGCGACGGGGAAACTCCGTTCTCCCTCGTCTACGGAGTCGAAGCGATCGTCCCCGCCGAAGCGGCGGTCCCGGGATCGGGCGAACTCGGAACCCTCGATCGAAGCGGACAACGACGAGATGCTAAGACAATCTCTCGATAACCTAGATTTCGAAGAGAGAGATCGAGCGATGATCGGGATTCAAAACTATCGGCAATCCGCGTCACGATACTACAACTCGAAGACAAAGCAACGAACCTTATCGATCGGGGACCTAGTACTAAGAAAGGTCTTTGAGAACACCGCGAATATCGCGGCGGCAAACTCGGAGTCAAGTGGGAAGGACCGTACATCGTACACGAAATCATCCCGCCCGGAGTCTACCGTCTCAAAACCTCGAAGGGAACAACGTCAAAAGACCTTGGAACATCATGAACCTCGAGAAATTTTATGCTTAAATTCGCTCTATTGTAAACCGAACTACGTTTCGGGCTTGATCCCAACTCGGGTACGTAGGCGGCCCGTATCGTTTGATCGGGTCCGGCTATATAAATAAATAAAACCTTTTTTCTACAAAGGATATTCAAAAAGCGAATCACATTTAAAGTCATCCCAAACGAGTTCGACGAAAGAACTTTAACGATGCATATCGAGCCCTAATGTTCGCGAACGACCAACACGGTTCTACCAAAGAACTTAACGATCGAGTGAACGAACCGTATTTAAGCCATCTAAACGAGTTCGACGGAAAAGAACTTAACGATGCATATCGAACCCAAGAGTTCGCGAACGACCAACACGGTTATCAAAGAACTTAACGAATTCAAGCCATCTAAAACGAGTTCGACATAAAGGACTTAACGATGCGCATCTACACGATTCGACACAAAGAACTTAACGATCGAGCAAGCAAAAACATATTTAAAGTCGCCTAAACGAGTTCGACAAAAGAACTTGACGATGCACATCGAACCTCGAGTCCGCGAACGATCCATACGGTTCGCAAGGAACTTAAAGACTATAACAAATCGCTTTTCCGCAAAAACGACTAAGTACGCAGAAACAAAGATATTAAAAGCTAAGGAACGGATTCCACGAGGACAAAGTGATGTTGTGCTCAACGATACAATCTTTTTTAAAAAAAAAGGGAAGCAAAAAAAAAAAACACAAACAAAAAAAAGTTTTTTTTTTTTTTGGGACAGGCCCCTGTTTAAAGACATGACCACATTCATGTCTGACCTGCTTCATCCACCGCTCCGCTCTCTCCGCCCCGGCGCGACGACTCTTTCCTCGGCGGGTGCAACCTCATGATCCTCCCCGGCGGAGCGCGACCACCCGGGTTCGGACCCTTCGGAGCGAACGCCTTCCCTAAGGTTAAGGGCATCCTCGACGGTCGGTGGCGGTCATCGATCCCGAATTGATCGAAAGGTGCGGAGCCGGCGGTGTTACCTCCCGCGCGCCGCTTCATCGACCGCTCGTGGCTCCACAAGAACCGCAGAGCGGACTCACGGCGACCGCGTCCTCGGGGAGGCGGTGAAGCCTCGAACCTCTTGGCCGGCTCGTCCCGAGTCCGGCGAAGGAAGAGGCATAGCGGCCGGCTTCGCTTCGACCCGGCGGATCCTCGGCCATGCTCGCCGCCTCCGCCTCGAGGTCGGGGTAATCGCCCTCGGATCCCGACCGGGGAATTCGATTGGCTCGGATCTCGGCCGCTTCGCGCTCCACCCGAGATCGCTTCTTCGGGGAGCGAGGAGGTGGTCCTTCACCGGTTTATCACCGCAACCCCGTACCTTTGACATCGCGCCCGGCCTCGTGGGAGGAGAGTCGGAGATCACGATCCCGAAGTCTGAGGAGAGCCTCGTATTTCACCGACATCGCCCGTGAACTCTCCTCCGCCGCAATCGGCTCTCGCTCGAACCCGCGAGCTCTTCTCCCTCCCGCAATTTCGGCCCTTTTTAGCATAAGGGCCACCTTCGCCTCCATTGCGGCGGCCGTGTCCTCGCCTCGTCGCGTTGGCGGCGATAATCCTCGACTTGCCTCGGCCCTTGCCGCGTTCTTTTCCGACGCGATGCGCATGGTCTCGAGTGATCGCTCCGCCGGGCCAATTTCTCCTTGGCCTAGTCGGTCGAGCCGAAGAGATCGGGTTCGGTGAGCATCCCCTCGTACCCCGCAAAAAGGAGACGGTTGAAGGTCGTCGCCGACCGAAACGACGACCATGTGTAAGAACCGGAAAACATATACGTAAGCATTAACGAAAACAAAAAGAAGATGCGGGAGTCGTACCTCGCTAAGGCAATAGAGTGACGAGCGTATAAGTCCCTCACCGGGATCGCGCATGTTCTCGGCGCGGGATTTCGAGCCCCCGATACGAAAAAGGTCCGGAATAGGTTCGAGACCCGATCGCGATCCGCAAAACAAAACAAGCACACGTTAGCCCCGAAGCGAAAGCTGACCAGTTTCAAAAGGAGGGAGTTTCCCTACCACCGCGGTTCTCCGCATTCACAACGAGAGAGAGACCGATCTGCCGCCGATCCTCTGTTGGATCCCTCGCGGCGAAGAGTAGCCGGCTGGCCGGGCGACTTGGTTCACGCCGCCGGGCGGGGGCGGAGCGCTCCGAGCGGGCGATGGGGGGAGGCATGGTCGCCGCCGGCCTTCACGGGGGTCCGCGCTTCGCACCTCGTCCTCGAGTCGGTGCGGGGAGATGAGTCCGCATCATCGGCCCCCCTTTTTCTTTTTCGCCTCTCCGGGCTCTCCTCCTCCTCCTCCGCGTCGTCATCCGCACGAGGCGGGAGCAACCACGGCCGCGGCTCGTCGGGGGCTCGTTTGGAGGACCCGGTCAACCACCACGGCCGACTTTGGGTTTTCCCCGCTTGCCTTGAAGCGCGAGATCTCCTCCTTCTTGGCCTTTGCCGGGCGCGAGCCGGTCTCTCTCTCTTCGCCCGATAGGTCGGGGGAGATGACTCGCGGTGGCGAGGAGAGGCCGACTCTCCGAGTGTCGCTCTCGCGCGCGGACACAAGCTCCGTGGATCCTCTCCGGAGAAGGGAATTCCACTTCGACGAAGCCTCGACGGCGACCGGTAGAAGTCTTCGAAGCGCGTGAGGTCGTCGAGCGCGTACGGGTCTCGAAATAAATCACGTTTTATTTTATTAAGAGCTCTAAAGGGGCCGAGGCGAAAGCCCTCTATCCAAACTTTTTGTTTCCAAATCGAAGTATAAAACAAAAGAAACTCACCACAAGTCGCGGCCCATTTACGGCGGATGAATTCGTGCATGTCCCCGACGGAGGACTTTGTGACGCGGAAGAAGAAGTACGGGTCCATCCGGCCCGAGTCCTTTTCGGGGAAAGCCATACCCAAATTCCGGTTCGTGTTGGGGTAAATGGCGAACGTCCCACTCGTTTTCGAGATTCGGACGGCGAACAATTCCATCGGCTCGGGACGCCGAAGGCAAATCCGTCTCCTCTCGCCACCGTCGGGGCACATAATACCGATCCGATGAAGTTCGGCAAAGCTTGGGGGAAGGCGATACCTAGGCGGGTGCGGGTAGTATCGGCGCATCGGGATTGGGAAGGATAGTCGGCTCGGAGAAGTACGCCTCGTAAGCGCGGCGAATCCGGGGCGGACACTTTTTCGGCGATTCGCCCTCACGGGGCGGCACCCAACTCCACGCCTCGGGAATCGCACATGAGCGGCGAAGAGCTTCGAGGGACTTTTCCGTCGACAACGTACTCGGTAGGGGCCGAATTGGTCGGCGGCACGGGTAACAATCCGTCGTGGTTCTCTAGGGGCCATTTCTTGTCGAAAATTTATCGGTCGGATGAAGAAAAAAAGAAAGTGAAAGGTGAAGATTCGTTGTTCTTTCCCGAAGGATGAGCGAGTTTTTGTTGGCAAAGGATAGTAAGAAGACCCTCGTTCTTTTTCTCGCCTATTTAAATCAAATGTTAAAAGTGACGTCATCGGTTTTAAAGTGACGTCACGACGCTACGGAAACCGTGCGCCCCACCTTTTTGAAAAATCGAATCATTACCCTTTTAATATATTTTATTAGGGTATCGTTTAGCGAGATACTCGGGATCGGAAAAGATCTAATTGGCGGATTTTCCTCTTGCTTGATCAAGGAGCTCGCTTCTCAGCGTTTCGGTTCGGCAAGGCCTTTGGAAATCGCGAAGATCTAATCGGCGACCTACTTCCCCCGAATCAAGAGTCCGCTTATCTAAGTCCGATGAGTTCGACGAGAAAACATCGAACTTAGGGGGCCTTGTTGGTGTTCGAATTAATACACGGCCCATTAACGGCGTGGACCGAGGCCCGGCGAGAATTTAAGTCCGCATCCCCAAAGGGCAAAGTGGATGGGCCGAAGAGGCCCATATTCGACTACTATCGGTTCGACGAGAAGACGAGGGGAGGTGAGCGACTTCGACGGTTAAAGAGATCGATGACGACATAACGGCCGCTTTAAGTGTATTTAATTCGTATTAATGAGCCGAGACTTAAATGTCTCTATTGTAAATTATAGTATAAATAGAGGAAGAAAGCGATGGAAAAAGGCGTATCAATTAGAAAGAACCCATATATTCTTATATCAATAAAATTCTCTTATCTTAAGTTTTTAGCGCCGTTTTTTTTTTCTTTAATTTGATCTATTAGCCTCGATTAAGGTCTTATCATACAAATCGTCGTTCCCACAACTTTCTTTATCTCTTTGCCTTCTTTCCTGGTAATTTCTTTTGAACAAAATTAACTTAACTTTTAAATTTAAATCTTTGTGGAAAAAGTTTTGAATCGGTTTTTAGAAAGTTTTGGGTGTTTAAAATTAAACTAATTGTGAGACCGGTTCGGATATGAGACCCTGTCATGAGATCTTTGTCTTGTGATAGTTAGTTTGGTTCTCAATTCTGTTTTGTTTTCACATAGTGACGCAATTTTAACACTCAAAACTATTATTTAACTGATTTTGGTGATTCAAATCTTTTTCCGTTTCATGTTATTTGTTTTTGTTTTATTAATTAAGTTCAAATGTTTAATTGCTTTAATTGTTTGTAATATGCGAAGGATTAAACAAGAGGCATGTAGACGAGGATGCTTGGCATGCCTTACGGACGTTTAGTTCTTTCAAAGCATATAAAACGGTTAGTTCTTTCAAACTCTGCTCTCTGCTAAATTCATACTTTGGGAAGCATTTTAAAGTCATATAAGTAATTAGTAACAAACATCAAATAGTTATTCTTTTGAGTATATATTATTTATAAAGTAATTAGATTCATAAGAGACAAATACAAAAGATTGAGATATAAATAGTTAACCTAAGGCCATTTAGTGAACTCAAAGACCTTAAGGACAATATCAAGACCTGTTGGGATTTGCCATATGAAAAGAAGAACATTCACACCATTCAACGCAATGTGCAGATTCCTCGCCGTCTCATTCCCTTTCTGCATCGCCGGCACTAAGGCTGCTGCCGCTGCCCATAGCACCGTTATCCCTTCAACCACCACCAAATTCAACAGTTATATTACCCTTTTATGATATGTTTTGCTAAAACTCCACAACATCTAAAACATCTTAAAACTAGCAAAAGTTAAACTAAAAACACTAATTAAAAAACCAAAACATGTAGTAATTATTAACATTAAACACACCCAAATAATAATGATGATTTTACCTGCGCCGGCGTAAAGATGAGGACCAGGGAAGAGTTTGCCGGTACGAAGAAAAGTGTTAAGACCTCCAAAAACAGCTTCAAACACACCAAATCCCAACAAGACAGAACCTGCATCGAAATGTTTGTCTCTGTAAGAACCTTTCACAAGCTCTTTCCTCTCTTCCGTTAGCCGTTTGATATCAATCTCAATCGCAGAATCAACGGCTGTTATTGTTGTCGATGAAGATGATCCATCAGGAGAGACAAGTGTTGGTTTGATCTGTTTCTTGAGCTCGTTTATATCGCTTTGTAATGTACGGACACGTCTCCATTGCCATCCCAAGTAACCTGCCCATAGTGTGTATGCGAATAAACCACCCATTACTGTTGGGTGTATTAATGCAAATGTTCTTCCTTCTAATATACCATACTCTCCTCCCGCTGCTACTGCTCCCTTTTTTTTATTTTTAAATCAAATATTGTACAAAATTAGAGCTTTTTTCTTCTTTTGAATGTGAAAGATTGAAACTTTTGAATCAGTAAATGTTTAGAATTTACCTGTGGATCGATGAAGAAAGGCAATGAGAGGAGAGCGAGAGGAAGAGATGATGATTTAAGGAGTTGGAGAGCGTTGGGATTGGTGGAGGGTATATCTGGTATTTTGCATCGTTGTGATTTCGAGATTGGTTTCAGTGAGTTTAAGGTTTTAGTGTAATGGTTGCTGCGAGGAGGAGGAAGAAGATGAACTGTAGAGAGACAATGGAGTGTGTTCGCCATACTCTCTCTCTCTCTCTCTCTCTCTCTCTCTCTCTCTAAGATTTGGGACAAATATTGTGGCAGGAACTAAAAAGAGAGTGAAGAAACGAAGAGAGAGAGAGAGAGATCCTTTACCGTAGAAAAAACCAACTAAACAGATAAGAAAAATCTGTCGAAGCTGTACACGTGTCACGTAAGTGGACACTACAATATGCTTTGGAAGGTTTTTACGGTGAGATTTTTATATAACAAAATGTTAAATGGGCTTTTTCTACATTCTGAGTTTTGACTCTTATATAGAATTTTATAACGCATTGGGCCTAAGAAAAGTGGTATGTAACGATGAACAAATCTTTTACAGTGCCAACATTTTAAGATGACCGAATGCTTGCTTGTAAAAAAACAACCTTATCTTCGACTTCAAGACTTTTTTCATCTCTCTCTCTCAATAATTAAGAATGATTCAACGCACCAAATGTATTATTTAATCATTAATTAACTAGTAATAATACCTCCTCCCTATTTCACGATAAGTGTGCAGTAAAACATTGGCGTCACGTTAGAATAAAAGTTTCTCCATCGAATAACTAATTTCCAATATCATAGCAATTGATGATATCACTTGTAAATATACTTTTTTTTACCAAACTTTTAAACATCGAGATCAAAAGTTAGCTCAGCATAAGTTTAATTATTAACTCGGCTACATAATTACAAAAAAAACATATAACACATAATGTTTATTGAATAGCTAGGTCTCACGGATGATATTAACGTTTACCTACATTGTCCAACTACATTATCACATTTTGAAAAGGTACGTGGTGTTTGGTAGGTTATTCTATTTTTCTCTTTAGGCTCTGCCACTAAAAGCAAAGACAACAAAATCTACTTAATTATTTCCACTAATTGATCATTACCAAATTTTTAAAAAATAAACACAATCATATATATACACGTGTTCATACAGGATCATATACTGTGTAATACATAAACAGAAAAAGAAGACGTTGCACGTATGAAATCAAATAGATACATGTCTTTTTTGATTGATTGATATATTCTAGTACTTAGTTATAAACTTATAATCATATATGAAAAACATCTTTTTTGCATAAAGTAATGTAGGGTTTGGCCAAATTTGATAGTCAGCAATCACTAAAGCGTAAAGTCTTATGTTCCCACGACCATCGACGTTAGACACGGTAAAGCATTGAATTTGCCCGTTAAAGGCTATACATTTATTTGGTTTTGAATGTTGAAATATCTCTATCTCTACTTTATTATTTTGGTTTGCTAAACAAAAAATAAACTCATTTTGCTGATCTCTATTTATTATTTAGCGTCGGTTTTTTTTTCTAGTTTTTAAATAGAAAAGAAGAAACGTACAAGAGATCAAACACTTTGTTGTATAACAAATATTGGATAAAACTATATGAATGAATTTGTATGTTGGTAGCTATGTGTGTACTCCTTATAATACCCATCCAGTTATATAGTTTCGTGTGATATCACGTAATTTTTATTGATTTTTTTAAAAAAAATTGTTAACGGCTTGCTTATTTTGATATATCATTTTTATTGATTTGGAACTTTGTTTTTGTCAACGATTGATTTGGATTCCCGTAAACTATTTGTAAGCAGTTTTATAATTTATAGAAAAATAAATTTAAATTTACATTGAAATAATATCTTTACAAAAAATTGATATTTCATGATGTTAAGACCACTCTGATTGTATCTGAAATTATTGTTTCCGCCACTAACTTTATTGGTTAATTATAACAACTAGGTAAGTATCCGTGCGATATCGCACGTTCGATATCATGAGGAGAATTTAGACGTAAAATATTTTTTTAAAATTCATAAATCTAAACTAATTAGTATATTTATTCATATATATTAGATAATTCATAATCATTATAATTTTAATATTCTATATACATTAGTTATTTTAAAAGTGTAAAACTTGCAATTAGATTTAAATAAAACTCAAAAAAATGATTTGGAAGTAGTTACAAAAATACCATAAATATTAAATTAGCTCAAAATTTCTTAAACTAAATTCTAAGGTCACAAAACTAAATCTAACAAATAAAATACACATCACACTACCAAAAGATAATGATAAGTAATAAATCAAGAAATCGAAATAAAGAAAATAAAAAAGGATAAATAATAATCTACAAACAATAATGAAAAACGAGAAATAAATATATTAAATGAGGTTTAAGATCATACCATAAGGTTTTCTTTTTCGTCTTTAAAATTTTAGAAACTTAAAAAAAATGATTTGGAAGTTGTCATACGACATATATATAATAATCAAAAGACACCTTTTGGAAGACACCTTTTCGACGAAACCACACGAGTTTGTAAAGACACTTTTACGAGTTTGTAAAGACACCTTTACGAATTTGTAAAGACATATTTACGAGTTTGTAAAGACAACTTTACGGAACACACCCCTACGAAATTTCAACAAAGAAATCTCAACAAATCTCTATTTATAATAATCAAAAGACATGATCAAAAGTCACGATTAAAAGACATGATCAAAAGTGACGATTAAAAGACATGACTTTTGTAAAACGGTTATGTAAATAAACGAAAGAATACAACTTTATAAAGACACCTTTACAACGAATGAATACAATTTTATAAAGACACATTTACATAACACACCCCATCACACCCAAACACACCCCTTGAGTCTTTTTTTTCATTTTGTTATTATTAGTAGATTAAGCCTTTGAAGCAATTGAAAGGGTGTTTCCTTATCAAATTAAACCGACGGATATTTCTAACGGGTGAAAGATATATGAAAAATTCATGAATTTGTTTCATTAAGTAGACGATTTTATTATTGCACTTGGTATGGTATTTTAAAATTCTATATATATTTTGGGATATTCGAGGCATAATAAAATTGAAGAAACAATTACTCGCCAAACAAGTTGACTTTTAGGAGCAAGTCACGATCGATATGGTTGCACAAGTTTATTCACTCTTTATTACAATAATAACGCCTCCAAGAATAATCCAGCTATCGTATCAATTACCAACCATGTATACGTTTTTGTTTCTTTTGTAAAAATATAATTGTTGAATATGCTAAATATGGAGTAGTACTAATAATCTTTGGCTGACAAATAAAAATAAGATTCTGTGTATTATTGTGTAACAAAAAAAGGTGTAGATTAACATAATAATTATAACGTAAGCATCATTTTTATTTTGTTGCGAAAGTGATGATTTGAACCTTTCAAACCAACCGAGAATTAAAACGCCATGACCAATAAATAATATTTTATGAAAATACCGAAAATACCCTTAACCAAAACCTATCATCGTCGTCTCTGCCACGCCTCTATTTCGTATATTGGCAGTGCTTCTTCTCATTTATCCCTTCGTATAAGTCTTCTCTACACTAGGCCTGGGCATTCGGGTATTCGGTTCGGTTCCGGGTCCGAAATTTCGGTTCCGGTTCGGTTCGGTTCTTGAATCTATTACACAATCACTACTTTTCAATATTTCGGTTCGGTTCGGTTCGGTTCTATCGGTTTCGGTTCGGTTCGGTTCTTTGTTTGAGGAACCAAAAATACCCGAAATTTTCGGTTCCAATTCGGTTCCGGTTCGGTTCGGGTATTTCAAATCAAAAATAGAAAAAAAATACCCGAAAACATAAAATATACCCAAAAAAAGTTCATAAAAATATTCAAAATTATGAAAAAAAACCCGAAAATTGAAAAAAATACTCAAAAACAAAAAAATACCCGGAATAGGATAATAAAAAATACGAAGTTAGAAAAATAGCCAAAAATACCCGAAAATATAAAAAATACTCAAAGTATATAAAAATATTTCGGTTCTTCGGTTCTACCCATGGGTATTCGGTTCGGTTCGATTCTACCCGATACTCATGGTTCTTAAGTTTATGAACCATCGGGTATTTAGGGTGGGCAAAAAGCGGAAACGAACCGTTTTCGGTTCTTCGGTTCCGATTTTTCGGTTCCGGGTATTTTGCCGAGGCCTACTCTACACTCTCCATCACCGTCATTAAGTCTCTTCCACGATTCTCTCTCTCTCTCTCTCTCTCTCTCTCTCTAAACCCTTGAACATGTCTCTGATTATCTAAGAGTTTCTCAGAGTTTCCAAGCATAATCGATCCTAATTAACCCATGGCGTTTCTCTGGGATTCGATTCTCTGGTTGTTTGTTCTGGGTTTAGTATTGTTTTTGTCAAGGGTTGTTTTGTTCAAAACTGGGTTTATTTACATGGTTAAAAAATGGCGGACAAGTATCATTGATTGGTTCCATGTTTATCAATTCTACAAGGTCCCTGAGTTCAACGATAACACGCAGGAGAATCATTTGCATCGCAGAGTTTACTCCTATTTGAACTCCTTATGCTCTATAGAAGATTCCGATTTCACGAACCTCTTCTCAGGGGCAAAATCTAACGGAATCATCCTCCGTTTAGATCGGAATCAGTTAATCGCCGACGAGTTTCTCGGTGCTAGAGTTTTTTGGATCAACGGAGAAGACGTCGAAGGTTTTAGGAATTTCGTATTGAAGATTCGTAAAGCTGATAAACGGAGAATCCTTGCTCCGTATCTTCATCATATACACACAGTCAATGAACAGATCGAACATAGAAACACTGAGCTTAAGCTTTTCATGAACGTCGGAATCGGAGAAGATACTACGAAGAAGACGAAGACGAAGACGAACGGGAGGTGGAGATCTATACCGTTTACACATCCTTGCACCTTCGATAACATGGCCATGGAAACAGATCTCAAGGAGAAAGTGAAATCTGATCTCGATTCGTTTCTCAAAGCGAAACAGTTTTACAATAGACTCGGACGAGTCTGGAAACGGAGCTACCTTCTCTACGGACCTTCCGGCACCGGAAAATCAAGCTTCGTCGCAGCCATGGCTAATTTCTTAAACTACGATGTTTACGATATAGATCTGTCGAAAGTATCCGACGACTCTGATCTCAAGATGATTCTGTTACAGACCACGTGTCGATCTGTGATTGTTTTAGAGGATCTAGATCGGTTTCTCTCTTCGAAATCGACGGCTCTGAGCATCTCTGGTATTTTGAATTTCACCGACGGGATTCTCAGTTCGTGCGCTGCCGACGAACGTATCATGGTGTTCACGATGACGGCGAAGGAACAAATCGACCCGGCGGTGCTCCGTCCTGGTCGTGTCGACGTTCACATCCATTTTCCGCTGTGCGATTTCACGGCGTTTAAGGCTTTAGCGAACAACTACTTGGGATTGAAAGAGCACAAGCTATTCTCTCAAGTAGAAGGCATCTTCCAAAACGGTGCGTCTCTAAGCCCCGCCGAGATCGGAGAATTGATGATCGCCAACAGAAACTCGCCGAGCAGAGCTCTCAAATCCGTAATCAACGCTTTGCAAACCGACGGAGATCGAAGAGGAACTCCGGCGATTAGGCGGCGGTTGTTTCATGAAAGATCTGTGTCGGAAGATTACGAAGGAGAGTTAAGTGGGCCTTTATGCGGCGGAGGAAGTTCGCCGGCGGTGAAGGAGTTCAAGAAGCTTTATGGACTATTGAGGTTAAAAAGTAACAGAAAATCTGCGTCGTTCGATCTTTCTCGGGAGCTAAGGAACGGTTCGTGATTGAAACTTTTAAAATAAACTGGCAGGTGGTGGCTTGTGATTGGTTGGTGTCTCATTGAAGATGTATATAAATTTTAGGGTTCATATGCATTTTTATGGTCTGGTATTGAAATTGAAAACACAGATTTTTTATTTTTGAACCAATTTTCTTAATTTCTATTTCAAAGGAACGTGTCTATGATATGTAAATTTGTATAGGAAAAGCGTAGTTATTGAATTCATTTCTTATAAAATTGGGCGATCAAACTTGCTGTATAGTGGCTCCGACTGGTGACTAGAGTTACTGATGTTGAGTTACAAAATGTGGTATACTTTGCAGTAGTTTGCAGTAAAAATAATGTGGTAGAAATTGTATTAATCGGAAGTTTGTTGTAGAAATATGAGTTAACATTTTGCCAAAAATAACATTGATTGATAATTTTTATGATGTATAAGTTGCTTATCAATTTTAATAGAAAAAAATCTCAACTCACACATAACTCATGAATATTTATTGATGTTGAATAAAATTTTGAGTTAGCAATTTTACAAAGGAGTAACTCAAATTTATAACTCAATCATACCACATTTTAACTTCAAAAATTTTGGTTTTATACATGATTGGTAACATTTTTGAGTTATCTTTTGAGTTAAACCCATAACTCAACTTAACTCATAGTAACTCAAGTCACCAATGAGACCCGGTATATACTCCGTAACTAATGATTATTTTCCTTGAAATAATGATAATCAGAGAAAAAAGATATCAACGAGTTCCTCTTATTAATTATATGGGCCTAAGAACACGGCCCATTATATATTGCAATTTCCAAAATTACCCCTGATGGTAAACGGCGTTGATAACACGCTACACAGAAACGGCTATATAAAGTCGATTAGGCTCCGCTTTTCTTCGCCGAGCGTCGTCGTCGTCGTCTAGGGTTTCGTTTCTCGTTTCTTCTCCGATCATTCAAGGTAAGTATTCTCGACGAAAGGCTTCAGATACTGGTAGATGGATTATCCTACTTGTTCTTACCAAACAATTTGCTTACCTATTTTTGTTTTCTTCCATGGAATTCGTTTAAACTTTGCGATTGGTAGATTTCTTTTGCGAAGATGAGGCCAGTGTTCGTCGGTAACTTTGAGTACGATACTCGACAGTCGGATTTGGAGCGATTGTTCGATAGGTATGGGAGAGTGGAGCGCGTCGACGTGAAATCTGGTACTGTCTCTCGCTGCTTATGAATCTATTAAGTTTTTTTTTTGTTAAAGAAGAATCTTCAAGTTTTTACGCCAATTAATGTTAATCTTAGCTAATTGGATTTGAATTTGGGCGGAAACTTTGTTGTTTGGTTGTATAAGGTTTCTTGAAATCCAAAGCTTACTCAGGTGTATAATGCTTTTAGGTTGGCAAACATTGCTTTGTTAGTGTTAAAATAGTGTTTTTTTTGGCAGCAGAGGATACTTGTATTGAGTGTTTGTTTGGTCGCAGGACATTTTCTTCAAAGGGAACATTGAGTTTCTTTTCCCGGGCTTGCCTTATTCTTCCTGCAAATAAACCATCTACATTTTTCATGCCTGACTTTATCATGTTGTGTCTACCGTCTTCGCTGTACCAATCACTGATGTTCTGATGGAAGTAAATTCATGCCTTGTCCTGTTTCATCATGCCTTGAATTGCTTTGCTTCATCATGCCTTGAATTGCTTTGCTTCATCATGCCTGACTCTATTATGTTGTGTGATTGTGTCTATCATGTATGCTGATTCTAGAGAAACCTTGGGATTTATATGTCTACTCTCTAAACCAATCACTGATGTTCAGATGAAAGTCCATTGAGAATCCATCATGCCTTGACTTGTTTCATCATGCCTTGACTTACCTTGTTTCACCATGCCTTGCCTTGCCTTGTTTCACCATGCCTTGCCTTGCCTTGTTTCACCATGCCTTACCTTGTCTTTCCTTGTTTCATCATGCCTTCCATATCTGGACTCCTGCTCTCAGAATGTTGAAGCATGTCTAGGAATCACTCAGATTTTTTTGTCGAAATATTGGTGTTTTGATGCTTTGTTATGCTACAAATCTTGATTTTCTACTACATCATGGAACGTCTCTACATCTCTTGTACACCAGCCTTCACATATATGCAGGTGTTGTATATATATTCAGTTACTTTCTAGGGGTAACAAGATTTGCTTTATTGGCTAATCGATAGCATTGCAGGTCTAGTTTGACCGGAGGGAGTGTGACTCTATGCATTGCATTTTCTTATTCTCTTGCTTTTATATTGCAGGATACGCTTTTGTGTACTTTGAAGAAGAAAGGGATGCAGAAGATGCAATCCGCAAGCTTGATGATTACCCCTTTGGATATGGGAAACGCAGGTTATCTGTTGAGTGGGCAAAGGTATGTTTTCTGGCTTTTTTTCCCCAATCTCTCACTTTGTTTCATATATTAGGAAAAATTCTCAAGTCTCTTCTTGTTTTCAGGGTGAACGAGGAAGACCTCGTGGTGATGACAAGGCAATATCAAATCGAAAACCAACAAAGACACTGTTTGTCATCAACTTTGACCCTGTGAGTACAAAAGAGCACGATATCGAAAGGCACTTTGAACCCTACGGTAAGGTCACCAACGTACGAATCAGACGCAACTTCTCATTTGTCCAGTTTGCAACACAAGAAGATGCTACGAAAGCCCTTGAAGCTACTCAAAGAAGGTAAAACAAAACAAGACAGACACCTTATACTATTTCTCCGAAACATTTAAACATAGTTGCTAACCTTTTTTGTTGCCTGCAGCAAAGTATTGGACAGGGTTGTCTCTGTTGAATATGCACTAAAGGACGATGATGAAAGAGATGATCGACGTGGTGGTGGTGGTAGTGTGAGGAGATCTCTTAGCCCTGTGTACCATAGACGTCCAAGTCCTGATTATGGTCGTCCTCGAAGCCCCGAGTATGACAGGTACAAAGGTCCAGCAGCTTATGAACGTCGCATGAGCCCACCAGCTTATGAACGTCGCAGGAGCCCACCAGCTTATGAACGACGAATGAGCCCACCAGCTTATGAGCGACGAATGAGCCCAGCAGCAGCTTATGAGCGACGCAGGAGCCCAGATTATGGACGTAGACAAAGGAGTCCTCCTGCTCACGACCGATACAGAAGGTAATAACTATACTTGACTTTAGTTCACTCGCTCATTGATGTCTTGTTGAATGTTTAGGCTAATAATGTGTATTGATTGAACAGTCGCTCTCCTGTTCGAAGAGGAAGATACTGAAGAAGAAGATGAGTGAGAAGAACTCTGAAACAGAAGCTACTAACAATGTTTGTGAGCAAATGGTATTTCTGAAAGTGGTAGGTGTTTCTTCTATGTTGTGGTTGTAGTAGTTTTAGTTTTAAAAACAATATCATGAATATGGATTTTTATGCTTTGTGATTGTTAAGAGTACTACGGTGACTATTATCCTTTAGAATTGTAGTTGAAACTTTCTTGGCCTTGAGACGAGAAAAACAAATCTCTTTTAGTCATAAGCGTCGACGTCGTTAGAACAACTTATGTGAAACTTGAGATCTTCAAGTCAATAAGTATTTGCCAATGCAATCAAATCGTACCACTACAAAATTTTTAATTTGTATAATTCTTTTGAAGATTAATAATATAATAGAATAGTGTAGAGATATTAATTGACTTGAGACAGACTTTTATTCCTTGTATTTCTTCGGTCTGAAGCTAACAATATTCTATGTTTTCTTTAAAAAAAAAATAGTTGACTCGATGGTCCCACTTTGTTTTGTTTAGAATTAAAGGGACCATGCGCAGAAAAATCTAAGATTTGTTATAAGACTAGAAGATTATTGCGTTTGATTTTAATATCGAAATGTGATTTAAGTATTCAAAATATAAGTCAGTAATTAAATATCAAATGACAATGAATAAATCAAGTTTGGTTGGCGAGCACTATAAAGTAAAGTGTGCATCTAGTTGCGTATTATTCCTAAGCCAGCTACTAATTATTATGCGTTCATACACTCATTTAAATTAATTATATTCATTCATGTACTAATCTGTCAAAAGTGTGTACATAATACTCTGTAAATTATTTGAAAACCAACGATTAGCAATTATCCATCAAAAGTTCATAAACTAGCATTTTAAAATACATATTGCAAGATTTAAACAATCGCATAAAAAACTTGGAAACGAATAAATTATAATTTTGTCTCAACAATTAGAGATGAACTAAAAACAATTAAAAGATTACTTTTTGACTAATCGAAGGATTAATTACTAGCGGATTAGGTGGGTGACCCGGTAATATATATTATTAAAAAAATGTATGGGGGAAAATGTAAAGTGGAATGTGACATTGCGGTAAATCTGATAAATATAATAACTAGAAGAGCCGTTCACAAAACTACGTCATTTCAACAAAACTACACTTAATTTAATTTTTTTACATATTTACACCTTTTTAAAATTTTAAAATTTTGATTTATCCTTTTAAAAATTACCAAAATTAAAAAAAAATTATTTGGGTTCGCTAATTAATGTTTATGGTATAATATTAAGATGTCGAATTGTGTGAATAGAGTTTATTTGGATTTAATTTTGAGTGTTTAAATGTAATTTTGTGAAATTATTTTAAAATGATATGAAAATAGAATTTAAATAGTGTAGTTTTGTAATTCTCACTAACTAGAATTCAAGGAAACAGTTCCTGCCGGTCTTCTCCGAATCTTAGTGGCTGATTGCTTTGCTTCCACATATTTAATTACAAATGATGATGGTGACTATATATTTAAAATATCACCGAGTTTATAATATAGGTCTCTTCTCTACACATATTTCAAATTATTAACTTAATTAAAAGGTTACTAACGGAATTAGTTGGAGCAGGTTGACGTATATATATAATATATATAGGCCTATATTTATATTTTTTGTTAGTGTGTTAATTTCCCGTTTGAAATTTGTTATTTTAAAACCACTAATAACAATTATCCATTCATTCGGATTTAAATTCATGAAATTGTTTTAGGAGAATAAAGCATACGTAAGTTCATGCACGGCCACAAAAGTCAAAAAGCTGAGGACCTCTATGAGTAAATAATTAATTAGTCTGTCCCCAAAATGCGATCGATGCTTTGGGATTTGATAATCATCAATTATATTCCGATTATATTGTTTATTCTATTCTATTGCAAAAAAATACTACTATATATTTGTGATATATAAGTTTCGGGCTGCAAACTTCTATTTGATTGGAGATAATTAAACAACGATCACATATCAGAATATAATGGGTGCAAATTATAAAATTAGTGAGTTGGTTTAGTCTATTTCTTATAGCTAATTTCCATGTAAAGCAACCGTAATAATTGTGAATTATAAACTTCTGACAAAAAGGTTTAGTTATGAAAAAGCTGATAATTTTGAGAAAAGTAATTCTATGATCACATGCATTGTTGAGTTCTAAGTTATACCATCATTTAACATCTTTGTTTTCGTTTTGTTAGATCCCAAACTAATAGAGTTTAGTACCTATTTTAAATAAACCAAAATAATGTTTTTAATGTACAAAAATGGTTCTGCATATTTGTTATTTCTCTCGTTATTTATCCATCTCAACAAAAATAACGTTTTATCAACATTTATATAGGTATACACAAACAAATTTATAAAGACAGATTGGATTTTGATATAAAAAAGATGATTCATAAATTACACAAATACTTATACATGTAGAAGAAACGATGAATACAGATCTCACTGTTTACACACATAAAGCCCTAGTATTCACTTATTCTTCTACCCTCCTCATTATAATATATAAAGACCCTTTTGATACTATAAATATAAATTACCAACAAACCCAAAATACAAAATATAAAAAAAAACCCAAAAGGAAAGGAATAAAAAGACAATCTGTAAACTAAGTTCTGACAACTTTAACTAAAGTACCACATGTGAGAAAAAAAAACAAAAGATCATCAAAGTAAATAAAATATATAATATAAAATAAGAAGGTAAAAAGGTAAAATAAGTTCTCATGATCTCTTTTTAAAACTTTTTTTTTTAATTTAATTTCACCATGAAGATCCTCCTGTATTACTGAACATCCCATTCCAATATGTATTATTATTACCATGACTCTTCTCTTGAGTTGTGTTTGAAAGCTCTTTCATGTCTGAAAAAGGAAACAAAACCCTACTTGCTCCTCCACTCATGTCATCACCATTGTTATTACTATTATTATCTTGACCACCTCTTTGTTGGTTACTACTGATGTTGTTATGTACTCCAAGCCCTTGATTATGATGCTCGATAGAGAAAGAAAGGTTGTTGTTACTCTGTTTGTAATCAACCATTGTTGGAAACCCTAAAGATGAGTATAGGACAGAGTTTGAATCCATCATTTGACCAGGCAAGAATGTGTTCATGCCTCTTGAAGTGACTCCGTTAGATCTTAGAAGCTCAAGAGCTGAGTCATGAAGAGATAATGATTAAACATATATTAAAGATAAAGCAATGTTGTGTATATGAAGAAAGTGATGAGACATATACCATGATGATGATCTTGCATGACAGGGAAAGACAACAAGTTGTGATCTTTTGAAGACTTAATTAGATGATCATTATTATGGATTTGGCTTGAGAAGAGAATAGGTGGGTTTAGATCAGGAAGCTTATTATTAGGTGAAGCTAAAGGTGTAGAAGATCTCTTGTTCTTTCTTGAGCTGCCTCCTACAGGAACGTTACGAAGAGAACCACCTTCGGTCCAATACCTACGACAACCTTTGCAGAAGTATCTTGGTTGCGTAAGACTATAGTTGTTGTAATAACAAAACTTTGTGTTTGTTGAGTTACATCTTGGACAGTTTACTTTCTCTTGTGGCCTTGCCTTTCTACTTTCCATTGTTGTAGCCGCGTTGTTATTGTTGTTATTTCCGCCGTTTGGTGCGATTGCGTTTGGCCTTGTTGTGGCGGTGATGAATGTTTGTTGTTGGTTTTGTTGAGATGTGTTGTTGTTTGAAACCATTTGGTCCATTGGTTTTACGTTTATCATTTCCTGGAAACCCTATAATAAATGAGATTTATATATATATATATATATATAAGTTTTTAATTAATTAATCGCTTGAAAAATTGACAAACAAAACTTAATCTTGAGTTAAGTGTAAGATTAGGGTTTGGTGGGTTAAATTAGATTAAATGGGGTAATTAATTCTCACTGATAAAATAAGTACTAGATTAATAGTCGGTGCTTGAAAATAAAATTAGGCTGAGAAAGGAGTACTAGTAAATTAAAATTTAATTAGAGGAAAAAGAAGAAAAATAATTTCAGGAGCACCAAGAACAAAAGGTAAATAACAAAGCATACCTTTTAATTTTATCCATTAGTTAACAAAAATGTATTATTAATCGCATAAAAAGGTGAACATATAGAACAAAAGCTTCTTTAACTCCATTCGAGAATTTCAAAAGGGATAATTTTCCATGCAAATATTCATATATAAAAACATATCTTTTAAGAAAACTTTGTTGTATGAAAAATATACACAAGTACATGTATATATGTATAGGAGTAGAGAGATAGAAGAAGAAACAAATTAACAGATATAGAAGAGAGAGAGAGAGATGTTTAAGAAGAAGTACCTGCGTCCACTTCGTAGCATCCATGATCTTTGACAAAGAGAAAGGCAGAGAGAGAGAGAGAGAGAATGTTTTGGAGATGTGTTTTTTTTTTGGACTTTTGCTTTTTTGGGAGGATATATGGCTCTCTCTATGCGTTTAGCTTTCACTTTATGGATGATGAAATAAAGCAGCCAAGAGAAATAATCAGAAGAAGAAGAAGAAGAGAAACCTGTAAATAATAAAATATTAGAAAATTATCAAAAAAGCAAAAGTAGGGTTTGTTGTTTTTGACTAGTGATAATAATGTCTCATGGCCTCCTTTTCTAGTTCTTCTCTTGTCGTCCAACTGTTAACAAAATAGTTTAATTACGTAAACAAATTCAAATTATTTATGTTTATCTAATTGATTAGCTCATGAGATTACCAATTTAGTGTTCGAATTCAAGTAAATAAACCACTCTATACTTGTCATATATATATATATATCATATATTACGATTTTAAGGGTTTTCACTCTCTTTTCATAATCGACTGAAAAAGTAATTAATGTGTGATGTATATCTTTAAAAATTCAGGTTGATTACTCGTATTTCCTATATATCGTAATAATACAGAAGCGTTAGTGGAACAATGAGTTGGATACTATTCCCGCCCACACATTTTGTGAATTTATATTAGTTTTTGGTTACGATCCGTCACTTTGTCAAATTCAAAATCTTTATAGAGGACACAATAAATATTTTATATTTAATCGATTTTAATTATGTGTAGATTAGGTCACGCAATTATGGAGGCGAACTCGAAGTTCTTAGTTACATAACTAAATTTCAATAATGATATACGATAAATATATATATGCTTTGTCTTTTATTTACGGTACTAGCTTTTATATAAAGTACTATATATATATATATATATGTTGACTGTAATTAGGGAAAATGGATTATTCTTCGGATGTAATTATATTTTAATTTATTATGTTATTTCGACGAAGAAAGGAGACACCAAAACTTTACCCTTTTATTTCAATTGTGATTTGCTTTTCGTAAAGGGACATTATATTGACTACACCACATGACACATGCCTATATATATATAAAGTTAGTGTGGTTTTATTCTGAAAATGGATAAAGTTATAACACATCGCGCGTTAAACAGTTAATCAAATAAAAGTTTGTAAAAGCACATAAACTGAAAATCCAGGCCGGTTATAAGAAACCAAATAAACTTTTAAGTCTTTGCACGAATTATAATGTTATATATACAGAGTAACAGAGAGCTTTTGAGTTTATGGATAATCATTCAAAAATATTAAATCACGTGTTACTAAAACGTAATTATTATCCAACGTGCGACTTCGTTTACTAAAATGATTAAATCATAACATTTGTAGTCAATGATCTTTCCAAAATTGTAAGTAAATAATACTTGAGCTTGAGCATTACAATTTAATTTTCAATATTGTTACAATAAATAATCAGAGAAAATAAATCTAAAATTAATCATAGAAAACATTCGGTTATATATATATGCACATTCTGAGAAGAGAAGGGGCTTAAGAAAAAAATTAGAGAAGAACCGACAGGAAGCGACAAAAAATGAAGTGGTGGTCCCCAGTTTTGGGGCGTGATTGAAAATATTTTTACTTTTTTCAAATCTAAGGACTAATTTCCTTCTTTTTTATTATTAAATCAGTTTTACTTTACTGATGTGGACACCTGTCTTTACCCAAAACAATACACTCTTTCGTGTCGTTTTGTGCTGCTAGATTCACACTGCTTGCCGTTTTAACCCAAACGTAAACGACATACAACTTCCACGTGTTGTTAAAGCCCAATAAGCTCTAAGCCTATAAACTTCCGCTTTTTTCAGCCCATTATAATATTTAGCCTATCAATATTATTTAATCTTATTCTTAAGTGATTTTATTTACTACATTGGTGTAATTTTTTCAGACTTTTTGTATATAAAAAAGGATAATTATAAAATATGGCCTCAGAGGAATTGATAATTAGGTGTATGTTTTTTATTTAGGTGGATAAAAGAGAGAATATTTTTCTTCTCTATTTTACCTTTCTTTCTTCTTCATTTTCTCTCTCTGTAAATCTCATTCTTGTATCTCTCACAATCACATTTTTTTTCTTTATCTCTCTTTCTTCTCGAAGATCTCCCTTTTTCTTTTTTGGTTTCTCTTTTTCTTCCATCAATTTTTCTCTTTATCTATTTTTCTTGGTTTTGGATCTCTCTTTCTCTCTTGAATCTCTATTTCTCTCTTCAATCTCTCTCTCCCTGTTCTATCTCTCTCTATCTTTCTCGATGAATTTCTCTCGTTCGGAACTCTTTCCGATTTTTTTTAGGTCGGATTTTTTTCGATCTCTTTCGGTCGGATTTTTCGGTCGTAAGTCTCTCGATAAGATCTCTCTGGTTTTTCTTCCCGATTGGATCGTTCTCTTGATTGGATCTCACTTTTGTTATCGTTGTATTTTTTATTCTCGCGATACTTTTTTTGTTATCGCAGTTTTTTGTTATCGCGATATTATTTTGTTATCGGAATATTGTTTTGTTATCGCGGTATTTTTCTTGTTATCACCATTATTTTTCTTGTTATCACGATTATTTTATTCTTAGCACGATATTTTTTTTGTTAGCGGATACTTTTTTTGTTATAACAATTTTTTATTTTTTGATAACTCCGTTATCGTATATTTTATATCGCCTAACTTATATATTATCGTAATAAATCAATTTAATCACGTTATTTATTTGATTTAAAATTATAAAATAAGTTTACGATAATAACAAAGTTATCCGATAACAAAGTATCCGATATTTTGTATGTTACCGCAAACATATTTTGGCACTGATAACTCAGTTATCGTGTAATTATATCGTCTAACTTATATATTACATAATAAATCAATTAAATATTGTTATTTACTTAATAAAAAACTATAAAATATGTTCGCGATAACAAGATATCCGATAACACTTGCGTATAAAAAATGCAAGGGTATAATGGTCAACAAAAAATTTCTCTCTCTTCCCACCTAAATAAAAAGTCACCACCTAATTTTGAAGTTTTCCTTGTCTATATTTTTAATTCATCCTATAAAAAATACCAAATTATTAAGATGTGTAGATGAATATAAACTAGATTTTGTAAGAAAAAAATGTTGGCACCGAATGTATAAACTTTTTGTAAACCAATAATATGGAACATCCCTAGTAATAATAATAATAATAATAATAATAATAATAATAATAATAATAATAATAATGTTAATAGGTTTATGGGACCTATTTAATGTAATGATGATAGCATCTGAAAGAATCACATCGTATCCTAGCCACTAATTATTATCCATTATTTGTCCACTCTTTTTGTGGCCCACCTCCACTTTATCGTAATATATTATTATATCCTTTTACAAACCAAACATTTTGAAATCCATCTCGATCATTTTTTTAAAAAACGAAAATCCGATAATTGTTATTTATTGGGCCAATATGTTAGGCCTTATAAAAGCCCATATTAGCACCATATTTTAAACACAAGCTCCTAATTATCAAAGGCCATATTGCTTATGATCGTTGGAAGAATGGATTAAATAATAATAATATTAATAATAATACACAATCGTCATTAAATCAACAGAAAAATAGGTACTATGTCAGTAAATATCACTGAAATGGGGGAAGTGGCCTGATACAGTGGCGATCATAAGTCGCAGAAGACCATACCCCACAGGATCGATTCCCCGCCTACGTTTGTGTAGGATTGGGTAATGGATTGGTAATTTGTGGCCCAAATCGTTGAAAAAAAAAAAAAAAAAAAAAATATCACTGAATGTTTTTGAACTTTTTAATCATTAATTACAACCATTCTTAAACATCAAAACTGAAAGTCAAACTCAAACCATACTCTTCTGTTGAGGAAAATTTGTCCTGATAAATTCACTTTACATCTACAACTTCACTACTCTTTTTTTTTATTAATTTGTAAAGTATCAACTTTTAGGTTTAAGTAACTTTGTACATGATTTTTCGTTGTATAAAGATAATATTTTTAGTTGGTATGATTTTAGTTTTTCTGGAATACAAATACAGGTAACCCGTGCGATATTATTTGAATATCGATGCGCTTAAATTTATAGATTTATCTTAATTCTTTTGTTTGCTCAATTAGGTTTTGGATGGGTTTGCTAATATCCTGATTTTATTCTAAGCCATAAGGCCCATAAAATTAGCCCATTAGATGCGAACCAATTAACCACTGACCACAAACCGAAATATTAAACCGCTAACTTATAAAACTAACAAGAAAATATGAGCCAAGACCCATGAAAGCCTTTATTTTAATTTTGTTTTTTTTATATATACACAGATTTGAAAATCTCAAGTCTATAGATTAGACCAATTACTAAACGACGTCGCCGAATAAACCTTAACTATTATAAGCCAAAGTCCCACACACCTAATACTAATAAGATTTATCTTATGATCCATAATGACAAATTATTATTAACTCATACTTTCTTGATTCTCTAACGACGAAGAACTCTTCAGTTTTGTCGTCATTTTCTTAACCTCATCACTCGAATATATAAATATCTTCTTCGCCATCTTACAAAACTCACTGCAAAACAAAACACACACAACATTCATTTCAAGGGTAAAAAAAACTAAGAACTGCAAAACAAACCAATCCCGGTTTCTACTAATACTTACTTCCATGGATCATCTCCTGCAAGCATCATATCTCCTTCATCATCAGTGAAAACAACAATCCATTTTTCTCTTGTAATAAGCTGTCCTTTGATCTCAAACATCTTCTCAAGCTCCTTTATTAGCTCTTCATATGATTTCAACAGAGTTAAATCAACCGCACGACCAACCGCTACACCTTGCATTTGCACCTTTCATTCCCCAAATAAACATTAAGAAAAATCACATTTTTAAAACATTTTTGTGAGTTATGTTTTAAGAGTTGTAAAGGTTGTTACTTTGGTTCGAGTTCTTGGTGTTAGTTGCTTCTTCTGCTCATTAGTCGAGCTTGGAGTGATGGGTTCTTGGAACAACTTGTCCATCTTTGAAGCAGAAGGATTGCTTGTGAGATCAAAACCAAACAGCCTATAGCAAGAGCTCGCCGGAGGAGTAGTAGGAGGAAGAAGAGTCTCGGCTTTGAAGCTGTTGTTTGATGGATCTTGAAATAGTTTAGGTGATGTATTAGTCTGTTCTTGACTACGAGGGAAGCCATTCAAGAAACTAGTTGGAGCTGGAGTAAAAACCGGTGGCTCTATGGGTCTAGACCGCTTGCATTTCGGTTGTTGTTGTTGTTGGGTATGTGTTTGAGTCGGGGAAGTTGGAGAGAAAGGCTCAATCTCCCATGGTGAGACTTTACTTGGTCGTTGAATAGTCGTTGGCTCATCCCATTGAACCTATCATAGAAGAAGAGACGGTGTTATGAAACGGTGAGGTGAAGATCACATAATTAGTAAAAACCGATGAAACAAAATGAACCTGCAGTGACCTCCATTTGGAAGCTGGCCATTGCGAAGATAGATCTCCGGTTCCAACTATTGTACCCGTGAATCTGTAAGAAACTAGACCATTTCAGAACCAAGAACGATGAATTAGTTATCAGAGGTAAAGGAAACTTACACTCTCTCAGGGGACTCTTCTCCTTCAAATCTCATTCTAAATCGGGTACCGAGGGAGAATCCTTGCTTCATAGCTTCCAAATACTTGTTCACTCCTACTATGAATTGACTTATCCTGAAAAAGACAGAAACTTTCTTAACTCTAAGTAACTTAAGCAATCTCTGTGAATGTAGAAAAAATGTTACAGATATACCTAGGCTTGTAAAAGACAACAAAGAGTGTTTTTGTAAGTACAGCATGAGAAGCTGTAGCAAGAACTCCCAAATGCATGCTCTGACTCGAGATAACCGAAGTAGGCATCGTGCTTTGATGTCGGGCTAAACGCCTCACTCCAACCCTTAAATCCCCATTCTCACCCCTGAAAAAACACAAAAGGCATATCATGAATTCTATAAAACCAAAAACCAAGAGTAGAAGTAGTACCTTAAGAACACAAAAGCATCTCCAGCTACAAGTCTTTTAGAAGATACAAATGTACTCCAACCCGTTGTAAGCAAATGCCTCCTAGGTTGTCCTAAAACCAAAAAAAAAACAACTCTCTTGTCTCATTAGTGCCCACAAGCAAAGTTCCAACCAAAAGCTTTAAAAGTTTAGTGTCAATATACCTCTGAAAATATGCTTAAACCTCCATTCAAACCCATGAAGATCTCTAGTAACAAGCTCTTGAGTAGGAGTAGCTTGTGTCATGTCCTAAACAAGTGTTACTAGAGTGAGAATTTGAAGCTAAAGGTTCTTTCAAAAACAAGAAAGATATCATCATAAGGATATATATAAATTACCAAAGAGGGCAAACACTCATTGGCGTGTTTGCGAAGAACAGAGAATCCACCATGAGTGCTTGTATCTGAAGCCGTAAGAATCTTAACAAAAGAGTGAAACATTTGTTTTGTTGGTTCAACGAGAGGTGGATCAAGACTTGTTGGTTCACTTTGCTGCAGCCAAAAATTGTAAAAAAAAAAAACAGTTTCATCACAAAAAGATGTCATTTTGGTTAATTTTATTTAGAACAAGTAGATACATCTTCTTCTGGTTGTAATGTGATCTGAGCGTAAACTTCATCTGAGTCATGCTCTGCCTATAACATTCAAAAGTTTAAACCTTTTAAAAAACAGAAATAAGGGTTTAAAAAAGCAGGGATTGTGATGTTTATTTTTTTTTTACCTTTAACATGACACTAAGAACTCTACAAAGTATCTTTGGAGGAAGATTGAAAACTGGTATGTCTTCTGATACATCAAGTCCTTGGTTAGTTGATGCCACAAGCTACCCAAAGAAAAACACATAAAATTCATAAGAAAGTTAAAGAGAATAAGTAGAGTGGTATGTATATACTTGTTCCATGTGGCCTTGAGGGAAGTAGAAGACTCTTTCTTCAGCAACAGGAACTTCTACTAATGGACCTGCACAAGCTTTCCATAGCTCTGTGTATAGTTGATCTTGGTATGACCCTAATAATTTCACAAAAATGCAAACTTTTTAGCTTAACTAGACATAATAACAAGCTCAATGAAGGAAAAATCGAAGCTTTTTTAGCAAAATAGTTGATTTTAATTATTAAAGCAACTAAACAACAGAGTCTAGTCAAACAATAAAAAAATTGAAACTTTTTCTCTCTAACTTGGCAAGTTTCTGACTTTTTACTTACTTGATGAAGAATTTCTGATATCATCACCATCTACATTCGCCATTGAAGAAACCCAGAAGAAGAAGAAAGAAAATAATTGAACTTCACGCGCTAAACACTAGTCTTAAACTTAACCCCATGAGAGAAACACAGAGAGAGAGAGAAGAAAGGAAAGATTCATCAAAGAGAGGAAAAATAAAAAAGGAAAAAACTTTTACTCTTGTTTTTTTTTTTTTAAAGGACACAACGGACGGTTATGTCCCGTATTTATTACACAAACGTAATTCTAGCCACTGTTTAGTTTAGAATCAATAATATATCACTTGTCTCTCTCCCTTTTCTTTTTGTTGTCTTCTCTTCTCCACGAAAACGACGTGCTGTTTTGACTCAGGGATCACAAACTTCTCGCCGTTTTTTTTGCAGCTTTGCTTATTAGTTCTTCATACCTAACCCCGATCTGCAACAAACCATATAGATTACTGAAGAAATTTCACGGTATCATGCAAATATTCATACTTTCCTCTCTCTCTCTATATATATATATATGTATTTTAATAAATAAATGTATACTTCTCTTTATTAGTTCAGATTCTGAAGACCTGTCATCTCCATCCCACAGTAACTTCAGTTGAAACTCTAATTACTTTATTATTCATTTATTGATATTTTCTACATTTGTTTAATCTTTGCTTTCTCATGTCACCGCTTAAAAGGAAAACTCAATTTTTATTACCTACACAATATATATATATTAATTTAATACTTGGAAAAAAACCATGTAAAAGGGCAAACGAAAGGTCGTGACCGTTACTTAAATATCTAACTTTTTTAAGGGTGAAGTTAATGAATTACGGACTGCATTGATCTTGTTTAACCACGATTAATTAATTTTTAACCATGGTTTAATTAAAAACGTACGTACACTTTTTAAAAGAATAGGACCAATCTCAGCCGTCTGATAAACACACCGTTGTAATAAATGAGCTAAACTTCTCCATTTATATCACCAAAATGCCCCTTAAAATAAAAGCAAAGACAGTTTCCGTTTAAGACTTGACGGTGCTGTTAACGTTACCGTTATAAACGTCGTCTATTTTATTTTTGCTTATGTCTGGATCGTGGCAGGCAAATGTGTCGGCTTCCGTATTACTACCCAGCCCAGATTTTCCGTTTAACGTTATTAATTTTTGACTCTATTAAACGGAGTTTATTTATTTTTTGATGGGACCCACAGCTATGGCTTGACCCACACTCGCACAAGGGCACAGCCATGACTCTCGTTATGGGACGAGCGCCTTGGAAAGTGTGCTTATTCAGTTCCTAGTCACGCGCTTACATCTTTTTCTCACTTTCTTCACGCGCTTTATTCACAGTTGAGTGAAAAGACACGCGCTTGCGAAATGAGAGTGGAGAAAAAAAGTAAAAAGGCATGCCGGAGTGTCGGAAGAGATAAAGTGTGGTCCTATCATGACACGTCAGAGTAAGAGAAAACTGCCACGGTGTTAGGTCGTATTCAAGTCTGACACGTGTCATGTGCTGACTTGTCATGCTAAGTTTTACTCAGTTACAGATAGCTGAAGATAATCTGCTCTCTACTATAAAACTCTTTACGTTCCTATTTTCTCGTTTGTTTATGATAGTGAAGGCGATCCTGAATATTTTATTACGTTTTGATTTAATGCACACATCAAAATTTAATATATTTAAATAGTTTGTAAAATATAATAGTCGTTTTTAGGAAGAATACATAAATTATTAAAATAATCTTTTTGTAAAATATGATAAAACATTAATAGAAAAGCGAATTTAGATATCCATAATTAGTTAGTCAGTATCATCGTTTAATAAGTTGTATGAAAAACTGATCATAATTATTCGAGAAAATAATTAATTGTTGTATTTCAAAATATCGTACGGACGTATCCTTGCAAAGCGGAGAGAAGATTTTAAAGAATCGATCTTCGTCAACAAAGATGACACTCATAGTTAAACAAATATTAATTTCAGAAAAGAGAGGATTATTTACCAAAAACAGAGATATTCAAACAAATATTTAAAACAATTCTCACAATGATTCGTAATCTGCATGGGATTTTAATGCTTCCATATCACAATGAATCTAACGATAATGCCATATTTGAACGTCATTTTTGTTGCATTTTTCTAGCTGTGAAAATTTGCGTATAGTTTTATTTAGTGACTAAATTAATTAGCTGCCACGAATATTCTTTCAAGTTGAACACAAGTTAAATAAATAGGACTAGGATTAAGATAATTCAAAGTGAATACAAACCAATGGATGGGAATAATTAACGATACATTAGTTAACAATATCTTTACTAAAATATATTGCTTAGTGGTTTAGTGGAATCCATTACATTACATTTTTTATGTTTGTTTATTCTACTCAGTTACTGTTTTATTCCATTTTATTATTTGATAATATTGTTAATCACTTGTTTAGTCATAGTCATCACGTCATTAAAAAGAATAAACGAATATTCTTATTTTTATATTATAATCACGTTGTGAACTTATCAACGGCACTCGTTTGCTAATTGATGAAGAGAGAACGGAAAGTTGTGGGAAAATACCATGATGGTCTCAAAATCTTATTAAAAACAAATATGATACAAAGTTATGGTTATTTAAAGTTGTTTAATAATGTAATTAACTTGTTTGAGGATCAAATTAAGTTGAAACCCTGTCGATAAAGAAAGATTTGATTCCAATTCCAAGCGTGTTTTATCGTATAAATCTTCAATTGTTCGATAATATTAACTTTTAAACTTAATACAAACTACACTTTTTGTCATCATAAACTTAATTACATACACATATTTCTATCTTTTGCTTTTGAGTCTAGAGCCTAATCAAGAGCATTTTAGGGGTAATTAATTTCTCGTAGCATAGGTCTTGTTAGACAATAAACAAATGTGAAAATAATTAAGTAGTATTATTCCGCACTCATAATCGAAATAATAAACTTGTATATTTTTGTTTAAACTTTAAATTATTCGTTTTAAGATATGCTAAAAACATAAAAAATGTCTCTTCACTAGTTTCAAAGGGTAAGGGTTCTCAAAACCCTAAGCTAGTCAATGATCAATGGCTAGATGATTAGTAGAAACTATCTATATAGTCAATAATTTGAATATGAAAGAAACGTATGTACCGTACTACCAGCAAGTATCGGGGATTTGGTGTCGTTTCTTGATCTTATGTGAAAAAGATAATGATAAGATTAAGAGTTGAATGATACAAATTTCCAAATATGAAAAAGTGGAAGTTTGCATTATTATACTTGAGAGAATGCAAATCGTTTGTAATCATAACACTTTTTGGCTCTTTATAACATAGAATGTCAATAATTAAGGGGTAATTTGGTAATATTTGAGAGTAAATTTTCGTCCGTACATTAAGAAAGGGTCACTTTCGACCAACTTCACACTCCCACTTAACCGGTGAGGTCAAGCTCCCTTCTTGGAGAATCTTTTTTTAGATCCATTTTTGATAACTTATAATAATCCCTTACTTTTCACCTATATTAATTATTATTTATTTACAATAATTTTCAGTTTTCCACCGGTTAATTCATAGCAAACACAATTAAATCCACTATTAATAATTCCTTAACATTTTTTCCCTATGACCAACTTAGGTGAGATTCGGCTTTCTCATGCATTATTGCTCTCTTTAGTAGTAGTATTTGTTTAAAATGGTTGCGTAGGACTCCAAGTATTCTTCACATATACTCATTTGTTTTTAATTTCAATTCAGCTAATCAAATGGTAAAGGTACAGCACAACTTTGACAGAAAATTGATCAATTTATTTATAAACTTATAATTATAAATAGAAAGTAAAGAACAGCCAAAAGACAAACACATCTTATACATATTCAATTTATACGCTGTAATTTTTTTATTTATTTCTACTTTTAATTTAATATTTGGCCTGTCAAATGAATGATAAAAACTTAATAATAATATAAGGGAGAAGAGGGGACCATAAAAAGATAGATATATTATCACACGATCTCTTTCTCTCTCTCTCTCTCTCTCTGACTATGAAGATGGGCCTCTTATCTCTCTTCCTCCCCCATTATTTTGCTCCTGCACAAGCTTTTGTTTCTGAACAAGTCTTTACTCAAATGTCTACATGTTTTCTTGAATTAAACAAAAATCAATATTCTTGAAGAAATATATAGGTATAGTAACTAACACTCTGAAAAATAAATGATTAGATATAACACATATTTTGTATGGAATGTTTTTTTTTCCTCTTGTTTTCTAGTACTAATTTTAACTATAAAAACTAAAAAAACATGTGAATCTAAAAACATAAACGTTAAACTATGTAGCATTGAATATATCTCACTGACAGATATTAATGTGCAAAGAGTGACAATTATTGACATGGAAGTGAGAACAAGTTCTATATAATATAGGCCTAGTGACTTAATTAATTATGGGGGTGCAATTAGTTCATAGGCTAGACTAGATTAGTAGATTTTGGCTTCCCATTCCTACTTGTTCTTCTATTTTCAATTTTTAAAACATTGCAACTTTTTTTAAAAAATAAAAAACATTGCGACAACTTTATATCTTATATTATTAATACAGAAGACAGAGAGAGAAAATAAGAGTGAAAATCCTACGTGTCATCACGTGAGTAATTCTGGCCCCACATCATTAAAAGATTTATTGGAAATTCATAGAAACCCAAAACAAAAAGCCCAAAATTGAAAGCCCAAATTTATCACAAAAGTCTCTTACACTAACATAATAAATGAATAATATATTTAGAAAATATTGAAAAACCCATGAAATATAAAAAAATATAATATTAAAAAATCCATAAGAAACACAATTTATAATTAAAAATAGATTTCCCTAATATTTATATGTTATATTTTATCACATTATGTTTAAAATAATGATAAAACATATTGTTCATTTAAAAATAACAATAATATTTTGTAAAATTGTATTTAACACCAAAATTCATGTCAAATGACAAAACTTGAACACATAATTTACGATTCATCGGTTGAACCACCGGTTCCCAAAATTTGAGCAAAGAATTTTCGGATAATTTTATACATGAAAGAGTGATTAAACATTCATAGAAAATATTTTAAAATATTTAAAAAGCCTACAAAATATGATTTTAAAAACCCATGAAAAACACAATTTTATAATTTTCTTAATGTTTGTATGTTATATTCTCGCACAAAACAATGATAAAACATATTGTTCATGTATAAATATCAATATTATTTTGTAAAATTGTATTAATCATCAAAATCCATGTCAAATGGCAAAACTTGAACACAAAATTGACTTGAACTATCAGTTAACCCACCTGTTCCTGAAAGTTCAGTGGTTTTATATGAGTTTTTAATAATCCGAGTTTTATGATAAATAGAGACCGGATTGATATATTTTTCATTGTTAAACGGGTCATATCATGGTTTCAAAACACTATGTAGTTATTGTTTTTCAATGATAAATAGTAAATTATACGTAATGGTAAATATTCAACATCGAAATAGCAATGATAATCTTTTTCGATGATAAATATTAAAATAGTAATAATAAATTATTGTTAATAAAACATTATAAAAACCAAAATACAATATATTTTATATATAAACTTAAAATTAAACTTCGCGTTTAACGCGAATCACATGACATCCAAATTATTTTTATCTCATTTTATACTACATATTGTTTTTACCAATATATATTTCTTCTTTTATTCCGTAAATTTTTATCCCGCGTTTGGCGCGGATAAGTTTCTAGTTTAAAACTAAAAACCAAACTCCTGGGCCATAAAATAGGCTTTGAGAAGAGAACCCAACAAGTTCACAATTTGTTGTATTTATTATTTACAAAAAACCCAATGGACTACTATGGTATGACAAGGCCCGTTACAAAACTCAATAAGGCTATATAGAAAATGACCAATTTGCCCTTCACTTCATAAAACCTTTTCTTCTTCGCTTCAAATCGTCGGCGAGAGATTCAGATCATACTTCCTCGAGCCGTTACCAAAGAGCAATCCCCAGTGTTTCTCTACGGTGGCTCCAGTTTTCTGATCTTCATCGAACAGAGCGAATATATACACACGAACTTTACTCGACCTTCTTCTCAGATGCTGAATCAGCCTTTGATTGAACACCTTCGCGTTCTCCACACTAGCCGCTACTTCGCCGGGATCTCCGCTCGACGGCCATCCAATCTCCGATACAACCATCGGAATCTTAGGTAATCCAAGCGATTTCACGGCGGAGTCCACCGAATCCAACATTATGTCGAATAGGTTAGTATACACGATTCCACTGTACGGATCTCTGTATTTCCTTCGTCTTCTAGGGTTATCCATAGGCTGAAACAGAGCGAAATCCAACGGAATCGAAGGAAACGATTGCTTATAAGCTAAGTATGGGTATACATTGACCATGAGAGGAGACTCCGTTCGCTGTAGAAACCTAACGAGCGGCTTCATCACAGATTCACCGATGGATCTGTGGAATATCGCCGTGGAAGGAGGGAATCTCCGCGAAAGAATTGCGAGGGAATGCGTTGTCGATACTTTGATCTTCTTGTGCAATCTATACCTCTTGATTGCTCTATGAACGTTTTCGATAGCAGAGACTAAGTATCCTGTGAACTGAGGCAAGAGAGAGACTTCGTTGCCTACGGAGATTGATGTGATGATTGTGTTCTTGTGGTAAGGCAAGACCAAGTCTCTGATGATGGATTCGGCTTCGGAGAGATTGGATGCGAGAGATGGGATCTTGTCGTTGGGGATGCAGAGGGAGAGTGTGATGCCTGTGTTTGCGAAAGATTTGGTGATTCTTGGATCCATGTCGAAGGTTTTGACATGTTTGATTTTGAGAGAGTTTACTAGTGATGGTATTGCTTCTGGTTGTGGAAGGTTTGTGCCGTAACGACCATAGTTGATTCCTATCTCTGTGGCTTTGAAGCGAGAAAGTTAGGAGATAACGAAACAAGAAACTTGATTGACGGAAATCAAAAGATGTTTTACCTTCAAGATTGGAGCTGTATCTTCCATAGCTGATTCCATTATCTTGACCTGGAGAAGCAAACGAGAAAGTGAAGGAAAGCGAGAGAAAATTGGGAATAACAAGAAAGGAGTCTCAATTTTCCCGGGAAAATCATAACTACCTCCATACGATTGGAACGTGGAGGAAGAAGCTATTGAGATGGACAAAACCAAGAGAAGCCAGAGAGTGTATCGTATCTTCTTCATCATCGTCATCATCTTCTTTTTCGTTTTCTGGACTGGATTGATTGATTTTGGTGGGAATTAACTTCAGAACCATCTGTATATAACTATATATATATATACACAAGCTTTACGATAATTACATAAACACCCCTCGAAACGCTCGTGCACGGAGTTTCGAAAAGAGGGGTAAATGCGTCATTTCAGCAATGGAGGAGAAAGAACCAACAAATAAGAAAGGAGGGGTAAATGAGTCATTAATAATGTAAACCGACTATTCACAGTGGTAAGGTAAGATATATTAAACCAACACAAATCTCAGGAAACTTTATTTTTCTAGGTTTTCCTTATTCTTCGGAAACTCTGATCGCCGGCGATGGAAGAAGGAGATAACGGCGGAGGAAAAGTGATAGCTTTGATTGGTAAAGCTACAAAATCGTCTGCACAAGAGGTTGATCCGAGGCTGCTTAAAGCGATCAAATCTACTCTTCGATATTCTGATTCGGAGGTCCGATGCAGTGCACGAACCCTAATGGAGCTCATGAAACATAAACACTCTCAGGTTATTCATCATATTTCAGTGGTTTTCGTTTTGTTGAAATTTTACTCCTTTCGGATTATAGTAATTGATCAATTTATGTTATCTTTGTGCAGGTTCGGTATTTGACGCTTCTTATAATAGACGAGCTTTTCATAAGGTCAAAGCTCTTTAGAACTCTAATAATCGAGAATCTTGATCAGCTTTTGAGTTTAAGTGTTGGGTTTAGAAGCGATCTGCCTCTTCCTGGACCAGCCCCCGTTGCCACTATATTGCGTACAAAGGCTATTGAGTTCTTGGAGAAGTGGAATTTGTCTTTCGGGTTACATTACAAGGAGCTTAGGCTTGGTTTTGATTACCTTAAGAATACCCTCAAGCTCAAGTTCCCTGATTTACAAGCAACCGCTGCACGGATTCAACGAGAGAGACAAGAGAGAGAGATGAAGACGAAAGAGATACAAAGAAAGAAGTTTGATTCGTTGAGGGATACTTTTGGACTCTTAAAGGATGAGATCGACGTAACTATAAAAGAGATCACGGAGTGCCTGGAGATTGTTCAATGGAGAGGGGATGATGGTATTCCACTTTCCATCTTAGATGAGGATGATTACGAGGAGATCCGTTGTTCTCATCTGAGGCAAATTCGTCTTGATTCTCTGAAACAATCAGATAAGGTCGAAGAAACTAGCGAAAATAGAGTGGTATTCGATGCATTGAGGGAACAGTGGAAGCTTCTAGTGACAAAGCATCAGGTCTCGGTCGAAGAAGGGATCTCTCTTCTTATCAGGGTTGATGTAAGTGATAACAGAACTAGAGATACCATGCTGAAGGAGTTTATCGATATTAAGAATAACATTTTGGCAACTAAAAGGAAATGTGAAGAAGCTGGTTTTACAGTGTCGAACATATATGGTACACGGGAGAAAGAAGAAACAAACGAGGAAGAAGAAGACGAAGATATTTGGGAGGAGGATGATGGCAAGGTTAAAACTGATTCATTCAAGAGCGCGACTCCTCCTGTGATGAGAAGTCAGCACAGTGAGGGTTCGTCTTTCCCATCATCACAAGAAACAAACAGGTCTACATCAGAAGTTCGGTCGAAGAGAGCGACAAGCACTAAAAAAGGTGGAAGAAGTGGAGACTCTGTTAGGGATAAGCTAATTTCAGAAGCGCCTGTGATGACTTGGGGATCACAGCTGAGTAATTGGGGCTCAACTACGGAAGTTCGAGCTAATCACCGAGGCTTAGAGCTTGAGAGCCATTGGGGCAGGGTGGATCAAGATGCTGTAATTCCAGCAGATAAAATAGCAGAGTTAAATCTTCAAGCAACAGTGTACAGAGAAGAGAGAACAGAGATACCTCCGTGTCATGCTCCTCTAAAGAATGGTGGTATTTGTCAGAGAAGAGACATAAGAGTCTGCCCGTTTCACGGACCAATTGTACCTCGTGATGATGAAGGAAACATTATAAACCAGGGATCTCCTTTAGATGAGAGTGAAAACCAAACTCCTTCACCTACACAGATTGGCCAGGATGTGCCTGTGGCTATGGATGAAACAACAGGTTCAGATTCTGATCCTAATCAGTTATCTAGGCAAATAGCGAAACAAGCTCTGAAGAATATCCGAGAGATGGACAAAGAAGAGAATAGGAAAAGAGCAAAGCTTGTTAAGGTTAAGGTGAAGGAACACAATTTAGAAGTTTTACGTGATGCTGCTATAGCCTCAACTTCAAGATCAGCTGTTATCGACGAAGAGTTTGATAGAGTTTTTGCTGCAAGGAAAAACAAGAAACAAACCTTTCCCTCGAGGAGTCGTAAGAAATCAACGACTAAAGATAGAATATCCGAGAGACTGTATACTAGTCGCGCAAAAGGTACTAAACCAAAGCAGTTGCCACAGGGTGATGATGAGAAGTATCGAGAAACATCGGCTAACCAATGGTAACAAAGATCTTTATAGGTTAGTCATTTTTCTGATCATGAAAGACCTTAAATTTGATTGTCATATGCAAGTAGGAGTTAAAACAAAACTAATGCTTATTGATGAATAATCAGATTCTTTAGTGATCTCTTTAGGCATTTTTATGTGGAAACAGTTGACAAGTCAAGTCTCGTATTATTGTCTCTGATGCCTTTTTTTGTTTTATCAGACAAAAAAACCCAACAGAAAGAGTATTATTGTTGAACACTTGACATGTTGTGGAATGACAGATCATGAGAGCATGTTAGTTGTTTTGCTTTTTCCTTTTAATGTGGTGTGTGTCTTTAAGGATGATCACTATCATAAGAGTCTTAATATTTTCTTTTAAGTTAAATTGCGAGTTTGCTTGAGATGAAGAAAAGAGTAAAATGCTCTTTTGAAACATTATCATTTGTTCTTTTTAAGTGACTTTGAACCCAAGCTTAATCGCATTACTTATTTTTCTTCACATGTCTTCAAAAACTGTTTATATGTTTAGGCCCATTCTTACTGGACCATGGCCCTTTATTAGTTATATTTTTAATTATTAATATAATTTTAAAAACGAAGAAATCATTGAGTGAGATGATATTATTATTAAATGATTAATTTCCCGTATGGGATTAAAATCATCAAAATCTCATATGATTATATTTTCTCAATAACATTCTATTTCTACCACAGTCGCATTCGTGAGGCGTCCCCGATTCACCTTTCTTCTCTCCTCTCCCTTCTCTCTCTTCTCTCTCTTCTCTCTCTCTGGGATTCATGAAGGAAAGCATCTCTCTTTTCTACCATTTTTGAAATCAACACTTCACGAAGGTTGACCTCTTTTGCTGGTCTCTAAATCGGATTCGATCTTCGTCTCAATTAACAAAAGCTTACACCTTTTTTCTTTCTCCGACCTAAATTATCCCAAGTTTTAGAATGGATTTAGAGAGCATGGACTGTGCTTCAACAATGGATGTTACAGACGAAGAAGAAGAGATCCATCAAGATCGCCACCATTCTTACGCCTCTCTTTCAAAGCATCATAGCTCCAATGCTGCTGCTTCTTGTCTTCTTCCGACCACAACCAGTGTTCATGAGCTTCTTGAATGCCCTGTCTGCACCAATTCCATGTACCCTCCTATTCATCAGGTCTCAACATCTCCATTGATTCTTTGTTTCTCCCCAGATCTCTCTACTTTGTTGCTTTGCCTTTTAAAAATCTAAACTTTGTTGTTTTGGTTGTCGCAGTGTCACAATGGACATACACTATGTTCAACTTGTAAGAACAGGGTTCACAATAGATGTCCAACATGTAGACAAGAGCTTGGTGATATACGTTGTTTAGCACTTGAGAAAGTAGCTGAATCACTTGAGCTACCTTGCAAGTACATGTCTCTTGGATGCCCTGAGATCTTCCCTTATTACAGTAAGCTCAAACACGAGACTGTGTGTAACTTCAGGCCTTATAACTGTCCTTATGCCGGCTCCGAGTGTTCTGTTGTGGGTGATATCCCTTTCTTAGTTGCTCACTTAAGGGATGATCACAAGGTTGATATGCATTCTGGTTGTACTTTTAACCATCGTTATGTCAAGTCTAATCCTCGTGAAGTCGAAAATGCCACATGGATGTTAACTGTAAGTACATTTGATTCATCCTTCATTGTACAAAACTTAGTTCTGTTTAAAGTCATATGGTTTACTTATGTGATGAAACTTGATCTATTTGAAGCAATCAGATGAGTCAATTTTTGATGGTTCAAGGCTTGTTATACTTTTACAGTCATATATGCTTATCAAAGTTTTTGGCTTTTGGTTTTGTTTCTGACTTGAATCTTGTAATCAGGTCTTCCACTGTTTTGGTCAATACTTTTGTCTTCACTTTGAGGCTTTCCAGCTTGGTATGGCTCCAGTTTACATGGCGTTCCTTCGTTTCATGGGGGACGAGACGGAAGCTAGGAACTACAATTACAGTTTAGAAGTGGGAGGTTATGGTCGGAAGCTGATTTGGGAAGGCACGCCTAGAAGCGTAAGAGACAGCCACAGGAAAGTTAGAGACAGCCATGATGGTCTAGTTATACAGAGAAACATGGCTTTGTTCTTCTCAGGTGGAGATAGAAAAGAGCTGAAACTGCGAGTCACTGGAAGAATTTGGAAAGAGCAGCAACAAAGTGGTGAAAGTGGTGGAGGAGGAGGAGCTTGTATCCCAAACTTGTCTTAAAACTGAAAACAACAAATTGGCTTTGTCTCTGTGTAACCATGGTTCTTGAAAGTGTCTGTAATTAGAGGGATATATCTTTGTGTTCGCTGATAAACTTGGGTTGTTCTTCTCTTTCTCTGTCCTCAAAGGAGTTTTTATAGTTCATTACATTATGCTCTACTAGAAAAACTGTAAATGTTGAACCTTTTTCTCTACGGCAATGTTAATCAACAGTTATGAAAATCAATGCAAAGCCAAACAGGAGAAGGAAGGAGACATATGTAACAAATCTCTTATTGCATTTTCCACATATTACAAAAACTCAAGTTTTCTCTATTGGTGAACACAACATATGATACAAAATAGCCGAATCGATGCTAAGGGATACTCAAAGCACTAGTTTTTGTTTCTGCTAATGGGAAACTGAACGTAATTGAAAAAGATACAACCAGAAAACTTAAGAATGAAAGTGTTAGACTGAGACGAGATGGCCTTGGCAACAAAGGCAAGCAATCACAATACCAACAAATGCTCCTGCAAGAACCTGCGAAGGAGTGTGACCGAGCAACTCCTTTAGCTTTCTTTGACTTATGGGATGTCCTTCAAACAAGTCTCTTATTATCAAGTTCAGAACCTGACATCAAACATAGACAAAAAGAAGACAACATTGTCATCAAACAAGATTTACACTTAGGCTATAAATGGCTCTTTCAAAACTCTTCATTCTCTACAATATTATCAAAGATCAAGACATATCCTTCTACAACCCACAAGGCAACAACAAAGAGCTATCATCAACATGTGTCTAATATCCACAATTTTGAGAAACTTCTATTGTGCTATTCAAGAACCAAGAGCATACATAAACACTCGCTTAAACAAGTAATCTAACATTTTACATGATGGCATTCACAAGCACTACTAAGTAAAGAACTGTTGCTTTGAATGCATCACCAAATTCAAACGCTCTTTACTATTTTTAGTAGTATATCAAACTAATACTAAGTCATCATTGTCCTTCACACTAAGCACTAGTCAAACACAAACACAAGAAATAAGAATCAGGCTTAAGTGTTTAACATTACCTCAGCTTGCATACCGGCATGGCGTCTAACACCAATAGCATCATACATAACAATCAAGCTAAATCCTAAACAAACAGGAAACAAAGAATCTGCGACTCCATGGCAAAGCGCAACAGAAGTAGTCAAAGCCATACACATAGCAGAGTGAGAAGAAGGCATCCCACCAGAAGCATACAACAAACGATAATCCCATTTCCTCTCTATGAAGAAATTGATTACCATTTTACTCGATTGTGCAAAGAACCAAGCCACCACTGCCGACACAAACGTCGGATTCGCAGACAGTGTCGCAACGAAAGGACTAATCTTTATCTTAGCAGAGGCCGTAACGCTCAAAAGGGCAATCCCTAAACCACCGTTCTGGTTAAACCCACCGGCGAAATCCGCCGAAAACGACGCCGTATCGTCTCTGTAAGCTCGGAATCGCGACATCCATAGACGCGATTGAGAAGAGACCAAACCCTTTATCGTTCGGATGATTGGGTGCAATACCCAGAAAGGGTTTAGCTGATTTTTTCGATTACTGTCTGGTTTAGGATTCGAAAAGCTCGAAGATGAAGATTTACAGCAAAAGGATAAGGTGTTTGAAGGTTCGAGCTTGTGGATAGAAGAAGTTAGCTTAACGAAGGAAAAACGAAAAGGGTAATGAGATAAGCTTTTGGTGGAGAAACAAACGAAAGAAGGATTTGATGTAAGCGACTCCATTAGAGAAAGTTGCTAAGCTTTTTAAGCTTACTCTGCGACATACATCAAACGAGAAGAAAGTGTGTGTGTGTGTGTGTGGACTTGTCGCTGAAAGATTGGGAGAAGATTATTCTTCAATCAACTTGGGCCTGATCTCTTCATTTAGGAAAAAAATATTAAAATAATTTTATCAAATTAGTTTATTTTTGAAAATTTATTAAACTTTAAAAATCGTGTGGTGGATAAACCATTCGAGTATCGTGACTTGTAACGTAAAAAGAATATACCAAAAATGTGCAGACTTCTTAATTTTGTCTTTTAATACATTTATTAAGGCCTTTGTACTTATAATGGGCCTTTAAAAGAGTGGGCCTCGCTTTAAGGTTTGACTATTCAACAGGGGTATTTTAGGTATTCACAATTTTAGCTTATTTGTATAAATAATTAAATATCTTCCTCTGAAGAAAAGTTCAACGGTCTCTCGCCTAAATGTTAGCGACACGCGGTTGCGTTCTCTCCTCCTCCTCCTCCTCCTTCACGTACGGACTCGTCGGAGAAGTTTGATTCCTTCGTTGAAAGAAAAATCGGATCTGATTAGGTTTTTGATTTAGGTTTCGTTATGGAGAGTTTGATATCGCTTGTGAATAAGATACAGAGAGCTTGTACGGCTTTAGGAGATCACGGCGAAGGAAGCTCCCTCCCGACTCTATGGGACTCGTTGCCTGCAATCGCCGTCGTCGGTGGTCAGGTTTTGTTCATGAATCTTTTTGAAATTCTGTGATTCTTAGATCTTAAGCATTGCCTAGGGTTACATTGCGGAGAAATAATCTGATCTCGTTGTTGTTTCCCCTTTGTGTATTTGATTTGTTTAACGTTTAGATCTCGATTCAATTGATTTGGTGAATAATATGTTTTATAATGTATAGAGTTCTGGAAAGTCTTCAGTGTTAGAGAGTGTTGTTGGAAAAGATTTTCTACCTCGTGGAGCTGGTATGTGTTTGCTTTGTAATTATATCAACAGATCATGATGTATATATATATATATATATATAGCTTAAGATTTTATCTGCTTATGTAAGATTTACTTATTACAGCAATGTCTTCAATGTAGGGATTGTTACAAGAAGACCTCTTGTCCTGCAGCTTCACAGAATCGATGAAGGCAAAGAGTATGGAGAGTTTATGCATCTTCCTAAAAAGAAGTTCACTGATTTTGGTATGTTTCGTATTTGTATTTTGACTGCTTGTTATGTCTATATTGCTACTTATTGTTTCTTTCTTGTGTATGCAGCTGCTGTAAGGCAGGAGATCTCGGATGAGACAGATCGTGAAACTGGTCGCAGCAGCAAAGCTATATCTTCAGTCCCCATTCATCTCAGTATCTTCTCCCCTAATGGTGAGATAGGAAGCCATTGAATTTACTAATTTCACATAAAGAACTTAAGCTCGTTGTTCTCTTCCATCTTTGCCGTTTGTATTGCAATCTCTACTCTCTAATATTATTTGTTTAAAATTTTTGCAGTTGTCAATTTGACTCTGGTTGATCTCCCTGGACTCACAAAGGTAGCTGTTGGTAAGTGAGACAATCTTTGTCTTTTCTCTATATTGAAATCTGACAAACATCAATGACATTGACAACTCTTGCAAATGATGTTGCAGATGGTCAGCCTGAGAGCATTGTTCAAGACATCGAGAACATGGTCAGATCGTTTATTGAGAAGGTAACTAAGATTGACAAAAATTATTAGCATGATGCTTGTATTCTCAAATCACAAATGATTCATGTGTCTTACAGTAAAGTGACAAAAATTGACCATTTCCCTTTTGACAGCCCAACTGCATCATACTAGCCATTTCTCCTGCAAATCAAGATCTTGCTACGTCTGATGCCATTAAAATCTCTCGTGAAGTTGATCCAAAAGGTGCCAGGTTCTTTCTTCTCTACATGATTTGATACAACTACTTTCCGAATCACTTTGAGCTTACTTTTGTGAGATTTAAGCCACCGCAGCATTGTACATATTCATTGGGGCATGGTATATATGGTTTAGTTGAATGGAGTGATTCATGTTGTTTAATTGTTTTTCTCGTTGCTGCTATTAGGAGACAGGACTTTTGGAGTATTAACAAAAATTGATCTCATGGACCAAGGCACTAATGCTGTTGACGTAAGTTTACATACATACAATAATATTACATATCATGCTCTAAGAGTATGGCCTAATCTGTAAAAGGCTCATATCTAATTGCATTATAATAATGATTATTATCAGAACCTCTCACTAAATTGTAGTGAGTGAATATTGAACAGTACCTAAACCTTTTATTTTTGGAGATTTAAGATACTTGAAGGAAGGGGATACAAACTAAGGTATCCTTGGGTGGGTGTTGTGAACCGGTCTCAAGCTGATATTAATAAAAGCGTTGATATGATTGCTGCTCGTCGTCGTGAACGTGATTACTTCCAGACCACACCAGAGTACAGACATTTAACTGATAGAATGGGATCAGAATATTTAGGGAAAATGCTCTCCAAGGTGTCAAATTCTTCTTGAATATTCTTGATATCTTGGCCTAATAGGTGCTCTAAAACCAGCTAATTAACTTTTGCAGCATTTGGAAGTTGTTATCAAGTCGCGAATTCCTGGACTTCAGTCTCTTATCACAAAGACTATTTCCGAGTTAGAGACAGAGCTGAGCCGTCTTGGGAAGCCTGTAGCAGCTGATGCTGGTGTAAGTATCTTATGTCTAAAGAACCTTTCGTTCTTCAATTTCTTCTCTTATTTCAAATCATGTCACTCGTTAATACTCTCTCTCTCTCTCTTGAATGCACAGGGGAAACTGTATATGATAATGGAAATTTGCCGTGCTTTTGATCAAACTTTCAAAGAACATCTCGACGGAACGTGAGTGATCTCATATATTTCTTGATTGTTGCATCCAAATTCTCTGGCTTGATGATTACTACTAATAACCTCACAGGCGTTCAGGTGGTGAAAAGATAAACACTGTGTTCGACAATCAATTCCCAGCTGCCATAAAAAGACTCCAATTCGACAAACATCTAGCCATGGACAATGTAAGGAAACTGATCACCGAAGCAGATGGGTATCAACCGCATCTCATAGCTCCTGAGCAAGGTTATCGGCGACTCATAGAATCATGCCTAGTCTCCATAAGAGGTCCAGCTGAAGCAGCTGTTGACGCTGTTCATTCAATTCTCAAGGATCTTATCCACAAATCCGTAGGCGAAACATCCGTAAGAAAATATCTCCATCTCTTTCGACAACAACAATAACACTTTTTGTCTCATTTATAGTGTGTTGACAACAACGAAAACAGGAACTGAAGCAATATCCAACACTGAGAGTGGAAGTATCAGGAGCAGCAGTGGATTCATTAGATAGAATGAGAGACGAGAGCAGGAAAGCAACACTGTTACTAGTAGACATGGAGTCAGGTTACTTAACAGTAGAGTTCTTCAGGAAACTGCCACAAGATTCAGAGAAAGGAGGGAACCCAACACATTCAATATTCAACAGATACAACGACGCATACCTGAGAAGAATAGGATCGAACGTGTTGTCTTACGTGAACATGGTATGCGCGGGGCTGAGAAACTCAATACCAAAATCAATAGTGTACTGTCAAGTACGTGAAGCCAAAAGAAGCCTGCTTGATATATTCTTCACGGAGCTTGGTCAGAAAGAGATGAACAAATTGTCGAAATTGTTGGACGAAGATCCAGCAGTGCAACAGAGAAGGACTTCTATTGCAAAGAGGTTGGAATTGTATAGAAGTGCCCAAACTGATATCGAAGCTGTTGCTTGGTCCAAGTAGACACACACACCTCTTCCGGATTATTCTTCTTCACACTTTCATCATTCTTTTATTTTTTTGCTTTTCATTTTTTTTTAACTATTCGGTGTTAGAATTAAATTTGTTTCTGAATAAGTTTTGTAAGAAGATAGACCATTTTTTTTACGGGAAAATAAATTGTTGATCAAGTTTATGAACAGCATTATAGTTGAATGATGATACGATCCTCTGTATATTAATTAATCCACCGGAAAACCTAAAGAAGTAAAGAAGAAACGAAAAAAAAAAGCAAAGGTATATTCAAAAACATGGAGATGCGGGGAACCGAACCCCGTGCCTCTCGCATGCGAAGCGAGCGCTCTACCATATGAGCTACATCCCCATATTGTCTTTTCTTATATATATATATATATATTATGTAATGTTATGTCAAAAATATGTGCTAAATGTAAAAGCAAATGGGAATGGTTTTTTTTGGTTTTGTGTTTGGAAGTTATGAAATGGAATTTGTCTAGAACGGGAAGGATTGTCGGTTCAATAATAAGAAAATACATAATTAACATAAATACGAATCCAAACAATCACTAATTAAATAGTCTCTGTGATTGGTACCAATAATCATTCAGGCGGCAAAGTATTGTAAACACAATAATGGAAGTTATAAACTAAAACAAATTCTGACTAAGAAAAAAAAAACTGGGAAGTGGTGCCTACATGGCATCATAAGTTCACACGAGGCAGGTAGCACCACCCCACCCGGGATTGATTCCCGCGCAACGATAGTGTAGGTTTGGCTAATGGGCCGACCATTTGTGGCCCAAATGTTGACAAAAAAAAAAAAAAACTAAAACAAAAAGAAAGTTGGTTAATAGTTTACTTTGTTTATAAGTTGTGATCCACAATATTGATCGTGGCACCATCTTGATCAGACTATGACTGATCCACCTCCCACTTTGGTCTACTTTTACGACTCCACTCATTCCCTTCCCTTTCCCCCCAAAAACAAGCAAACTAAAGCTCCCACCTTCTCTATATATCTTACAAAAACATTAGTAAATTTCTCAACCTCATAATAGTAATTCACACAATTGTTGCAAAAGGAAGCTATGATATTTTCGGTATTTATCTGTCGGTTCACATGTCGTTATATTGACAGAGGGGACATAAATTGTCATTACACTTAACCAATAAAACATCAAAACTCTTTTAACATCTTTCTCAATATCCAATCCAAAATATATATATTTACTTAATTTTTTTTTAAAAAACAACACCTTGATGAATAATGATTGATTGTCATCTTCATCTACTCTAACCACCAAACTCATATCACTCTTCAAGTAAACACATCTCCACGCTTTACTCTCAATCTCAGTTTCAAACCTAAACCATGAAGATAACCCTTGTCGAAATATACATCATCCTCTGTCTCTTAATCATACAAGATCTACCCTTTTTAATCGCAGATGATCCTACACAGAACCTCTGTTTCACAAACAAATTATCCGACTTCCTTCCTCCACCGTATAGCAACATCTCCGATTCAATGACATGTACAGCTCTCTGGAACACATTCGTCTTAAGGGTAATCTCGAAAAAAACACATTTACAACACTTATAACACATAAAGTTACAAACTTTATATTTAATTCCTCTGTTTTTTCTTCTTCTTCTTCTTACAGTACTCTGAAAACAGAGACAATGTGATGACGATAATAGTGTCGGCTTTATACACGGCGGGATGGGTCGGGATCGGATTCTCCAGAGACGGAAGAATGGTCGGATCAAGCGCCATGGTAGGATGGATTACGACGAAAGGTCATGCGAAGATACAACAATACTATCTTCAAGGAACAGAGAGAGACCAAGTTGTGTCTGATCAAGGAGAATTGCAATTACAGAGAGTTCCTCCTGTCGTGGCACTTCACGGTGCTATGATTTATTTGGCGTTTCAGGTTAAGTTCTCCGTTAAAGTTAAACGCAGAGCTGTTATCTTGGCGTTTAGCTCTGCTTATCCTTCCAAGCTTGGCCGTTTGACTAAACATGACGATAAAACTTCCGTCTTCGTTGACTTCTCTAAAGGTAATTTTTATGAAATATGTTATTTTACAACATATATTTTAATGGGATTTATTTATACATATAAAAGTATCCTTTTAAATATTTTGGCAATGATTTTTTGCAAATTATGTGGAAAAACATCATTCTCGTTTTATTTATTTATTTATACATATAAGTATCCTTTTGAATTTTGCATTCGATGATATCTAATGGAAATGTAAGAAAATGTCGTATAACTAACAATTGTTATTGTCTTATGTGTGTAATTGGTTTACTATAGCAAGTGGAGTATCATCATTCACAAAGACAACAACTTCTATAGAGAAGACAAAACATGGGATCATGGCGATTTTCGGATGGGGTTTCTTACTTCCTCTAGGTGCAATCCTAGCAAGATATCTCAAACATAAAGACCCTCTTTGGTATTATCTCCACATCGGTTTTCAATTCACCGGATTTATATTCGGTTTAGCCGCTGTTATCCTCGGAATCCAGCTTTACAATAGGATTCAACCGAATATACCCGCACATCGCGGCATTGGAATCTTTATCCTAGTCCTTAGCATTCTCCAGGTTTTGGCTTTCTTTGCGCGGCCGGAGAAGGAGACAAAGATGAGGAGATATTGGAATTGGTATCATCATTGGATAGGAAGAATCTCTTTGTTTTTTGGGGCAGTGAACATTGTGGTTGGGATTAGAATGGCTAATAATGGAGATGATGGATGGAGAATTGGATATGGGTTTGTATTGTCATTGACATTACTTGCTTTTATTGTTCTTGAAATATTTAAGATTCGTGGCTCTATTGGTTCACCTTCTTCTTCTTCTTCTTCTTCTTCTTCTTCTTCTTCTCACATGCCTACTTCTTTCGAAACACATCCAAGTTCTACTAGTGTTTGATTCAAGATCTCTTTGTTTTTGTATATATAAACATTTTTTGTTGTTTGGATTTTCTTGGCTAAAGCCATTATGGTCTTTGAATTGATGTTAAGTTTTAATTTTTTCTTTTTAAAAGTTTGTTTTTTATTTGTTTGGATCTCATTTGACTTGTAAAGTTGAGTTTTGAATGTTATTGTTCCTTCATGTCTTTTTAATTTTTATTTACAATCATATGGTAATTAAGCTTATTTTACAAATTTTCATTAAAATAGTATGTTCAAATTTAAATAAAAAAGACAAAAATTATAATATGTGGAACAAAATTTAAGCCCAAATTCCCCAAAATATAATGAGGCGCCAATGCCACATCGGATCATTAGCAATAAAGTTTTCGACTTGGCGCTTACGGAGGCCTGAAATTTGGCACGCTTCCCTCGTCCACAATCCATGGAGCCAAACACTCTTCTCCTTCATTCGCCACGTCACCATAACCCGATTTTCCTTTTTTCCTTTTTTCTTTTTTACTGATTTTTCCAATTTCCTTTTCTCGTGTTTTGGTCGAATTAATAAATAAATCTCAAAATAATCAAGAATTATATAAACCGACGGCGTGTGTCTTCTTTCTCCATAACACAAAGCCGCTCCTTAACACAGACCCTTCTCCTCCTCCTCCTCTCCATCGCCGTCGAATTCTCTGGGTTTATCTTCTCGCTGTTTATACGACTGATTTTCTCCCAGAATTTCGCAGGTTTTACGAAGAGGATCTCGTTTATTTTCTCCGTCGCTTCTTTTTTTACGATTTCGCGTTATTTTTTTTCTGTTTTGATTTCTTATTTTTCTCTTCTCTTCTATCCTCAGAACGTACGAATTCTGAGAACTTGTTTACGCTTCCAATTTAGAGGGAACGTTTTGCTTTAGGTTTATTAGAGTATTGAGACGAATCACGAGAGGAATCGATACGTCTCGAGAGTTTCGAGGAACGAATCTGTTGTTTGATGAAATTAGGGTTTTGTGAAATCGGATTTAGGATATGATTCTGAAACGGACCTTGACATTGGAGAATCAGAATCTAAAGCGTTGCAAAATTGATTCGGAGGAGGTTGATTATGGGAGCAAAAAGGGTGAGATTATTGTCTATAGGAAGAGACAAAGAGCAATCGTTGATCAACCATGTATAGAACCAGAGGAGGATCGTACAAGCAGCGTAGGCTCCTTGACCACCAAAGAGTCTCAGCTTGGCTCCGACCAGTCTAAGCCCTCACGTGGCAGAGTTCGAACGCTTCCTTCACGGTTCAACGACTCGACAGAGTCGTCTAGCCACAGTGGCGTTACAGGTCTAGTGAAGAAACTCAAAGTTGGTCATGATAACACGGATGAGACCAGAAGCTCGAAGCTCAGTGAAGTTGATTTTGATGATTGGGGTAATGAAAAGGATGCTAATATCAGAAGTTCGATGTTGTCTTCCTCCTCTGACGCTAATTCTCTATCGGTGAGAGGTAAAGAGCAGTCTTATGAAGGGTTTGACAAATCTGCTGCCTCGAGGAATGGTGTGTACAGACCAGAGGACTTTTCGGTGGGCGATCTTGTCTGGGCCAAGTGTGGGAAAAGATTCCCAGCATGGCCAGCGAAAGTCATCGATCCGATTTCACAAGCGCCTGATGCGGTTTTGAAGCATTTTGTCCCTGGCTCACTTTGTGTCATGTTCTTTGGGCACTCAAAGAATGGAACCCAGAGGGTAAGCTGATTTATCTTTGTAGTCTTTGCTTTCAAGCTTGGTTATGCATTTATTTGTATGGCATTTGTCTGATACTATTGGTCATTTACAGGACTATGGATGGGTCAGACAAGGAATGATGTTTCCGTTTAAGGAGTTTGTCGACAAGTAAGTACACGAGATGCCCTTTTCGCGAATCTTTCATATTTGTCGATTTGTTCTGTTCATTAGTGTTTTGCCTCTTCAGATTTCAGGATCAGTCAAACTTTTACAATTACAAGCCTAACGAGTTCCAGACAGCACTCGAGGAAGCAATCTTAGCAGCAAATGGGGTTGAAAGTAATTGCGGAGCTGCTGAAATCAGCTGCCCAGATTCCTCAGCCACTGAATCCGATCAGGAGCATGGACCTGCTTCTAGAATTCAGGTATGTTTTCTTGACACCTATTCTTTTCTGTTAGAACTTCAAGGTTTGTTGTTGAAATTGCCTTGAAAAGAGTAAGCATATCAATTGAGGAAAGGTTCTTACTTTTAAACTCAGCGACAGTGCTCTAGGCATTCTGTATAATTTATATGCATTACATAAGTATCTTATTCTTTCATTATTCTTGGGAGTGCTTCACCTTAAACGATGGGCTGATTCTATTTCTTGTGTAGGGTTCATGTCATGTGGACATAAGGAGCTGCGATGGCTGTGACACAGTCATGCCATTAAAATCTCTTAAAAGGACAAAAGGCTCACAACCTGACGAGTTTTTATGCAAACACTGTTCAAAGGTTCTTAGAAGGTTTCTTTCCTCTTCGTTTTTTTTCTGGACAAAAGGAATTGAATCCAAGTTTGTTTTTTTCAGTTGCGGAAATCCAATCAGTATTGTGGCATTTGCAAGAGATTATGGCACCCTTCAGATGATGGAGATTGGGTAAGAATGCTTTTTACCATGTTCGGTGAAATACTAACATTAGTGATAGAATATTACATAGCTGATTTGATTGATGTTATAGGTATGCTGTGATGGGTGTGATACATGGGTACATGCTGGCTGCGACAACATTTCGGACAAGCGCTTTAAGGTGCAGTTACACAAATCCTTGGATATCATTTTTTTGTTTGAAGTATTTAAGACTACTTCCGGAGGATGGGCTAATTTGGTTATCATCTTAAGGAACTGGAGCACAGCAGCTATCATTGCCCTAATTGCAGAGCTCAACAGGAGTGTGCACCAACAATATTAGATGAAAAGAACTCAGTGATCACGTATGTTGTTCTCACTATAATCTTTTGATAAGCATTGCTTCTGTTGTTTTCGGTTCTTTGTTTCTTACTCCTTAATCTGAAAGCTATCCTTACAACCTTTGGGAGACAGGTCTACAGAGACTGAACTGCTTGATGAGATTACTGTAGTCTGCAATGGAATGGAAGGGACATATATCCGAAAGTTTCATGCGTAAGTGTTAGATATATCAGCTTGCATTTTAATTTCATCGTTTAAACAACACAAATGTGTTTATCTAGTTTTTATTTAGAGACACAACTAACACAATTAACTTGGAATATTGTTTTCAGGATTGTGTGCAAGTGTGGTTCGTGTGGAGCGAGGAAGCAGACACCAAGTGAATGGGAAAGACATACTGGCTGCAGAGCCAAAAAGTGGAAGTATAGTGTAAAAGTAAAAGGCACAATGCTAACTCTTGAAAAATGGGTACACCCCTTATACTATACTAGTATACATTCATAAAGTTGGCTTTTATATATGCCCCTTAAGTCGGTATGCAGATTTTTTTGGTATGTTTGAGATTTATTGCTGACAACAAGGTATTGCAGATTGCAGGATTTAGTGCCGAGACTCCAGAACCCCAAATGCTAGATAAAGAGAAGATGATCTCTTTGCTTGAAGGTAGATTGGCAGCTCAGTTCTTATGCACGAACTTCCCTTTTGAAGTTCAAACTTTGTAGCCTTTCTTACTTTGTATATTGGATGCACAGAAAAGTACGAGCCAGTCAGTGCAAAATGGACAACTGAAAGGTGCGCTGTATGTAGATGGGTAGAAGATTGGGAAGAAAATAAAATGATTATCTGTAACAGGTTACTACTCTATTGCCATTTTAGTTTTGCTGAATCATACAGCAATTGCATAATTAAAACATGGAGATATTTAACTAATACTAAAGTTTTTCAATAATGTCTTCAGATGTCAAGTAGCTGTGCACCAAGAATGCTATGGGGTAAGTAAAGCTCAAGATCTCACCTCGTGGGTGTGCAGAGCATGTGAAACACCAGATATTGAGAGAGAGTGTTGTCTTTGTCCTGTAAAAGGTATTACTGCAGAGTTAGTCCATTCTATGTTTTTTTTTTTTGTGATATAACGTCCATTCTATGTTTTGTCCCCCCCCCCCCCCATTTTCCATTTCTCTACTTCTTTCCTGAATTGTGAACTCAATTTCCCTTCCATTTATGCAGGCGGTGCTTTAAAACCAAGCGACGTTGAGGGATTGTGGGTTCATGTAACATGTGCTTGGTTCCGGCCAGAAGTTGCGTTTTTGAATCATGAAAAGATGGAGCCTGCTGTTGGACTTTTCAGAATTCCAATAAATTCATTTCTTAAGGTATGATGAAATATTGGAAGTAGGAAGTATAATCAACGTGTTTTACTATATTTTTTAACATTTGACGCATGATATTTTTCTGGAAATGTTTTTAGGTCTGCAGAATTTGTAAACAGTCACATGGATCCTGCGTGCAATGCTGCAAGTGTGCCACTCACTTCCATGCAATGTGTGCGTCACGGGCAGGTTACATCATGGAGGTTAGTCCTTAATCTGCTAAATATCCTAATTAAGGTGTTCTGTTGGTTGATCATCTTAGGATTGTGTAATTAACGCTCTCGTCTGTGGAAATATTAGATGCACTGCCTGGAGAAGGATGGTGTGCAGAGAACCAGGAAGTCAATTTTCTGTGCTTTTCACAGGTTTATGTTTTCCTGACATTCTTTAACTCTGATCTGTTATGTGATATTTGAACCTGCTGATAGCTTGGAACAATTTACCAACTATGTAGGAGGCCAGACCCAAATAGTAAAGTAGTTGTGCACACACCCTCAGGAGTTTTTGGCTCTACAAACTTGCTTCGGAATCAAAATGGGCGCATCAAAGGTTCAAGACTTGTTATGACCAAGAAGATGAAGCTTCGAGGTTCCAATATCCAACCCCAAGCCGAACAGAGTCATGAATTCAATTCTCTTCCTGCAGCAAGATGCCGTGTCTACAGCAGATCAAACACTAAGGTATGCATTTGGAGATCTCATTTAATCTTGAACATTTGTTAGTCTTTCATTCTTTAGTAATAAGTATTCCCTTGCAAAACAATTCAATGAAAATTTGGTATGATTGTATCTCTGATTCACTGTTACTGCTATTGTTTCAGAAGATTGGTTTGGAGGCAATATACCACAGGTTGAAGGGACCAAGTCATCATTCTTTGGGTGCAATCGAAAATTTAAATTCTTTTAAGGCAAGTTTCTCATTCAGAGCTGAGAGTTCCATACATGCCAGTGTTCACTTCCTAGGGGCAGTTGTTTTTCTGAATATCTCAGCAAGATCTTGATTTCTTTTTTACTTTGTTACACCAGGATCTAGACATGTCAGATTATACTTCATTCAAAGAACGTCTAAAGCATTTGCAGGTAAAAATTCAAAAAGAGTTTAATATTCTATCCATATTGTTATCGTTTGATCTTGAATATGTTTTTCTTTAGAGGACGGAAAATCTCCGGGTGTGCTTTGGTAAATCTGGCATACATGGATGGGGTCTCTTTGCAAGGAAAAGTATTCAAGAAGGAGAAATGGTAATTAGTTTACGCGGTTGTACTATTCATGATTTCCATGTTTTAATTGAATGTTGTGATGTGCATCTTTAAGGAACTACTGACACCAAAATTCATGTGCAGATAATCGAGTATCGTGGGGTGAAAGTTAGGAGAAGTGTTGCAGATCTGAGAGAATCAAACTATCGATCTCAAGGCAAAGATTGTTATGTAAGTACTGATTACTTCCTTACACTAATTAACCATTATATCCACAGGCTCTAATGGTTAATAAATCGTTTGAAAATCGCAGCTGTTCAAGATAAGCGAAGAGATAGTGATTGATGCCACAGACTGCGGAAACATAGCCCGATTGATCAACCATTCAGTAAGTTTCCTCCAAAATAACACAACTAGACCCGGAACCTAGAAGTAACTAAAATTAATTGATGTTTCATTGTCTTTGTTGCAGTGTATGCCCAATTGTTATGCACGTATTTTGAGTATGGGTGATAGAGAAGAGAACAGAATCGTCCTCATTGCAAAGACCAATGTCTCAGCTTCTGAAGAGCTTACGTAACATTTATTTCTCTTCTCATAGAGATCACATTTCTTCCTTTAACCCTTTGATCATTAAATCAAAAAACATATTCTTTGCAGGTATGATTATCACTTTGAAGTTGATGAATCTGAAGAAGTCAAAGTGCCTTGTCTTTGCAGAGCTCCAAATTGCCGCAAATTCATGAACTGATTAAAGAGCTCTCTGATGTTTTTTTTTGGCTGTTTTCTCAACGGCTGGGTTCATATTTACTTCTTTCTGATTTTGATTCATTATAGTGTTACCATTAAGTTGTATATACACCGGCTACATTTTCCGGCGTAGGCATTTTTTGGAAATAGGTAGGAATTATCCATAGCTAAGCAACATAAACCACATAGACATAGGCAACATAACAATACTTTACATATGATTTTATCCTAAATATCCAAATTGTGATTTATGCAATTTATGTCAACTTTACTTGGTCTGCACTATTCATATAACCAAGTGAAATCACACTTGTAAATTTTTTTTTTTTTTTGAACAAAAATCACACTTGTAAATAAACCGGGTTCTTAGTTCAAAAAAAAAAAAAAAAAAAAAAAAATAAACCGGGTTCGTGTATTGTATATTGGCGATTGAGAGAGAGGTGGGCCCCGAAAGTTTGTTACATGGGTATATTCGTCATTTCACAGTCAAGTATTTCAAATTCGCTGTGTCTCCCTCGCGGGTATATTAGTCAGTCACCGCGTCCGTCACAATTCAGAGCAGAAACAATATTTGAATTAAACTTTCCTTAACAAACTAGCGACTAGTGAGATACAGTGATGAGGACGAGATCTAGTGATGTACAAGGCAAGAGGAAAGCTCCAGAAGCAGACGAAAATGGCAAAGTTAAGAGACGATCGGTGCAGAGCAACGAACAGAAGAACGCAACTCCGAGAGACGCAAATGGTAGATGGACGAGACGGCCGATTCAGAGCAACGAACAGAAGAACGGTAAAATTCTCAGAGGAATCCATGGATGCGTATCTCCTCGCTGCTCTGCTTATACTCACCGTTCCAGCTTCTCATGGTATTCTCTTCGTCTCTACACTCGACGCAATTTCGATTTGAATAATTCATATGATCTGCTCGTGAATTGTTTCTGTGCGAGTTTGGGCTTCGCTCAAATTTTACTTTGAAATGTTTCGTAAGGCGTTTAGTGTTTACTGTATTGGATGGATCTGAGACAGAGTCCGATCAATCATCTTCTTCATGACGAATAAATGCTTATATCGATTTGAATTTTTCATTGGGATTTGAGATTTTCTTCATAGTTTGAAAACTAATTGCTCTAACTTGTTTCTTAGATCTAAGTCTCTTCGTCAGATTCCTGAGCCACTTCGTTTTATGATTCTCTCTGCGAAATCAGGTTTGAGGAAGATGTATGGACATACATTTCAAGGTTTTTGGATGGCAAATCAATGGTGATGCTGGGAGCAACGAGCAAATGGTTCAACAAGACCATAATGGAGGATGCTGTTTGGAGATTTGCCTGCTTGCGTGATCTTCAGGTGCCAGAGCCTTACTCAGTTTCTTCTAGCTGGATTAAGATTTATGCTTCAGCTTTTGGTAAGTAGAAGAAGAAGAAGAAGAAGATAAACATTCACATAAATCTCCTGACTTATACTAATCTTAATACAATAGTAAACTAAGAACTGAGATATCGAAAATTGCAGATGGGAGCCACTCTTACTTGTTTCACCAGAAGGAAAAACATATTGGTCAGTCCCTGAATTGGAACATCATGTTAGATATTGATGTCAAGCCATATTTCATTATCTGATCTGGTTTTTGACACACTGTAATCATAGATTGGATGCGGATTGGTGCTTTTACTCTTGACTCGCGCACATCACTCTTGACTGAGAGTTTGAATGGTCCTTTGAGAGTCCCAAGAGAAGGAACCATAGAAAAGATGTTGGAATGCAGTGGTTCATGTGTTATAAAAGACATCAAAAGTGGTATTTGGATTGCAGGTAAGTAACTTTCCTTATTCATATCTTATGGAACTTGGTCCACTTATCCGGAAACATGTAACACAGCTTCTCTTGTTTCCAGATTTACAGCTTGTGCGTTGCCCTGTTTGTGACCTCAGTACCTGTGATGGTAAAAAAAAACACTTATCAACTCAAAACTGATATTGAAGCTATGAGACTGATGTTAAGTGTATTAGTCTCTGCAATAACTAGACTGCAACTAAAGGGTGTTTTCTGTTTCTTGTGTAGGAACAATGCAAACACTTGATGCTAGGCACATTGAACTGTTTCTTAACAAAGGCTATAAAGATGGAAGCTGGGATTACAATCTTATCGGATCTCATAAGTTGCAGAAAGACGCAGGTGCAGCTTGTGGAGCCATATTTGATCTCAAACACCTTAAAGCATCTTCATCCTCAGGTAAGCTCAAAACACAATCACACTCTTCATGTTCCTTCTCTTCTTATGAGATGAAAACTTTTATAGGCATCCTACATCTCAAGTCTTGGACAGGAGAGCCAGAAGATTCGCAACCGAAAGCAGTTATTGCACCCAACGCAGTCGCTGTTCACACAAGACTGCAAGAGAACGAAGGTAAAATAACTATCCTTATCACTTTGAATAAACAAACCATCTTTATCAAGAACAAAGAAGAAACACAGTCTTTAAATTTTATTGCAGGAATCCTTGTCAAGTACCACACGATGAAATCAGGAACAGACGGTGACATTGTCTCCATCAGAATCTCCCAGCAGCTACTCTGATATCTCCTTCACAATGTGTTATAATCCCACTCACAGACAGAGCTTCAAGTTTTTCCTGGTACGAAAATAGTGTTTACTTCTTCAGTATAAAAACATTACAGTAACTCTTATTATAATTTTACAAATTTACAATATGTGCAAGAATTATATGAGAGATTATTGAACTCTTTATATACCAATGAATATAAGAAAGATTAAAGTATACCATTCTGCATCAGTTTATATTTTTTACTGTGGTCTGACTATTTCCAGTATCTATATAAGTACTTACATGTCCCTTAGTGCCTAACCACATTATGACTTTCTCAAAACTATTCCTTCTCTTTTTCTTCATCTTTCCTCTACTAAACGCATCGGAACCAAAACGTTGCTACAGTTCTTCATGTGGAGGAACCAACATTGATGTTACTTTCCCTTTTTGGCTACCACCTAAGCACACTTCTTCATGTGGCTACCCAGGATTTAACCTCTATTGTACTGATCGCCACGAGACAGCCTTAAAGCTTCCGAACTCTGGACCATTCCTTGTCCGGGAGATACAATCGCAGCGTATTCGTCTCAACGACCCTGATAACTGCTTAGCCAAACGTCTTCTCAGCTTCAACGCTTCTGAATCTCCGTTTTCTCCTCTCCAACTTGTCAACTACACTTTCTTGATCTGTCCTAACCAAGAAGTCAAACCCTCCATGTTCAAACCTGTCCATTGTCTTGGCAATTCAACGACCTCCTTCTTCGCCATACCTTTAGAGCTCGTTGGTTCAATGCCTTCCTCTTGTCAAATCTTCAAGACACTGCTTCTTCCGGTTTCTTCACCACTCGTTGTTGACCTCAACGATCAAGACCTCTGGCTGAAATGGGACTCACCGGATTGCACAGGCTGTGATGATTTCACTTCGATATGTGGGTTCGTAAACAATAACACCCTTCAAGTCAAATGCTTTGCATATGTTGACTCCGGTAGGTATTTCTTCACACACATACTGGAGTCTTGAAGATAACATCATCTATCAAATAAGCATACACACCAAAAAATGAAATCAAAGTCATTGGCTTTTGATCAATCAACAACATAATGAATGTGTCTTTGTTTGACAGGAAACCCATGGTTAATAACCCTAAAGATAATTAGTATTTGCCTATCCCTACCATTCTTCATTGTGATGACTCCTGTTCTTTTGATCATCTTTCTACCATTATCAAAAGAAGAAGAAGAAGCCAAGAAGATGGTGGAGCTCAAGCCAACGAGTGAGTCCGTCACATGGCGATACAATGATACACTGTGTCCCATTTGTTTGTCGGAATACGCAAAGGAAGAGATTATTAAGCCCTTACCCGAATGTGACCATTGCTTTCACACCAAATGCATAGAACCGTTGGCTCAAGCTTCATAGTTGTTGCCCACTTTGTAGGAACTCGCCGAGTTCAAGAAGTTGTGTATTGATTTGATTTCGTTTCAGATTGTTATTTTGTCTGAATAACTTGATGTGAAGTTGTGAACCAAGGATCATTGGTGGGCGTGTGATACACGCGTTCCTGAGCGTGTGGTGTTGTTGTTGTAGTTGATACAGAGTTAATGGGCTTAAATATAAAGTTAAATGGGCCTCGCGTTTGATGCTTAGATTAATGGGCTTAAATATAAAGTGGGCCTTAATGAAAGCTAAATCATAGTACGAAAGATACAGAGTTACTACAGATTGTCTTTGCTACTAAAGACCAAAAAGATAAACAAAGTGCATAAAGAGAAGATTCATGTGTGTCCTGCTGCTTCTACTACACGAACTTTGATGCAAGAAACCCACCTTGTCTCTTTTGCTTAAAACACATGAATGAAACTGTGAACAACAATGCTTCTTCTAGCCTCTCGTATGCCTCTTTGTCCTTGTCGAATTCGCAAACTCAGAGAAGTCGTTGTCATTGTTACTAGGAGTGATAGGTGGTGTGTTGAAGCTATTACTAGAAGAAGTGTCAACGTTGTGAACCTCTGTGTCATCAGATATTTGCTCCACTTGAATGGCTGCTCGAGTCTCTTTACAACTTCCATGGCCATATATACTAACCTCGTAACTTTGGTGTCCATCAAAAACAAATGTTAAGAACTCACCGTCTCTAAGCTCGTTATCAGCCACGAAAGTAGACCAGCCTTGCTCGAAGTAGACATGTTGTCTCCTACTCATCATTGATACTCTCCAAAACCTGCCACTACTGCCCGTGAGGATTGCAGTCTTGGGCAATGGATACGGTAAGTGTTCATAGTAAGTACTTGGTATCAGCTGCTCAATAACAAAATGAAACTAGATAAGTGACTAATCAGCAGCAAAAACATAAACTAGAGACTAAGTAGACAAAACTGTATGTGCAAAATCAAAAGCAGACTCACAAAATCAAAGCATACTTTTCAAAATCCTACAAGAACTAAGTTAAAGTCTATGGCTTTATGGTTATGTAAAACATACAAATTTCAGTCATATAGTTCATAACATATGAGAAAGACTAGTTATTGTACACTACTACTAGTCTTGACAGATTCTTACCAGAATTTGAGATAACTAATGAAGCAAAGGTAAAAACTTGAGTCAATAAAAACAGATGAGGAGGCTACTTACAATGTTGTTTTTTCAGATATCACTCACTCAACATATCAACCCAATCAGTGGCGGAACCAATGTATTGGTAGTGGGTCAACTGCACCCATCAAATTTTCAGATTCTTTTATTTTTTCAGATTTTTTTTATATTGCACCCATGTAAAATAAATCTTGACCCCATCTAAATTTTTTTTGACCCATTAAATAAGAAAACGTAGAGTACATTTGTACTAATTTGTTTTAATAAAATTTGTTTGCCCCCAGTAAAAAATTTACTTGGCTCCGCCACTGAACCCAATAATATCTTTTTATCCAACTCAGTCATTTACACATAACCCTAATTTTTTTCAAAATTCAAATTCGAAAAAAAAAGAACAGTGAATAAACTTACAAAGGATTCAGAGCTATAGTGGGAAAGAAATACACTAAAGAAACGGGGAAGCTCAACACTTGCAGTCATGGAAGAACACTTTGAGAGAGAGAGAAGAGAGAAATTATAGACAAAAGCTATGGAATTTCAGAGAAATTGGGTAACCAAAGACAGAGAAATTGGGTAACCAAAGACAAGAACATATAGAGACTAATACCTAAAAAAGTAAAAATTAGCTAAAAGTCGAGAGATATTTGGTTACAAAGTTTTTATTTTTACAAAAAATAGACCAAGTGAGAGAGAAGGGAAGAGAAGAGACATATATTGTTTTACAAAATTTGTTACTGTCAGTCAACCTTTGTTACTGTCTCTCTTTTTTACAGCTAACGAGAAGAATCAGAATCAGATCTCATCGCGTGAGATACACACGGTTGGAGTAAATATCATTTCAAAAAGGCCCATACTATTGGACTTTACTATTTTGGGCTTAAAGCTTAACACTTTTCCTCAAATTTTAACGTTTTTTTATAAAAATTAAAACTATCCTCTTATCATAAGTTTATCAACCTTTGTAATATGAGAGATAATTAGACTAGTTTTATTATTATCAATCACATATTATTAATGTCAATGAATTAATTATTTGAACAATTTGGTCTATAGTACTATTCTATTACCACTTTACCAAATTGAGATGTCAATATCAATGTGTACATATATGTGACCAATTTGTTTTCTGACTTTTTCTCTTTAATTTATAAATACTACTTAACAATTTTTCATTTCCTATCTCTTGGTGCTAAACCACATTAACTATGACCTTCTCAATACAAATCCATCATCTCCTTCTCTTCATCACCATCTTCTTATTATTATTATTCCCTCTCTTAAATGCATCAGACTCAAAACCTTGCTACACTTCTTCATGTAGACAAGGTAATTACATCAACATTCGTTTCCCCTTTTGGTTACTCCACAAGCAACCAGAGTCATGTGGCCACCCAAAATTCAAACTCTTATGCAATGATCATCAAGAAACAACCTTAAATCTTCCTACCTCTAAACCATTTCTTGTTCAAGAAATCGACTATCAGCTTCAACGTATTCGCCTCAAAGACCCCGAGAACTGTTTAGCTAGAAGGCTTCTTAGCTTTAACTCTTCTTCATGGTCTCCTTTTAAACCTCTTCAACTTCTCAACTACACTTTCTTTACTTGTCCTAACAACAAAACCATCATCAATTCTTCACTTCATAAACCTATCCATTGCCTTGGTAACTCCACGTCATCATTTTTCGCCACGCCTTTACATCTTGTGAGTTCCGTACCAAGTTCTTGTGAGGTATTAAAGAAAGTGCTTCTTCCGGTTTCGGATCCTATCGGATTCGGTGGTGATCTCAACCGTAAAAGCCTATGGCTTAAATGGGACTCACCGGATTGTAGTCTTTGTGAGACAAAGACTAATTCAAGATGTGGATTCGTAAACAATACCAACAACTTCCAAGTCCAATGCTTTAGTTCTGTAAATAATGGTAATTAACTATTTACAATTTGCACAAACATCATTGCAACTTCATAATATTCTTTCATAAAATAATCGAATAATGGTTAGTTAATATAATGAAATGAACCTAGTTGGCATTTATTAAGTGACATCAAATAGTTGACTTTGGTTAATATTATCATATCATATTTTCAAATAATCAAACATGTAAGAATGTCGTAACATTAGTAATATAATACATTTATATTACATACAAGTTAAAGCGTTGACATGTTCTATTGTTTTATATGAAAACAGGACTTCACAACACAAGCTTACAAGTACTAAAAATAATCTGCCTCTCACTAGTCGGACCACTCATGGCCTTAACCTTTTGCGTCGGTCTAGTCATGTGTAGTTCCGAGAGAGTTTCTTCGCAGATACAAAACGCCGTCGTTGCACGTCTCTCCGGATCCGTGACTCCGCAATCAAACGAAGAAGTCATTGTAATAACAACGACAGGCTTAGACGAGTCCACGATCGAGTCATACAAGAAAGTTGAGTTAGGCGAGAGTAAAAGACTCCCGACCGGTTCAAACGATACGTTATGTTCGATTTGTTTGTCCGAATACGAAAGCAAAGAGACCATAAGATGCTTACCAGAATGTGACCATTGTTTTCACTCAGAATGTATCGATGCGTGGCTTAAGTTGCATAGTTCTTGTCCGGTTTGTCGAAACAATCCTTCTCCATCACGTGCATAATTATATATTGGGCTTTTCTGTTAAAAGCCCATCTAGTTTTGGGCTTTGATATTTAAAGCCCATTTATTTCTTATTATGGATATTTTGTTTATTTTTTTAAGTCCAATATAAAGAAGATATATTTCGAGGCCCATAAATATGGGCTTTAAAAAAGACTGTTTAATAGATTAAATAAGCATCAGGTGGAATCGAGCCTGGGTCTATGCTTATATGAGATAAGATTGTTTCTTCTTCTTTAACTTGTCAAGGTCTTCTTCATCGGATTTTGATCTCACCGAGAGAAGTTTAGCCGGTGAATGATTTTCGAATCAATCATCAACACAGATTCATAATCAATCGATAAGTAGAGATTAGTGAAATTTGTGTCATAAAGGATTGTCTTTGGATAAAAACCCTCGAAAAAATTGTGAGAAATTTCGTGAGCGATGATGAGGAAAGAGGAGAATCAAGACAAGAATCGGGCTTTCCCTGTAAATCCGAATCTTCCGAGATGGGTTTGTCAAAATTGTCATCACTCTCTCACTATCGTTGGTGTTGATTTATACGCCGGAAAGTTCTTCAACGATTCTCCTCATTCAGGTTAGGTCTTCTTCTTCTTCCTCTCTCTCTTCTCTCTCTCTCTCTCTATCTCTAGATCGTTTTCGTGATGGGTTTTTATTGATGAATGATTTTGTTCACTATGACTTTCTATTTTGCAAGCTTCCTTTTGAATTATGATCTTAAATTGTAAGGAGTTTCAGAGTCATGGCTTGTGTTTGTGTTAAATAACAGAGTTTTCATGGTGAAGTTATATCTCAATGACATGTGGTTTGTTACATATACACACAGCAATGCAGGGATCATCTATACATGGAGCTAATAGTGTTCTTGCTTCAACACGTATGGACAACTCTTTTGTTGTTTTGCCTCGAAATAAGCCACAAGCTCAGGGCATTCCTCCACGTCCTCGTGGAGCTTCTGCTCAGCCGCCTGATGCAAACCATTCAGGGAAGACAATGGAAGAATCGTTTGTAGTCGTGTATAAGTCCGAGTCAGCTTCTGATTCAGGCAATGCTCAGAACACGGCTCTTGAAGTGGGACAAAACGGTCCATTGCATTCAAATAACTCTTGCTTTAACACGAATATTAACGTATTATCTCGTGCTTTTGATATTGCCAGAACTCAGACACAGGTATGTTATTGTTGAGTTTTTATTTGAAAAGTTTATCCACTAGATAGAATGGACCTGAGAATAAGCTTTACTTTCGTGTTTTCCGGGTTTTTAGGTTGAACAACCATTGTGCCTAGAATGCATGAGAGTATTGTCTGATAAACTTGAAAAAGAAGTCGAGGATGTGACCAAGGAAGTGGAAGCATATGAAGCGTGTGTTCAACGGTTAGAAGGAGAGACCCAAGATGTTCTTAGTGAAGCCGATTTTCTCAAGGAAAAAAAGAAGGCAAAATTTCAGTTTTTTCATATTGTTTTGTTTGCTAGTAAGAATTTATCTTATGATTGTTTACTAACAAGTTTGTTGTTGTTTTGTGCTCTCTTTTAGATAGAGGAAGAAGAAAAGAAACTTGTCGCAGCTATAGAAGAAACAGAGAAACAAAATGCTGAGGTAAACCAGCAACTTAAGGAGCTAGAGACAAAGGGAATTCGCTTTAATGAGCTTGAAGATCGGTTAAGCTCTTTCACAGTCCCTCTGTTTCGCGAATGAAAGTGCTATTACTTATTTTGTTACATGCTTCTATAAGTTTTGTGGTTTCATTTGTTATAGGTATTGGCAAGAGTTCAATAACTTTCAGTTTCAACTAATAGCCCATCAGGTGCGTTGCTGGTGAAAATTCTGAATTTCGCAATCATTTGTGATTAATTTTTGTTGTGTCTATATGAAGGTTTAGGCTTTTTATTAACGTAAGACTTGTTTTCTTAGTATCAATATTAAAGATCTGCCTTTGTTAACAGGAAGAGAGAGATGCAATCTTAGCAAAGATTGAAGTTTCACAAGCTCACTTAGAGTTATTGAACAAGACAAACGTATTGATTGACGCCTTTCCTATACGGCATGATGGAGATTTTGGTACAATCAACAATTTTAGACTCGGAAGACTCCCTAAAGTACCGGTAAGCTTTGCTAATATCCTTAGATGTTCATAACTTCTCACTGCTCGAGTAATTTCTGAACTTAGGATTCACATAAAACATTATTAGGTTGAGTGGGATGAGATAAATGCTGCTTGGGGACAAGCATGTCTTCTCCTCCACACAATGTGTAACTATTTCCGGCCAAAGTTTCAGTATCCTTATCACTATCTCCTACTCCTTTATCTTCTGTTAGATATTATTTTACTGCTTATGAAAGTTTATCTTTAACCAGTAACCCTCTTTTTCAAGATCACGAGTTAAAATACAGCCAATGGGAAGTTATCCTAGAATTGTGGACAGCACCAACAACACTTATGAGCTGTAAGTCTTGTGCTGAATCTTTTGGTGAGTTGTGTTTTTGTTTCTTCTGCTAACTGTCTGATGATGTTATTCAGGTTTGGTCCTGTAAACTTGTTTTGGAGCACTCGATACGATAAAGCCATGACATTGTATTTGATATGTCTGAAAGACTTTGCCGATTTCGCAAACTCAAAGGACCAAGAGAACAATATTCCACCAGAGAAATGCCTGAAACTTCCATTCAAGTAAGTCCCACACTCTCCTTGTGAGTTACAATCCAAAACCATAAAGAGTTTCTGATGCGAAATGTTTTTGGCAGGATCGAAAATGATAAAGTAGAGGCATATTCAATTACACAGAGCTTCAACAAGCAAGAGAATTGGACCAAAGCGTTAAAGTATACATTATGCAACCTGAAATGGGCTCTCTACTGGTTTGTTGGTAACACTAATTTTCAGCCTCTCTCTGCAACGGTGTCTTTGCCTAATGATGTATCATCTGCTGCTGGTTCCTTGTACGCCAAGCGAGGCCCTGATTCTAATAACCTAAGAAACTCTTCGTGAGAAATAAAAAAAATGAAATCAGATGACTGGTTGTGTATAGGTTTCAAGCATTTATGTGAAAAAAAAGTGGAATGATAAAAAACACTTTGATACTTATTGTATATCATCATCATCTTAAAAGGTATTCAAATAACGGTTTATACTCTCAAAAGCTCACAAAACAGAGATGGTTGTTAACATACAAAATCGGCACAGAAGCTCTGAAACTATGGGCCTATTTTAAGATAAATTTCATAAAATTGAGGCTCCTAAGCCCATGATTTGTTTAGATGGGCCTTGATATCATCTTAAAGTATGTCTAACTTCTTTTAGCCCAGAAAGGAATATATGTAACTCATTATAAAATTATGGCCCAAATGTTTGTTTTTTTTCAGCCTGATTTCTCCTTTATTACAGGAATTACCCTACAATTTCGTTGCTCTTACATATGTTTCCCATTATTTTAGTATGCCCGTTTATTAACATAGTCTCCTCTGATTTTCAATTCCCTTAAATTAACAAAAGTTCAATAATTTTTGGAGTTTCAACACAAATTTTGAATGAATAATGAAGCCTATAAAATTGGGCATCACAAAAGGAATACATATATATATATACACTTAATCCCCAGAAGAAAACACATTTGTCTCTAAAACAAAAGTTATCCATTTAGAGATAGCATATATAACTGAACAATAATTCAATAAGAAAAATAAACTACAACCAAATCCTCATTGTAACCCCTCTTATTCAAAGACTGAGATTTTTAAAATTATCTAATAATAATATTGTTTATATTTTTGTTATTTATATAATAAAGATTACAGACCGTTTACCTTTCAGTTTTCAAGACTTGTCTTCGTCTGAATTAGAACAAGGAGGTCCAGGTACTGAATCCACAAAAAACTCCTCTGTTGATATTCCAAAACAGCAAAAATATATTCAATGGATAAAGAATGTTGGTTATTGTTCATGCACATATCTTAAATTAGGAGGGAGACTCACCAATGTCCTCTTGCTCTGGAGAATCCAACAAAATCTCTGAATCAGATGGAAGAAAAGGAGAGCTTGGATAGTTTCCTAAGGCTCCTAAATCTTCAACATACAAATCTTTAACTTGATAATCAGTTCATGCTAATTTAAAACCACATACAAAACAACAAAGAGAGGATGTTATTGAAACTCACCTCCCAAGTTTGACAAATCTGCTGTGAGATCAGAAAGGCTAAAGTTCCAAGGGATCTGATCAAATGACCTGAGAGAATCTCTTGAGTTCCCGGCTCCTCCTACTTCTGGTCCAACATCAGACGTGAACGCGGAATCAAGCACCGAAGTGTCCATTACCATACCAGACATGTCTGAAGCAGCAAATGGAAAGTGTCCGCTCGATGCTACAGAAGCTGGACTCACCGCCATCTCTGACATACCACCACTGTTTGGTGGAATCACTTGAGGAGCTGCATCATCCGCGTTTGTCTCAACCACCATACTAATACAAATAATGGAGATTCAGTTTAATAGACATGCTATTTTAACCAATAAAAAGACCAAAATATTTGACCCGTTCTTACTCATTCGCCGAGTTCATCCTCATTGGTTGGAAATTAACAGGTGCAGGGACTCCATTAACAACATGGCAGCTTGATATTCCCATTGCATCGATATGAGGATGGCCTGGAACATGCATTTGAGGATGTTGAAGTACCGGGTATCCCATTGGCATGGTAACTGCACTGCGATACAACAGTGTTAAATAACAGTGAAGCTAAATCTGAAGCTTCTACTTGTAATATTTCAGAGAAACTAGTACAAGTTTTTAGGTAAAAAAATTGACATAGGGCTTCAGACTTATTACCAGGTGCCATGGGATGCATTCCGTTTTGTATCGGTGCCAGAGGGATTTTTGGAGGTACAGGAGGATACTTCATGAGATGGTACTGGTGCTCAAGCAAATGATTGAACAATATTATTTGCTTCTTAAGTTTCAACCTTATATAATAAGCCCTGAAGAAGTCTGCATTTTCTTCTTCCAATTTCTGCCAAACTGGTTTCACATATAAAAGGGTCAGAAATAGACTTAGATTCGATGCTTCACGTTGCTAATGCTATAACTAGTTCATACTTCCAAAGATATATATATATAAACATATATATAACATGCAATTTGTGTCACATTTCAACAACTCAGTATCCTATGGAAGCTCTCATATTCCAATTAAGTGCAGAGAATGAAGTTTATGATGAAAAGATGTTTAGAGAAACTGCAAAAAATTACCCAAGGTTGTGAATCCAGGGTCTATCCTAGCACGAGTCAAGAGGGTCTTCACAACTTCATCTCTGTTCATGTACAACTGGAGACATCTTTCTATCAAATTTTGGACCTACATCATCAAATTCCAAAGTGTATACCATTAGATGTTACGCATACACGAGGTGAAGAAACACACATTTATACACATAAATACAGACAGGGAGAGGTAAAGCCTACTTTTTAGTTTAAATGACAAAGGAGGAGATTGATTTTTTTTTTGCTTACAAGTTCAATATCTTGCCTTGAAACTTTCCTACTGTCGTTGCTTGAAGCAGATACAGAACCAGAATCTTGTATAGGAGCATCTACTGATTGGTTATTTTTCTGTTCACCTTGGGACTCATGTGAAGCTTGAGTGGAAGATTGTAGTTCCTGTGCGCACTGTAAAGAAACTTGCATAAGTTATTGAGTTTATAGTAAAAGGTATAAGACAATGTTATAGACAAACCTGTCCGTTCTTCATTACTGCTGAATGTGAAGTGAATGCATTCTTCAATAAGAAATGTTCTCTTTAGCAGCACTTACAACAAAACAATCCATGGAGTCTAGAGTTTTTCTATTTTTAGACCAAATATAAACCTGAATAACAAGAAGAAGAAGAAGAAACCATTAAGCCATAGTGACATAATGTGTATAACTACTAATAGCTAACAGTTTGGATACTAGTAAACCAACTAACAGTCAAAGCAATAGATTTTAGCATACTACAAAAAAAAGGTATATAAAGAGAGAGAACTTTCCACAGTGATTTGTTAATTGCCAACAAACATGAAAAGTGAGGTACTTAAAACATTGTTTAATATGATTCCAGATCCCAATTAAGCACACACACACTACAGAATCTACTTAATAAAGAAAACTATATTTCATAAAGTTAGGCAAATAAACAACTAAAACTAACCCAAAATAGTTCATTCCACTGTACATTGCTCCACACTCAAAATCAACAACAACAACAAAAGTAACAAATCTTCTAACTTTCAAAAACCACAATGAACAAAAGAAGAACATGAAGCTATAAGTGAAATAAATGAACCTAAAGTTTTACCATTTATGGAACTACAAGTAAACAGTGAGCTTAAGAACATGGAACAGAACCAAGCAATGGTTAATATAAGAACATTAAACAATAATAATAAAATCAGAAAAGAGAAGAACAAAGTCTCCCCACATGAACAGAAACTCCAATTAAAATATTGTTTAAAAATATCTTAAAAAAAGGCAAAGCTTTATAATTGACAGTACAAAAACAAAAGGATCCATCGAATCTCACCTTCTCATAAAACTTGAACACTTCACCAAACCCTAAAACTAAAACTCCAAAAACCAAAAAGTTATCTCGACGAATTTTATCAAAAACCCAAAAATCACAGACCAAATCTCAACAATTCATATAAACACCGACTTCTCGAACCATAGTTTTGACCTAGAAAACACACACACGATGATGAAATAACGAAAACTTTACGAAACCCAGCAAAGATCTGAGATGGAGAAGACAGTGTAAGCAAGATTCGAAATTCTAAAGACCATCGAAAGACGGAGATAGCGAGAAGAAGATAATCAGAACGCCATTATCGAGAGAGAGAGACGAAGTTGCAGGAGATTTAACGCTACAGAGAGATAAGAGTGAAAAGTGATAATAGAGAGAGAGAGAGACCAAATAGTAGACTGGACTTGGAAATAATTAATTAATTAATTAATTAATAAATAAATAAAACAGCTTTCTATAAATTAAAATAAAATTATTTACCTTTTTCATTTAAAGTGTAAAAAAAAAAGTAAAATTTTTACCGTGGCTAAATTCAAACACCGTATTGGTCAAGTTGTTAATTGTTGTGTTACGACAAGGCATGGCATGGATATTGGACCACTTTTCTTGATTCTTCTAATGATTTTTTTCAATTTTATAAAATAAATTTTAAATTTTGTAATATTGATATAAAAATTCTACTTCTTATAAGAAGTGGTCCTTTTAAAAAAATAATAATAATAATGGTTACGTGACATTATTATGTCACTACTCGTTCACTAGGCACCAAACAAGATCTCTTTTGATTAAGAGCAATATAATTTTACTTAAATGTCGAGACCCTCTCGAAATGTATAAGTTCCTAATTTAACGACTTAACACTAATAACATTTTATACAGACAAAAGAGGAACTTAGAAAACTCTAACTTCATAATCTATAATTTGCATTGTGATGGGCAAAAATATCAACTATTGGGTCCAAAACACTTCCACATATATACGACTTTCATATATTTATTTAACATTGTTAAAAAAAAAAAATATATTTATTTAACAAACCCAATTCATATTCATTACTTTGTTTTATAGTGATAAAGTTAGACGTTAAGGAAAAATAAGAAATAAATGTTTTTGGCATTTTCTCCGTATATTAATTTACAAGTACAGTGTAATAAATTCGAAAAACCCAAAAATAGGATACTACACCACTTTCCTAGTGTATTTTTATCTTCTTTTTTACGAAAGTTTATTAATTCCTTCTATATACTTTCGTATCTATAATTTAAATTTAATTATTAACATAACTTTATTTAGAGATGTAATAAAATAAAGGGAGAATTACAAAACTACACCATTTAAATTACATTTCACAAAATTACACCATTTCAAAAATACTTCACAAAACTACACCTAAACACTCAAAATTAAATTCAAATAAATCCTACCCACACAATCATACCCCCTTAATACTATACCCTAAACACTAATTAGCGAACCCAAATGAAAAAAATTTAATTTTTGTAATTTTAAAAAAGGTAAATCAAAAGCTTTTAAAATTTTGAAAGAATATAAATATGTGAAAATATTGAATTAGGTGTAGTTTTGTGAAAGGATGGTTGAAAGGGTGTAGTTTTGTAAATTTCTCTAAAATAAAACATATCTCATTATTCAAATAAAAAACGGGTAATTCGATTTATTCATTGTCAGAGTCCAATAAAAAACGAGAGTAATGGTTTTAACAAAAAAAAAAATTAATAGACGAGAGTAATGGGCTTTTGATTTAAAATCCTTACTCAGAGCCCAATAAAGGCCCAAAGAAAAATCAAAGCAAAAAACAGATCACACTCTAACTTGTATGCTTCTTAATTTCTTAAACCCAAAGTCAACATTGCATTACAATACCATTAGCCATTAATCCAAATTGTGTGGTCATAATACATCTATTCTTCAACTTACATACAGATTAATCATTATTTTTCAATCCAAACAACTTTTTAGTGTATGTCAATGTTTAATTTACGAGCCTTTTATCTTCCAAAACAGCGGCTTCTTTAAGCATTGCAGAAGAATCTTCAAGCATATTAAGCTTTGCAAGAGCAACAGCTTGAAGGTAAAAAGAAGTAGGCCACTCAGGATAAACACACTGTGCTTGCATCGCGTCGCGAAGTGCTGCATCAGGCTGGTCAATAAAGAGATAACACATGCTTCTTCTTGCATAAACAGTAGGAGATATCATTATCCCTGTCTCTATGAAATTAGTATACTTCTCTATAGCTGATTCAAACTCTCTGTCTCTAAAAGCTGAATCTCCTTGTTGCCTTGTGTTCCACACATCTTTTATCTGTTGTGCCCATTGTTGAAATGATAGCTCACAAGTAACTTCGTCGTCTTTGTATTCCATTGATTCAAGAATCTGATGAAGTGCTGATAAGTCCATACGGTGACATGCTTCATAGATTAAAGACTTTGATTGTTCTGTTTCGAGGTTTTCGAGTTTCGGTACTCCAAGCATTGTATAAGAAGGAACATCTTGTTTGTGTTGAAGTGTAGTAAGTGTTGAGACTATATCTTCGATATCTGGTCTGTCTTTAGGATTCTTGTGGAGACATTTTGAAGCTAAATCAAACACCATGGCTGCTTCTTCCTCTCGATAGTTTCTTTCTAAGTGTGAATCTATGAAGACAAGTAAGTTCTGTTTTTGAATTGTATCAACCACCTGAAAAGAGACATATATTATTAAGACCAAAGTTGTACATGTTGTTGTGTTAGTGTATGAACATATGTGAGAAAAGTTACTTACATGATTAGGAGGGACATGTTTGCCACTAATAAGATCTAAAAGAAATGTTCCAAAGCTGAAGACAACACTCTCTGGAAGTAAAGTACCTAAAGTGTATATATACATCATTTGCCACAAAAAAAGGTGTAGTAGAATCTTATAATTATCCATTGAAGACCAACACGTTACCACTTCTAAGATATTCAGGTGGTGTATATGCAAGATTTGTACTAAAGTTTTTGCCATCTTTGCTATTTTTCATCCATCCGAAACACGAAAGCCGAGGATTCCCATTCTGCTAACAAAGATCTTAAGCCTATTCTCCGAAAAAGTAACAATGAATATATATATACTTGCAATGGAAGTTACCTCGTCGAAGAGAACACGGTAAGCATTGAGATCATGATACAGTTTGTGTCCACTCTGTTTGCAATATTCTAAAGCTTCAGCTACATAAAGTGCAACTCTCATTCTCATATCCCACTCCATTGTTTGTTTCTCCCCTGTTTTAAAAACATACATAAGAACTCAACACAACAAAGATAGTGAAAAGAAGAAGATAAGTTTAAAGATAACATACAATGAAATAGATGTTTTGTTAGGGTTTCATTAGGCATGTACTCAGATACAAGCAACCTTTCATCTCCATCACAACAATAACCTATCAAATTCACTAGCCTCATGTGCCTCATTTTCCCAATAGCCCTAGCTTCTGACTGCATATAAAAAGTCAAATAATCAACTTTCTTGACAAACAAGTCAAGTTAATTAGGGCAAATACATTCTTGTTTTTCAAGAACAAACCCTAAAACTATATTTTTAATGTGTATTATAAGGAATATTGAAAGACATACAGCGAATTGTTTGGGATCAGGCCATGTTGATTTTGAGAATTTTTTAACAGCGATTCGACGAATGTCTTTATCGCTTCGCTTAAGACAACCTTTGTAAACAACGTTTGGTGTTTGGTCGGAACATATTGATACGACTGAATTGACGCTGAAATTGTTTGTGGCTTCACGAAGATCAGATGCAGAGAACTCTGAGAAGTCAGGAACGTTTGAGAAATGCCATCCTCTTCCACCACCACCGCCGTCATTGTTGTTACGATTATGACGGTGGTGGCGTTTTCCACGGTGGACGGAAAGATCGTCGGAGTTTTTTTTGGCGTGTAATGAATAAGGTTTCAAGAAAGATGATTTACAACATCCCATGACTCTTAACGAGTCAACTCGCCATTCAAATTTTATAAAAAAATCTTATGATGTTTCTTTTCAAAGATTATTAGGTCACTTTAATTAGAATCTCTTTCTTTCTTCTTTTTGTTGGTTTCTTGGGTTGTACGTTTTGTAATGAATCGTTGGGTTGAACAATATTCTCCTTTTCATCGAACTGAACAGTCCATTATTCCCAATTTCTTCCCCGTTATTTTAGGTTTTAATTTGTTTAATTTGTTTGTTAAATATCCAACTCCTTTATTTTGCTAAATTTAGAGTGTAATGTGTTGTCTTTTTATGAACACACTGGTGAATATTACGTATGAGAATTACTTTAGTAAAAAAAAATGTATAGAATGATTGTAAATTGGTAATTACAAATTAGGGAACTACAGACAATAAATTCCAGATTTGGACAGTCAATTCCAGATTTGTCTTAGGTTGACCTTTTTTTTTTGTCTCTTCTTAGTTCTTTCACGGTGGTAAATAAATAAACCTTAATTATTTAATGGGCCTGTCTATCAATCAAAATATATTATTTAATTCAATTTAGGATTCGGACAAGTGTTTCTTCAAATTATCACTTCCGCTTGAGTTTTTGCTAATGATGTATATTTACGTCTTTACAACATTTTTTATTAACTCGTTTCGTGTCACAACAAGAAGAAATGTAACACAAACACATATAATTAGAAAGACATTCCATTTATATATATACACAACTTAACGTGGCATCAATGTTCCCCTGTCTAGACACGTGTCATGATCTCCTCTGTTTTCGTCAGGCTCCTATCGTTCATCAAAGAGTTCCGTTCTGCTGACGTCAGCACGGGCCAAACAGAATCCCTCCTTTCTCTCCTGACTCTCCTAACGATGAGTTTCGTATGTTGTCGGATCACACCATTCACGGCCTTGACATAGTTTTTGGAGTCGTGGTCTCTCAAGACCGAACCTTCCGAGCCATAAGCTGCTCGTTGGCTCAGCGTTTCTAGCGGGTGTGGGCGGTTTAAAAACCCACGCAACGCCGCGGGAGAGTAACTTTTGTTGCCCTTGTCTAAAACGAAGAGAGCGTTTCCCGGCGGTAGCCATGGGTGCGTCGGCGAAACGCTCTCACTTGGTTGTAGAATAAATACTTTACCCATAGGTGAATACAACAGTTTCTGCAATATAACAAAAATATAACCAAACACTTCAGCATTCCATTTTTTAAGTTGATGAGAAATGTTTCAAACGCTATGTTAAATCATAATAAAGACTTACGTTTTTGTTGAGACAATGATGTGTACGGAAGGAACCATTTAAACGTTTGAGAACGAGTGCGACATGGTCAGGGTAGTTACAAGAGAAAGCTCGCGGGACAATATCTCTATGCATCATCACACAATGTACATGACTCTCGTCAAGACCAAGCTCTTCTAGGATCTTCTCGCTGCCGCAGAACACAAACGGTGAACCAAACGTGACCACAGGTTTCATAGCTTTAGAGCTAACTAGTCCTCTACTTAGCAACATCAGATTCACTATCAACGAGAGACTGCCTCCAAGAGAATGACCCGTAAACTGAAACTTAGCTCGGTCACCGTGTCGAGACAAATGTTCTGTTATTTCGGGTAAGAACTGTTCGTAGATTCCTTTTGCTGCCTCATATATTCCTCTGTGAACTAATACATCCGTCTCCTACAATAATCATATACATACCATAAGGTCTCTAAACATGAAAAAATACCAAAGAAATCAGTGTTTTAGTCGGTCAAAACCGGATATATACCTCAAATTTTGTTGGCTCGAAGAAGAGGTTTGCTTTCCAAGAAGCTAAAGAATCAGATCCCTGCAACAATATGTCATTAGTTTTAACACACTAAGCATAACAATCTTGCGAAAACAGAGGATTTGCTTGGTAGTACAAAATACCGTTTTGTTACCTGAATCACAAAGCATCTAGTGTATGTGTTTGGATCATCACAAACAAACCATTCACAAGGCGAAGATTGTAGAGATTGAAGCTCCCTTGCCGCTTCTAGCTTCTCGTCCTCACCCGCAGCAACAACGGCAGTCATGGTAGACGCTGCCGCCTGAGCCGCAGCCGCTGATTTATAAACATCGTTGTTAAGTTCCATTAAAGAATCATACTCTTTGCAAGAGTGAATGTAAGAAGCGGCCGAAGCAGCAATGTTGTAAGCAGAAGCAGAAGACGAATGTGATCGTTCTTGCGGCTTCTCAGACTCGGATTCTACAGGCATTCGTGTCGAATCTTGCTCGAGTTTCTCTCTAAGTATAGCCGCTTTCGCTTTCTTCTCTAAAGAAGATGTAACAAACTTTAAACCATAGTTTCTTCTCAAATCTTCCTCTTTGATCTCAGGTATCGTGTAAGCTACGTTACATAAATAAGCTAACTGAGAAAGCTGTTTAGCATCAGACCAAGCAACCTTAACAAGAAGTTTCGAAAACGATTCGCGTTCCCAATCATCGCCGCCACCGTAATCCGCGACACAACCTTCTCCATCGTCGCAACCGCACGTAACGTTTACATTATCATCCTCTGCCACGTCACCATTATTACCATTATCTGTTCTATGTTCTTTCTTCTTCCACTGTCTCCTTATCTCAAGCAGCCTCTGCACCCAATTCGTTTTCTTGACTCCATCGAGATTCGTTTCATTAATCTCAATCTCTTGATCTTCTTGTGACGTGTCGGTTTCGAATAATAAAGATTTTATCGGATTTGAGATTATAGAGCTCGAGATCTGAAACGAGAAAACTCCTACGGATCTGTTTCGTTTCAATCCCGAGCCTGGTCGCGCAGACACGGCACAGATACGATTATTGTTGTTGTTGTTGTCATTGTAACAACACAAGTGATTGTCGGAACTCGATCTACGTATTAATCCACCGTCTTTCATCACGACGAGATCTTGACCGGAAAACGATCGTCGGAGACCGATATGTTCTTTAAAAACGTCGTTCGCCGCCGCAGCCGCTGGAGATGCAGACGCTATAGCCGCGTTAAACGCCATTCTCTATATTGTTACGAGACAATAATCTCGATTATGTAAAATTGTAATTAGACGACAAAAAGAAAAAAGAATCAGAGCGTGTTATAGCAATAAATCAAGTATCATTAGAAGGAAATTGTAATTAAATTTGTTTTAAGTATGAGTTTTAACTAATTAAAATAACTTTATGACAGAATGTAACGTGTTAATAATTAGTTTGACGAATGCGAAGAGTTTGTATGAACCGATTTTAGGTAAGTTTAATAAACCTACGAACCAACTAACAAACTTTGGGTATGTCTCTCGTCGTATGTGTGGGGTGGGAATCTTGATAGTTGGAATGGGTCCATTGTACAGAAGTGCTTCCACGTGCGCCACGTACGATTTCCTCATCGTATTACCATTTTTTTCATTAGAATAGCAAATTGACAAACACAAGTTTCTCTAATTATTTTCCTAATTAATTATTATTATTATTATTATTATTATTATTATTATTATTATTATTATTATTATTATTATTATTATTATTATTATTATTATTATTATTATTATTATTATTATTATTATTATTATTATTATTATTATTATTATTATTATTATTATTGTTATTATTATTCTATCAACTTTTTTGCCTTCTTTTGATAATTCTATGAAATTGAGCAAAAACTATCTAGAAAGTTTTCATTTATTCCATTTTTTTATAATTTAAAAACAACGACGGAAAGGAATGAAGTTTGTTTGAAAATTCGAAAAAGGGGTAAAAACGGTACATGGTATAGGTTTGTTCATTAAAATATGGAGATTTTTATGGATCTTAACGAGAATAATTTGAAAGAAACAAAACATTAAGATTAAAAATTAACACGAGTCTCAAGATTGCGTTAATTACCTTATCAAAACAACGTTTCTTAACCGTTGGATTAGCCGGAGATGATCATTAATTGAATATTAAAGCAAGACGCCATTGTTCGGACAATAAGTAACGAAGCGGAGAATCCAACAATGGCATATAAATGTAAGATATTTAAAATACGTAATGATGAATCTTGAACAAGAAGGTTACAAAAGAGTCAGACCAGATTCTGAAAACTTGTTCTTTGTTTTGTACAAAAAAGATTCATGAATCTCTCTCTCTCTATCTTTCGCATATGTAAAAGGCATGCCAATTTATATGTCTAAATATTAAAGAGAAAGCATCAAGTCACGTGGATAGGGAAAAGAAAAGTTAAGTAGGACGAAAATGCCCTCGGTATGCTTTATTTTTTTTTAATTTTACAGATCGAAAAAACCGTAGTGGTTGTTGGAGAGTGGTTAGCACTTTCTTTTGCTTAATTATCGAGAATAAAATTGGTAATTGTTGTTGTGAAAATTTAAATTCGTATATTCCCTACTTATATACTCCGCAAGTTTAACTCAGATTTCTTCTAATTTTTTTAGTCAAAACCACCCAAAAAAGAAAAGAATCTAACGAATTCAATGGGGTGTGAAAGATATTAAATTTCCCCCACACGACAATATAATTAAAACGTAAAGAACAAGGGTATTTTCGTCAAAACAAAATTTGGAAGGCGGGCGTGAGAGGAAGACGAAAATACCTATTTGACCACGGAGGATGAAAAGGTTAAAAAGGTAATTTTCAAAAAAAACGACCAGGACGAGACAGATGTGCGGTTGCATGTAAGGAAGAGGTTCAGTAATGTCCACATATCATCGTCTCACAGGTGGTTGCTACAAGCCGCCGTTTGTTGTCCACCGGTTTTTAATTAAGAAAAAAAACTAAATATTTTATTTTACTACTAGGATAGAACCCGCGCGTTGCGCGGGATATTTTAGTTCATTTGTAACTTTTGAAAAAATATTTTAGTTTATTATAAACGATTATAATATCAATATGTGATGAAATCTAATTTTACAAAAAAAAAAAATTTAATAAGAAGTAAAGATTGTAGTGTATTCTTTTAATTTCTTTACTACTAATAATATATTTTTGTCAACAATACCTTTATTTCAGTTTTACGTGGAGATTTTAATTCAGTTTTTAAATTGCATCATAATTTTTTTCTTTAATGTTATTAAAATCTTTATATATATTTTTGTTTATTTTATATGACGGTTATGTTTTCGGTGGATATTTGTACTGATTATTAACATTTAGTTTAAGAAAATTATTGAGAACAATTTATATATTATTTTAATTTTATTATAAAATTGCATCATAGTTTGCTTTTTTATTTATTTTGCATTATAAAATTTAATATTTTAATTTTATTATAAAATTGTATCATAGTTTGTTTTTATCTTTAATGTTATTAGAAACTTTATATGTGTTTTTTTATATTTTATATGACGTCTATGTTTTCGGTGGATATTTTTAGTGATTATTAACATTTAATTTAAGAAGATTATCGAGAATTAATGTATTACTTATATGTATGACTATGTAGTATTTGAATCTCAAATTTATAATGTTTAAACTTTATTCATCTATATATATTTAAGTTTAAATATTTTTTATATTTGTTATTGTATATAATGTAATGTTTTATTTTATTATTAAATGAGTTTATGTCTTTAATGATTTCTTATTTGATTTTTATTAGTATTAAATGAATTTTATCAAATTTTTAATTTTAATTATGTATTTAATTTTTTTTTATAGAAAATCTAGATTTGTTACTGGATTTGGGTTTTAGAGACTATAGATATTTGTTTTGCATTGATGGTTTTTGGGTTTTGACTATTTTTATGGGTTGAATTTTGGTTTCTAATCACTATATTTTGAGTTTTTGACTCCAACATTGCTATTTGACTCATCTATTTGCTTATTAGATGTGCTTAAAATTAGCTTTTTAAGTTGGTTTTTGTTGGTCTAAATCATTGAGATTTATGTATCTCGATTAATTGGGCTTTATTGGTACTAAGTTATTGACTTCTTTCTCTTGAGAAAGAAACATGTTTGCTTCTTTGTTTTGTTCCCTCTTTCATAGATGTGTTTGTAAGTTTAGTTACTACAGAGAAAGCTTGAGTTTATGTTTTTTGTTTACACTCTCTTGACTAAAACTTTTACCGCATTTTGTTGTATCGCTTCTTCCAGCAGGTTTAATGGTTTTGGCGATGACGGTGGTCTAGCAGCTAACTCTTTGAGTCCTAAATTCAAAGCCTTTGTAAACCATGTAGGGATGTCAATTGGGCCTGTCCGCGTCCAATGGGCGTGTCCAAATGGACAATTTATTTTTGCGGACGTAATTGGTCGAAGCCCAAATAGGACCATGTCCAAATAGGACCAAACCCAAATACGACCATGAAAAATGGGTTGTCCGCAATGTCCAAATAAGACCAAATCCAAATAAGAACAATTATTATTGTTTTTATTCCGATTTTCGATTATGGTTTTAAATTTCATTTTCGATTATGGTTTAGAAATTTATTTTCGGTTTCCGTTATTTTTCCCTAATTTTGCGGTTTTGATGGAAACATGATTTCGCGGTTTTAACGGAAACATGATTTCGCGAGTTTAACAGAACAAACATGATTTTACGGTTTTGACGATAAAACGTGATTTTGCGGTGGTTTTTGCGGGAAAACGTGATTTTGTTGTTTTTGCGAGATATGTGATTTTGCGGTTTATGAGAAAAAACGTGATTGCCGTTTTTGCGAAAAAATTACGGTTTTTGCAGAAAAACCTGATTTTGCGGTTTATGCGGAAAAACGTGATTTTTTGCGGAAAAAACGTGATTTTGTGGTTTTGACGGAAAAACGTGATTTTGTTGTTTCGACATAAAAATGTGGTTTTACGTTTTTTATTGAGATATGTTATTTTGGGGCTTTTACGATAAAATGTGATTTTGTGATTTATGAAAAATCCAAATCATAACCCTAATTTTTTTAGACCATTGGGCGGACCAATGTCCAAATGGTTTGTCCGCGTTTGTCCGCTTTCGAATTTGGGCCTCGCCCATTTCCGACCCACTATATATGGTCTGATAATGGTCCGCCCATTATTGTCCAAATGAATATGGACGCGGTTGTCCATGGACATGACGCCCAATTGACATCCCTAAAACCATGTCACAAATCATACTGGCCAGCAATTGCCAACAATCGATATGCATGTTTTCCTTCATATTTCTACTTTTTTGTTCCAAAAACATTAGCCAAATCGGTTTCTGATTCTTCTTGTTTTGCAGATGAAGCTTCTTGTTGCTTCTGCTATAGCCTTGAAGGGTATTGGTGGACTATTGTTCGTCTTTGGCAGCTCCTTGGGAGCTTATCTCTTGGTATTTAACAATCGTTTCCTCGCAAATAATATTTTTCTTCTTAGCTGAAGAACGAAAATAAAACTCTTTTTAATCTTGTTTCAGCTTCTGCATCAAGCCGTTGCTACTCCGATTCTGTATGATTTCTACAACTACGATGTCGACAAAAAGGAATTCAACCAACTATTTTCAAAGTTTACACAGGTCAGCAAATGCCATTATTGGCTATCCTTGCCTCACATTTTTGCGGGTTGATATTAGAGTTTTATATTTTCAATTTTGATCCGTACATGAGTGTGTATGTGTTTTGACTCCCCAGAGCCTTGCATTACTTGGGGCACTACTCTTCTTCATTGGAATGAAGAACTCGAGGAGACACGGAAGACAACTAAGGAAAAAAACTCGAAAAGCAAAAACAAACTAAAGAGGCATATGTCTCTTCGGTTTGTTAAGTGTCTGTTTTGGAATCCATGTTAGGTTCAAACATTGTACCCTCTAAGGCTTTTCGAGTTGTTTTTTTCTTAAGCTTATAGACACTTTTAGTAGAGACATTTTGTTCTCTAGAGAGATCATCATTTCACTATTTCAGTTTATATTTTCGACTATTTTCGACTAAATTATTAATAGATGGCTTATTCTTGCTTTTTGGCTTGTCTCTTGTTCCAAGTCTCATAATGTAACTAATGCATTTATTTGTAGATTACCAAATCCATTTTTACAAAATGGTAAAATATTATTTTCTCGAAATAACTTATGTATATAATTTTAATTAAAATACAACCCAAAAACCAAAAGAGTAAAGCTTTTTTTACACTTGCTCATAAAAAGAATCCTAAAAACCAAGTGTGGATCATATATCTCTCTATAAAGTTCAACATCTTCGAAAGCGGTTTTAAGCACAGGAGGCCTAAGTTCTACATCACAGAAGTATCGCGAACTGTTTGTGGTAAGTAATGCCACATCGGCATGTAACCGTAACTCGGATAAACGGCCATTTTGGTCGATTATTATACGCAGACGGTGGCATGTAACTCGAAGATTGAGGAGGAGGAGGAGGAGGAGGAGGAGGAGGAACAACCATCATAGTGGTAGACTTTAACTGTTTTTCCGCTTTCTCTTTATCCGCTTTCAACGTCATCTTCTCCTCTCTTAGCTCATGTTTCTCCGCCTAAATATAACCCGAAAAAAATAAGCTTTTTAAGTAAATAATCAACAGTCATTCCATAGAAAACAAGAATCTTGAGACCAACCTTGAGACTCTTGATCTCTTCTAAAAGCTTTTGGTTAGTTTCCTCGAGCTCGTGAGCTTCGTCTTTGAGTTGGTTCAATACACGGATTGCATCGTCGAGTATAGCCGGTTTAGCTGTCTTTGGAGTCCTCCCTGGCTCCAAAACCGCGCTCAAATCCATAAACCTAAAACCAAAATATTACAAATAAGAGTCATAGTTCCTACAATTATATTACCAATGAGACTTTAAAGTAATGCCTTAAGCTAATAAAAAACAACATACCTCTCATTAAGCTTCTCCCTTCTCAATCTTTCGCGACACGCTTTAGTTCCTCCTTGCTTGATACACGATCCGGTCCTTACACTATCGAACAACAAAACATCAAGCTTAGCCACATGATCACACAAGTATTTAGGCTTTTTTACGACAAAAGCTTACCGCTTTCTCGAGCAATCTTCATCGAAATGATCATGTTCTTGCTTAACAGGAGCTCCACGGATGATCCAAAATCGATATCTACTACGTCTTCTCCTCGCAAGATTCCACCACCATTCTTAGCATAATCAACTATGCACAAATCCAATGGTTCTTCTTGATGCAAATCGACACCGTATGATCCGAAATCTAAGAAGTTGTATATTTGATTGTCATGTAAATCTAAAGGGTATTGTGTGTAGTCATTGAGCTCACCTCCATTGCTGTTACATCAAAAACAGAGATACATCAATGGAGTAAAATAATCAAAATATTAGCAGATTCAAAAGCAATAAAAGATCCATAAAAGTTACTTATCCTTTTCAATTTAGTAGATTAAACAAGAAATTACATTAGGATTCTTCAAATTATCATAAAAAACGAACCTTTTTAATCATAAAAACCCAAACTTTATTTCCATGAGAGAGAGAGATTTGCGGAGTGATGAAGAGATCGAAGAAGTGCCGTCAAAGTTTAGATCTTTTTAAGTTTATTTTAATTTCTGTAGAGAGGGAGGAAGAGAGAAAGGGGCAAAGCAAGGAAGAGCATGATGAAGCAAAGAAGCGAGAGAAGAGAAAGAGAAGGAGCAAGAAGAGGCGTCACAAAATAAATTAGGTTTGACACGTGTCGCTAGTAGAAGAAAACACGTGTCAGCAGCTTATGCAATGTTAAAAATGTTTTTATCGTATTATATAAGATTTTTGAGTCAATGTTCAGTCAAAGAGAAACTACTTTCACAACTTTCTCGACTTGCCACGTGTTTCCATTATTTTTATGGGCTTTTTTTCCTAATGGGCTTATGTTTCTCCAATTCGTTCAAATAAATAATTCGATTATTTGGCCCGGGCTTTTTCTCTATTTTGTTAAATTTTTGCGAAGCCCAATAATCAGTAAATTAATTAAAAGAAAATTGGTAACGTGAGTGGATTTAGACAGTTTGCCAATTGAATTTTGTATTATGAACTGCGTTTTATCGGTCTGTCGTATTCCCAACATCATTCACATGTTTTTTTCGTAAGAGTAAAAAAGATTCCGCAATGATTCTGATAACTCAAAATATGAAATGATATAATTACCGGAAATAAATTAATTTAACTAAAAAAACAAGAAAGATATAAAGGGGAAGTGACCTTGGTCTAGTGGCAGTCATAAGTCCACATGAAGCAGGTAACACCACCCCACCCGGGATCGATTCCCCGCGCCTACGATAGTGTAGGTTTGGCTAATGGGTCGGCCATTTGTGGCCCAAATATTGACAAAAAAAAAAATATATAAACAAAATTCTACGACGTCTCACAACGTACACGTGTCAATTTGGGATCGTAATCACATTTGGCAGTGACTAAACGCATGGGAACCTTAACATACGCAACAAGTAACAACCCTAAAATGAAACGCGGATCATTTATATTTTTTTAATAATTGGCTTAATATTTTATTAATCAATCGTTGATTAATGATTGCTAATAGATGTGGATTGTTACTAATTTATATACAAACTTTCAACGTTGGAAACTCAAAAGAAGTTAAACTAATATATAATGGATATGAGTTTTTTCACTTATCGCCAATTGATTTTAAATTATAAACTCATAAATATGGTGGGTTGTTATAAATCTATATACAAACGATGTAATAAAAATTATGATATTTGGCATGACGTGTGAGTAGGGTTAACGAAATTAGTAGAGAGGACTATATATATAATATATATACGACCCACGCGTCTCTTTTGAATTTTAAGTATATAAAGAGAAATAAAATGTTAATGTCATTATCAATAAGCACCCAAAATCTAAACAAATTGATTTTGTCGTCTTCGCCGAAACTTCCTTATTTTCACAAGTTGTAGAACTTTCAGTCTACCATATACAATACGTTTTTCTATTCTCTATATATATATATATATCCTGAAAATTAATGGTAGTAATATATGTTAATTATATCAATCACAAGCTTATTCATGTTTTTTAATTTATCTATTTGAAATGGTATTAATTTTATGTTATTACAAGTGATCACTTGACAAATCTAAGTATACATACTAACGTTTAGAAAATAAATGATATCTTGATTTAATAAGAATTTTTTTAGTTGTAAGTTGTAACCAAAACTATGTACTGATTAGTTGTATTGTATATATATCTTTGATCTCGCTCAAGAAAAGAGACATGCAAAATGCCACTAGGCCACTGTCAAACTTGGCGTCTTATAAATTCAATTTTTTACCATATAAATAAATTAATTTGCATTAGTTTAAACAAGGGATTAAACTAAAATTAGTGATTCTTCTCAGTAGATCTTCATATTTATATACTGTTTTATACATTGATCGAGATTTAGATTATTTTACTGTAAAACGATTCTAGAGGACAAGATGCTATTGGTCAAAACATCATCATCAACATATGATCTCGACTTTAATTATTATCACTTAACAACCAATAATATTTGAACATGTCACTATTAATTATTTGGCTTGTGTTTTTATACGCGGAATTGAGTTTTGAAATATTATTTGGCTTGTGTTTTTACCTTAATCATGATAACATATAAAAAACTAAACCACTACGTAATCTAGCTCGGAGGACCGTCGCTCAAGACGATTAGTTTAATTAATGATAAATATAAATCAACTATAAATAACGGTTTTGAAAGGTGTCAAAAAAGGAAGAAATTAAATACATAATAAAATTTATAAAAATATAACCCACGTCACCTTTTGTCAATTTCTCTCCAACATCCTTCTCTTTTCCCCACAACTTCTTGCCTAAGGTTTTAAGATAATTAAATTTAAAAGAAAAAAATAACAATATCACAGGCACGCATCGTATATATATACACATATCTTTATTTTATAAACATACACACACTTAAACTAAACACCAAAGCTTCTCTTAGTTATGGTAATGAAGGAAGATATGTTGATGGAAGAAAAGCTTGTGATTAACGAACTCAAGCAAGGCAAAGAGTTAGCTAATCAGTTAATGAACAATTTCAAAAACCCTTCTTCTTCTTCTTCATCATCTTACAAGGAATCAAACAAGATTCTGATCTCTCAAATCCTCCTTTCTTATGAAAATGCAATAGACATATTAAATCTTGACAAGAAAACTTTGAAAAGAAGTCCACAGAGAATGAATCAGAGTAACAAGAAAAGGTAAAAGATTGTTTATTCAAGTGTGTTCTTGAGTTTGAATTTAAAGACATTTTATTTACTTAAAAATTATGTATACTCTTGTCTATTTCTTGATTCTACAGAAGAGTATTGGAGAAGAAAAACAAAGACAAAGTAAAGATTCATGTTGTAAAAGGACAAGAAGAAGGAACATCTCTTGATGAAGGTTACTTTTGGAGAAAATATGGACAAAAAGACATTAATGGATCCAAGAACCCTAGGTAACAACAATTTATAAATCATCTTTTAAAACATTACAAGGAAAAGTAAATCAAAATAATTAAAAAAAATGTGGTATGTTTTTTTCTTGCGTGAAAAAACAGAGGATACTATAGATGTACACATAGATACACAAGAAGTTGTTTAGCGGTGAAACAAGTCCAAAAATCAGACACAGATCCTTTGTGCTATGAGATAAAGTATATAGAGAGTCACACATGTAATAACGTAACTCCTTCAACAACCAAACACTCTGTTTCTTCCAGAGAAGATGTGAAATCTGAAGAATTTATGTTAACCCTTGAAGATCTTGATAACAAGAACGATATTTTCATGACGTGGAAGATTCCGATGAAGAATCTATCTCCTTCGACATCAGAATCTGGAATCACCAACGAGTTGTTATCAAACTCAACCACGTGTGATGATTCTTGTTTCTCTTCTTTGGAAAATATTGTCGTTTTAACTCATGATTTGTCTTGGTTGTAATAAATAATGCTCCCTCTGTTTTTTACATGGTTTTTTGTTGTTGTGAAATTAGCTCCGATATAACTATTCCGATGATTCAAGGAAGACGACGACGCACACGAGCTAAGCTAAGATTACGATGCAGAAACGAAATAACACGAGATCTTTATCCAGTTCGGAAGCCAAATAGCTTTCCTACGTCTGGCCGGGTATTTCACCGGAATCCACTATTCACGATGGACTTGCGATTCTCCGGCGAATACAAGATCTTATCACCGATCTTACGCCTTTTACAATCTCTCTGTGTTTTCTCTCTCTACAATGTAATTCACTCTCTAATGTAAATCAACACAAAACCCAAGCTATATATGACAGAATCTTTTCTGTTGAATCCGTTTTTCCCGGTGTAACGGATTGTTACCTTCCTCAACAAACTTTTACCGTCTTCAAGTCTTGGCATATGGCTACGCCATAAACGACACCGTTTCTCTTCTCGTGATGGGCCTTTTTACACCAAAGCCCAATAGCAGAAGTCGCAGGCCTTTTAACTCTGCCTATACCGTTATGAACTAGAGACCAAACACTACAAACTCCACCTTGGTTCTGGTTCATATCTCAGCATCAACCTTCCTTCAGTGGACTCCACCCGGACGTGTACACCTCGCGCGACACACACCAAGCAAGTTCAACAACTCATTGAACCGCTTATAGGCAAAACCTTAGTGAATACATCACCGGATTCACACTTGTTTCCACCTTAGTCACCTTCACGGTTCCTTCATCAATGTAATCTCTTACACGATAGTATTTCGTAGCAATGTGCTTGGTACGCTCATGGTAGCCATTATGTTTAGCCAAACCTATAGCACTCTGCGAGTCACAGAAAATCTCAACACACTTCTGGTTGTAGCCAAATTCACTGCTTAAATCTCTTAACCACACAGCTTCCTTCGCAGCCTCTGTTAGAGCCATAAGCTCTGCCTCTGTTGTTGAAAGAGCTATTACCTTTTGCAGTGTAGATCTCCAACTAATGACACATCCTCCCGATACGAAAGCATATCCCGAAATTGACCTCCTCCCCGTCCAAATCGTACCATAGTCGAATCACAATATCCTGTGATTTTGAAGTCTGAACCTTTCCTGAAAATCAAGGTTCTGCTTGTTGATCCTCTGACATATCTTAGTACCCACTTGACTGCATTCCAGTGTGCCTTGACTGGTACGCTCATGTACCTACTGACCACTCCAACAGGATAAGCTAAGTCAGGTCTTGTTCCAATCATACCGTACATGAGGCTACCTACAGCATTGCAGTAGGGCACTGAGTTCATGAAGTCTTCTTCCCTTTCGTACTGTTCCTCATCAGCTGCAGACAGCTTGATATGTACAGCTAATGGAGTATAGTCTGCTTTGGAGTCCTCCATGCCAAAAGTCTTCAAAACTTTCTTCATATAGTGGCCCTGGGACAAAGTCACAGTTCCTTTAAGTCTGTCTCTGATAATGTCAATGCCCAGAATGCGTCTTGCTGCACCCAAGTCTTTCATCTCAAACCTTGTGTTTAGCTGGCTTTTTAGCGTATCAATCAGTTTCATTTCCTTGCAAGCTACTAGCATATCATCCACGTAGAGGAGTAGATATATGTAGTTACCATTTACTTGCTTGATGTAAACACATTGATCCTTCTTGCTTCTGTTGAACCCAATCTCCAGCATGAATGTGTTAAACTTTTGATTCCACTGCCTTGGACTCTGTTTCAAACCATACAGGGACTTTTTCAGCAAACATACGTGATCTTCTTTGCCTTTTATCTCATATCCCTCTGGCTGATACATGTAGATTTCTTCTTCCAGTTCTCCATGAAGAAAAGCTGTCTTGACGTCTAATTGTTCCAGTTCTAGATCCTCTTGAGCAACAATAGACATTAAGTACCTTATGGAGACATGTTTAACCACTGGTGCAAAAATCTCATTATAGTCCAGTCCTTCAGTTTGGGAGAAACCTTTGGCAACAAGTCTGGCCTTGTATCTTGGATCTTCCACCTTTGGTATCCCTGCCTTTAGTTTGAATATCCATTTGCAGCCGATGATCTTCCTATCCTTAGGTCTCTTGACTATGTCCCAAGTATGACTTCTGTCTAAAGAATCCATTTCATCATCTGCAGCTATACCCCACAGTTCTGCATTTTGATCCCTCATTGCTTCTTGATAGCTCCTTGGTTCCTCAAACTCACATTCCTCAGAAACTAGGTAAGCAAAACTAGCAAAGTCTTCTTCATCAAACCTTACAGGTGGTTTGGGCTGTCTCCTTGCCCTGTCTCTTACCAATTGGTAACTAAGCTGTCCTGCCACCTGGTCCATTTGGTCAACCTCTTCATTATCTGGCTGATCTTCTTCTGTTGAGTCCAGCGTATGGATGTTTGTTGAGGTAGATTCACTTCTGACCTGAACCTGCGAATCTCCACCTGAAGTAATATCCATTTCTTTGTCAGCATCTAAGGTCAAGAACTCCATATCCTTAGTCCTGGATTCCATATCTGTACTGACCAAAGCCTTGTAACTTTCTAACTCATTAAAGGTTACATTTCTGCTGATGACTGCTTTCTTGTCTTCAAGACCCCAGACTTTGTAACCTTTAACTCCCTGAGGGTAACCAATGAAGATCCCTTTCTTTGCCCTTGGTTGTAGTTTACCATCATCTGAGTGATAGTAGCAGACGCATCCAAACTTCCTGAGATGGCTGTATGATGGGGTGGACTTAGACCATAACTCTTCTGGAATTTCCCAATTTAAAGCTGAAGAAGGAGTTCTGTTTATCAAGTATACACAGGTGTTTACTGCCTCTGCCCAAAACACCTTTGGCAAACCAGACTCACTTAGTAAACACCTCACCTTTTCAAGTATAGTCCTATTCATCCTTTCCACTACACCATTCTGTTGAGGCGTATAGGGGATAGTCTTGTGTCTAGCTATGCCACTCTCTGCACATAACTCATCAAAACCCTGATTACAAAACTCTAATCTGTTGTCTGTCCTGAGCTTCTTGACTTTCTGTCCTAGCTGATTCTCCACTAGTAGTTTCCACTCTTTAAACTTTTCCAGGGCTTGATCCTTTGTCTTTAAGAAGTAGCAGAATACCTTCCTTGAGTAATCATCCACTATTGACAAGAAATAGTGGCACTTTCCAAGAGAAGTTGGGACTGTTTGGGCACCCCATAAGTCAGCATGAACATATTCCAAACAATTTTGGCTGCTATGTTTTCCTGAGGTGAAGCTGACCTTATGAGCTTTTCCAAAAGTGCAGTTTTCACAGAACTGCAAGCTTGACACTTTGTTTCCATCCAAACATCCTTTCTTCACCAACGATGTTAGGCCCCTCTGTCCCACATGGGCAAGTCTGCTATGCCACAGCTCTGTTTCATCATTTTGTGTGACTGCATTTGCCTCCCCTGTGACACTGCCTCCTTCCAGAAAGTACATCTTTCCATGTCTCTTAGCCTTGAGAATTGTCCTGCAGCCCTTCTTGACTTTCATCAGACCATTTTCTGATTCAAACTTGCAGCCACCACACTCAAAAGTGCCCAAGGATAGCAGGTTTCTTGAGAATTCAGGTACATACCTCACATCATGAATGTCCACCAAAGCTCCATCTGATGTCTTTACTCTTATGGTACCCACTCCTTTTACCTTTGATGTGCTTTCATTTGCCATCCTTACGGCTCCTACTTCATACTCATTCAGGTCTGTGAACCAGTCCTTTCTTGGAGTCATGTGGTAAGTACAGGCTGTGTCTAGGATCCAGATCTCATTGAAGTCATAAGTTTCAGTGATATTTGCTTCCATCACTGCCAAGGACTCTACAAACCTGACACCTGAGATGGCTGAAGCCTCAGCCATGTCCTTGGTCTGATCCTTGTGTTGTAGCTGTCCCTTCTTTGGACAGGTTCTTTTGAAGTGACCCTCTTCACCGCATGTCCAACAAGTTAACTTCTTTGGTTCCCTTGACTTGGACCTTGCTCTGTCCTTTCTTTTGAACTGTCTTGAATCTTTGCCATTGAACCTTCCCCGTGAGTTTCCTCCTGAGTACAACACTTCCCCTTGTGACTTGCTACTCTTCTGGTTAACTCCAAGTTCAAGCTGCTTTGAGTAAATAGCACTTGTTACTTCTTCAAATGTTAAAGATGTCTTGCCGTATCTCAACGTATCACGCAGCTGATCAAACTGCTTTGGAAGAGACATTAGAAGAAGGATGGCCTGATCCTCATCTGATATATCAACTTTAACATTTACCAAGTCTGTGATTACCCTAAGGAAATCATCAATATTGCTCTCAACAGTTGTTGCTTCATTCATCTTAAACCCATATAGTTTCTGCTTAAGATAGATCCTATTTGGCAGAGATTTGGACATGTACAGGGAATCCAACACCTTGAACATACCAGCGACAGTGGTTTCTTTTATGATCTTTCTCAAAACTTGATCATTCACGCTCAGGATTATGGTGCTGCGTACTTTTCTCTGTTTTTCCGCTAGCGTGACATCTGCCTTAGTTGTTGTCTTTGAAGATTCATCTCCTTTCTCAAGACTCTTCTCCTTGGTATCTTCTTTATCCTTGTCCAGAGTTTCCTTTTCCTCTAGCTCTTTCTCTTGAGTTCTTAATGCTTCACTTAAGCCCAGAATCTCAAGATGCGCCAAGATCTTTTCCTTCCATAGATTGTAGTCATTGGTGCCATTGAATTTCTCTACTTCGATTTTCGCGGAAGCCATTGATACAGATCTGAAGCTGAGATATTGCACCTTGCCCAGACTACAATCACCACCACAATCACGAGCTTGATCGCCACAGCCCTGGCTCTGATACCACTTGTTGTGAAATTAGCTCCGATATAACTATTCCGATGATTCAAGGAAGACGACGACGCACACGAGCTAAGCTAAGATTACGATGCAGAAACGAAATAACACGAGATCTTTATCCAGTTCGGAAGCCAAATAGCTTTTCTACGTCTGGCCGGGTATTTCACCGGAATCCACTATTCACGACGGACTTGCGATTCTCCGGCGAATACAAGATCTTATCACCGATCTTACGCCTTTTACAATCTCTCTGTGTTTTCTCTCTCTACAATGTAATTCACTCTCTAATGTAAATCAACACAAAACCCAAGCTATATATGACAAAATCTTTTCTGTTGAATCCGTTTTTCCCGGTGTAACGGATTGTTACCTTCCTCAACAAACTTTTACCGTCTTCAAGTCTTGGCATATGGCTACGCCATAAACGACACCGTTTCTCTTCTCGTGATGGGCCTTTTTACACCAAAGCCCAATAGCAGAAGTCGCAGGCCTTTTAACTCTGCCTATACCGTTATGAACTAGAGACCAAACACTACATTTGTATTTCACAATTTTCTAAAATTTTCAACCAATAGTTATTCAATAACCTCAATTAATATGTCTTGGAATAAACAATTAACTATTCTCAATGAATTAAAATAATTTAAAAATCCAGAAAATCAATCTTTAAAAAACAAATTTTTTTTCTAAAAAATCAATCTTTTAAGAAAGGGAATAATTAATAATAATAAAAAGAGAAATTCCCTCAAAGGCCATTCTTTTAAGTTTCTCCTACAAACATACCATCCTTTTTTATATGTTTTACAAATACCATTAGTTACTTACATTTATTTTCCACTTAATTAACAATTAAAATAAGGACTAATAAAAATACATAAAACACAAAAAAAGAAAAATTAAGTGCGCTCGTCGTCGTCGTCGTCGTCATCGTCATCGTCACGGCTTTTGATCGTCAGTTTCAGACCGCGTCCGGAGTTTCACGATCATCCCTACCGATCGAAGCTTCAATATCGTTGCTTAAGATTCGTTCTCACCAAGATTTCTGAGATTCGTTCTCACCGAGATTTCTGAGATTCGTTCTCGACGCGATTCGGATCGTTGCGATTCGAATTCAAGGTAAAAATTGATTCACATATTATTCACTACTCTTCTGAAATAATATCCATCAATGATTTTAACTTTATTTGATCATAATTGAATTTTGATTAATCAATTGGGTTGATTTTGTTTTTGGTTTTGAGTTCATTCATTGAGATGTTGTTTTTGGTTGTTGTTGTTTGAAATATATTGTTGTTTGGTGTTTATATGTCAATTTTTGTATCCACTTTCAAAGATTTAGTGGGCTATATTGTCGTTTTGAATGGTGTTATTGTTTTAATGTTTGAACTATATTGTTGTTGATGTTTATACATATTGTTGTTTTGAACTATATTGTTGTTGTTTTGGTGTTTAGATGTGAATGTATTAGTTGTTGTTTTGATTTCGAATCAGTTTTGTTGTATTCTTTAGGAGGCTGCAAATACATCTTTATTTGTATAATTTAGTTCTAACTACTCTTCTATAGTGTTATTCTTTGCTTACTATATGTGGGTAGTCTCATCTATTTGTTTACTTTTTCAACTACTATGGTTCAAATATATTCAGTTTGTGGAGAGTGGAAGTTCAATGAAAATTATAAATGGGAGTATGTCATTGATAATAACATAGGCGGCTCATTATCCGAAATAAACATGAACGTTTCGTTTACAGAATTTGCTGAAATGGTAGCTGAAGACTTTGGATTTGATATGACTAGAAATGTGGTCAAACTCAGCTATGCTCTACCTTCGCGCATGAAGTCGATTATTGATGATTCTCCTCCAATGTATATTCGAAATGATCGACAACTACGAAGTTTCATTAGCAATACAAATGGAGATTCTGACATAATCCGTTTGTATGTGACTGTAAGTATATCACATGAACCATTTACTTGTTATGATTTGTTTTCCCAATAAGATTTTACAGATTTTTAAGAATTTAGGAATCGTTCAGAATTATTAGTAAATACACCTGTTATTTTATGTACGCATTCCTAAAAACCTGTGTGAAGAAAATTTTCTTAGTGTTTATGCGCACCTTGATTAAATAGATGTATTACTATTTATAAATTCAATTCATTTGAACATATCTAGGTGATTGCAAAAGAGGATCAAATTGTTGATCAAAGTATGATATCAAAAACAATACATACTGAAACTTCTTACACTTTGGGCAATATTCAACAACTCATAGCTCGTGTTCAACCTTTGAATTCGACAAATGTCAATGACATTATCAAGGTAACTCATTTATAGATACTTCATTGTATATATTTGTTTTTCTTTAACTCATTATTATGTATCTTTAGCATTGTTTTAGGAATGTCTTCTTAAATATACAATGACACGTAAAATATTATCCCAAATGTACAGGGAATCCTGAAACCAAATGAAAGCGAGCACTCTGTTTCTGTCGCATACGTCGAGCCATGTTCAACTGTTCTCCAACATTCTTTTCACTCTGCTTCAGATCAACATAAGCTAATAACACCATCATAGAGCTATCAACATAAGCTAATATCACCATTATAAAGCTAATCACACTTGCAAAATCAACATTTTATCTAACCTTGCTGAATTTGAGAGCGTGTTACTAGCGATCCGAAGAAAATCAAGTCTAAACTCGATTTCAAACCTTCAATAATCCTAGAGAATCAGAAAAAAAACAGTAAGAAAATCAATTTCAAACGATGATTATGAACCTAATAAAACCTAATTTCAGGTGATAGCTATGAGAGTAGCCGAGAAATAGAGAAAGAGAGAGAGAGAGAGAGAGACGATGGCGCGGTGGGTATAGGCGCGATGGTATGTCGAAATCGCCGGCGCGGTGGGTATAGGCGCGATGGTATGTCGAAATTGTCGGCGCGGTGGGTATGTCGGAATCTCGTTACAACGTCGTCGCGAAAGAGAGAGAGATATAGAGAAGAGAGAAATTTTTTACCAATTGCATTATTGTGGTTATGTAGAGTGAGAAGATGATGTCGAAGAAGAAGAAAAATTGATGAATGGAGAAGATGAAGATGTGTCGATAGAGTATCTTTTTTTATTTTTTATTTATTTATAATAAACAAATATATTAGAGAAAGAGAAAACTAATGGTATTAGTAAAACATTTAGGAGTGTGGGGTATAGTTGTTAGATAAACTTAAAATGATGGTAAATATGAGAATTGCCCTAATAAAAACACATTATAAATCTTGTTTACCTTTTAGTTTTAGCTTCCAACAATACACTAAGAAAACTGGTTTCTTTTTGTGAGAAAAATGTAAATTTGCAATAATATTCCAACATATACATAATCAGCCCGTAGATTTTTCCACCTTCTCTTTTATATCCTTACACAATGTTGTAGTAGGCTTAACTACATATCTATGGTGTCTTCAAGTAGTAGCTCTCTTTGGAAGTCTCATACCAAACCCACGCTTCAACTTCTCAATACTGTATCAAACCAAAAACATGACACACACTTTCTTTCACACCAAAAGAAAACAGAACAAAGAAATGGTGATGTAGTATAGAGGCTTACGTGGGTGCGAGTTTGCCAAGACAGTCAAGCTCTTCGCTGGTGTCTTCATCGACGACTCTACCTGTGATGTCAACAATGTACGATCTATCTCTCTCTGTAGGAAGACCTCTCGCCGCAAGCAAGTCCAAATCTTTACTGTGAAGCTCTCTTCCGTTCACATACACTCCCGTTGTTCCACCAGCGCAGTTCTCCGGCATCGGCTCATTTAACTCTTCTATGAATGGCTGCAAACAACAACAAGAGAAAGATCGTTCTTTTCGTAAGGTCTTAAGTAACATATCTATAAGATTCAAATATAAAACGGTGTGTGTGTGTGTGTGTTTAACTGGTAATATTCCAAGGCATGGACCTCCCATTACTCCCCAGAATCCAGCTCTGTAATCATACCTACAATAGCATCACAAAACACACATTGAACAGTCATGAAACAATGATATGATCATAATAGACCGAAACTCGAGATGTTTTACCAGTAGTTTCCTGGCTGAATAGCTCCAGTTTGCTTCTCTGCTTTCCGCATTTGTCGTTCTGTTAAAGGATGTCCATTTATTGACACGTTGCTTTTGTTCCCTTCGTCGTTGTGTATAGATTTTGTTAAATCCTTGAAGCTTTTCTTCACAATGCTTGCGAACCCGTGCTTCTTGGCTCTTTGCTGATGATCTTTAGATACTCCTCCATTGTTGTTGTGATGAGAGTAGTCGTTGTATGAAACTTCCATCTCGCTTGCAAGCGAAACCTCCTTCATCGAGTTCTGTCTCATCGCTGTTGTCTTGCTCATCGTGGTCTTGTCTTTCTCTGAACGAGAGCTTCGGCTTCCTGGACCAGATCGGTCGTGGTTGATGGTAGAGTAATCAACAAAGTTTTCGTGAAGAGCCGAATCTTGAGCTTGAGAAAGTGGCTTAGCTGTTACACTGTCTGTGCTTAGCTCGTCCTCGGAGAGGCTAGCTGAATGAGAATGGATATGTTGCAAATCTTGAGACTTGTGTGATAACAATCCCGGAGCATTAGGCAAATCTCTAGGTTCATCATCTAGCGAATGAAACACGTAACCAAGAAGATCATAGTCATCAGAAGTGTAATCAGCTGCTACACGAGATTCACCTTGTCTTGTCGGAGCTGTGTTTGTCGATGATAGAACGAACTTGTTGTTAACAACAGACAAATCTATCAAACACGAGCATGCTCCGCACCGCACTTTCTGCTGTTTCTTTGTCCCATCCTCTGGTTTCTTTGGCAGCTGCAGAAGCTCAAAGCAATTTTGACATGTTATAAACGGAGCACCACCTGCCAAAGGGCGGATATGACGTGATCCGCCTGATAACACAACTTTAGGAGGACGGATATGCGAAAGAGGGTCCATTTGAGGATCACTGAAGTTACTAGGCCATCTTCCGTGAGGAGGTTGTAAACCACGTGGACCATAAGTCCTACGATTATGCGGTGGAGCAAAACCCATAACACTCTCAGGAGGATAGAAACCGGCGTTATAAGGTGCATCAGGAGGGATCACCGGTGCTGAACCTCGCCAATATTTACTATCATAGCAATGGTAACAGGAGCAAGACGAGTGATGGAAATGTGCGTTTTGCTGCGGGTATGCGTCAAACAGATCATGACTATTACTATTATTACTACCAACATATTGTCCTGAGAAGTAAGGATGAGATGGTTGCAGCGGATGAGAACCTCTTCCGTGCATTTGATACCTGTGAGGATCTCCATAACTAGGATACATATGGTGCATAGGGACTTCATTGTTGTTGTTGTAAGGATGTTGATGGTAATAAGAAGGGCCTGAAACAGCGTGACTTCCCGAGCTGTGAAACCGCATAGGAGGACCCTTGTTCAACCCCGTGGAAGACGTAGGAGTAGGAGCCTGTTCTTTAGGCTTGTCACCAGCTACATTACAAGACTGAACAAGCTGTTCTTTGAGCTTATCCAACTGTCTAAGTAGTCCAGCTCGGTCTTGCTCGATTGCTTCATCGCTCAAACGTTTCTTGAACTCGTGTAGTGAATCTGGTAAGTAGTTGTTAGTAGTAGAAGAAGTGCCTTCATCAAAAGGATACTTTGAAGTGGACAATCTGTTGATAACACCATCAGAATCACATCTCTTGGTTGTTCTTTTCCTAAACCGATCCAAACCGGGTTCTTGTCTTCCTGATTGAGATTTAGGGTCATCTTTAACACCTAATATAGAGCTATCACTCGAATCAAATGCTTTGGTTTTCGAACAAGGGTCACTCTCAACATCAACAGGAACACTTTGGTGGTGTCTTAAGGAAGGAGAATCTGAAGGAACATCAGAGTCAGATGATGTTTGACTAGTAGAATCCTCAATTGCTGCTTTTTCAGGGGAACTTGTAGTAGTAGAGTTAACTGAAACCGGTTTGGCTATATCTTCCACGGTCTTGTCTGAAACCGAATCTGCTTCACGCTCCTTGATTTTGGCTGTATGTTCAAAACCAAAATCTCTTCAGGGGTACATTAAAAAGAACAAAAAAGGTACTAAACTGAACCAAAAAGAACAAATCGTAAGCTAAAACGAGAGATCTTTACTACATTAATTCTATCAAATCCTAAAAATTAGACCTTTATGGTTTTTGGTAAACAGAGAGTGAGAGTAAGAGAAAGAGAGTTACCACGAAGAACAGTGAAGCAGCCACCGCACTGAAAGAAAGGAGAATCTTCAGGCTCTGATAAGAGATTTTCGCACTTTGGGCAACGAACTAGCCTCAGTTTGGTCGAATCAGCCATTTTTTTGGTTCAATTATCTCACAAATAAACCAAAACCCAGAAACCAGAAACCAGAAAGGAAGAGACTTCTCTCACTTAAGCTCTCTGTGGATTGAAAAAAGAAACAGTTTTGAAGTAAAACCCAATATAAAAAACTGAAACTTTATCTCAGAGCTTTTCTTCACTGGTTTGATTTCCTCGGAAAAACCAAAACCAGAAGAAGAGATAAAAGACAGAGGAGAATGCTGTCTGAAATAAAAGAAACGAAATTAATAAGAAAGCAAGAAGTTTTATGAATCTCTCTCTCTCTCTCTCTCTCTCTCTCACTAACTTTGCCTTTTTGGTTGCTTTGGTTCTCGTTGAGTTCGAAGTTTGGTCTTGTTGGGGAGAAAAATCTGGGTTTTTGCTATGTCTCTGCAATTTTCGCTCCTTTCCACACGTCAGTGTAATAAACAACAATCACTTGTGAAAGAAACGGCGTCGTATCAATTATAAGGCTACGTACATTCAACTTAAAACGACGGCGTTTTATGGTAAGCTTTAAACTAGTGTAGTTAGTTGTTTATCATTATTCCCTAATTTATTCCCCCTGTGAGCTGTGACGCAACCAAACGATGCGTTCCGTAACGGCACTCTCAGTTCCGTAACGGCACTCTCAGTTCCGTCTAATTTTATGCCGTCACTGGTTTTTTGCTGACGTGTCTTTTACCACTTTCATCCATTATTTAAACAAAATGTGGAAAATTACCAAAATACATATATAGTTGCTTTAATTGTTGGATTTATTTTATTATATATACGTTACATGTAAATTAACTGTTTCATGGTCCCCTCAAGTTTTATATATTATTGTTTTTTTCAGTGAACATTGTGCAAGTTATTGGGTTATGGATATTGGATAGAGACCAACACCATAACAGTGAAGAATAATTACCAAATTGTAAAAAGGAAAATAAATAATTTGACAAGTTTTGCTTTTTTGCTTTTGCTTTTATAACAACAATATGTATAGCTTTTCTTTATAGCTTCGATGTCAGTGACCACTAGTGAGGTAAAAAGAAAAGCAGTGTTTTGGCCTTTGTTAAAAGACGTGACAGAATATTTATTTTTTCTTAACTAGCATTCATAAATTTGAAGAAACCAAAATTGAAATATATGTACATAGCCAACGGAAAAATCAAAAGAAAATAAAATAAAATATTCGTAAATAAAAAGGTCAAAGAAACAAAACCAAACGTTAAAAGTAAAGTGGCCAATGTGTACATTTTAGTGGGACCCATTCTCACACTAAATGAACCACCAAGGGTGGGACCCACTTTCCTGATTTCTTCGCGGAATAAAAATCGAAGCTTCATCACATTTTTTCTTGGTATGCTTCTTTTGACTGTTTTTCTTTATACTTTTGCTTTAACCTTATGTAAGTGTTTTATGAAGAGCATTTTACAGATCTTGTTTTCTTAAAATTTGTACATTATTAAGTATCTAAATATCTATTATGTTATTGAAATTTGATATAGAGGAATCAAGCTTGCTTTAAGAATTTCACTTTAATAAATGAAGGATTCTATGTTGTAACGGGCCTAACGACTAAATAAATTAAAAGACGAAGAACACAAACAGGTCAAGTTTTGATAATTTAGATGGGCCATAGTGGATTTGACCAATAAGCCCATTTAAGCCACTCAGATTTTGAAGACCTAAATTAAATGATTGACTGGGTCAATATATCATTTGTGTGTGTGTGTGTTGTTAGAATAATGTCAGGAGAAATCATGACAGTTTCAAAGCCAACAACATACACGTTTGTCTTCACGTGTCTTGTCCTTGTTCTTCAGTTTGTGTTTTTCTATCAAGTTACACATTTTTCTTCTGACACTTCGTTTTTATTTTCAAGATCTAATTAAAGTTGATATTTCCTTTTCATTATCCATTATTATATAACACAAGCTAATCATTCAAACCAACTTCTCACTTGTTTAGCTTTTCTATACATCATTGCATGTTAATAATTCCCAAGAATAACAAAATAAAAACGTTATTATTTTTTTGGGGTGATCAAATAAAAATGTTATTATTTTTTTGGGTTGTTAATAAAAAACGTTTTTATTGTTGATAAACAATTGAACTATTTGGCATTTTGAACTATTTAAACCGTTACATCTCATATTTTACGACGTAAACGTGGATTGCATGTTAATTAATCCAAAACTATACACGCATACAATATATTTTAAAATGTGAAAAATCTTTATTTAATCGGTGAATAAAAAAAAATCCAAACCTTTCCATTATAGTTTAATTTAATCGCTTAAATTTAAAATTTTAAAAACAGTAGGTAATTAATTAATATCTTTTACAAAATGAGAAGAAAATCATATCTTCGATGAACCAAAACTTGTTGAAGAAACATTCAACTAAGAGAGAATCCGAGAAAACAACTTCTTCTTTTTCTTCTTATTCTCAATTTTATTTCTCTTCCACAATTTATTACACCCAAAAACACCGCAAAATAATCTACCAGCGGTAGAATCATCGGAACAACAAAGATCAACGACGGTGCTAGCCACGTGATCATTAGCCTTAACTCCCAAATCTGACGGCGTCCGGGAACAAAACGCTTTTCCGCTAACGCCGTTAAGAAAAGGTAGAGACATGAAATTCCGTTCGATGATGTGAGTGAGAGAAGCAAGCTCGTATGAATCATAAAGTGGACTTCCACAATCCCATATTATCTTCTTCTTAGTCTTCTCTACGTTGTGTTCCATGAATGATATGTGTCTAGCTTGATGTAGATTTACGACAAAGTAATTGTTGTCTTTTTATTTAAATTGTTTTTTAAAGTTTTTTGTTTTTCTTATTTCAAGTGTTTTTGTTTGTTTGGTCGTAGTTTTATAACATACAACACGAGGAGATTTCTTTCTGTTTTTGTCAATTACTTACTTTTATCTTTTTTATAACATTGGGAAAGAATAAAACTAATTCATTTTCAAGTATTACGAATTAACGGCCATATTTTTTGCCTTAATTTTGTATTTTAGTGGAAGAAAATAGACGTAACAAGTAACAAACTATAGGGGTGGGCAAATTATCCGTTATATCCGATCCGATTCGATATTTGTTTCGATCCGATTCGTAAAATCCGGATATCCGAGATAATTCAAAGCAAAGCAAATACTAAAATTTATTATCCGCGGAGAACAAAGCAAATAACAAATAGTAATTATTAGAAGGTCGGATATCCGATCCGCTCCGTACCTTCGTATATTACATAATATATTACAAATATGTATATTAGGTAACAAATATATAATACTTATTATATATTTTCATATTTTCAAGTCAAGGAAAATAAGTTAAACTTATACATACAACATAATTTAAATTATAATGGGATGAGTTTTTATCTTGGTTATCCTTATTTTTAACGTTTTTTCTTCTATTTTAGTTTAAAATTAGTTGATTTTACTTATTTTTTATGTGTTTGATCATTTTAACAAAAGCTAGAGTATTTTTGTATAAAATTTATTAGTATTTTCGGCTTTATGTAGTATCGAAATGAGTGATCCGAATATCCGCAAATATCCGCAAATACTCGTAAAATTTCCGGATATCCGAGCATCCGGATATCCGTATTTTTCCGGAGCAAAGCAAATCACAAAATTAGATATCCGTAGATACCAAAACAAATCACAAATACTGAAATTTTTAGCGGTATCCGCTCCGCGCCCACCCCTAACAAACTATTTCGAGACAAAAGAAAAAGAACTCTTTTTTAAAAAAATAAAAGAAGAAGAATAACGTTTATTTCAACACATTCAAAATTATATTCATATTTTTTAATAACGTCCAAAAGCCTTTTTTGGTTTTCATTTTGTATTCCTCTCATGAGACGAATATGCTATTTTCAAAATTTTCGTTTTATCATTAAGCTTTGCAAATGAATAACTCATTTGAAAATTTAGTGAGCCAATTGATAATAATCCAATTAAACCAACCAGGCCGAATAAAACCCATCTGGCATATAAGAGAAGAGATAATAAGGCCCATTTGTTATTTATTCCTATATGGGCTTTTTGAATTGGCCCAATATGTTATGCTAACAAATACCTAGCGCACGTTAGCACATATGCAGAGAGAGAGAGAGAGCACACCAATCCGCAACGAGTCTTGCTCGTTATCTTCACCGCCTGCAACTTCAATTAATATTTTTTTTTTAATTTACTAAAAAAGATTATTCATCTTCCCTCGTCTTTTAAAAAGGCACCCGCGCCACAGCCTAATTATTTTCATTTTTCTTCTTCTTCTTCTTCTTCAGTCTCCTAAACCCTAATTTCCTCCAACAACGACACTCTAGTGTATAGAGAGAGAGATAGAGACGATGCCGAGGGAGATAATTACTCTGCAAGTAGGGCAATGTGGGAACCAGATCGGTATGGAGTTTTGGAAACAGCTCTGCTTAGAGCACGGTATCAGTAAAGACGGTATCCTCGAAGACTTTGCTACTCAGGTCCCTTTCTTCTATCCAACGATTTTGCTTTCGTATTGTCTACCCAATTGCTTCGAAATCGATTCTGTGATTATAAAGAGTGTGTTTTTATGGTGAAAATAGGGAGGTGATAGAAAAGATGTGTTTTTCTACCAAGCTGATGACCAACACTATATTCCACGAGCTTTGCTTATTGATTTGGAGCCTAGAGTTATCAATGGCATTCAAAACGGTGAATACAGGAACCTTTATAACCATGAGAATGTCTTTCTCTCTGACCATGGTGGTGGTGCTGGTAATAATTGGGCTAGTGGGTATCATCAGGTTTGTCTTATTACACTCTTTCCTTTTGTGATATTCTCTTCTTTCGTGTGTGTGTGTGTGTGTGTGTGTGTGTCTGCTATGGTTTCAGTTGTTGTTTGTGTACGAGTCCGATGTATGATATCTCATGTTTTTGTTTTGTTCACTTGCTAAATTTGGTCAGGGGAAAGGTGTTGAAGAGGAGATCATGGACATGATAGATCGTGAAGCTGATGGTAGTGACAGCCTTGAAGGATTTGTTCTTTGCCATTCTATTGCTGGAGGAACTGGCTCAGGTTTCTTTCAACTATTTTGTCAAATACCTATCTTAGTGTTTTGCTTAGGAAGCCTTTTTTAGATGTGTTTAGTGTGCTATAACTTGATAAGTGCTGTTCTGGACTTGACATGTAGGCATTTTGTGTTAACGTTCTCAGGTTGATTCACTACTTCTTGTAATGTGATTGTCTTATGTTTTTTTTGGATGAAGGTATGGGATCTTATTTGTTGGAGACTTTGAATGATCGCTATAGCAAAAAGTTGGTTCAGACATACAGTGTGTTCCCCAACCAGATGGAAACAAGTGATGTAGTTGTCCAGCCGTATAACTCACTGTTGACGCTGAAGCGGCTTACTTTAAATGCTGATTGTGTTGTTGTCCTTGACAACACTGCATTGAATAGAATAGCTGTAGAGCGTCTGCATCTGACAAATCCCACATTTGCTCAAACGAATTCGTTAGTGTCTACCGTGATGTCTGCTAGTACAACAACATTGAGGTATCCAGGATACATGAACAATGACCTTGTTGGCTTGCTTGCATCTTTGATTCCAACTCCGAGGTGTCACTTCCTTATGACAGGATATACACCATTGACTGTTGAGCGCCAGGTAAAATATCTCAAGTGTTTATTAATGACTGTGACCATCAATCAGGATATCATTGCTATAGAAGGCTACCAAATGTATATTGATTATTGAATTCGACCATTATACTTTTGGCATATTTGGTCATAATGTTCTGTTCCTGCTCTCTTACTTGAGTTTTCCTCCGCAGGCAAATGCCATCCGTAAAACTACTGTGCTGGATGTTATGAGAAGGCTTCTACAGGTGAGCTGTTTGCTTGCCTCAACAGCTCAACTGTTTTCAAAACTTGAATAAGATGTTCGTCTAACATGATTGTATTTGCAGACAAAAAATATCATGGTTTCATCTTATGCTAGAAACAAAGAAGCTAGTCAGGCAAAGTACATATCAATATTGAATATAATTCAAGGAGAAGTTGATCCCACTCAGGTACTGTTGCATTGGCACCTAGCAGTTTTCTTGTTTACATACTGAGGATGAATCTGTCTGATGAGGTCTGCTTTGTTCTTTCATTTGTTTATATTAGGTGCATGAGAGTTTGCAGAGGATAAGAGAAAGAAAGCTTGTTAACTTCATTGAGTGGGGACCTGCAAGCATACAGGTTCTAAACCAAATTGAGTCTATAAACGGTTATTACTTTTGACATGACCCTGGACTTTCTTAATAGTTTTTCTGTATCTTAATTTTCTACAGGTGGCGCTTTCAAAGAAGTCCCCATATGTTCAAACTGCACATAGGGTAATTTTATCTTGTTCTATGTATATGTATATCATGCTGAGAGTTGGTTCTCCTTAGGATAATAGATGTCTTAAGCTGCCAGTATTTTATGTTAGAAGTTATGATGGAGACTGTTACTTTGGTGGTGTATTTGACATTTCAGGTCAGTGGTCTTATGTTAGCAAGCCACACTAGCATCAGGCATCTATTCAGTAAATGCTTGAGCCAGTATGATAAATTGAGGAAGAAGCAAGCTTTTCTCGACAATTACCGGAAGTTTCCCATGTTTGCTGTAAGTTCACTACTCAAATACCATGCCTTAGATTGGTTGATATATTTTAGGGAACTAGATTTTGACAGCTAAGGAGGTTATAATCATGAGAATATATGTATTATGTGTATATGAATAGGACAACGATCTTTCAGAGTTTGATGAATCAAGAGACATAATAGAGAGTTTGGTAGATGAATACAAGGCGTGTGAGTCTCCAGATTACATCAAATGGGGAATGGAGGTAATGCAAATAGTCCTCCCATATTACTAAAGGTTTCCCCGTCTATGGATTAGTAACACTTATGAAAGAACCTAAAACAATAATGATTGTATGTGTTCTCTCTCTCTCTCTCTCACTACAGGACCCTGAACAGCTATTAACTGGTGAAGGCAATGCATCAGGCGTTGTGGATCCTAAGTAAAAGATGACAATCCAGTGTAAGTCTCATGATGTTTTCACTTTCATAGTAGTAGGTAGGTTTTTCTTTATGATGGGTTTTGGTAGGATCAGTAGTGGCCATAAAGAGTGTTGGTTAATAAACTTTGAAATAATATTAGCAAGTGTCTTTTGTGGGTGTGGATGAGTTTCAATCTCTGGGATTGCATCTTCTTCTTCTTCTTCTTACATATGTGTTTGATTAGCTTTCATTTTAATCAACACACACATTCACAAGACACAACTTGGGCTGACTTGCTGCTGTCTGTAAATAAATTATTTCTCCATATTTTTTTTTGTATTTTGTATTGATTATAATTGAAAAAGTAAAAGATAATAATAGGGAGAAAAAGGGGGAGAATCTCATCACATGCATATGGGCCCCTGTCGAATATTTGTGTAATGGTCCTTGACTATTTACATCTTTTGTTGTTTGATGCCTAGGTTGTACATTAATGCATATAAACATTAGTTGGCATTAACTTGTGAGAATGATAGAATCCAACAATATTTAGTTATATCATACTACTAATTACATAAGCTAAGTAGAAATATACACATACTTAACTCGACATGTATAATTTGACGAATAATAGTAACCAAAAAACGTGTTTCCCTTAATAATCAAAAAATCCAATCTCGACGGACAATGAGGAAAGGTAAAAGAAGAAAAGAAGCAGACACGTGTCCTTGATTTAATAGAACAATTATCAAGTGATTAACCTGTTACAGCCGGTAACCAGTATCGTCTCACTATATATTAGTATTAAAAAAACAGCGTATGTTAGCCATAAGTCAGACTCTCTCTCGATTCATTGAGTGAAGAAGAAGAGATGGCGTCGATGAATTCCGCCGCCGTAATAGCATTTGTCGCATTCGTATTCGCGGTCGTATTTCCTCTCGCCGGCGCTCAATCCATAGCACCTTCTCCTTCTCCCACTAGCGACGGTAACTTCTCCGATTCCTCTCTCTCTCTCTCTCTATTCATAGATCTGAATGTATTAAGGACTCTTTAGATTCATTAAGATGATATCCCTATATTTCTCTTTTTCACATTGCCTTTAAAATCGAATATTATGAATGATGATGATGGATGATGAAACAGGAACATCGATAGATCAAGGAATTGCTTATTTGCTAATGTTGGTTGCTCTTGTTCTTACTTATCTCATTCATCCTCTTTGATGCTTCTTCTTCTTCTTCTTCTTCTTCTTCTTCTTCTTTTGATCTCTCTTTTTCTTCTTTATTTTTAGCTCTATTTTTCATTGTTTATGAGTTCTTCTTAGTCTTCTCTTGTTTTTCTTTCACAATTTTCTAGTTTTCTATGAAAAACCCAATCTGAGCTAAATATTATTATTATTATTATTGTGTTACTCATCTTGTTTCTGAATTTGCCTCCTCTGTTATTATTAACTTATTATGATTGCATTTCTTAATTGTTTTTATGTTTCTAGTAACTTTGTTTATTTGCAAACGTAGTCCTTTTAGTTGTGCTTATTTGCAAGATTCCCAACGAATCTCTCTCTATGGACCAAAACAACTCATAAAATTACAAACAAGTGTGGACAAAACCAACCGTATTGTCCCCCGAAATACACACCACTCACTCAAATCCTGCTTAATGATTGTGTTTTTTTCCAAAATAAATTTTGAAAATTATACGAAAAAGAAACGTTATAATAACGAATACAAATCGGATCTGAAAACGACTAGGTCGTTCGTATACAATGTTTGTTTTAAACTTAGCGTATAGTTAAATTATTAAATGGGCTTCATTAAAAGCCCGTTATTGAATTGACTTTGTTTCAAAGGCTTAAGGCCTGCCTGATTAAACCTTAGTTTCCTGATTAAACCTTATAAACTATAATTGTGTGTTTCTATGCCCAAGTCTAAAATAGGATTTGATTTAGACAAATGACCAACATTGGTCATTGTTTATGCTTTTATTGCATTTAAATAAAATAAAAAATCTTCTCTTTTTTTCCACCTAACTAAAACAAGAGAGTAGAATAAACGCCGCATAAAACATTGTAAAGGCGTCTTGGAAGATCTTATTGGGGCCCATTTTTAGATTAGATTTTGTGGGCAAGTTGCTTCACCTATCAATCTCTTCTGACCCAATCGTTGACCATTTCGTGTTCACTATATATGGGCTTTGACCCACTTTTTCCTTTTTCTTTAGATTATACTAGGAATTTTTGGCGCGCCGGATTTACGTAATAAAAAAAAATGTTTATTGGTAAAAATAATGTGTAGTATAAAATAAAATAAAAATAATTTGTATCTCATGTGATCCGCGTTAAACGCGGAGTTTAAATTTGAAGTATATATAGAAAATATATTGTATTTTGGTTTTTATAATGTTTTATTTACAAAAAATTATTACTATTACTATTTTAATATTTATCATCGAAAAAGATTATCATTGCCATTTCGATGTTGAATATTTACCTTTACGTATAATTTACTATTTATCATTAAAAACAATAACTACATAGTGTTTTGAAACTTTGATATGACTCGTTTAACTATGAAAAATATGTCAATCCGGTCTCTATTTGTCATAAAAAATCGGACTATTAAAACCTCATATATATAAAACCACTGAATTTTAGGGGGCTCGAGTCAATTTTCTGCTCAAGTTTTGTCATTTGACATGAACTTTGATGTTTAATACAATTTTACAATATAATATTATTATTTATAAATAAACAATATGTTTTATCATTCTTTTGTGCGAAAATATAACATACAAACATTAGGAAAATTATAAAATTGTGTTTTTCATTAGTTTTTTAAATATTTTAAACATATTTTCTAGGACGGTTTAATCACTCTATCATGTCTAAACTTATCCGAAAATTCTTTGTTCAAAGTTTGGGAACTGGTGGTTCAACCGATGAGTCGGGTAAATTATGTGTTCATGTTTTTTCATTTGACATGAATTTTGGTGTTAAATACAATTCTACAAAATAATATTGTTATTTGTAAATGAACAATATGTTTTATCATTATTTTGAACTCAATGTAATAGAATATAATATATAAATATTAAGAGATCTATTAGAAATTATAAAATTATATTTCTTATGAATTTTTTAATATTATATTTTATGGGTTTTTCAATATTTTTTAATATTATTCATTTATTATGTCAATTTAAGTCATTTTGTGTTAAATTTGGGCTTTTGTTTTGGGTTTTATGTTTTGGGCTTTTATGAATTTTTAGTATTGTGGGACCAAAAATGCTCTGGTGATGACACGTGTAATTTTTGAAAGATTTTCTTTCTCCGTCTTCTGTATTAATAATATAAGATGTTTTTAAAAAAAAATGATTTTATTAAAACCAAACGAGCCTTAACATTAAAAAAAAAAAATTGATGGAGTTAAGTTATAGCTTGTTTGAACAAAACAACTTGAATAATAATGTTTTATTTCAAGAGCATAACAAAATTATAACGCAATTTACGTTTTAAATACAATTTAATAATGCTGGTGTATCTACATTGTATACATCTCATTCAAAATTTATAACTTCAAATCTTATCGAACAAATGTCCACTCAGTTTGAATTTAAATTTTTATATGAAATGTTTCCTTTTATATTTTCTTGAATCTTGTTCCTTATTCATATGGGTCGGTCCATGCATTAAATGCTCTAATACTTTACATGTGTTTTCGTAAATGGTTCAGAGTATGTGCATCTCTATTCTCTAGGTTTTGTTTTTTGCTCATATTCTTTGGGATTCCACATATCTACTTGTTAACTTTTTGTAATTATTTCCACATCTACTCTTTACAAAAATTAAAAAATTAACTCGCACCATACATACATTTTTGTATTGTTTTAAAGTACATAGTAGTATGAAAAGGAAACTTCTGAGTGACAAGGAGGCTTTGATGGTTTCCCACTAGACAAATATCGAACGGATCAAAATCTTGACTTCAAAAAGACCAAAATTGTTTGTAATGCTCTTTTTTAATCATGTCCAAATAATTATCATTACTAATTTGTAAACGCATAAACTACTATATACAGAAAAAAATAGAATAAAGATGGAGACTAATATAAAAGTTAGTAAAACATTATATTATCTAATCAAGGATAGTTTTAAATGATCAATTTATCATCATGAGACTTGTTTATATAACAAAATGGAAAAATATAAACTTTATTTTTGGATAGAAAAGAGCACTAACTACTTGTTACTTCTCATATGCTTGGCCGAACTTAGTATATTGGATAGGAGTATTAGGACAAAGAAAAAAGTTGATTCCAAATAACTTTTAACTTTTAAAATGAATATACATATTTTTTTTTTTTGTCGTCTGATTAATATTAAAAAGGATGTAAACAAAAGTTACAAATTCAAGCCAAGAAAAGACCGAGCTAAGCTCCGGTATTTATGACGATAAGAACATGAAATGCTTACAAACGATAACTAATGATCCTAAATAAATGGACCATCATTCTAGCAAAATAACCAAAATACCAAGCGGATGAAACAAACGCATCAGAAGCAAACACAAAAACGACTATCTATACCCGATAAACTAGCTTCGAGAAGATACTGCAGTCAGAAGCCCAAAACGTGGGAGACAAGAAGTTACCAGTGGAATCTAAGCACCTAAGAAATACATTCACGTTTGGATTTTGAAGGGTAAACACAAGTCGATAATCACACCAAGAACTCTCAACAAAAACCGGAAGATACCGAGGTTGAGCGAAAGGAAGCGAGGCGGTTCCGAGTTCCATCCCTACTAGAGTGATCGGAAACAAAATCAAACCTCAACCGACAACAACAACGACGAAGTGACCGAAGTAAAATGAATATATATATTAAAAGTGTATTTATTTCAAAATTCTTAATCTTTTTTTTTGTTAAAGTAAAATTCTTAATCTTTCTACGACAATATATTTATATTGAACTAAACTTGATCAAAATGGCCATAACATTTTAACAAAAATATAAAAAAAATGGCCATAACCCATAAGGTTTCTACACATTTGTCTCACCCTACTTGGATGGACCATAGTACACACTAGAAAACATCCAATTAATTAAAAGACAAATGCATTTGGTCCTTTAAAAAATTGATATATACCAAACTCCATTGTCTAATTCTTCACCTATTTTAGGTAGAATGCAAAATGAATTCATACGATTATTGTATATAATCTTATAAATAGAAAGAATACACAAGTACTTGTTTATCTTTTATGGTGAATTTTGAAAATGGGAAGGCTGTTTTTATGAGTGGAGACACAAATGGTAGGGCTAATATAGGATTCAATGGTTTGGTTCATCACATGAATAGGCATTTGATGATATTTTCTAAGTGGTAAATAACAGCAGACACGAGAACATGTCTCTCGGTGATACCTTTGAATCTTCATTGTTCACAACTACACCCACTCAAATCTCTTTCAAGATATATGTATCACATGACATCATGTAAACAATTTGTGTTTTTATTTTAGCTAAATGTTGTCAATTTCTTAAAGGTTCACATAACTTTACTTTTAAATATATATATTTTAAGTTTTGAACACCGAAAATTTTATGTTAATTTCTGTTGTCAAATTGTCTAATTACTTTTTTTTAAAAGAACACCTAATATTTTGGAAAACTTGAGACTATGCAAATATTTAGAATATAATGATGTACAAGACTTGTTTTTTGACATAAATCTACTTAGTATTTAAATTTTACAAAATATTAATATTAGACATTTTTTTTTCCAGCATATTAATATTAGACATTTAAACACTCTTATATACTGCTTCCTCACATTGAGACAAATCTCATAAGAAAACATTTTTTCTAATAATGGGCCAAAACCTTCATAACACAACAGTCACATTATATCTTAAACTACTAGTAATATATTTACGAGATTTTTTGAAAGCGATTCAGCTTATCAGAACGGTCCACGTCATTGACCAATAAGGAAAACCAACGGTCAGGATACATCCACGTCATCATCCATCATCATCGCCACCAAAAAATGTCCACGAACCAGAAAAATCTCATTTTTTTGCCTAGTCGAAGAAACTTTCGACATCCCAAGAAGATGAATCGAAATCTCCGATGAAATCAAACGAGAAATCTTCTTCTGATTCTTTAACTTCTCTATGAATCTCTGTGTTCTTGAACGGTTCGATTTCATCGAGAAACAGAGGATCATCAGGAACGATTACAGAGTCCCAGAAATAGTCGCCGGAGATACACAAATCCAGCGGGAAAAAGCTCGTCTCCGATTCTTCGACGACGGATGGTTTTATCTCCGGCGAAATCTCGATTGGTTCGATCTCGAGCTCTGTTCGATACTCTGTTTCTTCGTTGACGCCGAATCGAAAAACAGAGGTCGGAGAACGGAGGCTACGGCGAGATTCGTTACCGGAATCGCAAGCCGAAACCGTTTCTAAATCGATAACCGGCGGTTTAACCGGAAAAGGTGGCGGATTTAGAATATTGGTTTTTGCGTGATGCCCTTTAAGTTGAATCGCAGCTCGATCGTATACAATAGCAGCTTCCTCCGCCGTGACGAAAGTCCCGAGCCAGATCCGTGTACGGCTCGTCGGATCTCTAATCTCCGCCGCGAATTTCCCCCAAGGTCTCTGTCTCACGCCTCTGTATTTCTTAGCCGGTGTTGACACGTCATCGCGTACGACGTGTTTCTCTGTTTTCTTGTTCCTAGCTTTCCTTGTCAAGGTGGGTTTTGTTTCGCCGAATCTAATCTCCTCCACGTATCGTTTAACCCTCGACGGAGGCGGAGGAGGAGCCACCGTGTCGTCATCGTCGTCGCTAGATGAGTCAGTAGCGAAAGGGTCAGTGACTGTGATTCGAACCACTCTTGGAGAGCCGTTAGATGGCTTAGCTGGCATGGTTGTGACCGTACGATGCTCTGTAAACTTTACTCTTCTCGTTCTTCTCTCCATCAGAAAAAATGATTTTTTCACTGTCTTGAATTTGTAGAGAGAGAGAAAGAGAAGAGTCAAAATTGTGAAGTAGTAGAATCACCGGTTTCATTGGAACATACTTTTTAAATACTACTAGTGTGTTGTAGTAATAATATAAAAGTTATGAGCATTTATTTATTATTTCCATATATTTTTAAACTTTCTAATGGTGAAATTCACTTTAACGTAATTTACGAAAATATTAAATGGGTCATTAAATTGTTGTGTCTTTTTGTTTAACTGTATACAGGAGTTAATGGATGCTCAAAACCGGTTTAAACAGAACCCCACGTGATATTGAACCAATTATAAAGGAAATTAAACTTATTTCACATGAAATTCAAATAGGAAATATATAGATTATTTCCTTAAAATACCTTGATGAGTTAATAAATACATACTTACTTCACGGGTAAATTTTGAACCGGTTTAAACAATATTATAGCAAACCGGTAATTAAATTGGTTCGTGGCGGCCAAAGGGGGGATCCAAAACGGCTTTCCGCATCTCAGATTTAGACGTTAGATTTCGGACACGTGTTTAGTTACCGTACCGAAAGTAAAGCCGCTTGTCCTACTCTAATAGCTTGGTCTCCAAGCAACTTTAGCTCCCCCACGCGCCCTTTTGTGGCGTCTGTACCTTACGCGATAGGGATTGGAACGTGATATTTGTCACGTGGATGATGATGATGTCACTTGTTTGCATTGACCAATAATCGGAGACAATTAAAATTTTTAAAGTATCGTATTAATTTGAAATGTAATTTTTTTTTATATTCAATATTAATTATGGTCTTTGAGTCTTTCGCTTGGAGTCCACTTCATTACTTCTTCCTCGTTGATATTTAATGTCTCTTGTCAGAAAGCATAACAAAATCTAACTAAATTAGTTAATACATTATACAATACTAGATGAAATCCCGCGTAATACGCGGACAAATTACATAAAAACATTTTATAATTATATATTAATAATTTTATTAAATTTGTATAGTTATAGTTAGATTTATCATATAACTAATTTTACGCGTTTTGAAAGGGTGTAATAATTTGTATAGTTAGATTTATCATATAACTAATTTTACGCGTTTTGAAAAGGTGTAGTTAGAGTTATAGTAATTTTACGCGTTTTGAAAGGGTGTAGTTTTTTCTTTTTCTATGTTATTTTCCTTATTTGTGATTATTTTATTTTTAATTATTTGATAATTAATGTTAAGTTTTTTAGTTTTCATTATTTTCTTTATTTCTGTTTTTCTCAATATTGTTAAGTTTCCATTTTATAAAATGTATAGGTATCAAATTTAATACACATGTCACGATCTCAACTAACCATTACAAATGTTACGATAAGGTGAGTTATAATTTTGCATACGTGTCGAGCTCACGTTAAACGCGCTCATTTTTATATAATAAGATTTTCGGTTGACGCGGATCCTCGCGTAATCATGGCGAAGGATTACTTTTTTTAATATGTTTCTTTTTTCATATACAAAACGAATTAGAGTAATGTGTTTTAGTTGTCTTTTTTTATATACTAAACTAATTAGAGATTGATTAGTTTCTTTTTTTCTCCTTTCTAAAAATAATGAGTTTCATTTTATTAAATTTCATTTTTTAAGGTTTTTTCCTTCTTTTTTTCTTCTTTTAAAATTATTTAAATTTTCCATTTTTCATTTTTTAAATTTTCCATTTTTTAAATTTTCCTTTTTTCCTTCTTCTTTTATTTTCCTTTTTTCCTTCTTCTATTCATTCATTACATCACAAAGGCCCGTATGAGAAATCACTTGGCTCATAAAAACACAACTTAAAAAATGCAACAAAGAAGAAGCCAAAAACACAGTGCCTTAGTGCTCTCTTTCAAAAATTGGCAGTACAAAAACAACCGCAGAGACTACACTTGGCAAAAATGTAAATAAAGCCATACATAGTAATATTTCAGAACTCAGAATCCTTTGCTATGTAGTTCAAGTTGATCAATGCAGAAACTGGACTTAACCGCGGTTAACATAAGCCTTCCTGTCCATTCTTCTCCTTGCTTCAATGTGATTGGTCTCTCTACCGCTGCACCGTCCACACACAGCATGCTTTTGTACTCTTCGTCTCCAAAATCAACCATTGTTTTCGATTTCTTCTCCCATGGATTCCACACCACTAGCACACCATCACCATCAATACTTAGTCAATGATGAATCATACCATAGATATAATCAAAAAGGAGTTCTTGTCTGATCCTTACCGGTGTCTGGAAGCCCTTCTTTTCCGATAACATATGTTCTTTTTCTTTCATGGTCAAGAACTGCTACTACTTTTGGAGATCTTAGGTAAGTCCTGTCCATCTTTTACAAAAGAAACATTCTGATATGAGCTAAACCGAAGATACTTTGTTAGCTACTACCGATTATTTTGCAAGAATCATTACCTCAGATTCAAAGGTGATTGCGTCGCCTTGTTCTGTTAAAAGCTCTCTTTTGGAGAGATTGTCCAAGTAGTCCAATGTCTCTAACCCTTCAATTCTCACTTCACTGTTAAAACCAACAAAAGTTATGATCAATGATTTAACAAAAAAAACACAGAATCTTTTGCTCAATGTAATAATATTTACCTTATGTCGGAGACAGAGAGGTAAGTGTGATAAGCAAATGAGAAGCTAAAAGGCTTGCCATTGATGTTTCTTATCCTAGAAATCAATGATAAGTCGCCATCTATGGCAAGCGAAACACGAAGACGAAACTCGAAACTACAAATGAAAAACACACAAAAGAAAGAATCTTAGAATCTGTAAAAACAAAAGAGAAGTCATGGGGTCTTGTAACATATATATATACATACCTATGAGGCCACTGTTTTAAGTCATCTTCTGATGGTTTTAAGAGTAGATCAACGAAAGATCTGTCGAAAGATTCGTTGGAGAGAAGAGGAGGTGGATTCTCATCTATTATCCACATCTTGTTCCTTGCAAACCCATGTTGGTCCAATAATCCACAATCTCCAAACTTCAACACACACACACACATAACATTCAATTACAATGTTCAATAGAAAGAGATAACACAAACTAGTACAAAAAAAATTACTTGTGGGTAACAAATCTGAATCCCTCCACGCATAGATTTTGGGTGTTTGAATATAGCCTAACAAATTGTCAATAAAAATCAAATATTTTTGTTTCTATTGTCTAATACTACACTTTGGCTATGTATATAGCATACCTTGTTGCTAGTGAAAAGAAGCTCTTCGCCAAGTTCATTCCTCCATGAAATCACTTGCCCTCCATGTAAACTAATCTGTAAAATCAAAAAAAAACCCAGAAATCGATTATTACATTGAATTTGAAAAAGGTCCAAACTTTAGATGAAAAAGATGGTACTTTTGCAGAAGCTCCATGTGGGTTTCGAAGAAGGACTTGGTCAATGCCGTTCCAATCTTTGATTATCTCACAAGCTTCTTTATGATCCCACACCGTCGCTGCATAATGACCCATTTCTTCTTTCTTTCTTCTTTCTTCACAGAGACAAATCTCACTCTTCTTTCTTCTTCTTAGTGTTTTGAAAATCTCAAGAACTTACCCGACAAGTTGTCAAATTTACCACAACCCAAGAGAGCTAAAGAGAGAAACGACAAAAGAGCTTCTTTTTTTATTTATCTCACAAAAATCTCATGACCACGAAGATTGTTTATACTTATTAGATCTGATATAAAAAAACTACTCTTTTGCCAAGGGAAGGAACAATAACACACTTGTCGATAGAAAGAGCAAAACACCTATCAGAAACACAAAGAGAGATTTCGATGGTTTAGTTAATAGAGAGAGAGAGAGAGAGAGTAATTAAAGAAGAGGTTACATGCATTTGCTTCAGATAGAAATGGCCCGAAACAGAACTCAACTTTCTTCACTGTATATTATTTAAAAATATTTTATTGATTTATATAAATTTATTATATTGTCATTTATTTGATTGTTAATGTTGTCCAACCTGTCATCAAATTAAATAAATACATATATAATTTGAGGTTAGAGGAGAAGAATTTAGACTGTAGACCATAATTAGCGGACTATATTCTTGGCACACGAGGATTCTCACATACCCACAAAAAAAAAAAAAACTATTGCACTTTCTCTAATTTCTACTAATTGGTTTATTTCTATATATTTAATATTTAAGAGATTATTCTTTTCTTCTTCTTCAACAATGTTGCTTGAACAATATGAAAACATTTAACTCAGTTATTTCGAATATTGTAACACAAAAGTCATTTATAAAGTTGTATTTTTTTTTGCTTAAATTGTAACAAAATGTAACATCACAAGTATATACATTTATACTTTGTCTCATGATTGCTTAATAAAAATAAAGGGTTTGTGAGCAGTAGTAGATGACACCGTACCACCCACGTGTACGGTATCTAACATTCGGTCAAATATATATATTTTGAATGATTTCGAATATAATTTAGTATATTTAAAATAAATACAACTCGAGATTTAAACGCATGGCTGAATTTGAAAGTCAAGTCTATTTCAATCCAAGTACAGATAGTTCAACATTATATTCAAAATCGTACAACGTACTTCTGATTATGCTTAAATTCAAAATTTGTTGCGAGTTTGGAACATTTTTTTAACAAAATAAATTGGGATTCAAGTCCAATAGTGACGTTAAAAAATGACCAATATAGTTTTTCTAAAATGGGCTTTATCTCCTATAAGGTAATAAAGCCCACTATTACAAATATATAAAACAAGCTAAATATAATAAAAGGATCAAATCAAAACGGATTTACATCCTTTTTAAACGTCGTCGCTTTATAAACGGTCTTATTAACCTTAAGAACATTTTATAAGCTTATAAAACAAAAAGTTTGTTAGAGAGAAAAGAGAAACTAGCAAAGCAAAGATAGTGGCGTGGACAAAAGACAAAGAAACTGTCACTAAGGATCTGTAGATCTTTTGATGGTAAGCTCAGCTCTGAGATGAAGTATGCCATTGATGAAGTAGAGACTATCTTCTGCTATAAAAGACGCCCATGGGATCCCAAACAAGTTTCTGTAACCAACTGCTTTGCCTCCTGTGAATGTGTAGTTCCCTTTGTATTTGCTTATGAACTCCTCTGTTGGCTTCGACCTCGCCGAGAATTCATAGTCCACTCCGAAACTCACTGACCCTTTCTCTTGCATCCCTAGGAACAGTCCAAAACAGTGGAACGAGCTCTGTTGGTCCATGTTGCAGTGCGCTGAGAGGAAGAAACCTTGACCTCCTAAGTGAAAGGCTTGCGAATAGACTCTTCCCGTGGCGAATAGTCCTGCACATTCTTCTCTTTTCAGGTCCAGGTACACTACACATTGCGGCCTAGGCAGCTCAAACTCTACGACTTTTACAGGTCTGTATTTGTAAGCCCTCTCTATGAATCGGCGGTTCACTGAGGCAGATTCTTCTGCCGCCAGGGTACGTTGTCTGTGAGGTGCTTCTGCTTTGAAGAAAAGGGCTTCTAGAACAAGCTTTGAAGCTATCTCGTGCTCAAAGTCACTGCAAGTCAGCACCTTCTTCAACTTCCGGCATGTCATGAATGGGAAACGGATAGAGAGTGCAAGGCGTGACCCGAGGATCTCTCTTCGCTCCTCCAACAAAGGGTATTGTGCCCTTGCCCACTTCAAGATAAAATCATAAACTGCATCCTCTGATGCAATTTGAAGATCATCACTTGACAGAATTGCCTCGATTCCTGCCAAGGGTAGAGACATAACTTCCTCCTGAACCCTGCAAAAAAGAAAGTAAGCATGGATTATAAGAATCAACTCCACCAATAACGTTGAAATGCATTCAAAACTATTTAAGAGTCTTACTTGGTAATATCCTTGTAGCGGCCAGCAAGAAACTGTTTGGCAGCATCAGTTAAAGGCTGAACAGCTTTAGCCATTAGAACACTAGAAGGTAGCTCGAGATAGAGCAGTGCAGACTCGGGAGTCATAGGCATATTGCGGAGAAGTCTACTGCAATACCTCATGCAAGAGGCAACCTCAAATTTATCAGCAGCCATCAGCACATCTAACAATGCAGGTGCTGTGGCTACAGATACCGCACTGCTATACATAAAGTTCAAAAGCTCCATCAAAGCAGCTTCCTCTGACAATCATACACACAAAACAGGATACATAATGTTAATCAAAACCATTTCTTATGTAGAACAATAAGCGTAGCTTATGTTGCAATTGCGATACCTGATGCATTGATTCTAAGGGTGACATGCCTCTGCTCAGATTCCCTCATTCCATTGGAAAACAACTACAAGAGTGAGATAGATACACATGAGCAGAAGTAAGTAACATCAACAAAAAGTAAGCATGTAATAGATGAAGATACCTTGTAAAAGAAAGGGCTTTTAGCAGCTAAGATAGGAGAACTAATATGAAGCTCTTTAACCGTAACAACTTTAGAACAGTCCATTCCCCAATTAGGCTCACTAGTTGTATCATCTTCATCACCTAAAACCCATAGAAAATCCCCAAAAGTTACTTGTTTTAAAAGCTAACAAAGCTCTCAACAAAAAGGATGTAGCTTTACAAGCTTTTAGAGTACCTGATAAAGCTTCTTCAACCATGGCTTCTCCTTCATCATCACCACCAGGACAACCATCCATATCAGGCTGCTCATCATTCAAAATCTGTTCTTCAGCACAAGCAACTATATCTGAAACCGTGACTGCAAAAAAAAAAAAACAAATGAAAATCAACAATAAGTTCAATAGAAACAGAGGCTAAGTCATCAAGTACAAAAAAAAAAAAAGAGAAATCTCACCAGATTCCTTCTTGATATCTTCTCTTCTTCTCTTACGATGTCGAGCCCAATCAGCGATACTAGTACAGCCTTCAGCGTCTGACCTAGAATCAGATGGAACACCCATGATTTCGATCCTAAGCAATCGATCGGAGAAGTTGCTGTCGTTGAAAGCGAATCCGAAATCGCCGTCGGAGGAAGAGGAGGAGCTGCCGTGAAGAGTGAAATCGGAATCCATCTGGGTTTTGGGATCAAAGAGATCCGTATTCTCTGCACCTCTCATAGTCCGATGAAAATCACGGAGAACTTGGTCGTCTACCAAAGTTAGAAAGAGAAAAGAGTTAGATCGAGAGAGAGAGAAGTGAACGGCTTTTGGGAGAGATATGTGTGTGTTCTTACTTCTTATCTATCTAATAACCGGTTTGGTATGGTTTGTTAGCTAATTTTCGGTTTAGGTTTCTCTTTGATATTTATTTGGTTACACAATTTTGAATTTTATGTTGATATTTATTGGTTTTTTCAGAAAGTCGTGATGATATGTTCCTGAAGAACGAATTTTATGACTATTTGTTTAGTTCCTAATTATTTTTTAATGACAGGCCAAATCATTGACGGTCTACTGATCTTAGCTTATTTTTTTGGTTTTATTATATAAACTCGTTAATGCTTGTTGTTGTTGCTATAAAAGCATGTTACCCGATTTTATAACCGGACGGTGGGTTATTACCACTGTTAAAACCTAAAACCATGTCTCTCTCTTACAAGTTTATTAATCATCAATTTGTTCTGTGTTTGAAAAATATAACCATTCAAAGTAAGTTTGTTCCTTTTTTTTTGTTATATTTTGGAGTTTTTTTTTATTACTTTGCCATATTGCAATGACACACATATTCTATTAATATATTTTTGGTGATGTTTGATATAAAAATGAAACAAAATAGCTGTTGTCCATTACCTGTAAACCTAACACTGCCAAAACCTGCCAAAATCCCATCACTAAAATAGGTCTTATTTCTATAACAACAAAACATAAAATCTTTAAATAAAATTTCCAGCTATCTATAATTGTTTTGCATATTAATAAATCATTATTATATATCTTCTAAGAACAGCAACGAGACAACCTCCAGTTTCAGAAAATTAAGAGATATTGTGGGCCACATTGGCTTTTAAATGTCAAAGATAGAGGACTCAATTGATAAAATAGAATATATGTAGCTATTTTCATAAATCTATAATTAATAAAGTACCAATTTAGAAATAACAATATTCGTCCAAACATTTCCAATAATTTAAAAACGTTACCCGTATCTTTTTCTTCCTCATCTTCTTCACCCTTTCAATTTCTCTGTGCAAAAACAATCCAATAGAGAAACAAAACCAAAAAACAACCGAAAGGACAAGACTTTCACAAAACCCATCTTTCAAAATCTCCAGAATCTATGGAGAAATCTCAAGTCTTGGCTCAAAGCAAAACCCAGTAAATAGCTGAAGAGGAAACTTCTTAGTCACAGGACACTTCTGAGACCATTTCCAATACTTCAAGTTCATATCAAAAGTCAAAAGCGCGGGAGATCCATAGCTTTGAATGTATACCAAATCATCAGTGCCGCTACTCGCGAAAACATCGTCGAATTCACCGAATCCTTGGAAGAATCTCTGAGGCATTCTCGCCATTTCTCGCCACTCTCTGCCTATCAAAACCCATATCCCAATCCCTTTTATAACATCGGGTCGATCGTGTTTGCCTATTCCCCCAACAACCACAAGCTTCTCCTTTAGATTCATAAGTCTTCCACATGTTAAAGAACAAGGCATTGGTATAAAACTCCTCATCAAGATTCCACTAGAGGTTGATGTCGATGTTGTTGATGAGGTGGATAGGTTCGAAGCGATCAAGCCGTGTCGATGATCATATCCTCCGGTGGAGTAAATCAAGAAGTAGAGAACACCTTCGCATATCACACTCTCGTCTCCTCCTCTCCATCCGGTTAAGACATCGGTTACACACGTTGTCCAAGCCATAGTCTCTGAGCTGTAAAGATGAATCGAAAGATCCCATTCGTAGAAATTCCCCGGAACTTGCTTCGATTTCACCACAGAAACAGAGTAGCTCCTGTCTCCACGGCTAACCGCTTGGTTCACACATGTAGACATTGCTGTGTAATCACTCGATCTGTGTCCTGGTGGTTCGATAAGCATCCTCCACTGTTTAGTAATCGGGTTCGACACGTAAATCTTGTTTCTTGAATCATTGTCCATGAAACAAACCAACCCACAAGAGGAAGCAACAAACCAATTCGAAGTTTCGATACAAGGGAGATCAAAGCTATACCATTTACGTATAATCGGGTCATAAGCATAACCAGAAGGATCATCAGTAGTAGTGAACATGAAGTACCAAGGTCTCTGAGAAACATAGTTGTTGCTGTTCCATAAGAATCTACGAGAAGACACGATCTCGTTCCATCTTTTGCAGACAGTACCAGCTCTGAAAATGCTAACAATGGGGAGAAAAGAGAGTATCCTTTCGAGCAAATCGTCAGGGAGAAGAGAATCCATTGAAAAGGTTTCGACTTTGGTCTCATCATCATCGCTTTGCTCAGTGTATGATTCAGCTTCAGGGACATATGTAATGTAACTGTAATGATAATTAGTCCAAGACGTTTCTGCTTCCATTATCAAAGCCACTGTAAAAAAACAAACAACACAAAAATAAACCATAAAACTAAGATCTTATTCAACAAAAGTAACAACAATATAAACCAAAGAATAAACCTTCAGAGAAGATTTGCATTAATCAAACCTAAAAGATGAAGTCTATTTTTGCAATAAATTTTCTTCAGTAAAGAACCAAAAGGAGAAAGCTCTGTGTCATTATTTCAACGTCAAGGTGAAGAATTAATACAAACAAATTAGATATTAGGTATAACATTAATAAATAATACGTTTTATTTTGTTTTGTTATTACATAAGAAATTAGGCTAAACGCTTGCATCAGGTAACAGCAAACATCATAAATACCAAAAAAAACAAAAAACCTATCAACAATCAATCATAGATTACGAACACGGAACATATCAAATTGAAGAACATAACAGTAAGTGACAGTGAAATCAAACATAAACCCATTCTAGATTTGTAATAGAAACCTTGGATTCGTATGAGCTCGTCGTGGGTTTCAGAATTCTCTGAGATTCAAAAAACGAGCCAAAGTATCGATTTTTATTGTAGATTTGGGAGAGAAAAATGCCGGTTTTGATGGGTCATTGAAAAGACAGTAAAAGATGAGATTTTTCTTAAAAATAGAAGAAGGAAATGAAATGGGTCTCTCTCGATTTTGGATTTGTCGAGAGTGAGAATGAGGAAAAGGGTTTCATCGAGAGACAGAGATTGTGAACATTTATGTCTTTGTTAGAGAGAGAGAGAGAGAGAGTAATGAAGAGACGTTTCTGGTTCGATTGTGAATATATGAATTGATACAGACAGTGACGAAGGAGGAAGAAAGGGAAAGACAAAAGAGAAAGAGGAGAGAGAGGAAGAGCGATGAAGAGAGAAGACGACGTTCGTTCTCTGTTTTCTTCTATTTTTTTGTTTTGTCATATTAATTTTTTTGATGGGAATGGGTTTAAATAAAAATAAAAATGGAAATACAGTATAGGCGCGTGTATGCGCGTGTTGTTAAATATAATTTTATGGGAACTTTACAAAACACCCAGAAAAACAATTAAATAATGAGAAATTCACAAAACTAAAATCTTTCAACCTTTTATTCACAAAACTACACCTAATTTAATTTTTTCACATATTTACACTCTTTTAAAATTTTAAAAACTTGATTTACCCTTTTAAAAATTATCAAAATTAAAATATTTTCATTTGGGGTTCGCTAATTAGTGTTTAGGATATAGTATTAAGGGAGTATGATTGTGTGGGGAAAGTTTATTTAAATTTAATTTTTAGTGTTTAGGTGTAGTTTTATGAAGTATTTTTGAAATGGTGTAGTTTTGTGAAATGTAATTCAAATGAACACCCAATAATAATGATGTCTTACTCATCAACTCTTATACTATTTCTCTTAAAATAATAGTTTGATTATACAATAATTGTATGATTATACAATGATTTGTTAGCAATATTACAATTTAGTTGTAGTGTGAAATCACCAAAAAATGTATTCGATACCTCACTGTTAATATATTACCGTTATTATATTGATAATCTTGTAAACTAAATAAATTACTCATCAAATTCGTTATTTCAGTAAAATAAGGTTGAAGAAAAATTGTTTTAAATTTGATAGGCGAAAATGAAATACCACATGAGGTATTTTAAATATAAAACATACTGTAACGTTATAATAAAGTAATAAACTAATGAAATTGTGTTTTTTTACTATTATTTCCATTAGCAATTATACTTTGCTTTTCAAACACTGAAAGGTCTGTCTCTCTACTTTCCTTGGCATAGACTTCTCTCAGTTTCTTAGTGGCCTGCTCTCTTTACCTAATACACTCACTAATTCACTATACACAAAAATAATTTATATGTATATGTACATTATACTATTAGTTAAATGTTTCGTCACAAGCACAAATAATTTAAAAATAAATGTTGATGGCTTCATGTGCACTAACTACATCTAACGTGTAAAGCTAAGAGCATGTTTATCAAGGGTTCTTATGTAGAGTGCTTGTGTATTTTTTTGTGTATTTTTTGTGTATTTGAGTATTAAATTAAATCAAAACATGTACTATTCATAAGAACTCTACAAAAAGGGGAGCTTAAAATGCTTAATTAAGACTTTTCATTATAGGTCTTTATGAATAGTACATGTTTTGATTTAATTTAATACTCAAATACACAAAAAAATACACAAAAAATACACAAGCACTATACATAAGCACCTTTGATAAACATGGTCTAATATAATACTCTATTGATCTCAGCTTCATTTGCTTTAGTTTCTTTCTTCTTTCGATCATATGCTCTTACCCTTTATAGTTATGTTACCACTCCAATATTTCAATCCCATATAATTTCATATATACATACGATTAGTGTCTAATAGAATATACCACTTACACTTTCTAATTTAAATTATACTTTACCTTGTATGTATGTACCTTATACTTTTTTTGTAGCGATAAACTAACTTAATTCATTGTTTTAGTTTCATAATGAATGTTTGTAAGAGATAAATATGAAATTAATATAAAGGCGTTAGTCAAATGGTGTTTTAACATCTACTTAATTAAGTCTTCTTCTTTTTTTATGTTAAAAGAACAAGATTGTGATGTGAAGATTGTTGGAATATCTAACAAGATCAATATCCACTAATCAATTCGGTGGTTTCGTATAAAGATTACGAAATTATAAAACTAAATAAAAAGGTCCAAAAATATATAAAGACATAGTGGCAAATGTTAATTTTTGTCACTTGTGGATGGTTATGGACCATCCTTGTTCTTTCTACCGAAAATACTTTTGTGCACATCCAACTTTTTTAAATAGCTCAACTTTTCCAATAAACTATTTTTAGATCCTATTTTAAAATATTTAGTCCTATTAAAAAATACTAAAAATCTTAATAAGGTAAAACTGTGAGAAATATAAATAAAAAGAAAAGAGGAATGATTATGGAAGATGACTAGGTTTAGTTTTTTTTCTAGGTTATATATATTTTTCTTGACAGCAAACGAATGTGGGATGTAAATTTACATGTCAACACTTATAATGATTATGTTCTCTTCTTGCTCCACGCTTTGGTTTGTCTTCCTCTCTTTTTTTAACTGTTTCTCTACCACGTTTCCAAATTCTCTCTCTCACATATAATAGTTTTAGAAAAATGTTTACGATATTACTTTTGGTTCTCAATAACACAAGGCCCAAGCCTTTGAGCTAAAATCATTGACACTATGTGTCTTTACTTTCTTTCGGACCAATGATGGTTAAAGTTCTCCATGTCTTCACGGGCTTGGGCCTTCATAAAGTGGACTATACCTAAGCCCTAATTATATCCAAAAGTATATATATAAAGTTATAAACAACAGATAAGCCCCCCCCACAACCCAACAAGGCAATAACGTTTCGTAGTCCCAAATCACATAATTACAAGACCGTTGATATTTATTTTAAAACCTTATAATATACGGATATATTATTATTATATAACAGCCACACACGTAATAATGAAACACGACAAAGCATTAAAAAAAGTAGGAAACAACAAAGTCACGGGCATCAAAAGGAGCCATGTGAAATAATTATTTTTTTACAAAAACGACATGAACATAAATAAAAATTCAAATAATAATAATAATAATCCAATACAAAGAGTTATGTAAGTAATCAAATCGTGACTCAACTCAATCTAATCATTTCTTCCATAATAACGAAACGGAATTTAAAAAAGATCCAAAAGCATAATAATAATAATAATCAATCAACGAAACGAAAAGCTTAATGTTTTGAGTTTTAGCCATGAGTATTCAAAGCTTCCCATACCAAGTTCTTAACCACAGGATTAGCCGCGTCTCTAGCTTGATAAGCTGCTTTCTTCAAAGTCCTTATGGTCCACACATTAGCCTCCCACCACGACAAGCTCCTATACGGCAAGTTATGCTTCTTACAAAGCTCCTTAACCACCGGTGCTACTTTCCTCAGATGGCAACGTGGCAGCCTCGGAAACAGATGGTGCTCTAGCTGAAACTGTAACCCACCAAAGAACCAATCCATATACGATGTACACGAGATATCAAGCGTCCCTGCCGCTTGCTTCTCGAACCAATCGTTACCCGTGGGTGGACCCATGTACACATCCGCTGCGAAATGGTTAAGCGTGAATTGTATGTGTTGAAGAGCCGTGACTGTGAAGCTTGTGAAGACGAAGAAGAATCTCTCTGGCCAATTTGGTAAACAAGAGACCAAGAGAGGGAACCATGTCCAGAAAACTAAGATACCAGCAAAGTTAAGCGCACGATCCGTGACTTCGCGCTTGGAGAATAGCAAGAGGAATGTTTGTACGAAGAGATTGATTCTCCCGAAACACATCACAGGGTAATAAGTGAAATGCTGGTAGCTAACGAGAAACCTAGCGACCGGATCGAATGTGAGCTTTCGATCGTAAAAGCGAGAGGTTATCGAGCTGAAGAATTTCGTGGAGACAGCGAAAACAGGAATGTGTTGCAGATCTGGATCGTAATCTAAGCTGTTACAAGCTAAATGATGTGCATTGTGAGTCCATTTCCACCAAGCGATGGAGATTCCGGTGAGGCAGTTACCCGAAAGAAGCTGTGCGAATCTGTTGTAAGATTTGTTCGTCATGATCACGTAATGGCCTGAATCGTGGCCTATGTAAGCGCTCTGGATCCATAGGAGTCCGAGTATAGCGGCGGCGATCTGGTGAGCGAAGACGGAGGTACAAGCCAACACGCCGTAGAGAACGGCGGCGAACATGACGGCGATGAAGGCTAAAGTGTAGAGAGTGACGTGTCCTTTGTTTTCGAATAAACCTAATTTTCGAAACTCGACGGCCATGCGACGGTAATCGCGAGAAACCTCAGAGACTTCGAAATCTCTGATGTGGTAACCTGTGAATAGCTTGTCGAGACCGTGCCAGGCCGTACCGGGATGAAAAGCGATGAACGCGTCCGTTACGTCTTGGCCTGCGAGATTTAGAATCACCGTGTCGCCGCCGGGATGAGATTTGATCCAATCGGAGACGTCGTAGACTTTGCCTTGAATAGCGATCCATAGATCTCCGGATTTGTTGTGTTTTCTGAGATCATCGTTGGTAATGTACTTTTTCTCCGTCTCTTCCGCCATTGATGAAAAGCTTACAGATTCGAAACAATATACAGAGAAGAGGAAGAATCTTCTAGAGATTTGCTTTTTCCGATTCAAAACAAAATTCAAATCGAGAAAAAGCTTAAAAGGTAAGAGAGAGAAAACACCAACCTCTCTCTCTCTCGTATCGTTCTCGAATCGGAATTTGAATCGAATCGTCTTCTCAATGTGGCTTTTATCTCTTCTTCTGCGTCTCCTTATCGTCGTTTATATGTGTGGGCTATATTTAGGGGTTTTGAATTAATATTGTGAAATAGTTATTTTTCTTTTAAGCGTGTCAATGATAGTCCTTCTCACGTGTGAGTCTATTTTTGTAATTTCAATATTCGGTTGGTGTTCATTTCTTTGTGCTGTCAAAATTGGTTAGGGAGAACAATCTTTATTTAGAAAATAAAATGAAGTAGTTTGAAAAGAAAAAAAAATTAAATAAATAAATAAAATAAAATGAAGAATTACAAAACTACATCTAAACACTCAAAATTAAATCCAAATAAATCATACCCACACAATTACCCTTTAATACTATATATAAACACTAATTAGCGAACATAAATGAAAATATTTTAATTTTGGTAATTTTTAAAAGAATAAATTAAGCTTTTAAAATTTTGAAAATGTATAAATATGTGAAAAAATTAAATTAGATGTAGTTTTGAGAAGGAAGGGTTGAAAAAGTGTAGTTTTGTGAATTCCTCAAAATAAAATACAAAAATGATTTTTTTAATATTAAATATTAAATTTTGTCAAAAAAAATATAAAATTTTAAATGGGAAGTAATTAATTAATTAATTAAAAAGAGAAAACTTAGTGGAGTACCTCGTAGTAATGAAAATGCAAGACAGACCATGTGCTTAACGTAGATATTTTTCCTATGTATGCGTCTGTCATTGTTTGACGTGTCTATTTTTATTTTATTCCCAAAAAAGGTAATTCTAATTTCTGGTCAATAACTCTTTTTGTTAACCGAATGAATTAAAAATCTGTAGAATCACAAAACTACACCATTTGAATTACATTTCACAAAACTAACATCATTTCAAAATTAATTCATAAAACTATATTTAAATATCCAAAATTAAATCCAAATAAACCCTACTCACACAATCTTACCCCCTTAATACTATACCATAAACACTAATTAGCGAACCCAAATGAAAAGATTTTAATTTTTGTAATTTTTAAAAGGCTAAATCAAACTTTTAAAATTTTGAAAGAGTGTAAATATGTGAAAATATTGAATTAGATGTAGTTTTGTGAAGGGAGGGTTGAAATGGTGTAGTTATCTTAAAAAATTATGGTTTTTGTCTTTATAGTTGTTTAAGCCATAATATATACTATATGACTTTTAGCATATTCTATTTTATGCTATAAAATATTCTTAATGTAATTGCAACGTCCATGCTGTCTAACTGCTCCAAGACTTGGTCACAAAGACATATAGCTGTTATCTTCGAGATCTTTTTCTGATTTATTGTTAACTCGTGAAGATATTTTTCCTTGTTGAGATCTAAAATATATTGTATTTTACTTCAACTACATAATAATAATTTTATTTTCAAGTACGATAAAGTATTGGGAGAAGGACAAAAAAAATCAGATTAACACAAAGTGTAAGTGTGTAACCTTTATTTATATTATACTAATAAATAGGAAATGGGAGCGAAATTTCCCAACTTGGAAATTTAAACAAGACTTTTTTGGGTTAAAAATGTTAAGAAGATAGGGAAGACAGTGGGAAGAAGATGGTTATTCACTTTAAATCTTCTATAAGACAAATCTTATGTCACTTTTTCTAAAAAACGTATATAAGTCGAGTCTATTAACGTATTGAGAATTTGCAGACACATAAATTTTTGTTCTTCATATTTTTCTGTTTAGGAAAATCATATTTCTGTGACAAAACTAAAAAAAGTAACATAAAAGGAAAATCGAATTTTTATTTTTATTACTTTACTAGACTTTGGGCCTATATAAGGGCCGAAGAAAAAGCCGTAATCAGAAACCCACTAAAATGTAAACCAAGATCAGTTTTGTATCTCCAAAGGCTATTGAGCTTTATATGAACCAATTATGACTATATATATTTTACAAACAAGTATAGTTATTGATTCCTTCATTTTAAGATATTTGGAAACCATACAAAAGTAATCACAAGCCTAACAATGTCACTCATTTATTAAAGATGAGAAACACAATAACACAAAACTAAGACCACATGAGTCGCCTTTTTGTTGCAAGCACTACATACATACTCCGTTTGGCTAAGTGTAAAATAAAGGATGATCATGATGACTCTGATGGAAAAATGGTTCGGAAATTGAAGCACATCGTACATCTAATCCAGATAGAAAAGCACCACTAGCGTATTTGAAACCATGGTAACATACTCCACAAGCCTCACACTTAGAACAACCGTAACAAACTTGATATAGTCTATACGGTTCATTGCTGCTTACGACATGTCGAATCCGTGTAGGGAAATTACCATGAGAAAAACTAGACATATTGTTGTGGGGGTAAAACGGCTAAGTATAACGTTCGGAGTTTAAGATGAAGTTTGGTTCGGGTTTATGTCAACGAGTTTGGTTCGGAATGTGTATGTGAAAGGGGTCGGAATTCTCGTTATGAAAACTATAGTTCGCTTAAATAGTTCGTTAGGTTTTCTAGCGAACTGTTTTATTATGCTAACGATAACGAACAGAAAGTGGGCAGAGATGCCGAACATAATATGGGCAGGGATGCCGAACAGAATATGGGCAGGGATGCCGAACAGAATATAAGGACAAAGATGTCGAACAAAAGATGTCGAACTAAAAGATAGTAAATTTGATGCTCTTGTTTTTCTCTGTAGGTTCCACTCTCTAAAATCCGGATCCCTTGCTCTGAACAAAATGTGTGCTATTTATAGTAAATGCTCCCCTTGGCGGATTTCCTCGGTGCGCGATCTCCGTACCGATCCCATACCGTTGAACAGTATCCTATCGCAGGGTTGTTCGGTTCGGCGCTCCATAAATGCTCTGTCAGAGCTATCGTTCGGCGCCGTGGGACTGTGCTGTAAGGAATGACGTGGCGCCGCTATCTGCTTAACGGGTCTAATTCTGATTGGGCTTTTGACTTGTTTATTCGGTCTGGTGGGCTTAACGTATCGGGTTTCTCAAATGGGCATGGTCATGTTGGGCCTGAAAGACCCACCATAACACATATATGTCTATATATATAAATATTTGATAAGTCTTAAATTGTCAGTTAGTTATTTGTTAATGACAATGAACTAACGAAGGAAGAACTTTTTTTTTTTTTTATTAAACGAAGGAAGAACTTTGTTGTTACATTTTTGCTGTCATGATAATTAAATTTAATTATAAAAGAATTATACTTTATCCAAGTCTTTTGTTACTGGACCGTTGGATTTTTAGATTTGGGTTTATATTTACTCATTGGGCTTTACTCTTTAAAGCCCATTAATTATAACTAGTTTTAAAACGTAACGATGACTTAACTAATTAGCTAATTTAATTATAGAAACCTATTTATTTAATTTCCAAATCTCTTATACGTTTCTCTAACCGGGAAAATTTATTTTATTTTTCGTTGTTTTATCAGATTGTGATCAATTTGCGCGAAGAAAAAACCCTTAAAAATTCGATCTCTCACTCTTTATTCAGACGAAGATTCAATAATGTCTCTTTGATTTTTATTCTGGTAAAGGAATAATCTCTGTATCTGATTCTAGAAGGCTTTAAGTAGCTGTGTATATATATATATATAGCTATGTGGAGTTCGATTGAGAATTTGAAGGAGAATTTGAACAAGATCGCTCTCGATGTTCACGACGACGACGATGAAGAAGACGATATCCTCCTATATGGTTCCGTTAATGGCGTATCGGACTCTAATCGGAGGAATTCGAGTGGTTTTAGGTCTTCAAGGTCCGTTTCTAGGTATCCGATCTCCAATGGAATCCAATCGCCTGGTAATCATCATGAGGTATTTCATCAAAATTGGATCTATTTCACTCTCGATTTTGCTTTTGTCTTGTGATTGGATCTTGTGTGTGTGCGTGTGTGTGTGTTTAGATTGAGAGGTATAAGGCAGAGATTAAGAAGCTTCAGGAATCTGAAGCAGATATCAAAGCTTTGTCTGTAAATTACGCTGCTCTCTTAAGAGATAAAGATGTAAAGAAAAGATTGCCACATAATCTTACTTCTCTCCCTAAGCTTTTTTATTGTATATTTTATTGGCCTCTCTCTCCTTACACCGAAAAGCCAATGTATTATAGGATCATATATCAAGACTTAACCAGGAGAACATGTCGTTGAAACAAAACCTTACATCAACTAGTGCTGCTCTGAAAGAAGCTAGAACCGAGATTTCAAGGGAATCAAACAACAATGCAGTCAAGGTATACAAAGCATACTTACTATAGAGTTATACTGTGTGAAACGGATTGCATTTGTTGATAACAAGTGGTTATATGATCAATGTTCATTTGGATGCTATTTTTTAGGATCATGTGTATGTGCTAGAAAATAGAACCAAATCATTAGCAGCTGTTCAAGCTAAAGAGCTTGCCAAAGAACGTGAAAAATTAAGAGATCTACAGCTTTCTCTACAGGGTATATATAACATCTTCTTTTGTAACTCCTTTATCTATTATTCTTATTTACCTTTACTTTCATCAGAGGAGCGGAAGCGTAGTGAATCTTTCAGTGAGGAACTCAAGTCTCTGAGGTTAGATAAGAACAAAGTAAGTCTTTGAGTTAGAGAAGACATACGTTTTATGTATTCAGATAGGAATCATCATCTTTAGGTTACAAACTCATTATTTTATGTATTCCATCTGTTTACAGATTTCCTTGGAGATTAGCAAAGTGCGTAGTGAATTGGACGCAAAATTACTTGAAATCAAACACTTACAGTTGAAGTTGAATGCTCAGGAGAGCCATGCTGTTGGAACTGCCATGGAACATCTAAAAGAAGTTAACAAAGCTTTGGAGAAGGAAAACAGCGAGCTTAAGGTTTACTTTTTTCATACTCATCATTGTCATTCTATAACTGTGTGTATGTCTACTCTCAATTTTGGTCTCTTAAGTTGATCTTCTTTTTCATCACTGCCAAGTTAAAACGAAGTGAGCTAGAAGCTGCATTGGAAGAAAGCAGGAGGCCAACCAGTAGCAAAGTTTTCTTTGATGCCACAGAGGTTTTTAAACCAGAAGATACATTATTTTATACAAATTTTGCATTGCTCTCATGATATCTTGAATAAGTAGTTTTCGTTCTTCCTTATGCTTTCTTCCATATATAACTAGGAGAGGCATGAAAGCTTCCTTCAAAAAGACAAAATGGAAAAATCCTTGAAGAGGCTGGAATCAGACTTGAAGGAAACACAACAGGAAAAGGATAAGGCGCGACAAGAACTAAAACGACTTAAACAACATTTGCTAGAAAAGGTTAAGCCATTTTAAAAGCTACTTTTCTACCTAATCCATTGTTGTTAGACTTCATCTGGTTACATATTATTTTGCAAATTATCTCTTTTTGAGCAATATCCTTGAGATTTCTTAGAAATTCGTTCTTAACAGTATATTTTCTAAAAGATGATTGATTTTGTCTTCTTTGCCATAATTTGACAGGAAACAGAGGAGTCTGAGAAAATGGATGAAGATAGCCAATTGATTAATGAACTCCGCAAAACTAATGAATATCAAAGGTCTCATATAACACAGTTAGAGAAAACACTGAAGCAGGCAATGGCTAATCAGGAGGATAACAGGTTGAGCAATGACAATCAGATCCGGAAGTTAAAGGAAACAATCGATGACTTAAATCTAAAGCTTACAAATTGTTTGAGAACGATCGAGTCCAAAAATGTTGAACTTTTAAATCTTCAAACTGCTCTTGGCCAGTATTATGCTGAAACAGAAGCTAAGGTTGGTATTAGGAAATTCAAAATTTTACCCTTTTTTGTTACACTCAGTATATACTGATGTGCTTGAATTCATTTTGTAGGAGCATTTTGAACGGGAGCTTGCAGTCGCTAAAGACGAGATAATGAAGCTTTATGCTCGTTTGAAAGTACGAGTATAACTTTACTTTTTTCTCTTCTGTTAACTATGAGTCTATGACCTTCCATTTCCATATTGGCCTGATGCTATTTTGCTATTGCGTAAGGATGCTGATGAGCGGTTAGAGTCATCAAATAAAGAGAAGGAAGACGTAACATCCAAACTATTGCACGCCGAAAAGGTTGCAGCTGAGTGGAGAAACAGAGTAAGCAAGGTTGAAGAAGACAATGCAAAAGTACGGCGTGTTCTTGAGCAGAGCATGACGAGGTTAAATAGAATGTCAGTGGAGTCTGATCATCTCGTTGATAGGTACATCAATTATTCCCATCATATTTCGATTCTTCTTTGTGATGCTGTGATGAAACACAAAGTCCTTTTTGCAGGCGTATTGTTATCAAATTGCTGGTTACTTACTTCCAGAAGAATCATAGCAAAGAGGTAAACATTGGGATGGATTGCAAATTCTGGTATTTTCGTTCACATATACTTAGTTGTTTGATTTGCATTTGAATAGGTTTTGGACCTCATGGTTCGGATGCTGGGATTCTCAGAAGAAGATAAAGAGAGGATTGGAGTGGCACAACAAGGAGGCAGTAAAGGTGTTGTAAGAGGCGTATTGGGCTTCCCAGGCCGCTTTGTTGGAGGAATGTTGGGTGGGAAATCCGCGGGTTCACATGCTAATACAGCTTCTGATAACCAGGTAAGCAAATGGTCCAATGGCTAAGAAACGCCGTCACAGATTCAAGTTTAACCGAGAGATATTTTTGTTTCTCTCTTTTGCTTTGGACAGTCTTTTGCGGATCTATGGGTTGATTTCTTACTGAAAGACGCGGAAGAGCGGGAAAGAAGAGAAGCAGAAGAGGCAGCCAAAGCCAAGCAAGATTCGGAGAAGACAAGACGAGAGACGCCGCCTTTGTCTGATACGGAATACTCAACGGTGCCTCTCAGATCAGCAGAGAGTAATCAACGGCTGTCTAGACTACTTCCTTAAAAAAGCCAAACAGATACATACTTACTACATTTAGATTAGGTATTCGAATTGTCTGTGGAGTCTTCTTGTGTTGTAATTATCATCTCATACAGACATACCGTTGTTTGTTCGTTAACTTCTTGTTTTTCTTGCTCCAATTTTTCTTATAGAGGAGAAGTTAAGCTGTTTTGTATATTCTTTTGGAAAATTAATAAGCTTCTCCTTGACAGATTCCCAATTGTTTTTTCTTCTACAATTAGTGTTTATTTCAACCAAAAATGAATAATTTCCCAGGGCAAAAATGAACTGTAGTCAAAATGAGAAAAAGCAGAGTAAATTGTGTTCGAAAGTGAAAAATTGCCCCAAGACAAAAAAGCAAAAACGTCAAGGGGAGAACAAAAAGTGAGAGATTTACTTCACTGTAAAATCTCTAACCCAACTTAGCCTTGAGGGAAGCAATAGGAATCTTAGAAAGAACTTTCTCATCAAACACCATGTAATGTTTCTTCAGCTCATTCAACGTCTTCTCTGCCACTGGATCCACCTTGTCCTCATGTTTCTCATACATCATCGGCACTGTATGTAACATCACAAAACCTGTTTTTCCCCCATACACACACAGTTTAGTTATTAACAATCGAAAAAGACGAAAGAGCTTTATGCAACAAAAAGTATTATACAAAGTACTTACAAATGTAAACAAGAGTCAAGAAGTTGAACCAGTTTCCCACAACCGATATTACCCACAGCCCAACAACCACCTGATATCACAATGCATAAACACTTAGTAGCCAAACAAAACAATAAACAAGTTCAAAAAGTCATTGTTAACTACAAATATAAACATACCATCAAAAACTTCTTCAAGTCCCTTCCTAAAGCAATGCTCCTTAGTATAACAAAGGCCTGGTTAAGCTCGTTTCTCAACGCAGAAGCAATCAAAAGGATATGTTCCTCTTTAATATGGATTTCAGGAATTGTAGGTGATGTCCTAAAATTAAAGTAACAAATTTAACCAAAGCAAAGAAACATATATATATATATATATATGATATCTTGTAAACACAAGCTCTTATGCTTACTTGTTCATAAACGCATGAGCATTAGACCTCAAGAACATGGCGGCGAGGGAGAAAATCAAAATGTGACAAACAAAGCTCAACAAATGATATTCAACGAGCTCGAACATAACCCATATAGCAGTGGCTACACCAAGAACAGCTCCTGATAGCTTCTTGTCCCTCCACAAGAACACATCAGCAGCTACACAATCAATAAAGATGACTCCATTACACTATTATACCACACAAAGATTATAATCATACCAAGCAAAAACAGTAACAAATCAAACACCAAACTAGCTTAACATACACAATCAAATACTATTTCAATACCAACACACAATGTTTCGTTTCATTGTAATCAGCATTAGGATCAGATACGAGATCTCAAGGATCTGAAGCAGAGGAATGTAAATAGAAGAAGGAATAAGAAGAAGAAGAAGAAGAAGAAACGTACGTAATCCACCACCGAGAACTTTATGAACAGGCTTCTCTCTCCCAAACAATCGATAGATCTTCGCTTTCAAAGCCGACGGTGACTCCGGTTTCTCCTGCTCGGAATCTGACGACGACGACGAAGAAGAATCTTGATCTTGGATCTCCTCCATCAACGAATCTTCCGTCGCCGCAGGTTTCTCCGATTCGTCCGCCATTGCCGTTTTAATTTCTTCTGTTTCGATCCAACGTGAAGAAGCGAGAGTGGTCTATATATATTCACGAGCCTAAGGTTCGTGACCCGAACCACAAAAAGTTAACAATAACGGCGTTGATCTTTTCCAAGTAGTAAAAGTTATATAAACGGAACGTTACCGTTTACTGCCTCGAACGTAAAAGCAACCAGAGGCTAGTGGTGGCTCGGTGCGGTGTGTGCATTGCCTTTCATTAAAGTAACTGACAAGGCTAAAGGAACTTATAGCCACGTGTCGAAAATCGGAACGCTCATTCATTAAACGACGCCGTGTTTATATACCAGTGGGCCCAAAAGACACGATACAAACCCATTTTCTAATAAGTAATAACAATGGACTGTTCAAAAGCAATAAAGTCATATAGCGTTGACTTTCTACTACAAGGATAATATCAAAAGAGAGGCTTTTTACCACTGATCATTCCCAACAAATGATCAAGAACTTGTCTTCCTGCGTCACGAAGACCAGAATGCATAAACTCATTCGTTACCCAAATCCTAATACATGAAATCTGAGAAGCTGTTTCCATCACTAGCTTGAAGTTTACATACATATCTTCGTAGTATACCGCCGCAGCAACAGGCACCTACAACAAAGAAAAGATTCATGTAAGAAGCAAACAATGTAGATTTGTTTGATACATTAATGAAGATTATGAAACAAAACCTTGTTAGTGTTCAATGTCGCGACATTGTATAACGGAGGCCAATCTTCTTTCTTGGCTAAGAGATCAGCGGCAGCTTTGAATGGTTTCAAGGAATGAATCTCATCAAACATCCATGGAAATATCATCTATATTCACAATCCAAACAAGTTTTGTTTTAGTTAAAGTTGTGTGACCGAGCAATTATACCTTACTATATACATAAAACATGTACCTCTCCTGTGAAGAGTACATTTTGACCTTCTTTGGCTGCCTTCACTGCATCGAACTTGCACTCGGAATTCTCGCGTAATCTATTAGCAGACCATCTTGATGAAGCACCCTGACAAAAGCTTCCTATTAAGAACAATCGATAACAAGAAGATGCATTTTTGCGGAATGGAAGAGACTATATACCTCACAGTATATGGACTCGTGGAGAAGAGCATAGAGCGGGTTTGTATCAAAAGAGTGCCAAGTCTCAAACTGCAACAAAGATGCAAGTAAACTCAGACTATCAATTCAATCTTAGAACAGAACAACAAACATTTCTCGGTCACTTACAGCGTTTAAGAAGAACTGACTAATACGCTTTGGTGCTCCGGGAACTAAAATAGGATCCCATACTCTTTCTAGCCTATGATGAATCAAGAAGGCAAGGTTAATACAGAACATGTGAAGTGATTCATAAAGATTAACAAAGCTACACTCTTACATATAATGAAGGCGTTCGAAACCAGTACTTGATCCTAAACCAGAAAGACCAAGAGTTTGAAGACCTTTAGGAGTAAGGATGCCTCCTGATGGAAGAGCTACCTATACACATACAAAGTGAGACCAGTAAAGAAACAGAACTAAAGTGGTCAGTGGATTTCGAAAAAAAGGGTTTGATCACATCCTTACCCCTCCGCCTTCTGATTCGGACAAGTACTTTACAGCTTCACGAACAATCTCAATATCTTCAGGAAACCTCTTGTAGTATTTTTCGTTTTGGCGAGTAACTTGTTCAAAACCGGCTTCATACACATCATCTGCTGTGCAGGCTTTACCAATGGGTGGTATTCCTCCTGTTATCAGTACTTGTTTTAGTCCTTCAGGTGCAAAGCTCAAATATGTAACTGCACAGAAGCCACCAAAACTCTGCGGAAACACAAACCGTAAAAAAGATGAACAAGATTTTAAAAGACTAAAACTTAAGTATAGTGAATAATAGACAATACATAAGACATTCTACCTGACCCAAAATTGTCCAAGGATCAGCATTAGGAACAAGACGAACTCTAATAAACTCAGAATCTTTAACTATATTATCCGCTCGAAAGTGAACTAAATAGTCAGCTAAATCACTTGCAGACTTGAATTGAAGCATAGAGGAGGATGTTAAAGGAGTTGATAAACCTGTTCCTCTCTGCAAGACCAAAACACACAATCATACCAACAACAAAGAGTCAAAGACTTACAAGAAAACTGTTCAGCTTCAAAGTCAAAGAGCATTGAAACTACATAGCTAAATTATCATACTTGGTCTAGTAAGATAACACGAAACTCTTCACAAGCTCTTTGTATCCATCCACTAGCTTCACTTGGTCTTGGACTTTCAAATCCTGGACCACCTTGTAAATACAATAGATAAGGCATCGCCTTTTGTTCCTCTTTCCCCACTAGAAACACACAAAAATAAACATGTAAATTCTTCAATCAAAATCAGATCAACACACAGAATGTTGGGATAACAAACTAAGTCCCACATCGGAAGTTTAGACGAGTAATGTCTAATATATAAGGAGAGTCCAACCCCAATTAATATGAGGCATTTTGGGAAGAAGCCCAATAAGAAAAACCGTGAGGGTTCGAGACATGAGCCCAAAACGGACAATATCATATTAATTAGGAGTTGGACATGGGTCTCACCAGTTCTCAACATGGTATCAGAGCCTAGGTTAAAGAAACGGACCTAGAGAAGTTGGGTGGTTCGATGTGGGAAGAACCCTCTAGATTACCTCAAGATTAAGACGGTACGAGATATGTGCCAAGTTTCGAGAGGAGAAGCTAAGGATATGTGGTCCTTAGTTTGAGGGGATAATGTTGGAATAACAAACTAAGTCCCACATCGGAAGTTTAGACGAGTAATGTCTAATATATAAGGAGAGTCCAACCCCAATTAATATGAGGCTTTTTGGGAAGAAGCCAATAAGAAAAACCGTGAGGGTTCGAGACATGAGCCCAAAGCGGACGATATCATATTAATTAGGAGTTGGACCTTAGGAGTTCGAGACCTAATCTGAGATTTTTTATAACAGAGACACATCTAGTAATCAAAAAGACACGAACTTTGAAATTACCCGCAACGATTTCTCGAGCAAAGACTGCGATTTTGGGACAAGTTTTGTGATCGAGTGAATAATCAAGAGGAACCACGAATCGATGGTTACGTAACCGGAGCTCCGGCACCGAAAACCACTCTCCTGTGACATGCTCCGCCTTTGATTCACCGGCGATGTCGATAGAGACAGATCCTGCTCCGGCCATTGAAGCGATTCCTCCGTGGAATCTCCGGCGACTAGAGAGATTGAATTTGATTCCACAGGGAGGAGATAGAGAGAGTACGAAAGCACTCAGCTTTGTAATCGCTATCTTAGTAATCGGAGTCACCAGCGCGTGAGTTGCCAACATCGTTTTTTATAATTTATTTATGCTTTTATCCAAAATAAATATAAAAGTCTTACCAAAAAAAGATTTTAATTGAATTAATTATTCTATTAATACTTATGATATTCAACAAAGATAAATTTTCAATTCTTTCAAAATCTTGTATATTTAGTTAATTAATTTTCTATATAGTAATGTTGTAAATGCCATTAAATGAATTTAATAGATTATAACAAAAATTTATGGATGACAAATTCTTAACTTTCTTTTATGAAAAACTGAGTAGAATCATTTTAGTGAAAAACTTCATAATGCAAAATCTATTGGGTATAAATTCTATCTAATTCACATATTCTATACTCCACAGTAAACTTTAAAATCACTTTCATCAAAAAAAAAATGGCTTCTTCGATAGTGAGGAGGAATTGCTCTCGTGCGGCGAGGCTCTTCGCCGTCAGGTTTTTGAGCAACATACCGGAAAACACGGTTTACGGAGGACCTAAACCGCAAAACCCAAACCAGAGATTTACTCTGACCCAATTGAGACAGAAATACCGGAAAGGCGAACCGATCACCGTCGTCACCGCCTACGATTATCCTTCCGCCGTTCACATCGATACAGCAGGAATCGATGTATGTCTCGTCGGAGATTCAGCTTCAATGGTTGTTCATGGGCACGACACGACCCTTCCTATCTCCTTAGACGAGATGCTCGTCCACTGTCGCGCCGTCGCTAGAGGAGCCAAAAGGCCTCTTCTTGTCGGCGATTTGCCGTTTGGTACCTATGAGTCCAACATCAATCAGGTGAATCAAACTCATAAAGTTGGATCCTTTGTTTCAAATTAAGCTTATTTAGAGACAAAACTTAAAACCCAGATGATCAATTTTTCTCTTTGAAATCAACATTGAGTTTGTGATCAAGTTATGGTTTTGAAATCGATGAATAGGCTGTCGATAGTGCGGTTAGAGTGTTGAAGGAAGGAGGCATGGATGCTATTAAGCTTGAAGGAGGTTCACCTTCAAGGATCATTGCAGCTAAATCCATTGTAGAAGCAGGAATCGCGGTTATAGGACATGTTGGTTTGACTCCACAAGCTATAAGTGTTCTTGGTGGTTTTAGGCCACAAGGGAGAAACATTGCTAGTGCTGTTAAGGTCTGAAACTAAAGAGTTCAATGTTGTTTTATTGAAGTTGTGATGTGAGATCTCTTCTTTCTCTTGTTGTTGTTTTTGTGGTGGGGATTATTAGGTTGTGGAAACTGCCATGGCTTTACAAGAAGCTGGATGTTTTGCGGTTGTTTTGGAATGTGTTCCGCCTCCCGTGGCTGCTGCTGCTACCTCTGCTCTTCATATTCCAACCATTGGGATAGGAGCTGGCCCTTTCTGCAGCGGACAGGTTCGCTTCGACACTCTTTACAATTGTCTTTTTCGAGCAAAATGAAACTATATCGGTTTTTCTTGCGAATGCAGGTTTTAGTCTACCATGATCTTCTAGGAATGATGCAGCATCCACATCATGCTAAGGTCAAATCCTGAAACCTATTAACATTCATCATTCTTTGTCCTGTTTTTTTTACGATTAGTCTTCTAATGGTGTTAACTCTCTAAACCCTTTTCATTTCAGGTTACTCCGAAGTTTTGCAAGCAATACGCACAAGTAGGGGAAGTGATCAACAAAGCCTTGTTAGAATACAAGGAAGAAGTATCCAAACACTCGTTTCCAGGTCCTTCTCATAGCCCTTACAAGATCTCCTCAAGCGACCTCGACGGTTTCTTAAGCGAGTTACAGAAACTAGGACTAGACAATGCCGCTTCCGCTGCTGCTGCGTCAGCTGAAAAGATGGAGCCTTCAAATTAGCTATCTTCTCAGTGACAAAAGCTGTAGAGTAGTTGAAAATAACAAAAATCCTTTTAATAAGAGTTTGAATCTTGGTAGAACTTGATGTGATCCATGAGAGTTATTTCAGATTAATAACATCGATTAATAAAAATAAAGGGTAATTTTCTGAGAAAAATAAATTATTATCCTCATTATGTAAATTTTCAAAAATATTGTCTTTTGGCCAAATATTGTACAAAAGCCTTTATTAAAGCCCATTTAGATACAATATGTTTTCAATCACTAGAACAGAGTTCGTCGTCTCACTTTTTTACGGTGGCCGTCTTCTTCAAACGTCGAAAGATGAGTCTTATGCTAACAATTTCCCGGCGCCGGAGCTCCACCAATCTACTATACCGGCCTCGATTCCTCCGTAGATTCTCTGTAGATGTTGACCCATCATCGGAAAACAAACCGGTGAGCCAGGAATCTATGGTTACACAGTTCCTAGAAAATCTTCGTAACACTCCGCAACGTGATTGGGCTTCAAGCGAGTCTCTAGGTTCTTTACTCGCATCTTCTTCTTCTTCCTCTGTTTCTCCTCTAGCATTCTCGCGAATCGCGCGGGGGTTAGGATCGTACTCTCTAGCTGTTTCGTTCTTCGAGTACTTGGACGAGAAATCTCAGTCTCTGAAACGCCGTGAAGAGTTTCTCTCTTTAGTGTTTCAATCGGTTATCGAATTCGCCGGCAGCGAAACCGACCCGCGTGATAAGCTTCTCCGTCTCTACGAAACTGCTAAAGAGAAGAACATTCGTCTCACTCCTGTAGCTACTAAGCTTCTCATTCGATGGTTTGGGCGTATGGGTATTGTGAATCAGTCTCTTCTCGTTTACGAAAGAATCGATTCAGACATGAGAACCACGAAAGTTCGTAACGTTGTGATCGATGTATTGTTCAGAAACGGGCTTTTTGATGATGCCTTCAAGGTGCTCGACGAAATGCTTGTGAAAGATTCAATTTTTCCTCCTAATAAGATTACGGCGGATATCGTTTTCCACGAGATTTGGAGGGGAAATTGCTTGAAGGAAGATGAGATTATTGGGTTGATTTCAAGGTTTAGCTCACATGGCGTCTCTCCAAATTCTGTTTGGTTAACTCGGTTTATAACTAGCCTATGCAAAAAGGCTCGCGTAGATGTAGCTTGGGAGGTTTTGAGCGATCTTATGAAGAACAAAGTTCCACTTCAAGCTCCTCCCTTTAACGCGCTTTTGTCATACTTAGGAAGGAAAATGGAAATTAGTAGGATGAATGATATAGCTGTGAAAATGGATGAAGTGGAAGTTAGGCCTGATGTAGTGACTTTAGGGATACTTATCAACACTTTGTGCAAATCAAGAAGGGTGGACGAAGCTCTTAGTGTTTTTGAACAAATGTGTGGAAAGAGAAGTGATGATGGGGTTGTGATCAAAGCTGATTCGATTCATTTTAATACCCTCATCGACGGGTTATGCAAGGTGGGGAGGATGAAAGAAGCAGAGGAGTTACTAGTAAAGATGAAATTGGAAGAGAGTTGTGCGCCTAATACAGTTACCTACAATTGTTTGATTGGTGGGTATTGCAAAGCCGGGCAACTTGAGACGGCTAAAGAAGTTGTTTCTCGGATGATGGAAGAAAGGATCAAACCGAACGTGGTTACTCTTAATACAGTTGTCTCTGGAATGTGTAGGCACCATGGAGTGAACATGGCCGTTGCTTTTTTTACGGATATGCAAAAGGAAGGCGTTAAAGGTAATGTGGGTACTTATATGACATTGATACATGCTTTTTGCAGCGTTAATAACGTAGGAAAGGCTATGCAATTGTTTGACCAAATGTTGGAAGATGGTTGTAACCCTGATGCAAAGATATATTACGCTTTGATCTCTGGATTGTGCCAAGTTAGAAGAGATCATGACGCCGTTAGAGTGGTTGAGAAGCTGAAACAGTCAGGGTTTTCTCTCGATTTATTGGCTTACAACATGCTTATTGGGTTGTTTTGTGATAAGAACAAAGTAGAGAAAGTCTATGAGTTGCTAAGTGATATGGAGGAAGCAAAGATGAAACCTGATTCCATCACTTACAACACACTGATTTCGTTCTTCGCTAAACTCAAGGACTTGGAGAGTGTTCAGAAAATGATGGAGAACATGAGAGAAGACGGGTTTGACCCGACTGTCGTGACATATGGAGCGATAATCGAAGCTTATTGCTCGGCCGGGGATATAAACGAAGCAATGAAGATATTCAAAGACATGGGTTTGCACTCAAAGGTGAATCCAAACACTGTGATATACAACATCCTCATAACCGCGTTTTCTAAGTTTGGGAATCTCGGACAAGCACTGTGTTTAAAAGAGGAAATGAAGGAGAAAATGGTGAGACCAAACGTGGAAACATACAATGCTTTGTTTAAATGTATTAAGGAGAAGAACCAAGAGGAGACATTGTTTAAACTGATGGATGAGATGAACCAAATGTCATGTGAAGCTAATCAGACCACACTGGAGATTCTTATGGAGAGTCTCTCGAGTTCTGATGGTTTAATTAAGCTTAAAAAGTTTATGCAAGGTTACACTGTTGCTTCTTCTATCGAGAAAGCTTCACCTTTTGATGTCTTAAGCTTATGATAAATGGTTTTGTTTTGTTTCACTATCAACTACCTTGGACACAATTCGATTCTTCATGTGCCTTTTATAGAAATAAAATTTTCGTAGTTATTTAATACTATTGTTTTCTTATCAAAACATTATTTATTCGGCCTATTTTAAGCCCATTTGTATTTGGGCCTTGAAATTAGTAGTGTTACTATTTGAGTAAGACCGGCACGTGTTTCAAATCAGACAATTTGACTTGCGTTTTGTTCAGACAACTAATGAGGAGAGGAAAGTCAAAGCTGCCATTTTGTTCAACGAATTGACTAATTTATGTTTTATTGTTGACTGATCATTATTACCATATTTAGTTATTGACCACCCTAGGGCCTAGGGGTGGTCACGGACCGTACGATCTTCACATTAACTTTTTTTTTGTTAATTTATAATTACGTTTTACTGTTTTCCGTATTTGGAAATAAATGATTAGCCTTTTTCCGTATAATATAGTCCTACTTGCGAGTCATCTCCTCAATTGGATGTTTTTGAAAAACCATGATCTCCTATACTCAAAAAAATCTCTTATACCCATTTTTTTTTATTTGTAATAAAAAAATTCGAAAATTCACAAATCTAAACCCTAAACTAATCAAGGGGTCTTGGTTTAGGGTTTGCGAACCCAAATGGTAAGATTTTAGTTTCTATACCCTAAAAATATTCAAAAAAACATTTTAAAATCGATTTTATAATCATTTTTTGGTGATTTTATGATAAATATTTTAATTTCGTTTTTTGATTTTTGAAATATTTTTTTCTGATTCGTAAAATTAAATTAAAAATATTCACGAAAACAGATTTTAAAAATTATTTTTTTGTGACGTATAAAATTAAAAACTTAAAAAAAATCAAAGAGCACCCTTGAAAGATTAAGTTTTTTCAAAACAACCAATTGACGAGATAACTCCCTACTTGCTCCTCATGCTTCGTTACGTTTTAAGCAAACTATATTTTTAAACCTAAAGAGCATGATGATTCCATAATAAATCCATGTCAAATTCAATATAGGATAAAACTTTCCTTTACTATTATCATATACTAGTTTTAGGCCTCTGCTTCGCAGGGGTAATTTTCTCTTTTTTTATTTTTTTATTTTTGTTTTGTAAATTTTAAAAGTTATATATTTTTATTTATTCCTTTTTACATTGGAATTTATAATTGTTTGTATCAATGAAAACTGTCCATTTTTTTGTTTGGTGTAGCTATAGGCTTTTTAATTATTTTTTATGTTTGTTAATTGTTAGTAACTTGAACCTCTATTTGTAAATAATCAAAAACAAAAACATAGTGTGATAATCTTTTTTTTTTTTGTTAAACTTTTTTCTATTTAAAGCATGAGACAAAAAAGAAATACATGCCTAAAGGTCATAGTTTATAGGCCCAACACAAGTTAGGTGCTAAAATTGAAACCCATTAATAGTTATCCCATTACCAACGCAAGAAGATGAAGTTTCTCCTTGACAAGTCAAAACAGAATCCAACCAACAGAGAAGCAATATACGAGCAATGGGGGAAAGTGGTTGAATCAAGATCATCCTGTTACAGTTGCAAACCAAAGCTGAATCAATCCAGAGGAGAGCTGCGGGTTTGAATCTCTGTAACTTGATGCTCGATTCCTAATTATAGAATCCAGATTTTTGAAGATTGCACCCACGGATTTGAATGAATTAGTGTGAAGCCTCGCATTTCTTTCTGACCAAACCAAGTAAATCAGGCACTTCCAAGCAAGATGAATCAGTCTCGTTCTTATTGTTCCCGTAGGAAGGCCCTGAAGATTGTGAAGATTTGCATCCCATGATTTTTCCGGAAATATACCCACTCGTCCAGCAACTTGATCCCAGATTAGCGAAGCATAAGAGCACTCAAAAAATAGGTGATTACGTGATTCATCAGCAACATTACAAAGAAGACAAGTTGTTGGTGATGAAATCCCCCCAACCTATCAATCTATCTCTCGTGGGGCACCTGTTCAACGTGAAAAGCCATGCCACAAAATTGTGCTTAGGAATGCTACCTTTTGACCAAACAACCTTTGTCCAAGGTAATAACGGTTTGATCCCTCTTATGCTACGGTAAATTTGACCTGTTTTAAACAATTTTTGTGATCTGTCATCAATGACCCACTCATGGATGTCCGGTGCTTGGGTTAAATTGAGGGAAGTAAGGTGAGCTATAATTTGTAGCTGAAGCTCAGATCTTGGATTAGGGGAGACGCCATTGATGAAGCACACACAGATCTTGAAGTGTTGCATGATCAGGAATCCTTAATCTGAAAGTTGTTTCATTTGATAATAACTTTCTAATGCTTCCAAAAGGAGACCAGTTATCCGTCCAAAATCTGCAAGTTGCTCCATCTCCAACCTTCACTTTTATCCACTTATAACCCATATCCCTTATCTTAATAATCTTGTTTGCTAACCATGAGTTTTTGGATGTAGGTTTTGCCATCCAGAAGTTCTTGATATTGCCTTGTAGGATCTCCTTATTATACCAAGCTACCCAAACAGAACCTGCCTTGAAGAAGAGTAGCCAAATCAGTCTTATAGCACAAGCCATATTCCAAGAGCGTAAGTTTCTCAAACCCAACCCTCCCTCCTCTTTACTATTAGTAACTTGTTCCCATGATACTCTTGCCGAGTGATGACCATCAAGAGTACCCTTCCATAGATATGCTCCACAAATTGAGTTAATGTTGTTTATGCATTTCTTAGGAAGTATAAAAGCTGATGCCCGAAGTTAGTGATTCCCGCAATTACCGTATTTAAGAATAAAAGCCTTCCAGCAAATGAAAGAGATCTTGAGCTCCATGAGTTAACTTTATCCTTGATCTGCTGAATAAGAGGGCCACATTTTTGTAGAGACAATTTATTTGTGCATAAAGGGATACCTAGGTACCTCACAGGTAGTTCTCCTTTCGAAAGACCCAATTCTTGACTAATTCTGTTATTCTCACCTTGAGACAAACCACAGGAGAAGAAGGAGGTTTTTTGAAGGCTTATAGCTAGACCAGACATGGCTTCAAATTCACGGAGAATTTCTAGGATGTTTTTCACAGAATCAAACTCACCATCTGTGAAGATCAAGAGGTCATCCGCAAAACTCAGGTGAGTAAGATTAGTACTCTGACATCTCGGATGATAGTTAAACCTACCTTGAGCTGCTCCTTTATTTAGCATTTGAGATAAAACATTTATAGCTATGACAAAAAGATAAGGAGAGATAGGATCCCCCTGTCTAAGGCCTCTCTTTCCTTTGAAGAATCCATGAACCATACCATTGAAGCCTACAGTGAAGTTTGGTGTGCAAACACAAGCTTGTAGCCAAGTAGAGAACTTAGAGGGGATATTGATAGAGTTTAGGCATGCAAATAAGAACTCCCAGCGCAACGTATCAAAAGCCTTAGCTATATCCACTTTTATAGCAATACGTTTTGGCCCTTTTTCCTTGTGGTAACCATTAACCAACTCTGAAGCAAGAACAGTGTTTTCCAAAAGTAGTCTCCCTTTAATAAAAGCTGTTTGATTAGGGAGAATTAGCTCTTGCAGTATTGGTTTTAGCCTCTTAACCAATAACTTTGAAACAGTTTTGTACAATGTTGTACAACAAGAGATTGGCCGGAAATCTGATATTGAGGAAGCTCCTGGAAATTTAGGGACCAAAGTTAGAATAGTGGCATTTACTGATCCAGGGAGAAAACCTGAGATGAAGAAGGCATTGATAGCTTGGATCACCTCATGACCAATTAAGTTCCACGCACTCTTGAAAAAACCTGACGTCAACCCATCTGGTCCTGGTGACTTATTAGGATTAAGTCTATGAAGGACCCACTGAATTTCATTTGGGGTCGGAATTGAGTTCATTAGCGCAGCCTGAGCTTGAGTCACCCTAAAATCACATAAGTTTAGTAACCAAGAAAGAGGGAAAGTGAGCTGATGTAGATTAGTGGGAGCTAGGATGGATTTGAAGTGGTTAATGGCATGAGCAGAGACTATTTCAGGGTTGTCAATGATGCTGCCTGAGGGAAGCATGAGTGATCTTATGGAATTGAGGTTATTTCTAGTTGTGCAAGCCCTGAAGAAGTATGATGTGTTCTGATCTCCCTCTTTTAGCCAATTAACTCTTGATTTCTGCCGGAAAAAAGACTCCTCAATCGATCTGAGAAACATCCAATGATTGTGCAAGTCTCTCTCTCGCTGAAACAATGACTTTAAAAAATAACTACGAATTGACAAAGATTTCCGAAGATCTAAACTTTTGTCATGATCTTCGATGTCTTTTTATGTTTTTATTCTTGATCACATAATAATTTGGGATAATCACAAAACTACACCTTTTGAATTACATTTCACAAAACTACACCATTTCCAAAATACTTCACAAAACTACACCTAAACACTCAAAATTAAATCCTAATAAATCTTACCCACACAATCTTACCCCCTTAATACTATACCCTAAACACTAATTAGCGAACCCAAATGAAAATATTTTAATTTTGGTAATTTTTAAAAAGGTAAATCAAGCTTTTAAAATTTTAAAAGGGTGTAAATTTGTGAAAATATTGAATTAGGTGTAGTTTTGTGAAGGAAGGATTGAAAGGGTATAGTTTTGTGAATCTATATTAGTATTTTTGAAGTACTAATTTGAAATTTTCCAAAAAATCACACTAAATTACACATTATGCCATTGGGCATAAAAGAAAATATTTTTGAACATTTAATTACGAAAAATCAAATAAGGAAATATTATAATTCTCTCCAAAAATAAATAAAAAATATTAAAGAAATTATGTATAAAATATTTGAAAAACAAAATAAACATATGTAATTCACATAAATACATTATTACATAGTTTTTTTTATAAAAACTACCATTAAAATTTTATTTAAATCAAAACAAACAGGTTTAATTAATATTATTAAGAATTTAAAAACGATTTGAAAATTTTTTTTGTTAAAAATATCAAACAATAAAAAACAAAATAGTTTGTTAACGAATTTGATTTCCGGTTCGATTATAAACAAAAAAGAAGAAATTGCAATTCTACTAAAATTTAAATCTTATATTACATATTTAGAATATGTTTACAACAATTATTTATATATATATAATCAAAATAATTATAATTTTAAATAAATTTGGGTAAATCGCATAATATGATTTGTGTATTTTGATTCGGTTTGTATTTTGAATTCGGGTATTTTCGAATCCTAAATATAATAAATAATAAATTATTGGTCTAATCAACTTATAAATTATATTAAATTTTTGCTATACGAAATATATAATAAAAATATATATATTATTATTTTTGAAGTACTTTTTTGAACTTTTCCAAAAAAACTCACTTAACTACATACTTATGTCATTGGTTTTAAACTCACTTAAAGAGTTATGTGAAACTTACACACAAACATATCTCATTCTATATATATACTTTTTAAAATTGACTTAAATATCAACAAAAACAATAAAACCGATTTTAACATAAAATCAACCACTAATTTCATATTTATGATATTTTTGATATAATTTTTTTATTTTTCTTACGGAGGTTTATAAAAAATTTCAGAATATAAATATATTTTAAAAAGTATATAGTTTAGTTTTTATATATAATCATTGTCCATATTATAATTTTCTATTTATATTAATATTTTAGATGTTAATAAACATCTATATTGAACATAGATAAAGTTTGTTTAAATCAATTAACACTAGCATAACAATTATTTATTAACGGGTTCGGTTTAGAAAAATTCTAGATAAATGACAAGAAGTTTGAAAATAATGATTAAACTTTATCATAAACAAATTTCGGGTAATTCGGGTTCAAATCTAGAAATTTGTTTTGGCTTCGGGTTTTCGGGTAGTAAATTTCTCAATTCGTTCGGGTTATTTATTTTTGGAACGGTTTCGGTTCTTTAATTTCGGTTTGGTTCCAATTATGTACTTCAAATATAATTATAACTATTATTATTTTAAATAATTTTTGGGTAGTTAGAGTAGTTTAGTTTAGTTCTACAAAATTGAGTTCGGTTCAGATTCGATTTCGGGTATTATGGTAGTAAATTTCCCTATACATTCGAGTTATTTGTTTTTAGAATCGGTATTGATTTGGGGATTTCCACTACAAGAATTTTTTTCTATAGCAACGACTTTGTAACAGAAAGTTCGTTGCAAAAACAAAAGAGTCACGAATCAGTCACGGTTAGTAACGAATTAAAAGTTAGCAACGAAACAAAGTTTGTGGCTAAATTTAGTAACGAAATAGTCACTAAATATTTCGTTACAAAGTGGTAACGAAAGGTTCCGTGGCTTTTTCGTTGCAAACTAGTTAAAACTATCGACGGCGTCGGTGCGTTGCTATTTCGTTACAATTTTAGCCACGAATAGTAACGAAATAGTCGTTACTTTATTTAGAATTGTCGGATCACGAAAGAGTCGTCGACAAAGTTATTCAAAATTAGCAACTAATTAGTTTCCTAGCTAATTCGTGGCTATTTGTGTGGTTCGATCAAAAGTTATTATAGCAACGAAATATTTCGTTACTATTCGTTACTATAATAATCATAGTATGAGAGAAACTTTCACTCGAGATAGATGGCTAATTTTACAATCTTCTTCTTCTTCTTTCTTAACTTTCGGTTTTAGAGGAGATAGATGGCAAATTTTTTTCATTCGAGAGAATGGATGGATCACCATATAGATCCAAATACAAATGATGTTTCTGAAGAATATAGAGAGGGTATAAACATTTTCATAAATTTTGCTTGCAATCAAATTTCTTACCAAGAACGTGGATCTATGCCTTGTCCTTGCGTTCGGTGTAGAAATTTGAAGCATCGAGATGCGTTTACGGTTTCTAAACACTTATTAAGCGAGAGGTTTTAAAGGAAACTACTACATTTGGACAAGCCACGGAGAAAACTGTTATGATGTTGGAGAATCTTCGATGCCGACGCATTTTGTACATGAAGAAGAAGAAGAAGAAACATATGAAGATCATGTTAACAATGACGTTCCATTTGATGAGGTTAACATGGGTCAAGAAAGTTTCGCAATAGAAAACGAATTTCCACAAAATATCGAAGAGGAGCCATGTAATGATAGCATTTATCAAGCTTTTGAAGCGGCTAATCAACCGCTCTACGAAGGGTGTATTGAAGGAATATCACGGTTGTATTTGGCGTCGCGTGTGATGAAGATAAAGACTAATCACAATCTAGCGAGAGGCATGCGTAGACGAAATCACACAAACCTATAAACGCATTCTTCCGCAACCCAAATAATGCTCCGCAGTCATACTATGAGACAAAAAAGTTAACGCGTTCATTAGGACTACCGGTTCATAAGATTGATGTGTGCGAAGATAATTGTATGCTTTTACGGAAGGGCCAAGATCGAGAGCTTTTGCGTTGTCGTTTTTGTAACAAAGATAGGTATCACACCAACAATGGTAAAGGAAAGAAGATACCTAAGCAACGAATGTTTTATTTGCCTATTGCGGATCGGCGAAGAGGTTGTACCAAATGAAAAGGAACTGCGCTCATATGCGATGGCACGCGGAACATGTGTCCCCCGAAGGAGAAATGCATCACCCATCGGACGGAGCGGCATGGAAGCATTTTAATGAGGTATATCCTAGATTTGGCGCGAAAGTCGTAATATATATCTTGGTTTGGCAACGGATGGATTTAATCCAATTGGCATGAACGGAGAGGCACACTCGGTTTGGCGGTCATTGTAACTCCATATAATTTACCTCCTGGTATGTGTATGAAGAAGAGAGAATATTTCTTCTTGGCGATTTTGGTGCCCGGACCTAAACATCCAAAGAAAAGTCTAGATATTTATCTACAACCGTTGATTGAAGAGTTGCGGATGTTATGGGTAGACGGTGTTCCCGCTTATGATATTTCAAGGAAGCAAAATTTTACAATGCGAGTTGCTTTGATGTGGACGATAAGCGATTTTCCGGCGTATGGAATGGTTTACGGTTGGACAACGCATGGTCGGCTAGCATGTCCGTATTGTATGGATGAAACAAATGCATTTTGGTTACCCAATGGAAGGAAACATAGTTGGTTCGATTGTCACGAGAAGACATTTGCCACATGACCATCCTTATCGACGTAATATCAAAGCATTTAAGCGAGGTACATCGGTTCGGGATAATGCTCCACAATGGTTGACAGTGCTTGAAATTTTGTGCGAAAGAATTGAGAGCATCCGAGGATTGTGCAAAAGCTTGTTGTTTGTGGAGGTCGAGGACATGATAATCCGGGTAGAACGATTGATGGTTATGGTGATTACCATAATTGGGTGAAGAAGAGTATTTTTTGGGACTTGCCTTATTGGGAAAATCACTTGTTGAGGCATAATTTGGACTTTATGCACATCGAGAAAAACTTTTTCGATAATCTTATCAACACGGTTTTGAATGCACAAGGGAAGACGAAAGACAATATAAAATCTAGAATGGATCTTCCCCGCGATATGTAAAAGACCCGGATTTGGAGATTAAAGACGATGGGAGTATTCCGATTCCAATTTTTAGATTATCCAACCAAGGGAAGAAGAGTTTTTTGTCATGGTTGAAAAAGGATATTAGATTCCCCGATGGTTATGCATCAAAATTCGGTCGATGTGTTGACGAAAACGGCGGAAAATTGTACGGGCTAAAAAGCCATGATTGTCATGTCATTATGCAACGCTTGCTCCCATTTGCGTTTGCGAGCTTTTGCCAAAAAATGTTCACACGGCCATTTCGGGTATGTGCTCATATCTCACATAGAAGAGTATTAATTTATTTACATTATACTTATATATGTCTTATGTACACATGTAGAAATCGCACTTTTTTTTCGGGATATTTCTGCTAGAACGTTAAGGGTTGAGGATGTGCAAATTTTGAAGGCAAATATCGCTTTGAAGTTGTGCAATTTGGAGAAAATATTTCCTCCATCGTTCTTTGACGTCATGGAACATCTACCCGTGCATCTACGGATGAAGCCGCATTGGGTGGTCCGGTCCGGTACAGGTGGATGTATCCTTTCGAGAGGTACATGTATCATCCGAAAAAAAGGTTAAAAATAAAGCTCGTATTGGAGGTTCAATTGTTGCACAATGTGTACAAGAAGAGATTTCTTATGTGGCAACCAATTATTACGAAAACAGAGAACCTCTTCCGATTCGATTACAATGGCCCTGGAGAAATTCGTTTTACTTATAATGTAGATGTGCCAAATATCTTCAACCATATTGGACGGGTTCGGGAGAAATACAAGTGGTTGGTTAAGTGATGAAGATTATAACGTGCTTGAAACGTTTTTGTTACTTAATTGTGAAGAGTTTGCTCCATATGAAAGGTATATATTAATATAAATATTTTGATAATTGAGTTACTTAATTACTTGTAAGAGCTAAATTAAATTTGTATATTGTCTCTATTTAATTGTTTCGGGATGTTTGAGGAGCAAATGACGCTTAGTATTCGATATCACTAGTGATGCAATGATTAAGGCTAAAGACGACCATTATGCACAATGGTGTAAAGATTATGTAAGTTATTATATTTTCGTAAAATTTTTCATATATACCATATAATTATATTTTAATATAAAGGCTACTAATTTCATTTAACATTTTGTAGATTAATGCAAAGCATCTCGGAATTATGAATTTCCTTTGTGGATGTTGGAATTTATACAAGGTCCGAGGCGCAATTTCAATTCGTGGCCTATGTACTTTACTCGGGGATACCATTTCCACACTCAAATACACGGACAAGATAAAAGAACACAAAATTATGGGGTTTGTGTTCGTGGTACAGAGATATGAATTATTATGGCACTATAGAAGACATCATGAAGATCGAGTATCATGGTGCCGCTGGTCTCAAGGTGATGGTCTTTAAATGCACATGGTTTGATAATATTGAAGGTTCGGGATTGCGTAAACACCCGTGTGGTGTTGTTGATGTAGCTCCCGCGTAGAAGGTACCAAAAATACGACCCTTTTATTCTACCTGGTCATTGTGACCAAGTTTGTTTTATTCCCTATCCACGTGTGGGGCGTGCGACAATAGATTGGTGGGCGTGTACTAAAGTGGTGCCAAGAGGGTATCGCGAAACTTCGAAATTGCTCTATCGGCATTGCAAGATGATACAATCGACCATATTGTTGCGCCTAGTTCAATGGTTCGAGTTACAACGCATGTCGTAGAGGATCCTGTCGATTTTGATAATGTCTATACCCATCCTTTAGACGAAGAGCAAGATAGTCCCCCGATGAATTTTTGAAGATTCGATTCTTCGATGCCGAAGATGTCTAGTAATATCAAGTTTTAGTTATATGATGTATTATATAGTTCGTTATTATATGAATGTTTTTAATTTTATGTTGTTATTATTGTGAGACTTTTAAAACTTATATATATATTTACATGTTTTTAGTTGCTTATAACCATATGATTCATAATATTGTTGAAAAATACCATATACACATATACATTCTTTATATTGTTTTCTTTACTATATATATCAAACTTTAAACTCTAAAATATACCACATTATGTCAAAACTTTAAAACCCAAACTCTAAAATATGGTTTTTTCATTGTATAAAAAGAATCACATGTATTTAGTTATGGTTTATATGAATTAAAAAATTAAAAAAAATAGCCACTAATTACCATCAATAGCAACGAATTATTTCCATACAGAATCAAATACCTAATCGAAAATTCTTCTAAGGCACAACAACGAATTGCACCGTTACTATTCGTTGCTAAGTATAAAATAAAGTAACGAATAGCCACAAATTAATTCGTTGCTAAATTATTAACCCTAAAAATTGGCATTCTCTTCCTTCTCCCTTATTCTCTCTCAGTTTCTCCTCTCTCGGTTTCTCCTCTCTCGAAGCGGCGATTCGGCGATTCGAAGAACGCGCCAAATCCTCCCCGTTAGCGTCGACGACGATGGGTTCGGATCCTCTCTCTCTCTCTCTCTCTCTCTCTCTCTCTCTCTCTCTCTCTTTCTTTGTTTGTCTCTCTCTCTGTGTCTCTATCTCGAAAGTAAGGTTCGAGATGCGGGTTTCGATTTGGGTTTAATTTTAGGGTTACTTTTGATTTCGTTTAAGGTTTGGTTTTAGGGTTCCTTTGGGCTTTGATTTACCGATTCTTCTTAGGTTTCGTTTAGGGTTTTGTTATAGGTTTCGTTTAGGGTTTCGCCTCTTGTTCGTTTATGGTTATGTTTGGGGTTTTGTTTTAGATTTCATTTGGGTTTCGCCTCGGTTTGTTTAAGGTTTTGTTTGCGTTTGATTATTGTGTTTGATTATTGTTTGCTTATTAATGTCTTTGATTATTGTGTGGTTTAGTGATTTGGCTTGTTTAAGATGTGTTTAAGGTGTGTTTCTTATTAATTTTTTCTTCTTATTCTTGTGCGAGATATGCCTCGGCGTGGTAAGAGATTGTGTATTGGTTATCCTTCGGGACAACCGCATTACTCCATGTCTCAAGTGCCTTCGCCAGCCAATGCATCCACATCTTCATCCCAATCTCCAACCTCTTGTCCTCCTGGAGCTATTGGACGGAGAGGCAAACGAACCCAACCTGCACAAGGATGCGCACAAGAATCGCAGCACAAGGGTCGGCTACACAAGGCCCTATTGCACACTCCTTTCCCGCAAACGGCCCTCCGCAATGAGTCTAGATGCTCTCCTCAATGCTCCGGCTAGGAGAAACCAACAAGTCCTCCATCCAATGAAGCTAAATGGAGCTCTATGGTAAGCTTTCTTTATTCTATATAGTAATTTGCTTGCGATTGTTTATTCACTTGTGTTTATATTTCAGGTTTGGGATTGATGCTCGGGTGAAGAAATACGTTAGAACCACTTGGCAGAACAATTTCATGGCCCCTTGGTGGAATTGGTCTCGCGCATTCTGAAGAGAGAGTACAAGAGTGGTGGCGAGGATTTTGTGGTCGGTGTATCTATCCTTCTTTAATTTATGTATCTATGTCTTTTAATCTAATGATATCTAATTTATCTTTTGCTTTTATATGCAGCAACATTACTATTGGGAACCGGCTCACCACGGTCTCGTTTTCTATTTGTGGAGGAAGGAGTGTATGCTATCAATCGGCCAAAGAATCGGTAGCAAGAAGAAAAAAGGGAAGAAGCCGAAGTACATTTCGGAGGCTGATTGGGTTAAGATGTTAGAGCAATGGGACACGAAGCATGCCGGGAGAGGTCAAATACCAATTCGCAAATAGGCTATCGATCCGGAGGGTTTAGGGGTAAGCAAACATTGTCTTGGTCCGGTCTCTTTTGCCAAAATAGGCTATGACATGGTATGTTTCTTTTCCCATTAATTATTAGTTGTGAGTTAGGTTTGAGTTAGTTTTGCTTCTTTATCTCTGTTCTTAGTTTTGAATTATTAGTTTTGATTTTTATGTATGATGTTAGTTTTGAGTTAGTTTTGTACACGAGTTGTTTTTCTTTAGTCTATATGAATTTGTTGTTGATGTTTGTGGTTGTTCTTGATTTGTTTCATTTTGTAGATGGTCAAAACGGGTGAACCACCATCTTTCACCGAGCTTGTGCGTAAGACGCACACACGCAAAGATGGTTCCTTCATCGACAAACGAGCGAAGCAATAGTGACGGAGGTCGAGGCGAGGCAGCGGCGGCGGTGAAGGCGAAGGATCCCCAAACGGCCAAAGTGGAGAATCAATTCCTGCTAGGGTCATTAACAACACATATCTTAAGGTAATGCAAAATTCTTTTGTGCTTGTTTATTTAAATCTTTGTGTTACCTTACACAAATTCTTAATGTTGCTTGTTTACTTTTGTTCGCAGCATGTTAAGCCTAATAAAGGACGATACTACGGCCTTGGGAGCACTCAGGACATACACGTTGATCCCGAGGAACCAGCTCCAACTTCTCGGTACGTAACATCTCCATGGAACTGCGGGTTGGTTCTTTGGAGACGACGGTTGAGACGGTTAACAAAAACGTCGAGGCAATTCGAGTACGCGAAGTTGGTACTTGCTGCCCTCGGGATTGATCCGAAGAATCCTCAAGCTCAACCGTCACGGCCGCGGTCTCCTCATGTGAACTCATCGACCAGCCAACCGGCTCATGGTTATGTTCCTAGTGTTGATCCAAGGCCAACACCAACAAACAACCCGATTTGGATGCTTGGTGTAGGTCACTTGATCATAACATAATCGATGACCTGGACTAGTTTGATGTTGATGGTGTTTTTGCTAAAACTTTTGATATGTTTTGATGTATTTTTGTTAAAACTTTGAATTGTTTGTTTGGAAATTCGCTTATGGTTCAAACTTTTCAGATTATTATAATTCTGTTTTATTTAGGTTTTTGTTATTTTTAAAAAAATCTAAATTTTTGATGATTTATTTTTTTTTAAATAAAAATACGAAGTATCGGAAATTTTCGTTGCTATATGTCTACATAGCAACGAATAGTGACGATATATTCGTGGCTATAATAGTAACGAAATGCAACGATATATTCGTGGCTAATTAAGTAACGAAATGTCACGAAAGATTCGTGGCTAACTTAGTAACGAATAGTCACAATATGTTCGTGGCTAATATAGTAACGAAATTGCAACGATATATTCGTGGCTAATTAAGTAACGAAATGTCACGAAAGATTCGTGGCTAACTTAGTAACGAATAGTCACGATATATTCGTGGCTAATATAGTAACGAAATTGCAACGATACATTCGTGGCTATTGTAGTAACGAATTATGTCGTTACTATAGAGTTCGTTGCTTTTAGTTGCAAGTTCGTTACTATACGATTCGTTGCTATTAGTTACCATTCGTCACATCATTAGCAACGAACAGCAACGAATTTATTAATGTAACGAACCTATAGCAACGAAACTATTTCAATACTGGTCGTGGCTTTTAGGACAAATAGCAACGAATTAAACACCACAGTAACGGATATGTCCGTTGCTATAGCGCATAATTCTTGTAGTGTTCGGTTTGGTTTGGGTTCGGTATTTCGGATCCGGAAGTTTTGTCCATCCCTAATTTTTATAGTTTATAATAGTTTGGAATAAACACACTTACAAATTATATTAAGATTTTGCTATATAAAATATAATTCTCATTATATATTTATGGGAGAATCACAAAACTACACCATTTGAATTACATTTCACATGAACTACACCATTTAAAAAATATTTCACAAAACTACACCTAAACACTCAAAATTAAATTCAAATAAACTTTATCCACACAATCATACCCCTTAATACTATTTCTAAACACTAATTAGCGAACACAAATGAAAATATTTTAATTTTGGTAATTTTGAAAAGGGTAAATCAAGCTTTTAAAATTTTGAAAGGGTGTAAATTTGTGAAAATATTGAATTAGGTATAGTTTTGTGAAGGAATGATTGAAATGGTGTAGTTTTGTGAATTTCTCTATATTTATTTGCATAAACAATAAAAGAACAAAATACTCTTTAAAAATTCTGAATATTTTTATTTATTTTACAAAATCAGAAAAAATATTACAAACTTCTAAATTAACTGTATATATATAAAATTATTTATAAAAACATAAACCCGTGGTGTACCACGGGTTAAATCCTAGTTTCTATAATAATTTGCTTGTCTTCGGTTTATTTGAAAATCCAGTCAAAATAATTAAAATTTGAAAGAAAATGAAACTGTAATATAAAGTGATAATTGTTTTTCAAAGGAAAGTGTTTTACGTGATTTGTAGAAGTTTTTTGAAAAATAAGATTGTGAAAAAAATTGTGGAAGAAAACATAGGTAAGAAGAAAAAAAAATTTAAAATTGTGGGTAATTTTTTACTTCTTAATTCATAAATTAAAAGAAAAATAGTTTAGTGGATAGTTATTCTAAGATCCATTTAAAATTAATATTTATTAATGAAATTACTGAAAAATTGTGAGTTTGACAACTCATCGTGTTGCTACGTGTCAAAAGGAGAATTGATGACCTAACTTGTGACTTATTATATAAGGATGCAAATTCAAACTGTGCGACATACATTTTTAATTTGTTTGCAAGAGAACGTTAGAAAACTATGGTCCACAAAATCAAAATCTTTGAAAAATCATTTTACTCGGATTATAGCGCAAACTAGCTCCTAGGACTTTTCTAAACAAGACAAATTTTTATGAGAAAATTATGAAAAATGCCATTAAAAAAATAAACATTTTGAAAAAGAAAGTAAAAATTCACTAGTATGACCTAGGATTGGGTCGTATTAACTAACATGTGCCTAAAATGAGAGGAACTGTTAGATTGACCCAACATTTAATTGAAAAGTCTTTAAAACCCAAATTTTAAAGAATAATAACGAGAATGCCATTGATTTTATTTTATGCGAAGAGATTTTTAAAATTTACAAAAAAACAAATGAGTATTTAGATTTTTTGGTTAAATTGAAAGAAAATATCCCTAATTTAAATTAAAAAATTGAAAACCCTAACCTAATTTCACTCTCGCCGTTTCTTGTTCTCTCCTCCATCGCTCTTCTCCTCCATCGCTCTTCTCCTCCATTGTTCTCTCCTTGTCGCCGAATATCCTCCATTCGCCCTCTCCTCGTTGTCTTTTTCAGTTGCATCCTCCGCTCGCCGTCGTCGTCTTCGGTCGTTCTTCTCCTCATCGTTCTTCCTCTTCCGGTCTTCATATTTCTTATTCTTTTTCTATAATCGTTTCATCTCAACAAAGACAACTTTTTTCATCAAGATCCTTAATTGTCTATTCGTTTCTCTGTTTTTTTGGACTTGTTGGTTTGTTTAGTCTTTTATCAAAAACAATTGCTTAGTTATTGGATGAAACATAAAAGTATTTGGGTTAGATTCGAGGGAGAAGTATTTGGGTTAAATGAAGGGAGAAAGTATTTTATTCTTCGCAGATCTCACTTTTTCTTTGGTTCTGTACATCGCAGGTTTGTTCTTAGTTATCGGTAAAACTCACATAATTTTCTTTACACATTGCATATTTGTTTTGTGCATATTAATATCCGGTTTGATGTCTACACACATTGTGTGTGTATCATTCCTTGTTTTTGGCTCGTCTGTGTTGTGTTTGTGTTTTATGTTTCTTTTTTTTCTTCTCTTGTGGAATTGCATTATTGTATTTGGGTCCTTATATAATGTTGTTTATCCTCTGTTTGGTTTGTGAAAACTTGATGGTGTTTATTGGTGTATATTGCTCTTTATGGTTTATCTTAAACTTGTATATTGTTTTTGTTTCTTTTAAGGATATAACTTGTTGAGATTATTATTGAACCTTTGTTTTTTGTTGTACATGCTTGTTGTTCATAGGTTAAGTACTTGAAAGAAATATTCTTTATGACAATGATTAGAAAGGTTGGTCCAAAAGTATGTTTGGCGAATGATCCTTTACTTATATATTTCTATTGATGAAGATGTGTAGCAAGCTCTACCATTTTTGATAAGGTCTTTTGTTTCCCTTAGTTATAGTATTTAATCTATGTTAAAAGTTTTGTGTTGTTTTTAGAATGATGAATGTTACATTGTTGTTTAGATTAAAGCAAGGCGTGGAGGTTTGGACATGTTCAGGCTCAGTGCTACTATGCTTCAACTACTTAACTTGACCACAAAGGATGTTTGTAAAGCTTTTCTTGATGGTAAATCACTCACTTAGTTATTGCATGTTGGCTTTGTTATGTTATTGACATGTGTTCTTTGAGTTATTGATTTAGGCGACTATGATATACATGGAGCTGAACTTTTTGAGTGCACCTAGTAGAGAAGAAGAGAGGAAGTTAAAGAGCTATGGTTCAGTGAACATCAAGCGTGGCCCAACTGAGAGGTTTCGTAAGGAGTTGCTTCTTGTGCCTTTCGTGTTCAAACGGGTTGATGTATTGCTCTCTGTTGCTAATTTTCATTTGGTGTTTAAGCTATTGATTTAACATTTAGGGGTTGTGGTTTTGATGTCACTTCAAGCTAATATTTGTTTTCAAATTTCAATGTTGTTACGTAGGTTTGAAACATTTTTGTCGGTTTTCAAATCTCACTTTTAATGTTAGTTATAGTTCTTGTTTTAAAGGTTAGTTAAGTGTAATGCCTAAACTTTTCTAAAAAAATTAAGTTTTGTTCCAAGTAAAGACACTTTGAATACACTTTGATTACAAGTACAACTCTAAACACGCAACAAAATTTCATATTACTTACTATATACATCACCTAGTGGTTAGGGTTACATTGTCAAACATAATACAATGTTTCATTTAACACGTTTAAGGGTTTGATGTCAATTCAAGTGAGCATTTCACTATTAGGTTTGCACTAAATCTCAAAGAAAAAGTACAAACATTGATCATATTCACTTAACACTAAATCTCATAGAAAAAGTATAAATATTTAGGGGTTAGGGTTTAAAACTTTTATTCTCATATAATGTTTCTACTAACATTTAGGGGTTAGGTTTTAAAAAAACTTATTCTCATATAATGCACTAAAACATTTAGGGGTTAGGGTTTACAAGTTATATTCTCATATAGTGTTTGTACTAATACATTTAGGGGTTCGGGTTTCAAAGTTTTATGTTCATATAGTAATTTTATTAAAACTTTTATTGGTTAGGGTTTAGACGTTTTGTATTCATATAGTGAATTTACTAAAACATTTAGGGGTTACTATTTTTTTCTCCTTAATTGTTGAAACAAAAACATTTAGGGGTTTGATAACTTGCATATTTCACACATTTTACCTTATGTTATGCATTAGAATTAACTCATTTAGGTTGCATTTAGTGTCATATAGGTTGCATCTTGGTTTGTTTCGTGTATTTCAGGTTTTGGAGCATAAAGACGGCAAAAGTGATGAATTTAAGCCAAAAAGAACCAAATACACTTGCATCGGCATGTTGTATCGGTTTCTATTGGCCGATATAGAAAACAGAAAGTTTGCCGAAGCTCGTATCGGCCAACCATATCGGTTTGGAGTGGCCGATACGAGAGAAAAAGACCCGAAGGACGCGTATCGACTTGTTGTATCGGCTTAGCCTGGCCCGATACGAAGAAAACAGAGCGAAGGAAGGCTACCGAAAAAGCGCATATCGGTCGGCTGTATCGGTTTGCATTGACCGATACAGGCCGCGAAAATTAATGGAAATTCGGTTTTATGTTGTAAAAAGGAAAACCAATTCCTAAACCAAATTGGTTTCCTTTATTTTCTTTGGTTTTTAATATATTAGGGTTTTTTCTATGTTTAGAGGATTCATTCTATCTTTTATCTTTTTGTTTTTCATCGCTTTGTTTCTTTTGCTTTTGGACTTGGGAGATTTTCTTGGTGTTTGCTACTTGGCCACCTTTGAATCTTCATCATCATCAATAAGAGATTTCTTTACCCTTTATTCTCTTTGCTTTTGTTTATGCTTATGATATCTTTAAATCTAATTGTTTTGAATTTCAATATGCTTTGTGAGTAGTTCCAAATAGACAATTGGGTTAGGGTAAAAGAGGATTGATTGAACCTAGGATAGATGATTGTCTAAAACTTAATTGATTATAAAACTTTAGTCTTTGGTAACAAACTTAAAGCCTTAATCGAGTTGGCCATTCGATTATTGAACCCAGGAAACTTTATGAATCGAGAGATTATAAAGGCTCCTGAACAATTACCTTGGAACCAAGCCTAGCTTAACCGAGAGATCTGTGTTAATAAGCTTGGTGGTTAAAATTGATTTGTTCTTAAAGTTTCTCGACGATTAAACTATCCAAGATATTGTTTTAGTTTAATTGTTGAGAAAAGGATCATTGCCACGAGAGTGGATTGATCTAAAATCGTTTTCAAAACCTTAAAGTTATTTTTGTAAAAGACAATTTGAAATCTGAAAGTTTAATCACCCTTTAAAACACCTTAACCTGATTGTTTAGCTTTTAATTAATCTTTTCAAAACTCTTAATTCGCGTTTTTATTTGTTTGATTTTCGGTTACACAAACATTCAACAAACAACCCTTTTAATCACGCTTAAACTAAGTTCGTTTCTTATAAATTCAAGTATATTGTTTGCTCCTGATTTGGTTTGACATCTTAAGTACTACAATTAAGATATTAGATTTAACGGGGTGAAATCTCGTTTATCAAATTGGCGCCGTTGCCGATTCAGGAACTCGAACAATTATTAGAATTTTGAAACTACTTGGGATTAAGTTTCAGTTTCGTTACTAACTTGTTATCTTTCCTTGTGATTTTCGTTTTGTAGGTGTATGCAAAGAAGAAGTCACCGACAAAGTGACGACTTGCTCTTCTTCGCGACATCAAAGCACACGAAAGAGCTATCTCACGAGAAAGAAGAACCAGCCTCCACTCCGACTCATCCACATCGGACACTTCGGGTTCGAGAATCGAATTCGAGATGGGTGATGCAAACAACGCACCTAACGTTGCACGCACCATTGGTACAGCGGATGTGCCATCAAACATCACCAACCGTAGTGGCATCACACCACCGGCTATCGCCAACAACAACTTTGAGATAAAGTCTAGTCTCATTAACATGGTGTCCGGCAACAAGTTCTATGGGCTGCCTAGTGAAGACCCCATTGATCACCTTCACCAATTTGACATGCTATGCGACACGGTGAAGATCAATGGTGTCAATGAGGACATGTTTAAGCTGCGTTTGTTCCCCTTCTCACTCGGGGACAAAGCACACATATGGCAGAAAAACCTTGTGAAGGACACCATACGGACTTGGGAGGCGTGTAAGACGGCTTTTCTCACAAAGTTCTTCTCGGTGGTGAGGACGACAAAGCTAAGAATCGAGATCTCGGCTTTCGCACAAAAAGACCAAGAAACGTTCAGCGAGTCTTGGGAAAGATTCAAGAGTTACACGGTGAGATGTCCACACCACGGTTTCACGGGAGAGAGCTTACTCGGCACGTTCTACCGCGGTCTAAACCGAAGTTTAGGATGCTTCTCGATTCGGCTAGCCAAGGAAATTTCCTTGGGAAGACGGAAGCCGATGGACAACTTTTGGTGGAAAACTACGCCCTAAGCGATAGCAACTACGGGGAAGATTATGATCGCACCATCCGCAGCTCAGGGAATGATGAGCAATTTAAGATAGAGATAAAGGCGGTGAATGAGAAGCTGGATAAGCTACTCATGGCTCAACAAGCGGGAATCAACTTCTTAGGAAGTAGAGAAGAAGACGCGACCACACTTCACAGCACTCATGAGGAGATAAACTATGTGGGTAATCAAGGTGATTGGCGTTTCAACAACTACAAACACAACCCGAACCTTTCCTACCGAAGCACCAACGTAGCTAATCCTCAAGATCAAGTCTATCCTCAGGCACAACAAGGAGGATATGCACCGAGACCACCACTTAATCCACCACCGGGTTACAACCATCCTCCCGCTGCTCAAGACCAAGTTTCTTCACCGGCTCCCCAAGGTGACCAAACTAACCAACGCTGAAGCAAATTCTAGAAGGTCAAAGCCGAAGCTTCATGGAAATCGATGCCATCAAGACAAAGGTGGACTCCACTTACAATGATCTCAACGCCAAGATCGAATCCATGAACTCACACTTGAAGGCTTTAGACGGCCAAGTGGCTCAAATTACCTCGGCTTCTAAAGCGACCAAATTGGTCAACTTCCGGTAAACTCGAAGCCAATCCTAGAGAGTATGTCAACTCCATAGAACTTAGCGGTGGTACACAAATGCTTTCACACGATCTCATTGACGACAATGCGGATCAGGTCGGGGAGGTGGAACAGTCACACGACACGAGACCACGATCTGACGACGAAAACAACGCATGCGGTAATGAGGAAGATACGGGACAGTTGTTGTATCGGCCAAGCGTATCGGCCACATCGGTCGATATCGACCACTGTATCGGCCGGGAACAAGGCCGATACGAGTGAGAAGGAGACAGGGGACTCGTATCGGCCTGGCATATCGGTTTCGAGATGACCGATATCGACCACCTACATCGGCCAAGAACATGGCCGATACGGAGGAAAAATCCGAGAAAAAGAAGAAGCCCGTCTACGTGACGTCTTCTTACGTGCCTAAGCTACCTTTTCCGGGTCGAGCTAAGATGCAACACTTGAAGGAGTACTTTAGAGCTAAGCTCGAGAAGCAAGTAAACGAGGTACAAGTTCCCATGCCACTTATTGACGCTTTCAAGCTAGTCCCTGACGAAACTAAATCCTTGAAAGACACCATCAAAAACAAGTTTAAAAACTCGGGAGACACGGTGAATCTTTCACAAGAGTGCAGCGCGATCATTCAAAAGAACCATTCTCCTAAGAAACTTGGTGATCCAGGGAGTTTTACCTTGCCTTGCACTCTTGGTCCTTTGGTCTTTGAAAAGTGCCTATGCGATTTAGGGGCTAGTGTCAACGTTATGCCTTCGTCTGTGGCTAAACGACTTGGCCTTTCTTCTCTCCAACCTACTCAGATCTCTTTGGTGCTGGCCGATAGATCCGTGAAGGTACCCGTTGGAATCTTAGAAGATATTCCGGTAAAGTTGGGAGACGTTTTCATTCCAACAGATTTTGTCGTCTTGGAGATGGACAAAGAACCTGATAATCCACTCATCTTTGGAAGACCTTTCTTGGCAACCGCTGGAGCCGTCATAGATGTGAAGGTTGGAAAGATAGACTTACACCTTGGGAAGGACCTTGTTCAACGGTACAACATCAACGATGTGGTCAAAAAGCCTACGGAGACGGTTCCCTGTGAAGCTTTGGTGATTGGAGTAGAGAAAGATGCTAGCAATGGTAAGACTAGTGATGATGCAAGGAGCAAACCCAAAGCTCCAAAAGTGGAACACCAACATCCTCCTAGAAAGTTTAGAATGGCGCATTCGAACTTGTCTAAAAACCGCGTCATTAGAAAGTTAGTCAACGAGGTTAAACTTTTGAAGAAATCTTTCAAGGAAGGAGCAAGGAGTGCTCGCTGCGAGTCAAAACAAAGCAAGCACAACGATAGAGTCGAGTTTGTGGTGAACAGAGTAAAACTCAAGCCGCCCCTGGTACACGAAGTTGTCACCGAAAGAGATTCGACATCTCTTTCAATCCCCAATGTCACCTAAAAAGAAGGGGGTAAAGTCAAGCTAAGAGACTATAAACAAGCTCACTTGGGAGGAAGTCCCATGTCTATCCTTGTATATAAAATTTTAGTTTGCATTTAGATGATAATTTACTTAGAATATATGTCATGTTTGATGGTTTCGAGTGAAAACGAAGTAGGAAGACGAATTCTGAAAAAGGGGTATATATCGGCTGTTATATCGGTTTCTTTGGACCGATATCGGGCAAGTAGTATCGGTCCGTCGGGACCGATACGGACGACTTCGACTCGTCGTGTTAGTACTACCGAGGTAACACACGAACCATGTGCATACCCATTAGTTTTTCATATTAGAGTCATTCATACATACATTTAGGAACCTTCTCCATTGTTTGTTTCACACGGAGACCGTGTGATTTAAGTTTGGGGGAGTAGTCATATTAGTTTTCGCATATTAGCATTCATAAAAAAAAAAAAAAAAAAAAAAAAAAAAATCTGCATATAGGATTAGTTCATGGCATTTAGAGCATATGCATAGGGGATCTATGATGACGTTAACCTTGTAAAGCGACGCACTTTGTGTTTTGAACGGTATCTTAGGTGTAGTATCTTCCGTAAACGAATTAGAACTCGCTGAAAATCTTAAAACCGCAACTCTAGACATCTTATGTTTAAAAAGCCAATTGTGTGGTTATGAAGCATGGTAGTTCTAAGTCACCTCTCGAACATTGAATGTTTATCTGAACTTAAACTTGCCTTTTAATTGCATGTGATAGTTTTCAAGAGAATTTCTATGGCTTTGTGATTCCTACGGATTGTGGCTTCCTAAACCGAAACACTTAAAGCGCAATCCGGTCATTGTGGGTACGACGATTTGTATGGGATAAGAACTGGGAATTGGAGGCTTAATAGATCAAATTAGCAAAAGAAAACGAAGGCTAAAAGCTTAGTATAAGAGAATTTTATTGATATAATTAGATATAGGCTCTTTCTCGGGAATTAGACATGCCTTTTTCCCTTGCTTTCTTCCTCTATTTATACTATGATTTACAAATTGAGACATTTAAGTCTCGGATCATTAACACGAATTAAATACATTTAAAGCGCCGTTATGTCGTCATCGATCTCTTTAACCGTCGAAGTCCGCTCACCTCCCCGTCTTCTTGTCGAACGATAGCGGTCGAATATGGGCCCTCTTCGGCCCATCCGCTTTAGGCCCCCTTTTAGGGATGCAGACGTAAATTCACGCTGGGCCTCGGCCTACGTCGTTAATGGGCCCATGTATTAATTCGAACACCAACAGAAGGCCCCCTAAGTTCGATGTTTTCTCGTCGAACTCATCGGACTTAGATAAGCGGACTCTTTGATCGCTGGGGGGAAGTAGGTCGCTGATTAGATCTTCGCTGATTCCCAAAGGTCTTGCCGAACCGAAACGCGGAGAAGCGAGCTCATTGATTGCCAAGAGGAAAATCCGCCAATTAGATCTTTTCCGATCCCGAGTATCTCGTTAAACGATACCCTAATAAAAATATATTAAAAGGGTAATGATTCGATTTTTGAAAAGGTGGGGCGGCACGGTTTTCGTAGCGTCAGATGACGTCACCCCTTGATTTGATCTGAATAAATAGAACGGAAATGGAGAGGCTCTTCTTTACCCTTGCAAATACAAACCTTTCGCAGCCTTTAGAGAAAGAAAGAAAACTCCAATTTTTTCCAAAAAACTTACGGAACCCCAATTAGACGATTGCAATGGCCCCCAGAGAACCAAGACGCATTGTTACTCAAGCCGGAGACCAGTTCGGCCCCTACCAAAGCACACTCTCGACGGCGAAATCCCTCGAGTTGCTACGCCGCACATGCGCGATTCCCGAAGCGGTGGAACTGGCGCTACCCCGTGAGGGCGAATCGCCGGAGAGCGTTCGCCCAGATTCTCCGCCGCGCTACGAGGCGTACTTCTCCGGGCGGGTACGTCCTTTCCGATTCCGGAGGCGCCGATACTCTACCGTATCAGCTCGGGATCGCCTTCCCTCAGGCTCTGCCAAACTTTATCCGGTCGGTGTTATGTGCACTGACGGTGGCGGAGGAGACCGGATTCGCCTTTGGCGTTCCGGAACTGATGGAATTATTCAGCGTTCGCGTCTCGAAGACGAGCGGGACGTTTGCTATTTACCCCAACACCAACAGGAACTTGGTGTATGGTTTTCCGGAGAAGGATTCGGGCTGGATGGACCGGTATTTCTTCTTCCGCATCACGAAGTCCTCCGTCGGGGATATGCATGAGTTTATCGGTCACAAATGGGCCGCGACCTGCGGTAAGTACTTTATGCTTTAATCCGAGAATTTCTTGTTGTGCAGAAAAGACCGCCGCCTTGGCCCCCTTCTAGGGTTCTTTAGGAATTGACGCATCTTTCTTTGTTTCAGAAACTCAAACGCGGCTCGACGATCTCACGCGCTTCGAGGATTTCTACCGGGTCGCCGTCGAAGCCTCCTCCAAGTGGAATTCCTTCCCGCCGGAAAGGATCCACGGTGCTCGTGCTCGCCCGAGGGAGCGGACACTCGGAGGGGCTCGTTTCTCCGCTGCGGAGTCATCTCCCCCAACTTATCGGGCGAAGAAAGAGAGGGAGACCCGCCTCGCGGCCTTGGCCAAGATCAAAAAGGAGGAGATCTCGGTTTTTAAGGCGAGCGGGGAAAAGCCCAAGGTCAGTCTAGTGGCTGATTGGGTCCTCCAGCGGACTCCGGATGAGCTGGGCCCCATCGCTCCCGGCCCCGCCTCGAGGATGGCGCGGAAGAAGAAGAAGAGGAGGAAAGCCTCGAAAGGAGGAAGAGGAAAAGAGGCGACGACGGTGCGGATACGGCTCCTCGCGGCGGCGAGAGGACGAGGTCCGGAGCGCGGACCGGTGACGGCTAAAGGGCCGATCATGCGCCCCCCATCAGTCCTTTCGGGCCGCTCCGTCTCTCCTAGTACCGCGGACCGAACAACTCCGCAACGGAAGACTTCTCGACGGGAAGGGGTCGAGGTCGAGGCTCGCTGCGCTCGAGGCCAACCGTGCCCGGATCGGAGGAGCGGCTCCCGATCGTCAACGCGGAGAATCGGAGAGGTAACCTTCTTCTTGCGGTTGATCAATTTATTTCGCTTAGATAGAAAGGTAGGTTTCTAAGCGGCTTGGCCTCATTTCGGATCGCGAGCGTGTCTCGAACCTCGTTCCGCACGTTCTCCTACCGGGGCCCGGAGATTCCCGCGCTTGGAGAATATGCGCGAGCACTGTGAGGGACTTGTATACCCGCCACTCGATCGCTTTAGGCGAGGTATGTTATCTTTACTTGCCGCGAGACTCTTGTGTCCGTCTCAAAATTTTTTTTTTTACTAATTCCTTGTGTTTGTAATATGGCAGTCGGCGACATCTTTTAACCGCCTTCTGTGTGGTTACGAACAAATGCTCACCGACCCGGGATCCCTACAGTCCGATCTAACGAGGACCAAGGAAAAACTGGTCCTGGCGGAGCGATCCCTCGAAACCATGAGGGTCGCATCTGAGAGGAACGCCGACCGGCTGAGGCAGGTCGATGACTACCGACGTCAGCGCGACGAGGCGAAGACGGCGGCTGCTGCGCAGGAGACCAAGGCGGCCCTCATGCTGAAGAGGGCCGAGATCGCGGAAGAGAAGAGCTCTCGGTTCGAGAGGGAGATGACCGCGGCGGAGGAGAGTTCGCGAGCGATGTCAAAGAAGTACGAGACTCTCCTCGCACTTCGGGATCGCGATCTCCGGGTCTCTTCTCACGAAGCCAGGCGCGACGTTAAAGGCGCCGGGGTTAAGGTGGTCGACCAGGTGAGGGACCACCTCCTGCTGTTGAAGAGGCGTTCTCGGGCAGAGCGCGAAGTCGTAGAGATCCGTGCGAACCAGGATTTTCGGGCGGGATCCGGAGGGTGAATACCCCGACCTTGAGGCGGAAGCGGCGAGTATGGCCGAGGATCTCCCGTGGCCGAAGCGAAGTTGGCCGCCATGCCGCTTCCTTCGCCGGATGCGGACGAACTAGCCAAGAGTTTTGACGATTCGCCACCTCCCGAAGACGTGGTTGACGCGAATCGGCTCGGTTCTTGCGGACGCGCATGTGGCCGACGATGCGCGCCGTTGGAGGTAACGCCACCGGCGACGGCATCTTTTGACCGATTCGGGTCGATGACTCCCGGCTTGTCCGTTGAAGACGCGCAAAATCTCAGGGAGAGCGTCCGTCCCGTGGGGTTCGAGCCGCGGTCGCGGGTCTCACGAGAGGAGGGTCGCGAGATCGCGCTTGCCGAAGAGGCGTTGGTGCGGCGGGGGCGGGAACAAGCAGCTCGACGGGGGAAGAAGACCAGACATGAATGTAATCATGTCTTTAAGCAGGGGTCTGTCCCAAAAATATTTTTTGTTTTGTTGCTTTTTTTTTTTTTTAAAAGAATTCGTTAAGTACAATTTCTCGGCTTTATATGTCTTTGTTTCCGCGTACTTAGTCGTTTTTTTACAGAAAAGCGCTTATTCATCGCGATCGGACCTTTAGTTGGTTCACCTTGTCCGCGTCTTCTAGGTTGATCCGTTGGTGGCTTGATTTATAATTTATAGTCTTTACGTTCTTTGTTCGAACTGTATCGATCGTTGAGAGTCTGGGGGGTCGGCTTGTATCGCCGACCTTAGCGTATTGATTGTATCGGATGTTTAGCATGGCTGCGTCGATTGTTTGCGGACCGTAGAGGTCGATGCGCGTCGTAGAGGTCGGACTATTTAGATAGCTCGAATATATTTTGCTTGCTCGATCGTTAAGTTCCTGAGGAGTCGTGTTGATCGGCGAGTTCTTTATGTCGAACTCTGTGTAGATGCGCATCGTTAAGTCCCTTATGTCGAACTCGTTTTAGATGGCTTGAATTCGTTAAGTTCTTTGGTAGAGCGTGTCGGTCGTTCGCGAACCCTTGGGTTCGATATGCATCGTTGAGTTCTTTATGTCGAACTGTTTTAGATGGCTTGAGTTCGTTAAGTTCTTTGGTAGAACTGTGTTGGTCGTTCGCGAACCCTTAGGTTCGATATGCATCGTTGAGTTCTTTATGTCGAACTGTTTAGATGGCTTAAATACGGTTTGGTTTTTTTGTTCAAACTCTTTGGTCGAGCTGTATTGATCGTTCGCGAACCCTGAAGTTCGATATGCATCGTTAAGTTCTTTCTGTCGAACTGTTTAGATGGCTTAAATACGGTTCGCTTTTTGAATATCCTTTGTAGAAAAAAGGTTTTATTTATTTATATAGCTGGACCCGATCAAACGATACGGGCTGCCTACGTACCCGAGTTGGGATCAAGCCTGAAACGTAGTTCGGTTTACAATAGAGCGAATTTAAGCATAAAATTTCTTGAGGTTCATGATGTTCCAAGGTCTTTTGACGTTGTTCCCTTCGGAGGTTTTGAGACGGTAGACTCCCGGGCGGATGATTTCGTGTACGATGTACGGTCCTTCCCACTTGACTCCGAGTTTGCCAGCGCGATATTCGGCGGTGTTCTCAAAGACCTTTCTTAGCACTAGGTCTCCGACTGATAGGGTTCGTTGCTTTGTCTTCGAGTTGTAGTATCGTGACGCGGATTGCTGATAGTTTTGAATCCTGATCATCGCTTGATCTCTCTTCGAATCCAGGTTATCGAGAGATTGTCTCAGCATCTCGTCGTTGTCCGCTTCGATCAGAGGGTTCTGAGTTCGCCTGATCCCTGGGACTGCTGCTTCGGCAGGGACGATCGCTTCGACTCCGTAGACGAGGGAAAACGGAGTTTCCCCCGTCGCCTGCGCGGTGTGGTTCGGTAGGCCCGAGTACCCCTTCAAGCTCATCGTGCCATCCTCCTTTCCGAGAATCGAGACGTTTCTTGAGACTATAGAGTATTGACTTGTTCGCTGCTTCTGCCTGTCCGTTTCCCTGCGGGTAGCGAGGTGTAGAGTATTGTACTTTTATTTTCCGTGTCCGGCGAATTTCTCGAACTTTTTTGATATGAACGGGAGCCGTTGTCCGTGACGATCTCGTACGGAAGTCCGTGCCCCTGCAAATGATGTTTTTCCATAAAAACTTGCAGACCTTTGTGTCGATGATTGCGGAGTAAGCCTCGGCTTCGACCCATTTGGAAAAATAGTCGGTTAAAACGAGAAAGAATTTCCTTCCGTTGGTTGACTCGTGCGGCGGGCCGATGATGTCCATGGACCACCTCATGAAAGGGTAGGGGCGGAGACGGATGACAACGGTTCGGACGGCTGGTGGATGAAAGGAGCGTGGCGGCGGCACTTTTCGCAATGTTGCGCATATTTAATGCAATCGTCGGTCAAGGTGGGCCAATAGTATCCCTGCCGGCGAACCTTGGTGGCGAGGAGACGTCCACCAGAATGATCTCCGCAGAGTCCTTCGTGGACTTCCCTCATGACGGTGTCGGCGACTTCTCCGTGGACACAGAGGAGATAGGGCCCCTGGAAGCTCCGCTTGTAGAGCCCCCCTCGATCATGCAAACCCGGCGCCGATGACCTTAAGTTTTCGAGCCTCCCATTTTTCGATAGGGAGTTCGCCCTTCAAGATGTAATTTTGGATTGGGGTCCGCCGGTCATCGATAATTGTTTCGCGCTGCGTGGGCGGACTCCTCCTGCTTATTCCCTTTCAGGATCGCGAAGACCGGGCCAGTCGGATCGATGCTAGGTCGGTCGATGCATTCCACGGAGATGTTCCTTCTTATGTCAGGGTCGGAAGTTGATGCTAAAGCTGCCAAGGCGTCTGCCGAAGTGTTCTCGCCCCTGGGGACTTTGACGAGCTCAAATTTGTCGAACTCTTTGCAAAGCTCTTTGGTGATGGCGAGGTAGGCCTCCATTCTTTCGTCTTTGGCGGAATATTCCCCGAGAACCGGCTTACAACAAGGCGGGAGTCGCAGAGGACCGAGATATTTCGACCCCAATGCTGATGGAAAGGCGAAGGCCGGCGATCAGTGCCTCGTATTCTGCTTCGTTGTTCGAGGCGGGAAATCGCAGTCGAAACGATTGCTCGATGACTTCTTGATTGGGCGATCGCAACTTGACGCCGATCCCCGATCCTTGCTTGGATGAGGCCCCATCAACGTGCAAGATCCGGGGGGGAGAGTGCTAGTGGACTCGGGATCTTGCACGGGGAGTTCTACTATGAAGTCGGCGAGTACCTGGGCTTTCGCGCTAACGCGGGGCTTATATTCCACGTCATATTCGCTGAGTTCGATTGCCCACTTAGAAATTCTTCCGGACTGGTTCGGGCTGTGTAGAATCGTTCTGAGGGGGTGCGATGTGAGCACTATGATCGAGTGGGACTGAAAATAGGGTCGTAGTTTCCTTGCCGCCGTTACAACCGCGAGGGCGAGTTTTTCCATCATTGGGTACCTGGTTTCAGGATCGGTTAGAGTTTTGCTTGTGTAGAAGATCGGTTTTTGTTCGCCTCGATCTTCTCGTATGAGGACTGAGCTGACGGCTGAAGGGGACACCGCGATGTAAAGAAAAAGAGGCTCTCCTTCCTCTGGTTTAGCGAGGATCGGTGGTTTCGAGAGGTACGACTTTAGCTGATTAAAAGCCTCTTCACATTGCTCGTCCCAAACCCAGCTCTTGTTTCCCCTTAGAGAAGGTTGTAGAAAGGGAGACAACGATCCGTCGACCGTGAGATGAACTTTGTTGAGGGCTGCGATCCGTCTGTGAGCCTTTGAGTTTCCTTTACGTTTCGAGGTGAAGGCATATTTAGGAGGGCGTCGACCTGGCTAGGGATTCGCCTCTATCCCTCTCTTGGTGACTAAGTACCCGAGGAATTCTCCGGAAGGTACGGCGAAAGTGCACTTTTCGGGTTAAGCTTCATGCCATATTCTCCGAGGAGATCGAAACAACGTCGGAGGTGTTCGATATGCTCGCCACGCTTCGACGATTTGACGAGCATGTCGTCTATATAGACTTCCATGACCTCGCCCAATTGTTTCTCGAACATTCCGTTGACAAGTCTTTGGTACGTCGCTCCTGCGTTTTTTAGGCCGAACGGCATTACTTTGTAACGATGGGTCCTCTCGTCCGTTATGAAGGAAGTCTTCTCCGATCGTCGGGATGCATCGAGATTTGGTTATAGCCTGAAAAGGCATCCATGAAAGACAAGAGTTCGTGACCGGCCGTTGCTTCCACGAGTCGGTCGATGTGAGGGAGTGGAAAACTGTCCTTGGGGCATGCTTTGTTGAGGTCGGTGAAATCGACGCATACTCTCCACTTCCCGTTCTTTTTCTTCACGACGACCGGATTTGCGAGCCATTCTGGATACTTTACCTCCCTGATCGATCCTAAGTTCAGGAGTCTCTGTACTTCGTCGTTTACAGCCTTAGCTCTGTCTGGCCCCAGCTTCCTTCTTTTCTGCCTGACTGGCTTGTAAGTCGGATCGACATTCAGTTTATGAGTTATTATCGTTGGATCGATCCCGGTCATGTCCTCGGGCCCCCAGGCGAACGAGTGTATGTTGTTGGTTAGGAACTGAATCAGTTCGTCCTTCGCGGATCCGAGAGCTGCACTCCGATTTTGACGGTTCGGGACGGATTGTTTCGATCAATTGATACTTCGGTGCTAACGCCGTCGCCCCCTCGGAGCTTCTTTCGGCTCCGCCGGGTCGAGCGACGTTGGCTAGCTGCTATTTGACGGTGAGCTTGTGTCCGCTCATGTAGCGGGAGCGTGCGGTCTCCCCGGCTTCCTTGTATCTCTTCGACTCCCCGTCGGGGTAGGGGGAACTTGAGGCACCGATGATAGGTCGAGGGAACCGCCTTCATCCGGTACGCCCAAGGAGTTCCGAGGATAGCGTTGTACGCGGCGGGCGGTCGAAGACCGTGAATTCCACAAGCTTCGAAGTTCCTTTGGCGAGGACGGGAAGACGGATCGTTCCGAGTGACATGGTGGTTTCACTGGTGAAGGCGATGAGTGGGGCGGGGGCCCCCTCTACTTCTTCCATACTGATTCCCATCCTTGAAAGGGTGCTAAGGAAGATGAGGTCCACGGAAGCGCCCGTGTCGATCAGAATTTCGGACACCTCGAAATTGGCGATGTCCGGCGAGATGACCGGGGCATCGTCATGGGGCCCGGCGAGGCGGAGAGTTTCCTTTTTTCTTCGAAGGTGATGACGGGTCCGTCGAGTGTCCCGTATTCGGGGGCTCGGTTTCCCGACTTTTCTTTGGTGTTTTTTGATGGAGTTCACCGATGAGCTAAAAAGCTTGGACCCTCCCATGATCATATCGATCCTTTTCTTGGGAGTTTCTTCGTTCTCGTTGTCAGCTTCGGCTCTTTTGGGCGATGTGCCGCCGACTCCGACGGGAGGAGAGTCGCTTCTCTCGGCCCGAGCGATGGTTTCGAGGTCGAAATCGCGAGGTCGCCGGCGGACCATTTCTCCATGAGGATGGTTTTCGACGGTAGCAATCCTTTGGTGTCGTGGCCTTTTTACACCGTGGAGCTCGCAAAAAGCATCCTTGTCTCGACCCATTTGTTGCTTGGTAGCGAACCGCTTCGCTTTCCTCCGAGTCTCGCCCACGGCGAAGGTTTGCGAACTTCCGCCGGCTCGGCGATTGTCGGGTTTCTTAGACGGACTGCGGGGAGTGGTCTTAGGGAGGCGGTCGATATTTCTTGCTTATCGCGAGCTTGTCTTCCTCGAGCTCCATCCAGGCGTGGCTCGGGTGAAGTGCATCGTGGATACCGGTGGGCTTGTTGATCACGATCTCCTCGCGGAAGCGCGACTCGTGCCAGAGGCCGTGTTTGAGGCAGGAGATCGCCGTGGAATCGGTGATCCCGGGTAATCTGGACAGAATTTCCTTGAACTTGGTTATGTACTTTCTCGGAGGCTCGGCTCGCTCCCGGACGTGGTTCCACGGTCGCCGTCGGAGAGTCCCCGGTCTATGAAAATAGAGTATTGTTTGATGAAAGCGGTGGTGAAGTCGGTGAAGCTATCGATCGAGCCGGGTTCGAGGTGGGTGAACCGACTAAGGACGGGCCGGAGAGGTTCTCGGCGAACAACCTACAAAGGCCGTCATCTTGCTCGTGCTCCTCGAATCGCACCCCGCCCGGCGGCGATGCGGAAGGCGGTGAGGTGTGTCTTGGGATCTCCGACTCCGTCATAGGACGGAAGTTTGATCTTTTCTTGTATCGCGGACGCGCAGCCGATGCGATCCTCCGTGTAAACGGGGTTCGCCTGGTTTCTTCAATCACTCGGTTGATTTCCGGAGCGGAGCTTATTGCTTCGTGGATTTTTGAGTTTATTCCCCGGATCTCGGTTCGAATCTCCTCGAAATCCTTCCCGCCTAGGTCCGCTCCGCGCAAGGCTTGGGCCGCGAGTCGGCGTTGGCTCCTCGAGTTTCGTCCGTCATTCGCCGTTGCCGGCCCGAGTGGGGGTGCCAACGGTGTTCTCGCTCGTTGGGGGAGGCCGGAGATTGGTAAGCGCGCCTTCTATCTTGTCGAAGCGCTCGGCTAGGTAGAGGTCGCCTTCGTTGCTCGGGTGATTACCTTCGGAGGTCGGTGAGCAGTTGGGCGAAGTCGACAGATGAGACGTTTTGAGAGTCGGTGACATCCATGAGAAGTTGCTTGATTTTCTTTTGTTACTAATTAAAGGTGATCTATCAATGTCCCCTCCTTCTAGCGCCAAATTGTGGGTACGACGATTTGTATGGGATAAGAACTGGGAATTGGAGGCTTAATAGATCAAATTAGCAAAAGAAAACGAAGGCTAAAAGCTTAGTATAAGAGAATTTTATTGATATAATTAGATATAGGCTCTTTCTCGGGAATTAGACATGCCTTTTTCCCTTGCTTTCTTCCTCTATTTATACTATGATTTACAAATTGAGACATTTAAGTCTCGGATCATTAACACGAATTAAATACATTTAAAGCAGCCGTTATGTCGTCATCGATCTCTTTAACCGTCGAAGTCTGCTCACCTCCCCCCGTCTTCTTGTCGAACTGATAGCAGTCGAATATGGGCCCTCTTCGGCCCATCCGCTTTAGGCCCCCTTTTAGGGATGCAGACGTAAATTCACGCTGGGCCTCGGCCTACGTCGTTAATGGGCCCATGTATTAATTCGAACACCAACAGTCATTCTCATTCTAAGGATGATTCCCCTCTCACCCCCTTAACCTTAACCCAAACACTTGTGAGAATTCTTTTCATTTAGTGATTGTTTGGTTTCGCAAAAACTTGAAAGTATAGGGAGCGACAAGAAAGGACATTCATTGGGCTAGTTTTCCTTGGACTAGTGATTTAGAAGGGAATAATGGTTAGGTGAGACACGTCTTTGAGTTTTGAAAAATAAGAAAATAAACACGAGTAATTGTAAAACACCTAGGGGGTAAAAGAATGGCTAAGTAAAAAAAAAAATATAGAAAAATCGAAAAAAAAAAAAAAAAGGAAAAGAAAAGAAAGAAAAAGAATTCGATTAAGAAATAAAAAGAAAAAAAAAGAAACTTAGCCAAAATAAAATCCCCTAAGGTTGTTAAGAAAAGAAAATAAACTCGATGTTTAGGTGTTTAAATGTTTAAAAGAAAGACGATGGATTAGTGGATAGTCTTGAGTAGGGATGGATGTCCGGACTTGTATGCATCAGTTGCTTCTTGTCTTTCCTGGTTTTGTTTAACCCTTTCACTCCCCGAGAGAAACCGCGCTACAACTAACCACATGCCTGAGTGTTAGCCTCCTTGTCTGATTCGAAATCCCGTTCTTACCTAGACAAATAGAAAAACTCTTGGAAATTTTTAATCATGTTTCATGCTTGATTGTGTTTAATTGAATGTGAAAGGTGTTTAGACTAGACAAGTGGATCACATACTTTTGGTAATAATAGCGGATTTAGACGGGAGTTAAAGGTAGATAGAAATAGGTAGAACTAGTTCGGTTGCGAGAGGGTACTATGTTTAGGATACTTGTTCATTACACTTCCGTGTTGCTTTTGGTTACGAGGTCCCCGCCTCGCACTTTCTCGAACTTTGATGCAAATTCTCTTACTTGAGGACAAGCAAAGGATAAGTTTGGGGGAGTTGATAACTTGCATATTTCACACATTTTACCTTATGTTATGCATTAGAATTAACTCATTTAGGTTGCATTTAGTGTCATATAGGTTGCATCTTGGTTTGTTTCGTGTATTTCAGGTTTTGGAGCATAAAGACGGCAAAAGTGATGAATTTAAGCCAAAAAGAACCAAATACACTTGCATCGGCATGTTGTATCGGTTTCTATTGGCCGATATAGAAAACAGAAAGTTTGCCGAAGCTCGTATCGGCCAACCATATCGGTTTGGAGTGGCCGATACGAGAGAAAAAGACCCGAAGGACGCGTATCGACTTGTTGTATCGGCTTAGCGGCCGATACGAAGAAAACAGAGCCGAAGGAAGGCTACCGAAAGCGCATATCGGTCGCCCGTATCGGTTTGCATTGACCGATACAGCCGCGAAAATTAATGGAAATTCGGTTTTATGTTGTAAAAAGGAAAACCAATTCCTAAACCAAATTGGTTTCCTTTATTTTCTTTGGTTTTTAATATATTAGGTTTTTTCTATGTTTAGAGGATTCATTCTATCTTTTATCTTTTTGTTTTTCATCGCTTTGTTTCTTTTGCTTTTGGACTTGGGAGATTTTCTTGGTGTTTGCTACTTGGCCACCTTTGAATCTTCATCATCATCAATAAGAGATTTCTTTACCCTTTATTCTCTTTGCTTTTGTTTATGCTTATGATATCTTTAAATCTAATTGTTTTGAATTTCAATATGCTTTGTGAGTAGTTCCAAATAGACAATTGGGTTAGGGTAAAAGGGGATTGATTGAACCTAGGATAGATGATTGTCTAAAACTTAATTGATTATAAAACTTTAGTCTTTGGTAACAAACTTAAAGCCTTAATCGAGTTGGCCATTCGATTATTGAACCCAGGAAACTTTATGAATCGAGAGATTATAAAGGCTCCTGAACAATTACCTTGGAACCAAGCCTAGCTTAACCGAGAGATCTGTGTTAATAAGCTTGGTGGTTAAAATTGATTTGTTCTTAAAGTTTCTCGACGATTAAACTATCCAAGATATTGTTTTAGTTTAATTGTTGAGAAAAGGATCATTGCCACGAGAGTGGATTGATCTAAAATCGTTTTCAAAACCTTAAAGTTATTTTTGTAAAAGACAATTTGAAATCTGAAAGTTTAATCACCCTTTAAAACACCTTAACCTGATTGTTTAGCTTTTAATTAATCTTTTCAAAACTCTTAATTCGCGTTTTTATTTGTTTGATTTTCGGTTACACAAACATTCAACAAACAACCCTTTTAATCACGCTTAAACTAAGTTCGTTTCTTATAAATTCAAGTATATTGTTTGCTCCTGATTTGGTTTGACATCTTAAGTACTACAATTAAGATATTAGATTTAACGGGGTGAAATCTCGTTTATCAGGGTTCACGTTTAGGTTTCACAAGTTATATTCTCAAAGTGAGTTTGTTGAATATCTAATACAAAGGATTTTGTTGTATTTTTTGAATTGTATCAATATTAGGGTTTTGAATTTAGGTTTTAAAGTTTTGGGGTTTGGGATTTGGGGTTTTATTAAAAAACCTTATGTCTTAATCAATTTTCAAAATTTTCAAAAACAAATCGGCAAAGATTTTTTTTCTCAGGTCATATTTAAAACAAATCGGCTACCACGTATTTAAACAAATCTGCAACTCAACAAATTTGCGGTCAAGTGAAAGTCAAGTTAGCAAAAATTAACTCGGCAATCAAATAGGTCTAAACTCTGCTGTCAAATAAAATAACTTCACAAAAACGTATAACTCGGCGGCCAATAGCATAAATCGGCAATCAAAGGGGTTACTTCAGCAATTACGTTATCTCACAACTCTGCGGATTTCCGTAACAACTCGGCAATAAAAATAACTATGCCATGTCTTCAATATAACTCTGCATTTTGACCTTAACAACTTCGCAAAACTTAAACATCTTCGCGTCCACGTTAGATAAATCTGCCAAGAAAAACGAAATTTGAAAAAAAACAATAACAAGTTTGCAGAGTCAAACAACTATGATGTCAAACAACCATTAACTCTGCAAAAAAAAACAAGTCCGCAAAACAAATCTGTAATCTCTTAAGAAAACTGCAAAAAATAAAACTCGGCGACCAAAGAGCACTTGCCGAGTTTTGAATCTAAAAAAAACAGGATGAAAAAAAAATGATTAAAAAAAAAAACTCGTTGACCGCAGAGTTTTTTAAACAAAACAAATTTGTTTAACGATGGCAAAATCGTAATAACTTTATTTTTTGTTCATGCTAAAAGGGTCTATTCGGCATTATGAAAAATCGAAAACACTTGAGTTATTTTTTTATTTTATGGGTCAGTGTAGCAAATAACACGCGATCTTGGGTCGCCTAAGTTTTTTACCCAAAAAGAAATTGTCCACGTCCACGAAAAAAGACGACAAATGACGGATTTAACCTTATTTTCTGTGGATAAATTGTAGTCCACGAACACCAAGTGGACAAAACACGAGGGCAAATTCGTCATTTGTCGTATTTTTTCGTGGACGTGGACAATTTCATATCCATGTGTGGCATTTTCCGAAAAATGTTTTTTAATGGCATTTTTCGAAAGTTTTTTTTTTAATGGCAATCAAATTTAACCATACAAAATATCCTATTTTAAGCATACATTATCTACCTAGTTTTGTTAGTTTGTTCTATCATTCTTAGAAAGTAGAATTAGAAAGACTTTAATGAAAGTAACCTTTGGATATAATGTAGAATAAAGTTTTTTTTATATAAATGAATCTAATAATTTATATTAGAACAAGTCTCAAAAATAGTTCGAGACTCGTATACAATAAATCTATCCCAAAACAGCCTCTTTATCAACTTGGAAGTTGAACTACCACCACAAGATTTGTTGGTAATATGTAATTGTCCACACACATATATATATATATATGTATTTACGGTATTGTATATATAATCACGATTAATGAAAACTATCAATATTTACTTATTTAGTAAGCACAGCTAATACGACACTAAAGTATACCCACATCAATTTATTACACGTGCGTGTACGTATTCTTTTACGCTATAATTACACTCTAAGAAAACGATTTTTGATTAATTATTCTAAAAAGTAATCACACAATCTTAAAATACAATGTGTGTCATCTAGTTTTAGACTTTTTGATATCCGACAGATTCAACTTAAGGCTAAGATTAATCTTAGATAGATTTTGTTACTTTAAATGGTCATGAATCTAAAAAGAAGTCCAAAAAGATCTTCAATTCCCTTAGTGGGCTGCTGCCACGTGGCATTACCTTTTTTACATTTTGTTTTCACACTAACAAATTTTTATTACTAAATTACCAACAAAATAACTATCAAAACAAACTCCAACGACCAACCCATTACAGAAGTTTCGAATTTTACCATCATTTTTCGTCCTCCTAATATAAATATGGGAGTCAAATATATTAAAGTTTGTGTTGCACGTCAAATATATTATATGGTCACGTTGGAGTTATAGACGTCATATAATATTTCGACGAAAAAACTTCATATTAAATGGAAAACATTTTTATAAATAACCATTAAAAAAAAATTCTAATTACCATACAATGTCACTACATAATTATATCATAACCTACGTTTTAAAATTTGTTTTATGATTATAATGAATTAAGTGAAAAGTTCATAAAGTCCACCAAATTAGGCACAATCGAATACAAATTATACAAATCGATTGCCTCTTTTTTGAAAAGTCTAACGCATATATTTTGCCGTTAAAATCGTAAACAAAAAACACAATTATATCGATTTAAATTTTAGTTTTAAAAAGGAATTAATAATATTTAACTAATATATTTGATAACGATAGATTTGACGGATTAATTTATTAATAAAGTTATTTTTCACATATTAGTTTCATATTTAAATCTATGTATAATCGTAGATTTAAAGTTTTAACATCCAATTTGAATAAAAATGATCTCCACATATTTTAGTTTTTGTAAGGGGTTATTAAAAATATATAATGATAATTGTTATGAGACTAAATTAAATTTAGTTTATGTACATGTAATTTTTATGGATCATAATATATCAAATATTGTTTGAGATATAATCAAATCATATTTGTAAAATCAAAATCTACATAAATAAATAAACTGTATATTATAATCACTATAAGAAAATAATAAAAATTACAATTTATTCATATGTATTATGTGAAATATGAGACCACAAACATATAATCCAAGTAGAAGTAGAAATTTTTTGAATATATTTTTACCAAAAAATTTAAATACATAAATAAAATATATCTTATTATACAAAAATACAACAAATTAAAAACCGCATATATGTACGGGTCCATATCTAGTATATATAGTATTTAATGTATAAGAAATTTGTTTATTGTCATAACAAATATTATTCACTCATTTCCTTGACGAGACAGCTGAGAATATTGTGGTACAAGAGAAATCTCCCGCCTTGGAAAGTTGAAGTTGTTGGATCATTTGCTTAGTATATAAGTGTTAGGCAATTCTGCACGTTTGAGCTAGCTTTTGGGTGTGAGTTAAACCTAATATCTAATAAAAACGTATATATTACAGACCTTTTAAATAAATTATTCAAAGGTAAATTTTACAAGAAACTACATATCAAAATATCACTCTTAAAATTATTTATTGGATGTCGTGCCTCCAAATTACCAAGTCAAAGTAAACATTTTTCTTTTTATCAACGTGGGTCTAATAATAGCGTTCGTAAGACTTTAAATTTTTAATTCGTGACTACGACTGTTGAGTTTTGTAAATTAAGGATGTCGCCAAACCTTAAACCTTAAATATAAACGTTTTTTTTTTGTTACATCAATTATAAACGTTTAACAAACAATAAAATTAATAAAAATCAATTAAGTAGAAAGTCATATATATATATATATGTTAAAACTAACTTCATTAGTTATAAATAAAATTTTACATTTTTCATAGACCTATTTATGAAGTAGTATTTTATAGTTAAACATAAATAATATACAACTCCTTATATCATTAATGTAAAAATTAAAATCATCTTAAGAAAAGAACATTGTGTTGTCGTCAAAGATAAATAAACTAAGTTTAACAAAAAAAAAAAAAAGATAAATAAACTAATACTATTTTATAATGCAGGTTTGACTTTATAGTTTATGAAACACATATTGTCCCCACAAAACAATACGTTTATAGAAGACAGAAGATTTCAAAATAGTTTTCTCGTAATGGAAACAAGTTTCTTTCCTAATATTATCTCAATATCGCATTATAAATATAATTCTCCTAAGCTGATACATTTCATGTATATTCACAAAACAAACCAATCAAAAAACTTCTCACAAAACCACGCACATTCTTATTCACACACACAAGCAAATCTCTATAATTACAAGATAAAAATGTCTCATAAGAAGAATCTACTTTCTAAAATAGCTGTTGGTGACAAACATGGAGAAGATTCACCCTACTTTGATGGTTGGAAAGCTTATGATAATAATCCATTTCATTATGTTCGAAATCCACATGGTGTTATTCAAATGGGCCTAGCCGAAAATCAAGTTTGTCTTCTTCATACTAATTAAATATATATTACTATATATTAATTATTATTCGTATTTTATGTGATTTAAATAATAATCATTTGATTCTTCAGCTTTGTTCTGATATTATCAAAGATTGGATAAAGGATAATCCACAAGCATCTATATGTACAGCAGAGGGTATTGAAAGTTTCTCCGACATAGCTGTTTTTCAAGATTATCATGGTCTTAAACAATTTAGACAGGTATATTTATTTAGTATTTAACACTATATATTAATCACGTTTATGATTAATTAATTATTCGGTAAATAAATAGCTACTAAATGGGTAAAATATACCTCATTAATTTTAAGATGTACTCTAATTTTAAGGTGTACCTTCCATATAAGTATATATATATATTAAGATATTTAATTTACTAAAATTTGTTAGTTGTTGTTTTTTTTTGTTCAAAAAGGCAATTGCGGCATTTATGGAGAGAGCGAGAGGAGGAAGAGTAAAGTTTGAGGCGGAGAGGGTGGTGATGAGCGGCGGAGCCACCGGAGCAAATGAGACGCTCATGTTTTGTCTTGCTAATCCCGGCGACGCTTTTCTCGCCCCTACTCCTTATTATGCCGCGTACGTATATTTTTACTTATATTATTTTTTGTCTAAATAAAATATTATTTTATAAATGTTAAAAAGAAAAGTCCACAAGTTCGTTATTTTAGAATATGTTGAACTTTAAAAGTTGAAAAGGGAGTTGCATTTTATTAATTCTTAAAACATATGTAGTATTAGTTATTTGAAGTGAAAATATTAGTATATTTTGTTGACGCTTCATTGAAATAATCAATAATTTTGAATCAAATTGTCTGTTGACTCTTCTGAAAAGTCAAAATTAATTAACACTTGGTTGACTTACTCTTTTGTACTAATTTAATGGTTAAATTAAATATTGCAGATTTGACAGAGACTTAAGCTGGAGAACTGGTACTAAAATCATCCCTGTGGAGTGTAATAGCTCAAATAACTTCCAAGTCACGAAACAAGCCCTAGAATCAACCTATCTTATAGCCCAAGAAACCGGTATCAATATCAAAGGCCTAATCCTTGCAAACCCATCAAACCCTCTTGGAACAACTCTCAATAGAGAAACTCTTGAAACCCTTGTAAACTTCATCAACGACAAACAAATTCATCTAGTCTGCGACGAAATCTACGCAGCCACGGCTTTCGCAGAGCCAAGATTCATCAGTGTGGCAGAGATCATACAAGAGATGGATCATGTTAACAGAGACTTGATCCATATAGTTTATAGTCTCTCAAAGGACATGGGTCTTCCCGGTTTTCGCGTTGGTGTGGTTTACTCTTACAATGATGTTGTTGTGTCTTGTGCAAGAAGGATGTCGAGTTTCGGACTAGTCTCATCTCAAACACAGAGTTTTCTCGCTACTATGTTGTCTGATCAGAGATTTGTCGACAACTTTCTCTTAGAAGTGTCAAAGAGAGTGGGGAAAAGACACCGTGTGTTCACAAAAGGGCTTAAAGAGATGGGGATTTCTTGCTTAAGAAGCAACGCGGGCTTATTCGTATTGATGGATTTGAGACAAATGCTTAAAGATGAAACCTTTGAGTCTGAAATGGCTCTTTGGAGAGTAATCATCAATGAGGTTAAGATAAATGTATCTCCAGGCTCTTCTTTTCATTGCTCTGAGCCAGGTTGGTTTAGAGTATGCTTTGCTAATATGGACGAGAAGACACTCCATATTGGTCTTGAGAGGATCAAAGAGTTTGTGATCAGAGACAGAAACAACAAGGACAAGAAGAAGAAGAAGAAGGAAGGGAAGAGCTTAGAAAAGAATCTTAGTCTAAGCTTCTCTTCAATGATGTACGATGAACATGTCAAATCACCAAGCTTGATGTCTCCTCATTCACCATTACTCTTAGCTTAAGTATTTGTACTTATGGTTAAACACAAATAGATTATCAATATAGATCTAAATAACAAAGTTTATATACTAATAGCATAAGTACCAAAACCAAAAGAGAAACTTCATAAATCTCAAATTTAAGTTAAAAAAGATTACACCTTTTATCTCTAATTCACTTGGTAACTACAACTCTTAAGCTCAACATTATCAATCTCAAGCAAATCTGTCGGAAAATCACATCCACCATCAATCACCATCTTCTTCTTCTTCTCTGTTTCTTCTCCATCAAGCAAATCACAAGGCTTAGGATCAACACCACTAGTAACACCTTCAACATCGCTACACATCCAAATAGCTTTCTTATGCTTAACCGCCATTGAAATCGTAGCATTCGATATACAAATCCCAGTGAAAGGATCTCCAGAGATGCCTTGCAACATACCAGCCATTGAAACATTCTCTGCAACGACGTCTCTGTAATTGATTCCGGTTATCTCCGGTATAGCGTGAGGATCGTACCGGTTATCGGCGTGGGCTTTGTAATTACCGGTCATCCAGAAAACCCATTTCATCGTGTCTAGATTCATCCTCCTCACGTACACGTTCCTCACGAAACCTCCTCTTCCAACGGCGGTTTTGATCCGTACGGCGGATTCCGTTTTGTACGCGGTGATATCCTCCGCTCTAACGTCTTCGATTCCGCCGGACATCTCGCTTCCGAGAGCTATCGCGGCGCTGTACGGCGAGATGCAGGTTAATCTACGGATTACGAGGTGTTTCGTCGGCATATTGAACGCAATACCGTACTCGTCCCATCCGCTTTTCACGGCGATGCAATCGTCGCCGGAGATTATGTAACAGTCTTCGATTCTCGTGTTCGTGCACGAATCTGACAAGTGAGAACAAAACCCAATACTCAAAATCAAATTTTGAAGATCAATATTCAAACGATTTGATCGGAGAAGACGATTAACCTGGATTGATTCCGTCGGTGTTCGGAGATTTAACCGGAGCGATGATCGTAACTCCTTTAACGATTATATTGCTGCCACGTAAGATAGATACACAATCGTACGGCTGTTATGGTGAGGGAGCATGGTAATTAAATAAAGTTGCACACAGGAGATAATTAATTACCTGCTATACACTGGGTGGATATTCCACGATGGAGAATCTACGAGCGTTAGATTAGAAATCTGAATAGTATCAGAAAACATTAATTCAATCAGATACGGACGCGTGTACTTTAATTTGCCACCGTGGAATTTTTGCCACCAGAATGATCCTTGACCGTTGATTGTCCCATTATTTCCTATTAATTAAATAAAATCTAACGGCTCTAATTTTTCTCTCTCAATTAAAAAAATAGATGAAATAATTTAAAACTTTACCGGTGATAACTACGTCGGAGAAATTAGTTCCGAAGATAAGACTAGCGAATCTTCCGGCGGCGGCGTCGCGGCCTCTTCCGTAAGAAGGCAAAGCCTTTAGAATCGGGTACTCGTTGATATCTTGAGAAGCGAGAAGAGTCGCGTCTCTGTGAAGAAACAGAGTGAAATGGCTCGTGAGATTGAAACTTCCGGTGAGCCATTTACCGGCGGGGATAAATAGCTGAGATCCACCGTCGTATGAGTATTGGCTGAGATGATCGACGGCGTTTTGGAAAGCTTTTGTGTTCAACGTTTCGCCGTCTCCGACGCCGCCGAAATCTGTTATAGAAGCACTGTGTGATCTGCAGGAAATGGCGGTGTACTCGAATGTGGAAAAAGACGGTTGCGCCCTTATTGCTCTAGGAGTGGATACGAGATTTGAGAGGGTTATAACGGTAACTATGCATGCGAGTATGTTCTTGGTCATGGTTTTGTTATGTAATCTGAAAAATTAAAAACAAAGGGAGTTAGAATTAGTTAGTTAAAGAGAAAATATAAAAGGTTTGAATATTTTTAGTGGTTTGATATAATGGGTGCATGTGAAAGATTAGTAGTTGTTGAAAAGTTAAGAGCATTTTTGCTTATAGAATGAGCAAAATTGATAAATTTGTTGAACTACAAGGAACAACTTAGTATTGAAAGCAAAATGGTGATTTTGTTTATATATTTGTGAGTGTGTGAAAGAGGAGAGATTGTTACTTGTGAGCCTTTGTTAGTTTTGAGAGGCTAATTAATTAATGAATTGTGAGGATGTAAGTGGGGATGAATATAAGTATTTATAAGAGGAGAAATATTGGTTTGATTTGTGTTCAATGCTATACATATATACAAAGATCATTGGCTTGATGACAATAATATAATATGTTTCATGTATCAATACAAAGTTATATTCATATATTATAATTTACTTAAACAATTAGGAGAGAATGTTTAATAACTTTTGTTTTAAAGACTCACGGGTTTTCATGTTTGAGGTTCAAACAAAAACAACAAAAGAATGGGTGAGATTGTCTCTTTCTGTCTTGTGACTAATTATGATGAGAGTAGAGAGTACATACATCACATTTTTGTCTCTTTCAATGTAGCTTCCAAATTCTTCATATCATCATCTTTTATATACTAATCGGCTAGTTACTAAAAATTATGGTTTCAAATCAAATTTATTCCATAAATAGTTAAATACTAAGATATAACGTCAACATTTGCATTTTTACTTATGTTGTGTTTGTATATATGAATGATAATGTTGTCACGTCATGTAAAAGTCAAAAGATAAGCTTACAAGTTAATTAATACAATAATTAACTCATAATCCTTAATTATTACTCCCTCCATTCTTAGAATTTGTTTTTGTTTTTTAAATATTGATTTTCGGGTTTTTTAAAATATTTTTAATTCATTGAGAATGGTGAATTGTACATTTCAAAATATATGAATAAATATTATTGAATTAATTACTATTGGTTGAAAAATTTAGAAAATTGTTAAATACAAAAAACCATGTATTAAATATTAATTCACTTTTTAAATATATGTGAAAAGTCTACAAAATAGAGAATATTATATAAAGTTAATTTGTGTGTGTTTTGTGATGCAAATTGCAAAGTTAGGTTCACGTGAAGATTGAGATGTTTCCCACTTATGCCGACCCACTTCCTCACGCCTCCATATGCTTACTCACATTCACGGGTGTGCTTAATTATGCTTATCTTAATTACCTTTTTTCAGTTTTATATATACATTTATGATTTGTGTTTCTTTTTCTCTTGGTAAAGTATTAAATTTTAATCTCTAATCAAATCTTTGCAAATTAGCAGCCAAATGATCACATCCAGTCAGCATTCATACTTTTTTGTAAAAAATATTTTCAAACTTTATTGATTAGAGTAAATTGCAATGTTATATATTGGGTCTAATACTACAATTCTTAATAATTCGATCCAAGTTTGCATTTTGAGCATTGGTTTTAGGAGAAGAGTGTGTTACGTCGAACCCTAGTTTGCATTTTGACCACAATTTATATAAATACACAAAATGTTTTTTAAATTCAAAAAGCATATTTGTACAAACACATGATCACACAAATTCATTCAAATTTCTTCCCAAATCATCCCTTTTCAATCATCTCACTTAAAAGCCTGTCTCACAAAAAAACACACACATAAATCAATAGATAAAAATAAGAAATTAAAAAAAAAAGGTATACTATTGATTTATCGGCTTAAAAAAGGTTGGCTATGTTGGCAGTGATGGGAGTATATGATTAAGAAACATTAACTTACAGCGAAGATAGTGGCGTGACCAGGATCAGCAAGATGTGCAAAAAGGTTATCAATAGGACCAGTCCCTGTGTAGATATGTTGGAACCAAGCTCCCATCACTGCCAACATAGCCAACCTACCATTCTTTATCTCTTTGGTCCTTAGCTCTTTGATCTTAGCCGGGCTTCCGGATCCCCAACCCAACGGGTCAAACCATAACCCACCCGGGTATCCAACATCCGTACCCGTTAACTTATTGTTTGGGAATACCGGGTCAGTGTTTACACTACCCGGCTTAATTATATCCGCCCATCTTCGCCCTTCCGCCCATCCGATTAAAATAAGCTCAACCACGAAAAGCGTGGTTTTGTCGGTGAAATATTCTTGTTCACCGGCCGTGTACCACGACGGTGTGTTGAGGATTCCGATCTTTGTTAAAAACTCCGGGATAAATATCCCGGCGGCACCTAACATTGCCCACCGGCAGTGAACTAGCTCCGCTTGTGCGTTCCATTTTAGACTGTCCGGGTCAGATGCTATCACATGACCACATTTTGTTTTGTTTTTTTTGTCAACGACCACATTTTGTTAGTAAAATTATTTTATAAGATAATAAAAAATAGGTTATAAAACTTACATAGACCAAGAGGATCAAAACCAAAGTCACCAGGGAGGCTACCGTCAAGCCACTCCGGAGGAGTGCTCCCTGGGAACCATATTGGTCTATCCGGATCTGCCGCAACGGCGCGAACCGATGTAGCCGATTTCGAAACAGCCGGTACACTCAGATTCTTCCTTAACCTAAGTTTCTTCCCACCCAAGAAACTACAAAATATATCATACAATATTTTATTTAATTAGCCTAAAATTTTAGTCACTACAATAACCTAGCTAGTACTTAAAGTCATATATTCTTAATCACTATATATTTTTTCACATCAATGGATCACTATCCTAAACTAGTAACTAAACTAAATATACAAAGATATATATATATATATATATATATATATGTATTCCATTAATTATATAAATAAAGCATAAAGATGTTAATTAACAAGAAGAGATCTAGAGTAAAACACGAGCTTACCTTGGAGAAGAAATGGCGGCGATGGCAGAAGAAGCACAAAGAGAAGCCATTGTTCTCGACGTTGTTGACTTTCTTCAAGAATTCAAAAGTGTTTTTTAAGAAGAATATTAAACGAAGGAATGATGTATAAAACACTATATAGCTCTTTTATGACAAAACTAGATTCTGCTTATCTGTTTATCTCTATGGATAACGCATCGAGTTTAACCATTGGTCAGTACGTATACACGTGGCAATTTCCTCCCACTATATCTTGGACTTGGATTCTCTATATATTACATTTTAATAATAGAGATAAATGAAGAAAACTTTTACTTAATATTCTAAGTGATTTAATTAAGGCCCATATTTATTTGGGCTTTTCAATTAATAAAAGAAAGGTTATGGGCCGATAAGAGAAAAAGCTATGGTTTCAACATTTGACACAATTTATTTATGTAACCTTTTTTTTTTTTTTTTGTTAAAGAAAATTATTTATTTATTTATTTATGTAACCTTCTGCAAAATAAATGCTTTTTACATCAAAAATTGATAATTCAAAAACATAGTGTTGTACCAAGGACAAAAATAAAATAACATGAAGTGGTACCATGTGAAGATTATGAGAAAGACAGGACGACATGTAAGACTATACCCACTATCAAAATTATTAGATTTTATGTGAAAATCGTTGTGCAATTTTTTAAAAAATCTTATTATAGCGAATCATACGTACGTTTCTGTCTTCTTTAAAAATCTAACCCTACTTTATAGGAAACAAAACAGTGAATGAAGTATACCTAAAAACCCACTTGTGACTACAAATCATTAGCGAACACGGATTTTGTTTTTTTTCTGTGACATTTAATTATTCACTACATAATTACTTTCTAATTTCAAATATGCGAGACTATTTAAATCACAATAACATATATATTTTATTGTACTTTACAAAAAAAAATTAAAAAACAAAGATAATATGAATGAATCTAATATTTCGCCAAACACATCATTCAAAATAAAAAATCTCTATTGGATCAAAATTATCGTATAAATTTAGCATATGAAAAAAAACAAGAAAGGGTCAATCAAAGTATATTCGTATAATAATGTATGGATGGGACCAAAGGAAAAAGATGGAGGGGAATTAAATAGTGACATTACACAAAGAGAAGAAGTGTGTTGTTTTGTTTGTGTGAAGAAGATGAAAGGCAATAGGGGCCATGTGACTGTCTCGGACTCATTATAACATTTTCTAAATCAACACTCCATTCTCCATACCTTCTTTCGTTTCCCCCTTATCGTTTTAGATACCCATTTTTTAATATATATATATATATATATATATTTCTTGGAACTATGGTAATTGACAAAATTGCATGTTCTTTGTTGTATAATATTACATTACAATATGTATGTTCCGTGACTTGTTTAGCTTCATGAAACTTTATTATACAAACTTTTTTGGTTTTTAGTTTCCAAATGTGACATTGTATAAAGATTACTCCCTCCTTTTTTTACAAAAAATTAACAAGTTCTTTAAAATGATTTTATAACATCATTTATTATTGTTTATTATGATTGATAAAATAGGAATTCACAAAACTAGTGCCTTTCAACTCCTCCTTCACAAAACTATATCTAATTTAAATTTTTTACATATTTACACCCTTTCAAAATTTTAAAAGCTTGATTTACCTTTTGAAAAATTACCAAAATTAATTTTTTTCGTTTGGATTCGCTAATTAGTGTTTAGGGTATAGTATTAAGGGGGTAGGATTGTGTGGGTAGGGTTTATTTGAATTTAATTTTGAGTGTTTATGTGTAGTTTTGTGAAGTATTTTTGAAATTGTGTAGTTTTGTGAAATGTAATTCAAATGGTTTAGTTTTATAATTCTTTCTTGATAAAATATATACGCGATAAATCATAAAAGTATAAAATAAGGATATAATCTTATATAATAAGATTGAATGTTTTTGTAACTTTCACTCTCAAGGCAACAAGTGTCACATTCATTTGTTGACATGTGTCTTTTATTAATTGATAAATGCAAAAAAATCTTATGTTTCTTTTAATTTAATGCATATGATTCACATGAGTTTCATAATTTTTTTATTTTATTTTATATATAATTTTAAGAGAAATTCACAAAATTACACCCTTTCAACCATCCCTTCACAAAACTACACCTAATTCAATATTTTAACTTATTTACACCCTTTTAAAATTTTAAAAGCTTGATTTGCCCTTTAAAAAATTACCAAAATTAAAATCTTTTCATTTGGGTTCGCTAATTAGTGTTTAGGGTATAGTATTAATGGGGTAGGATTGTGTGGGTAGGGTTTATTTGGATTTAATTTTGAGTGTTTAGGTGTAGTTTTGTGAAGTAATTTTGAAATGGTGTAGTTTTGTGAAATGTAATTCAAATGGTGTAGTTTTGTAATTCTCCCTAATTTTAATCCATCTTTACTAAAAGTTTCATTTTAACTCTTTCAAAAAAAATGTTAACTTATTTTTTATGTTTCTTTTACTTTGCTACAAATGATTTACATGATTTTCATATAATATTGTTTTTAGATTTTAGATTTAAATATTGCAATCAATATATCCTATATTTTTGTAACTTACTATAATTGTCATAATTGTATTTATATTATGTGTTAAAAATAAATTAAATAATACGACCTGAAAATCATAATTTTAAAACTCCGGTAATTAGTTTCCGTTGAAACAAATAAACAATAATTTATTTATAAACAAACTAAAAAAACAAGAAATAACTTTTATATTATAAATACTATTATTATGAATAAATGACACCATCATCACTACATATATTTTATTTTGGTCAAAGTGATATAATTCTCATGTAATGTAAATGAGAATTAAATTTGGTCAAACAAAATAATAATTCTAATAATAAAGAGTTAAATTTTGGTCAAATAAAACTTTTCTTCTTAAATATAATTAATAATTAATTTTATTACTCAATTGTGTAACCACCAAATTTTACATAAATATATATGTTAAATGTGAGTAATGGTGATGTTATGGATTACATAGTGAAACCAAAGACTCTCCATCCTCCTCTTCTATATAAAGAGAAAATATTTAACATCACTTTATGAACAAATAACACCAACATCATTACATATATTTTATTTTGGTCAAAGTGATATAATTCTCATGTGATGAAAAATTAAATTTGGTCCAAGAATAATAAATCTAACAATAAAAAGAGTTAAAATTTGGTCAAGCAAAACTTTTCTTCAAATAATTGATTTTATCAATCAATTGTCTAACTACCAAATTTGACTGAAAATACGTTATAGATGAATAATAGTGGTATTATGGACTAGATGATAAAAACGTTTGTATTCTCCTCTCCATTCTCATCTCCTATATAAGAGAAAATATTCAACATCTTGTATATACCATTTTCATATATTTTCTATCTATTCTCTTATTTTTTTTCTTCATTGTGTTTCACACAACACAAATATAAGGTTTACAAGCTTATGCTTTCAAGTGATACGAGGTTCTATATTAGAATTCCGAACGTCATGAAATTTTAAGAATTAAGGAAAGAAGTTTATACAAGCTCACTTTATTTTCTAATATTTTTATTCACAAATAATCAGGTTGCCCAAGTTGCGAAAATAATGTTCATACAAAACTTTTTATGTAGATGTAATATTAAGTAGTAAAATATTTTTTAACTATAAATTCAACTAAATGCTATCAACTGAAAACTAATACGCATTTTAATTTAAATTATACCGCAAAGCACGGGTCACAACACTAGTAGGAAAATATGTGTGAATGATTCTAGAAACTCATACATTTTAAAACTTTTTTTTTAGAAAATCCTACATTAAAAACGGAGGGAGTATATGTGATATCATATAAGCAAAATAACATAATATTTTAAGCAATGTATGTAATTAAACACTTGATTTCAAAATAAAGTTTTTAATTATAATTTAACATATTTAATTTTCTTGTAATTTTTCTACAAAAAATGACATTATCAATGTTGAAAGATGAGGAGAAAGAGACAATGAACCATTGCCGGTTGGTGAAAGGATCATTACCACCGACGACTTGTCTCCTCTCTATATCTCCGGCCCACAATTTATATTTAATTTTTTGGTCTTTTTTAATTTTACTTTAATGTAATTATATAACTATATATATATATATATATATATATTATAGAGGAATTCACAAATCTACACCCTTTCAACCCCTTCTTCACAAAACTACTCCTAATTTAATATTTTCACATATTTACACCCTTTCAAAATTTTAAAAGTTTGATTTAACCTTTAAAAAATTACCAAAATTAAAAAAATTTCATTTGGTTCATTAATTAGTGTTTAGTGTATAGTATTAAGGGGGTAGGATTATTTGGGTAGAGTTTATTTGAATTTAATTTTAAGTGTTTAGGTGTAGTTTTGTGAAGTATTTTGGAAATGGTGTAGTTTTGTGAAATGTAATTCAAAAGGTGTAGTTTTGTGATTCTCCCTATATTATATCGTTTTCAAAATAGATGGGAGGGGTATAGATAAGATTGATTGATTCTTCTTTATTAATCATCATTTTCTTATTCCCTCTCTTTTTATTTTAAGCCTTCATGGCCCCATATACATACATCCTTCTTTCGACCATTTCTTTCTTTTACTTTCTTCATTTTTAACTCTTGCTTTTGTCATGTTTTACTCTCATTATGTAATTATTATCTTTATCTCTAATATATTAGTAATCTGAAAATACTTGAAAAAAACAAATGCAAGTTTAAGGAAGATGCCAACATACAATTAATTACACACTTTAAGAAACAAAAAAACATTCAATTTACACACGATGCATGTCTAAAATTTTCATATACCAAATAAAGATATGATTAGTTACTTATTACATAGCTTAACATATATAGAGAGAGAGTTACATTTTCAGTAAATGCTAAATAGAGACTTATCATAACTATTTTTGACGTGTGATTCACGTAATATATGCCCTAGCCATTTGATTTTATTAATTTACTGGATTAATTAGTTAGCTACCTATCATTATCAAATTACTGTCATTTGTTTCTAAATTATTTTAAAAAAGTTATAAAAATATAACGATTAATTATTAATTTATTTTTATTATATGTCCTGATATTAAAATTTAAAACCCTAGACGCAAAAATAAATTATACTCATATTTCATTTATGAAAGTTAATTATTCCATCCACATCAATATCTCCCATCAACCGCACGTACCACGTGTGCCGATCATCGTGCAACTTGCAGATGTTTTAATTACAGTAGACACGCACGCAATAATTTAAATCTCACCGACCAATCACAGTTCCGTTTCTTGCTTTCTCACGTAACAAACGTCACAGCCAGTTAACTCTATCATAACAAAAAAATCTACCTTACGTGACACGACGTCGTCTTACACGGATCTTTATGTAAAATCTTATTTCCTTCTTCTTCTCCTTCTCCTTCCTCACCTGCTCTATAAATGAAACTCTCTCTCTCTCTGTATATTAAAAGAAATCAACTTTATTATTAAAATCACACAAACAAAAAAAAAAGAAATAAAAATCACTCACTAATTCACTCTCTCTCTTCTCTTCTTTCTCTCTCTCTCTCTCTAAATCAATGGGCTTTCCCGTAGGCTACACAGAGGTTTTTCTACCGAAGCTATTCGTACAAACTCTAACGATTCTGGGTTTCATAAGAACACTCGTCTTCTCGATATTCCGCTTCATGGGTCTCTCAGATTTCCTCGAAATGGATCAAAACTGGCCCGATTACACATCGTACCCGACCCGAATACCCGAGATCCGATCACCTTTCTCCGCCCTATTGATCCGAGAGATCTTGCCGGTAATCAAATTCGAAGAGATAACAAACTCATCAGGCGGCGGAGAAGACACGCCGGAAAACTGCGCCGTGTGTCTATACGAATTCGAAGGAGAGCAAGAGATACGGTGGCTGAGAAATTGCAAGCACGTGTTTCACAGGGGCTGTGTGGACCGTTGGATGGATCATGATCAGAAGACGTGTCCGCTTTGTAGAACACCGTTCGTGCCTGATGATATGCAACAAGAGTTTAATCAACGCCTTTGGGCTGCTTCTGGTCTTCATGATTTTCACACTGAGTTATAATACAGAGATACCTTTCCTTTTCTTTTTCTTTTTTTTTGTGCCCTTTTCTTTTTTTGGTTTTTAATTTTTTATCTACTTTTTAATTTTGCTTTTTTTCACCCTAGCTAACAGTAGATTTTGCCACGCTTTTTTATGTGTTTTGTGTACATAATCACATATGAATGAAATGAGCAATAAATATTAATTACCACAATACAAAACCTAGTTTTATTTATTTTGTCAAAAAGAAATATCCAACATATATACCAGAATCGAATCTAAAAAAAAGACTGAAATCTAAAACATATCTCAACTCCAGATTTAAAATCATAGCCTCTCTCATTTTTGTTAACACAGCAAGGGGATTAATTTTAGAGTGAAAGTGATGACCTTAAATTACCATTTATAGTAACTTATGGTGTTTTAGTTTAATTATGAGAGTTATGAACATATTGATATATTTTTAAACCGGGAGTAGTTAAGATCTTGTCAGTACTTGTCTCTGACCAGTGACCAGCGAACAATGACCACATTTTTGTTATTTTTTCATTACAATGGTTAAATTATAGATTTTAAAGTTGAGTCATACCCTTAGAGCATGTGCATTGGTGTTTCTTAAATAGATCTTAGCAGGTGGGATCCCTTAAATAGTTAAGATCTGGATTTTATATTTCCTATTTAAGATCCGGATCTTAACTATTTAGTGGGCCCTTTGGATACGTGGCGAACTATGATTGATGCGTTTTTAATTATTTTATTTTTGTTTTATTTTAAACTAATTGTTCATGGATCCCAATGAATAGTTAAGAAATTTTGAAGGTTTCTCTGTTAAGAAATTTTGAGGATTTCTCTGTTGGACATGATCTTATATCTTTTTGATATAAACCAAAAGGATATAAGTTCAATGGATGGTGGTAATGCGTAAACACCGAATCTGGTAACATGCTTTGTCTGCATATCTATCAGTCAATTTCAGACGTGAAATTTAATAATTTAATAATTTCCTTTCATTACAAACACACAGTTAAAATATAAAAAATCTTGAAATCCGAACACTTGTGAGTTTTTAAATATTGATTCTAGTTAATGAATTTGCCGTTTAAACCAATTCGTACGGAGTCCAAATCTTAATGAAACTCTTAATTTAAAAAATCTAATCCACAAAATAATAATTGCTTATGCTACTATTTATTTGTAGTAAGTGTAGAGAAAGAGTACTTATTATATAATTGAAGTGGGTAGGTTAAAATAGAGGGAAAGTGGGCATTTACTATTTAGGTAATGATTGACATCATGACTATTACCAATCACCATCATCTCTCTATAAATAATCTAGTAATTCACCCCTCAAAAGTAGTTATAATGTTGTAATTTTAGAGGTTTATACGTAGATATTGAGAGTTTAGAAGGATTGTATAACTATTCTTCAAGGTTAAAAATGTCCTGAACCCATCTATCTATCTATCAATGAGTAACAACGATGTAATACTGGAGTAATTAAATTACATGGTCCAATATATGTGAGATATCCATACTATTCTAGATAAGGATATTTTACTATATATGGGGCCTATGAACTGGGTAACAAGTCCATACACTCAAGCTTGTCTCTACACCATCTTTAAAACTTTTTAAAAGACATGTTTGCATTGGAGTTTTGGTTAATTATACCATCTTTTTTCCCCCCATTAAAACCATGAATAAACTTTGTAATAAAAAAAAAACCCATAAATAAACTAATTAGCCAGCCCTCTAATGCATCACCATGCTTTCACTTCACCGAGCTGCAAAAGTTAAAGAAAGGAAGATTCAAGCATATATATGAGTTTTTACCAAATCTCAAACTATATATATATATCATGTCAATAGTGAGTAAGAGAGTGATGTTACTTGTATATGAAGGTAGCGATCCCCAAGAGTATGCATAAGAGTATGATGTCTATGCATAAGTTGCGGCTTGTTCTCGACTGAAAATCAACAAATAGAAATCTATAAGCCTAAAGTAGTACTATATTATCGATCGAGTTTGGATTCGATTTCGAATTTTCAAAACTTAGTTGTGGATAGATTTTTTATATTGTTGAGTTAATTAATTATTTTTTTTGACAATGTTGAGTTAATTAAATAAAGTTGACTAGTAAGTACATTGTTGTTATGAAAACAAACCGAGCATGACATCCTGTCAATTAATTTTGATCGTTAGAGTTGTTATCTTCAATTCGTATTCTTGTCGCAATGTATTCACATGGCCAATTTTTTTTTTAAATTGATTTATCAATAAATTTTATTTTCTTTTGTTTTTTTAACCTATCCACAACTCAAAACTGTTTAGTTTCTTTCCATTAAACTTTTGTTTTTCACTTTTTTTTTGCAACGGCTTAGTTTGATTTTTATATGCTTATATTTTAATTTTGAACATTTTGATCTTTTAGTATAAGACCCTATATTATAAGATCTTTTGACATACTCATGTCTCAGTTATAAAAAGAAACATAGGTATAGTGTTAGAACTTAGAACAAGAAAATCATTTAAAATTTTATTTATTTGTACTTAGTTCGAACATCATACATGAACATAATTATTCTTCCAATATTCAAACATATAAAATACTCAATGAAACAAACATACACTTATGAACACAACCAATGACACTTTTTTCTTGATGGGTTGTTTCACAATGTTTTGCTCCCAATATAAAATAGCTTTTCTTTCACCAAACCAAACCAAAATCAATCCACAGAGACTGGCTTCATCTCTTCTGCTTCTTTCCTCAGCTCATCAAACAGGACAGAAGACAGATATCTCTCTCCAAAGCTCGCATGAATCGTCTGATTTTAACAAAACTGTCTGATTAGACACTATAACTCATAGATCAAAACCCCCAAAATAACATTGTCTTTCCCTCTCTTACCACAATAAGTTTGCCTTTGTTCTCTGGCATTTTCGCGAGTCTAATCGCTGCCACGGTGTTAGCTCCTGACGATATTCCAACCTACAAGTTATGTTTCCACTGTTTAGAATCAGAAAACAAAGGAGACAACCCAATAGAAAGTTATCTCATATATTGATTCTCCAAAACAAAACTTACCATGAGACCTTCTTTCAATGCCAATTCTCTAGCCATCTTTATAGCATCCTCACTACTAACCTGAAGTTACTCTCTCAAAACATAAGTATTCAAATGTTGGTAGAACACAAAAAGATGGAAGCTTTAGCCTTTTTTGAGCACTATATACATTACCTCTAGAACACTCTCCATAACATCCATATCTAAGATATCAGGTTTAAATCCAACCCCATTGCCTGTGATAGCATGTGGACCTAACTCAAAGTTCAACACTCTTAACATCAGTAACCGCAAAAAACACAGATCTGTTAAATGTGTAAAGATCTTATAAATTTTCTCTGTTTCACCTGGCTTGCCACCATTGAGTATGTTGCTTTCTGCAGGCTCAACTCCATATATCTATACCACATACACAAGACATTACTCATCAAAAGCAATCTCTTTTTTTTCCGATATTCGACTAGATATCTTCAGAAGTTATTAAATTCAAGCACCTTGACATTGGGGTTTTTAGATTTAAGGTATTGGCCAACACCAGAGACTGTGCCTCCACTGCCAATACCCATCACGAAAATATCAACATTACCAAGTGTATCTTCCCAAATCTCAGGACCAGTTGTATCATAATGAATCTGCATCATCAAGACACCAAACCATCATCATCATCATCTCTAAGTTCAACAATGTAGAACACAAAACATCGGATTTTTTCAAACTCTAAAGGCACCTGAGTATTTGCAGGATTAGCAAACTGTTGCAACATATGAGCATCAGGAGTGTTCTCAAGTAGATCATAAGCTTTCTTAACGGTTCCACCCATTCCTTTAGCTGGATCAGTGAGGACAAGCTCTGCACCGAAAGATAGCATAGTCACTCTCCTCTCCAAGCTAGTGTAAGAAGGCATTGTCATTATGATTCTATACCCTTTCATAGCCGCCATGAAAGCCAAACTTATCCCCATGTTCCCTGAAGTTGGCTCTATCAATGTTGTCTGAACACATAAACCATCAATTCAATGTGTAAGAAACTATAAATCACAGTTAATTCAGAGATTAAAGATGATTACTTTGCCAGGAGTGATAAGGTTTCTCTTCTCTGCATCAACAACCATGGCTAAAGCTGGTCTATAGACAACAACAAAATCAACACTTTACTAGTTAAAGTTTTGATTTTTAAAGATTTGAGATTTGTAGAGGAGGAACGTAACCTGTCTTTGACGCTACAAGTAGGCTGAAAATGCTCTTGCTTTGCTGCTATATAAGCTTCACATCCTTCAGTGACTTTGTTGAGAAACACAAGAGGTGTTCTTCCAATAAGCTTACAACCAAAAATGGGTTTTGATTAATTCGATATCAGAAGAAAAAGAAAGGCAAGAACTTTGTTAAAACCCAGATTGGGTTTTTTTGTAAAAAGTTTTGATTTTTATTGTAATTTTTTACCAGAGAAGCGTCGCGTTTGGCGTTAGTGGCGGGGAAATCTTTGGGGAGATTTCTGAGTCTTTCGGCGAATGAAGAAGAAGAAGAAGACCCATCGGTGGAGAAGAGCTTCCTTGTGGTGTGACTAATACGAAGGATTGTTTCTCTCTTCATCAACATCCTTGAAACAGAAGCCATTGGTGAGTACTGAACAGAGCAGATGAAACAAAGAGAGAGAGAAGAGAGAGAGAGAGAGAGAGAGGAGAGTTGTGCAAAATTTATATAAAAGTATTTGTTGTTATAAGAAGGAAGAAAGAGAAGTTAAAGGTGGAGAAGAGAAGGGAGAGAGAGCAGACAATCATATAATTAAAGGGATGGCTCTTTGAGTCTATAAGGAAGAAAACAAATACATTGAGAAGTTGCCTCTGTTCAATTCATGCATCTTCCTTTAGTGGTCGACAAATATAAATAAATTAAATGTGTCTTCTTTTTTACTTTTGATGCGTTATCTTTTTATTTTTGTTAGACAATGCAATGATTTTTATTTTGCTTTTTTCCTACATTTTTTTCAAATCACTATCAAGTTGTATAACTTTATAGCAAATTAAATTACTACTTTTTCGTAATTATTAATCAACATTATAATTAAAACAAGTTGATCTTTGGGAAACGAATAAAAATCATACATATAATGAGGGAGTTTTTCCTCTCACCACAAGAAGCCACATCATCACCATTAAAACAAAACAATTAAAATAAATTATTTAATACAACTATATATATTTTTTCTTATGACAACTTTAATACAACTATTTTTTATGACAACATTAATACACTCATTTAATACTAATAAAATTCAAATAAAACCCCAAAAAATATAAACAACTTCACTAAAATATTTTTGATAAAATCCATTAACATTAATAAAATCCGAAAAAATATTTAATGTAATTTTTAACATTTATAAAATATATATATATATATACATCTTACAATTCATATGATCACAATCAATATTTAAAAAACAAATTCAAATAAATATAAGTGAATTGTGTATATCTATATTATTAATTGGGAATAACTTTTACAGAGAAACCCTTCAAATCATCTTCAACTTCAGGTTCCTTGACCAAAACTTTGTCAAAGTATTATTTACTCTCTTTTTATTAGTTTTTCTAATAATGATGAATTTTTCTTACACAACTATTTTTTTGACAACAGTAATACAATCATTTAATACTAATAAAATTCAAATAAAACCCCAAAAAATATAAACAACATCGCTGAAATATTTTTGATAAAACTCATTAACGTTAATAAAATCCGAAAAAGAAATATTTAATGTAATTTTCAACATTTATAAAATATATATATATATAGATACATATATCAATTTTAAATAACTACTAAAACTAATCATAAATAAATCTTACAAACGGTATAAACAAAAAAAACAAGAAAACTAGAAACATATTACAATTCATATGGTCACAATCAATATTTAAAAAAACACATTAAAATAAATTTAAGTGAATTGTGTATATCTATATTATTAATTGGGAAAAACTTTTCTAGAGAAACCCTTCAAATCATCTTCAACTTAAGGGCCCTTAACCAAAATTATGTCAAAGTATTTTCTACTCTTTTTTTATTAGCTTTTCTAATAATGATGAATTTTTCTAACTTTATACATTTAACTGAAATGAAATTCAAAAAAATATTTCATAAGTAATTTTTCAACTTATCATGGTTTATAATTCTTATTAACAATTATGTAAATATAGAATTTATGATACTAAAGTTACAAATATTTAGTTTTAGTTTTAGTTAGTAATAACTAAATTCAAAATAATTATTTAAAGAAAAACTAAGTCCATCACAAATTATTAGGTCTTTATCGAAATTGACGACAATCATTAATATATCGTGTCGTTGTTTACTTGTCTTTGTGGGATGATGTAGCGTCTGTTTTTAGGGGCATCTTCAAGTCGGGTGATAAGACACAATCTGTCATGTTTGTCACCACTGTTAATCCCGAACTTTTTGGAGGTAAAGTTTTGAAATTTGTATAAACTTTAATTGGTTCTATGAGCATCATTGGTTTCTCTAATAAGTTTCTCTAATAAGTTGTTGTTCAGTGTTAACTCAAACATTCTTTATATTTGATATAAGTAAGAAAAGATGAGCAAGTGTGTGTTATTTATCACTAACATGATCATCATTCTTCATCTAAGTATCAAACTAAACCGAATGTATCTTCCTTTGATATTTTTGGTCTTCCTTGCCATGAAATGTGCTATTATCTTAATAGTCGTTGTTTGGCTTTGCTTTGTTTACTTTTATCTTCATTTTCTTAAGCCTCATATCTCAGGTGACTAAAACTTTGAACCCACCATGAAGTCAAGTATGTGCTCTTGCGTCTCTTTTTGTTTTTTTAATGACAACGCTTTTTTTCTTTAAGGCATTCAGTTTGTTCTATGTTTCCTGTTTTTTCTTCACATATGCAAATAAAAACGTATTCACTCTTCAGGGTGCATAGGTTTCTCAATCTATATTTATGAACAAGTTTCACTTTAAGATTTTATAACAATTATTCAAACTTAAAAAAAAAACTATCACCCTATATGTTCACCAGTTTAATTTTTCATCTATAGTATTAGGAACTATCACAATTTAACATGCCTCTTATAAATGGAATGCAAATATAAAATACATCCACTGTTAGCATTTGATATCAGCCATTTTCGTCGTCACAACACTGCACACTCCTACTTCAACTCATAATCTTTCTCATCGATTCAGCATTAGTTAAATATCTGTTATCATATTCAAAATACACATACGTCCCCGCGGCTTCGCCCCTAGTATTAAATAGGCGTTAAGTAAATGGTCACTTGTCAGAGTTCCACTCAATTTCGTCATCTTTCACTGACTAAAATGATGCGATTAACAGGCAAATTATGTATAATTTTTGAACACTAAAAATGGACCCATCCATTATAATAAAAAAGAATGTGTGAAATGTTTTTTCGATTATATATAACAAGTAACGCCTAACATATCCATTATCGACCATTAATGTAGTGACATGTGTCCTTTTCAATCAGTACATGATTTTTAGCCACCCAAATATTCCCGTTAAGTCACTGTCCCATCGCTACCGTTATTTTCTATTTTTTACATATCAACATCAATATACCTTTTTTTTTTTAATATAAACATCAATATATTCATTTAATTATAGGATAATTGTAAAATATGGACACAGAGGACCTCATAATTAGGTCCCTAAAAATTGGTATTATTTGGCATACTATTCATAGGCCTGGGCAATCGGGTACCCAACCGGGTTTCGGATCCACCCAATCGGGTTTCGGGTTTCGGTGTAAGACAACATGATCCCAATCAGTATATTTCAAAAAATTCGGTTCGGTTCGGTTCGAGCTATTCGGGTTCGGGTCGGTTTTGTACTTCAATCAAAGATCCGATTAATACCGAATTACTTTTCGGTTATCAACTGGTTCGGTTAATTTTGTAACCGAAGTACTAAAAGAACCGAATAAATACTCGAAATAACCGAACAAATGGTAATCTAACAATCAAAATTAAAATTGAAATGAAAAATCCGATAAGATAAATGCATAGATAGAAAGCATAACAAACATTTAACAAATCGAAAACTATAATAGATCCAATACAAAGCTTAACAACCGAAAGAAAACATAACAAATCGCTTCTACGATTCGAATTTCAACATCATTCTCTTCGTGTGGAGTAATGACGTCTTCGTGATCATCTTGAAACGATGAAGAACCCATATGAACATAAGAAGAAACAAAGATACAAGAGACTAACATTAGCTAACTAAAATAAGAACATATTTAAGCATATAACATCGGAAAACAAAGAGAGACGAATAATATCATATTCCAAATTAAATACAAAATATTTTAGACAACAATCTCACAAACCAGCTTAAAAAAACAAGTTTAAAAATAAGCTAAACATGCACGAATCTATCACAAAATTACATAATCTATCACAAAATTATACATATCGACTAAGTCCTTATATCAACATCATATTAACAATTAATTCAATTCCACAATTTCAGAAACATGGACTTACTTGTGAGTGAGTTGCAGAGGTTTGCGAAGGATGAGAGTATGGACTTGAAATTGATGGAGGGCTTAGAGTTATGGCTCCTAACATTAAGAATTAGGGGTTTATAAAGAGCTCCAAAATAATGATTCTCGAAATCGAAAAAGGTAGAAGTCGAATCGAAAAGTGACTTGATAATCGAGCAAGCGTGGTCGTGGAGGAGAAGACAGGAAAAGGTGAAAAAGCTCAAACGGCGTAACAATAATCCCTAATAGAAAAGGATAATGGGCCATAATAATGCTCGATAATGGGCCGTCCGTATAATGGGACCCAAATGGATCTCGGTTTACCCGATCCGAACCGAAACCCATATTACCCTAAGAGCTAAACCCAATCGGATATTTAGCAAGATCCGATACCGTACCGATACCGCTTTTATCGGTTCGTAACCGGTTCGGTTCTTCGGTACCGGATTTTATGCCCAGCCCTAACTATTCACATGAGATCTTACCGTTTTACCCCTATACTTATGCTATGCGGTTTGATTTTTAAAATTAAAAATACCGACACAATCCTTTATCCTTATCTCTCTTCCAAAAGTGAATAATAAAGACGTTTCTCTCTCATCCCATTTCTCTTTTGTAATCAATGGTTTCTTCCATATTTTCATTCTTTGTCTATGTAATCATCTCCTCTCATCTTCATCTCAATTTTACGGCTCCCATCGTAAAGATCGAAAAAGAAAACGACGACGTAAATGTAGTTTAGAAGATGGGCGTACGATAACCAATAGGTATGGCCTTTACCTTGTGTAGTTGCTTATTTTCGTTTATTTTTTTCCATTATCATAGTTTCACTATATATTTCTCACATAGTCTCAAAATTTTCTCATGCATTTGATCATTCTTATCAATTTTAGTGGTCTATGTATTCGCATGAACCCTAATAGATATTTGGGGGTTTTATTGTTAATGAATAAATACGATATTAGAGGTTTTGAGAACTCGTTTTGTTAGTTTCGTTTGTATTTTGTAATCAATTTCGATTTATGTTTATGACCATAACAAGAAATTGTATTTTGTAATTAGATTCTCATCAATTTACGTTTCCATGGTTTCGATGCCTTGTATCTTCTACTTATTTTTGTTGTGTTTGGTGTTTAGGTTTTGGATTCATTATGTAAATAGATGTCTTGTTAGCATCTCGGATGTTGGTGATGAAAATTTGTATCTTGTAAGGGTTGATTTCTGAATAACCACTAGATATTTTGTTACCTGATAACCCTAAACGATTTGGAGTTTACGATTCCCCGTTTGTTGCAATGATTTTGTAATTAGATTCTCATCAATTTCAGTTTCAATGGTTTTGATGCCTTGTGTCTCCTACTTATTTTTATTGTGTTTGTTGTTTAGATTTTGGATTGATTATATAGATATCTTGTTAGCCTCTCTGTTGTTGAAATTTTTTATCTTGTAAGTGTTGAATTTCCTACTAACCACTAGACATTTTGTTATCTGATAACCATTTTCTTCATTTTACCTGATAATTATGTTATCGTATATAATATATCGTATCCGATAACTGTCGCGTTAGTAATTTTCGATGCTAACAATCTTTGTATCCACAGATGATTGTACATGAACTTCCCAAGAGAATTATTGCTTATGATGAAGAGTTTATTGGTTATAGGTCAACGTGTATGGCTAATTTGGTCAAACAATCGTCTTTGTTCTTGAATCCCCCACCTAGGAATAATTTGTTTTCCTCATAGTCAGTATCGTATATTGTTATGTGTAGAGTTTTTGCATTTGTGTAAACAATCAATTAGAAACATGTGATATATGATTACGCTTAAGTTATACAAGATAAATTATTTGTTACGGGATAACATGTCTTACCTTCTTCAATAATCTATTTATGTACGACGAGAGATGCTCGACATAATGTCGGTACGTACTTATAAATAGATAAAACATATGTTTTACTTGCACTACATCTCTCGTTATTTTGAGATTTCAATTTTTAGTAAGATAAGTATTCTCATAGCGGATAATATTCATAAGATTTCAAACCAAAGTTTATGTTAGCGGATAATATACATAATACATAGTATAAGTATTTTGAATCTTATTGATATCTATTAATAATATTATTGTATATTTTAAATTGTAGCCATTAACTATTTTGTTATCTTAATTTGACGTTATTGAGCTTTTAACAAATTTATTTTGGCCGATAATTGCGTATGTTTGAAGAAATCGATTTGTGGATAGCTTCAATATGTGAATCTACAATGTTATTTTTATAAGAATTTTTGTCAAAAACCGTAAATTTATTCTCACCGTTTTGTACTAGTTATTTCCACATAACCTTACCAGTTACATTTTTGGTTAGCGGGTAATTTGAGGGATGTTTTGTATTCATTAGTCGTTAATGAATTGATTGATACAAAACTCCATATGCAACTAATGCAAGAGATAACTATTTTGCTACACGTTTGTGTGTTCATTACATTTTTTAACTTGATTATTAAATCGTGTTATCGTTTATATTGTATCTTACCATACAAGTAAGGTGAATAATTTGTCATGCTAACATTTTTTGTATTTTTAATAAGGTCAATCAATGTTTATCACACAAAGCGAAAAGTTACGGTTGGTCATTGATTTGTTCGACCCATTTGAGAGAGAATATATTATTTATTTCGAGTAAACCAAGATTTAATATCGTATTAACAATTACATTATAAAAACAAAAATATCGTATTAGCGGTAACAAAATTATTAACGCCACCAACTTTGTTAGCATTATTAAAAAGGTTATTCGTAACAATCATTATTCTTTCATGACAAGTTATTCACTATTTATATGTGAAGTTGTCATGTTAATGTTATCATGACAAGTTATTCAGTATGAAAGAACATTGTAGCAAAAACTCAATCATATTTTTTTGTTTATGAAAAAATCTAGTCATAATCTAACATTAATCTAACATAATCTAGCAAAAATTCACTCATAATTTCAACGAGTCAACTTTTATTTTTTTACGGTAACAAAATTATTAGCGCCACCAACTTGGTTAGCGCTAACTAAATTGTTATCGTTAATAATATTATTATTAGCGGATAAACATTATTAACGCCGAATTTAATAACTTCCCGCCCAAATCAGAGCATTTAATGCTTTAAAGTGGGGCATCATACCGACAATTTTTTTGTTTCTTACACTATATTGGGACATTAAATACGGTAGGGGTAAAAGCGTCCAACTATCTCTTTTGTGTTGTTCGAGCACTAAAGATTATGTCATATGTTGGCCAAAATTAATTTTCACAAGCATTACGGTTACCATAAATTTAATTGACCCTTAATTATATATAAAAACGCCACACTGGTTTTATATCATCTCATAATGGACCGTACAATGTCGATACGATATATTATTCATCCACGAACCGGCCCATTATATTTAAACGGGCCATACTTATAAGGGCTAAACATTTACCACATAAAGAGCCTTTACTTTTAATGGCGGGCCTGCCTTTTTATTCTGTCCTTACATTAAATATCCTCATTTAATGATTTTCTTTATTTTATTTTTTAACAATTATTAACTTTTGTTGACAAAAAAAAAACAATTAATAAATTTTTTTTTATTGGGTCAAAATCATAATTAATAACTTAACAAAAAAATAAAAAAATAAAAGAAGAACAGATTACAGTACAGGACATAAATAAAAGGTAGAGTTTCACCGACTCCATCAAAACAAACAACTAACCCTAACTTTGTATTTTTATGTGTTTTAACCATTCTCGAGCCATGAGCCATCACGGCTCGTACACGTGGCTTTAACCACTCCTCTCTTTTTTTTTTCTGCGCGAAGAAATTAACTTTTTATTAAAAAAAAATCCCAAAAATATCAGCTCCGTCTTTCTCTCTCTTATCCGCTCCTCTCTCTTTGTCTGTTCCTGCCGCCGCCGTCGCCGTTTCTCACCTCCGTCAGATTCAAATAGCTCCTCCTCCTCCTCCACCGTCGCCGTCGTCATTCATTTCCTTCTCCGGTTATAAGGTACGATATGATTGAATACTTCCTATTTCTATTTTTTCCCCAAATCGTGATTCGTATATCGCTACGCATCTGTGTTGTTTTGATTATGTAATTTGAATCTTCATGTTATCTTTATTCATATGGTCTATATTTTATATTTATGCTAATCTTATTTCAATCTTCTATTGTATCAATTTTATTTCGTCCTGTATGAAGAATATTTAATTCCAATTTAGCGGTCATTTGTTAGGGTTTTTGCCATTTTTTCGGAGTCACTTTGTGTAATTTGTATGTTAGTAAGGTTTCTAGGTGATTAGTGTAAAACAATATTGAGAAAAATTAATTTTTACATTTATGATTATTGGATTGACTTTATCAATCTTTTTGTTTCTTGTCTCTTACCAGTGTTTAAGTGTGAAGTTTCCTGAAATTGTTTGAGTGAGCTCAATGCTCATAAATCTGGAAACTTTTCAATTTTGGTGTGTTTTTCTCGGTTTCAAGTTGCAATTTTGAGAAGCTTCAAAAGTCAAGAAGATAGATACTTTGTGTGATAACATATTATCTCAAGGAGGGTACTAAACAAAGACTAGGATCAATGCTAGAAGGTGATATGCCCATCATCAAACCAGAGGTAAGCTTTTAGCTCTATTGTAATGGATATTTCGTTAACAAGGACCGATGATAGTTATCTCATGGATCAACTAGTATTTAGTCATGAGGGATACGGCGTTAGGGATTCAATTAATTAGTTATTTTGTGGAAACGCCCAAGTAAGGTTAGTTTTTGGATACAGACAAGTTAACAACCTACTATTATTGTTTGTGATTAGTCTTGAGTTTCCTCTGTATGAGTTCACATGACCTAGTTGACATCATATAACTATGGACCAAGACTAAATTATTGTTTCCGTGGCATTAAACCAGATGATGAAATCTTATATATGGCTTGAAACTGCTGATGGATCAATCCAACAAGTGGAACAAGAGGTTGCAATGTTCTGTCCGATGATATGTCAAGAAGTGCTACAAAAGGGTGTTGGATCTTCTAAGAACTATGCAATATCTCTTCCACAGCGAGTCAATCCAGCAATGTTAAGCTTGATATTTGATTATTGTAGATTTCATCAAGTACCTGGACGTTCAAATAAGGTATACTCGAGGTCTTTAAGATGAAAACAGATGGTGACATTGTGATAATAGTACGCTATTTTTTCATAGAGTTCTCTATTATTCTTTAGGAACGTAAAATTTATGATGAAAAATTCATCCGGATGGATACAAAAAGGCTTTGTGAGTTGACGTCAGCCGCTGACAGTTTGCAGTTAAAACCTTTGGTTGATCTAACTAGTCGTGCACTTGCACGAATTATTGAGGGAAAAACACCCGAGGAGATACGCGAAATATTTCATTTGCCCGATGACCTTACTGAGGTATGTAGTGCTCGTTATTCATCTCTTTAAGGATGTTTCCATCATGCCCATATGCTTCTTTATTTTAGCTTATTTGGTTTTTGTTACAATTTTTCAGGAGGAGAAATTAGAGCCTCTGAAAAATACAATGGATGATCCTCGTATTCGACTGTTGAATAGATTGTATGCAAAGAAAAGAAAGGAATTGAAAGAAAGAGAGAAACTTAAGGTGAGTTTTAGCATTTTTCTTGTTATTAGTTTAGGAACATGGCTTGTAAGATTGAACTTCTACACTAGTTTTATACTATATGGCTATTTCATGTCCCAGAGTATAGAGGTTGAAGAACTTGTCGACGAGCGTTCTGTGGATGACCTTTTATCGTTTATTAATGGCAAAGGTACTTTTCTTTAAGTTTATTCTATTTACTTATCTTCATATCTCTCATTTATATCATGGTCTTCTTCTTTTTCCTGCTCCGAGTTGTCTAATTCCATATCAAAGAAACCACACATTGGTTCATGTATCGGTGTACTTTGATGTTTACATGTAACTACATTATTTCTACAGATGCTCTATTTTAAAGGTAAGGAAAATTATGTTTCGCAGATCCCAAGGTGGCCAAGACTTCCAAGAACAAAAAGAAGAACAAGAAAAGGAAGGAGCATAGGAATGGCATATCAAACATAAAAAGCGAAGCGTCCAAGAAGGTTTTAACTAGTTTCTCTCCGATTGCTTGTTCCTGGTTAGTAGTAATCAAGTTGTGTAATGTGTTCCTTGTGCTTAGGATTCACATAATCTTCATTCCAAACAACAAAGTGGTGGTGGGATCGTTGATGAGACAGTCTCCGACTTGGGAGAGGTATCTAACTTACTTAGTATGGAAGATGAAACTTTTACATCTAAGGCTGAGTATGAAGATGATGAAATTGATCCAGCTTTGCAGGAAATACTTGATAGGTAAGTATCACCTAGTTAATTTCAGCTATTGCCAGGATTAACATATCATGTGAAACAATTACTATATCTAAGACCTACATCAGGTTGCGTAGCCAATTAGTGCAGTAAATAATAACCGGTGAACCTCATATTATTACAGAGAAGTAGAGGATTTTGCTCGGAGATTGAACTCTAGTTGGGTTTTATCGGTAGGACAAGAAAGGCAGACTGTGCACTTTTGCATAAACGAGAATGGGAGTACAAGGCGATTTACAGGTACACAATAACCCTTTCTCCAATTCAATAGTTGCATTTAGTGTATCATAAGCCCACTTTTAAGACCTATACATACTTATGGGATATGGTTTGGTTTGCCTCTGTTTTGATTTTGTAAGGTTCAGCTACAGAACACAAATGAAACTGAATAAGCTAGGCTTACGGCTTAAACAATTTTGGTGAGATCTCCCACACATATAGAATGTAAGCTATTTAGAGAAAGTGGTCACCGATGGTTGATGTTTGTTCTGTTTTCTGTTTTTGCTTTTCGACAATCTAATTTATTTCTTTCTTCTCCGTTAATCCGAGAGTTAGGATGCAGTTTTGTTTTTCCTGTTAGTAATCAAACCTTTTGTATACTACTTTGTATTCAAAAGTTGGTGAAATCAATTAGTTTGGAGGGCTTATTTGTTGGACATCTTTCTTTATTTTCTAAAAAATTTCAAGAATAATATGAAAAAGTTGTTTCTATTTTCTTTTAGCATCACAAGATGAGAAGAAAAGATCTCAAAGTAGCTTCACTTTACACAGATGGTTTTTTTGAAAATATTAGATACATGTGTATATTTACAGATGTGATCAAGATCTTTGCAACTTTATGTTTGTTTCTTCTTCTTTTATCTTCCTCTGTAGTTGTTTTAGTGATGGGGGTCACTCACACTGCTTATGGTTATGGATGGCATGCTTATGCCAGAGTTTTGTTGAGTTGATCAGTAAGGTTATCATGCCAAGCCCCATCCCGGTGCACTGATGGATTCAACACCGTAAAAGCAATTCATGAGCAAAGTGACAAGCTAAAGAAAGAAAGATGACTATTCAAGATCTCAGAGCTTACAGGTAAAGAGGGAGGAGATGAATGGTTTGAGTTCTCATCTGTTAGAGCCGATGAAGCCTCGGATCCTCCATAGTATGACAATGTACCTGCAGACCGAGAAGAGCTGGTTCGTGATGTTCTCTCCTCTTCCTCCTCCTCTTCGCTTTTCTCCTTTGAACTCCTACTCTGCATATCTGAACCTGAGCTATTTTGTGAAGACACAAGCCTTCGAAAGTCAGATAACAGCGATGAGAGAGCTCGGACTTCATCCATTCTAGCTTCCCTACATTGATTACTCAAAGACAGGAGTCAATAAAACATCATCTGGTGTTTCTTTACAGGTATAGAGACAGAAGATTCTTGGCTTGAACCTTGTATGAATGAGATGTCCTTTGCAGATAAACCGGATATGACAAGTAGCCAATGCGTGTTGGCAGATGAAGATAGCTTTCTTCGACCTTAAATCCTCCATCTTCCTGCAAATTTGATCACCTCCAAATGTCAAAACTCAGAGACAGGGTAAAGAGAAACAGCAACATAAGCATATGAAGCTAAAGACACAATACATTGAATAGTGTTTGTCTGCAGCTGCTCCCATTACAAACTTCCTCACTTTGTTCTCAGATATCATCTCCTTAAGCCCTTTCTCGATTGAGTCCATTTCAACACATAGCTTCTCTGCTTGGATCTGCAAAACCAATCTCCTTATAAACTGTCTGAAACTTCACATCACATATGTGTATACATAGATAGACACATACCCCTTTCTGCCGGCAAATTCTAAGGTATTCATCAAGAATCTTCTCTGTTTTGGCCTTTTGTTTTTCTCTGTATACTCTCACTAGCTCCTCATCCACTGTTGAAGCGTCAAACTTTGTACCAACTGTTAAAGTAAAAAAAAAAGGAAAAAGACTATTCAAAGTCTAAACCTTTAAGCTCCGTTTCTTGTTTTTAAAGTAAGAGGAGAAGAAACTTAGAGCATGAACAATGGGGTTTCTAAGAGTGATCTTAGATGTATAATTTATGTATTTAGGCCCAAAATTAAAGTTTAAATACAAGAACCGATCTTAGTTAAGCTTTTTAAGATCAACTAAGATCCGACACGTGGCGTTTTGTGACTGGTTCCGTTTTTTTTTAATTATTTTGTTTTTTTTCTTCTTTTATTTTGGCAAAAAACCTTCTTCGTTCGCTCCGCCGCTTCGACGACGACGAAGGCGATTCGTCTTTTCCGGTCAAATTCCGATGTAAAATCGTCAGAGGAGCGATGGCGTGAGAAGGAGCTAATCAAAGTCGGTGTTGTCTGTTTAACGAAGGAGCTAATCAAAATCAAAGACGAAGTTGTCTCTCGATCTTTCTCCGTTGATATTAATCCGTCGGCAAATCTCATCGGAGAAGAAACTCCGCGAAACGGCGACACATATGGCGTCGCCAAAAGGAGGAAACACCACCGCACACATCAATACTCTCCACCAACGTCTTAATCAAGCTCTCAAACTCGGCTTCGTGTCCTCGATCTCTTCTTCCTCCTCTTTGTCTTTGTCTTTCGCATCACCGTTGATTCACCTGAGTTTCACTGTATATATCTTAGCTTAGATAGGCTCGATCTATTTAGTTCTCTACGGTTGATTTACTATGTTTCTATTTGAGTTTGTTTTTCTTGAAAAATATGTTTATTAATTGATTAGGAGAGTACATGATGATAAGAAGAAGAAGAAGTGGAAATGTACTGATATAGCTTTCAAATTTGAAGTAAAATTTCCCTTACATGTCTCTATTTTTCTGTTACAGCTGTTTGTGCTCATGGTGCCAATGAGCTTGTAGATAATGGGAGGTCTATGTTAGATATGATTATTTGTTGCATGGACGAGTCTAGCCCCCAAAATACTTGAATTGAAGGGTTAAAGCTAGCACAAAGGCTTGCGGTGATAATGTCTTTCCGTATTTACCTTTTTTATAATTAGATTTGTGGATTTCTAATTTGTGCTTGTTGCTTCATAAATGTAACAAGAATCTTGAAGATGGTAAACATGTGTTCTGAGCACCTAGTAAAGACTATAGTTCGGACAATCGGTAAGTGCTTCTTAAGCTTAGGAAAGCTTGAACATGATGAAGAGATTTCAGTTGCCGAGAAGGTACTGAATACGAATTCTTTTCCTAGTATGATGAAGTCATATGTTTGGGAAATAATTGGATTCTAATAATTTGAAATCATTTTTTTTTTAATGTTTTATTAAGATCTCGAACTTAAGATCCACCATTGGATTGCAATAACAATAAATACCAAAAAAGTTCTTAAAAGTATAAAGTTTTGATAAAATAGTATTAAAAAATTGATTAAGAAATTAAGTCCAATTTCTCCATTGGAGATGGTCTTACAGAGTGGTATCATATGTGGAGGCTGATGAACAAGAACGAGACAGATCTTGTGTCCTTGACAGTTATCTATTACCCATGTGAGATTTGACTTGTTCTTGGCTGTTTCTCTTCCTACAGCAACGTATATTCTCTCATCGATCACTGTTGTTTCTTCTTCTTCTTCTTCTTCTTCTTGTTTTTCTTCCTCCATGTTTGTCTATGTCGTTTCTTGAAACTCTTTAAGATTTTGTCGGAAAAATCTAAAGAATGGCTGGTTTGTTTTCAGACAAGAAGCTTTGGTTTTGTCTTCTTGAAGAATGTTTTATGTTTGGAATCAAGAATTAAAAAGATCCTATAGAAGCATGTGTCATCCCTCTTCTGGTGTTACTCTGTTCTTTCGAATATTCGTTCTGGACTTTTTATTTATTATTTCCTTTTTTTAAGCTTTTAAGTGTCAACGACCTAATCAAACTCAAAGAGGTAATCAACGATTTCAATGTCGACAATACCATCAAATTATAAACATGTTCTGATATAAAATAACCAATTGAGAAATATTTCAAATGACTAATCAAGAAATTAATAATGTTTTTCTTACATCAGAAAATACTTGTGAAACAAAAATAATAGGTTAAGAAATAAAACCTTAAAAATTGACCGTTATAAAAAGAACTTTTCAATTCTTGAAGGAGTAGTCATACAAATATGGAGAAAACAAAAACGCGCTTTAAACGAGTTGAATTACAAACCCCACGCGCAATACAAGAGCGTTTAGCGCGTGTAGTCATTTGTCCACCCTGTATTATCCACGTGTTCTCCTTAGCTCTTCCGTGTTTATTTATGAAAGTCAAATAGTCAGCCATGTTATATGTAATTAATTAAATTAATTAATTAATGCTATAACATTAAGATTAGGTCTTTCTGTCAAACAAACAAACAAATTCGAATTATTTCACGTTTTCCCCTAAATATATTACTCATATATGAACGAATTAGTCACACATTTTAATTTGGGATAATTTATATAAAAAAAAATTCGAAATATATTATATATCTAGCTAGTTATATGATGAAGCCTTCCCACTAAAAAAGGATAGCTCATATCAACAACCTACACCGACTAGTAATATAACTAAATAACCATTACAAAAACATATTGAAAAAGTCCCCAACCAAGATTTAAAATCACAATACGACTTATATGAGATACCATCCTTAATTAGCTAGCGACAAGTAAGGACTTATAAAAACTATAATGTTTTGATTATATTTACATACATGCATAGTATTCATGAGTTTGATGAAGCTTGGAGCCATTCTTGTATTGCAGATCTAAGAGCAAGATTAGGAACCAAGGTAGTGTGAGTAAGTGTTTTGTTTGTCATAGGAGATGTCTCGTGTCCTCTCTCAAACCAACCACTTATAGCTTCTCCTTCATATGTAAACCCATCTGCTGCTACTTGTGGATCCTCCATTATATCCTACTCATCCAAAAACATATAACATAAGTTTCTTGATTCTCTTATATGATCTCATAACATGTTCATTAATTGATCTTGCAATGTATCTTACTTTTATAATGGGACACAAGAAGTATTGAGGCGGTTCGCGGTCTTTAGATAGAGGCATATCTTCTTGCTTATTATGCATACTCTTTAGCTTTGATACTTTGCTAAGCTCTATCACCAACTCTTCTTGTTCGTTTCTAAGTCTTCTCAATGCTTTTATTGACAAGTTATACTTTTCTTGTAGCTTTGTTATCACCGTATTAGATTCGGCTATTCGAGTTTCGGATTCTAATCTCATCTTTTGAAGCTCTTCTTGTGCTACCTTAAGTGCCTTCTCTGTTTCTTTCCTACGTTTTAACTCATTGAGATACACACTTTCTGATTCTTTAGCCTATACATTTATGAGTTGTAATAGATAAATGTTAGCAAAATTTATATACTTTCTAAGCTTAAAAAAACAATGTCAAGAGGAGCATACTTATTTACCCTTTTGATTGCATCATTAGCACATATTTCAGCTTCTATAAGAGCTACATGGATCGGATCATCCTGTTTAACCGAACTCGAGCTTGGGACATTTTCAGTTTCTTTAGTATACTCTAGATACAAGTTATCTCCTCTTCTAGCTTCCCTGCATTACATATCAATGTATCATACCAAAGAAACATTTAGTAGAGTGAATTACAAGTAATACCCAAGTACTATTCATAAAGAAGAAGAATGTGAAATATTGAGTTAAACCTTGAGCAAATTAGTTATCCATTGCAAGTAAACCATATATGACAAGTATCCGGCGCTTCACGGCATATGTAAATGGCTTTCTTGGATCGTACATCTTTCATTCTCCTACCAAGATTTAAGTTTTTATTTGATTAATAACTCAAATTTTAAAGATAACAAATTTAAAAAATGTTGAATTTTAGCTTTGCTAATTAAGAATTTACATTGAATAGTATCTATTAGCTGCTGCACCCATCACAAGTTTCTTAACTCCGCGCTGAGATATCAATTCAAGTATACCTTTCTCTATCGAATCCGTTTCGATATATATCTTCTCCGCATTAACCTAATTCATAGTTTAACTAAAAATTAGAAACAAAAAAACATCTCTTGTGCACTCAAAACATACATATAATTTAGTAATCTTACCTGCATTTGCTTGGATATATGAAGGTACTTATCCAAATTCTTATGTGCGTTCTCCTTTTCTTTTCTAAAAGCCCGCAATTTCTGTTCATGGAAATCTTGAATACAAAACAAACAATATTTTTAAGCCGAAAATATCGATAAAACTATAGCATAAACCAAATCCTAAGTGAATTTAAACTACTTACGGATCGAGTTTTGGACTGTTTTATGAACATAAACAATACAAAACTCTCTGCCTCCAGTGTTCTGTATCGCCCAAACGATACTAGACTTGCTCTCTAGATCTTTCCATATCACTGCTACATAGACTTTCTCATCTATAAACATCTCTCTATTGCTAATAGCCATTGTTTCAGCGATTTCGCTACCATAGAATCTTAAAGAGCCAACCATTTTCGCTGTTTCTTGAATCGGAATCTTTAGCGTCATTGCCACTCCGGTCCATAAAAGAAAGAAAAAAAACAGAGTAATTTTACTAGCAAACAAGTAATAAAAGTCTTTTATTAACCTAACACAATATTTTTGATAAGCCAAAGTTGTTTAACTCGCGAGTATATATAGAGAGAAAGAAGCAAAAGGCTGCGATTATAAGACATAACACGTTATCTAATCACCAATCCGCGTTTAATACAAGCCTTATTACATAAGCTTAATTAATCAGATATGTATATTTTAGAAGATGTAGAATAAGGGATAAGTATATGACTTTTAAAGCCGACCAAATTATATGAAAAGTGATGGTCTTTGTCATTGTCAAGAGAAATTTCAGACAATATATAAGGAAAGTAAGATCGAAATTTCAGATATTTAAGTTAATGTCGTCTAGAGCTATGCGTATGCTTGCTTACTTCACAACCGATTTTTTCATGTGATTTTGACGATTATGCCCCTCACAGTCAAACGGGTTTATAACGACTTGGTCACGTTAGTTTTTGGTCTTTTATTTTTTATATGTTTTTTTTTCTGGAAAACAAAGGTAACGTCCACAAATTCTATATAATCTACGGAAATTATTATTTTATTTCAGGTGAAAATGATAGTATACACTCTGATTCATCTAAAATTTCAAAGAAAATACATCATCAGTGAAATCACCATGTTAAATTTAACTAGAATACACAATTAAGATACATTATTTTGACTTTGTTCATAATATGATACAATCAATCAAAGATAGAATCTTTAAACACGAATCTTTAATTCTAAATGGGCTAGACTTTTATTTTATTCTTTCTTTCTTTAAGCCCATTTAGTATATGGGCCTGCGTAGAATTTAAGCCTTTAAAGATAAAAGTTGCTATAGTTGTATATTTGTATGTTATGTCAATAAATTACTAGTGTGGACCAAGACAATATATTTCCAAAAGTATATTAATTAAAATTTCTCTATTGTCTGTTTAGGATCTTTCGAAATAATTATGATCGACATAATTTTGTGCTGAACAAAAAATAAAATGTAAAAGAGTATCCACTAGACATAAATTTATTTTCTTTGTTGTCCAATAAAATGATTTTAGATTAAAGTTTAAAGTTGTATATACACAGTTGGATAATAGTTGGTAAGACTATGACGACCCTCTTCGTCCATTTCTTTGTTTTGTCTTGTTTAGGAGTTTAAAATATCATTAATTCTTAATCATACAACATGTTGATAAATATATCTGAACGTTTTCTGATATTTTAATTTAATCATGACACTAATAATGGTACATAAAGAATTTATTAAACAATGGAATCGACATTTAATAAGTACTTAATATCTTTTTTTAGTAAGAGACAAACATTGCACGAATCTAACTCAATCAATTAACAAGATTAACATTTTTTATATAAAAATTGGGATGGGTTAGTTGTTGAATGCCTATTTTAATGACATGATCTAATACATAACTAGAAGTTGTTAATTTAATGGCGTGTTTACAAATTTCTTCGTTCGCAAACAGGCAAGACCGAATAAACCATTTAATTACATTTTTTATGTAAAATGATAATTAATTAGTGCTAAACAATATGAAAATATCCACTAGTGATGTTTTAGTTTCAACAGATTATGCATTTTCTACACTTTCTGTAATTTTACGCAACTACGTTAGTTTCTGACTTTCAGTCCATCATAGTGCTAATTTATCTTTAAGTATAGTAATAAAATAATTAATAAGCTCACGCTTTTTATTCGTCTATAAATAATCTAAAGTTTCATACGATATGCTAGAAACTTAATTTCCTCAAAAGTAAATACACACTTAATTTTTTTTATTAAAGTTGCTAAAAAGAAACATTTACTCTGTAAACCTAACTTTAATATATCTGTTATAATGCAACTTTTAGACAAATTTTGAGAACTGTTTAAAAAGACAATTTAAAAGGTGTTGGGATTGGAGGGAATCCTATGAAAACAAAATGATTAGTATTTATTCATATTTGCAAACATATGTTGGAAACAGGTGTAAAGATAAAACGTCGTCGTTTTATTAATTATTCACAAATCTATCTTTCCTAATTCTTATAATCCTTCACATCCCAATTTCGATAAAACATATGTTCAGTATATGTATTTTATGTATAGAAAAATGTCGGCAGAAGGAAATAGATTATCATTACATTATACAAATTGACATTATAACTACTAGTTCATATAAGTACAAAACAAAACTATATTAATATATTTGGTTACATTTAAATAAACAATAAAACTACAATTAAGTGAGTAGGTGATTAGGTAGTGGTGTAAACAAAGATAAACATCCTTTTATATTTTTGCGAATTCTCCTAATTATAGTATACGTCAAAGTCATATATCATAAATCTATTATATAATAGCACAATACTCTCTCAATCTAAGGCATCCACATCATCAACATAAATAATTAAAATAATTCAATTAAAAATCATTTAATAAAACTCATTTAATATTTATAAAAGTCATTCAATATTAATAAAACTAAAATAAAAAACATTCAATATAATATTTAACACTAATAAAAACATGTATATCAACTTTCTAAAATGAAAATATATAAGAAAATTCTCTTACACTAATTATTTTTGGAATATATTACATATATGTCCCATTATCTAAAATTTTCTATCTAAAAGCACAAAATTTAAAAGTTATAAATGATGTTTAACATTTATTCAAAACAATTAAAAATTAAGACTACATAATATTAGTGGTCATACTATAGTTAATAAATAAAAAATATGCATAGAAACTTGTGAAAATCAAATAAAATAGAACAAATCAAAAGATCTAAAACATTTAACAAAATGGATGAGAGAGAGTATAGTTTAAAAATAAATAAATATAAATTTATAAAAGTTTAAATAACTATAATTTGGGAATAAAAAAACTCCATATATATACATACTTTCTAAAACTAAATGTTAGTACCAAATATATGAAATAAAATTAAAATATTTAAGGAGAAAACAAAACATCATATAAAATCAACAATTACATATACAAATAATTCAATAACGTTATATATAGAGAATACAAAACAAAATATGATCCAAATTAATTGACGGGTTAAGATTTCCACGTAAAACCAAAGTAAACAACATACGTTTGAGAATAAACTAAAACATCCAAACAGAAGTTGTTCGTAAACAAAATCATTTTCATTAGTTTAGTAAAATAAAAAATAGATGGAAAATATCTAAAGTTAAACCATATATTTATTACAAAAACAAAAAACTTCATAAAACAAACCAAAACACCCGTAAATTCAAAAAATTATTTAAAATAACTATAATAATGATAGCGCGCGCAATGGCAAGTGCTATCAATTGTTTTTTCTTAAAGAGTCTAATCTTAATTTTTGTGTATTTTGTTAATGAGGGCAAATAAACCTCGTGGTAGTAAAAAAAATTAATTTAAATTAATTTTGCTTATATCTCCTGCATGGAAAACCAGTGTTGCTAAATATGTTCGTAGGTTAAATATCCATACTAAATTTATATTAGACACAGAACTTATTTGTAAATGTGGATAAATGTGTTCATAGTGGAAGATAGATAGTGCACGTCATTTTTGACCTTTTCTCCATTTATTCTGTCTTGTTTTCCTATTGAAAAAATATATTTTTTAATTTAACTGTTTTTTGACTTTTGCAATTTCAATAAAGATGGTAATTACTGTTATACCCCTAGTCGGCAAACTCGTATTGTACGGTATTCGCTGTGACTCTTCCGTAACGACCGTTAAAACTACTCCCGTCATGTTAACCTGAACATGTGGATCCGAACCTGTAAGATCCGAACCTAGACCTGTACCGAAGTTAGAGATATAACCTGTTGGGTATCTTTTTGTAATACTCGTGGTACAAGTTCGGGTCCGGATAGAAACCTGTACATGTTCTTGTATTATGTTTTTAGTCGTTTACTTTCTTTATATTTGATACAAAACTATTTGATACAAAACTGATTCTGATAGTATAATTTTATGATTGTTGTTTTTCGGCTAAACACAATTTTTGAAAATTTGAACATTGTTTTTTGTGTTGCAGATGCATTATTCAACTCAATTTACAGGTTTAAATTCAAGTTTTTTTTACAATTTCGGGTAAAAATATAATGCAGAACCTGTACCCGAACCTGTACCCGAAAAGAACCTATAAAAATTCGAGTATTTACATGTTCAATAAGGTGGAACCTGGACCCGAAACTGTACTGTTAGGACCCGAACATGTACCCGACCCGAAATATTACAGGTACCTAAATGTGTCCAATTTATGTATACCCGTTGAAACATGTACATGTTAGGACCCGAACCGAATACCGTATGCCCGGACTAATTAAAACTACCAAACCTAAACCTTCTCTCTCCTTTTAATAGTATACACACATAACACATTCATTACAGTCTCGTGACACACACTCATATATATACTAATATGATATACATAATACAAAGATGTATATGTATTATATTATGTATATAATTAATACTCTTTCCGTTCTTAAAAGATTGATGTTTTAGATTTTTTTTTTGTTTTTTAAAGATTGATTTTCTGGAATTTTAAATTATTTTAGTTTATTGAGAATAGTGAGTTGTACATTCCAATACATATTAATCGAGGTTATTGAATTACAATTCATTAAAATTTTTAAAAAATTGTGAAATACAAAAAACCACTAATTTATTATTGAACATTAATACAGAGGGAGTATTAAATAGAGTTACGCGTGAGATTTCCAACGGCTGTTTCATCAAAAACCTAGACTTTGTCCATAACAATATGTGTAAAGTAATATAGAGTTGGTCCATTTTTCTCTACTATTTATAAACTTTATGCCTAATTCTACTCCAATTTATATTTTCTTAAAAGTTTTTTTTTGTATTTAATTCAAAGTGGTTCCATTTTTTTCTGGTGAGATAAAAAAATGATCTTCTTCTAAATTTAGATAACACAGTGTGTTCAACATCGTAACTTTAAGCCGCAATTTCAGCCAAGATTTTCTGGAAAAATCCAGAGGAAAAACTAAAAAGAGCTTCTTTTTCGTGAAAACAGCTAAAACAGTTATAAAAATTGCTTCTTTTTTTTTTTAATTATTTTGATTAACAAAGGAAGCTCTGTAATTTTTATTATATAATCTTGAAGCTGCATTATCGGTGCAAGTTTTGGATCAGATTCTTAAAGGTATAATCTTTAAAATCCTTTTTTTGTTTTTTATAAAAAAGTTCACTTGCTTCTAAAGGAAAGGTATCGAATGTTTACAGATCACTCAAAACAGTAATAATCACAATACGTTTATGTATGTGACTGATTATGAAAAGAAAATTATGAAAACAGAGTTTTAACAGATCATTGCATGATGAAATCCATATTTTTAAAATATATTTAATTTGATACTAAGGCATGATTTATTATTCTTTGCTTGTATTTACAGTTTCCACTTTTCTCTATTTTTAAGTGTTGAAAAATGGAGAGAAATAGTGGGAGAAGAGAAGGATTAGGATGTTTATGGGTGTTTATCAACATTTTTGGATCTAACCATAAACGTCTTCTAATGGATTATCATATTGCAAGCAAAAGATTTCAAGGTTTCTTGTTTTTGTCTTCATGTCTTAATAGATTCTTTACTTTATGTTATATAAGATATTACAATACTAATCTTGTGATTATATTACTAAACTAATTATGTTAGGTACTCATGAGAAGGAGCTAACATGTCCTTGTGAGAGTGATCAGACACTCATTGGAGAAGAACATGTAGTTAATGAGGCTTGTAAGAACTTAGTTGATGAATCTGAAGAGAAGTTTAGTGAGATAATCAAGAGGTTGATAGCTCAGAAAGAAGGAGAGATACAAACATGTAAGGACTTGTTGGAGGCTTTTCATGTTTTGGATTCTCAAGAAGAAGAAGAAGAATCACTCCTCAAGGAGATCTCACATGAAAGCTTAGGAGACTGCAAGAGAGTACTAGTAGTAGAAGAAGAAGAAGAAGAAGAAGGGGAGAAGCATGAAGTAGTATCGAAGAAGAAACATCGTAATTTCTTCAGCAGGAAGTGGAGATCAGAAGAGAAGAGAAACATATCTCAAGCTTCAAAAACTATTGTTGTTTTGAAACCTGGTCCAAGTAGCTTCGATGTTGAATCTTCGCCTCGGCCTCATTATACTACCAACAAGTCGAAAAGCGGGAGAACATTTTCGAGGTTTCTCATCGGTTTGATTAAGAGAAGACTACATTCTTCTGTTGGTAAGAAGTCATGTGATGTTATTGTTGATAAGAGCCAGAACGGTTGTATGCAAGAAGAGACAGAGAGTAAACCTGTTAAGCATGTTTCAGATGAAGAAGAACCCTACTCTAAACTGGATACTGTCTACACAAGTGAAGACTCAAAGATGCGTATGTCAAGCTTATATATTGCAGCCAAGAAACACTTGTCTGAAATGCTTGCAAATGGAGATATAGATGTGAATCTACCAGATAAGGAAGTACCAAGGATCTTGGGGAAGATTCTTTCTCTCCCTGAGTTCTCTTCACCAGCAAATAGTCCTACATTGATCCCGAAGCACGATTTGGTTAGCCCTCTGATCCAAACAACCGAAGAACCGAAGATACTGCAATGTGTTTCAGGTTCAAATGATCCGACTGACGACGAAGTATCAGAAAAACACGACGAGACATTGTGTACCTGATAAGCTTGCATATACTTATTATCGCAAGAAGAAACATGATGCTAAAGGAAATGGTAACGTGGCAAAGGAGGATGCGTAAAAGGGAAGAGTAAAGTGAAGTTACTATTTCATTTAGAGGGTTTGCCGTTAATAAGACTTGAGGATTATAAAAGACGTTGTCTCCTTCTTTATTTTCTTTCATGCTTTTTATGTTTAAACTTGTAAACAAGATCTGAAATCTTGTGTGGTGAGAGTGGAAATCGGAGCTGCTAGTGAAGGGCGGTTGTCCGGTTTGCTCAATATCCGTTGATTACATAAATAAAGAAATAGTTTACAGAGTTTGATATAAGCAAAGTTTATCATTGGTGCGGTGAAACTGGTTTCGAATCAAACGCGAGATGTATGATAACGAGAATCCAGGTTTTCTGTCGCCGGAGAGGAGTGAAAAGGAGATCGAGGAGTTTAAGGATACGGATCCGCCGCAGGAGCAGATGAAATACTTGTACAACGCGGTGAACCGCATCTCATCGGAACAGTCCGCCGTGAAGAATCAGCTGACGGCGATAGAACGTTTCATGGCGCGTCTCGACGAGAAGGTATTTGGGGACGAGACGAGAGGCAAGGGACGAGCTGAGTCGTCATCTACGCGTCAGCCGATGACAGTTTCCAGATCTACAGATCTCAGATTTGACCCGATGTTTCCACCCAGATCTGAGTTATATCATTTGGCTAATCGCGAAAGGATGCTGAAGAAAATCGAACTACCAATGTTTGATGGTGAGAATGTTTATGAATGGATTGTGTTGGTGGAGAGATTTTTTCGCATTGGCCGTTATACTTGAAGAAGAGATGCTGGAAATGGTGGCGTTGAGTTTATCAGGGAAGGTTCTGAAGTGGTTTAGCTGGGAGTTGCAGCGCAGTGAATTTTTGGGTTGGGGTGATTTTAAGAAGAGATTGCTTCGGCGTTTTGGTGAATCTATAGAGGATGAGCCAGGGAAGAGATTGTTTGCTCTCAAACAAACAGGATCTGTTTCGGACTATGTTAGTGAGTTTGAAGATTTATCAGCTCAAGTTTCTGGATTAGATGATCAGAATTTGACTGATATATTCTATAATGGGTTGAAACAAGAGATGAAAGAGGTTATTCGCATGAAGGAACCTCGGGGATTGAGAGAAACCATAGCTGCTGTGATGAGGATGGAGTCAAGCTTCTTTTGCAAAGCCATGAGTGAGGTGTCCAAGGGGGAAACGAAAGGCAATAGAGTTACATCTTCTCTGCCTTTGAGAACTTCATCCCAATACAATTCACAAAGGTCACTTCAGGGTAGTGATAAAAGGACCTTTGAGCAGGGTGGGACAACTCATGCAAAAGGAAGTAATAGTGCAGCCTCTGGTGCTATTCCACACGATATAAGACCACGTCAACAACACACAAAGGAAGAACTGGATGAAATGAGGAGAAATAAGATATGCTTTAAATGTAAAGGAAAGTATTTCAAAGATCATCCCTGTCCTTTCAAGGAACTACGTGTGCTGACAGTAGTGAATGGTATTGACATGGTGGTTGTGGATGAGTGGGATAGACATTCTGAACAGGGAGAAACAGGACAAGAGGTGCAACAGTTGATGACCTTGTCATTGGGATCTTTATTGGGTGTGCATTCACCAAAGACAACAAAGCTGTACGGTGTGTTTGGTAAATCACGTGTGGTTGTTATGCTGGATAGTGGTGCTTCTCACAATTTCATTGACCCTGAATTGGTCTTGAAAGCTAAGTTGGAAGTGTCGATGAATAAAGATCTTAATGTGATATTGGGTAATGGAATTACTGTGAAAGGTATTGGTGTGTGTGTGGCGGTTCCTTTCCAACTAGCTGGGGTGGAGTTTGTGTCTGATTTTATTTCTTTGGAGCTGGGTGGTGTTGATGTTATCCTTGGGGTACAATGGTTGGAAACTTTGGGCAAGTGTGAAGTGGATTGGAGATTGCAAGAGCTAACTTTTACTTATCAAGAGAAGTTAATAACATTATATGGTGATCCTGCCTTACATTCTGCTAAATCAACATTTCAGTCTGTATGTGTACATGAGGAGTTGTTGGCAGGAGAAGTGGTGCATGGGCAGGTAGCTGAGCAGACTCCTGAGGTCATAGTGGATGTGCTGGAGCAGTATGCTCAGGTGTTTGCAATTCCTCAAGGTTTACCTCCTCTCAGGGGGCAAGAACATTCCATTCATTTGTTGCCAGGGGTACAGTCTATTTCTGTCCGGCCTTACCGTTATCCTCATGCTAGTAAAGAAGTGATGGAAACAATGGTGTCAGATATGTTACATGCTGGGATCATCCGCCATAGCAGCAGTCCTTTCTCTAGCCCTGTGCTATTGGTGAAGAAGAAAGATGGAACATGGCGTTTCTGTGTTGATTATAGAGCCTTGAATAAGGCTACTGTCCCAGATAAGTATCCTATTCCAGTGATTGACCAGCTCTTGGATGAACTATATGGTGCTGCGGTGTTTTCTAAATTAGACTTACGTTCGGGTTATCACCAAATCAGGATGAAAGAGTCTGACATTGAGAAGACAGCTTTCAGGACGTTGGAGGGACATTATGAGTTCTTAGTTATGCCTTTTGGCTTGACTAATGCACCAGCTACATTTCAGGCCTTGATGAACAGAGTTTTTAAACCGTTTCTCAGGAGGTTTGTCTTGGTTTTTTTTGATGATGTTCTGATATATAGCAAGACAGTAGAGGAGCATGCTCAACATGTGGCATTGGTTCTTCAGGTGTTTGTTGAACAGAGTTTATTTGCTAATCAGAAGAAGTGTCTATTTGGTTTGTCCCAAGTGGAGTATTTAGGACATATCATTAGTGCAGCTGGGGTGGCTACTGATAGTACTAAAACTTCTGCTATGAGGCAGTGGCCAGAACCAAAGACGGTGAAACAATTAAGAGGCTTTTTGGGCTTAACGGGCTATTACAGAAGGTTTATTAAGGGGTACGGAGTTTTAGCAAGGCCTTTAACTGAGCTCTTGAAGAAAGACCAATTTGTGTGGTCTGTTGCCGCTACACAAGCCTTTGAGGCATTAAAATTAGCCATGGTCACAGCACCAGTGTTAGCTTTACCAGATTTTGACAAACGTTTTGTCGTTGAATCTGATGCTTCAGGGTTTGGCCTGGGAGCTGTTTTAATGCAAGATAGGCAACCTATTGCCTTCTTTAGCCATGGGTTGACTCCTAGAGAACAATTAAAGCCGGCTTATGAGAGGGAGCTAATGGCGATTGTTATGGCTGTTTTAAAGTGGAAACATTACCTGGTGGGGAGAAAGTTTGAGGTTCATACTGATCAGAAAAGTTTGAAGTTTTTGTTGGAACAAAGAGAGGTTAATATGGAATATCAGAAGTGGCTTACAAAGCTGTTGGGATTTGACTTTGATATTTTTTATAAACCAGGCATTGAGAACAAAGCTGCGGATGGTTTATCAAGGATTGAAACTGCTTATGATGATGTAATCTCCTCTGTGTTGGCTGCTGTAACTGTATCCCATGTTCTGCAGTTACAAGACATTTACAAGGAGATTGATGGCAATGCTGAGATTCAAGCCTTGATTGTGAAGTGTCTCTCTGGTGATGCAGGTAATGCTCATTATCAAGTTATTGATGGCAGACTTTGGTATAAGAACCGTTTGGTGCTTCCCAAGACATCAAGTTTTATACCTTTGATTCTCCATGAATGTCATGATAGTAAAATGGGGGGACATGCTGGTGTATTGAAGACAGTTAAGAGAATACAGTTGGTATTTCATTGGGAAGGACTGTTTCAGAGAGTTCAGAAATATGTGGCTGAGTGTGACGTTTGTCAGCGACACAAATACTCTACTCTGTCACCGGCGGGGTTACTTCAGCCTTTGCCTATTCCAGTGTTGATTTGGGAAGATATATCTCTGGATTTTGTTGAAGGCTTGCCTACTTCTCAAGGTTTCAATGTTGTTTTGGTGGTGGTGGATAGGTTGAGCAAATTTGCTCACTTCATTGGGCTGAAACATCCTTTTACTTCTACGGATGTGGCAGAGAGGTTTATTTCTGACGTGGTGAAGTTACATGGGTTTCCTAATACTATGGTGTCTGACCGTGACCGTATTTTCTTGAGTAAACTTTGGAAGGATTTGTTCCGTCTTTCTGGTACTTCACTAAAGTTCAGTACTGCGTTTCATCCTCAAACTGATGGGCAGACAGAAGTGCTCAACAGATGTTTAGAGGGGTACCTGCGTTGTTTTGTTTCTTCTCATCCTCGTACTTGGTACAAGTTTCTCCCTTGGGCTGAATTGTGGTATAACTCATCCTACCATACTTCTTTGAAAACTTCTCCTTTTAAAGTGGTGTATGGTCGTGATCCTCCAGCTGTGATACGTTTTGAGAAAGGATCCACTACTTCCGTGGACTTGGAGCTGATGCTTTATGAGCGAGATATTGCGTTGATTCAGATCAGGAATAACTTGGCCAAAGCTCAGCAGCAGATGAAGACGCAGGCTGACAAACACAGACGAGATGTTGAATTTGCTGTGGGTGATTGGGTTTTTCTGAAACTCCAACCTTATAGACAGCAGACTGTGGTGCGTCGTTTTTGTCAGAAACTAGCTCCCAAGTACTTTGGCCCCTATGAGGTTTTGGAGAGAGTGGGCAAAGCTGCGTATAAGTTGTCTTTACCACCTGATGCTAAGATTCATAACGTATTTCACGTGTCTCAGCTCAAAGCTAGGGTGGGAGAGACGGTTCCGGTGCAAGCATCCCCTCCGCTGGTAGCTGAGTTTCTCACGGAAGTGTTGGTTCATCCAGAGGATATTTTGGAGACTCGCTATAATGATGTTGGCAGCTTGGAGCTGTTGGTTAAGTGGGTTGGAGAATCTGCACCACCACCTTCTTGGATGGGAATCAAAGATTTCAAGCATCAGTTTCCTTCTTACAAGCTTGAGGGCAAGCTTGGTCTTAAAGGGGAAGGTATTGATAAGCTTGCATATACTTATTATCGCAAGAAGAAACATGATGCTAAAGGAAATGGTAACGTGGCAAAGGAGGATGCGTAAAAGGGAAGAGTAAAGTGAAGTTACTATTTCATTTAGAGGGTTTGCCGTTAATAAGACTTGAGGATTATAAAAGACGTTGTCTCCTTCTTTATTTTCTTTCATGCTTTTTATGTTTAAACTTGTAAACAAGATCTGAAATCTTGTGTGGTGAGAGTGGAAATCGGAGCTGCTAGTGAAGGGCGGTTGTCCGGTTTGCTCAATATCCGTTGATTACATAAATAAAGAAATAGTTTACAGAGTTTGATATAAGCAAAGTTTATCAGTACCATTGACATCTCTGTTCCTGAAGGTGATTCGTCTGTTTTCTTTCAATGCTTTCGACGAGCATTTATATTGTTCTAAGAAAACATCATTAAATGCTTTCAGGACATGAGAAGGAAACTGAGAATATGGACACTGCAGAGATGACTATTATAGATCCATCACCCGAAACATGCAGCTCTTACGTCTCTCCAGAAGAAGTACATGTTGATGAAGTTCTTGAAGAAGACGAGAACAAAGAATCCTTGAATAAGGTTAGAGACCTTGTGTATGTGATAAGTGAATAAGTTCTCTGTTTTCTTGAATGAGGTCTATTTCATGGTTTATCTTGTCACAGGAAATGTTCAACAGCGCGAATTCACTGAACTCTCCTCCAAATTCTCCACTAAGTTCTTCAGAAAGGCTGGCTCAATGCAAAGAAACTGCCACTGATGTGCAGGGAAAGTTAAGTCCTGTGTCGGTGCTTGAGCCACTGTTTACAGATGATGATAGTAGTAGCCCAACAACAAGCACAAGATTCAGTTCAGGTATGTATACATCAAAGTAGAATTATCTGATTCTTCAGAGCTTGGCTTCTTACTGTTTCTTGATTTCACATTCAGCTGAAATGCGGATACAACCGCTCTGTATAAGATTCGATGAGCCTGATTCTCCAAAACCAGACAAAGCCAACAATGCCGAAACAAGCATGGATGACAAAGAATCTACACTTGCATACATTGAAGCTGTTGTGAAATCCTCAGGCTTGAGCTGGGAAGAGCTCTTGAAGAGGCCCTATTACTCTGAACAGCTTCTTGAGTCAGACTTAACAGATGACATAGCTTTCTCTTCTACACAGCTATGCGACGATAAGAATCTTCTCTACGACTGTATCAATGAAGTTCTCATAGACTTCTGTGAGAATGAGCTAAACCCCGGTCCTTGGATATCGTTTGTGAAACCTGAGGTCCTGCTAATCTCAGACAATGAAATCGCAGCTAAAGTGGCACAAGAAGGAGTCTACTGGCATCTTCTACCTTTGCCTTCTCCTCACACTTTAGATCAGATAGTGAGGAAAGACATGGCTAGAACCGGAAGCTGGATGGATCTCCGGTTTGATATCGGTTGCATTTGTTCAGGCGCAAGTGAAATGATCCTTGATGATTTAGTAGAAGAGATCATACGGAGCTTCAGAGACATGGTTCAAGCTGAACCAATGCAAGACCAAAACAGCAACAACCTGTCATGAAGCTCTCTGTTTATCCTGTACAGTTTCACTGCCACTGCCATGGTCAAAGCTCTCTTATTGACCTTGTGCAGAGGCACAACCATAGCTTTTTCTATAACTTTAGAATCTTTTATATTGGTTCTTTTACTTCCATACTCTGTTTCTGCTTTCCTGTGGCTTCTGTACTTTTACTCAGCCAAGAGAGTTTTGCATGAGTATGAACTATAGAGTGTAATAACACTAGGCTTGAACTTAAATAAGACAAAAGATGGTGATTTTACCAAGCATCCATGTTCAAAATTAATCAGTTTTTAGCAACAATCGAAACAAATACAAGGGCATGATTTTAAACTATACTACTACATCAGAAAGTCTAACGGGGCATACTTGTATGTTTTCCTTTCTTGCCAAATGCTTGGCTTTTTCTTTCTGATTCATCATCACTATCACTGTCATCAGCGGCGTTCTTACTAGAAACAGCGAATTCTGCTTCAGATCTTGCATGTTTTCGTCTTCCTGCATCGAACCTGGCTTGGAGTTTTCGATCAAGAGGGTCATCTGAGAGTCTAGGCTGCATTTTCCGTGACACTTTAGCACCAAGTCCAAGCCTATACAGGGTTAAATTATACTTATATCCGGCTTCAAACATACATGAATGCATTGCATATTAGCATGTAAGAAAGAAAATTTTTGTTCACCTGTGTGGTCGAACTTCTTGTTCAGCCTCAATAGGATCATCCTCTGTAGTCCTCGTCATATTGGAAACCCACTTCTCAGCCTGAAAAACGAGCAAACACAAAGAAGTGAGAAGAAACCAAAGTATATAACTCCATGGATACAAAGAAAGATGCAAAATTTTCTTACAAGTTTCAATGCTGTGTTTGTTTTAAGAATCTGTGGAGCTCCTTTCTTCTTTGCTGTTTCCATACTCATTACAACAACAACAAAACTTCCTGCAGTCCCAAAAAAGTGATATTTTCTGTTAAAGTCTTTTTGCTTACAAATCACTAGTTGTATGTATGTAAACAAATTAGCCCAAGAACTTTATAGTTTCTTCAAAAAATCAAAACTTTCAAAGACATAAAACAATGGGAAATCCCTGAACCTAGCCCTTATGAGATTTTAAAACTATTCCAACACAGTTTCATTCAGACAAATCATCAAACAGGTTCCGTGCATGCCCTAAACCAAACTTTAAAGCTAGAAAAACCCAAATAAAAGCATAACCGAGCAATACTCACAGATCTTCGTGCGAAATATAAACCAATCACTCGTTCCGGAAGAAAAAAAAAAATCAAAACTTGAGACTCCGTCAGATTCCGACAAAAGCTCGTGATTTTCTGCTTAAGCTAATAGATCCTCCGAGCCGCCTCACAAGCCACAAGTTTTATTAACCAAAATAAACCGGATTTCGCATCAGTAAGTATATATACATATGATATTGGTCCGGTTCGATTATAATCGGTTTAAACTAAGAAAACCACAGTTCCCATTATTAGGTTTTCGCATTTCCTTCTCACTCTTATCGGTCTGCGAAAGAAAGAATGCTTAAGAAGACATCCTCCGATTCCTATCGTCTTCTTCCTCCAATATTGTCATCATCTTCATCATCTACAATAACCAAATCAGAGATCGAACGTTTCACAAGGATAATCAATGACCATCCATACCCAAATCATCCGATTCAACCAATTTTCGCAAAGCACATACCTTTATCTTCACTATCTCCTAACTTCGTATCAGAAGTTCTGGGTCGTCTCTTCGCAGCTCACTCCAATGGTCTCAAAGCTCTCGAATTTTTCAAATATTCTCTTAAATCCCCGAAATCTTCACCAACCTCTGATGCCTTCGAGAAAACACTTCACATTCTCTCACGGATGCGATATTTCGATCAAGCTTGGGCTTTAATGGCGGAGATGAGAAAATACCATCCGAATCTGTTGAGTTTCAAGTCCATGAGCATCCTTCTCTGTAAAATCGCTAAATTTGGATCTTACGAAGAGACTTTAGAAGCTTTCTCGAAGATGGAGAAAGAGATTTTCAGAAAGAGGTTCGGTGTTGATGAGTTCAACATTCTTCTACGAGCTTTTTGCACAGAGAGAGAGATGAAGGAGGCGAGATCAATTTTCGAGAAATTGCATTACAGGTTTAAGCCAGATGTGAAGACGATGAACATTCTATTGCTAGGGTTTAAGGAAGCTGGTGATGTTACAGCGACGGAGCTATTCTACCATGAGATGATCAAGCGAGGATTCAAGGCTAATTCAGTCACTTATGGCATAAGAATCGATGGGTTCTGCAAAAAACGAAACTTTGGTGAAGCCTTGAGGATTTTCGAAGAAATGGGTCGAACAAGTGTTGATGTTACATTGCAGATACTTACTACGTTGATACATGGAGCTGGTGTAGCTAAGAACAAGATCAAAGCACGCCAACTGTTCGATGAAATCCCCGAGAGAGGCTTAACGCCTGATTGCGGAGCTTATAACGCGTCGATGAGTTCTCTCATGAAGTGTGGGGACGTGAGTGGTGCGATGCAGGTGATGAAGGAGATGGAAGAGAAAGGAATTGAGCCGGATAGTGTAACTTTTCACTCCATGTTTATCGGGATGATGAAGTCGAAAGAGTTTGGATTCAAAGGGGTATGCGAGTTTTATTACAAAATGAAGGAAAGATCTTTGGTTCCTAAAACACCGACTGTTGTGATGCTGATGAAGCTGTTCTGTCACAACGGTGAAGTCAATTTAGGACTAGACCTGTGGAAGTATATGCTTGAGAAAGGGTATTGTCCTCATGGACACGCTTTGGATCTCCTTACCACTGCATTGTGTGCTCGGAGAAGAGCCAATGATGCATTTGAATGCTCGAGGCAGACAGTGGATAGAGGAAGGTGCGTGAGCGAACCAGTCTTTCGAATGTTACAGACCTCCTTATCGAGCAGAGATGAAGTTGAGAAACTAGAGGAATTGAAGAGGAAGATACAAAAACTGCATAGCTTTTTGCCCAATCCTGGAACACAGTTAATTTAGAAGGTACCATCGCAGAAATAGGTTCTTGTAAGAAAGAAAACACACATTGAGAGATTAGTATGTTGAGTTTGATACGACTGTGTTGTAATCAGACAAGCTTGTGGTTTTACTTTTAATAGTAGCACAAAACAGCACTTGTTGTATAGAAGAACCAAGCTTTTAGTGGCACTTGGTTTAAGACATTGTAGATGGATTCTAATTCATGTAATGATGGTATAAATGCATTTTTGACACAAGCAAAGGTAGAATCTGCATATATACAGTACATCATAAACATTTATACAAGGAAGATATACAAACGGTAAGGTAAAAGTTTCCCTATCAACTGGTATAAGGTGTTTCTATACAACACGTATATATCAAAGCTAACCTAAGCCATCAGCCAAAACCCCGCCTCAAGGAAGACAAAATGCATCAGATTGTCGTCACTTGCGACCCCGGGAAATCAAGTTCTATGCCAACCGTTTGATGAGTGATTGAACTCATGGAGCTTTATCTTTGCAATGATGCGGTTACGTATGACTTTCTCAGATTTAACAGCTTCTTGGATGTTACTATGAACAAGATCACATATCTCGTCTAAGGCCAGCATAGGAAAAGGCTCTTCTATAAGAACACCCACCTGCATAGTTTCAAATCAAAGTAGGAAGGTTATGGATTCGAGCAAGAGAGGATAAAACATATATGTAACTAGTTGAGTGTGTAGGAGGAGGACAAAAGTACTTCTTCTATGCAGAACAAAGATGCAGCACTAATGAAAGTAGCAGGAACAACAATCCAATGGCATTCATCCCATAGAATGATTGGGAGAGTTAGATGCCAAAAGACTAAAAACCTCGAGGTTAAACGCGTGTAAGAGAGTGGTATCGGAATGCCCATGAGTTGTTCACAAACTCCAATGCCTTCATGTAAATGCAGCATCTTTGATTCCTACAACAACCACAAGGAACATACTTCAAGAGTCATGTCAAGAAGTAAGCTAATCAAGAGGTTAAGTGTACAAAAAGAGCTACCAACAAATCTCTCTTTGTATCCTCTAGTTTTAGCAGCTGAATGCTCTGAGAAATGAACTCGATTACACAACGCGGACGATGCTTTGATTCAAGAATCAAAGACAAATCATCTGCTTCTATCAGATTCCGAAGATCCCTAGCGATATCTGAACCATAAATCACATGACACTACAAAAACAAAAAACGTAACAATCAAAACCAGAATCCACAAAAGCCAGCATTACACACAGAATCTTATCTCACCTTAAGAGCTACAGGGAAAGCTGCGATATACCGAAGAATCAAATCTTTGATGATCAAATCATCGCCTGAGCTATCAACGGAGCAAATCACTTGCCTAGCTAAATCATTAGCTCCAGAGATTATACCAACCCAAGCTTTCCTTCCTTCTTCATACCTAGAATACGAAGCCTCCGTGCGAAACACGAGAAGAAGCGCTAAAGCAGGAGCCGTAAGCTGATACGGAAGCGAAGAAGATCTAAGTATAGGGAAGATACCAGGAAGCCAATCCAAAGCCACGGCAGAGTTATAGCTCGCGATTACGATAGCTACGGAAGTGAAGAAGAAAACAGGAGGGATCAAAGAGAGTATAACCCTCGAAGAGAAGCTCGAGAAAAGGTGACGGACATGGCGTAAGGAGCTTCTGTGTTCGACCCATTTCTCGTGAGTGTAGAGAGTTCGTTTCTGCTGCATCCCACGCTCTTTGATCTCGTCTGCCCAGTCTGGGACGATTCTGAGTACCGAGATTAGATTCTCGGCGAGGCTTCTCGGTGGCGAATCGCCGGAATCGGGTTCCGATGAGACGCGAGGAGGTTTGAGATTTAGGGGTTTTCGGATTCCGGTGGAGAATAGAGGGAATCGAGATCTGTGTGAGAAATTAGATGAAACTGATAAGTTCATGGATTGATGATACATTGATGGTGATTTTAGGGGTTTAGGGTTTGGTAGAGACGAAGAAGAAGATGAATAGTGAGGAAAAATATCTTAAAATCAGAGCGAGACGAGAGGAGAAGAAAGGTAGTTAAAACCAACGGTTGTTTAAGGATTCAATAAAACGATACCGCTTTGCTAAAACTATTGGGCCTTATTACTGGGCCTGATTGTTTCCATAATAAATATTTGAGAACAGTTAATAGCTGGGCAAGTAACAAAAACAGAGGTAGTTTCAGTTAAGTATAGGGACAATTACGAAACTTAGCCATTTTGAATTGCATTTTATAAAATTACACTGTTTCAAACCCAATTTTCAAAATTACACGTAAAAACTCAAAATTAAATTTAAATAAATCATATCAACACAATTTTTTCTTTTTTTGATTCTAAAATCCTAAACACTAATTAACGAATCCAAATAAAAATATTTTAATTTTGATAATTTTTTAAATAGTAAATCAATCATTTAAATTTTTTAATGAATCTAAATATATAAAAATATTAAACCAAGTATAATTTTATGAAAAAATGGTTAAAAATGTCTAGTTTTGTGAATTACTCTTTAAGTATATTGTATGGCTCTTCCCTTTCAAGTTTCAAACACAATATTTATTCGATATTCTTCGCATGAGTTTTAAAAAACTTGAGATTATGTATTGTCTAATAGATTCTTGGGTCGAAAGTTACAGAAAATTTGAAGACTTAGATGAATAGAATAGATACAAGAACTATAGTTACTTGTTTTTTATAATTTAATCCTCTAAAAGGTAGTTTTTAACTTTTTAATTCATATTAAACATGACTTCTCTTGGTGAATTTATAGTCTAAAGTCTCTCAAGTATTTATGGTAAACTATACAGTTAAAATCTAAAGATTAGATATTTGAAAGAGAAGAAGGTGAAAAAAACAGTAAATAATAAATTTGAAAGCTTTTTGCCAGGTTTTGACATCATCATCGTAAGCTATATGAAGTGGAAGCCAGAGAGTTAAACAAGACTTTGACTCAATTCTCCATTACACGCGCGCGTGGGCCACATTCTTATTCTCGTGTTTCGTCTATTACACGCGCCTAAAGCAATAGCGATGGGATTAGCCACACACCTATGTAGTAGATAGCTAGATGCTCATGCTATAAACAAAAAGTCTATAGAGAAAGAGAAAAAAAAAGGGCTAGCTTATAGTCAAAGTTAGTCATCACAATATTAATTTTGGAGTGTTATCTACACAGTAAATGCTTTTTAACTCTTTGAGGAGGGAGGCTTTGATTGATAATTTTTTGTTTGTTTCTGTCTCCTTCTGTCACACAGTAAAGCAAAAAAAAAAAGCAACTTCACAAGAACAAGAGAGAAATTATATAGAGAAGAGAGAGAGAGAGACTAAAACCAATTTCTTCACCATTGTTGATGGAGGAGAAAGCTTCATAACCCATTTCTTGTTTTCTGTTTTGAAGAGAATGAAAAAAAGCTTCTCTCTTTTGGATCTAATGTCTCTATAGCTTCATACTAAAGCTACTTGTAAACCAATTCTAGGTCAAAATTGAGAGATTGTGTGTGTGTGTTTGTGATAAGCTTTCTATTGCATGTAACCTTACTCTCTCTCCAAGTTCACATTTTGTTCTTATCCTTTCACAAGAGAGAGAGAGAGAGAAAACCAGCCACAAAGTTGGAACCTTTAAAGGGTCCTTAAGAGAATTAAACAAAAGTTAAAAAAAAAGTTTGAGTCTTTTTTTGGCCTATGGATCGAAGAGAAGCAATGGCGTTAACCGGGTCTGGTTCTTACTATATCCAAAGAGGTATACCCGGTTCGGTTCCTCATCCTCCACCACAACAAACCTTTCATGGATCACAAGGGTTTCACCATTTCTCAAATTCAAACTCTCCTTACGGGTCAAACCCGAATCCGAATCAAGTAACCGGATCCGTTGGATTCGTGTCTCCTCCTTTACCTATTGACTATTCTCATGCGGATTCTTCACCGGCGGTTGCTCCTCTTCCTCCTCCTTCTGGCGAGACTTCTGTTAAGAGGAAAAGAGGAAGGCCTAGAAAATACGGACAAGAAGGCTCTGTTTCCTTGGCGTTGACCACTTCTGTCTCCACAATTTCACCAAACTCTAACAAACGTGGCCGTGGAAGACCTCCTGGCTCTGGCAAAAAGCAAAGGCTTGCTTCCATTGGTAAGTAAAAAATCTCTTCTTTCTTCTCTCAAGCTTAAGTCTTTTTTTTTGTGAAAAAGGCTTATGTTATATACTTATATAGTTGAAAGTTATGAGCTTTAGTTGATTATTATTATTATATAGTTTTAGGATAGTGGTAGTTGATAGGCAACCGTTATTGTCTATTTAAAGATTAGTTAAAGCTCTTTGAATTTTTTAATGTATATTATTGTTGGATTCAGAATATAATCTTTTATTCTATGGCTACTTCTCTTGAACTTTGTTTCTCATTACAAGAAGTTGTGATATTTCTGAAACCGGTTTTTTCGGGGTTTTGATTGTGTTTGTAAGGTGAATTGATGCCTTCATCTTCTGGAATGAGCTTCACACCGCACGTAATCGTGGTCTCCATTGGTGAAGTATGTTCATCTCATGATCTAAATCTATGTTTTATCTGCTTATTGTGGTGAAATTATCTTTTAACTCGTTGTGTTGTTTTTTCAGGACATTGCTTCAAAGGTTATATCTTTTTCGCTGCAAGGTCCAAGAGCGATTTGTGTCTTATCCGCTAGTGGCGCGGTCTCTACTGCTACTCTTCTTCAGCCATCACCATCTCATGGAACTATTACATACGAGGTTTAACATCATATCTTCACATTTTAGAAAACAATATTTATTTTACTCATGCCTGTGTATACATTTATACTATAATCTCTAGGGTCGATTTGAGCTTATATCTCTCACAACTTCTTACACGAACACAACTGAAAACGTGTACCCAAACCGCGCTGGAAATCTATCGGTATCATTTGCTAGTCCTGATGGTCGTGTCATCGGTGGTGGCATTGGAGGGCCTCTAATAGCAGCAAGCCCTGTTCAGGTGAGATTCTTATGAAAAGTCTGTTCCTTTAGATGAATTTTGGAGATTTTTAAAAAAAACTTGTGTGTTTTTGTCTTCTTAAAAAGGTTATTGTTGGGAGTTTCATTTGGGCGACTCCGAAAATGAAGATTAAAAAAACAGAGGAAACTTCTGAAGATGTTCAAGACACTAATGATGGTTTGGAAAACAACGATAACGCAAGGTCGCCTCCTGTTCCTCAACAAAGTCAGAACCTTGTTCAGGCTCCTGTAGGCATGTGGTCAACGGGATCAAGATCGATGGATATGCACCATGCCCATATCGACATTGATCTAATGCGTGGATGATTCATGTATATAATAAGCATTGAATCTAGGAGAAGAAGAAGAAGAAGAAAAAGACTTGAGCTAACATCTTTTTAAAAAGTCTATTTGTAGTGATTTTCAGGAAAGAAAAGACACAAGTAGTGATTTTCAGTATTCTTGTGTGTGTTGTCGACTTTTCGATTAGTTGAATTTGATTTCAAGAACGGCTAAAAAAAGTTTCTTTGCTTTCTTATAAGTTTTTAGCATTCTACAACATACAATCTGTTTTTGCAGGAAGTCTACGGAAGAAGTTAACAGGACCAGGAGGTGTCTTTCGCCGGAATTTTGGATGTCTCATGATGTATAATCCGGCGAGAAGGACAAAAACCTTAAACGGAACAACATACAAAACCACAGATGATACTAAACAAAGAACCATGAATATCGAAGTCGCTCTTGGATCTCTCCAGCTTAACAGTGCTTGAACTCTCTCTCCCTGACCCGCTATATCTCCAACAACAGTTTGTACTCTACTTGCTATACTCCTTAACCGTTCGTACCGCATTTTTACCATCCCGAGTTCTTGAGACGAATAAGGAAACGTATCAAACTCTTCGTTAAGCTCTTCCGGGTGAATATTTTCCGCAAATGAGAGTCTTGTGTCCATGTGTGGAGGTTGTCTCGGACGCAATCTATAGTTCCATACACCGAGCATGAACAAGCAAAGAGACGTTATCGGAAGAATCATCTCAGGCATACACACAAACACAAAGTAGAGTACATGAACGGCTGTTGACGCTAATGGTTTCTTCCACCTGCATATATCTTGAAACCATTCTCCAGTACCGAGTAAACCGGAGAAAACCGAACTCAGCCTATAAAGATTAGCTCTGCTTTTTCTCATGCTCCAGAAATGCGAGTTCGAATCCGAAATGTATTCCACCACTTCTTTCCTAAGCGGCGGCTCGGCTCTGCTTAACCGAGTCGCCACTAAGTTAACCGCGTGTTGCCGGAGAATCTCCTGTTGCACGACTTTTAAAGGCCTCGCGTAATGCATTTTCGGAAGAAGCGGTTTCCAGTACTGGATCAGCATCCGAAACATTGACGCGCAAGAAAACCGAATAGCTAAATGCAATTCTCCCATTTTCTTAACACCCGATGGTCGAAGAACGAGTAGCGGATAAGAATTCGTGTAGACTCTTCCAGATTCAAGAGTCGAGATTCGAACTCTTACCTTACCGATTTTGCCATCTCTGTTGTTGTTGTTACCGTTACTACTATTGATCTGATTGTTATCGAAAACACCGATTGTAATCACAGTCGCTGGCTCGTAAACCTCCCACATGTACTGCTCGTTAAGCCGCGGATTTAAACTGTTTGTAATGGTCCGTGTCCTGACCCATTTGGTTCCATACTTAGCAACACAGTAAGCATCAACGGTCTCTTTTTTACCGTCTTGGCTTATATTCAAACCTTCAACTCCTAAAATCCCTAATTCAAGAACACCTATTGACGACGTTTGCTGCCGATTCCGCAGCTCTTTCATCGACGGTCTAAAATCACTGCTGTAATAAGTAGATTCATCAAGAACATGATAGCCTCCTTCTAAACAAACATTCAAAAGAAGCCTTGTCGTGGCGAACCGGACTCTCCTTTGGTTATCTAACACGAGACTAAACCAACGGTTTGGTACTTTCCGGTTATCATCGATCCGTTTATCGATTGTATCGATCGGTATCTTAACCGTTCCAAGCGTTTCTTCTAGGTCTTTTATCGAGATTATTAAATCATCAAACGGTTCAGCCGCGACGAGTGTGAATTCTTCGTTCCATTTCGGATTAAGCGATTGGCTTGGTTTGGTTCTAACCATTTGGTTACTTAGCTGGATTTTAACGTACGGATTCGGAAGCTGAGACCGGTCTTGTGCTATAACCAAGTCTTGTGCCTCTATGACGTTAACGCGAAGGTACCATAGCCTAGGAGAATGATAGATTTTAGAACGCAAACTCGATTTGTTAACAGCGTTTAAAGCGTCCGAGTATGTTGCGTTTGAGAACGCTTCGTCCGCTTGAGTACCGAACCAAACGGACAACATGATCTCGCCTCCTTTTTCGTGGTTTACTCTGTACCATTCTGGTGCTAATGGACTGTCTGGTGGGACACGTGTCGGTATATCGTTGATATTGAACCGGATCGAACCGACGAAATCGTCTTTGATCAAGTCTTTGTCCATGACGATGACGTCAAGAAAGTTCGCTTGTTGGTCGGATTTGGTGAAGGCAAAGACTTCGTCCCAGATCGGGTTTTGATTTTTCTCGAAATGTTTGGTTTTTGCGGTAAAGTTTCCGAGTTTGACTTCAACGTACGGATCTAAGCTTCCGGTTGGGTCCATACTAGGAAGATTCCGAGCTTTGAAGATTTTGACAAAGAGGAACTCCATTGGCTCGACGAGATCATGATTGTTGGTGGTTCTTGCTCTTTTGCTTCCACCAAGAATCGGATTCGTCTCTTTTATCGAATAATCCGGTGAATTCGAGTTAAAACCCATATTTATGGGTACCGGAGATGCATACCTAGCCGGTTGAAATCGAGAACCTTCCATAACAAGTGGTTGTTGTGGTCTTTGCGGTTCAGATGGTTGCGGTTGAAGCGGTTGTGGCTTTTTTCGTAGGCTAGGTTTATTCTTCTCTGTTGTGGGAATATTGTGAGATGTGTGCCTTGTGTTAGAAGTAATTTTGTTTGTAGGGAATAGATTTGGTGCCTTGAGAGAGGGGTTATCTGTTACAAACACCTTAAGGGCAAGCTCGCCTTTTACGACGGCTGCGAAAGAGAAGACGCTCCATTTCTCTTTCTCGAGAGGGTAATGCAATCCAACAGCTTCGGAGTAAGGCACGAAAGCTGTCCCAAAGATCCGAATCTTACCGAGACATGATTTAGTTATGTTGCTTGTTTTGTTGTAAACATAAGCCTCTAGAACCTGATTCGACAAGTCCTCTGTATCGGAAATGTTGAAGAAGAACTTCTCGTCCCAAAACGGACACGAATCATCTTGTTTAGTCGATGTTTTGACTTTCTGTCCATCGAATCTTAGCTCAACGAAAGCATTGACACCGCTATAGACATATCCGTGAGCACTCTCTTCTCTAGGTTTGAGTCTCGCGCTTATGACTTCTACCCCAAGTTTTAGATTACTCATTTAATTTTTCGATCAATGAGGAACCGATTAGTTTTTTTTTTGTCAGAAGAAAGACAGAGCATATGTTTTGAAAGTTTCTTGTGAGGTCGTGGAGACTTGTCTTACAAGTCAACTAAGGGAATGTTTTTTCGAGGGAATTATCGGTGTTAATTAAACGTTGACCATCTTTAATTATGGTTATGCAACGCGCTTATCTGTTTTTAATCGTGTCGCCAGTCATTAATTAATTTTATTAAATAAAAACATAAGTAGTTGCCCACAAGTTTGTTGGACTAGGTCTATAATGTGTGGCATTTCAAATATACCACTGTTTTGTACCTGAATTATTGGGCCATTTATTCGATGTATTATAGAGTGTGAATATTATATATTAATGGGCCTTATTTGTTTTTTTTGTTTACTATAGGCCTTCCTTAACATGTTACTTTAGTTCCCTCCCAATACCTCAAGATTTCATCATTTTAAAGAACTTTACATATGTTAAGGGAGCTTTTAATAATTACTTTATATAATCTAAGGTTTTGTGGCCAGATCATGAAAGTATTGGTCTTCCCACAACTCTACTTGACGTGTTAAATTAGCTTTTCTATCCAAAAACTCTTTTAAAGCTAGAGGGTTATAAGGAGGAACCATCTCACAAGGAGACTTTTGATTTGGAGACAAAACCATAGACTCTTCCATGAAATCTCTCCACCTATCTGTTGCTCGACATCCCATACTATCCGATGTGATCTCCATCGCGTCTTTAGGAATCTTCGGTTTAAACTTTAAGAGCTTCGCGTACTCGTTAAGCAAATGAAACATATAGTCATACACATTCTCCATGTTAACCTCTTCTCTTATAAATCTACTCCCTACCTCCCCAATCTCACGCGCCTAACACAAACAACATAACCAGATAGGGTTAGTTTCGAAACAAAACAAAGTTCCGGGTCAAAAATGTCAGAGATTTTTTATTTAAATGACCTTGTCCACGTGGGTATTTCCCCAATGTACGGCGAATTTGAGAGAAGTACACTTTGAGTCGTCTCTGATTGGCCAATAATGTTGTAATGGCATCATTCCTCGTATATAGAAATCGTAGAATCTTGGTTTTACGTATAATGTCATTGCATCGCACGCCATTATATATTTCTCACTAACCGACCATGCCCATCCTTCTATATATATCTTATATCTGTTACAATCCCAATATGTATTTTAAAAAAAAAATCGAATTGTGTTAAATCAAAAGTTTGTTAAAGTATATACTAATTACCTGTGTGTGCATTGATTCTCTAAATTTGAGTTCTTGAATCCTTCTTTTGTTTCTTTCTCCCAATCCTATAAAACCATTATTCAAATTCATATCCTTACACAAAACAAAACTATATATTATACAATAATGTGTGTATAAGTGAATAAAACCTGAATATACAGACGAGTATTCCACTCTTCGTTTTCCGTAACGTTACACTTGAGTAGATCTCTTCTCGTAGGGTCCACATAGGGATTACCTCTCCAATAAGCGTACGCCACGCGTCCATTCCATTGCGTCATATTATTCCCTTCTTTTATCGCCTCAAGCGATTTTCCCCATGGCTTTACGTTCACTTCGGCCCTGGCCCATTAAAAGCCCATATTATAAATAAAGTCTATCCAATAATTAAAAAGCCCAATACCTTTTAATTATTACCAGCCCCAGAAGGACCAATCAGGGAAGACAATGTCCAAGCTGGCGTCATCCGAACAGTAACGAAAAAGCGGAGGTGGGTCCTTGCGTTGACCATTTGAAAAGTCAACAGATCGGACGACGGGACGATCGTCAGCGTCGAACATGAGATCGAGATCAGGCAATCTCTTAGGGTACCACCGTAACAACTGTAGGATTCCCCACAGAGTAAAATCATCTCTCGTCTGAATTGATTTTCTGTATCTCTTAACGTACGCCTTTCCGTTAAGTATCACCAGTCTAAAATGCGCCGTTTGACTAGCTTTCTCGATCATGTCTTTTGTTATCCCCGTTTTTTTCCACGGCCGTAGATCTTCGTGGATCCAACGGAAATAATTAGGACACGTGGATGAATTTGGACGGTTTGGATTTAATGTGGAAGTCTTGTTTCGTGGGACAGCGGTTTGATGAGATTGGTTCTGTACGACGTCGCATTGGTAAGGAAATTTAGGTTTATTTATTTTTGTTATTACCTTAAAACCTGCAAAAGTATTCTAAACCAAAAATAACATACAAAGAAAAGTCAAAAGAGTAGTTAAATCAAATTCAAATATAGTAAATGTAAATAATGAGACTTATATATAAGTTATATGCATAGATAAGTTATGATGAAAAACTTACAAAATCAAGAAAGCCCAAAATATCTAAGAAAGCAGCTGATATGAATAAAGAAACAACGACGAATAAAGTAGCTTTCACTGTGTTTTTTCCAGGAAACGATATCGTTTTGTGTTGTTCATCGTCGTTGTTCATCTTCATGCTTTTTCTCTCCATTGATGCACGGATCTCTTATTGATCTTTTGTATGTCATAAAGAGAAGATTAATAAATCGATAATCTTGCAAAAGACTAGAGACTAATTGAGACAAAAGACTAGAGAGAAAGAAAAAAAAAGATAAAAAGTCTTCTTAAAATATAGAGCAAAAGACCAATGAGTCATGACCATGGGACAAGACTATGAAGAGAAAATAGAGGCTTTATGATTTGTCATTTTATTAAGAGTTTGTTTTGTTTAACCATGGTTTAATTATTCGACCCTATATTATAGTTTTAGGTTACCAATAAAAAACATATAATAGTACTAGTTTAATTTTTTATTAATCACCACTCTTTCCTTCCGGTTAACCTAACTTCCTCAGCCCAAGCCTCTAGAGTCTTCTATGCATTGTTTATAACAAGCTACACGTGTATCTTTGGATTATTAATCAAGATCTCGTAGTTTAAGCTATATTTAAATGTAATACTAATTACTCAACATGTATGTCATTTTTTTTAACAGAGATTAACGTGGTTTGTTTGTAAGAAAGTCAATATTTTATTACCAAAGTACAACCAAAAATGAACGTGACCAGTTGCAGTTTTAGTAGCTTATCTAATCTCGACAAATCTCATTCACTAATATGCTTATAATCCAATATCAATAAATCGACTTAAGAATTAGGCACATACATTTGTTTTATTATTTAAGAATTAGGCATATAAATTCCAAATAACTCATTTTCATTCGTTCATGTAAATATCTATAAATTTTGTCTTGATTTTTCTAAAAATTTATTTGCTATTTAAAAATAGTCAAATGTTGTTGCTTTCATAACAACCAATAATAAAACAAATGTATGTGGTTCACAAATCTGGATATTTAATTTAGTCTTTGGTCAAACAAACCTTGGTCACATTATAAAAAAATGAAATTGGGCCCAAAAGCCCATTGAATATGCGCGTCCAAAACACGGCCCATACAATCGGGCCCAAAGAAAAAATATTTTAACTCCACGCGCTAAAGTGCGTGGGCGTCGCAACAACTCCGTGTCCTTCCGCCACGTCACATTCAAATTTACTAATCATTTTCAAAGCATAAACATTCGTTCATGTAAATATTAAGAGCGGTATTTTAAAGTTCTTTCTTAATTAACTAATGCTGATTTACTACTTAAATATTTTGTAGTTATTTTTTTCCATAAAAGATTAGAACTTATTAGAAACCATGGAAACAACATCAAGAGTAGACTCAGAGTAACTGCTAATATTTTCTTCCAAGAAACTCATATCATCATCACTTATTGGGAAATCAAGAAGTAGCTGAAGAGCAGATCCTGATGAATCATCTTCAAGATTATTCGAACACGGTGTAGAAGAAGAATCACATCCATGTATCCCCACGACAACCTCTTTCCCTACACAACAAGACTTTGTTGTTGTTGTTGTAGATTCTTCGAAAGGAGCAAGATTCCTAAAAGATTCACCAATCTCAGAGTTCCAAATCCTCAAGAAGTGATCACAATCATGTCTTCCTACATAGGAAGAAGGAGGAGGAGTAAAGAGCATAGACTCTCTAGAGAGCCTAGCTTCAGCTTCAAGCCTAGCACTTTCCCATTGAGCCATGTGTCTTGTTGTTGGTGAAGCTGGTGCTTGTGAAGGTAATGGCTCATGTGTCTTTGGATCAATACCCATACATAACAAACGTTTCTTCAAATGTGTGTTCCACAAGTTCTTTATCTCATTGTCTGTTCTCCCTGGAAGCTGTCCTGCTATTGCTGCCCACCTATTACACACAAACAAAAAACATAACATAACAAACAAAACAACCAAAGAAGAAGAAAACAGAACTTAGGTCAATGTAGTTAGACATTTACCTATTGCCAAGAATTGCATGAAGCTGAACAACAAGTTTTTCTTCTTCAGGAGTAAAAGGACCTCTTTTGATGTCTGGTCTTAAGTAGTTTGTCCATCTCAGTCTACAACTTTTACCGCAACGTAGTAACCCTAAAAGAAGAAAACTTGTAAAGATCAAAACTTTCTTTACAAGAGAATGTGTGTATATGAGTTTATTACCAGCTTGTTTAGGCAGTGTTCTCCAGCTTCCATGGTTGTTTTTCTTTATATATTCGATGAGAATCTCATCTTCTTCAGGTGTCCATGGTCCTTTCTTTAAACCCTTTTTGTCACAACATGGTGTTCTTCCCATTTTTTAAAAAAAACACCACACTAACAAACGCTTGAACCTTTTTTTCTTGAAGAAGAAGAAACACAGAGAGTAACAAAAATATTTAAGAGATGGTCATAGAAGAGACAAACAAACCCAAAAAGTGTAGTAAAAGGAGAAGATAGGATCAAAAAAGAGAGAATTTTTGAGAAAAGGGTAAAAACAAAAGTATTAATGTTTTAGGGTCTGGTCAGGTTTCAATGTCGTGGATATGAAATTAAAAAAAAAACCAAGCAACGACTTAAAAGATCTACGAACTCTTCTTTATATATAGACACTATTTTTTTTTTTTAAAAATAATGAAATAAAATAAGATAAGTGTAATGGAATAGACTATAGAGAAACGAAAAAAGGACGATCAGCGAGCTTCGAGCCGGCCCTGAAGCATTTATTACACGCAAAACTCGTACAACATTTATTATATTTTGTATTTAATGTTTGTGACAGCAACTACAGGTCGTTGAAATTACAAAAAATCATGATTGCTAAATTTTCATATCTTTTTTTGGCTTTTTTCTTTGAAATGATTACAAAAATTGGAGTCATTTTTCGGTGAATTTTGCTAATCTTTTTTGATGAAATGTAAAAGCTTTGGAATAGTTGCCTAATTACAATACTAATTACTAAGCTTAAGTTTTGTTTTATTTATTTCTCATGTAATAAAACAGCCACAAAGAACATAACTTTAAAAAAATTGTGTTTCTTAATTAAAGTTTTGATTTTCGAAGGTGTAAATGCGATTTGATATGATATGATCCAAAACAGCTAAGGCATAGTAAAGAAGTAGACTTGGGGTTTTTCAGTTTATAAATTTGCAAGAACACAGATATTCAAAGAGCATTAACGTCGGATAATACGTGACATCTTTCTTTAGCCGGGAAATAAAATAAAACAGAGACAAACATTTATTGTTATTTATCATAAAAAAGAAATATAATAAATTAATAAAAGAAAGTGAACAGAAGTGGAAGTAAATGGTGACGACAGTGACTTGTAAGTAAATCAAAGTTTGATGCGACAAACACGTTTCAATTAAATATATAAAGTAAAAACAAAATAAAATGAAAATAATAACATTAAATGAATGAACAATAACACCATTTATACTTACATTTTATTTTCTATTCTGTGTGGTATTTTAGTCGAAGTTTTCTGTGCTGAACTTTTTACTCGAATTTTTTTTATTTACCATTACTACTTTTCTAGTAAAAATTTAAAGAGTCAAAGCATAACCCAATAGAGATTTGACACGTAAGATGTGTAGGCTTAGGGATCCCAAAAAATAGAAGATACTGTTTGGTCGTGACCTTGCAGACATAAGGTGGGGTCCATTTAATATCTCATAAATGCGGTCAACTATAAGTCAAAGTCTTTAAGTTTCTAACATTTTCTTATATAATTATTGCTTTTTCATACATATATGTTATTTTTTTCTGTTACAAATGTTTCATATATGTTTACTTTCATGAAAGAATTAAATGTGACATATCTATTCATAAATTAACGAGAGATCTCCACAGAAATCTGAATCATATGAGTTATTAAAGCAAGTAAACAAAAAAAAATGAAACTCCCAAAGAACAACACTATAGAAAATCAAAAAATGTAAAAAAAAAATTACGGAATAATATAACAAATGGTTAAATCTAAAATTTATCCTTAACTGAAAAACTCGAAAACATTATTTTGTACGCTAAAAATATTAACTAAATAGTTAAACAATGATTTTCACAAAGGAATATTAATCAAGAAGTGCAACTTTCAATGATGCCATAAAAGCCCAAAATATCTCAAACAAAGCCCAATAAGAACAAAAGGACAGAGCCATTTTATTAGGCAACATTTTCTCCGAAACAATTCAGTTTTAATTATAAAACTTTCCATAATTAGAGAAGAAAAAGTCAACAGTTTCATAACAACCAATTCAAATAAAGATTAGGTTAAAATCGAGTTTGGGGAAAACTCCCTGAAACTTGGAGCATAATCACCGAAACCAAAAAAAAAAAAATGTCGTCTTCTTCGATTTCGTCAGAGACGACGAAAGTATCTAAAGAAATAGATCCCAATACTCTTTTAAAAGTCTCAGAGTTCATGGAATCAATCACTTTCCCAGATTCATCCGTCGACGATTTCGCTTCTCTCGATTCCTTCTCCGTCTTGTTCCAAAGCAATATCAGAGCTCTCTCCGTCGCTCGCGGCCGTATCTCTTGCTCCGTCGTCGTTACACCAGCTCTAGCCGTAAGTAAAGTTTCCTCCTTTTTCTCAGTTTCTTCACCATTGAAATCAAATGGGTTTCTTAAAGTTTCTTCCTTTACATTGTTTTTGCACCATTAAAATCAAATGGGTTTCTTAAAGTTTCTTCCTTTACACTATTTTTCACCGTTCTGATCAAATGGGTTTCGATAAAGTTTCGATCTTTGAACATTGTGAACAGAACTACTTCAATGGGTTACATGGAGGAGCGATCGCATCAATAGCAGAGAGATTATCAATGGCTTGTGCAAGAACCATTGTGTCTGAAGAGAAACAGCTGTTTACTGGTGAATTGAGTATGACTTATCTATCTGCTGCTCCTATTTCGGTAAGCTACAACAACAATAACATTTTACTCTTTTTGGATCTTTTGGGTTAGAGAAGCTTTATAGATTTGTGTGTGAGATTTTTTGATTGCAGAGCGAATTGTTAGTGGAAGGATCTGTGGTGAGGAGTGGGAGAAACTTAACTGTGGTGAATGTTGAGTTTAAGATGAAAGACACCATGAAAGTTACTTACTTAGCTCGTGCTACTTTCTACCACTCTATCGCGTCTAAGCTTTAAAGCTTTGATACTCTTAAAAAGATCTTTAAAAACCAGATCTTATTGTTGATTCTTTATATTATGATTCAATAAAAACAAGATTCTTCTGTATGCAGATTAGTCTTGACTTTCAAGATATATATATAATTAGCCTTGTTATTTTTCTGTGTTCAATAATATTGTTTATATAAACTCTACATTTTGCTTTCGTGACATTAGAGATTAGTATTGTTTTTATTGGTCGGAAAATTCTGCATTAATGTCTGCAACAATGAAAGCTACAAAGTTACAAACTTACAACAATTATAAACTTTGAAACTATGTGGTTGCAGAGGTCAGCGATGGTTCATAACAATAACAATGCTATACTTGTGAAACAAGAAACCTTTGAAAATCCAAAAAATGATATTATATACCAACATTAGTGTAAAGTTGCTCATTTTCTTGCATGTTCAGGGATTAAACGATGACGCAATTCAACAGATGCACCAGCCAATTCTGCAATCAAAGGTCAAGAAGAGAAAGATAAAGCATTTTTGAAATTGGTAAATTAGAAAATATAAAAAAACAATGTTGTTTGTTGGTAAAAAAAAAAAAACCTTGAGCAGTGAAATCAAACAATGGAGGAAGTGCTCTTCCATTAGGCAAAGATGCTCTCTGGTCTCTAAGATCATCGAAAAACGGGTGTGCGCATGCTTCAAGCTGTTGAAACCAAAGTTTAGTCTAAAAAATGATAACATAAGTAACATACAAAGTGATAATATTTTTTACCGCGCTACATCTCGAGTTTGGTGAATATTGGAGAAGTTTAGAGGCAAGATCCATTGCTTCTGAAGATACGTGTCTCCGAAAAATCTGTATGTAGGTTACATTTGTAAGCAAAACATTATCTTTCTTTTAAAATTTAGAAAAGTTTATATACCTTTTGCCATGGCTGAGGTTTGATCTGAGGGAACTTAAAATCATTGTAACGAGGATTCATGTTCTTTATCTCTTCTTTCCCTGGTGTCCCCAATATCTATTTTTACATACAAAATTTACATAACACACAACTTTGATAAACTCTCTCTAATATAAACACACAAAAAAATAAAAAGTTTGTTTTCTTACCTTTATGATCTCTACCAATTGATCAACACTGGTCTCTCCAGGGAATAAAGGCTATACACAATTTAAACCAAGAAATAGCTTTTAAACAAAAGTGACTCTAATGAAAAGACTTGAAAATAAAGAAAAAGAAGAGAGATTTATTATTATTACATGTCCAAGGAAAAGCTCAGCCATTACACAACCAACAGACCACATATCGATAGCGGTTGTGTATTCTGTTGCTCCAAATATGAGTTCTGGTGCTCTGTAATACCTTGAGCATATGTATGATATGTTTGGCTCTCCTGGTATCTATAACCAAACAAATGCATCACTTCTCAATAACATAATAATGGAATCTAAATAAACAAATAAACTTTTAAGAAACCCATTTTAGAAAAGTGATTCTTCTTACCAGCATTTTCGCGCTACCAAAATCACATATCTTTACCTCATGTGTCACATTATTCACCTGTGTAATATTAACTAGTCAGAAGAAAACACTACATAACTTCACAATGACTTGTTTAAATAACTACTTACCAATATATTTTGCGGTTTTATATCACGGTGACACACTCCAACAACCTGATGAAGATAGTTCATTGCGCGACAAATCTGTTTTTACCAAACAAAACTTTTAAGAATACATTTCACAAAAAATAGTTTGAGATCACAAGGTTGTTTTTGTTTTTTGTTTTACCTGATAAGTATAGAGTTGAATATAAATCAAAGGCATATGATGATTCATCTTGGTGTAAGATCTCGAAGCGCGGTAAATAGTCTCAGGCACATACTCAAGAACAAGGTTAAGATAAAGCTCATCTTTCTCAGTAGTGGAGAAGAAAGAATGCTTGAGATCAACAACATTAGGATGATGAAGCATTCTCATTATCTGAAGCTCTCTGTTTTTGTATCTTTTGTCTTGTAACACTTTCTTTATCGCTACTTTTTCTTCACTCTCTATGCATTTTGCCTATACACACAATATTTACAATTCAAATACAATTTTTTTTTAAAAAAATAGTCTTTTGAGATTTGTGTTTTTAAATTTTTGTTACCTGAAAGACAACACCGAAAGAACCGGTGCCTATTACATGTTCAGCTTTGTATGAGATTGTCTGAAAAAACAACGTAAAGAAACAAGATTTAATGATTTAAGATTTTTCAAAAAATGTTAAGAGATAATTAATAAAAACAAGATTTTTATAAGAGTTTGAAAAAACCACATTGTCTTTTTGATCATTTAAACTCTTCTTTATTGTTGTAATAATTCGACCAGATTCTGTTCCGTTTCCTTTGATAATCCCACCATCAATGTCCTATCAAAATCACATAAAAATCATTAGCTACAAAGATCAAAGAAACAAAGTAGTAAATAATAATAGTTTTTTCAAAAAAGTTGAGACCTTTTCATCATCATCATCATCATCATCATCATCGATTCTTATATTAGTCGTAGAGATAGATTCTTGTGTGTTCTGTTTCTGTCTTGAACGTCGTCGTTTCTGTTTCTTCTTGAATCTTGATAGGTTTCGATTTCGGTGTATCGGAGTCTCCTATCTATTAAAAATTATATACAAAAGGTTAGATATTTAAGCAAACACCAAATAATCAAAATTTTGTGAAAATTTTGTATTTTTACGTTTTCAGAAGAGACTAAATTGCGTCCAGAGGCCAAACTCGTCAATCTTCGCATTACATTCATCCTTCTTTACGTATTCAAAAAGAAATGAAAAAAACAAAGCTTTTCTCGAGAAAAAAAGAGACACGAAGACAACAACGAAGAGAAAGAGAGAAAGAGAGAGACGACGACGACGAGGTTGCCTTTTTCTCTCTCCTTCGTCTCTTCTTCTTCGTAGACAACACAAAAAAAAACGAATGTATTAAATCCTTTCTTTCTTCTGATTATATATATAAACATATTAATTGGAAAATAAAAAATCTAAGGCGGAGCGGAAAAATCTTTTATTACAAAAACAGATTTGTAGTTTAGCCATTCCAAAACCAATCATTCTTCTTATATCTTTGGTATCTGTAAAAAAGGTTATAAAATACTAATTTAATCTAATGTTTGTGATCGAATGTTTATCAAGCACGTTACTAAAAAAATGACGAATATAGTCTTGGCTTGTGGATTAACTCGCGCGCGTAAAAATTTGGGAGTTTGACTATTTCTTTGACTCTTTTTTTTTACTGACCGTTAGTAATTTTAATTAGCTAGCTGTGAAAATTAATTACTACTGGACTTAAAAAGGCTTAGTTATAGCCCATGATATGATAATTAATGATGGGTCTAACGAAAAGGCCCGTAAGATATTATTGTAAGGGCTTAGTAAATAATGTTTATTAAAAGCCCAAAACATTATCTCAATCAAGGCCCAATATAATAAGCAAAATCGGTCTATGATGGGTACAAAATTTTGTGCGTATATAAACTATGACCCCTTGTGAATAGATAACATTTTATAATATAGTGGACAATAATCAGCAACAACTTTTTTAAATTATAGGTATAGGTTTCAATTAAAGATCAAAACTTGACGGTGGCGATATGAATACGTAAACAACTTTAAGTATTAATAGCACATTATTATCCGTTAAGCTAAGCAACTTTCGTTTTTTTTTAATTTAATGTCTGTATATGTATTTTATGTATATGTATTGCATGGAAACAACTGTTAAGTGCAACTATATTCATACACTCACGTGTTTCACTCTTCTTTTGTTTACTTTGCCTTTAATTTTGTTGACAAAAAATGGTCCCAATAATTAAATCATGGACTTATTTTGTTTTTTTTTGTTTTTTTTTGTTTTTTTTTTTTTTGACTGCGGACTTACTTTGTCTATATGGTTACATTTTGGCCTGAAAATTCGAATCAAACGCGTGCTTAACGTTTCTTTAGTTATTACAATTAAATAATTAATTTTCTAAATAACAAATTACTCTAAATAAAAAAAAATGTCGAAACTTTCTAAACCTTTTACCAATTATACAAAAAAAAAGAGGAAACAAAATAGCTTACATTTTCATATTCAAAAAACAAATAATCCAAAATACAACATTTTTGTTTTGACGTTTTACTATTTTTTTCAATATTTTTTCTTCTTCAAGTCAATACCCGAACCATCACATAATGAGGTTCGTTCTTGACTCAATTTTCAAAAACAGTCCAATAATTTTAAAAATAAATTATTGTTAATTATCATCATTCATCACAATGAAGTGCGCCTTTAATCTTCTTAACGGTGCAAGATATCAGATTATTAACAGTCTCCACAGATTCCACCGTAAGCTTAGCCGTAGGCAAACTATTCACCAGTATCTGAAACGCCACCGTTAGTAACGCCCCTCCTTCTTCCATCCACCCTCCGTTACCGTTACGTTCCTCTGTTGCGCGGTGTTGGGGAGCGTTAGGGAGAATCGCGAATCCGGATGGGAGGAGTGCCACGTAAGCAGAATCGCCACCGTTCATCACAGCTTGCATTGCTGGGATATCAACAGGCGCGTACACTACAACCGCTCCTGCTGCGTCTATGCTTGTCTCTTGTAGTATCAGCATACTACTCTGATTTGCATTTATTGCCTGCCATAAAATATAAATATTATTAAGTTAAAGGGTAAAAAGGGAAGAAAACGTATAATAAAGACAAAAGGGATAGCAATAAATAACACTACGATATGACCTATGCGTTGTTTCGATAGTGTCATTGTCACCGTCACAAACCTAGAAGTTTCATACATAGATAACAGACCAATAATACACATAAATAGAACAAAAATTATATATTTTGAAAAAATAAAAGTAAAATAGGAAAGAAAAAGGTCAAAAATGTCTTATTAATTTGACTTTTAAAACACCCATACTTACTTCCAAAAATAAAAGATTTGTCACTTTCCAATCAAAGGAGACAAGATTCATATGACCACATCATCTCTATGGGGCCTCACCACACAAAGTCTATCTCAACTTTCAAAAATCTCAACAGTTAAATTAATAAAATCCATTTAAAAAAGTTTATCTTTTTCGAATTTTTATAAGTGCAAAATATATTTAAACTAAGATACTAAATAAGAAAATGAGCTAATAATAGTATGCATAAAGATAGTAAATAGAGAAATATGCTTACGGTGGCACGTAGGAGGGAGACAGAATTGGAATGGTCATGGCCTTTAGCGATATGGGCCATCTCTTGCATTGGACCACCGTTGGATAAGATATCCCACTCTGATCTCAGCCCTTCGTTACCAAGAAACTCAAACAGCCTCCGCGGCGTAACCGGCATCCACACCGACGTCGCAGCGTTTAGAACTATCCCTGCCGGTTCTCCCGGATTGCTTAAACTCTGCCTTGTCATGATCCTTACGTCTTCGTCGACGTTTCCCACGTTTAGTTTGCTCCATTTATGTAAAGACGACGCGCATACTCCGTTGCAGAAGTTATCGGTCATTCTCTTCGCTAGCTTTAGCATGCTTTTTCTCCCGTTGCAATTGATAGCTGTTGAACATCATCACAAAAGATTGAAACTTGTTAAATTTTTTGATAAGAATATGTATACAAATACTATAAGTTAAGAGAGCTTACGGGATGGGTTATTTGAAGGGGAAGACATGAGAATGGTGAGGCATTCGCATTGGCGTTGTAACGCAGCCATCCATCGTTGTGCGCCAAACGCTAATCCGCAGCTGAGTAGCGGTCTGTATAAGCGGTGGATGCGGTTTTGGTCGTATTCTGTGTGCTCTATCCACGTTACCTGCATTTCGCATTAGCCATGTTAGGTTAAATGTTTGAAGAAAAAATAATGATAAGAGAAAGAAACTTTATGTTAAACTTCCAAAACTACAATGTAAAAAAACAATGTTGTTTGTTGGTAAAAAAAAAAAAACAATGTTGTTTGTTGGTAAAAAAAAAAAAACCTTGAGCAGTGAAATCAAACAATGGAGGAAGTGCTCTTCCATTAGGCAAAGATGCTCTCTGGTCTCTAAGATCATCGAAAAACGGGTGTGCGCATGCTTCAAGCTGTTGAAACCAAAGTTTAGTCTAAAAAATGATAACATAAGTAACATACAAAGTGATAATATTTTTTACCGCGCTACATCTCGAGTTTGGTGAATATTGGAGAAGTTTAGAGGCAAGATCCATTGCTTCTGAAGATACGTGTCTCCGAAAAATCTGTATGTAGGTTACATTTGTAAGCAAAACATTATCTTTCTTTTAAAATTTAGAAAAGTTTATATACCTTTTGCCATGGCTGAGGTTTGATCTGAGGGAACTTAAAATCATTGTAACGAGGATTCATGTTCTTTATCTCTTCTTTCCCTGGTGTCCCCAATATCTATTTTTACATACAAAATTTACATAACACACAACTTTGATAAACTCTCTCTAATATAAACACACAAAAAAATAAAAAAAGTTTGTTTTCTTACCTTTATGATCTCTACCAATTGATCAACACTGGTCTCTCCAGGGAATAAAGGCTATACACAATTTAAACCAAGAAATAGCTTTTAAACAAAAGTGACTCTAATGAAAAGACTTGAAAATAAAGAAAAAGAAGAGAGATTTATTATTATTACATGTCCAAGGAAAAGCTCAGCCATTACACAACCAACAGACCACATATCGATAGCGGTTGTGTATTCTGTTGCTCCAAATATGAGTTCTGGTGCTCTGTAATACCTTGAGCATATGTATGATATGTTTGGCTCTCCTGGTATCTATAACCAAACAAATGCATCACTTCTCAATAACATAATAATGGAATCTAAATAAACAAATAAACTTTTAAGAAACCCATTTTAGAAAAGTGATTCTTCTTACCAGCATTTTCGCGCTACCAAAATCACATATCTTTACCTCATGTGTCACATTATTCACCTGTGTAATATTAACTAGTCAGAAGAAAACACTACATAACTTCACAATGACTTGTTTAAATAACTACTTACCAATATATTTTGCGGTTTTATATCACGGTGACACACTCCAACAACCTGATGAAGATAGTTCATTGCGCGACAAATCTGTTTTTACCAAACAAAACTTTTAAGAATACATTTCACAAAAAATAGTTTGAGATCACAAGGTTGTTTTTGTTTTTTGTTTTACCTGATAAGTATAGAGTTGAATATAAATCAAAGGCATATGATGATTCATCTTGGTGTAAGATCTCGAAGCGCGGTAAATAGTCTCAGGCACATACTCAAGAACAAGGTTAAGATAAAGCTCATCTTTCTCAGTAGTGGAGAAGAAAGAATGCTTGAGATCAACAACATTAGGATGATGAAGCATTCTCATTATCTGAAGCTCTCTGTTTTTGTATCTTTTGTCTTGTAACACTTTCTTTATCGCTACTTTTTCTTCACTCTCTATGCATTTTGCCTATACACACAATATTTACAATTCAAATACAATTTTTTTTTAAAAAAAATAGTCTTTTGAGATTTGTGTTTTTAAATTTTTGTTACCTGAAAGACAACACCGAAAGAACCGGTGCCTATTACATGTTCAGCTTTGTATGAGATTGTCTGAAAAAACAACGTAAAGAAACAAGATTTAATGATTTAAGATTTTTCAAAAAATGTTAAGAGATAATTAATAAAAACAAGATTTTTATAAGAGTTTGAAAAAACCACATTGTCTTTTTGATCATTTAAACTCTTCTTTATTGTTGTAATAATTCGACCAGATTCTGTTCCGTTTCCTTTGATAATCCCACCATCAATGTCCTATCAAAATCACATAAAAATCATTAGCTACAAAGATCAAAGAAACAAAGTAGTAAATAATAATAGTTTTTTCAAAAAAGTTGAGACCTTTTCATCATCATCATCATCATCATCATCATCGATTCTTATATTAGTCGTAGAGATAGATTCTTGTGTGTTCTGTTCTGTCTTGAACGTCGTCGTTTCTGTTTCTTCTTGAATCTTGATAGGTTTCGATTTCGGTGTATCGGAGTCTCCTATCTATTAAAAATTATATACAAAAGGTTAGATATTTAAGCAAACACCAAATAATCAAAATTTTGTGAAAATTTTGTATTTTTACGTTTTCAGAAGAGACTAAATTGCGTCCAGAGGCCAAACTCGTCAATCTTCGCATTACATTCATCCTTCTTTACGTATTCAAAAAGAAATGAAAAAAACAAAGCTTTTCTCGAGAAAAAATCAGAGACACGAAGACAACAACGAAGAGAAAGAGAGAAAGAGAGAGACGACGACGACGAGGTTGCCTTTTTCTCTCTCCTTCGTCTCTTCTTCTTCGTAGACAACACAAAAAAAAACGAATGTATTAAATCCTTTCTTTCTTCTGATTATATATATAAACATATTAATTGGAAAATAAAAAATCTAAGGCGGAGCGGAAAAATCTTTTATTACAAAAACAGATTTGTAGTTTAGCCATTCCAAAACCAATCATTCTTCTTATATCTTTGGTATCTGTAAAAAAGGTTATAAAATACTAATTTAATCTAATGTTTGTGATCGAATGTTTATCAAGCACGTTACTAAAAAATGACGAATATAGTCTTGGCTTGTGGATTAACTCGCGCGCGTAAAAATTTGGGAGTTTGACTATTTCTTTGACTCTTTTTTTTTTACTGACCGTTAGTAATTTTAATTAGCTAGCTGTGAAAATTAATTACTACTGGACTTAAAAAGGCTTAGTTATAGCCCATGATATGATAATTAATGATGGGTCTAACGAAAAGGCCCGTAAGATATTATTGTAAGGGCTTAGTAAATAATGTTTATTAAAAGCCCAAAACATTATCTCAATCAAGGCCCAATATAATAAGCAAAATCGGTCTATGATGGGTACAAAATTTTGTGCGTATATAAACTATGACCCCTTGTGAATAGATAACATTTTATAATATAGTGGACAATAATCAGCAACAACTTTTTTAAATTATAGGTATAGGTTTCAATTAAAGATCAAAACTTGACGGTGGCGATATGAATACGTAAACAACTTTAAGTATTAATAGCACATTATTATCCGTTAAGCTAAGCAACTTTCGTTTTTTTTTAATTTAATGTCTGTATATGTATTTTATGTATATGTATTGCATGGAAACAACTGTTAAGTGCAACTATATTCATACACTCACGTGTTTCACTCTTCTTTTGTTTACTTTGCCTTTAATTTTGTTGACAAAAAATGGTCCCAATAATTAAATCATGGACTTATTTTGTTTTTTTTTTTTGTTTTTTTTTTGTTTTTTTTTTTTTGACTGCGGACTTACTTTGTCTATATGGTTACATTTTGGCCTGAAAATTCGAATCAAACGCGTGCTTAACGTTTCTTTAGTTATTACAATTAAATAATTAATTTTCTAAATAACAAATTACTCTAAATAAAAAAAAATGTCGAAACTTTCTAAACCTTTTACCAATTATACAAAAAAAAAAGAGGAAACAAAATAGCTTACATTTTCATATTCAAAAAACAAATAATCCAAAATACAACATTTTTGTTTTGACGTTTTACTATTTTTTTCAATATTTTTTCTTCTTCAAGTCAATACCCGAACCATCACATAATGAGGTTCGTTCTTGACTCAATTTTCAAAAACAGTCCAATAATTTTAAAAATAAATTATTGTTAATTATCATCATTCATCACAATGAAGTGCGCCTTTAATCTTCTTAACGGTGCAAGATATCAGATTATTAACAGTCTCCACAGATTCCACCGTAAGCTTAGCCGTAGGCAAACTATTCACCAGTATCTGAAACGCCACCGTTAGTAACGCCCCTCCTTCTTCCATCCACCCTCCGTTACCGTTACGTTCCTCTGTTGCGCGGTGTTGGGGAGCGTTAGGGAGAATCGCGAATCCGGATGGGAGGAGTGCCACGTAAGCAGAATCGCCACCGTTCATCACAGCTTGCATTGCTGGGATATCAACAGGCGCGTACACTACAACCGCTCCTGCTGCGTCTATGCTTGTCTCTTGTAGTATCAGCATACTACTCTGATTTGCATTTATTGCCTGCCATAAAATATAAATATTATTAAGTTAAAGGGTAAAAAGGGAAGAAAACGTATAATAAAGACAAAAGGGATAGCAATAAATAACACTACGATATGACCTATGCGTTGTTTCGATAGTGTCATTGTCACCGTCACAAACCTAGAAGTTTCATACATAGATAACAGACCAATAATACACATAAATAGAACAAAAATTATATATTTTGAAAAATAAAAGTAAAATAGGAAAGAAAAAGGTCAAAAATGTCTTATTAATTTGACTTTTAAAACACCCATACTTACTTCCAAAAATAAAAGATTTGTCACTTTCCAATCAAAGGAGACAAGATTCATATGACCACATCATCTCTATGGGGCCTCACCACACAAAGTCTATCTCAACTTTCAAAAATCTCAACAGTTAAATTAATAAAATCCATTTAAAAAAGTTTATCTTTTTCGAATTTTTATAAGTGCAAAATATATTTAAACTAAGATACTAAATAAGAAAATGAGCTAATAATAGTATGCATAAAGATAGTAAATAGAGAAATATGCTTACGGTGGCACGTAGGAGGGAGACAGAATTGGAATGGTCATGGCCTTTAGCGATATGGGCCATCTCTTGCATTGGACCACCGTTGGATAAGATATCCCACTCTGATCTCAGCCCTTCGTTACCAAGAAACTCAAACAGCCTCCGCGGCGTAACCGGCATCCACACCGACGTCGCAGCGTTTAGAACTATCCCTGCCGGTTCTCCCGGATTGCTTAAACTCTGCCTTGTCATGATCCTTACGTCTTCGTCGACGTTTCCCACGTTTAGTTTGCTCCATTTATGTAAAGACGACGCGCATACTCCGTTGCAGAAGTTATCGGTCATTCTCTTCGCTAGCTTTAGCATGCTTTTTCTCCCGTTGCAATTGATAGCTGTTGAACATCATCACAAAAGATTGAAACTTGTTAAATTTTTTGATAAGAATATGTATACAAATACTATAAGTTAAGAGAGCTTACGGGATGGGTTATTTGAAGGGGAAGACATGAGAATGGTGAGGCATTCGCATTGGCGTTGTAACGCAGCCATCCATCGTTGTGCGCCAAACGCTAATCCGCAGCTGAGTAGCGGTCTGTATAAGCGGTGGATGCGGTTTTGGTCGTATTCTGTGTGCTCTATCCACGTTACCTGCATTTCGCATTAGCCATGTTAGGTTAAATGTTTGAAGAAAAAATAATGATAAGAGAAAGAAACTTTATGTTAAACTTCCAAAACTACAATGTAAAAAATTGAGTTAGTGGTTTAAAAAAAAGATTAGTTTTTAAATGCGTTGGGGTCGATGCAAGATCCAAGGACACAGTACTCGGAGATATTTAGATGCTTCTGATCAATAAAATATTGAATTTTGTTACCTGCATAATATATTAGTTAAGTAATGTTGTTATAAACCCAATACATAAAACAAAGTGCCTTTGCCTTGTGGTTCATAGAGAAGTGTGACCTCATTACCAACCAACACTAGGTTATGATAGAGTAAATTAGGACACGAATAATCAAGTAAAAGTCAAAACTTTACTACAAATCTCAAAATATTAAGAAATAAACTTGTTTTTTGTTTGTTTGTGTTTACCTTGGAATAGCCATTGGTCATGTCTTGTACGAGACAACCAGACGGTAACCTTCTACAGCTCGAAGATGAACCTTCTCTTATGGAATCAATCGAGACATCAACTACCGCCCAAACACCTTCCGCATGTTGTTTACAAAACCGCAAGAACGACACTTGCCGAACCGGCACTAGTGGTGACAACAATTGAATCTCTGCGTGCATCTAAATTAAACACACAAAAGTAAAACACTAAACACCCATTACAACATCTAAGCATGACAATGAGTTTGTTGTGTGTAAGTACCAGATGAAGTGCACCGTTTCGTGTCCCTCCCATACCATTAGAGATAATCTCCGTTGTTGAAGTTCTTGATATCATACACGGAAACATTTCAGCCCACCGTTCCTACCAAAAAAAACCAAAATCAAAACATTAACTTCACCATTTGTTTTTTTTTTTTTGGTGGGACTTCACCATTTGTTGAACTAATCTAAATTACTAATAATCACTAATCAAAAAGATTAGTAACTAACCGAGTCCATCAACGTCTCAACAAGTGCTAAGCTATTAATAATAACAGTTCCACAATCTTTAGAAGCTTCCGAAACAAACCCATCTTGTTTTCCTCCAACACACCGGTTAAAACTTGCGACGTACTCTTCCTCGTTAAGCATTTCAAACCCGGTATCCGGGTTTCGAACCCAAAGCGGCTCCTGCGTCCGAGCCATCTTAACAAGCTCGTCCATAGCCGCAAGTGCTAATTCCAAATATCTCGATCTCTCCTCGAAATCACTTACACTAACGGGTTGCTGTTGTGCACGGTTAACCGTCGTAGGCACGAGATTGAAACCGCCGGTAGTGTTGCAGCCAACGCCTAGGACGAGGGCTGAATCCGGTGTAGGATGTGATGGTGGTAAGTTCCGGCCAAGGAATTTACCGGTTAAGGCGCAGACACGGTCTAATTCGTCTTTGAGACGCGAGTTTTCGATGCGAAGGTGTTGCTCTTCCATTGAGATTTCACCGAGAAGAGCCGGTCCGCCGCAGCTACCACACATAGGGTTTCTCATAGCTTCTCTTACTGACATATTCTCAGCTCTAAGCTTATCGTTCTCTTGTCTCAACAAAGCATTCTCATGCCTTTCGATTTGTGTCTATCAACAAAAACAAAACAAAAAATAAAAAATAAAATTAAAAAATAGAGAAGAAGACAAAGAAGAAGAGGAAGAAGAACCTTCATTTGAGTACGACGATTCTGAAACCAGAATTTGACTTGACGTGGATCTAAGTTTAATCGACGGCTGAGATCTTGACGCTGTTTCTCATCTGGATGTGCACACTCTTTGAAAACACTATACACATAAGAACAACAACAAGAAGAAGAAGATTAAGAATTAATTAATTAATTTATGTGTGTGTTGATAGAGAGTTTATATATATATAATATATACGATTCGAGGTCTTGAATTTGTTTAGGAGTGTGACGATGGTAACGTTTCTTCTTCTTCCTCGGAGGTTTGTTATTGTTAATATCATCATCGGCGTTATCTAAATCGTCGCCGGAGACAGCTTCGGCGTTATCGCTCTCAGATCTGCTTTCTGCGTCTTCTCCTCCTCCTCCTCTACTACTCTTCTTACGGCTTGCATTCGTTTCTAACGTATCTCCGTTTCTCACGATTTCTCCGTTGTTGTTCTCTACGTTCGTTTGCTGCCGAGAAGACTAAAGAGATTATAATAAGTAAAAATCAACAAGAAGAAATTAGAATATTAAAAAAAGGGGGTATAAGAGTGCTTACGAGACCGAGGGAGAGACAGTGAGAGGAGAAGGGTCGAGAGTGAGGTATAAGGCTGTGTTGCGACGGAGCAATGGTGGATGCGACGGCGGAGAAAGGGAAGTGGTTGTTACTGTACGGAGCGTCGGATTCCGTGGAGGCTCCGTCGTGGAGAAAGCCGTTGAAATTCATTGAGTTTGGTGGATAGGAAGGAAGGATTGTTGTTATTGGTTTTAAGAGAAATCAGACATGGAAGAAGGTGAAGTGGAGAGAAAAGAAAGCCCTAATAACTCTTAGAAAGCTTTGTCGCTTTGGTGCATGTCCATTCGAGAAGAGAGAGAGAAATATCAATAACAATAAATGAAAAAGGAAAAAGACGATACAAACGACGAAAAAAGAAGATAGCAAAAGGTTTTGTTGATTTTTTTATTTTAAATATATAATTATTTAAAGAAAACGAAGAGAGAGAGAGAAAGATGTGGAGTCATGGAAAGCCTTACACAACCATTGAAAAGTTGGGTTTGACTATTTGACGTTTTATAAACACCTTTTTGCTATAAAAGTCCACTTCTAGTGCTGAATCCAGGCTGAACTATACACAATGACTGTTTTGCCCCTTCCCACTCTAATTAATCTGTAATAATATCTTCGTTTCTTGAGCGTTTTCATTTGTTAATTCATGTATTCGAAAACATGTTTCTACGCGATGAATATTGTTTATGGTAAATCTTAATAAAAGTTATCAATTTAACTAATGTATTGGCTAAACTATCAACATAAGTGGGGTGTGTAAATTTAATGGACCATCGTCTAAATTTGGCGGAATCATAAATCTCTACGGGTTGTGAGATTTTGAGTAAAAATAATATAGAGTTATTGCGATATTACCTAAGACTCATTAAAAAGGCAAAATCATCTGGTAGTTGGTTTAATAATGGACCATCTCAACTTAGAATAATACCTTTACTTACTCAAAATGTCATCCATGAATTGTAACCCAACAGGTTCTTACATAAAGTAATCTGCCCAATTTCTCCTTTTGTTCGATTCTTGAAAAACGCCATTGAGAAAATAATCAATGGCTTTGATTACTCTGTCACAAACAAAATTAAATAAACGAAGATAATTAATTTAACACAGGGACAATAAACTTTAGATAAATACAAAGACAATAACTACTTGTGATAATGATATATTACAAGAAGAGAATTGGTACAATAAGATGGTTACAGAGATAATAGTTAATACATAACTTTGGTACGCTCAAGCCATGAGACCCTAATTTTTTTATGAGATATCTCATTCAATGAAGAAAATTCACAAAATCAACTAGTAATAATGAGGGAAATGTAGCTATCGAAAAATTAAATACCAAAAGTTGTTTTGACACTAGAAAATCGTAAGTTCACACTTAGCCTTCAAGATGCGTTTTGCCGACATCAAATCTTGGTTTTGCAAATTTCGAGATTGTACTTACAAAAAGGCTTCTAAGTTTTCAAAATATTTTGTAAATAAAACGAGCACTGAATTATAAGTTTTCTAAGGGACCCTCATTGGTAAGAATCTTAGGGAAGAAATTCTTTTTGACAGTTACCAATATAATACTATTATATTTATTATATTTTAAGTGAAAAATGGTAATGATTAGAGAGAGTTTCTTAAAAGTATCTTAGGGAAGAAATTCTTTTTGACAGTTCCTAAGTTTTTTAAATATAAAAATAATATTTGAATATTTTATATTATTTTTTATGAGAGTTTCTAGTTAAGAAACTCCCAATTGAGATGCTCTAAGAGCATGTTCATCAAGGTTGCTAATGGGCTAATGTATTTTAGTGGGTATTTAGATGATTTAAATAAATTAAAAATCTGTATTTGGGCCTAAAATAATAAGCACCAACTCTTAATTAAGAGTTTTTGGCAACCCATAAAGATCGCCACGTGGCGTTACGCGGTTGGATAAAAAAAATAATTTTGTTTCTTTCATTTATATGGGTCTTTGTTTTCGATATATTATCGATTTTTTTTGTTTTGTGAACCTCTCCGCGATTGCGAAACCGAGATTCACCGGATAGATATTGTTCTCCGCCGTTCCTTTTATTCCTCTTTTGTCGCCGTTCTTGAAAGTAAGTTCTTCGATTCCATCTTATTCAATTTTCCATGAATCGTAACCCTAACTTTTCGTCTTCTCTGAATCTTAATCCTAGAACAACCGATTTTAAATTTTGTGTTTATCAATTCGTTTTCTTGTTTTTGATGATTAATTTCTATAAAAACTTGGTTCAATTTCATATTGTTTTGAGTTTTTTAAAAAAATTTAAGCACCTATTTTTAGTCTCTCTTAATGGAGGACAAATTTTAATAAAACCCTATAAGATTGCTTATGTATTATTTTTGTATAAATACACACAAATACTAATTAAATATTACTAAGCACCTAAAATTAGTCTCCTTTGATGCACATGGTCTAAGTTTTCAAAATATTTTGTAAATAAAACGAGCACTGAATTATATAGTGACATCTGTGCATAAGTAAATCATATAATAACACAAGGTTCAACAAACTATCGTATAATAATGCAAATTTTAGTTGACAATGAGTTTGGTATTAGTTAAGAAGATAAGACTCGAGTCCCCACATGCTACAATCTCTCATAATTCATACTGTGTGTGTGACCCATGAAACCAAGTGTGTACTTATGTCTACGTTTTGACCATTTTCACTTTGAATGTGACTATGTGAGATTCATGCATTTTATATTCACACCTACGGTTTTATTCAAGTTCCAAAGATGATACTTCATAGAACCTTAAACTAAAGTTGAAAAAGACAAAGCACCAAAGGGAGAGAACATATTGGACTAAACATAAAGCTAATTCAATAACTAAACCAACTCAGCCTTTTTAAAACTTGTTATGATATTGAAATAGGTTGGTTACCTCGGATTAGCAAAGCAGATGTCCTCAATTTCAAAATTTTCTAGCTGCTTTGGCATGATGCTCATGTTTAAGAAGGCTGGCTCTTAACATCATTGCCCTGGAATCTCTATCAAATTCGTTTCCCATCTGAAGCACCTTTTGGAAAGTTGCATTCCTCTGATCCGCGTTTCTTGCAAAGAGGATTTTGTTGTGTGAATCAATCCGTGCCTGTCCAGGATTGAAACAAGTTTTAAAGGTTTCTTGGAATCACAGTAATTAAACAAAGTTATTTTCTGGAGACAGAACAGACCTGTATCTGGTTGTCTGTTATCAAGGCTTCAAGTTCCTTTTCTAGACCAGAGACATTGGTCTTAAATGCATCAGCCATCCTGGTCAAATCAACAGACACAAATGGCAGTGTGTACTGAATCAGTGCCTTCTTCCTTATCTGTTCATACAATGTGTCAACGTGATCATGAAGATGGATATCCAACAGCAAATTCGCTTTTAGACTTTCAAGATATTCCAGACAAGAAGCATAGCGGCTGCGAAAAGTAAGTAAACATTAGATTCAACGAGACTATAGTGAAAATGTTAAATATTGGATATACTATCCAACGTTGAGACATATAAGAAATTAGAGGAAAGCTGGTAAGTTTATTAAACAAGACAAAACAGAGTTCAACATAACTAACAGCTTAGTGAGTTAATTAAGACTCAGTGATTAGATGATAGTAGATAAACAAGACTTGTTGATTACTCGGGACTTAATTGGATACATGTGGTGTTAGTGAGAGTTCTTTATTAATCCTAGGTTAGAGATCTGTAAATACTTTATACACATGAAACAAACAAGAGGCTTGTGAGAAAGATGTTACCTTGAATAGAAATCGTTGATAAGTTCCCTCACTTCAGGAACTAGCTCCAAGAAATCCCGAAAGTTGATATTGTCAATGACTTTTGCCTGTCAAATTAGACTACAGAGTTAAAACCAGGAACAAAAACATTTGAAAAGAAGGATAAAAGCTATAAAAAATTAGCACCTTTAATTCTGATCGATCAAAGCTAGCAAGGGCACAAAGTCCTCCATAGGTGGCAACATCTTGAGGAGCAATGACCTCATTATAGGAATTTCCAAGTTCTGGATTAACATCCAAGAACTGCACATACAATATTTTAGTTCAAGGTTTAGTTCTCGACAATATTAGGATATCTAACAAGATCCATCGACACATCAACTATACAATAAGACTAAACATCAAACCTTACGAGCAGCGAGCTTGTACTTGCTAACCTCCAAGTGAGCTAATCCAGAAGCACATCGGAGTTTCGCAACAACAACAGGGTCAAGGGTTTCTGGAATCTGCTCCGCCTTGTTCACATAGTTGGTAACGAGATTAAACTGTCCCATCTCGATGCTGACAAGAATCGCATTCATACACATGTGAATAATGTGCTTCGCCGTGGTGCAGTAGTCTCTTGTTCTCACATAGTTCTTAAAAGACTCTCCGAGCAAACCACAAGCATAGTAAAAGTCTCCAAAATCATTATAACCCATTCTAATGCTTTCCTTTATAAGATTTGTCTGTCACAATCATACACACAAAGACAACACATGAACAACAACACATAGTTCATTCTCTAAGAAACTAATTGAGAAACAGAAAATTAGGGCATAAATCGAATTTACCCGATACGAACTAAGCTCACTCTCGAGCTTTACTTTCTTCAATTCAGCACGACGATCAATGGTATTACACCAAGAAGAATCCATAGCATACTTATCACCAAGCTTCCCATTAATCATATTGACCACATCTCTGAACAACTTTGTGTTCTCTCCCTTCTTTATCTCATCGTAAGCCATCCTTAACGCCTCGAGCTGAATCGTGTTATTATTACCTTCGCAATGGTTAGCGATGAAGAGAAGCCGCGTGATCTTCGTGCGACCTTTGTAGAGCGCCGCGTAAGCCTCGACGTCGATTGGCTCGCCGCTTATGATAGGTCTTTTGTTGTTAGAAGTATCTTCGGCGCCGTTAGTGCACATCTCCATCATCGATTCAGTAGCTTCTTCGTCTCGCTCCATGGATTCTCGTGGGGTTAGGGTTTTTTTACTCTCGGATTTGATTCTCTGCTCTAAATTTATTTTTATTAATGTTTGATCTTCTATTTTGAGTTTCTCTCTTTATTCTTATAGAGGAGAGAATATGTAGTTGTGTGTTAATAGGAATAAGTGTGGGCCCAACTTAAGCCCATCTAATATAATTGTTGGGTTTTAACCTTTAACATGTGCTTTAACATAATCTCCATTAACATATTATCCCGACAAAAGCTTAAGAAAAAACCAAGTGTTATTAAGCATCGAAAAATGAGTAAACAAAGATATGAATAAACAATGAACAATGTGTTATGAGTGGAATAAAAGAGGAATGAAATTGGACATTAGGAGTAATTATTACCTCAAATCATCTAAACAGAAAGACATGATTCATTTTTTTGATTATTCATGAAGGTTGCATCGACGAAGATAAGGGTGATCAAATTTGATGTACTTGGTCCAATACGGTCGGTACTTGGACATAGCTAACTCCAACCATGGTTTCATGTTCCCATTGTAATGAACCACTGCTGCATTCTCTATGTCTTTCTTGTCGATACTCGGGTTATATCCAAGTCCCAGCACGTGCCACGCCTTGTTTAGCGGATGTGTTAGCCCGTAAAACGTTATTAACCCTGGTGGTAATGTACCTAGCTTCCATAGTGTCCTGTTCTCATTCTATACAACAATAACCACAATGAGCAAAACCATATATAAACAATACTATAAATGAGAATGGTTTCGAGTTGTTTACCATGTTCTGCCACTTGTGGTATATACCGGTGATGTCTCTCTTTTTCCATTCTTTTAAGTCGAACATGTTCATCCCATAAGCCCATCCACAAGCGTTCGGATTGAAGTTTCTCGCAATGTGAGGATTCGAAAAGTTGAGATACTTATCGAATCTGTGGAAACTCTCCCCGCAGGTTTCGACTGCACCGTTGACTTTGCCGTTAAGGTTGACTTCCCAGAGCGGAGTCAAGTCTTTCTGAACAATGATGTCGTCGTCCAAGAACAGGATTTTGTTCAGCTTGGGATAAAGGTCAGGTAGGTAGAATCTCAAGTGGTTCAACATGGACAGATACTTTGGGTTCCTGTATTTGAGATTCGATGATCCTGAAGCTGGATGATCTGCTTTGAAATAGAATTCTTTCATTGCTGCTGATTCAAGCTGACGCATAACAGGGCAGTAAGATGAATTGAGCCACTTGAACTCATCGACGTTTTCAACATGTATGGTTGCTTTTCCAGGTGGGTTTAGGAGGAACCACATGTTCATTGCTCCAAAATTAAGTTTATCTGTCACAAGGTGAAAAACATGCTTCGAAGTATCCTGCACAAACATGGGAAAAATCATTATCAACTTTAACTCTGCAATTCATGAATGAAGTTAAGCCTTGGAGATATGAGCATGAGTCGAATTGTAAGATATAACTGTTTTACCTTGGCATTCATGATAGCCGAGTTAACAACCACTGATGCAGCCAACACATTGTCAGAAAAGAGGGCATAATGATAAAGATTTGGGTTTTCTAGGTTTTCACTGCGAGGGAACTTTCTTTTCTCTGGAGAAAGAAGATAGTAATCGATGGTTAAGCGCATAGAGAGGCAATGGATAGGATTCGGGATTGTTTTCGCTGCTAACTGAGCCAGAAAAGTACTCTGTTTCTTTAAGCTCCTGACTTGTTCATCGGCGGTTTGAAGCATTGCTCTCAGCTTTCCAGTAACCATCTTGCAATCATATAACTGCATCTTAGCTTTAGACAAGACTTGACCCATGGCTCTGAGTTTATCACTTGCACTAAGAAAATAAATTAATTGAAATTTTTACTTTAAGAAGTACATACGGTGAAAAGAAGTCAAGTAGTAGACAACAACACTAGGAGGACAACAGAAAAACAAAGAGCAATTTACCTCTTTGGAAGATCAGCATCAGATGTTGATTCACCCAAAACGTGTTTGCTGTCCTTAACTCTGGCCTGGAGCTCTTGTAACAGATCAGTCTTGTTCTTCAATTTGGCAATGCCGCTATAGACCCTAGCCATTATCACTTGATCCCGCATCAAGCGTATATTTGAATCGGAGTTGTCATTCTCGTTTTCTCTTCTCCAAATACTGTATTTTCCAAGAACTGCAGAATCAACAGACTTGGAGCGTTCGATGGCTGCATTTTCTAGTTTCAAAATCGTGTCATCATTGTGCTGGACCAACTCATTTGCTCGCATCTCCCGCCTTTTCTCTCTTAGTTGCTGAAAAAATAAGAAACGATAAAGAAAAAAATGGTAATGAAATAACCTGGAGCAAGAAATTTTCCAAAAAATATATGATGCATACAAATTTTGAACTTTAATACCCTTCTGTAAAACTTTGCAGGTGTCTCAACTTTCTGATGGCTACCATCTGCATCAGAGAGATAGAGAGAGAGAGTTAGAAAAACAGAGATAGAAAAAGGTCAAAACCAAGCCAAATGCAACTAAGCCATTACCTTTTGAAGTATTTTCACGTTTCGCATTCATGATACTAGCTTTGACATCTAGAGTTGTTTGATTCTGCGTAAAGACATTCAAATTAGCAAACTATGAACAAAATTTATTGAAAATAGAAATTTAAGAAAATATGAATCTGGTAACAAACTCAACCAAACCTCTGAATTTACCCGCCATGACGCTGGCAAATTGTTTTTCTTGAAAGAATCAAGGCTAAAAGGACCCAAATCAGATGTGCTGGTTGTGATAACATCTAGTATCTAGGAAACAAAAGAGCCAATATAAGAAGAATCAACCATAGAAAGAATACACCAAACTATGTTTTTTATAAACTAACTTTACACTAATTTATACTTGCCTCTTTAGAGAAAAGAGATCTAACAGATTGCATAGCCAAGCGTTCTCTCCAATCAAGATTCTGCATCAAGTTCAAATAATCCAATTAAACAACAACATTACTTCTATTGAAAACATACAAGCAGAAAATTTTCAAAGAGCTTGAACACACCTGATTCACTGAAGCATTTGAATAATCTGCAGAAAAGAACATAACGTTCATTACAATAATATCGAATCCAAAAATCGAAAAAATCACAAGAAATCATGTAAGCTAAAAGCTTCTAAAACAATAATTATAGTTGAGACCAAAGTTCAACAATAATGGTGAATTATTCTATCATCCCAATTCTTAATAGCATTATTATTAGATCTCTAACAAGAACCCTAAAAAATATGTATTACGAGAGAAATCAAATACGCATACCGTTTGCAGAATCAACGTATATTCCTTTACCAACAAAGAAGACAAGAGGTGCGAAAACACATAGAAAGACGAGTAACACAATAACAAATCGAGATCCACCACCACCATCACCGCCTCTAACTCGAGATAACCCTCGCTTCAATGCCATCCCTGTCACCATCAAAACCGTGATGAATCAAGCAACGAAACCGAATAATTGAGGAGAGAGATATATAGAGAGAGAAAGCATACTCGGAATCTATAAGCAATCGGATGAAATTGAGAAGAATCCAGGTAATATAGACTAACACGCCATTAAAGAATACTTAAGCGAGATCTGACACCTTTGAGCATAAGCGAGAGGGAGAGAGATCTCAGATTCGAAAATCGATTCGTATATGATGATTTTGCGATGAAGAAGAAGAAGAAGATGATTGCTATGTAACAGAGAACGTTGTAGATTATTCACCGACAATTAAACAAAATCGGCTATCAAACGCCAGTGGCTATTTTTGTAGAGAGAAGAACCTCACGCCTATACTGCTCTGGACACAGACAAATCTTTTATCAATTTATCAATTTTATAGAAAGAACAAAAAATATCTAAATTATCATTAAGCTTTTTCTAAACTTAGCCCATTAAGCTTTTTCTAAACTTAGCCCATTAAGCTTTTTCTAAACTTAGCCCATTAAGCTTTTTCTAAACTTAGCCCATTAAGCTTTTTCTAAACTTAGCCCATTAAGCTTTTAATGGGCTTTTTCGCATTTAAAAACCCTCTAACGCATAAAGAAGGTTCGAAAAGTTTAGCGAGGTGAGATTTGTATATAAAAGCCCATTGAGTAGTAACCCTAATAATCTCTCTCGCCTTTTGTCGCTGTTGCTGCCGCTGCTATCTTTGCCTTCTCTTGAGAATCTTACGAAGATGGTTCGTTTACGAACTTTGTTATCGTATTGATTCTCGGATTCTCTTGATTTGATTCTCTTGTAGAAATATGTTGTTGATATCGTGATTTTGTTGTTGATGTGAAACCACAGGTTCTACAAAACGATATCGATCTGCTAAACCCACCAGCAGAGCTTGAGAAGAGGAAGCACAAGCTCAAGCGTCTTGTTCAATCTCCCAATTCATTCTTCATGGTACTTATTTATTTGAATCTTTTCTCTTCCCTTACAATTTTTGTTTACAGTCTTAGATTGCTTACTGCTTGATAATTTGATATTTATTTAGATCACTTATGTAAGAATATGCGAATAATTGTATCATACTATCTTAAAAATTTGAGATTCCATGTTTAGAATTGTAGATTACTTAATATTTATCTACTCTTCGTTGAATCTTACTGTTGTTTATTAATCTTACTATAGGATGTGAAGTGCCAAGGATGCTTCAACATGTAAGAACTTGAAACGTTTCTCTCTCCCTTTAAACATTTTACATTGTATACAAAGACACATTAAAACTAAAATGTGATGTGTTTTGGTGATGTAGAACAACGGTTTTCAGTCACTCTCAGTCCGTTGTGGTGTGCGGCAACTGCCAGACAATTCTGTGCCAGCCGACAGGAGGAAAGGCTCGCCTAACCGACGGTTGCTCTTTCAGAAAAAAGTGATGATTTCATTTCAAGTCTAAATCCAAACCAATGCTCTCTTTATTTGTTTTCGCTATTATGAATTTTTGCTCACTTTCTTTAATGAAACCCTCTGTTGGTGGTTAGTAGAACCTTATTATTGTTACTATGTTGAATCCTTGATTTTAATCAAGTTTGGATTTTATTGTTCGTTATGCAAAAGCTTACTACCTTTTTTTGTTTAAAGTTTTAAAACTCAGTAAAACTGCATCATTTAAATTAAGATGAAAGCATTTAAAACAACATAATTATTGTGATTTTACTCTAATGGGCTGTCGAAATTATTGTGATTTTACTTTCGTGAAAAAGTAAAAAGGAAATGTTGACAGTGGGATTTGAACCCACGCCCTTTCGGACCAGAACCTTAATCTGGCGCCTTAGACCAACTCGGCCATATCAACATTGTTGTTTACTAAGCAAATACTATCAAATTATACAGAGTTACATCATAGAGAGAATTTTCAAGGTTTAGAGAACTTGCAATGTTAACATTGTACATAAGAGAACCTTACACAGCACCAAACAGACAATAGTGCCCCCCATAAGTAGCATCCTGCATTAGCTTGTCAATCATCTTCTTCACTTTATGCTTTAAGCATCCGTAGATAATCATCAATGATTGACATCGCAGAAGATCGATATCCCGAGCCAAAGAGGTTGTAATGATTCAAGTAATGATACAACAAATACAGATCCCTCCTCTTCTCAAATCCTGGTTGTTTTGGCATTACCTTGACAAAGTTAAAGAAACATAACAAGACTAGTGAAATATAACACCAAGAACCATCAACGTGGTTTTAGTTGACACAAGAACTGAGTGAAAAGGAAGAGAGGGTGTGTGGAACCTTGAAATAGGCATTGTAGAAAGATTCTCCAAACCCTGCGCACCACGACATTCCAAAATCTGCCTCGTTATGCCCATCTATGGATGAAGAATTCTCGCGGTTAATGACACCGATACATTCTTGAACAGAAAATGTACTAAGAATCGTCTTAACAAAAAAAACTTATACAGTAACAGGCAGGATCGAGAATGACAGGTTCGCTGTTCTGGTCGTATGCGATGTTCCCGCTCCAAAGATCACCATGTAACAAGCACGGTTCTATGACAACATTCTCAAAGAGAGATGCCATGTTCTGTATCAGTGAAAGACCTGCTCAAAATTTATTTCAGATGTTAAACCAATCACTTCTCTCTGAGTTCATAAAGAGAAGAGAAAGAGAGAAAGAAAAACCTTTCTGGTGTATTGCAGAGTCACCGTAACGATCCCTAGCCAATTTAAGCTGATACCCCAATCTCTTCTCTCCATAAAACTCTATCCAATTCGATGACCAAGTATTGATCTGCGGGGTACTAAAATGGACACAATCCACCACTAGAGTTTGTAAAAACACATAGGCTTAATCACAAGGATAAATATTACACAACGGGTTACGTTATTACACCTCCCAATAGTGTTATCAACCTCAAAGCCAAAGCCTTTCGAAGATTTTCCGGCTTTATGCATCTCAGCTAGCTTCCTTCCTAATTCAGCCTGATAACTATTCAACCATGAACACATGAAAGTAAAGTTCTTAACAATGTCTCGAAGCTAGATTCATCACTAGCACCTGGTTTCCTCTTGATCCTCCAAACTCTACAAACTCCATGATGATATACGATCCACCTGTCGGCAACTCCCCAACCTGTTAACGTTTTCGAACAAAACCAAGAATCGATATTCAATACTTAAGAAGACAAGTAAACACTAACGAATATATCTCTCTAAACCAATGAAAACAAAGTAGTTTTCACTTGCTTTGTGTGGCTTAGGTACACGGATTGTTCTTGTTTCATACATAGCTTCAAGACCAAGAGCCTCTCCTTCAAACATCTCAGGTCCAATACTCCTAAATAAACCAGTATTACACACAAAAAAAAACATTGTACATATACTAAAACTGTGAAATTTTCTTATTACCTGTTCGTTTTAACGAAGAAAGAACCAGCATCAGTATCATAATGGCTTGCAAGATTGATACAACCACCACCAACAGAACTAATCTTTGTGATCTTTGTCGCTTTACCTTTTGTAAGAATCCACTCACGAATTGGATCCTCACTCAATGCAGCCACTACCAAAGTTACCCATAAACAATAACAACACTTTTATGATCAATAAGCTAAAACATACAAAACCCATAACCTAATTAGATCGAATCAAAACGGCTTCTGAGATTAAATCAACAGTGTTCATCGAGCACCGACATAAACACACAACATAAGGAAACTTACTCGCAGAAACTTTGGGTCGAGAGAAGCTACGAAGAAGACGATTCGGCCGAGCAGTGAGGCAAATACTGAGAATCGCCACCGCCATTTTTTCTTCTCCGTCTTTGATTTTCATCATGTGGCCGTTATTCAAGCTTTATTCGCGGACTGTTTGGATCGGAGGTTATCTTTATTCTTAACCAAATTTTAAAAAATGAGTTAAAGCTTTATTAAAGCCCAAGCCCAAGCCCATTACTTTATTAAACGTAACCCTCTTTTTTTCTTTCCTCGATAAGTGTGCCACGTGCTTAACACGCGCGGATAGATGATGTGTTTATATCCCTGAGGGTCCCATAGATCTTTAGATTTGATAGATCAACGGTTAATATTAAAGCGATCGTGAAACGGAGCGTTTTTGTTTGTTTGTATAAGGAAGAAGACCAAACACGTCTATATATTTCTATCTTTAACAGAAAAAAAAAAAATTGACATAACAAGTAACAACAGCTTAGTGATGAATCTCTGATCCCCTTTCTTCAAAATTTGTTTTTTCTCTCTCTATTTTTATTGGTTTGTGTCGTTGAATATCGAATTGCTTCTCTATCATATAATCTTCAAGGTAACATTTTTCATACGTTTTTTTTTGCTTGAAATTGATAAAAGTTAACATTTTTATTTATGTTTCTTATCAATCAAACACGGGTTTGAAAGTTTCTACCTTGTGAGAATCGAAAGTGTGAATCTTGTGGAATCTGTTTATATATGTTGATTATTGAATCCTTGGGTTATGTCTTTGTGTTTGTAGAGAGAACATGACAACATTAGATTTGTCCAGAGCAGAGCTAGCTCTTGTAGTACTGTACTTGAACAAAGCTGAGGCTAGAGATAAGATATGCAGAGCTATACAGTATGGTTCTAAATTCTTGAGCGGTGGGCAACCTGGTACTGCTCAAATTGTTGACAAAAACACAAGCTTGGCTCGAAAAGTGTTTCGTCTTTTCAAGGTCAAGACCGATCCTTTTCAGTCTCTGCCTATGTGTTTTGGATTTGTTGTTACTGTCTTCTTATATTTGGCTTTGAATGTGCAGTTTGTCAATGATTTTCACGGTCTTATTAGCCCTGTGCCTAAAGGGACTCCGCTTCCTCTGGTGTTACTTGGGAAGGTGCCAAAGAGATGTTTGAATTGTTAAGGAATGTGGTCTAATATATTGTATTGATTCAATCTTATAACTTTTGCTTTTGTTTGTTTTTTCAGTCCAAGAATGCTCTCTTGTCTACCTTCTTGTTTCTTGACCAAATCGTATGGCTTGGTAGATCCGGCATATATAAGGTTAGTGAGGTTTTAAGACAGCGATCGATAGTTTGTTTATTTAAGTTTTTGATGTTTCATTTTTTCTCTGCTAAGGGATTAAATATCCTTGTTCTATCGCGTTGCAGAACAAAGAACGAACAGAATTGCTTGGACGTATATCACTTTTTTGCTGGCTAGGATCATCTGTTTGTACAACAGCAGTCGAGGTATCTTCTAATCTCTTGTTTCTTCACATTTTGATTTGCCCGCATAAATACAGATATTCATAAAAAGAAGTCTTGACCTTTTCCTTGTGTATCAGGTTGGTGAGCTTGGAAGGCTCTCATCATCTATGAAGAAGATGGAGAAGGAACTCAAAGATCATAAGCAGGACGAGCTGTATCGTGCTAAGCTTCAGAAGTCAAACGACAGAACTCTAGCTTTGGTGAAATCAAGCTTGGACATTGTTGTAGCCATTGGTCTTCTTCAGTTAGTTCCTAAGACGGTTACTCCTCGTGTCACTGGTGCTATCGGGTTTACCACATCGCTCATATCTTGTTATCAGGTATACTTTCTCTCTCTCTGTTCCTTTCCAAAAACCCACTTCCGAGTTCACATCTTTAGTTTTAAAATCTTCTTCATTTTTCCTTGTAAAACACACACAGTTGCTACCGTCGCGCCCCAAGCTCAAGACACCATGAAGAAGCAAGAAGAAGCTTGTTCTATAGGCACTCAGAATAATTGTTTGATATTCATTAGTAAACCTGTTATGTGTCAGGTCATCTAAGGAGTGTGTATGTTGCTCCTTTGAACGTATTTTGCCTCTCCTTTGCTTCTTTGCATTCACAATAAAGATTCTTAATAATAAGTTTCAATATGATACTTACTCAAGTTCCATGATTATAAATCTGTTGAAAGTTTCTATCATTTTGAACAAGACACTGTTTAGCTTCTGCAAAAACAAGAAGTGCTCTTATATTTATATTTACAATCACAATAGTGACCAGCTTATAACTACAAACACAAAACCAGAGACAAGCCAACCATATGTACAAGTTCAAGATCCAAAAACTCACCATTTACAACAATCTCACTCTATATTACAAAAACTATTTCAATCCAATGGCCTCTTCGACACTTTCTTTAGGTAATATAAGAACAGAGTCTACGCATAGACCACCTTTAGTGTGAGTGCAATCAATCTGACTCATGGAGAATTTGATTCTTGTCAACACATCTGGATTCTCCACTTTGAAATCACCAACATGATAATAACACCAGCTTCCATGGCTATTGTCTAGATAACACAATGAAACAGCTTGTTGGTTGTCTGAAGTAACAAGATGGAACCTCACAGGTTTGATATCCCATCCATGGATGTGTTCTGTGTTGCAGATTCTCCTACCAAGTCTCTTGTATGTTTTGCCGAGCTGTACACGGAAGAAGAGACTATAAGTTCCTGATGGAAACTGAATCTCAAACTCTCCTCTTACTTCAAACCACCATATCTGTTGTACATATGAAACAGACTTGAACCTGTAAAATAGACACAAACATTGTGATAAGTGGCTTTTGTTTACTTATCTTTTGACAAAGTTACTCAGTCAATACAAAAGAACAAACCTTGATTCATCTGTTGAGATGTGAGTCCAGTATCTCCTATCATTAATACCTGTAATCTTTAGTGCCTTTGAAGATATTGATAAACAAAGACGACCCGTGTTCTTGTTTATCCACAGTTCCTGCTCAAAGAACACAACTTTGAAAGTAAGAGATTTGCTTATAGAGATTCAGAGACAGAGAGAGAGAGAGAGAGAGATGCAATGGGAACATAGTTTTTATAAACCTTTGTGCCATCTTCGTAGAGATTGGGTCGAGTAAGCTTTGCGTAGAGATCTCTCTTTACGAGTTTTCTCAGAGTAATTTCATCGAACACCTTATGTGCAATAACTTTATAATTCGAAGGTAACTTAGATTCCCATATGAAATCAGCAGAAGAAGCGCGACGGAACACACTGTTGAGAAGAGCGAGACGACATATCTCAGGTGGGTCAAGCTTCATCATAATCAAAGCTACACAGTTCTCTGGTAAATCCACTAATTTGGGTTTCGCCGAGTAATCTTCACCGTTCCGATCAAACTCCGGCGAGACGGCGGAGATATTGGCACCCATAAGTAGGAAAATAAATAAAAATTGAGACTTTATGTATAAAAGTAAAAGCTTTAAATCTCGAATCGCGTGGCCGCGGAGAATCGATATGGTAGAGATTTATAAACCAATGGATTGATAGAAGAAAAATGAAAAAGGGAGCTTCTTTTTGGAAATACTGTGAATACTTTTATCTTTTCTCTACGGTTTTGAACATACAGAGAGAGAGAGAGAAAATACAAATACGCAAAGTAGCTTTATATTACAAGAGTTTTATCCACTGTATGATTATGAATATTCAAAGGTCAATTCACCTGAGCCTAATTATTATTTATTTATTTATTTATTTATTATAATTAATCATGAAAGTGTAGTATACGTATCTTTTACATCTGAAGATGTATATACTCTTTGGGTCGGGCCAGTGTGTGTTAAAAAGTTGGCCACTTGGCCTAATATTAGTTTGGTTTAAAAGACAAAAACACTCAAAACACTTGCGAAATTTTTGTACTAGATAAATCTTTTTGGCTTAAAATGACAAAACAAAAGTTATGAAAATTTGGTGTGTTTGGTTGAAATGATCAAGCAGAAACAACTAAAAATTGTGGCTGTAGGTTATGATAAAAAAAAAAAAAATATTGCGACCGTGTACTTTTGATGGAAAACTACGTTTTTCATAATATAAGACTACTTAGAAGGGAAATAACAGTAACTAAAAACTCATATTATAAAACTAGTGATGTATTAGTTTACTTTATTTTTCATGTTTGATATATTAGTTAGATTAATGTTTGTGTCACTATTTTGACCTAAGAGCATGTTTATCAAATGTGTTTATGTAGAGTGCTTGTGTATTTTTTTGTGTATTTGAGTATTAAATTAAATTAAAACATGTATTATTAATAAGAACTCTACAAAAAGGGGAGCCTAAAATGCTTAATTAAGCATTTTTCATTATAAGTGTTTATTAATAATACATGTTTTTATTTAATTTAATACTTAAATACACAAAAAAATTGGACAATCAACAAACTAAAAACAAAAAGCAAATTTCCTTAAAAATAATCAACGTGTCAATATTGATTATATATTTTTGTAACGTGGCCACTTCCTAATGCAATTATGTACAAATAAAATTAAATGATTTAATCGTCGTTGTCGTTATTGTGGTCGGGACACTTTATCCACTTGGCTTACGTATCATCAGCCAATCAGTACACAGTTTAGAACTTCCCACAGTTTTGGTTTACGTGGTTCCACGTCATATTATCGTGTTTTAACTTTTAATACATCATCCGGTTTTATAGTTCCTGTCTGAAGATTTAGTTGTGATTTGTTTGTTGTTTATTGGACGTTTAAAAACAAAATGAAATTTACACAAAGTTTTGAAACTTTTAAACTCACAAGGACACACAAGTTAACTCATAACAAGTCCAATAATACCAAATCTGAGAGATAAAAATGTAGAAAAGGTGTGAAAGAGGAAAGTAAAACGATGTTACGATGGCAAATCTTGCTTGTACCCAAAGGTTTACTTACTGCTGCTTGGGACCAGCGTTTTCGCTACCCACAGGTGTGGATGTGCCACTACGTTTACTGGACTGGCCTGTTATTGTTCTACCCATGAATCTCCCTGCTTTGCTCAATCCGCTACCGACTGCTCCAAAGCCGCTACCAACCATTCCAACTCCTGAGCTCACTCCGGTCCCAACAAGCCCGACTCCTGTACCAATCCCGGACCCAACCATTCCTACACCGGTACCAAGACCGTTCCCAACCATCCCAACTGCATCCATTGTGCTACCTAACACACCTGCTTCCTTCAATCTTTTTCTCTCTTCCATGATTTTCTTCTCTTCTTCTAATGCAGCCATTTGCTCCTCTTTATTGAACTCATGGTAATGTACCTACATTTCACGTCGATTCAGGAACCCGTAAAGGAGAAGTTTTGCGGTTTATTCAAGGGGAAGATCTATATACCTTAAGAGTTATGCTTCCTCTATCTTTCTTATCTTTTACTTTCAAAGTGTCGAGTGAAGACAGCAAATTTAGCTCCATTTCCTTTTTCACACCGGCTTCTAAACTGCTCAAGGGAACTTTCACAAGCCCTAGACGCTCGTCTTGTCCTACGTCTTTGTCAAATACCTGTCGAAAAAGAAGAGTAGTTGATGTTCACACTGACAAAACTGGAGACGCACAACGCATATAGTTGTTTTGAGATTGCAAACCTCAATGGTGAGTGACTGGGTTTCTTTGTCTTCTGCAATCAGTTCAAATGTTTGGTCCCAAACAGGATTCAAGTTGTTCTCAATGGCCTTTGTTTTATACTTGAATACAGGACGGATGTAGATGGTTGCATAAGGATCAGATTTTCCAATCAATTCCTTATTCTTCAAGTTAGTTGCTTTAGCTATTGTTACTATAAGCTTTCCCTGGGGCTTAAGCTCCAATTCACTGAGAAAGAGAGAAAATACAAAAGATTGGCAGTGGCAGGCAGAACATCAGTAAATGATGTAAAATCGCAAAATGAATAACAATACCTGATATCAACAGGAATACCACCAATTGGTACGACAATTCTATGAGGCCACTGAAGCATATCTTTGACGATAGTATCAACAGTGTCCTAACAGAAAGAGAAGAACAGAGTTGTGCGTTAGAACAAATGAGAAAACCTGCTTGACCTACAAAGAGCAGATCTTACATCAATCATATCAGATAGTCCAGGCATTGCCGTCAAGCTTCCACCAACAGCCTTCAGAGTGTAATCAATTCTTGGTTTCGGCTGGTTAAGACCATTTGAAAATTGATCAGTGTCAGATAAGAGAAGTGATATTAAAAACATGCATCTGATTATAGATTAAGGAAAAATGTACATCAGCAAGTAGTGCAACAACAACAGCAGATATGCAAGGAATCTCGTCTGCAAGTTGAAAGATAACACGTGCGACTGTGAAAACTTGAAGATCCTTCAACTGTTTAAGACAAAAACAAATGATTGTCGAGAGTCAATCTCTAAGTAAAACATAAGGCAGAAAGGATATAAAATTTATAGACACCCAAAAAATGTCCCGATAACCTGAATGGGTATGGAAGCAACAAGTGCCGCCGTAACACCTAAAACGATATTTGGATCACCACCCCATCTAAGATCAACGTCCATTGTGATTTGACCTTCCTTGAAACTTTGAACACGAATACCTGCAACAACGATGAATAGGAAAATGTAACACAAAGTTGAAGAGAAAAAATAGCCACCACAAAGGACAATGTTGTCCACCATATACCTTCAATCTTTGGAGCAACATTACCCAGAGTCAATTTATTGAACTTCAAGGAAGTAATTCCTGGTGGTCTGTAATCTTCAAGCAGAGGTTCAACAGAGTCTCTTATTACCATAGTTGCCGCCTGGAAATTAGTCAACAGAAAAACGAAAGTTACACTCTTTGATGTCCTAGCTGCAGTATGGGAATGTTATCATACATTCCAAGAGATTGGACCTATCTTAGGGGCCTATTAACACTAGATTTGTGTACCAGCTAGACATTTAGAAGTCTACAGGACTACAATTCCTATCAAGATAAACTAACTTTTGAGTAGGACTTGAGAGTAAAATGACTCCCATCTCGCTGGGGTTTCCTCAGTTACCATTTTTCAGGGTACACATGCTAAGTAACTTCATAGGAATCTTCCAACTATCAACTCAAGAAAAAAATAGACCTAATATGGAATCAAGAAAAGATTAATCTCACCTCTGCAATATATGGCCACAACTTGCTCAGTAGTTTATTCATCCATTTGACCTGAAAAAAAAATTATAAGAAGTTCACAGTTTGAAATTTTTTTAATTCATTTGCTGAGACCAGGCTATATAAACGCAACCAAATATTGTTGAATTCAAGGGAAAAGAAGCCAGTACTAGATTTTTCAACTCAGACTTAGAGTACTAAGGCCAAAAGTCTACATTAAGGTTAAACACTCAATAACTTACAAATATCACATCGAACACCCAAGTATACAAGATAAACAGGCAAAAAGTGACATACCTGTTCAAAAGCTGGGAAAGATATCCACTGTGGGAAATTATCACCACAAATTTTCATCAAATCTTCTCTGCTAAGAGAGCCTAGAAGCTTCATATCAACTGCCTGTCAAAAGACAAAAAAAAAACAATAACGAATCATTCATACAGTATTTATAGTGGTGGTGGTAACATGAACACAGAGTCATGGTTATACAGCAAAAATAGTGAAAGTTAGTGATAAGTGGAAGCCACAAGCTCCCTAAGCAAAATCAAAAGATGAACACAAACTTGGCACATTAAAAATCCCAGATTTAGAAACTGTAAACCATCTTCAATGAATCAAATTTCAAAAAAAAACCCAAATCATGAAAAAATTCAACAAAATCGAAGAAAACAAGTTTTGATTTCAGAGATCTAAGCCAAACAGAAATCGAACCTTGGCGACTCGCTTAGAAGAGCGATGAGTCATCATACGACTCCATCCAGCCATTAAAGCTACGCCGAAGATAATACCGAACAGTATTCCAGAAATCAAACCCATTTTTAACCTGAATCCCAAAAAACAAAGATCGATTCCATTAGCAACAATAAGGAAACCCTAAGAAATCGAATCCAAAAAACACAATCGGAGAACTTACCGGCCGTTTAAAGTTAGATCGGAGAGGAAGCGTCGGCAACAGTTTATCTTTTCACGAGAATAATGGTCAAGTGGAGGAGAGATACACGACACAAATCAAGAGCCCCATTTAAGTTATTTTCTGTAGAGAGAGAAACGGTTCTTTTCGAATCGTAATTAATAATGGGATAATTATCTGTAATTAACAACAGTTTTAGTCCCTCATTTTTTAACATTCTCTCAAATTTGCCACTTAGATTTTATATACTACTATAGGATGACTTTTTTGCGAATAAGAATCTTTTTTCTTTTTTAATTAATGTTTCACTGATGAGTAATGACTTACGATATGGGATATGTTTACGTTATGGATGATAAAAAGTTGAAAAAAGAAAGAAAACAAATATCACAACATATTGTTTTTTTATTTATTTTGATTTTAATTAGAGTGGTGGACAAAATTGTAATTTTAAATTTTTGTGAGTCGTATACTGAAATGTTGTTGTTTATACTAAGCCCATAAAGGCCCATAACGATAATTAATCAATACAACAACATAATTGCTTTAACCTGAGGAAATTCTGGTTTAGGACCTATAAATTTGGATAGATCACAAAAGACAACATACAATACAACAAATAGATCAATGATCTACACAAGGATCAAAAAAGACAAGACACATTTCACTATGTTTGCATTGTTTTAAGCCCTCTTATGACATTACAAAACATCTTCCATTAATGGGTAAGAAGGTATGTAAGCTACTTCTTCTTCATCTATCTTTTTGCAAATGTATATAAAATGAGAATCAGGATCCTCCAAAACAAAATCATGTGGCAATATCCCTTCATCAGTCACAGGTATAGCTTCTAAACACGGTGTCGCTGCCGAGCTGCTACTTCCTGGCTTTTTAAACCCTGGTCTTGCTGCGATAACTCAAATGGGGTTATGTTAAGGACTTAAGGTAAGCAAAGAAGGAAACTTTTCTTGCAATTATAAAAAAGGCGAAAGCTTACGTATTATGTATAAGGAGATCTTCCAATTATACGCAGAACGAGTCAAGTGAGGCATTCTCACTTTAGGGCCACCATATGTTATCTATGCAACAAACACATAACAATACACACAAGTCATCTATTTGGTTTCTAATGATGATTTACTACGAATAGTTCAAGGCAAAAGGGGATTGCAAATGTAAGTATATTACCAAAAAGTAGGTCCCTCCTGGTTTAATCAGCCTGCAACATATGAAAGAAACAGAGTTTTGTTTGTTCATTAGTGGGAATGTATTCAGATCAATGCTAAAAGTGAATTCAATAACCGTATAACGGTGTAACGGTTCGGTGAAGCTAACTAGCTATATGTAACCTGCTAACTTCACCCAACATTCTCGGAGCACTTAGAATAGCATCATTCCCACACTGGAAGAAGCACACACCGCCACAAATGAATAAAACTTAAAAACAACTCATGAAATACCGCAAAACAACGCACGAGAAGATTCAAGCATATACTTCGTACCATCAAAGAATCAAGGGTTCCTGAAAATTACAACACATCACCTATAAGCTTTCCAACCACAAAACCAAACACACTACAAAAAAAACATAACATAGGGAACTAAAAGTAAAAGTAATGGGCCAAAAAAAAAAAAAACCTTTATCAATGATAGTGTCAAAGGAATCATCAGCAAAGTAACTCATATCTCTAACATCCATTTGCATATCTGTTAAAGTATCAAAAAGTAGTCTAATAAAGCTTCTTACTTTACACAATTTAAACCAAAATAAAACTGGAGAGATTGTAAGTAAAGAGAGTGTACATTTAAGCTGAGGAACACAAGAATATTTTCTTCGCATCATCTCAATAGCCACAGAAGAGATATCAACATTCACAATATCTTCATACCCATCATTGACCATATCTTCAGACATAACTACACCAAAGAGAGTTACATAACTAAAGGTATAAACTTTTGAAATCATCTCAAGTCAAAATCAATTGCAAAGAGTAAAGAAGAGTTATTTTACGGGAATTGCCACAGCCAACCATGAGAACTCGTGAAGAAGCAGGCACGAAACTTCTAACGAAAGGACGAAGAGAAGAGTAACGTTGGTACCAATCAAAGGAAAGTGCGTCTTGCACGTAACGAGAGTCCCAATACAGAGCGTCTCCATAGTTGTAAGTGTTGCAGCTCGAGACGTCTCTCTGCATCTCTCTCTCTAACTTTCTCGAAAGATCCGATCTGAGAATCTGCGGCGGCGCTTTTTTTAGCTTCGTCGTTGTTTTTGACCGGCTTCGACAATTTGGGCCTTAAGCCCAATAAAAATTATGTGTAGGTGAAAAAGAGACACGTGAGGCTTGTGTTCTTACACGTGCAGCTTCTTCTTCCTTTAAATGGCCTTAATGGTGGTTACTTGCAAATATTTTAAATCATCATTTAGCTTAATAAGATTATCAATCACGTGATTTAAGTCTTTTAAAGCAATAGCACGTGTTATCACTTTAACCATAGTTAAGTGTAAAATTATAACCATGGTTAATATTTAACCACTTCAGATTCTTCTCTTTAACTTCAGTCTCTGCTTCACAGTCCACATTTCCACTCGATCTTCCAAAATCCCAATAATGGCGTCATCACGAGTTTTCTCTCTCCTCGCATTCACTTTATCTCTCCTCGCCGTATCTTTTACCGTCACCGGCCATAACATCACTCAAATCCTCGTCGAATCGCCGGAATATTCCTCATTCAACAGCTACCTTTCGCAAACAAAGCTCGCCGACGAAATCAACAGCCGCACTACAATCACTCTCCTCGTCCTAAACAACGGAGCAATGTCTTCCCTCGCCGGAAAACATCCACTCTCCGTCATCAAAAACGCTCTAAGCCTCCTCGTCCTCCTCGATTACTACGATCCTCAAAAACTCCACAAGATCTCTAAAGGCACAACACTCACCACCACGCTTTACCAAACCACTGGAAACGCTCCCGGAAACTTAGGATTCGTCAACGTCACCGATCTCAAAGGCGGCAAAGTCGGATTCGGCTCCGCCGCTCCTGGATCTAAGCTCGATTCATCATACACCAGATCCGTCAAGCAAATCCCTTACAACATCTCCGTTCTCGAAATCGACGCTCCGATCATCGCTCCCGGAATCCTAACCGCTCCGGCTCCTTCCGCCGTGGGAATCAACAATATCACCGGACTTCTCGAGAAAGCCGGTTGCAAAACCTTCGCGAATCTTCTTGTATCGAGCGGTGTTGTTAAAACATACGAATCCACCGTTGAAAAAGGCTTGACTGTTTTTGCACCGTCCGATGAAGCTTTTAAATCTGAAGGCGTACCAGATCTAACGAAGCTCACGCAAGCTGAGGTGGTCTCGCTCCTAGAGTATCACGCCCTCGCTGAATACAAACCTAAAGGATCGTTAAAAACTAACAGAAACGCTATCTCGACGTTAGCTACTAACGGCGCGGGTAAATACGATTTAACGACGTCAACTTCAGGCGACGAGGTTATTCTCCACACCGGCGTTGGGCCGTCGAGACTCGCCGACACGGTGGTAGATGAAACACCCGTCGTGATTTTCACGGTGGATAAAGTCCTTCTCCCTACTGAACTCTTCGGGAAATCTCCATCTCCGGCGCCGTCGCCGGATCCGGTGAGTGCACCATCACCTACGCCGGCAAAGTCACCGTCTCCAGCGGAAGCACCCTCACCGGTGGCAGCTTCCCCGCCGGCGCCTCCGGTGGATGATCCTCCGGAGGGGGCACCGTCAGATTCACCGACAGGTTCAGAAAACAGTGAGGCGAAAAACGCGGCGTTTCACGTGAACGCTCGTGCGTTTGTCACCGTGTTGGTTACTCTGACCGCCACTTTCCTATTATTATTATAAAAGCCCTTAGAAATCATCGAAATTACGTTGACTGCCACTCCTTTTGTTTAAACTTTCTTGTGAGTTTTTGTTTTTGTGTTGTTTGTTAAGACATGGATTTAGAGAGTGAGTTTTTTTTTTGTGTGTTTTGATTTTGGTGTGTTAGTTTGTACTTTGTAGTAATGTGTGAAACTTTAAGATCTTGTTTAAACTAGTTTGTAGTTTTGAGGTTTTTGTCTTTGATTTCGTGATTTTTCTTCAAGATTGCAATGGACCGTTGAAACCTGAACTTATAAATAGCCCACGTGGAAGGAGAAGAGAAAGTCCCTTCGGGTCCACGTTCTTCATTCTTGATTTTAGCAACAAGAAGTAAACCAGTAAATGCGACGTCGTATCATAAGAAGAGAGTGTAAATAATGGCGTTCACGAAAATTTAAGCCTATCAAGCCCATTAAACGAGTATTACATTGAGCTCATTACTTTAAAAGTAGAAGAATTCTACAGAAACAAGTACATGTATAATTAACCATCACAAAGCCACAAAGTGAAAGGAAAGAAAGAAAAACAGAAGCCAAAAAAAATCAGCACCATTGGAGTAAAACAGGACCAACCGATAAGCCGAGCATGTCACTAAGAGCAACCTGAACCTCGTTAGAGCCGTGTTCGCAGCTAATCAAGCTAGCCAGAAGCGGAAACAGACATTTCATGTTCTTCTCAAACGATGTCTCTTCCAATGAACACATTGTCTGAAGCGTTGCAACTATAAGTGGAGCTCTTGCTGCTAACTCCCTACGTTTACCTGATCCCAGAGGTATTCTCCATCGGTGCTCGCTGCCTCGTGATGATTCTGATTGTTGTTTTTTCGCAGAAGAAGATGATGTCTCGATGTAGAAGTTGAGAACTTCTTCACAGATTTTGACCAGAAGTGATTCTATTTCTTCCTCTTCTTCTCCTGTTTCTTTGCTTTTGTCTGTGATGAGATTCTGTAAGAATGTGAGGCAGATTTGGTAAGACTCGTTTTCGAGACGAAGAAGTGGAGGATCTTGCATCTGTGTCATGGGTCCTAGCTCTAGTAGTCTTGAACGGAGTGTCGGGTTGCTGTTTACGCTGTGAGCGTGTAAGGCTACACCGTGCAGTGCATCGAAGAGGACTAACGTGTTTTTTGCTGATAGCTGAGGTTTGTACATGTTGTAAATCTCCATTACAGCCTGAAAAATAAATCATTACAATGACAACAATTATAATTCTGGGTTCATTTAAAGGAGCATACAGTAAAAGTATAACATGCAAACGTACAAAAGAAAAGGCAAAGTCCTGAAGAGGAACTGACCTGAATCAACAGAAGTTGAACAGCGGCTCGGCACTTAGCATCCGAGATGGTGGCGTAAAGTTGGATCGCTGTTCTCTGACTCTCTTCATTAGTATCCGAGCCAATTTGAGCAACAGGCTCCACATTTCTATGGCTTCTCTCCACATATTCGTCGCTGAGGAAATAAGAAAAATCCGGGCAAGTCGTCTTTGCTGATTCTTTTAAAGAGGACACTACTTCTAACCATTTCTCTTCGGAAAACAAGTCACCAGCATCACCCATAAGACGAACAAACGCAGCTATACCAATCCCTGCAAGGCTCTGATGAGGTCTCTTTATGAAGCTCACAAGAAGCATTAGTACTTTCTGTAGAAGCGGATTGACTGTAGAGTAGAATTTGACAAAGAGATCCACTACAAGCTGTAGTGCTAACGTGCATGTATCATATAGCCAAGCATCATGGTCTTGCTCGTCCACTTCGCCATAGCTTTCTGGATGTAAAGACTCTTCTTCACCAGATGGATCAATAGAGTGCCGTACATAGTCAAATATAGGAAACAAAACAGATTCGAAAACTTTTTCCCACAACGGTAGAGAAAACAAGTGACCGTGGTTGCGTAAGGTATCAAACAGAATCTGCAGTGCACTTTTCCTGATTTCTGGTCTTGGATCAAAACTAAGTTCCGATAAGCCTGTAAATTAGACATGGTAACATGAAACACGTGTATAGGAATTTTCAACTCATATAACACAGGCGAAAAAGGTATTTTGGAAACTCCTAATGTAGAGAGTAGAGACTATCCAAATGAATGTTTTACCTGCTAGTAAAGGAAACCAAAAGTATAGCTGGTTATTGCTGTTTACAATCTCTCCGTTCACTTGTTTCCCGCTTTTTACTGTGTGGAGAGATGACTGAGGAACCTTATCAGAAGTTTCCTTTCCTTTGTTTGTCGATGGTGATTTAAGTTCTCCTTCTGCAAGTTTTGTTGCACAATACCGGAGGAAAGCTATGGAACTGAGACTGATATCTTTGCTAAATCTATTATTGGTGAATGCAACAAGGCAATTCACACAATCTGTAAAAGTGGTTGTCTCTGTCTCAGTGATGTATGGGAAATATTCTCGAATAATCTTCTCGATAATCTCAAAGGACAAAAACACAATATTCTTGTGGTCGTCATATGCCGCTGTGGTAAAAACCTGCAAAGAAAGAAAACACACTTTGAGGTTACATATGATAAACCAAAACTTAACATTATGTTTGCCAGAGAAACGTAATAAATGCCTACCATGAACATGCTTTTCCATCCCGACTTAACATTGTTTACACGCGATAATACCATTTGAGAAACACATCGGATGATAAGTTCTCTGATCTCAACATCATTACTTCTACGCATAACAATGACAAAAGGTGTCATAAACTCGTTCTGGAAGTTGTAATTAGCTAACTCCCCCCTTTCAAGGAATTTCATTGACAACTGACGCAAAGAATCCATCGCGAAGATTGCGATAGAAAGATTCTCCGAGCATCCAATGGTCACGAAGAAACCAGATAGAACTTGCCAGATACTTGACCAAACAAGCCTTATGCGGTTCATGTTATAATGCCTGTCACCGAATACAAATAGAAGATGTCAGACTATATACTTCAGGAGGCGAAGAACAGACTACATCTCTTATATGCACTTAATGAAAGAAAAGAAAGGAAGGAAACTAGGTGATTCTTACGCTATCTCAACAATTTTTGTGAGACTAAAAACCCGGGGATTAGAAGGAGACCGCAACTCATCAATAGAAACTTTGCAGAGAGCTTTAACAAAGAATATTATAGCTTCACTGTTCAGATTCTGACTATGTGCAAATATTAGATTCATTTCACCAACTTGCTCCAACAAATTCAAATTCGAGACTATACTGCTCATTTGATCTTGTCTCACGTTCCTAGAACCTTTTCCTCCAAGACTCATGCTGTCATATGAACCCCTCAAGACACCTGTAGCTGCATATTGACTTTTCCCTGGACCCTTTTTCTTCAGAACAGGAAGTACATTTTGCTTGGGGTTCTTTGTTTTCTCTGACTCATTTTGCTTGGAAGCAAAAAAGGCGGCATCTGGAGGAGCACCTTCTCCTAAGAGATGTAGTTGCTCAAAACGAGAAACACAGGTAAGTATATGCTCCCAGGCATCTTGCAAATAGTTGCCCTCTTCTTCAGCAAGTCGGAGAATCGCCTGTGAAAAAACCAATATTAGTTGGGATGCAGCAAGGGCGGACTTATAATTTTAAAAACAACAATATATAAAAATTAATGAAGTGATACTAACCTTAATGGCTTCTATATGTTTCTGCTTGATATCAGCTGGGGAGTGAAGTGAAGTGAACTTCGCTAGTGAAGTCACAAAAGCATCTCTATGGGTCTTCATTGACATCAAAGAAGTGGCATGGATTGCATGGTGGAAGCCTTCAAGACATACGTTGATCACTATCAAATCATCACTCTGGTCTAGCGGCACACTGAATGCCGCAAGCATAGGAGCCCAACAAGCCTCAATCATAAATCTGAGAATAACCACATCTGTTGCAGCATAGTAGATTGACCTGCACACTCAAAGTAAATTCAAATACTGCATCAGTTCAAAGATGCCTCAATCATAGAAATAGTTAAGGAGAGTAGATCTGAGTTGAAATGAAAAGTGAATGGTCTTACTCGGATTTGCGAGCTTTTTCCTTAAATTGCTCTTGCATATGCTTCATCAGATCATCACTTGTTTCGACAGATGAATCTCCTCCCTGCTTACGGATCACTATGTTTAATATACCATCCAAACCAAGCATTCTATTTGAGTTCGTGGATTGTTTCTGTTGCAAAGCTAAATCATCTTCTTTCATCTTTATCTCTTTCTTTGTTATCCTTTCATACAGTGATCTCATGTAGTCCGCCTGTAAATCTTTTCCGTCATCTATTCCACGATTGTTTCTAATAAAATCATCGGCAGACATCTACGTTCCAAAAGAAAAAAGAGCGCACAAAGAATCTCATCAACATTCTAGCTTAAACTTCCACAATAACTGTGTTTGTCTTAGATAATGAATGAAACAAACCTTGTTCTTCACCATGGGGTTGTGTGCATCAGTATTGAGCATGATCACAGAATATGCAAGAACATAAGCTGTGTCTGCGCTAGTAAACACTTTAGGATTACATTTGCAGTAACATTGAGCAAACTTTTCCATGATTCGGTCAATCTTTTGTGCTTCTCCTGGCAGCCTAAAACCTTTAAGAAAGGTTCTTATTGCCTCATCAAATTCCATGTCTTGGAAATCAAAAGAATCCACATACGCATGCATCACCTTCAGATGCAACTCTTCTCTTTCTCCAAGATAATCGCCTATCAAGGTTTTATTTAACCCTGATGCATCTTTGAGAAACGCTGCTATTTCTTCAGGAGACTCTCCCAACTTACCCGCGTTGATGAGAAACTCAATGCCTTTCGTAGGCTTCCTATTAAAAAGAGAAATACCTTCCTGGGACAAACATTTAAATTAGAATTAACGACCACATTACAATTATATTAAGTTAATACCCTGAATAAAACATCTTTACATTCTAACCTGAAGTTCAAGCTTGTAAGCCCGCCGCTGCTCAATGGCCTGAGCATCTGATGTACCTGCTGAAGAATCCGAATGGGTATCTGACCCGTCAGCAGACTCATCAGCATTTCCATTTGCCAAATGGGATCCAGATCCCAGATCAATCTCAAGTGCTTCAGATTTATTCAACGAGTTAGAAGCTGGCAGGCGCAGCTGTTTGTTCAACCAATCTCCCATTGACTTCAATATGGCTACTAAGCATTTCTTAGCTTCAAGTTTCATTGCTTCCTCCTGAGGTGGCAACAGCGTTGAAGCTGTAGCAGGAGAAGCCCCTTGAGCTGTTTTGAGGAGACCATTGACCACCCTATACATGATCATACAGAAAAACATATTTTATGCAAAGAACTTTCACCTCATCAAACTAAAACTCTGAACGACGAAGCATCAAGGAACATAACATACCTCTCAAAAATATTTGATGAATTGACATCGCAGTCATAGTTCAAGAATATATCAACTAGGATTTGTGAATCCAAACTAAGTTTGTCAAGAAACCGAAGAACAATCATCTTCTGTTGAAAATTAGGTTGAGAAACATTTTCCACGACTCGAAGAACAATCATGGGGAAAAAAACTCCAATTTCCGCTTTTAATCCAGCTCGAAATCTTGCAACCAGGCTGATAAATATAGAGCACGAAAGCTGGAAGATAATCATAAGAGTAGAAGCACTGTTCTTCAACAATGACAAACACAAATATTGTTTGATAGCGCCTAAAAACCTGTTCAACAGAGATGGAAATTCATTAGTAGAATAAATATCTGACTCCTCTTCATACAGTGGAATCACTCTTACATTCTCAAACAGAACCAAATGAGGTATGCAAACATTTCAGTTAGAGATACCTTTCGCTTGTCCTAAAGACAGCTCCAGCATTTTCCAACAAGATCTTCAACAACTCAAGAGCAAGAATCTTCCCTCTCATGGACTGCAGATCCGTGGAAGACTCCTTTGGAGCAGTCTTCATGGAGAGCTTACAAAGTGCCCTGAACACCAAAAAGGCATCTCTCCGCAACTTATTCTCTATCTGAGCCTCTAAATCATCGTCTCTCTCCACTTCACTGTCTGCTAGCTCACCCTTCCTTCCCTCTAAAGCCGACTTGTACATACTAATCTCCCAGTACTTAGCGTCCAACATGTCCTTATCATTGGAGTCCAACAAATCCGTTGGATTCGTAGTCTCTACTGTGGTAGTCCCCAGTGCTCCATCTTGGCCTACTGATCCTGACATTGTCGGGTTCAACACGCCGTCAATATCCTGCATGATTTTGGTGATGAAACCCTGAACAAACTGCGTCATTGTCCCATCAGCATCTGATTTCTCGATAGGCTGCATGAGATCAGCCACTACTATAGGCTGAATCGGGACCGTTGAAGAATCCGCCTCCATTCTACGGAACACAATCACAAGTATCTGAATCAGAGAAGCCTTAGCAGTAGTCTGATTCACCACGTTTTTGCTTCCCAAGTAAATGTCGTAGCAAGTACGCACAATAAGAAGCAAGCAATCACCATGGATCCTCAGGGAGATGGAGTTAATAGCAGATAACAGAGTCTTAATCACAGGCAATTCAATGGATTCATCTCCCAAATCATGGCATTTACAAACAGACTCGATCAATTTATAAAGAAGGATGGATTCGGCTCCACCTGAGGGGTCAGATTCACCGCGAATGTAGCCATGAGCGATGAGTTTCTGAATGCAATCGATAGCAGGCTCTACGATCTTCGCGAGGCCAGTGCCACAAGCATTGATCAGAGGGCTAAAGATGAGTTCACAATCGGCTAGCGAATACTCGATCGAGCCACCGTCGTTAAGTGGACCTGGAACAGAGGAGGAGGAGGAGGAGGATTCGGTCTCGGATTCAGCAGAGGAAGACGGAGGTGGTGATTTCTGCAGAGAAATCAGCCGCTCGATAACAGCTTTGCATTCGGTAGCGAGCTTAGAGTGTTTCCGCCACGACGCGTTCTTGACGATCTTCTCTAAAGCTGGTGTTACGACTCTACTTAATCGGGAATCGGCCTCCGAGGAAGCCATTCCCAATTTTCACGGCGAGGTCAGCGATACAACCTTACACAGATCTGAAAAAAGCCACCAAAGGAAGAGAAGAAATAGCTTCAACACCGGAATGCCTCGTCGGAGCTCCGGCGTCCGATACACGACGACGAGTTGACTCTAAACCACGAAAAGAGAAATCGCGCAGTGTACAGATCAGAGAAGCTATATGACAAGAAATTTCAGATCGCGTCTCAATTTGATTTTTCTGCCATCGAAACAAAGAATTCAAACTTACTTGACCAAAATACCCTTTAGTTGACACTCAGAACTTGAATGGGTCACTTGTAATTCGAGGGAAACCCAGACACCCTTTTGGACATTACACAACTCGCGGCGTTTCCAAGCTTTTGACCGCCGGGAAATACGTGGCTTGTTCCCGGTTTGGTCTACTTATATTTCCAAAACGGTACAAAACCATACGTTTAATATTACTCAGTTAGAAACCTTAAAAGGTTATAAATCTTGGTTGATTAACAACAAAAAAAAAAATCTTGGTTAATTAAACTAACAATGTTTATATATGCAAAGAAATAATCGGGGTTTCACTTTACATAAGCAAACTCACAAAGAAACTCCTACTACAACATACAACAAACAAAAGTACATAAATATACAATCTGACCCCAAGTTATGAATCAAGGACTGATATTCATAACAAGATGTGTGGGATAGAGAGTTAAAATTGGTTATAATGAGAACCTTAACTTTGTTTCTACAAAATCTCACCGTGTCTGAATCCATTGTCTTCACAGTCCGTGTTTGAATCCAAACCACAAGGAGAATCATACCATTTGGAGTTTTCTTGATAGAAGCTATCGGCTTGTATACCAACTAAACCTACGTCTGTTACTACACCTTCATTGTCTCTCATGGGTTTTGTTAACTTACTATCTTCACAGTTCAATATGCTCTTCTCATCAAAGTCATTGCACTTTAACCATTTCTCAGGCTTACATGTTTCAGACAAGAGATGATCCTTTGGACTTCTACACGCTGGTGATGGGGGTCTTATCTGTTCCCAAGGAACAACATCATCAAGGCTCCTCCCAAAACTGTCTTCATCATCTTCAACATCCTTCCCATCTCCATATAAATGCTCATGGTGATGGTCACTCCAATGTGCTAAATCGTTATCTCCAACAAGTATTTCATCCGAGTGTGCCTTGTCGGAAAGCAAGCCCCTTGTTCCCTTAACACATTCATCACCGATATTCCTGATCTTGTTGAGCATCTCAAACAACTCTCTGGACACAGAACCCAACATCTCTTGTGGAATCTTCCCAATCTTTCCTTCTAGACTACCAAGTTCACTCCTTAGTTCCTGCACCTGATGCAAGACGCTAAAATGCGAATCTCCACCATCATCCTTCCCAATCAATCCAATCCCTTCACTTTCCAAGTCTTCCCTCACTCCATAGACAATATCTTGGTCCATCAAAAAACCCTTATGACCAACAATCCGATGCATAATTCTCGCATTCCCATCCAATGCCCCTGGCTCATGTCCTGAATGAACAGCGTACATCTTAAAAACAGCTGTTCCTTCTTCCTGATATACAAAAGTCTTGTCCTTTTCATTGTAGTTAGCAATGGGCACAATAGCTCTAATCCTAAAACCACAACCACATCTCTTTGACTGATAAGGCTCCCTCTTCAAAATCTTAGACTTCTTCGAAGCAGGCTGTCCAGCTCTGTGACAAGCATAATCCTTCACCTCAGCCATAAACGGTTTATATCTAATATACTTCTGCCTAATACAGAGCACAACTTTATGCTTACCAGCTAGTTGCTGCAACTTATCGGGAACATCCTTGGCAGGCACATCAAAAGACTCAGTGTACTGAAATCTACGCCGTTTATTCCTCGAACCCGAACCAGATTCAGCATTGCAGACGGCGCATGCCGCTACACAGACCCTAATAAAGCTCTCAGGAATCCCATAAAACTTAGCACCTACGGTCCATACTTGCTTAATCCTCTCAATAGTCTCTTTCGCTCCCAAGTGTTTCAAATCACCGTCACAGTGGAAACCCATGACTATATCTTGCCACTGGCTAATGTGTGATACGAATTGCTGGGTATTGTTTTTAAAGCAGAGAAATTTGTTACCGGAGGCTGCGTCGAGGCGTGCGGTGAGCTTGTCCTGGATCCGTTTCCACGCCGTGAGGTACGCCGTGTCCTCGTTACGATCTTTCCACACGGATCGCCACGACTTGAGGACGGACCTTGGCGTGGCGATGCGGATCTCCTCCGGAGTAGCGAGACGGCCCTCACGGAGGCAGAGGATCATGAGAGAGTGAGAATCTGCGTTGAATGTGTAGAATTGCGATGAGATATGAGGCTCGGGGCTGATGAAAGCTTCATCACTCGAAATTCTAGGGTTTGACGAAGAAGCAATTTTGGGGGTTTCGTCAAGGGGATGAGAATCGTCTTCGTGTTCGTCGGAGGATTGACCTGGAGATTCATCGGATGTATTTGACCGGAAAAGGACGAATTCCGGTAAAGAAAACGCCGGATCGTCTTCGGGATTGTGGTGATGGTGGTGGTGAATGGACGGTTGTGATTGAACGATTAACTCCGGTGGGCCAAGATCGTGATGATGGAATAGATCTTCTTCGGTTTTGTGAGGATTCATCGGGAGAATCAAGGAGTATCAGATGAAGAAGAAGAAGAAGACGACGGTGAAGAGAAAAAAGAGAGAGAAAAAGAAGGATTTTTCCAGTACTGTGATTTTTGTCTATTATTTTAACATTATAAAAGCTTAGGACTGTTTTGAAAATACTGATAAGTACGAGGGCCAATATTTTATTTTTGGTTCGTCTCAATTTTCTTTGTAACCACTCCTAATAATCGGGTAAAAGTAATTTGGTTTATGTGAGAATTACATAACACAAAAAGCATAAGAAAGATCTACACATCTCCCTACTATTTATATTATCGAATAAGGTTTAAAACTCTTGATCTTATTATAGTTACAATATATCGTTGATATTTAGTATTCAATAATCAAACGCTTTTGTACTTATCACATGTTGACAAAAAAAGATAGTTAGCACATGATGATCATGGATATGAAATGTTTATATATAATACCGTAGATATGAATTCATCTCAAGATGTTTTATTTTATTAATTTTCGTAGTTAGTTAGTTAATGTCGGATGTTAATAAAGTATGTCAAAATATCAGTATTTGCTCGATCACAGTTAAAAAGACTTTTTCAAAAATGTCTAATTCAGTCATTATTCACTAATACATTATAATAAAATATACTATAATGATGGGAATATGGCAAATAGAATATGTAAGATCTCATAAACTTTTTTTTTATCTATAAATCCAATTATATATCGAAGATATATGTGTGTTCCTTTCATATATTTTCCTTTTTGTTGAAATCAAATATGGAGCCAATCATATTTCAAAAACCCAAAAAAAACCCGTTTTTTCAAAATTAAAACTCTTTATTACTCCTTAACAAAATCTGATCCGTTAAAAAGGAAAAAAGCACAAAAAAGGAAATTGTGATTTCACACAAACGGCTAAGATAATGCCACGTCATCAAAAACCGTGAACATAGGATCGTAACGGACCACTCTCCTCCGCGCTCCTTCAAAATTTGATTTTTTTTTTATAAACATCCGTTACGCTCTTAAATCACTTTTTATTAACCCTAATTTTCGCTCTCTCTCTCCACTTTTCATCATTCACTTTCCAAAACCGCACAAACAATTCTTCTTCTTCTTCGCGCTGCTAAATCTTCGATCAAGGTACGTTCTTTCTCTGCTGTATCTGGATCCTGTGTGTTCTGTAATTACGATCATGGGTCTCTGTGATTGGAGTTTAGACGACGGTTTATTATAGTAAGTATTGATCGATTTCGTCTCTAGGTTTTCTTGTTCGATCACTATGTTGAGGATGAGTTCAAAGGAGAAGTTTTCTCAAATCGAGACTACTTGTGGATTGTTGCTTCGTCAATTACAGGTTTTTTGCTTCAATGGTTTATCAAAAGTTCGTTTCTTTGTTGTTGTTGTTATTCTTATGTATAAGTTTGTTATGATAATAGGAGATATGGAATGAGATGGGAGAGACAGATGAGGAGAAAGATGCTGCTTTGGCTGATATTGAGAAAGAGTGTCTTTCTGTTTACAAGCGAAAAGTCGAAGAGGCTAGTAGGTGTAAAGCCAATCTGCTTAAAGAAATCGCTATCGGAAGATCTGAAATCGCTTCCGTTGGATCTTCTATTGGTGGACAAGAGATTCATGTAAGTTGTTGTGTTTTTGATTATTATTTACGTTTTGAGTTGTACTTTTATATCACATAATGATATAAAGTGTTCCCTTTCTGTGTCTTTTCTTGTAGTCTAATAGCAAGGTGGGAGAAAACTTGAAGGAGGAGCTTGAGAATGTTAATGTGCAATTAGAGGCATTGCGGATTAAGAAAGCTGAGAGAATGAATCGGTTTAAGGAAGTTATTGATCAATTACTCAAGTTATCATCTCAACTTGGAAATCCAACAGATTATTTGAAGAAGTTCGATACAGAAGAGACTGATCTTTCTCTTCAGAAGTTGGAGGAATTGCGTAGGCGATTAGCCGAACTCCAGACCGAAAAGGTTGCTTTTTTACATTTTTATGTGACTTGGAAGTTTCTTTGAATCTGTTTTCTTTATGATGCTTTTGACTCTTTTGAAACTGTAGAGTCAAAGGTTAGAAGAGGTAGAGCATTTGTTGGAAATGTTGAACTTGTTGTGCTTGGTGCTTGGTGAAGACTTCAAGGACATGATAAGAGGGATACATTCAACTCTGGTTGATTCTAACACCAGAGATGTGAGCAGAAGTACTCTTGATAAGCTGAATATGATGATTGATAATCTACGAGTTGTCAAGTTACAGCGAATGCAGAAGGTTAAGAATCTCTGATCTCTTGAAAAAATGTAGTGTATGCTTAGTTGCTTACAGTTTCTGACTCTTACCACTTTGCTTTTTCCAGGTTCAAGATCTTGCAGTCTCACTATTGGAGCTATGGAATCTGCTGGATACACCCCCGGAAGAGCAAACGATATTTCACAATGTTACCTCTAGCATTGCTTTATCCGAGTCTGAGATCACTGAGGCCAACATACTTTCTGTTGGTTCCATTAAACGCGTAAGTGCATAGGAGATAACTTTACTCGGTGTTCTCTTCCTTTATTCTTAGAGTATTCATTAGTGTGTGTTTGTTTCACAGGCTGAGGATGAAGTCATTAGGCTTAGCAAGCTCAAGACAACTAAGATCAAAGAAGTGATCCTTAGAAAGAAGCTTGAGCTTGAGGAAATATCAAGGAAGATGCACATGGCACCTCAAGTTCTGAAATCAGAAAACTTCTCTGTTGAAGCTATAGAATCTGGTAATAATTACTAAAAGGCTTCTTTACAACTAATTGTAAGTCTTAAATCATCATTTCTAATGATTTCATTACATCTTTCAGGTTTCAAAGATCCTGAACAGTTGTTAGAGCAAATTGACTATGAGATTGCAAAGGTAAAAGAGGAAGCTTCAAGCAGGAAAGAGATTCTAGAAAAAGTTGAGAAGTGGATGTCAGCATGTGAAGAAGAGTCATGGCTCGAAGAATACAACCGCGTAAGACATTTAAATCTCAAGCTCTTTTCTCTCTCCTTTCATCTTTTTTGTTCTAAACATTATTGGACTCTCAGGATGATAATAGGTACAATGCTGGAAGAGGAGCTCATCTTACATTGAAGCGAGCAGAGAAAGCCCGTTTACTTGTCAACAAACTTCCTGGTAACATTCTTGTTACAAGAACACATATATTTTATCACCTTGAAACTAAGATTATGATATCTTTTTCATTGCTTTGTGCTACTATTGATGCAGGGATGGTAGAGGCTTTGATTGCCAAAGTCACTGCTTGGGAGGAAGAAAGAGGACACGAGTTCTTATATGATGGTGTAAGTGTATTTACTCTTTATTGATCAATAACTTTATTCTACATACCTATTAGTTCATTATATATACACTAACACATGTTACCTTGAGAAAATTGTTCAGGTCCGAGTTTTATCGATGCTTGAGCAGTGCAAGACTCTATGGGGAGAGAAAGAGTCTGAGAAGCAGAGACAAAGAGTAAGGGAAACTAAGTTTTACAAGTAATCAACTTGTAAGCATTTGAGCCAAAAGAAAAAAACATGATAGACATTGTTGTTTGCATCTCAGGATCTGAAGAAACTTCATGGACAACTAATAACAGAACAAGAAGCACTTTACGGAACAAAACCAAGCCCGGGTAAAAGCAGTAAGAAACCACTGAGAACTCCTGTATCTGCTGCCATTAACAAAAAGCTCTCCCTTGGTGGTGCAATGTTACAAGGCTTGAAGCCTGAGAAGACAACACTTAATAGCAAAAAGACTAATAACTACTATGACCAGAACGCTACTAGTAGAAGTCAACATTCAACTCTTCCTAATCATTCAGGTAAATAACAATAACACAAGAGTTTAAAAAGCCCAAAAAGAGACAGATATTATGACTTAGTGAGTTGTGTCATTATGTGTAGGGAGGAGAAACTCAGAGCTTCCTGGTCGTCTCAGATCAAAGAACGTTTCTGCTGCAGGAAAAGCTGTGACTAACAAAGGGAGATCTCCAATGCTCAGGAAGCCACTTTCACCTGTAACTTCTAATATCTTGAATTCTCCAGAAGATCATCATCACAAGGATGCTTACACAACAAAGTCATCTTCTTTAGATGAGAGAGTCTGGACACCTAAAACCAATGAGGAGAAGACCAGAAACACAGCTGTTCCAATCTCTGCACCTACTACTCCAGCAGCTTCAGTCGCTATGACGGAGGCTACAACGCCATTTACTCCTGCTGTGTCCGCGATGGAGAAGAGAATGGGTCAAGAAGAAGTTGTTGAGTACTCGTTTGAAGAAGTTAGAGCCGGTTTTGCTAAACCGTGAAAACCCCAGTTTCCTCGGTTAAGAAAATGGATCCGGTTTAATGCTTTTCTAGAAGTTTGAAATCAGATACTTCGTTTGATAAATGTAGTTGAATACTTTCCCACGTTGGATTCGTCAACAATGATTTGGTTTTTTTCTAAGGCAATTAGTACTTAAATTTGGTCCAAATATGTAAGCTGCTTTAAAGTACATAGATTAAGTTGTATGTCCTAAACATAATAGAAGCAAAACCCAATCATCAGCTACAACAACTACTACAAACGTTTTGGTCTTACCAGTATCAGAAACATTTCCTGTGAACCACTGATGGTCCTGTCTCGTCATAATCAGCTTTAGTAACATGCTGATTTTGCGGAAACACCACCTTGGCTAGTATAGCTCCTCCAACCCAAGCCGAATACAACCCCAAATTCTCATGCATATATTCAGGCGGTTTCACCAGTGTTGGCCTAATAGCAGATGAGCACAAGTTTGCTTCTTTCTGGAATCTTCCTTCAAATCCTGCCATTGTGACAATTATACCACAACCGTTTAGTTTCTCAACCACCACAATATAAGAACAGACAATAGCTTAGTACCTGTCATGGAGGTTGTACCACCACAAAGTACAGTGTTCTCCAAGAGTTGCCTATGATTCTCAGATGATACCGTGGAGATGATCCGGACAAGCTGTTCAACGATTCCATGCTCCTCCAGTCCCAATATTGATGGCTGAAACAAAGCTTCACCAACAGAGTATCTCTCTCGACCAATGCTTATCACCTACAAAACAATCATTCTGTTATATGTGTACAAGGCAACACAAGTTGTACACATTTGATTTTGTAGCCACACAAACCTGTCCATCAGGAAGCGTATGCTGCTCGATTTCACAGTTTCGAGTTTTCTCGTACGCAATTTCATCCTCGGCACAGTTTGCGTACAGTTCCTTCAGTTTCTCAACATCATACATGCTAAGGTTCATCGACGAGTTAGATCTTCCAAGCTCTTGTGCAAACAGTTTCGTTAGTTCAGTTCCTCCAAGCTCAAACCTTTTCGAAGCAATGTGCTGCACAGCGCCTTCAAGAACCGGAGCAATATCTGAGTACACCGAAAGGAAAAAAGAGTTACAATCAACATTAGCGAGTTAACCAAAAAAGGCACAAAGTAAACAACAACCAAGTTACTACTACTCCCTCCGATTACTAATAAGTGACGTCTTCAACTCATGTTTCTTTTATAAAAACGTCACTTATTATTAATCAGAGGGAGTATTACCTATCTTCCCATGACCAATATCAACAGTGCATCCAGAGATTCTTCCAACAGCATAAAGAGACAACACTGCTTGTTCTGAAGCATAGAACCCAGAGACATTGAATGTTTCAAACATTAACTGCACTAATTGCTCCCTAATAGCCTGTTCCCATACAACAAATCAGCTCAATTTACTCTCTAAATGTGTCATTACAAAGAACAAATCAACTTGTTCCAGTGAAAAGTGACTCTAAAATGTTAAAGAGATACGAACCTTTGGAGTACAAAGAGGATCTGTGAAGAGTATATTGCCTTCATTACCTTCTTCCCATCCAAGCCCATTGTAAACAACGTATCGCAACAGATCCTCCATAGCATCCCAATCTCTGATGAATCCTCTTTCGATAGGATCAAGAGTTACATCATCGTACACAGTGGTTGTGTTATCAGCTGTTGAAGACCCATCTTCTACCATACGTTTCATTTGAGATGGGATTATCATTGCAGGAGATTGATCAGGAATAGCTGCTCCTGCTTTAAGAAGTTTCGAGCCAGCATCAACCACTAGAGCTTCCATTATCTTTCAAAACCCTAAAAATTTCACAGCTTCCCACAAAATTCGAAGATTCTGGTGAGGGAAAGTTAAAGAAGAGAAAATGAAAGAGAGAAAGTATGGGTTTTTCGAAAAACCCTCGTTAAAATGAACTTACTTTAAGCTTCTACAGCGGAAAAGGAACGATTATCACCATCAATGGTCTAAAAGGAAAGTGTTAGAAGCTCTTGAGAGAGAAAGAGAAGAAGAACAAAACGGCGTTAAAATAATTTAATTATTCTTCTTATAATAAGGCCCATTATAAAGCCCAAATAATATTATAACAGCCCGTTCTCTTCAAGAATTAAACAGCGTCGTTTTAATGTCTCCGTCTTTATTCTCTTTTTCTTGTCTACAAAGCCAGAGCTTATAGATCCAAAGTTTCAATAAACAACAAACCCGTAAAGATCTTTCTGCCATTTATCTAATCTTCTAAGCCCTAGCTTCTCTTTGGAATCCGCCATGACTAAGCAGCACGCGAATTGGTCTCCTTACGATAACAATGGAGGGTAAGTCTCGTGTGACTCTTAATCGCGACTCTGTGTTTCTTCGTGTAGTGTCTTTTTCTGATTTGATATTTTGAGAATCTGTGTTGTGATTTACTTCTTTTGTATTGATCGGTGTGTTTTGATTACAGAACATGTGTGGCCATCGCTGGATCGGATTACTGTGTCATCGCCGCCGATACACGTATGTCTACAGGTTACAGTATACTTACTCGCGATTACTCAAAGATCCATAAACTGTGAGTATCCCCTCTTTGTTATCTCTTTAAATTTTCTCACTTTTTAGCCTTTGGGAGTGTAAGTCAGTGTTGGGTATAGTTTAGTTTTAGGGCTTATATTAGTGTTTTGTTTTTGTTTATTTTCTGTGTGGGTTCTAGAATTGAAATCTATCTGTGTAGTTCTTTTAATTGTAGAGTAGGTAAAGTTTATCATATGTTGTAACTTGTAAGACACCTTTCTTAAATTGTGGTCTTATAATCCTACAGAGCAGACAAGGCTGTTCTGTCTTCCTCAGGCTTCCAAGCTGATGTGAAAGCATTGCAGAAGGTTCTCAAATCCAGACACTTGGTGAGATTCTTCTTTTGGTTGTTTGATCAAAATTTATATATTTTCTTGCATATATTAGACTATTCATGGAAAGAGAAAAAAGGGCATGTGTTAAGAGTGTTTTATGTGTGTTTGGTGTCGTGCAGATCTATCAGCATCAGCATAACAAGCAGATGAGCTGCCCGGCAATGGCTCAGCTTCTCTCCAACACGCTTTACTTCAAGCGGTTTTTCCCTTACTATGCCTTTAATGTTTTAGGAGGGCTTGACGAAGAAGGTAAAATTCTCTCTTGGACTTGACAAACTACTTTGACTATAGCAAGAAGCAAGTTGTGTGATCTTCTTCTCAAAAATATTTAGGTAAAGGATGTGTCTTCACTTATGACGCTGTTGGATCCTATGAGAGGGTTGGATACAGTGCACAAGGTTCTGGTTCTACTCTCATCATGCCTTTCCTTGACAACCAGCTCAAGTCTCCAAGTCCTCTCCTCCTACCTGCACAGGTTTGTTGATTTGTGTATGAGCTTTATCCATTGTAAGTGCAGAATGAATCATGCAGCTTGTTTATTGTTTGTCTTCCGCTTCTGTAGGATTCTAACACACCACTTTCAGAAGCTGAAGCGGTTGATTTGGTTAAAACTGTTTTCGCGTCTGCCACTGAGAGGGATATCTACACTGTAAGCTTTCCTCTTTGTGTCTTCTTTACAGAAGCTCTCTTATTCTTTGTGTAATCCTTGATATCAACACTGAACAAATCTTCACCATCTTCTTCCTTGTTTTGCTTGTAATAGGGAGACAAGCTCGAGATTATGGTTCTTAAGGCCGATGGTATTAAGACCGAAATCATGGAGCTGAGGAAAGACTAAGCTACTTTCGCTTAGTTTTCGTATCCTCATCTCAACATTAGGCTCCCCTTGAACTGCTTTGTGTGTTTGATGTTTTGCAGTTTATTATGACTCATGTTTGAATCTTCTGCAAAAATGTTTCTTTTATGAATGACTCACTCAAATCATATCAATCCTTCCATTTATGACATGTTTTAACGTAAGGGAATTTTGCATGAATAACATCTTGCACACAATCAGAAGCTATTCATTGATTCCCATCCTTTCTTCTCCAGCTCTTGTCTCAATGCCTACACAGAGAGAAAAGATAGATGAGAACAGATTTAAGCATAAGCCAATTGTTAGTGACTTGGATACTTCAGCATCCAAGTCCTGTCCTTACCTTTATTCTCTTTCTGTTTACATCAAAGTCGAAGTTTCCTTTGCGCGAAGCAGACCGATACTCTACAGTCGAGTTCTTCCCAGGAAGAAACAAGAATTCAACATCATCTACTAACTGTCAAATTCAAACATAGGTTCTTGTCTAAAATCTTTAGCTCTAGTGTGATTAGGCAAGTGAACAGAAAACAATTACTTGGCTTACCCCTAAGATTGGACTTTCATATTCCACATGAACATAGTCATCATTTTTGTCCACAATGCGAGGAGTAAATTTGTCTGGTTTCGTCGACTTTATCTGCAACAATAGCCGAGAAAACCACCATCGAAAAACTTCATTTTTGAGTCATATCTAGAGAGATTATAGTTCATGTCTAAGGGTTCTTACCACACTTAGAAGCTCTTTCATTGCAATTCCTCTATTCACAGGCGTTTTCCTTCCACCATTATAGTTCCTTCACATCAGAACAATGTATTTAAAGAATCAAACGCAACAGAACAGAATCTAAACACATAAAGATTTGGATTAACCATGGAGGAGCATAATGCACTCTATCACTGATATTCTCAGAAGTAGATATACAATTATTGGTGGCAGGACACAGAGCCAATCTATCGTTCTTCTGTACTCCTATATATTCTGGTTTCTTCCCACTGATAATTCATGATTTGATTTCATCATCTTCCTCTTTTAGTTACAATCACCCCATCAAGAAAAAAACGTACCTGAGCTGGAAAATAGCTCCGATCATAGCTAATTCACTGCTCCTAAGAATCATGTCTCTTCAAATTTCACAGAAAAAACATACGATTACATACTTTGTTCCATGGACAACGAAAGAGATAGAGAGAAGAAGAAGAAGAGAGTATGTACCTTCGACTAGTTAGCTTGGGATGTTTGTCATCTGATGAATCTGGAATCGAAGCCATAATACGAAGGCTACGAGAACAGTATTTTCTCTGGAGATTCATGCGATACAAGCAAGTGGTCGGTGACGCCATCGCCATGGAAGCCATCTTCAGAAAGCTCCCAAGTCCTCTGTTAAGAAGAGTAACAACAAACTTGTTATGTGCTTCATGGGCCTACTCTTATCTCACCTTATTACTAACCCAATGGGCCTTTAATAACGATACGTTCTACTAACTAAACTCAAAATAAATAATATTTAAATGAGATTCATACAACAAGCCCGTCTAGCTCAGTTGGTAGAGCGCAAGGCTCTTAACCTTGTGGTCGTGGGTTCGAGCCCCACGGTGGGCGCTTTCCTTTATTTAGTAGCTAAACTTTTGCTCATCTTTTAAAACAGTTTATTTATATTTTATACCCACTTAATCAAACCTTCTTGCATATAACATCGGTGATTTGTTGTTCATTAACCTTTAAATTTACTAATAAATGACCTTGAAAATATTTCTCCTTTTGTATATTTATAGGCTTTAATCGGTTTTATTAACGCTTGAACAAATGCTCCTCTCCAGATCGTGGATCTACGTGTTTAATCCAACGGCCAGGAAACTTGTTCAAATCACCGCCACTTGCTCCCACGTGTGCGATATCTAACCCTCTCCCAAGAGGTAAAAACACCGATCTCACCACACGTGTGCCTCTTTTCAAAACACCTTGCCATTTAAACGCAGGGATAGATTTCTGCGTAGCGTTTTTACACACCAAAACGGCACCCATTTTGCTCGCATTCGCTAATCCCAACGCCTTAACGAACTCGCGGCGTTTCATATCAACCACCATGAAATCTACGCCGGAGATTCTCTCCGCCACATCCTCCGCCAAATCTCCGACCACTACCTCCGTAGATTCGCTTGTTACGGCTCTCTTCATCACCGCCTCGTACTCCGATCTAGACTCTTCGTCAGGGACTATAGACACGTGTCTTCCGCACGTGTGGATGGCAGTGTAACGACCCTGACCCGCGGTCCGTTACTTTGAGAGTCTAACCCTTTCTTTAATGTGATATTGTCCGCTTTGGGCCAGGCCCGCACGTTTGGTCTTGGTTTCTTTCCCAAAAGCGCTCACATTAAATTGGGGTTAAACTCTCCTTATATATTAGATTTCCATTCTCTAAATATCCGATGTGGGACGAATGTCACAATTCACCCCCACTCAAAGGCGCAACGTCCTCGTTGCGCACCAGGCCCCAGACAATCGGCCCTCTAGGTCAGAACTAGAGTGGCTTCTCGCTCTGATACCACTTGTAACGACCCTGACCCGCGGTCCGTTACTTTGAGAGTCTAACCCTTTCTTTAATGTGATATTGTCCGCTTTGGGCCCTAAGGCCCGCACGGTTTTGGTCTTGGTTTCCTTCCCAAAAGGCCTCACATTAAATTGTGGTTAAACTCTCCCTTATATATTAGATTTTCATTCTCTAAATATCCGATGTGGGACGAATGTCACAGGCAGCGACGGCGAGTCCAACGCTGGTGGCGATCGGATCACCGCGTGTCCAAGTCTCAATGATCAGCCTCGTGTTCCATCCCGCCGCCGTAGCTGATAAATACTCCGCCACACACGATTCTTTGTAGCTTTTACACTTGAAGAAACACAAATATCAAGATTCTAAATTCACATCATGAAATACAACAATCAATATAGTAGTATATAATATATAAATATAATATTACACTTTTAACGGTGTGGATGTAAGCACTAGAGGCTGTTTCAGGCGACCAAACAAGCTTCGTGAATCGTATATTTGTTGTTGTTTCTCAATCTCTATTTGGTGAAATAATAAATGAGTGTTTACTTTAGGGAGAAGAAATGTTTAAATAAAAAAGGGAAGTTGATGATGACAAAGACGGTTAGGCATTTAGGTTAATAAATGGGTAGAGGGTTTGGCGTTTAAAAATGTACTTAGCGTTGACATTTGTTTAACCACAATCATCATCACGTGTCGTTTCATTCTAGTTTTTATTAGTTACTTCTCCTTTGTGTTGTTAGCCTTTCAACATAAAATTAGACGTTTAATTTCTCTAAATATTTAATATTGTTACTTTTTATGTGTCATGGACTCGTGTTTTATTTTATTTTTTTTGGTTAACCTGGGTATCCCGGACCTATGGAAGGGTCCAGCCTAATCCCCAATGGGAGGTGCAGCCCACGGATATACTCTCTTTCCGGATATTCAAATGGGCCGAAAGCAAGGGTCCATATCCATGTGACCAAGTGAATTATCTAACAATTTCGCACTCGCGGGAAATCGATCTCTGGCCTAGACCAACATGGCGACTCCACCACACAACTGGAAACCACTAGACCAAGAGAACTTGGTTATGGACTCATGGTTTTGAGATAGTCGTTTGTGATGTAATGTATATGTATGTTGATATTGAATAATCGACTTTCACTACTCTTGTGACCAGCTAAATTATCAATCAATTTTAATATAAATCAAAGAAAACTAGCTTTAATAAATTTTAATAGATTTGCAAACTAGTATATAAACAAGTCATGCTCCACTTAAATCATAAATCCATATGTCATTATTATGAATCTAATTTTCACAAACAAATATTAAGAAATAATTTATTTTATCCACAACTAGTTTATCTTATATTTGGAAATACAATTAGAGCAAATACATTAACAAACGGCGTCGTTTAACGTATATTTGGGCCTTACTACTTTATAATGTTGCAATGTCTTTCATTATAATGGGCCTTACTAAATGGGCTTTTACAACGACTTTGGGACACGCACGACTACAAGAGACTATATAACCAAAGATTCATTTAGGGTTTCTGATACTCTTAAAAGCGAAGTCGCAGCCGGCAAAAACCGAAGAAGGATCTCAGAGTAAAGAGAAAGCTCTCCCATTCGCCGTCGTAATCATGGGTCGTATGCACAGTAAAGGGTACGTTCTTCTCTGTTTTTTTATTTCTTCCTCTTATTCGATTCAGTATTGTTTGGTAACAGGTTTACTTATATCCTTGGTTTTGTGTTATGTATGTAGTAAGGGTATCTCAGCTTCTGCTTTGACTTATAAACGTTCACCACCAAGCTGGCTCAAGACCACTGCTCAGGATGTAAGATTTCTCTTTTGCTTTCATGTTTTGATTTGTCTGTAATTTGCTATTTCCTCTCGTTGGTGTAAGCAAGGGGTAGGGTTTATTATATGTAATTTAATTTTGGTGTTACTTTGTTTAGTGTGATGGTTTCTTATATGGTTTCTTTTTCTTGTTGTTTTTGTTAAATGATGTAACTATTAGTAATGTGATTGTTTGTATATATTTCTTGAATGTGGTATTTTTGCTAATGATTGTTTTTATGAATATATATTTAGGTTGATGATTCCATTTGCAAGCTTGCAAAGAAGGGTTTGACTCCATCACAGATTGGTGTTATTCTTCGTGACTCTCACGGTATCCCACAGGTTAAGAGTGTTACCGGAAACAAGATTCTCAGAATCTTGAAAGCTCATGGTACTTTTTCACTTCTCTTTTAGAGTGTTATTTAGTTTTTTTTGTATGATGAATAAACATTCAAGATAGCTAAGAGTTTGTTTTTGTAATTTTCTTGAAGGTCTTGCTCCTGAGATCCCTGAGGATTTGTATCACTTGATCAAGAAAGCAGTTGCTATCCGCAAGCATCTTGAGAGGAACAGGAAAGATAAGGATTCCAAGTTTAGGCTGATTCTTGTAGAGAGCAGAATCCACCGTCTTGCTCGTTACTACAAGAAGACCAAGAAGCTCCCTCCTGTCTGGAAGTAGTAAGTGCCTTGAAACATATATTGTTTGTTTCTCATTAACTTGCTTTTTGAGTTTTATTCTCATATTATGTTTGTTCTGTTTTGGTTTTTTCAGTGAGTCTACTACAGCCAGCACTCTAGTGGCTTAAGAAGCATAGAGTTTGTTAAAGTCATTCAAGAACAATCATTTCAATGAATTGCTATGCAATTCATGTTATTCAATGTTGTTTGGATCTTTTATTTATATGTTTTCTAGTTTTGATTTGTTTCATTTTACAATGAGATTTTGAACTAAGTGAACACAGTCTTGTCTTATCTTTTGGATTGGCAAATGTTTCATTTTTCCTTCTCTATTATTTTTATACCTCGCTTTTTATACAATAGTTGCAAGACAAAGAATGTAGTTACTGTCTAATTTTGACCAATTCTCTCCTTTCAGATTACAAAGTAAATACTCTCTTGTCTGATAATGTTAGAGAACACAATAAAGTGGCAAGCCAAAAGAAAAGGCATACAGAAAGGTTTTTTAGTGCTTTTGACACAGACCTAGTTCTGGATTCAACCACAGAAGCTCGAGCCAGATGTGCTTGAGATGGCTACAACATATGCATTGACTAGAAAGAACAAGATGGTGACTTAAGTCAATGCTTTTAACAAATGTGCACATTTTGTATAACTTTATAGGATAGGTGTTGTGTTGTAGTGATTTTCTTTATGTGTGTTTTATAACTATCGTTGGTGTTTATTAGTATATTGTTGTGCATTTAATTAAAAAAACGAGGATTACTTATCTTTGATGAACATGGTGATTATGAGGAATGTAACACATGGAGAAAGTTATAAGGCACGTGTGAGACTATGTGTTAGCTTTTTGTGTTTCTATGAAGATTCATGGCCATGCATATGAGACTAATTTCATTAATGACGTTTTGCATTTTTTGTTTCTATGAAGATTCATGGCCATGCATATGAGACTAATTTCATTAATGACGTTTTGCATTTTTTGTTTCTATGCGACGTCGTATCATGGTCAACGTATATTGGACTTCATCATATACTTGCTTATAAACCTAAATGGGCCCATAAGTTAATAGTCCAATAGAATATGCGGTACGGTCCATAAGAACCGGGTTAGACCCGCCGGTTTAGAAAAATTACTCCTTTAGAACCTTTAAAGTGTAAATATACTCAAATTAAATAACTTTGTTCTTCGAAATTATATAAAATCAGAATAATTATTTTATTTCACGATTAAAGTGACTAAGAATGATATGAGTATCGAATAATTGCGCCTGCTAAGGAAAGTGGGTGTAAGCCTATAACTAATTTATGGAATAAAGTTATCATCTTTATAAGGCAGACAATACGGAAATATTTAATTATACACCAAAGCAAAACCATACTATATATTATAAACCATTTTGAACTTACCTTTTGATAAACCAAGAAGATCAACAACGGATGTGTTCCTACAAAGTAATTAAGATAATTCATACAAAACATAAACAAGTCCCTAGAATCTTTTTATCCTGTATAATGTCTTCTTTATATTAATCTGCAAATCAATAAAATAAAATATAAGATTATGATAAGTTTATTTATTTTATAAAATGGTGTATTTAAGTATATGCTTACGCATGGATGTTCTGCAAAGAGAGAGGAGAACAACAAGAATTGCAAATCCAGCAATAACTCCTACGATTATAGCAATTGATTTTCCCACGTGATCTCCGTTCGTTGGATCTTAATTAACAAAAGTAAGATTCAATTAAGAAAAAATTATGTGACAAAGTACATAAGATATAAAGACTATAGTATCAAGATAAGAATTATAATTTTTAACGTGTAGACTGTGTGATATTGATCAAGCTATAAGACCATGTTCAATGTTACAACTCTTCTTCACGTTTTCCTAAATAATTTCTGGATTTTTTTATTTTTTTTATTTTTTTTAAAAAAAACAAAAGAACAGTATATAATTTCAGCTCTTATATCGGAACCGAAAGAACCAAAATCTACACTATTTGTAGGGTCCTTATGTTAAATCTCTTCTTAAATCCCCCCGTTGCACATGCTCTAAAGAATAATATTTTTGTAACAAGTTGGAGTTTGGGGACATGGGTGGCTATGCCTATAAAGAAAAGAATATTATATTAATATATTTTTTATAATATTTGCCAAAAAAACATTCTTTTCTCACCAATCATATTATAATCATGATGCTCGAATTTTCCAACGAATATTTCAAAAGATTTAAGTTTAGATTAATTAATTTACTAGTGTCTTTCTTTGCAGGCAAAAACTGAATTAAAGCTACGATTTTTTCAGCTTTCTCGTGCTACCAATAAGGCAAAGAAGCACTAGTCTTGTGATTTTTCAAAATACAAGCGGCGGAAAATTAAATTAGGTCAAAATTTTCAAATATTATCGTTACATCTTTGTTTAAAAACATATTATTATCACATTTTAAAGCTATATATTACTAATTTCATAAACAAAATCTTGGAAAATATTATAAAAAACTCCATTGTATAAGTTTTTAAGGTACGTAATTAATATATAACTCGACCTTATAATTATTAATTACTAAATGAAATGAAATATTTAAATAAATAAATATGGACAGACCTGAAGAGAAGTCATAGTAACCAGAACCCCAATAACGAACATAGCACTGAGCCAAATAAACCTCGGCTGCAACCGCCGAGCCACAAAGATTCTTTAACTTCCCAACAGATTCAGCAAGACAGTCCGTACAGTCACTAGGACCCAAGTCACCAACACACTGACCATAACCTTCTACTAAACCGGACCGGCTAACTTTATAACCAAGTTTAGCCGATGATTCAATATCCGACAAAACATCATCTCTCCTTTTCAAAAAATCATAATCATTCTCTACGCTTTTCGAACTACATTTTTTATACCTAAGACTCGTTTCTTGCTTCCCAAGAAAATCACTTGTCTCGTAACGCAAGAAACATCCTTGTAGCTGAAGAGAAGCACCGTACGAGTATGGACAAATTAGGGTTATTTGATCTACGGAGTTTTGTATACATTTTGAACATTCTGATAATCGGAGATCGTTACGGCATTGGTAGAGACCGTACACGGCAGTGGAGGAAGAGGAGGAGGAGGAAGAGTCGTTGCCGACGGCGAAGCTGTTGAAGGAGGAGGAAGAGGAGGAAGTGACAACGGAGGAAAGGAAAGTGTCGAGGTTTGATTCGAAAAGAGTGTTTGGTGTGTATTTTTCCGGCGAACAGCCACCGTAGATAAAGATGTGAGATTCTGATGAAGTTCTTGAAGAGGAAGATGAGTGTAAGAAGAGGAACAAGAAGAGAGAAAATAGAAAGAGTTTTCTCATGCTTTATTTTTATTTTTTAGGGATTGTTACTAAATGGTTTATGATTTTGATTTTATCCTATATTATTATTCTTAGTGTTATTATTCAATTTAGTGGAAAGTGATTAAGTTTATTAATTAATGCGAGAGTCTGTCCATGAGATACTTGGATATGTCTAGGACAAATTATACAAATCTAAAACTCGATAATCTTTATTATGACGTGGCATTATACAAACAATCACCTTGTAAATCAATACCTAAAACACGACAATATGGATGATAAATTTGGTTTAATTATTTAAATATAGTATAGACAAATAGAGCGTGTTAATGATTTAGACATAATTAAAGAAGATTTGGGTTTTGGGATATATGTTTTCTTGAGACTTCTTTGATGCGAAGAGGGTCCCATTTTAATCATGTCCTTTTGATTAGTATATGTTCGCAAAATCGATTCCATAAACATATATTCTCTTCAAGTTAGTGGAGAATTTTAAGTGGTATACAAACAACTTTCTTTAAATCCTAACCACGACCAAAAGAATTTGTCTACAATAATACATTGTATTTTTTATATATAATAAAAAAAGACTTTTGGTACTACTTTCTTTCACATTATCATTAACCAATGATATATAAACACACACTTTTTTAGAAGAGAATTAATTAAAGGGAAAATCCACACATACGATGTAATTATTCAAAACATAAATATTATACAATAGAGAGTCCAATCTTTGACATAAAATCAAACAATAGACTAATTATTATAATGACCTTTATAACGGCAAATAGGATTTCCAACGACAGTTGTTGTAATCTTTTGAAAATTCGAATGAAACGGTAACTTAACTTCATCACAAAAATATGTCATAGTCCCTGTCGTATTTTGTCTACAATCCGGAAGAAATAACAATAACTCAAATTTAACTTCACTTGTCTCTTTAATATCATCCAAAATGCTTTTACCAATCGCACCGTTAATATAATCGTTAGAGATAACCCCTGAAACCTTAAGTAGTTGAGGCCAATTTGGTTGTAGATTACCGTAACTAAAACCAATAAAAAACAATTGTAATAATTAATTAGTATATATAAATACATATATATATATATAGAGAAAACTAATTAGTAGACATTGATTAATTATTATAACCTTTTTGGGGGTGAAGTAGTAATAGTAATATTCTTGTAAAGTAAAGAAGCTTGAAAATCTCCTTGAAGACATAAAGATGAACCAGGAAGACTTTTAGGGACTCTTGTAGATAAATTCCAATTAGCATTAAAGCTAGTTTTGGTTATATTAGAAGTTGTTAAGTTCATGAAAGCTATAGTAATGTCCTCTGTGACATTTTCCTCATTTTTGGCTATGAGTATAGGAAGTGAAATAAAAAGGGCATAGAAGGAAATAAGAAATAATAAAAGACATAACAGAGCTCCTGCTGCTGTGGCTGCAGGTTCTGGATCCGTTTCTTTGTGTTCGAGTAATGGATATGTTTCTTTCTGTTTCATTTTTGTATCTTTGAGTTAAGGGAAATGAATTTTTGGAGTATATAAAGAAAATTATAAATTGTGAAAAAATTGTATCTTAAAACATGGTTATATATGACAAATGAATGATTTATGTAGACTACTTTTTTTGTCAAACTATTTATGTAGACTACTTAAAATTAGTTTTTTTCCCATAATGTTATGATAATTGTATATCTCTTTTTTAGATGTTTTCTAATTTTATTATTATTTAACTATAATTAACTAGCTACACAATTGAACGTATTAAATTAAAATCTAGCCCGTTTCAATGCAAAAATATAAAATAAAAGTATATTTAAAAGAATGAAGAAATAAAATCCGCAAGAGGGAAAGAAACGAAATGTGATGAAAAGCCCACATAAATAATTTCTCCTAAAACACTGGTTTAGTGGGCTTGGCCTTAAAACCATGGAAGCTCAAAATAAATAAGCATATATTAAAATTCGGGAGAATAAAATATTGATGGCTTTGTTCACTGTTACATTTTGTTAGTTTTATATATAATATGGTTTATGAAGACAAAAAAAAGGATTAGGTTGACAAATTGGTATTATATTCCTTTTGGAGAAGAATAATCAATGACTGTTACAGCCACTACTTTAATTTCAACTCAATATATAGAAACTAGGAAATAAAATATCTCGCTGTTAATGTCATCACACAAAATTTTATTAGTTATTTGATATTTGTATATTTTTTTAAACTCGAAAAACACATTTGTAAATATGTTCATATATACAAAACTATTGTAATTGATAATTGTAATTGATAGCAAAAGCTTGTGTAGGTCCAAAAATTAACTAGGATCGTGTTAAACTTTGGGGAATTAGGCTAAATGTACAAAGATTTAACATAAATTAGGTAAATGACATTGGGTATTTTTGGTAAATTTTATGACCATTTTACCCCTGAATCAAATTTTTTTGTAATTTCGGTTTCCCCAAAACACTCTGACACACGCCTCTTTAAGGCTGAAATGACGTTTTTTAATTTGTTCATATGAACAAATAAAAACTTCAAGAGTAACTGCATTAGGAGAGAGAAGATTAAAAGAGAGAGAGAGAGGAAGTTCATCTTTAACACTAAAATCACAAATTCGTGAAAGTGATTTGTGAAATGGGAAAGCTCCGATCGAAAAAGAATCGTCGACCCGTCGATGTTACGCCGGAGAAGACTATCGGAGAGATCTTTTCCGACATATCCTCCGCCAAGAGGAGAACTCGGTAAGTATTAATTACAGATATCACGACCTGAGTAATGTGGTTTAGGGATTTTGTTCTTAGTGTCAGTTATTATCGATTATCTTGATGAAAAACTCTTACTTTATTTTTTTCAGTCAATCCGATTCAACATCACCGTCGTCTCTACCACTTAGGATGTTTGCTCGCGGTCAAGAACCCTTTAAGAAGAAAGTGAATTCATACTTCAGTTTGAACTATTTTGAGGTTGTAAAAAAAGGGTTAGATGAAGACCAAATTCAAACTCTTATGGATTCTCAGTTTGGGACTTTGCTAGGCATTGGGAATAAAGTTGCTTTCTCTGTCAAATTTGCCCATTTTCTCGCTATGTAGACGGCTCATCACCAAAAAATGTCATGAGATTTGGGTTTATTTGGTGGGCAACCGATTAGGTTTTCTTTAAGAGAATTTTCTCTTGTAACTAGTCTTAATTGCTCTGTCATATCTGAAGAACACGAGATTGCTGTGACGGATCATACCAGAGACTTTGCTAAGGAGCTGTTTGGGCAAGATGTGCCACCCACACCAAAATGGATTGTTGAAAAGCTTAGTGGTGCGCCATATAAAGACAGGGAAACTAGGATGCGTCTTGCGCTTTTGTTGATTGTTGATGGTGTGTTGTGTCGAAAATCCGGTGAAGCGAAGATCTCGTTAGAATCTGTGGAAGTTGTTAGAGACATCCACAAGTTTTTAACATACCCATGGGGAAGGAAATCTTTTGATATTACCATGACCAGCATTGGGACGTCATTGATTCACAAATACACTCGATCCTCGGTACCGCTATACAAGGTTTCATACATGCCTTACAAATGGTGGTACTTGCATGTTCACCGAATATCCTTACAACGGACCCGGAGCATATTCATCGGTTGGTTCGGATGATGAGGAGCACCCTTCTTTCGGGGATTGGAACCAAACCAATCAACATATACATGCCTCTTGTGCGTAAGCTTGATCATGACGACAAAGCAAGACAGGTATACTTGCCAGTTTCGATAATGTATAATAGTCTAATATATGGAGGGTAGATTATGTAACTATTTCGTAATGTAATAATCTTTTTATCTAGTATAGTGACTCCATCTAGGTTGTCTGCCTATTTTCTCTATATATATTATGTGATTATCTTATGCGCATGCACATCTATGTTATTACGAAGTAGTTACCAATGAGGCACCTAAAGATAACCTTAACATTTTTTTGATTAGGATATGTAACTATTTTTTAGTGTAGACATCCTTTTATTTTTGTAAACTGACACCATGTAGATGGTTTGACTATTTTCTATATATAGATTTTGAGACTATTTTTAGCATATGCACATCTATGTTATTACGAAGTAGTTATCTATGATTCACGTAAAGATAACCATAACATTTTTTTGATTAGGGTGATGTCATTTCTATACTGCCTGCTAGAGCTGATCAACGTCGAGTGGAGAAGCAGGTAAAATTGAGTGATATGGAAGACCTTCGTTGAATACATGATGAGCTTGATACGTTCGAAACACAAGTTTACACACCAATCATGGAAAGGGGGGTTCGTCTGCCGATGTTGTGAAACATAAGAAAGTAGAAGAAGTTGAATCAAACCAATTAGATGTGCAGAAGATAATGGGAGAGGTTGGTGATGCGTGCTTTGAAAGGGTTCAGGCTGTGAACCAAGAATTTTTTGCAAAGATGCAGGACATGTTTGAACTTGCTATAACATCAATTCAGACTGATGTATTGCTTAAGTTTTGCAAGTTGGAGAATATGTTCTATGAAATTCAGAACCCGCATAATCCTTCAGCTCCAAGATCGCCTCTTCCACAGACATCGCCACGTCATGTGCCACATCCTGTACCACAAGATTCTTATGGGTCAGAAAGTACTCCAGACGTCAACCAGTCCAGGTCAGTACCCGACCGGGCATCGGATGAAGATATGAATTCACCCGACCGGAGTGTGAGGAATGTTCTGGCCGACCTTGAGGCTGCTGCACAAGATGACTCAGGAAGTGGTGTTAAGAGTCATTCGAGAGATGATGGTAGCTTGAAAGGTAGTGACTCCGAGGAAGCTGATTCTAACCCCTCTTGTCACAATGTGGCTGAAAACTCTGATTTGGGTGTTGAACATATTCTTCAGGTATATTATATATTTTTAATATATAACTTTTTATTCGAAAAGTCATATATTTTGTGAATATGTTCATCTATGATTGTGAGATGTGTATTTTTATAGGATAAAGAATTTCAGGATCAACCAGACACGATGATAGGACATGAGGAAGGAGATCCCAACATAGAGACTCAACCTCAGCCTTTGGCTCAAGTATAAACCATGAATTCTTACATTGTTTTGTAATATTTGTGTATTAAAACTTGTATCTTTCTAATATAGTGTGGAAAAGATGAATACATGTCGACATTATCCAATCAAGTGTACGACGAGTTTGAGAATCCGATAATTATGTTAGGGTGGTCAGAAGAAGTGGAAGTACCACCAGGTGACGAGAACATTCTTCCCACGGTAAGTTCAAAGATAATAGCCTATAATATGAAAATAGATAGGCCCTAATTTACTATGTTTTTTTTAATGTATAGTAGACTAAGTTACAATAATTATAATCGACTATTTCATATTTTAAAACCATAAGTAGTAGGCTATTACCGTAAATATGTTGCCTTGTCTAACATAACCTTCTATTTTATTCCTTATCTATGTAATAAAGGTTGTTGATGGACCTGGAGAGGCAGTCCTAGGGGAATTGACTAAAGATGACGTAGTTCCCCCTTCTTTTTCCCTTGGGTTGACACAAGAACTAAAAAAAAGGAAGTTGTTTTCTAAAGTTTACTTGCGGAAAAACAAGAGGACCAAGTTTGCTTCGTCTTCTTACACCGACTACGTGGTTGAGCTACCGAATAAAGGTAGTCATTGTTCTGTAACTGAGATTTTCAAACCACCTGCGCAGGCTGAGGTTGAGCTAATAACTAAAGCAATGGACAAACCAAGGTAATGCCAAGTCAATAAGGAGTAATAAACATCTATATATAAAAATAGTAGGGTATTTTCATGTATTTTCTTCTTGTCTTTTGCAAGCTATTTCCCCACATACAATGGTCACACATTGGTAGAGGCCAACTTTCTAGAGCTCCTCCGTCCTGCAGCAGTTACCTCCACCCTTGTAAGTTTACAATTATACTTGTAATGTCTTTAGATTCACGTTAATTAATCAGCTCGTGTTGTATAGGTTATGGATACACTAATCTCATACCTCCACGATAGCGTCTTACAACAGTCCAATGCGAAGGATCCTCCAAAGTATGATTTCTTGGATTATACATTCCTGAACGACATTGGACTCTTGCACGTGTTGATAGAACCGAATAAGCGACGCAAGAAGCTACCAATCAATAATGATTTAACTGCGTATGTTAAGTCACGAAGAAATCTATATACCGAAGTGGACACCCTTCTATGTCCATTCTTGTTGGAGGATAAGCATTGGGTTGGAGTGGTTGTGAAATTGGCAGAGCACAAGATCATTGTACTTGATTGCAATGAAGACGATGTAGAGTTTCTGATTGTTGATGCATTGCTCACACCATTTGCCTCAGCTCTTCCGTATGTAACACGCCAACTTGCTTACAATTCGGAAATGAAGCATGATGACCTTAGTCCCTTTCAAATTACAAGACCAACTCTCAACATCAACTTACCAGGTCGAGGTATGTCATTCAAATATCAGTTGTAAGGGTCCAAGTTAATTGTCCTTGTTTAAAACTAATGTCTTTAATGTTCATCTATTTTAGAGCTTAGTGGGATTGCGTCTGTCATGTTGATGCTCATACATGCTAAAGACAAGCTTGACAAGAAAATGAAGTTGACTCGCAAGCAGGTCGAGGATGCGATGAAGCATTATGCTGTATCACTATTCCAAGCAGTGATGAAAAACCACCCTGGCCAAGCTTAGCTATCCCATGTTGCTTGTCTCAAGTTTCCTAGGACATATCTATTTTAAAAACATACAATCTTATCCAGTTACTTATTTCGTTGTTTAGCAAAACGATAATTTGCATCTTTTCGTGGACCTTATGTTGTTTGATAACCTAGGTCGTTTTAATGGTATTTGTTTGTCTTAATTTCACATAATTCATAAGTTTAAAAGACATTAAATAGGAAACTATGATAATAGTACCCTATTTGTTGTGATAGTCGGTTATTTGTTGCCATCATATGTTTACTTCTTAAAGGTTTAGATTTGTTGTATATTTCTTATCGTTTAGGGTTTATCTCTTAGGATTTATGGTTTAGTTCTTAGGGTTAAGGGTTTGGATCTTAGGGTTAAGGGTTTGGTTATTAGGGTTTAGGTTTGTGTTATTTTATCCTTATACAAAATTATAAAGATAGTAGTCTATTTAAAATTTATATCCGCCTATCCATTATTTTACATTAGTATTTGTGTTATCTAATAATTATACAAAATTATTCAAATAGTAGTCTATTAATTAGTTATATTCACATATTCATTATCTAACAATAGGTTTTGTGTTTTTTTAAAATTTCACATAATTAAATAAATAGTAGTCTATTTATTTAATTTTGGTTCGGCTATTCATAAAGAGCATACTTTCGTTTATTTCAAAGATATAGCATTGAAGTAATTTGGCCAGTCATAAATGAATACATAAACGCAATTATAACATGGAAATAACATATTATTTATTTAACCTTAGGGTTTGGGTTATCTTAGTCGCCTATTTTTAAAAATTTTAGTTTATTTAGTAGTTATATTCGCCTATTCATTCTCTAAAGACATTACAGTTTGTGTTATCTTAAATTTCACGAAAACTAAAAAATAGTAGTCGATTTTGCGTTATAGTCGCTTATTCATAAAGAGCATAATTTGGTTTATATGAAATATATAACATTCAAGTAATTTGACAATTCTAAAATGAATACATAGTTGCATTATAACATGGAAATAATATATTATTTATTTCACATTAGGTTTCAGGGTTTATTACAGGCAAGACCAAAAGTTACACAACCTATTGTCCAGAAACAGGAGGCTATTTTAATCAATAAGCATTGAAATAGCCTTCTTTTTCTGCAACACCAAAACATTGTTAACATAGCCGAAAATATCAACTGACATAAAACTAATTATTCGAGTCAGAAGGATATATTCAAAAAATAATCCACCAAAATTAGCTTTGATTCCGCCTATTATCTGACCAATTAAAACCTTGCCTGCATTCCCATTTTTAACCTTTATCCCTTACTTATAAACACGTACTGAGCTGAAGGAGAGGCCTCTTACAAGTTGCCTTGTTGTGGCCAGTCCCCAGGCACCTTGAACATTTCTTCTGCTTCGTGGATCTCCTCTGCATAAAAGAAAATGCTTATGTGTCGAAGTACACTACTATATTAAGTTAAATGAACTTGCAGCTTACCTTCATCTCAACTCTTGACTTATATCTCTGTTTCTTTGGTCTTCCTGGTGGTCTTCTTGTCAAAGGAGGCATCACTCTAGGTTCTGTGGCAAGAGGTGTTGGGAATGGATAGATGGATTCTGCCCATGTGTGCTGCAAGTAGCCTTGATAGTATTTCTCGCAGATCAAGCTCTCAGTGCTTAGGTTTTCTCTGTTCCCAGCAGCCAAAGCATGTGGACAAGGTATCATCTCCTTTTCCCAAAACATGCAACTGCATGTCTTCCCAAGTAAATTCACAAAGAATTTACCACAGGATCTGTCATGGACCTCGTACTCACCGTCATTGATTTTGTAAATTGTCATGTAGTGAGATTCGTCGAAGATTGGCTCAAGTATTTCCCTGACCTTACGCGTGATGGTGTGAGTGTCTTGGTTAGCCGCTTGCCTTCTAGAACTAAACCATCCTTGCAAGCTCATCCTTATTGCCTCTAGCATTGCCACAATAGGGAGTTCTCTACACTCTTTCAACACGTTGTTCAAGGATTCTGCTAGATTTGTGTTCATCAAGTTGTATCGGTCTCCACTGAAGTAAGCCCTTGTCCATCGAGTAAGACCAACATCTCGAAGATACTTTCCACATGATGGACTCACAGCGTCGATCTCAGCTAGCGCTTGCATGCACTCAAAAACAGTGTAGGCCTTTCCAGCCCTTACCACCAATCCGGGCAACCTCTTCTCCTTGCTAAACTTCGTTGCCACATTTCTAACCAGATGAACCAGACAAGCTCCATGCCGAGCCATTGGGTAAAACTATACCATAAACGTAGATCAGATATGGCGATTAGTTTACAAAATATAGTTAACTATTTGTTAATTATAGCAGATTACATGTACTAATAAATAGTAATCTATTTATGTATAAGTAGTTATTTATAGGCAATTTAAGTAGTTTCTCAATCGATATCGTAGTAATCTATTTTACTACGATGTAGCTGCATGGATTATATTTAAAATAGTGAACTATGCACCTTGTCTAAACCTTTGTTTATTGATGGGTGGCGGTCCGAAATGAACACTAGGCCGCGGGTGGTCATCAATCACACCAACTAAGCACTGAAGAAACCACTCATACGAATCATCATTCTCACTGTCTACAACGCCGTATGCAATAGGGAATGTTTGATGATTCCCATCTTGTCCACTTGCGATTAGTAGACAGCCTCCGTATCGTCCACGTAGATGTGTTCCATCAATCAGAATAACAGGTCTTAGGAAGGGTAAACCTTGAATTGAGGCTCCATAGGAGATGAAAAGATATTTGAATCTCGTTGCTCCTGTCTTATCGTTCACGCACTCTAGCTTAGTAACTGACCCTGGATTCCTATCAACCAATTTGTCCAAATATGATGGCAACAAAGCATAGCTTCCACTTATAGAACCCACAGCCTTCTCCAATGCGATTTCCCTGCACTTCCATGCCTTCCAGTAGCTGATGCGGACTTGATGCTCTAAGAAAACTATGCGTTGTATTTCTATCGGGTTTGGACCACGACGACCTCCAACGAATCTTCGCATCATGAGCTCTCCCAAAACATCCACTGTAGCATGTCTGTGGTAGTAGCGTCTAGCATCTACACCGCACGTATGAATCATATTAGCAATCTTCAATTCGAATTCACTGGTCCCACCAATTATATATCCATACACCTTCCAAGGACACATCAAGTTAATGCATACAAGCCCAATTATTTTTGGGCAAGAACGAAGTGTCCTAAACGTGTATCTCTCCTTCATCGCATGGATGGCCACATGGAGCCTTAATTCTGCCTTGTCTTTGAATACACGACCAATGAACAACTTATTCTCAGGTTGACCGAACGGAACCTCTGACCAATAAATACAAAAACCAATCAATATGTTTGGACTTTCAACCAATATATATAGTAAATAGCAACCTATTACCAAACATAAAAGTATTTATGTACTTTACGAAATAGATTGTTATTTAATAGTACTATGTACTGCAAATCATCTATGTGGATTATAATAGATATTACATTTTATAAATAGTAGTCTACTTACTAGATACATTAGTAAATAGATATCTATACCTTCTTCATCATCATGTTCCTCTGGATTTTCCCATACAAACGGCTCAGCGGGATCGAATTCTTCGGCTATTAGCTTCTCAAGGCTCCCCGTGCACTGCCCATTGCATTGATTGGATCTACATTGTCTTCTCCTATTGCGTCGTTGGAGTAACTTTCTTCAGAAGGTACGGCGAAGTCATGAGCGCCCCCCACTTGCTGGATGGCTTGAAAGCCCTCCAAGTTTTTTTGTTGGCATATCTCATCGAGTTCTGCATATATCGTTTGCCAAGCAGACTTATCAAAACCACCTTGACGCATGTTTTCTTCTGTGTTTGGACAACGCATAGTTGTTATTATGTAAATAGTAGTCTACCAAAGGTAAATAGTAGTCTACTAAAATAAATAAACCAATAAGATAACTTTACCATCAGTTTCATGAACATTCCTAGTACTGCGGGCTATGGCTAATTCCATACCCTCCCATTCAACACCAACCTCAGAAAGATTAAGGGGAACGTTGCTGGTACCACACCCTTCATCCACGACCTTCCCTTTCCCCTTACCAATGTATGATGTTGTAACGTCATGCAATTTATCTGTTATTAATGGTAGTAGATAGGGTTAAGATTGGATCAAATGATTAATATATGTATCATTTAACGACTATAAATAATGTGCAAATGTATACTGCAGGTCGAATGTTGGAGAAGGTCATTTACAACTATATATGATAAAGTAGTTTGTTATTTTCTTCTCAAAATATAAAATAGCTATCTATTCTAAAAACAAGGTTAATGATTGGATATTACATTGACCTGTTGAGTGCGGTTCATACCCTCCTTGGTAGACGACAATAGCACCGCTGTTTTCTTCAGTGGAACTTATACTTTCTTGGTCAAAATAATCGGCGAGCCAAGGATATGTGGATATGTTGTTAGACTCCACCACTTTCATCCCAAATTTTAAATTAACAGTTAGGATATGTTACTACATAGCCGACTATTTAATAAAAATTTATGACTCGGAAGGAACTTACTTTCGTGGTCGGTGGGTGTAATTTCTCTTATGGTGGCACATAAGTTTAACATTGGTACCTCCGCACGAACGGATAGGAAGCAATCTAACTCGTCGTCTTTTGTTATTGGGACAGGTGGAGCATCTTTCCCATCTTCCATCAACATGAACGAAGGCCATTGGTAAGTTAATTTCACCCTTTGAGTTCTACGGTCCACAGCGAGCTTCTCCTCCACCATACGGATTAGGTCAGCATAACTCGTCCTAGAAGAAAGGTTCAGTCCATAACTGTTACATGCATTGAAGATCCAAACTCGATACTGTTATTATCCACTCTCCATACAAGAAGAAAACGAAATCATAGGCTCCCTATTTATACAACAAAGAAATTTTAAACCAAGAACAATAAATGCAAACGGCCGTGAATGTTCACTCAAAATAAATGTGTATAATACAGAAATCAATGTTGAACACAAACCTCTTTTTGGTGAAAGTAGATTAGTAAACTATTGTCTTTCCTCCTCTTCCATATATAGAGTAGATATTTTTAATGGAAGTTGTGTATATTTGCCAATTTGGAAAATAGTAATATATTTTATTTGGTTATGGAGGTAATTTAATCGAGTGCTTTGGCGTTGGGAGGAGTCGACGATGTGACATGCGCCGATTTTGAAGATCTTCTCTCAGGCGCGATAATGGAAGAAGATATGGCTGAGGGTAATTTCGGCATATCGATGGTTTTTTCCCTTTGAAATCACAAATCAACAAATTAATATTATCATTTGCCATTTTGGCAAATTTTGAGGTCATCTTTGTATATTTAGCAAAGTTGTCCTTAAACTTTTCCTTTTAAAGTTTTATCATTTCCATAATTCAATTTTAAAATCCAAATCATAAATTCATAACCATAATCCTACCAAAAGGACTTAGGCAATCACACAAACAAAATCTCAAAATTTTTTACATTATCGTCTTAATTAAAAAGTCATAAAAATCTCACTTTCACATCTAAAAAGGGGTAAAAAAGTAACAAAAAGCCACAAAAATATATAAAACAGTAACTTTTCATCATCATCATCAATTCATCACAACATAATAAACTTTCCGTCTTGGTCGTTATTGCCGTCGCCGGCGCCAAGGAAGAAGCTTACTATAACCCGACCCGGATTCGATACGGGTTTGAACCCTTTTAAAATCCGAATAAGGACAAGGGATAGTGATTCCACCTTGTCGACAAAACCCAAACTCTTCTTCTGCTTCTCTCAAAAGCTCACAAAACAGAGGATGGTTAAAGTAAACGATCGGCACCAAAACTCTGTGAAAGTCTCCGTCTTTTTTGCCCACGTAAACCGCCGAGTGTCCTTTTCGAACCGGGTCGGGTTTTTCTTGAACCGGGTCATCCTCCATACCCATTGGTATGGACCCAGAAATTGATCTTTTTGACTCAAGACTACGACTTACCCAACTTATGAGTTTTGTGATTGCTTTAGGCTTGTAAACCGGTTGGTTTGAGCTTAACCGGATGTAATCTGAACGGCGGTTACGGATTTTACGAAGGATCCAGCTTGAGATTCGTTGAATTGGTCGTCTAATTTTGATTCCTCTTAACTTCCTCATAATAACGGTCAACAAAATAATGAACAGAGAGATAAAGGAAGACTTTTTACTCTGTTTTTTAAGTTTCAAAGCTTTGTTTTTTTAAGAGAAAGATGTGGTTTTAAGGATTTTTTTTATGAGAGTGTAATGGCTAAAGAGGAAGAAGAGAGTAAGAGGAAGAGGAGGGTCATATAGAGAAGAAGCCAAGAAAGATTTTGATGATTTCGAGAGGAAGAAGAATAAGTCAAATCTATTGGACGGTAAGGATGAGATGAAAGCATTTCGACCGTTGGATTAGATTTTTGAAGAAATATTTTTCCATTATTGTTTTTTTTTCCTCGCATAAATAACTATTCATTAAATTGAAGAAAAAAATTTAATAATAACTCTAAAATAAATGACATTACATTTAATAGCATTAACATTAATTTTTATATCAACTTGTATTAAAGATTGTTCAAACTTATAAAAAACATAGAAAAAATGTTAATGTTACGACAATTATGAACTGAGTAATTCACAAAACTCATCATTTTGACAAATCTTTCACAAAATTATATACTTAATTTAATATTTTTATATATTTACGCATTTTAAAAAAATTTAAAAGTTGAATTACTATTTAAAAAATATTTTCATTTAACTTCGTTAATTAGTGTTTGAGTATAATGTTGAAGGGATAAGATTATTGGGGTAAGATTTATTTGGATTTAGTTTAAAGTAATTATGTATAGTTTTCTGAAAATTAACTATAAAATAGTACTCCCTCTGTTTACGTATATAACATGTTTTGGTTAAAAGTGTGGATTTTAAGAAAATTGTTTTATTTGATTTTTTTCTATATCAAAAATTAACATTTAATAGATAATTAAATTATTTTAACATATCATAAAGAATACTACATAATATGATTGGTGAAAATGTTTTAATGCAATCTTATACATTAAAAGGAAAATATTTTATGGAAGAGGACAAAAAAAAATTGTAATTACAATGGCATGCCATTAATATAACCTATGGTTAAAAAATTTAGAGAGAGAAATAATGTTTAAAAACAAAAAACAAAAAAAGGAAAACATTTTTAATTTCAACACCAAAATAGGAAACAAAAAAATTTGATTTAGAATATTCAAAAAAAAGAAAAAATCAATTTTAATTTTGAAAAAAAAACAATCGAAATATTTTTTTTTTTAATTTCAAAATAAAATAAGAAACAAAAAAGGAAACTATTTTTTTTAGTTCTTAATAAAAATAAAAAAACAATCAAAAAAATTTACACTATTAAAAGAGAAACATTATTACAAAGAGGACAAAAATTGTAATTATAATACAATGTCATCCAATATAACATATGTTTAAACATTTAGAAAAAAATAATGTTTAAAAACAAAAAAAAAACAAATAAAGAAAAACATATTAATTTCAACATTAAAATAGGAAAAAAGATTTAAATAACGGGTCATTTTAATTTCAATTTAAATAAAATTATGATCCACATATTTTAGTTTTTATAATGGGTCATTAAAACCAATTGAATATGAAATCACGAATGATAATTGTTATGAGACTAAATCCATTTTAGTTTATGTATAATATATACGTGTAATTTTTGCGACGGGTCGGAAAATATCAAACATTTTTATTAGATAAACCGAATCATATTCAAAAAATCAAAATCTAATAAACAAAAAATTGTATACTTTAACTTTAAGAAAATAATAAAAAGTACAATATATTCATGTACTCTATAAAACAAGAGATCACAAACAAAATTGATGTAAAAAAAATTAATCTATGTTTTACCAAATAATTTCAAATAAATAAGTTTAAATACATATCATATTATATAAAAAATACAACAAATTAAAAACCGCACGTATGTGCGGGTTCGAATTCAATTTATGCACAAATATTTATGTGTAATTTAGCAACGGGTCAAAAATAGCATACATAATTCATAATATATTTATATTCCAAATATAAAATTATACATAAATGTAATTTTGAACTTTATATTAAATATAATTTAGTAAACAATTTTTAACTTTGTATCAAGACATCTTGGAAGGTGTATATCCTGGGATAAAAAAATTTAAATATTTCTAATACGCGGACGAATCTCGCGTTAAACCATACTTTATTTGTTACCCCGCACAATCCACATGTTTTATTCAATGTATTGTATGAAATAAGAGATTATATACATATAATCCAAGTCGATGAAAAAAAATTAATATATATTTTTACTAAATAATTTAAAATATATAAATTTAAAACATATTAAATTCCGCACATACGTGTGGGTCCTCATCTAGTTAATATTTATTTGGAAAACTCAAAACATCTAATATAAAAAAAACAAAAATAAAACTCTAAAACATCCTATATAAAAAACAGAGGGAGTATTGTTTTTTAAAATGTAATTTAAATCGTTTAGTTTAGTAATTCTGCCTTATAATTTAAATCGTTTAGTTTAGTAATCGTTTAGTTTCCACTTGACCAAATATTTTATATTTATGTATCGACTGTAGAATATATATATGTATATAAGGGTAGATTACGTAATGACTAATCTACCCTTATATACATATATATTCTTCATCGACTAGGTAACACTTCGCAAAGTGATCAAACAACATCTTATTTTAACTATTAATTTTCTTATAAAAAAAATTTGTTATTGGCATTAATCAGTTAAGCTGTGCACGTTGTGTACCTATAAATTTATTCATATGAAGACAAAAACAATCAGAATAAACAAAATAATTACGAAAACAGATTTAAGTTTGGGAGATTAATTAAGATCAAATTTGTGATCTAATAAGACATAAAGCTTATGGTTGTATTATTAATTTGTATATTCAACGATTCAACTATTTATTGTTCAATGATTCCGTACAAGTCAGTTAAGTAACACCAACACGAAACGTGTCGCTAGCGGATTTAATTGCATAGGGACCATTTGACTAGCCGCATGTCCAAACTTCAAATTCAGACCAAAGCATTATTTTTATTACTTTATTCACTTAATTGTTAAGTGAATGAATCGATGAATTACTTACACGGAAATTATAAAATACTAGTTCAATCCTGAAAATAATTATCTAAGAAAAACCAAATTTACAGAAAGAATAAAAATAATATTTCAATAATACAAAATTTTCAAAGTTATTAGAAGTTAAAAAATTTATGCCTATCGAAATTATATTTAACAAAATGTAAGAACAAATTTATATTTCCTCGAACAACGCGTAATTTGAGTTGCAACCTTTCAAGTAAGAAGAAAAATTTGTCTTGTAGTATTTCTCTTAATAATGAAAAATCAAATCGAAGTAGATTATTTAATTGGAGAATTATAAAACTAAACCATTTGAATTATATTTTACAAAACTATATCATTTCAAAAATATTTCACAAAATTATACCTAAACACTATAAATTAAATCTAAATAAACTCTACCCACACAATACTATCCTTTTAATATTATATCTTAAACATTAATTAACGAATTTAAATGAAATTTTTTTAATTTTGGTAATTTTTTAAAAGATAAATCAAACTTTTAAAATTTTAAAAGAATGTAAATATATGAAAAAATTAAATTAGATGTAGTTTTATAAACGAGAAGTTGAAAGGGTGCAGTTTTGTCGATTTCTGTTATTTAATTTGTTGACAATAATACGCAAGTGTGCATTATAGGTGAAAATATCGATTAGAGATACTGTAAAATAACATTAAAGCATATGCACACAGCTGCTAATATTTTTGTCTTTATTTGTACAAATGATCGTACCTTACGTGTCATAAAACGCTTCTTGATGCCTCGAAAGGCATATTTATGGAAAATAACATCCGATTAATAAATAGCCTTTAAAGATTAATTGCCCTCACCCCAAATAAATATTAATTATTTGTTCGAGAATTATAGTCAGCCATTCCTTATTTTGTGGTTAATTAAATATGTTTGGAGTATAACAATATGTCGAACTTTTAATTCGAAAAAATTAGTCTCACTTTCTCGGTTTCTCCTATTAATGGATAGTCAACTAAGAAAAAAAAAAGCTAAACAAATCGTATTAAAATTGTTATTATACGTGGTCGTATACAAATACAATAATCTTTGTTAGTCGTTATTGATTAGTACTTAAAAACGACGTCGTACCCAATTGTACAACTTGGTCAAGTCAACCATGCCAGCCAAAAATTTGCAAGGTACGACAAAGGAATGTTTTATTGTTAAAGCCACGTGTAACTCTTACACACGTGCACAACTTTTCCACTTAATTGTGGTAATAAACAGGCCTTTTAAAAGCCCATTAACGATTAAAGTGCAAAAGTAATGTCATTATATCACTAATTAGTCATGCCACAATGTGGACCAAAGGCTCGTAACTGTAAGCCCATTAAGATAAATGTGGCTTCAAAAGGCATGTGCCTAAACATCTTATATTATTAATACAGAAAACGGAGAGAGAAAATCATTCTAAAATTACACGTGTCATTACCTGAGCATTTCTGGTCCCACATTATTAAAAATTAATAAAAGCCCAAAACAAAAAATCCAAAACAAAAAACTCAAATTTAACACAAAATAACTTAAATTGACATAATAAATGGATAATATTAAAAAAAGTTGAAAAACCCATAAAATATAATATTAAAAAATCCATAAGAAATACAATTTTATAATTTCTAATAGATCTCTTAATATTTATATATTATATTCTATTACATTGAGTTCAAAATAATGATAAAATATATTGTTCATTTACAAATAACAATATTATTTTGTAAAATTGTATTTAACACCAAAATTCATGTCAAATGAAAAAACATGAACACACAATTTACCCGACTCATCGGTTGAATCACCAGTTCCCAAACTTTGAAAAAAGAATTTTCGGATAAGTTTAGATATGAAAGAGTGATTAAACCTTCCTAGAAAATATGTTTAAAATATTTAAAAAACTAATGAAAAACACAATTTTATAATTTTCCTAATGTTTGTATGTTATATTCTCGCACAAAAGAATGATAAAACATATTGTTCATTTATAAATAACAATATTATTTTTTAAAATTGTATTAAACATCAAAGTTCATGTCAAATGACAAAACTTGAGCAGAAAATTGACTCGAGCCCCCGAAAATTCAGTGGTTTTATATATCTAAGATTTTAATAGTCCAATTTTATGACAAATAGAGACCGGATTGACATATTTTTCATTGTTAAACGAGTCATATCAAAGTTTCAAAACACTATGTAGTTATTGTTTTTTAATGATAAATAGTAAATTATACGTAAAGGTAAATATTCAACATCGAAATGGCAATGATAATCTTTTTCGATGATAAATATTAAAATAGTAATAGTAATAAATTTTTGTAAATAAAACATTATAAAAACCAAAATACAATATATTTTCTATATATACTTCAAATTTAAACTCCGCGTTTAACGCGGATCACATGAGATACAAATTCTTTTTATTTTATTTTGTACTACACATTGTTTTTACCAATAAACATTTTTTCTATTACGTAAATTTTTATCCCGCGCTTGGCGCGGGTAAATTCCTAGTGTATCTGAAATTTGATAAAAATAGAAACATTATAAGGAAACTTACATTTTGATAAAAATGAATTTGTTACAACATACTTTCTATACACATATAATGAAACCAAGACGTTAAACAACACAGTTAAATCACACAAAGTAAGAAAGTAAAAAAAGAATCAACTAGTATAAATTTCCGAGCCATCGAGTCCCTGAAGACGCTTGAGCTTCGGTATTAACCATCCGTCTCTATCGTTTACATTTGAAGTCAGTAAGGTAAACTTGAGACTGGATCACCGTGGAACCGAGTTTAAAACCAGGAACCACAGTGAATCCTACTTTGGCTCGAGTAAGATATATCGACAACTTCTTATCTTGTTTCCTTCTCGAGACATTCTCCATGAAAACTATCGAAAAATCCACTCCGCTTTCAACTCGGAAAATCTCAACCTTTGGATCAAAAGACAAGGCTAACTTATGAAGTGTCCATACCGAGCTAGCCATCGTGACAAAAGAGTCGTAGAATGTGCTTAAAGATCTCCAAGAACTAATCACAGCTTCTGTCTGATCCATATTCCTGAATATCGAAGATTCCATGTTTGGGTGAATGAGGTCGTGATACTTCTTATCGCAAAATCTAGAGAAGGCGCAATCTTTATCTCTATCAAGAAGCTCCATCGGATTACTCGATACATGTTGCATCAATTCTCTCAAAGAAGAATCTGAACAACTCATCTCACATTCTTCTTCTTCAACATTTAGACCAAACCCTTTTCCATCGAAACCACGAAACATCCCCAAACAAACATAAGACAACAATGCATACCGGTTATGTCCCTTCTTAACATAATCTACATCAGGATGAACATAACTAGCAGCTAAATCCAAATTCCACCCAGCTTTCTCCATCAAACCAATCAGAATCTTAGTGAATCTCTTTGAAGCTTTAAGAGCATCATGCAACATAGACTCATAAACACTAACAGATAACAGAACATCCATTGATGACGATTTCGAATTCGTGGAAAATCTCTTTGATAGCTTTGAATTAGACTTTTGAATATCACTTAACTTGTTCCTCAGAGTCCAAACCTGCAAATCCTTAGAATCCATCTCAGCTTGTAACCTGTTCGAAACCGTTTCTAAAGCTCTAAGCTTGCTTTGATTCTCTTGAACACGAGATTCTAAGCATGACCCAATAGCTAAATCAACCTCAAGATCCAAACTTTGGCGATAGTTTCTATAGAATTGCTTCGAATCAGACAGTTTATGGAGGTTAGAGACTAATGCTCTATCAGCAGCTTTCAAGCTTTCTTCCATTAATGGCGCGTGGGCTGCTTGCAATTGAAGATACGAAGCTTCGAAAGACGATATCGTAGCGAAAATCGACGAAATCAAACTTAATCCCATCTGGGTATCTAATTTCCGCACCTGAGAAAGCTTCCGTTGATTAGGTTTAGTCATAGTTCTCGTATGTGTATCGTTCGCCGGAGATTTGACCGGAGATCGGTGAAAAGGGGTTTTGGTGGTGAGAGGCTTGTCGGGTTTGAGGACGACGACTTTCTGATCGGCGATGAAATCTTCGGAGGAGTCGAGGAGTGTGAAACCATCGGAATTGACGGCGAGGCTCTCGCCGTCTTCGGTGAAGAACTCGTAGGTTTTGGATTTGACAGCCATGGCTAGTTTCTGAAACATCGCAGAGAATTGTGGAGAAGGAGCTTTTGTTGTTGTTATTGACGATGTTTCCACTTCCCGCATCGCTTAACAATGCGAAATCGGAAAAAGAAGAAAGCGAAAGATTTAACCTTTTACGCAAAATCAAAAATCGGATCTCGAAAGCTTTGATTTTTAATTGACCACACTAGAAGACAGTCAAGACTTGAAGGTTTTTTTGTTGTGTTTTGCTTTGAGAGGGATTAATGGTTGCTTTGGAATGTAATCGAAGAAAGGAATACACAAAAAGCCCTTTCCTTTTCTTCTGTAATTTTATTTAATTTTTTTCCTTTATTTTATATCAAAGTATATAGTTTTTCCTTTGTTTTTACAGCGCGTGCCTCGAAAATAACAAATTTTTATATTTGATGATTTGGTTTAAACGGTAAGATAGTGAAATTTTTGATTAAATGACTATTCGGTTAAACGCAACAAACTATCAACAAGTGAAAATTTACAGATCACTTAGACAACATTTTGTTTATGTTTTTGTCCACTGATACTAATCATAGCTTTAAAAACACCTTTAGCGAAGACATGCCTTTTGAAACTAATATCCAATATTCTTGCTTTACTTTCCCCTTTTCCTCACGTCTTTGAGATGCTTTTAGCAAACATTATTAGTGCTAATTGTTATAATACTATATGTTAGTTAATATTCCCGGTTATATATACTGTTTTGTGTTAATCATAAACCCAATTTCGGGATTTATGATTGCTAGAAAGAAAACAAAGATTATTTTGTAGCTATATAACTTTGGTAAGCATCTATACATTATAGTATTATTATCATAACACAAAAATAGCAATAGTATTATTTTTTAGGTCCCCATTCATAACACCATTATGAGTAAATTCCATAACGGCATGTACATTTATAGTTATCTAATTATTATTATAGTGGGACACAAAATCAAATATAAAAGACAAAATCGTGGGTCGTATGTCACTATCATTTGTTCATAGTTGACAATATATTTTGGTTACCTACAATTTTAGTTGTTGTTAGAGAAAATTAATTTTACATAAAATCAACACATCGATTGTGCTTGTGGTGATGACCATGCATATGTTTACTTGAATTTACAAATAAAAGATTATCAAATGAAAAAAGTATACAACTATTAGTTTAACTCTTAAAATATATTCAACTAAAATGTTCAAAAATAATTAAAGTTCCATATATATATATATATCACACATTTAGTGAATTGAAACCTAATTATGTAAAAAAGGCCCAAAATAAATCAAATGAGCCGTAAAAATGTAACCCAACAGAAGAAGTATAAAAAGTCCAAGCCCAAGTAGACAATAGCAAAATGACTAAAATACCCTTGAACTGTAACTAAAAAGCAGTAACGAGAAAAAGAGGACAGCTGGATCGAATCGGATCAGATTACAAAAAAAGAAGAGAGGGCGTTGTTGTCTAAAACTGCTCCTCCGTACCAAAACTCTGATCCACCTCCTCCCTGTCCCCTCTCTCTCTCTCTCTCTCATTATATATATATTTTGTTTACACAAATGTTTTTTTTTTTAAATATCATTTTTGAATATCTGTATTGAATTTTTGAAATTGATAGTTATTGATATTAATTTTGAGTATATATAGAATTAAATAAAAGTTAGAAAATAGGTGGTCTAGTGAGGTGTGTAGGTATATATTTGATAAAAACCCATCAACTTCGCACTTGTTTGTGTGTATAGTCTACACTCTACAACTTTGGGCTCTCTCTCTCTTTCTTCTTTGTATTTTTTTTTTTTGGTCTTAGTCTAGTTTATAAGTAGTTCTCTCTCAAATGAGAGCGGTTTTGTATTTGATATATATATATATTATTTTCCTAGTATATTTAAATAATGAAATTAAAGTAACTAAAACATAAAATAATTTTAAGTTATAAATTGTGCTTATCTTAATTTTAAAGTCCTTATGCAGTATTATTTACTTTTAGAGTTTTTTTTGGATTTTCAATAGAGAATTTTATATATAAAAAAAAATTCAATAGAGAAATAAAAAGAAGACTGTTAGGGAGGGTCTTGTGATCATTTACCTATTGTGCACAGTTTATTAGGCATAGACTCGTTAACAAACAAAATGAAAAAATAATTACGATTTAAACAAAAATAATTACTCTGATCATTCTTTCATCGTTAAAATGTTTATTAAAAAATCTAAGTTTCCAAAGAGACATATAAAAAGGAGACACAACATTACACTAACGAGAATTAAGGATAACTCTTATTTCTCATACTATTAACCTTATCTAATGATGTGATTAATTAAGGGAGAATTACAAAACTACACCATTTGAATTATATTTCACAAAACTATATCATTTATAAATTATTTCACAAAATTACATCTAAACACTTAAAATTAAATCTAAATAAACTCTACCTACACAAGCATACCCTTTTGATACTATATCCTAAACACTAATTAGCGAATCAAAATGAAAAAAAATTAATTTTGATAATTTTTTAAAGAGTAAATCAAGTTTTTAAAATTTTGAAAGGATGTAAATATATGAAAAAATTGAATTATATAGAGTTTTGTAAAAAAAATTATAAAAGGGTATTAATTACTCATTAATTAAAAACAACAATAACTAATCCAAAAACAAACAAATAAACCAAGAAAGAGACTCACTCCATTTAAATTGAAGCAAGTGGGTCACTCTCTCCAGGCGCCGCTCGCTCTCTTTCTCTCTCTCTCGAAATCTTTCTCCTCTTTCTCTCTCTTCTTTCTTTCAATGGTGAGTCAATTTTCACCACTGAAAGCACAAATCCTCCTGACCTTGACAAAACACTTCCCATAATTAGCCAAGAAAAAGTACAAGAAAAGACATAATATACAACTATGGTGTGATGGGTTTTTTTTTAAAAAAAGTATTCATTTTTTGGGTTAAATTTCGAAAACTGAGACATGGGTCTTGTTTCAATTTTGCAGATGGATAATGTTGAATTTCCTGCATGGCTTGATGTTTTGTTAAAGGAGAAGTTTTTCAACGCTTGTTTAGAGCATGAAGATGTTAAGAAGAACGAGAAGAATATTCTGTGTATAGATTGTTGTCTTAGCTTATGCCCTCACTGTCTCTCTTCTCATACTTCTCATCGTCTTCTTAAGGTCACTTTTTTAAAATAAAACACAACGGAGAAGAAATATTTACAAGTTAGTATTAGTTTTCATCAGATTATTATAATTTGATCTTTTTTTTATTCTATCATTTTGCAGATAAGAAGGTATGTGTATAAAGACGTCTTAAAGGTAGAAGATGTTTCGAAGCTAATGGATTGTTCATTAATTCAGGTTTGTTAGTGTGGTCACAACAACAAAAATTGAAATTAGTTTTCTTAAAACAAATAATCTCTTTAATCCATAAATATTCATGGGTTCTTGTGCCCTAAACATACAGCTGTTGTTATAATTGGACTTAAAACAATTAATACTATATTTTCTTCTTTTTGTGTATGTGTTAATGATGGTAATGATGATGATTAAAGCCATACATAACAAACAGTTCAAAAGTTGTGTTCATCAATGAAAGACCACAGTCCCGACAGTTTCGTGGCTCCGGCAATATTTGCATCACTTGTGACCGGTGTCTCCAGTCTCCTTACAGTTTCTGCTCTCTCTCCTGCAAGGTCTAATTTTTTTTTTAAAAAACATTTTTTTCGGTAATTACGTTTTGATTTTCAGATTCTATCAAATACCCATTTCGATTTACTACTTTTCATCATCTGGGTCGTTATTATTTTTTCAAAAAAACACATCTTTTATGCATGATTATTTAATTTCAAATTCTTCAAAAAAGCCCTATAAAAGTTCACAGCTTTTTAAAAAAAATTGTTTGTACCTTTTCGATGCATTAATCAACACGCTAGTACGATCATAATTCACACGTAAAATTGTCTCTTTTGCTTTTATTTGTATGTAGATAAGTGACGTCATAATGAGACAAAGAGGACTCTCAGGGTTTCTCCGCGTCTGCAAGTTTCTTAATTTACCAGACGAAGTAACCATAACGACTACGCCGAGCTCGACGCTTGAACCCACCGGGTCGACCCGGTCTTCTTCCGGAGGTGGTGTTGAAGATATGTTCTGGTGTCAGGCGCTTGCCTGCACCGCCACGACTGAAATCGTGAGGAAGAAAAGAAGCAGCTTGTACCGGAATGTCACGACGGTGGTTTTGCCGACTTGTACGGAAGCTCCGGCTAGTTTATTGAACCGAAGGAAGAAAACGCCAAAACGTGCTCCTCTTTATTAACATAGAAATAAATACACGTTTTTACTATTCTAAGGTTTTCTAAATTAATTAGGACTCAATATATTTAAAATATCGAATTTTTAGCTGTTTTTAAAAATGGAATATGTGGTTGTACTCTCAACTGATTTTGCCTTGTCTGTGTTTCATGTAACCGGAGAATTTTATGTTTATTCTATTTATTAAAAACAATTTATATGCTTTTGAGAAAAAATACATACTTTTCGTATAAAACGAGGACTAGTCTTCTACTCTTTCATGATTGCGGTTTGATATCACTTCTAAAACGGCGTAATTAATTATTCACTGCGAGAGATTTAAAATATCAATTCTCAAGATCAAAATCATTAAATGTATTGGACAGACAAAATCTTTCTTGGCTACGTTAAATTGATTCTTTTGAAAAAGAAACGAAGAGTAGAATAATGGTGATGAGAACTCTATCTAGTCTAATAAAACGTGTATGCGGAGAATTTATGATTGTTTCTCTTCTTTTAAATATTAAAATTTAGGTTAGACAAACATAAACACGTACGATTTGATATAGTTGGTTGTTATTTAATGTGAAAGTTTATAGATTTTTGTCAAAATATGTGGTAGGGGGTGTGTCTGGTATTTTTTTTTGTCTTTAAGCATTAGTATTTTTACTTTTTTGTGTGTTTGCACGAACGAAGGAAGACTAAAAAATGATTAATAGGGTTTATATGGAAAGAGAAGACAAAAAGATTGGGACAGACATTATGGATAGACGTTAATTAGTGAATGTTTCCAAGGCAAATAGTCATTGCTATGGACCACTTTCTCTTTTCCATATAATTGATACAATATGGATAATAATGTTTTCTTCTGCTCGGAGAATATGTTTCTTATAACTAATTTTACTAAGTCAATAATATTTGTTTTATATTTTAAGTTATACCCAAAAAAAAAAAATCGCTTCACATGTATGTTTATTTGCATAAATTAAAAAAGTATTAAGTAGCAAAGTATGCATAATGAGTGAAATCAAAAGTCGTTTTGCTACTTTGATTTAAATGGGACAGGCCATTTGTGTGCACTGGAACTTGAACCACATATAAAGTAAATATAATTTCTACAATTGCTTATAGAAAATTTCATTATATAATGAAATAACGGAAACCGAGTTTTACTACTTTTGTGCAAATATGATAAATTGTATTTAAATCATTTTGACCATACCACAATAGTACAGTTTCGTGATGTTGAAATTTTTCTGACCATGTTGGGGCAGAACAGTCTAAAGATTAGGCCTAATAACAAGTTCAGAGAAACAATACCTTCTATGGTAAAGGGAGGCTTTCGAGAAATATGCAAAAAAAAACAGAGTAGAATGACGAGTTTGGTTTCTATTGAGGCTTCATAAGAATGATGACGCGGTTATGACCAATGCGAGACTCAGTAACACGACCTAAGTGACGAAAAACCTGTTTAAATAAGATAAGTAACAATGTATCTCTAAGTGTTGTGTTAAACCCGTAAGAAATTTGTTTGTTGTAAAAATATAGGAAGCAAAAGATTATAACTTACAGTGATTATTCCTTTGCCTGTGTTGTCTAGTTTCAAAGTTGGTCCCTTCATGTCAGTTTCAAGAAAGAAATATTTTCCCTTTAAACCTCCTGTTGTTACAACGTCTCGTAGTATCTACATATATAAGAGTTTCAAGATTATTAGTAACCTTCTCCTTCACTAGCATCTCACAAAGATAACCAGCATAAAAAACCATATGCTTTATACAAAAAGAGCTTACTAGAGCTTTCTCCCAGAGGTTTTCTGCCAGCTTCACCAATATAAGAAACAAGAATCAGCTAAAAATTGTTGAATATAAAATCGATTTCAGCTTGATAATAGAGCATAACACATGTAATACCTTGTGTTTTGGGGCTGAAATAAGATTAGCATTAGCTTCAGCGTACGAAGCCATGTCATTGATAGCAGCATTCACTTTCTCAAGAGTAAGCCTACCTCTCATGTACCTGTTTATGATAACACCTTATGAAATCAGTACGAATTTCGCATAAACACGGAGAAGAGAAAGGCAAAACGCACTTACGATGAGAGGGAATTGATTTCATCTTCGGTTATGTACCAGAGCGGAGGAGACCCTCTGCCTTTCTTCTGCTGCAAAACGAAACCATAGACATAGATAATAGAATGCAACACTAACTACATCTAACTATACAATAAAGCTTCTCCAGAGAAACAAAGTATATGCAAGTTCTACTTCTACCTTGGGTATAACAGATGCTTCCTCCTCAGATTTCAAAGAGATAGGAGTGAAACTCTGCTCGTGTAGCTTGACGTTTTCTTGGAGCAAACTGGTATTAAAAACACACTAATCTTTAGTCTAGTTTCTCAATTAGTTAAAACTGATATCAAGACAGGAAAGAGAACATACCATCTGTTCATATCTGAGTTCAACATTGTAGCCTTATCAGGAAAGTGAGACGGTGCATAAACAGACATCTTCTGCAATTTCGCTTGTTGTTTCATTGATTCCTCTATAAGTTTCTACAATCAAGCACACAAATTTCTCAAAAGTCCATAACTCATAAGCTAGATTCCTAAACCCTAAATTCATCTTAATAACAGTTTCTCACAGTTCAGCACAAAACACATAACAATACACAAGTCTAAGACTCTAAACCCTAAATTACCTAAAAAATCGTCCTAAAAACAGTTTTTCTCCGAATCAAAAGCAAACACGTACCTTAGCTTTAGGAATAGCTTCGGTTTCTTCTCGTAACCGTTCCTTGATAGATTGAACCTGAAGCTCCATAGAGCTTAACGCCGTGTCAATCGCCGTTAAATCAGGGATTGTACTCGCCGGATACACTTACCGTAAAAGCAACAAAAATTAGGAAGTGGAAAACAAACGAATCGTGAATCGAGTTTTTGAGAAAATTTGACTCACTGTTTCGAGCGATTACGAGTTTCTGTAACTCGCAGATGCGATTATTGAAGGAAGCTATCAACAGATCCATGGAAGTTCCCGCTTGCTTTCCCTCCATTTTTTTCTCGAAAGCTTTCTCTGTCTCTTCACTTTTCGTCTCTGCTTTTAGGTTTTAGAAAATTGGATTTTGTTCAGAAACTTTTTCTCGGGCGGGATTGTAAAATAGGAGTTTATGGGCTTCAGGCCCATTTAAAATAGTGGACCTAAAATTCAATTACTTTATAAACGAGTTTTTTTTGCTTGTATAATTTTAGATTAATTTAACGAATTAATGAACGACACGTAAGGAGGAACGTTTAAGCCTCCATATACTCCGTCGGATTTGTTCGGCTAATTATTTTTGTCAACGTTTTTTAGATTTTTGAAATAATATCTATAAAATGTTAGCAATATGTTAACCAATATTAATATAGTATTATACTATAGTTTTAACACAATAAATAGTTGACATAAAACAAAAAGAATAAGATAATTATATACATGGTTTATGTTGGTTGTTGTCTTGACAAATTATAAGTTCATACAAATCTATCGCCATCGGTACTTTATGTTTTGTTTCCGCCGTCACTTTATCTTTTTCTAATCAAACCAAATTTGATTGTTTTGTGTAGCATTGTACCTCTTAATTTTGTCTTAATAATTAATATTAAACCAACCATAAATCAACAACATTTTCCTAAATTTATTTAAATTACCCGGCTTTGTGTTTTGTGTTTGTGATTCAGATATGACACGATTCATCTAAGTTAACCACCCTTGAAATTCCTCATAAACATTAAAATTGAAACTTTTTAAGTAAGTGAAAAAGAAAAGTTTAGTTGGTAAGAAACAAATGTAATTTTTTTACTTTTTGTTTGTATAACATGCATGCAAAGTAACACAAGGTCGATGTGTCCTTCGTCTAGCCAGCCATATCCACTCAAAAATTGGGTATTTTAATATTACAAGAAATATGGTAATTTTTATAATCCTAATTAAACATAACAAAAAGCAGAAGAAAATGGGTTTTAATACAAAATACATGCATGTTGTTAGACCGATTACAAGGTGGTGGAAATTCACATGGGAGGTTTTCTTGTTTGTCTTGCAAAAAGAAAACATGTCTCTCATTATTTCAATATCCAAATGATTAAATTCATTATATATTGTTTTGGTTATAATAAATTATTAGGATTATGGAGTTTAGCTATAGGGCAGTTACATAAACAATACCTTTTCGTGGACTTGTTTGATTTTGCATTATTACTCTCTTTACCGTCAATAAACGCCCACTTAAGTAAGTTTAGTTTTGTCAACAAGTTTTTTTTACTTTCAAGAGTATTTGTTAACCAAAATCATAGACATATAAAACTATATAACTTGTGTAAATGTTTTCTATGTGACAATACAGTGTATTCAAGTTTGATTTTGTAAACGAGAACTATCTTAAAATGTTTTATATGTGACTATATAACTTGTGTAAATGTTTTCTATGTGACAATACAATGTACAATTAAAGAAAACGATGAACCATCTGCGTCAAAATTCACTTTTTTGCTCTGCAACTTTGGTATATTTTTTATACAGTGCTTTTTAGATCGATGATGTCTTGTTTAACGCGCCTCTATTTTTTTTTTGTTTTATTATATCTTTAACGCGCCTATATTTTTTTTTTTATCATAGTCTAGTGTCTAAATAGTTCTCTCCCAACTGAGAGCGGCGAGATTCGAATCCCGAGTTATGCGATTAGATGCAGAGGTGACTACCATTGGTCACTTACATCTTTAACGCGCCTCTATTTGATGATTCAATTTTGTAGAAGATGTGTTTAATTAAGTAGTTATGTTAAACATTACATGTTAGTCTAATTTCGACAATAATTTTGCATAAATAAAAAAATAAAATAGTTTAGTAGGTTTCATTAACACAAAAATTTAACTTTATAGGTAACACAATTAATTATTGGGAAGACGATTTTTTTACACCCGGAGAGTACCATCCCACACTGAATCCACCTAAACTCTCAATCTCTACACGTATACCCCTAAACTCGTAAAATTATCTGATTATCCACACAATCTCATTAAAATCTAATTAATTCCACATTAGGCCAAAATTGCAATTATCTTATAAATTAACCGTGACGAAATAGACCCGATTCTGATTCGAATCTAGCCCGATTACGATCTAAAACTATGGATTTAACCCGCTAAAAACATATAAGCCCTAGATCCATAGTTTTAGATCGTAATCGGGTTAGATTTCAAACATACAAGAACTAAAACTGCGTAACAGCCACGCGCTGTAAATGCGAGTATGACTGACATGGAGAGGATATGTAGATAAGTAAATCTACAGACACAAGGCACCACACACACAGAAAAAAAAAACAGAATCCTTTTTTTTTAACAAAAGAAAAGAAAATAATCTAGAGAGAGAGAGAGAGAGAGAGAGTTGATGAAGATCATAACTTTGGTATGTTTATGCAAGCATTTACAGAAGAGAAGCAACAAAAGGAAAGAGAAGAAAGATTATTATTTCCATTAATAAATAAAATAATGTGGGCGCCAATTTCATTTTTAAGCTTTCATCTTCGTCTTCCTCTTGTTTTCTGAGATCTAGGGTTTTTCTGGTTTTTTTTTTTAATTTAATTCTATTTTAATCTCTGTTTAAAATCTACTAGATTGGTCATGCCCTTGACCTTTGAAGAACTTCATAGTAAGGGATTTTTGGGTTTGTTAGATTCTTCTTCTTCTTCTTCTTCTTATTACAATATCTCAGCGAATCGTGAAGATCTTCTCTGTTATAACAATGGTGGTTTCTCTGCGCCGATTTCTGATTTAGATTCAAGCACATTGGTTTCTTCCTCAACCACCACGCTGTCTTCTTCTCACGGTGGTCCCAGCGGCGGCGGCGGCGCTGCTGCCTATGGGAAATGCGATAAAACTGGTTTCGAAGATTTCGACGGAGTTCTCTCTGGCTCGCCGAGAAAAGACCACAGTGTTCTTAGTCTTATCATGGCTCCTGCTTCTGGGTTTGTGGGTTTTGACCCGGGTTTTGTCTCCGACCCGGTTATTGATAACCCTGGTTCATTATTTGGGTATGACTTCCCTTTCCACGAGCCACCAGAAGAAGAAGATGAAGAAGAAAAGCTTCAGATTACGACGAACCCAGAAACTATGTTAAACCAAAATCCGATTTTTTACTCCGTCATGTCTTCTCCTCCGTCAAAACGGCTCAATTCGGGTCAACCCGGTTCTCAAAACCACCATCAGTGGGCTTTCCCGTTCTCGGATCCGGGTATGGATCCGTTTCTCTCGCCACCGAAATTAGCTGGAATCGAAGCATACTCCGACCAGTCAACGGTTATCATCAACCAGCTATTCAACGCGGCGGCGGAGCTAATCGGAATCACAAACGGCGGAGATAAAAATCCCCTTCTCGCGCAAGAGATATTGGCGCGGCTCAATCACTACATTAGCAACAATAACCCTAAACCTCCTTTTCAAAGAGCGGCTTTGTACATAGCCGAAACTCTCCAATCTCTCCTCCTCCATGACTCGCCACCGTCTCTTCTTCCTCCACAATCCCTAATCCTTAGAATCGCAGCTTACAAAGCTTTCTCAGAAACGTCTCCGTTTCTCCAATTCGTTAACTTCACAGCAAACCAAACGATTCTCGAGTGTGTCGAAAGCTTCGATAAGATCCACATTGTCGATTTCGATATCGGTTACGGTGGCCAATGGTCGTCTCTTATTCAAGAGCTCGCCGGAAAAAGAAGATCAGCATCAGCTCCGTCGCTAAAGATCACAGCTTTCGCATCTCCGTCTACAATCTCCGACGAGTTCGAGCTTAGATTCACAGAAGAGAATCTCAGAAGCTTCGCGGCGGAAATCGGAGTTTCCTTCGAAATCGAGCTGTTGAACGTAGAGATTCTGTTGAATCCAACGTCTTGGCCACTCTCTCTTCTCCGATCATCATCGGATAAAGAAGCAATCGCTGTGAATCTTCCCATAAGCTCCGTTGTCACCGGTTACATTCCGTCGATACTTAGCTTCCTCAAACAAGTTTCGCCAAACGTCGTCGTTTGCTCAGACAGAAGCTGCGACGGCAACACCGATGCGCCGTTTCCTAACTATGTGATACACGCCCTACATTACTACACGTCTCTGCTCGAGTCTATGGAATCGAATATTCAGGAAGAAGCTGTAGCAACGAGTGTGGAGAGGTTTTGTGTGCAACCGTCGATAGAGAAGCTGTTAAGGAATCGTTACCGTTGGTTAGAGAGATCGCTGCCGTGGAGAAGCTTGTTTGGGCAATGTGGGTTTTCGTCGGCGACGATAAGTCAGACGGCGGAGACACAGGCGGAGTATTTGTTGCAGAGGAATCCGATGAGAGGGTATCATTTGGACAAGAGACATTCGTCTTCTTCTTCTTCTTCGAGTTCGCTTGTCTTGTGTTGGCAGAAGAAAGAACTTGTTACTGTCTCTGCTTGGAAATGTTAAAAAGAGAACAAATTTGTCTTTAATTTGGGTTAAATTATTATGTTAATGTGTTCTTATTAGTCTTCGATTGTGATGTTAAACCAATCAAATGATAATATATAAATATCCTTTTGTTAGTCTTTTGCAACTTAGTTCTGCTGAAATATGTTACTAAAGAAGTGTTCAAGTTTTGAACATTTTAGAAATCTGAATACTGAGCAGTAACTATTAAAATCTGATCATGTACGAAATATATAAAGTTTTATCTAATTAAAAGCTCGAATTATATAACTAAAGAATGTATGAGAAGGCTCACATGGTTGTCCTAGGGACCATTGCTGCTTAATAATTTATAAAGTTCTTTAACAAAACAAAAAAAAAAAAAAAAAATTATAAAGTTAGACATAACTACCACTTTATAAGTATGTATTAACCAATGAATTAGACGGTATTAGTTTATAATTATCCCCTAGATTTTTAAGTGTTAAAGATTCTGCAGTGAAATTATGAAAAAGTAACACTCTTTATTTCACAACTCCATAAACAAAATGTATTCATGTCTTTCCACTTCCCAATCATTTCTTAGTTTTCTCCCATTTATTATCATTGATTTTCAGATTTCCTTTTCTGGGAACAACACATTCATTAACATCCCCACATGGTAAAACCAAAATAAGGGCAAAAAATTGAAATGAATCTCTACAAAATAAACCGGTTAAACAACACCAAACCAACGACCCTGAGTATTTGCCTACCGAACCGGTACTCGACTTGAACCAAAAAAACTCATAAACCGATTCAATAAACCGGAAACTCATCTCCAACCTTTCTCTGTTTGAATTCCAATCCAATGGAGGGAAAAAAACCCGCGACGGCTTTGTAAGGTTTCTTGAATCTATCATAGTTGATGCCACCATTAGAATCAAACTCCATGAAGTCTTACAAAAGAGTAAGCTAATGCACCAGTGAATATGTAACTATCAACTCTGTCTAATATTCCACCTGTTATTACACAAGAACTAGTTAGAGAAGGCACTATTCCTAGACAAAGACCGGAACTGATTCATCGTGTACTTGCCGTGTCCTGGGATGAGTGAGCCGGAGTCTTTGACACCCGCATCACGTTTAATCATTGACTCGGTTAAGTCACCGAAAACTGATCCAAAGTAGTTAAGTATACCAAAAGCTATTGTGCTGTAGAAAGAACCATTCAGAGAGAAAAAAACAAACTGATCAATTTCATACAATCAGATTGGATTTTGAGTACCTGACTAGTGATCGAGGCCATGACAAAGATTTAGAGAGTAAAATTGTAACGGTTATACAACCAACAAGTCCTGCAATAGCTCCTTCCCATGTCTTCTTCGGACTAATACTAATAAGTGGAGTCTTACCAAATGCCTGCAAAATTTATACTTGATTTAACTTCAGACCAAGAAAGCTTTTGCGACACTAAATGCATAAGAAAGACATACCTTGCCACCGAGAAAAGCAAATGTGTCTGAAGCAATTATACCACAAAATGAGATCAATATCGCCACAAGTCCTACTGTCCAATGCGCTTGACCACCAAGGAGAGCTGGGAAGCTTTTCCCAATTCCTACACATAAATAAAAACTGTTCAGAAGACTTAGTCTTTGATTATTTTACAAATCAAATTATATTGAAAGCTAAGGAGTCCTTGCCAGTGTTTAGAACAGGAGCGGTAAGGCCACAACGTAGTTTTACCCAAAAACAAGGAAGATAGCCACAGTAAAACAACCCAAACATAGTACTACTCAGCTGAGAAAAACGCGGGTTTCCTCTCTGCAACAACAAGGCCATTGCAACAACAAATGCCGCTGATGTTACCGAGATATCTATATGACCAAAGTACCTAAACACACAACATCCATGACAAAGATTCAAACCCTTTCTTGTAGTAAGAATCATTATCTTTAGAGGGTGATTAGTGAATGAAACTACTCACAATGTAAGTATGGGCATAAGAGCACATATAACCGAGCACACACTAGATAGATATCGTGGAGGAGGTGTCATGCCTCGAGCGATTCCTTTACTTCTCACTAACTCAAAATACTCTCGTGCACTTAGAAGAACAGCGGCTGCTAATGCTACTGTGAAAACCCATCCTCCAGCTAACACAACACCTCCTACAGATAATCCGATACCTAGACCGAAAACTACTCTCTTCTTAAACTGGCTTTTAGATTTCTCCTTTTGTTGATCTAAACTCGAATCTTCCTCCACAATTTTCACTTCCTGATCTCTTTCTTGTTCCTAAACCAGACAGGGAAGTTTCAGCAATGCCATGGTAATATTAATCATTCAAAAAAAACAACCACTATACACAATGTGTATACACACGAATGATTATACATCAATTTTTCAACAAAACATCGATAATAGAGACTCAAAAACAACAGTCTGTACTATTAAACAAACACCATCAAGGGAAACTTCAAAAGTAAACTCAAAATTTGCCTATCTCGTCCAAAATTAGCTATAAATGTTCCTTATCTCCTACTCAAAACACACACACACACACACACATACACTAGAGAATGCAAACGAGAACTAAAAGATGATTGAGTATAAGAAAGAGGCATAAAGTTACCTCCTTTGAGTCACCATCATCACCAAGCTGATCTGATTCAACACGAGCAACGTATGTGATAACACGCCGGTTAACAGAAACCCGACTAAACCGATAACGAGACGATGATTTCGAACCGAATAGACGCAAATTCGAATACTTTTCGGAGAGACGAGGAAGAATCAGAGATTCTCTTTGAGTGTAACGACAAGGGCATGTACATAGAGAGGTTAATGAGAGTGGTACAGGTTTATACCTACAGACTTCAACGAAAGGCGACATTTAGATTACGAAAATTGAGAGCTTAAACCTTAAATATGAAATTAAAGGAGAAGACTTTAAAGAAGGCGAAGAAGAGGAAAAGGAAAAGGAGAGATTTTTGAAGATTGATTTGTGATTCGTTTTGAATCTAATCGGCGAGTACGGTTTAGAGATAATTGTGGGTGGTGGTGTTGGATCTAATTTTTCACGCGCCTCTTGCGGGCGCGTCAATATAAACCCTTTGAAATATGTAGACAGGGTCTTTCTCTAGTCAAGTTTCCAAATAACGATTTTACGATTATTAATGACGGATTTACAATAATAATGCATCGCTTAAATTTGCTATATATAGATATATGATTCTAGATTTGGAAAATTTATGAAATTACATTTAGTTGGAGCAAATATGTTAAGGGTGGCCCACCTCGTGCCGCCCCATTCCGAATCACGAAGTCATTCACGCCTTATCCGAAGTTCGGCCACCAAGTCAAAGCGCCCATTTGGAGGAAGCACGCGCGACAGTGACATCGGTACGGACTCGCCATGTCCGACACGGTGACGTTTGTACGGCGATTCGGCACAGTCGGCAGAGGTGTCGGACGGACCGCAAGGCGCGCGTGTCACCGAACGGCATTAAATGCGGGAGCATGCTCGACAACCACATTAAATGCAAAGGCATGTTCGACAAAATAGCTTTCCGTATGTCGAGCATGCGCCGAAGAGATCCCGCCAAGGACCAAAACCCCGCCAAGTCTCCAAAGCCTTCACTATAAATAGAGAGTTCCGCTCATGCGAGGATCCGGAATTTAGAGAGAGAATCTATAGAGAGAGAATAGCAAGAAACATATACTTTCACTTCGACATTGTATCAAACAATCATTCAATCAATAAACAAACGAACTCCGAGTTCTTAATCATATTTTCTGTTCGGCACTTTATAGTTTCACATCGGCATTTGTCCTTATTCTCACTTCGGCACTATCTGTTCGTACCATTATCACTTAACGAGTTTTCCGACCCTACTTCTATAACAATCATCTCAGTTCGGTATCCTACCCGAACCCTGTTTTAACATTTGGCGCCGTCTGAGGGGACACTTCAGGAAAAACTCTCACGCTTACGATAATTCACGAACAGCCCGAAGTCAAAAAGAACATCAACATTTCCAGCTACAATGACAAACCAAACAGAGAACGCTTCACACAGACCAATCGTCCTACAAGCTGCACTAGCCGAAGCACAGACATCGGCGATCCCAGTCGATCACACACCAATAGCCGCAGAATCAGAGCTCCACACGCCAACAGCGGTTCGTACAACTCTTGTCGAACCAACCCGCGAACCGAGAGTCACCATAGCCATACCGAGTGCTGAGCCGACATTAGCTGCCGAAGCTAGTCGCAACAGCCAAGACGGCCGATCAGAAATCGCCGAACTCCTCATCGGCCTAATGGACAAGGTGGACACCCTCACCAGGTCCACAAACGAACGGTTCGAGGCGCTTTCGAGCGAAAGATCTCAAAACCCAAGACCGGTTACCAACTTCTCGCCGAACATTCAGAGAAACTTGTTCGGAGGACCCTCGACAGACGCGACTCAATTCGCGACACAACAAAATCAGAACCATCAGGTTCTCAGCCCGCTGACAGGACATCTTTACGGGACTCATGACCCGATGTCAATCTACAACACTCCGCAGTTCGCCCACCAGACTGCCGGACCTAACACTCATCAGCGAACCCCGCCGTTCGCCAACCCCCAGGTTGCCGCGAACAACCATCTCTTCCAAGACGCACCAACATTCGCCCAAACCGGGAGGGATTACGAGCTGGAAAGAATGCGCCAAGAGCTGGCCGAGATGAACTCTCGAGTCCACGAAGCGACAAGCGCGGCACCTGAGATCGGCCGCGTCCTAAGAGAAGCACAAAATGTCCCCTTCACATCGGACATCACGCGTTTCCGTATTCCGCATCCCGGGAAAATCACTATCCCGAAGTACGACGGGACGAAGGATCCCGTGCAACACGTTACCTCATTCACCATATCAATGGGAAGGGCACAGTTCGCACCCGAACTGAGAGATGCCGGTTACTGTCAGCTCTTCGTCGAAAACCTGACAGGAGGAGCACAACGATGGTTCAACAGGCTCATGCCGAACTCCATCAGGAACTTTCACGAGCTCCAAACCGTCTTCCTCAAACACTACTCCATGTACATCCACAAGGAGTTGTCCATCGCCGACCTGTGGAAGATGACGCAGGCGGAAGGAGAATCGCTTCGGTTGTACGTCGAAAGATTCAAGGAGGTCGCCTCCAAAATAAAAGTGCCCGATGATGTCGCCATCGAAGCACTGCGCAATGGGGTTTGGACCGAATCCCAATTCTTCCGTGAACTCACGACGAATTTGCCGAAGACTTTGGAAGACGCGTTGCATAAGGCGACGGCGTATATCAAACTGGAGGAAGACATTGCCAGTTTTAAGAAAAAACGAACGGCGAAGACCGTCCCAAAAGAAAAGGAGAAACAAGAGGAGCACCGGGAACCGCGACAGCACTATGACGCGGAATACAAAAGCCGACACCCCAGAGTCCACTCAATCGAGGATGTCGATGAACAGACAGTTTACAACGTCAACCGTCCTGAGTACAACCGGACGGGGAACGGTTCGGGATATCCGAACAGAGGGAACTACCAAGAGAGGAGTAGTTCAGGAGGATATCGCAACAGGCCGCAGGGTGACAACCCGAACAGAGGCTCATCGAGCCAACAAAACAATGACCAGCAAGGAAGACACGATGCATCCAAACATTGCAGCTTCCACTGTCAAGACGGCCACTCTAACGAAGAGTGCGGGCATCCGAGGAGCCCGCCGATGCGCGAATACATGGCCGGACAAGTCAAATTGCCAACGGCGGAAGAGATAAAAGCCGCATACACGTACAACCGAACCCAACCAGCGGCAAACGGGCAAGCCGAACGCAATCAGACGCGAAACCAAGACTCGTCTGACAAAAGAGAACGGGAAGAACTCCCTGGCCCACCCAAAGTCGCTCGCAAAAAGATCGGGATGATCATGGGAGGCCTCGTCGACTGCAACGACTCGATCCGGTCAATCAAGAGGGCCGAACACGGAGCTGTAGCCGCGGTCAAATGGGCACCCACAGCCGATGTTCCGGCAAACGCGGCCAAAGAGATAACCTTCACCGAACGCGACACGACCAGCGTCGCCTTCCCTCACAACGACCCCTTGGTCTTGGAGCTACTCATCGCAGACTGCGAGGTAGCCAAGGTTATGATCGACACCGGCAGTTCGGTCGATCTCATTTTCTACAGCACTCTACAGCGAATGGAGTTGAAGGACTACACGATTAAGCAGAATCGGAAGCCCTTGACCGCATTCAACGGCGAGACGACCATGTCACTAGGGACCATCAAACTCCCAGTGCACATCGGAGGAGTGACCAGGCTGGTCAAATTCGATGTCATCGACACTCCGGCTATCTACAACGCCATCATGGGAACTCCATGGATCCATGCGATGGAAGCCATCCCATCCACCTACCACCAATGCCTGAAGTTCCCAGGCCCAACCGGAACGGTAACGGTCCGAGGAAATCAGCGTATAGCGCGAAGCTGCTTTATCGCCGAACTCAAAATCAGAAAGTCCTGCGCGATAACTCAGCCAGAAGACGAAGAAATGGCCGAAGCTTTTCAGTCGAAGGTAAACATCGCGCCCTCCGATCCTTCAACATCCACTTCGGCAACACAGTACGAAGAAACAACGAACGAAGAAGCCCCGAAGTTGGACAAGATATTGCAAGTCAACATCGACTTGAGCGATATCACGCGATGTGTCGGCATCGGCGCCAACCTCGAGCAAACGTTGCAGGACAAGCTGATCGAATTCTTAAAGGAGAACTATAAAACGTTCGCATGGTTTACCGAAGACATGCCTGGCATCGACCCGAACATCACATGCCACGAACTCAACGTGGACCCAACTTTCAAGCCGATCAAGCAGAAGAGAAGAAAGTTGGGACCAGAGCGCGCTCAAGCTGTAAATGACGAAGTCGAACGACTCGTAAATGCTGGGTCAATCGACGAAGTGAGATACCCAGACTGGTTGGCCAACCCCGTGGTCGTAAAGAAGAAGAACGGCAAGTGGAGAGTTTGCGTCGACTTCACCGATCTCAACAAAGCTTGTCCGAAAGATAGCTACCCGTTACCCCACATCGATCGAATCGTCGAAGCAACGGCGGGGAACGAGCTCTTATCCTTCATGGACGCTTTCTCGGGCTATAATCAGATCATGATGCATGCCGAAGACAGAGAAAAGACTTCGTTCATCACAGATCGGGGTACCTACTGCTATAAGGTCATGCCGTTCGGCCTAAAGAACGCGGGGGCAACATACCAACGACTGGTGAACCGCATGTTCGCCGACCAACTAGGCGAAACGATGGAAGTATACATCGACGACATGCTGGTCAAGTCATTGGCTGCCAAAGATCATGTCGATCACCTCGCCACCTGCTTCGCAACACTCAATCAGTACGGGATGAAGTTGAATCCCGCGAAGTGCACGTTCGGCGTGACTTCGGGCGAATTTCTTGGGTATATTGTCACTCAACGGGGCATCGAAGCAAACCCGAAGCAGATCGCAGCCATCAGGGACCTTCCCTCACCCCGAACAACTAGGGAAGTCCAAAGACTGACAGGAAGAATTGCCGCACTCAACCGGTTCATATCGCGATCTTCGGACAAATGTTTACCCTTCTACCAGCTCCTAAAGGGTAACAAACGCTTCGAGTGGGATGAAAAATGCGAAGAGGCATTCGCACAGCTCAAGGAGTACCTCTCCACATCACCGATCCTCGCCAAGCCAGTCGACCAAGAGACCCTGTACCTTTACATCGCCGTATCAACTTCGGCAGTAAGCAGCGTACTGGTCAAAGAAGATCGCGGTGATCAGCAACCTATATTTTATACGAGCAAAGCCCTCGACGGGGCGGAGAGCAGGTACCCAACCTTGGAGAAGCTGGCCTTGGCAGTAGTCAGTTCGGCGCGAAAGCTCCGACCATACTTCCAATCCCATTCCATAGTCATCCTCACGAATCAGCCGCTGCGAACCATCCTGCACAGTCCAACACAGTCGGGCCGAATCGCCAAGTGGGCAGTCGAACTCAGCGAGTACGACATCGAATACAAAGCGAGAACCAGCGCGAAATCACAAGTCCTTGCCGACTTCCTGATCGAACTACCACCAGAGATGACAACGGCATCAGAGAAGAACACTTGGACACTTCATGCCGACGGGTCTTCTAGCCAACATGGATCCGGCATCGGCATCACGCTCAAATCGCCAACCGACGAAGTCCTCGAACAATCGTTCAGACTAGGCTTCAAGGCCTCCAACAACGAAGCAGAATACGAGGCAATGATAGCCGGCATGCGCCTCGCAATCGAACTCGGAGCAAAGGAGCTCGACGCGTTCTGCGACTCACAGCTCGTTACCAGCCAGTTCAGCGGCGAGTTCGATGCTAAAAATGAAAGGATGGAGGCATACCTCCAAGTCGTCAAGGAACTAGCCAAAAAACTCCAGCACTTCACCATCACCAAAATACCGAGGGCAGAAAACACCTCGGCAGACGCGCTCGCAGCCTTAGCTTCGACGTCAGACCCGACCCTCCGAAGGACGATCCCCATTGAGTGCATCGAGAATCCGAGCATAGCCCTTCCAAAAGGCGTATGCATAATCAATCGAGACGTCGAAGAAACAGATGAGTTCGACGAAGACCTTCGTACGCCGGACTCACCACTAAGAGAAGACCGTTGCACTCAAACCCCTGAGGGACCAAACGATTGGCGGCGGGGAAATAATTCGATATCTGCCGACCGGCGAGTTACCCGAAGGAAAGTGGGAAGGCCGAAGACTCAAGTGCGAGCGGCCCGCTATACCCTCCTCGACGATCGCCTCTATCGTTGGAGCGCATCGGGAGCCCTCCTATTTCGCATAACGGGCGACGAAGTCGACCGGGTTATGCGAGAAGCCCATGAAGGAGCAGCGGGTAATCATTCCGGAGGACGCGCATTAGTCCTCCAAGTGAAAAACCACGGCTTCTATTGGCCGACGATGCGAAGGACCGCGCCGACTTCGCCCAAAAATGCGAGAAGTGCCAAAGACATGGAGACTTCATCAACGCTCCAACACAACTTCTGAGTTCGGCAACGGCGCCTTATCCTTTCATGAGATGGGCCATGGACATCGTCGGACCTTTGCCGTCTTCGAGACGGCGAAAATACCTACCGATCGTCACCGATTACTTCACGAAGTGGGTAGAAGCGAAGGCATACGCGTAGATCGACGCAACAAGGGTCCGAATTTCGTCCGGAAATACATCATCTGCCGCCACGGGCTCCCATACGAGATCGTCACCGACAACGGAACCCGCTTAACTTCGGCTAAATTCGAAGGGTTCTGCGCAAGATGGAACATCCGTTTGAACAAATCAACCCCGAGGTATCCACAAGGGAACGGACAAGCCGAAGCTACAAACAAGACGATCATCGACGGCATCAAAAAAAGACTGGAAGAAAAGAAAGGATTTTGGGCTGACGAACTAGAAGGCGTCCTCTGGTCACACCGAACAAGCCCACGCAGTTCAACAGGGCGAACACCCTTCTCACTTTCCCATGGAATGGAGGCCATGTCCCCTGCCGAAGTCAACGTCCCCGGCATACGCAGAACAATGCTGACCCAGCACCCGCTGACGAACGAACAGATAATCGTCGACCAACTAGATCACGCCGAAGAGCAACGGCATCACGCCCTACTCCGCATTCAAAATTATCAACACCAGGCGGCAAGATATTACAACAAGAAGGTAAAGGGAAGGCATTTCGAAGAAGGCGATCTGGTCCTCCGAAAAGTGTTCGAAAACACAGCAGAAAGGCCTATCACGAAACTCGGAGCAAAGTGGGAAGGTCCATACCTCGTCTCAAAAGTCGTTCGGCCTGGCGTCTTCGAACTCATGGAGATGTGCGGTAAACCGATCCCAAGGTCCTGGAACGCGATGCACCTCAAAAGGTTCTACCACTAGAAGAAATAGCGCCGAAGATCGTCAACACCAAAGACTATAAATGCCGAAGACAATCAACATAGAAGACAACAAAAGCCGAAGATCGACCACAACGGCTTCAAAAAAAAAAAAAAAAAATAACGAACTCCGAGTTCTTATTCAAAAAAAAATGTAAACCGAACTACGAATGGCTTGATCCCTTATTGGGTACGTAGGCAGCCTTCCAAAAGGCGCAGCTATGATAATAAAAAAAAAATATTTTCCTTAAATACGAGTCCCGAACTCAGGAAACACGAGCTCAGCGCTCAGACAAAAACGAACTCCGAGTTCGGTCACACAAGCTCTTCGCTTATACTAAAACGGGCTCCGCGCTCTAATTTTTAAGCCGGTCTATTCCGCAAACTAATTAGCCACTATCTTAAAGTGCAGTGGACTGATCACCCACCTTTTTGCAAGGAAGATATCTACGAACTCATGTTCAACACTTGCAGTGGCCCAATCCGAAACCACAAAAGCCGAGTACCTCGCAATCTCGAAAAACGGTTCGTAGCATTTGCGAACTATGAAAGAAGATTCTATAAAAAAAAAGAGAAGATGAGTTCGGCATACGAAGGAGTCCGAAGACGAACCAACAACCAAATTTTCACGTATCAAGTATCGAAAAAGCCGATCCTAAATATCGACCCGAAGAAAGAAGGGATGCACGAACAAGAAAAATACGATAGAAGAAGGAAGATAAAGACGTAGTTTATTAATGGAGAAAATGACAAAGCCGATCCCAACAATCGGCCAACAAAGATTACATATAAAAAAAAAAAAACAAAACAACAGCAAAAGAAGACCGATCACAACGATCGGCCAAAAAATCCTTAACCCTACTCTTCGGGCAAGTCAGTATCTCCGGCCACTTCATCTCTGGCCACGTCATCTCCGGCCACTTCATCCCTGACCTCTTCATTTCTGGCCTCCTCGCCTTCGGTCACCTCATCTTCGATCGTCCTCTCTTCGGCAACCTCGCCATCGGCTAGACCACCACCCTCTTGAACTCCATCGGCATCTACGATCGGCTCCCCCGCCATGAAGTCGACAAGAGACTCAAGCTCGAGGTCGGCAGGAAGCTCGAAATCCGAAGCCTCGTAAGAAAGCTGCGGCCTCTCCTCAAGCCAACGTTCGAGCTTTCCCTCTCTCTCGCGACATTGACGCTCGAAGATAGGCGGGATCTTGATCGCGTACTTTCTCTCCAGCCGCTCCAGGGTATCGAAGACCCCCTTCATCTGAATGTAGAAGGAAGAGTACTCCTCGCTGATCTTCTGCTCTTCGAGGTAAGCCTTGAGTTTGCTAAGCCGGGCTTCAGAAGCAACACGGAGCGCATCGAACCGCTGCTTCGCCACGACGAGACGCTCACGCAAATTCTTGACCTCCAAGAATCCGACCTCAAAAAGCTGGTCATAATCAGCCTTGAGTTCAGCAAGCTCCTTCGCTCCGCTCTCTTCGGCCTCGCGAGATGATTTCAAAGCCAACTCACGGATCCTCGACACCTCAGCCTCGACCTCGAGCGCCTTTTCGAGATCGCCCTTCTCGGACTCCACCCTCTTAAGCTCTTCCTTTAGGCCGATCTTCGCATTCCGCTCTCTCTCGCCTTTTCCTCGAGAACGGTCTTCTCGGCCTCCGACTCCGCCAGCCTCCTCTTGAGTTCGGCGTTATCAGCTTCGGCTTTGTCCAGCCGCTTCTTCAATTTCTTCGACCTTCCGCTCTTCTTCACCGAAGCCAAGCCCACCTCAAGCTCCTTGACTTTGGCCAAGGCCGCGTCCCTCTCCTCTTCAACAGCGACGAGGCGTGCCCGAGCCGAACCCTTCTCTTCGGCCAAGAGCTTCTCATAGGAGAAGTTGAGACGGGTCCTCTTATACGCAACCTGGACAGAAAAAGTTAGATAAGGACCAAAGGGAACAAATCGGCAAAAACAGGGAATTCAAATTATGAGACTTACCCTCTGCTCCAACCTCGCCAACTCGGCTACTTCGGCAGCAAGGACAAGATCGGAGGGAGCCTCTTCGCCATGAAGAGCCGAATAAAGAGCCCGCTGAAAACCACCGCTGGCCTCCTTATGATTAAGGAAGGGGACCAGGCCATCATAGGAAAAGCAGAAGCCGTGCTCATTCCTCTCGTCAAGCGAAAAGCCGAACTCATCCTTCCCAGTCGACCCATCGACATCCCCCTGGGTGGGGTCAACGTCAGTCGCGGCCCGAACCGCCTCCTCAGGACCAAACTGAGTAGTTTGATCTCCTCCCTCCTCAACCAACGGAGACTTCATTTCTTCCTCAACGGCGGATCGACCCCCCTCTTCGGATCCAAGCTCAGCAGCTCGATCCACGACAACCACCGGTTCACCGAACCACCTGAATCTCCATCGGCGTTTCTTCAGTTCGACGCCTCATCACCCGGGGAAGATCCGCCGAAGGCTCATCCACCCCTTCACGAGCCCTCTTCACCCCAGTCGTTGGCACGACCTCGGTCGAGGCGTGCTGAACCTCTGAAGGCGCATCCTCAGGAGTCGGTGGAGGCGGCGGAGAAGCATCCGCAGGCGGATTACCCGCTGGCAATGGCGGGTCTGCTACTGGCGGAGGTAACGAACCCCCCGGACCGAAGGAGAACCCCCCTCCTCATCGGTCTCTCTTCCTTCTGCCTCCTCTTCGGCCAAAAACTCCTCCTCCCTCTCATCGTCGAAGAGACCCCTGAAATCGGCGAGTCTCCTCATTCTATCTACGCCACCCGGATTTTGCGGCGCAAGTCTAAGCGAACCTGTGAACGACGAAGATAATTTTTAAAAAAAAAAAAAAAAAAAAAAAAAAAAAAAGCCGAACTCACCTCCCAACGATGAAAAATATATTTTCTGCTGCCGAAGTACCTCGGTCCACGGCACCTCCTCCCTTTTAAGGAACTGATCCTTGAACGGCTGATACTCTTTCGGAAAAGGATAAATCGGCGGAGGTTTGACTGCGAAAAACAAGGAAAATTGTGTTAGCAAAAATAATAAAGGATAAAAAGAAGATCAGCTTTCCTACCGATGCATGGCGACCATTTGGTTTGATAAACCCTATCGACATCCGAACGGATGCCGAGTTCACTCTAACGAAGAAGTACTTCTCCCACCAGAGAGGCAACTTCACCGACGTATCCGATGTGAGCTTGAAGCCGGGTTTCCAGCAGATCGACCAGTGTCCCGCCAAGGAGTGGTTCGCACCGATACGCGTGATCTCCTCGAAAAGCCGAAGAGACATCTCGAGACCCATCTCTTCGGCCGCCACAATAGCTGCAACCAGGTTCCGGATGCGAGGAACCGTCACCGAGAAATGGCCACCTCCCTCGCTTCGGCAAAGGAGACAAGAAGCCGGGGCAAGGAGAGCCACAACCCTGCCTGGGTAAACATATGCTCGTATAAGCATATGTAACCAGGAGGGCAGTCCCAGGGCCTCTGGTCTGGCAATGGAACCAAAAGCTCCAACTCCTCACCAGACGTTGCGAAGGAACGTATCCTGCCAAGGGTCCCTTCAAGCCTACTCCTAGACGAAGTAAAGGAATGGACCGGCCGGCACCTTCGGCGCCTTCGCTTTCTTAGGAGCCGACGACATCCTCCCCGTCCCAACTGGCTTCACGACACTCTTTGCCGATACTTTGGCTCGCTTCGGAGGAGGACCCATCCGAACAGGATCCTTTGAACCAGAAGAAGACCCCGCCATCCTAGACGAAGGCAGATCGCTAGCACGATCGGTAGCCGAACCCGCCGCGGGAGATAATCTATCGTCACCACGGCGTAATCGTTCGTTCGGCACGGCCGAACGATCAACCCTCTTCGCAACAGGCGCGATGCCGAACCGGAAGGAGATGAACTTGTCCTTGAAGACATAACTAAATGAAAATTCTAGAGAGAAGGAAGAGAAGAGCTAGAGAGAGAAAATACCTCAATTTTTGGCGAGAGAACGAAATGAAGAAATGAAGGTGGAAGAGATCATTTTATAGAGAAATAGGGAAAACGAAGAGGCGCCATCGAAGGGCGCGAAACGAACCATCATCATTACGATGACGTGGCGTCTCCCTATTCGCCGCAGAAAAGGCGCAGCCTTCGACGACACGACTCCGAAATACGAAGCGACTGGAGCTCATCATTACAATGACGTGGCATCCAGCGATTCGCCAAAGAGCAGCGCACGCCTCCCAACGCGCCGCCCAAAATTTCTAACAAATGCACAACTCAGATGACATGGCATTCAACAAATCGACGTGGCATCACTGTGACGTGGCATTTACCGAAGCGACCGATCGCCGAAGACAATCAAATCGCCGATGGTAACTCCTAGAATGCGCCTAAGGCCGATCTCTTTAGTTCGCCTCTCCTAAAAAGCCGAACTGGGGGAGGGACTAATGTTAAGGGTGGGCCTAAGCCCACTCAGGCCTGGCCCATTCCAGAAGTCACCAAGAGAATTCATTGGGCCTTATCCGAAGTTCGGCCCAGCCGAAGTCAAAGGCCCATTTGGAGGAAGCATGCGCGACAGTGACATCGGTACGGACCTGCCATGTCTGACACAGGTGACGTTTGTACGGCGATTCGGCACAGTCGGCAGAGGTGTCGGTACGGACCCGCAAGGCGCGAAGTCGGCCGAACGGGCATTAAATGCGGAGCATGCTCGACAACCACATTAAATGCAAAGGCATGTTCGACAAAACAAATTTTCCGTATGTCGAGCATGCGCCGAAGAGATCCCGCCAAGGACCAAAACCCCGCCAAGTCTCCAAAGCCTTCACTATAAATGAGAGTTCCGCTCATGTAAGCGGGATCCGGAATTTAGAGAGAGAATCTATAGAGAGAGAATAGCAAGAAACATATACTTTCACTTCGACATTGTATCAAACAATCATTCAATCAATAAACAAACGAACTCCGAGTTGTTAATCATATTTTCTCGTTCGCACTTTATAGTTTCACATCGGCATTTGTCCTTATTCTCACTTCGGCACTATCTGTTCGTACCATTATCACTTAACGAGTTTTCCGACCCTACTTCTATAACAATCATCTCAGTTCGGTATCCTACCCGAATCCGTCAATATAAACCCTTTGAAATATGTAGACAGGGTCTTTCTCTAGTCAAGTTTCCAAATAACGATTTTACGATTATTAATGACGGATTTACAATAATAATGCATCGCTTAAATTTGCTATATATAGATATATGATTCTAGATTTGGAAAATTTATGAAATTACATTTAGTTGGAGCAAATAGTAAAATTATAGAGTTTATATGATACATATTATTAAAAAAACATAGTATTAGGAGGCTAAAGAAGTAGATATGATCATGGCGACCAACGGAGATAGCGGTGAAAAAAGGGCTCAGGAGTCAGGAGGACAAGGGAAAGGGGTCCACACTAAATGACGATTCTCATTTAGTAGTGTGAACCAATTCATATGAAGTGAGTTAGGGTAAGGTCGTAGAAGCGTTCTTTGTTTTTTTCCAAGCAGAAATATTGTTTTATGAAGCTCAGAGGAACGTACGATTGATCGTAACTTGTTGGATACGCAACAGAGAAGTTGGTGACGCCGTCTCGGCACGCGGGCTAACACGTTTTAAACGATGTCGTATGGTAGTGATGTTAACGACTTCGATGATGGCGGCAGTGATTATAGACATCGTCTTCTTCGCCCTAATTTTAATATCGAAATCCTTTCTTCTCTTTATATAATAGCTTTCTTCTCCTTTTCCTTTTTTGATTATTATAACGATTTATAAATAACTTAAAATAAATACAAACGATATGAATTAAAAAAGAGAAAGCCCACCAAAAAAAGTAAGCGGATTAACACAAACTTTTTGATGAAATATTCACCAAGAGGAACACAAATCATCTAAGTCACCTTTTAAAAGTGAAACTGTTAAATAGAGAGAAAGAGACAGAAAGAAGAATGTTGGACTGAAAATGAGTTAAAAAGTCTTGGGTTTTTTTTGTGCTTTCTTCGTGGGGATGGTAATAAGAAGCTCATGTGGATAGTGATGGGGTTTATGTCCGCTTGATAATGTATCCCAGAATTAGACCGATTATCCCGACCAAAAGAACATACATGAAAGGGATACCACCACTTTGGCTTCCCTTGCTCTCGCGCTTCAATCGATCCTGCACACCCAATAAGCCAAATCTTTGGTCACAAACACAAACTCAACTTCTATAAAGATGCATTGTCGCGTATATATGATTACGTTTTTGGTTGATACTAAGGTTAGATTCAGAGAAATTTTTTTTAAAAAAGGATTCAAGTGGAAGTTGTTTACCAGTTCTCTTTGAAGTCTGTTGTTCATTTGAATGGCAGACTGTTTTTCCTCGGTTAGCTTTGTGATGAGAGCTCTTCCCTGAAATCAGACAAAACTCAGCTCTAGAAGAGATATCTTATGAGTGATCTGACTTACTTGCAGACTATAAAATATGCAAAGGCATTCATAAACTTATAAACAAATCATGGGCATCTTGAGGAATGAGCTGGCTTCTAAAAGTGTTATGAATCTATTAAGTAATCAACACAAAGAAAGATTCTCAACCTAATCAGTTATTAAAGCCAACTTTCTAGTAAAGGTGGCTCCAAAGTTGTAACTAATGGAGCCACTTTTGATAGCTAAAAAAGCTCAGATTAATCGCGAAGGATACCTCAGATGTGTTTTCTTGAGGTTCAACCTTGTCCGGGCTAAATTTCTGAAACTAAAATAAGACACAAAAAACACACATGAAATTCTACAATATAGGTAAAGCGGATATGTCAGAACCCTGAAAGATATAGTACTTACAGAGAACTCAGAACCATTTCCGTTGTCAGAAACCGAAGCCCTTGGTGAAGAACCTTCTTCTGAGCCTTCGCGAACCGGTGATGGTGGTCGCGGTGGAGCAACGTAAATAACTCTAAGCTTAGTCTCTTCAACTAGATAACCAGCCTCTTTGCTAAACTATAAAATAAAAATTCGTTACAAGAACAGAAACAAACGATTAAAATGACCAGTGGTTATAGATTATCCATCAAAACAAACAAAAAAGAATAAACGATGCACTACCATCTCAGGAGTAACTTCCTTCGCGGTGATACCAGGACTAGCAGTAACACCTTGAAGCAGAAACTTGTCCTTGCACTGCATATCAGAAGGAGCTTCCTTTTGAGCTTGCATGGTTACTACACAAATCAATACAATGATTCATCAAAATCCTAATACCAAGAACAAGCTTTGCACTTGAAATCAACAAAACAAACACACACACACAAGAGAGAAAGAAACAGAGAACAGACCAAGAACTTCACAAGAAGACCTTGGAAGAACAACTCCAGTGTTAGGCCTCACACAATACTTTTTCGGATTCGTCGTCTTAACCTAAAACAGACACACAAAACCAATACGCCTCATAAACATAAACAGAGCTATTTCACCATACGAAACCCAGAAAATTCGTAAAATCAAACAAGAGAATTATCATTTATCACCTTAAAGGCGACATTATTGTCGGTCTTGTTCGTCAAGTAAAGAGAACAAGAGATCTGTTTCTTCAATTCAACTATTTCATCATATCATATAAGAAGAAGAAGAAGAAGATTACGAACAAATCATTATTATCACCATAGCTCATCAGATCTAAACAATGAAAAAGATCTTTAAAATAAGCTTACAAGGGAATTGGAGATCCAGAGGCTCGACGGAGAGAAGCTCACTGTTACTCATCTCCGATCAGATCTCCGGTGATTCAAACCGATTTTCACGGCGGAGTTATTCGTCGCGTGACGCAGGCTCCGGTTCAAAGATCAAGAGAGAGAGAGACAGAATCAATGTGTGACATTGCTATTTGACTAATTCCGTCACAAGGGTATTATTGTCTTCTCATTATATCATTCATTGATTTGAAACGCTAACGCGCTCTAACCGCAGACGCGTTAATTAATGACGATAGCCAATCAGCCCGTTTTCTTTAAAAGCCCAATACGGTTTAAATAATAAGTCCATTTTAGTTGTTTCAAAAATAAATCTTTCCATATACAGTATTTCCATAAATCTTTTAGAAAAATAGTTAAAAATCTGTCTTAATAATATTTGTTTTAACTAGTACTTAAAGCATCTCCATTGGGAGAAACTCTCATCAAAAATAATACAAAATATTTAAATATTATTTTTATATTTAAAAAACTTAGGAACTTTAAAAGAAAATTTCTAAGAAACCCTATCTCTAATCATTACCACTTTTCATTTAAAATATAATAAATATAATAATATTATATTGATAAGAAACTCATGAGAATTCTTACCAATGAGGGTGTCCTAAGACCATGATTATCTGAGTTAAAAATCTGTCTTAATAATATTTGGCCACGTAACCAACTTGGTTGTATAATTCACTTAGTGAGTCTCTCTATGTGAATGTGTAAAACCAACTTGGTTGTATAATTCACTTAGTAAATTTTAAAAAATTATATTTTTTTTGTTTTTGTAACTTTTTTTTTTAAGAATCATTGAAGAGTTCTATCAATAATACCCACTTTACATTAGTATATTATTAAGTTTCTTAACTTTTTTTAATATTAACTTTTAGACTAAGAACCCAAATTGGGTTCTCCCAATGTTGATGAAAGTTACTTTATGAATGAGACCAACCCGTTAAGCTTTCGCTCATTACGTGGAAGTCAATTTTTTTTTTTTTTCACTAATACGTGGAAGTCAATTGTTTTCCAAATTTTATAAAATTTTCATACTAGTTAATTTAGATTCAAAAATACCATATATTGTTAATCGAAAACGGTGATTTATGTTACGTGAAAATCATTACTAGGAGTTAAAATTTGTTAATCTCTAAAATAAATTTGAAGTTATAAAAAAATATATATATAAAGACGACTTGAAGCTCAAGAGAATCACTTTAATCACGCCCACAAACATCTTTTATTTGTGCTTCTCTGTTTTTAAACCATACCCAATGTGTCTTGTCTCCTTTGTTTTTTTCTTTATCTAATGTTATAAAAGCAATATTACATAGTACTACACTTCTACTTACATTTCTATCAAAATAAGTTAAATATTATAAAACGAGACAATAGAAAAATATAATAAAAAGTTGAAGAGAGGAACCATACTTCTAAGTATTGTCTACTCGTTTTTGGTAACTCTATATTTGATGCTATTTCTAAACAATTATTTTATTTTATAAAACGTGTTATCTACTAATGTAGTAGCACTCCCTCATTATATTGGTATTAAGATTGCTAAATGATTAATATTGTTTGATCATTCGTTTTTGTATATATGTTAATGAGTTATTCAAACCAATTTTTGGTAGAAATTTCCTAAGTATGAGTGCTTGTCCAATCAACAGCATCACAAACTGTGTAGTAGACTAGACCAAACTAGTTCATCTTTTTTACTTGTTACTTATCTTTGTTTTATTTTTTTAGTTGAATATTTTGAGTTTGCTTTTGATTTCTTCTTTTCAAAGGAGAATAATAACGGAGAATAATAACGAAGGTATTTGTTAGTTTTAGAATCTTTGGACCAACGGCTGATATCAAATGGGCTAAAAATACATTTACTATATTCTACGGTTTTGTTTTTCAATTATCATTCCAACTTAAAAACACTTTAAACTAGGAATTAACCCGTGGTTCACCACGGGTTTAAGTTTATATTTTTTAAATAATGTTATATATTTATATATATAATTTATAATGTATAAATGTTATTTTTCATCATGGTTTACAAAAATAAATAGGATTATTTCATATTAAATATTGTTGAAATGAGATTTTTTACTATTTAAAATTTGTATTCTATATTTCGAATAACAAAATTTTAATATAATTTGTAAGTTGATTACACCAAACTATTATAAATTATAAAGTTTAGTATTTCTTATACTTAGGAATGAAAAGAGATCCGGATTCAAAATACAACTGAAACCTATCAATATAATTTATTGTCTTAGTTTATATTTTTAATATGAAACTCTTTTATAAAAAAAATAGACCTGGATTCAAAACATAACCAAAACCAAACTGAAACAAATCGAATTATGCGAATTAGCCAAATTTATTTTAAAGATATATATAAATATTTTTTGTGAATATATTTAAAATATGTAATATTATATTTAATTTTCAATATTATTATAAATTTATTGTGTTTTTTTTAGAATCGAACCTGAAACTGAACCCATTAACAAATGTTATGTTTTAATTGTTTGAAATTTATAAAAAAATTGTTTCAAGTCATTTTAAAAAATTTAATCATATTAATGAGACTCGTTTTTAATTTTTGTGTTATTTTTGTTAAAAAAAATTAATTGTTTTTGTTAAAAATTCTTTCAAATGGTATTTTTATATAAGTTAATTTTAATGGTATTTTTATAAAAAACTATGTAATATATATTTGTATGAATTACATATTTTACTTAAACTTTGAGTCTCATTTTAGGAAAACTTGGAATATTTGCTTATTTGTTTTTTTTGTAATTAAATGTTTGTATTTATTTCCTTTTATGCACAATGGCATGATATGTAATTTTGAGTAATTTTTTGGATATGTTCAAATTAGTACTTCAAAAATAATAATATAGATGCATTCAAAATTTGGTAAATATAATCTTATCAAATGAAACGATTTCAGGAGAGTAATTAATCTCACCAAATCCCAAGTAATTAGTATCACCAAAGAATTAAATGTGTGATTAGTCAAGCTTGCAATTACTTAGTTGCAACCACTATGAATCAACAATGCGTTGGATTCTATTGGGTGGTGAAAGTTAGTGGTTTTTTGCTTCAAGTCTTAAGTAAAGAATAAAGTATACTCCTCCAAGAATATTTCTACATTTGTGGTCGACCAAACACAAATCTACTTATACAACCAAGTCCTATAAATCAATTTCGAAGTATCTAACAATTTATATGAAAAAAACTCTTTGTATGATCCAAAATTCGGTATAGTAGATTCATTAATTAGTATGGACCATTAAGTTAGAAGTTGGAACTATGACTTTATTATAGAATACTAAAATATTTATGGACCTAGACAAAGAGATAATAAGTCAAGCGGGGAAATGTAAGTATTAGTAGTAGTAGTAGCTTTCAATAACAAAGTAGAAGCAAAAAAGTCTGAAAACATTATTACATATATTAAAAATATTAAAAGTCTATATAAACTTAATTAGGATAAGCTTATTTGAATGTTCTTCAATATTGATATGGTTAGGCCATCACACGACGTGAGACCAATACGAGAACAAAATAAAAAAAGAATCGGCGTTAGAACATGTAAAAGTAACCTCCTTTGCATTTATAAAATAAAACACAATTTATTTTATTTTTTCTAATTTCGACTTCGACCAAAAATATTATTTAAGAAAAAAAAAAAACAAAGCGAAAAAAGATTCACTTTACGAAACTTTGAACGACCCGAATCACGAAAAGTCTGTTACCTTTTTCGTTGAGCCATTCATTGAAACACAACAGAGACTTCTTCTTCTTCGTTTGGTGCAGGAAGATTAAGATCTATCATCCTCTGTTTCACAGTCTCGTCTCCACGAGCTTCTTCTTGATTATGATGATTTACAGACAAGTTTCCGACCCCATGAGATCTCTTATGACCACCAAGTGCTTGTCCCGATGCAAAAACTCTAAGACAAATCGGACATTCATGTACTCTCTTCTTAACATTATCATACTCTGTTTCTCTGCGATGCTCTGTTTTGTTGCTTAAAGCTCTGTTTTTCTTGTGACTTGCTCTATGCCCACCTAACGCTTGATAAGATTTGAACTCTTTACCACAAGTTTCACACTTGTATCTATCCCCTTTCGTTATTATTCGATTCATCTTTCTTGATTCTTCTTCCTCTGTTTCGTTCTCTTCTGCAACTTCATTACTTGCTCTGTTCTTCTTCCATTGGTCTCTTGATAACATCATGAGACAAAAGGCGAGATCTTCCTCCGTAGTTGTATCCGAAGCTGAGCTATGTGGCTCAGGCTCGGATAAAGGCTCGTGCTTTGTCTTTTGACCGAGTTGACTCGTTTTCGTCTTCTTCGTTGTGAATGAATCGAGTTTCCGAGTTCGTTTGGATCGTTTCCGAGTCAAGTTAGTTATATTCTTCGATGTATCTGTTTCGCTTTCAACATCATCGTCCATGTTTAGATTCTTCTTCTTCTTCTTCTTCTTAATCTCTTCTTTAGAGGAAGAAGGAGAAGAGAGATTAGACTCAGTCTCGTAACTGAGTTGACTCGGCTTTTCTTCTTCTTCTTCTTCTTGGTCTTGTTGATTATTAAAGCTAAATCTATGAAGACTTGTTGTCATGTGAGATCTCATGTGACCACCTAAAGCTCTTCCATTGAAGAATCTCTTAAAGCAAAACCTGCACTTGTAGCTTTCCATTGAGAAATAGCAAGAGGAAGAAGAAGAAGAAAAAGTAGAGAGAAGTGGAATCTACAAGCATTCCTCTTAACCAATAAGGTTAATATTTGTATACAACACGCTCAAGAAGATTTTAATTATTATAAAAAAGCAACCAAAAATAATAACAACTTAGAATTAAATTTGTGTTTTTTTAACAAAACTCTCTCAAATTTAATTTTGATCTGTAAAACGGAAAGTGGTGGAAAAAAATCTAATTAAAGCGTATGCATGAAGTTGAAGAAGGGACAATGTAACATGCGAGACTTGCCCGTTTCTGCAAAATAATTTATTAAATTTCCCGATTTACCCTTTTATTTTGGTTTTGTTCAAAAATAGCTAAAAACAATACTGTTTTTTTAACACCCAAAATAGCAGCTGTTTCAGTCTATTTCTAGGTTTGTTTTTGTGGAAATTTTAATATGTTTCTGAAACAAATTAATTAATTTAATTGAAACCTTGTAAGGGTACTTTTGGGATTTTAATCGTTGTTGTAACGACGAACTAGCAAAAACAAAACGCTGTCAAAAACAAATGAGGAGAGAATGTTAACATCATTTTGCTGTGAGTTTACAGTACGTGACAGCCACGTACTGCTTTAACGACGTTTGCTTTTAAGTTTTAACTAACCGTCACCGATCTGTAACTTTATCTCTCTATTTGTGTAAAAATAACGAATTAGTTAAAACAGATTTAAATAATGAAAAAAATACAATGTTATTGACCATCTTTAGTAGTAGTTATTCACACTAGATTCAAAGTACATTTTTATAACAGATGAATTTTAGCTTTAATGCATAGAATCACTATTTATTAAACAATATCAAAATTCAACGTGTATTTAATAATGATTTTTTTACCTAAACATAACACTCGGATCAAATCTTTGGGCTCTATGGTAAGCTTTTGCAAATGGTCTTTTGGGCCCAATAGTATTTAATTTAGGTTTAGTTGAACTTTATTGGGTACCCAACTTTATTTGAAGAAACTTGCACTACGAAAAGATTTATATATAACGGTAATAAAAAGTTACTGTGAAGAAAGTAACCGTTGTTAGAAAAAAAGGAAAACAAATCATGGGCATGAGTTATATATATTTGGGCTAGGCCCATAAGCCAGTAAATTATAGACACGTCATCAGACTAAGCCCAATAAAAAACCTCTATCTCACCAAGAGGGTCTTGTCGTTAAACAAGGAGACGTCATAAAACGCTCCGCCATTTTTTACTTTGCCGAGAGTATCAGAAAGAAGAAGCAGAGGAAGAAGAAGCGGAAGAAGAAGAGGAAGAAGAAGAGGAAGAAGAAGAGGAATGCAAAAGCCGAAGTTGTTGTTGGCGAGAAACGTTCGAGATAAGCTATGGAGAGTCTGTGATCGGAGAAGCTTCTCTTCGCTTCAGGTCACACCCGAAGATCTCGATAACCAGGTTCAATCATCATCATCATCGTTACCACTCTTCACTGTCTCTATTTACTTAGAAAATTGATTATCGTAAGCTCAAATTTTTCCGATAAGGTTCTCGTGGAAGGAAACGGATGTTCACGCACTGCGATTCTCAATAGACCACCTGCTCTTAATGCTCTCACTACTCACATGGTTTTCATAAATACTCTTTTCTCTCTCCCTCTCTCTCTCTCTCAAATATTGGATTTTGTATGCTACATTGATGATTATTGGTTCATGATGTATGTGGTTTTGTAGCTAGGCATTGATTTTGTTTACCTTTGGTGATAGGGGTTTAGGTTGCAGAAACTTTATAAGAATTGGGAAGAAGATCCAAATATTGGGTTTGTGATGATGAAGGTTGATTTTGTTTGCAGCAACAACATTATTAGCTTTATTCTGCTTTTGGTTCTAACTCTTTTCTATTTTGTTAAATGTTGAAGGGGAGTGGAAGGGCGTTTTGTGCTGGCGGCGATATTGTGTCTCTATACCATTTAACAAAGAGAGGTGCATGGAATTTCATAACACAATGTTGTGGTGTCTTTAGATAGGATAGGATTGTATATTTATATGCTCTATTCGCTGCTGTTTGCTTAATTTGCTTCTCCTTGAATCTATGTAGGTAGTCCAGATGCTATTAGAGAGTTTTTCTGGTCTTTGTATAGTTTTATATACATGCTAGGCACATATCTAAAGCCACATGTAAGTTATTTTCGCTTTTTGATTTTTGACTCTGCCACTATTAAGCAATGACGATCTCATGGAACCAAGGTAAGTAGATTGATACTATGACTTTTCTTGCATGCAGGTGGCAATTCTCAATGGTGTTACCATGGGAGGCGGAACTGGAGTTTCGATACCTGGGACATTCCGTGTAGCTACTGATAGAACTGTGTGTACTTTTCCATTTATATGCTATAAGCTTTTTATTCTCTATTCACATCATGTTGCATGCATTAACCATGCTCTTGCATATTGCAGATTTTTGCTACCCCTGAAACAATAATTGGTTTTCATCCTGATGCCGGCGCTTCTTTTAACCTCTCCCACTTACCTGGTCGTTTAGGTATGCTTGTGATATGTTTGAAACTTCTTAAAATCTTCCTTAGCATTGATAGTTTAATATGGTGTATATGCAGGGGAGTATCTGGGTCTGACTGGGTTAAAGCTCAGTGGGGCCGAAATGTTGGCATGTGGACTAGCAACACATTATATTAGCAGTGAGGTAATTTAGATGACCCATATGAGCTTTTTTATTAAACTTTTACTTACATGCTTAGGTAGTAATGGTTTCTTTTCCTACAACAGGAGGTTCCTGTATTGGAAGAACAACTCAAGAAGCTGCTCACTGATGATCCTTCTGTTATTGAGTCAACCTTAGAAAAATGTGCAGAAGTTGCCCATCCAGAAAAGAGCGGTGTTATTCGCAGGTTTGTTTTCTTGAATCGTAGAGATAGAAAACTCATGTCTTGTGTTCTCATACGAACTCCAAAGTTTGCTTTGCTGTCCTGATTTTTCTTAGGGTCGATATACTTGATAAGTGCTTTGGCCATGACACAGTGGAAGAAATGATCGATTCTTTGGTAAGTCTCTTATACATATAATATCACGAGTGTGGCTATCTTGAGTCAGTAGACGTAACCAGTATTTTGGGTCTTTGGTTAATGGTTTTCATCAGGAAATCGAGGCTGGTAGAACGAAAGACATATGGTGCACGACGACTCTGCGTAGACTCAAAGAAGCCTCCCCGTTAGCCCTGAAGGTCGCATTGAGATCTGTAAGTTCACTATAAACTTTGCACTGTAAACATCTTCAAAGATCTCATTTTTTGACTTTCCTCTACTTATACAACCGAATCCAATATAGATCAGAGAAGGAAGATTTCAAACACTTGATCAGTGCTTAATTCGAGAGTATAGAATGTCTCTACAAGGAGCAATGGGTACTTTTTCCAGCAATTTTTGCGAGGTAAGTGATATTTTGATATTAAAAAAAGTGAGAAGAATGAGCCCATGATTAAATTTGAGTAATATATGAATGGTGAAAGGGAGTGCGAGCTCGATTAATAGACAAAGACGAAGCACCAAAGGTATGGTTAATCTTTTCAATAACCCATTAGTGTGTACTAAGTAGGTCATTATATAGAGCTTAATAGTGATAGAGATTGGTGGTGGGTGCAGTGGGATCCACCAAGCTTGGAGAAAGTTTCAGAAGACATGGTTGATGAATATTTCTCTCCCTTGACTCCCTCTGAACCTGATCTCTACCTTCCCATCAAACTCAGAGAAAGCATTTAGTTTCTTGACAAAGGTAACACTTCACGTTTGGATCACTAATTGCCACAAATATAAAGCTGTCTTACATATTTTGTGTTCACATTTATAAATCTTGAATAGTTCAAAGTGTGCGTGTGTGGCTAATTGATCACAGTCAGTTTTATTTGTTTCATTTTTCACAGATTTGCAGCCAAAAAGTTAATTCAGTAATGATGTTTCAAGACAATGAAAATAGGGATTCTTGGCCAAGATATTATCTAGTACAACAACTTGTTTAAAATCAAATGTAGGGTTGTATGAATCCATGTCTTATCTTATGGGTTTCAGAAAATAAAATAAGTATAATATCAGGATTATGCATTCTTTAACTTAAATCAATTAACAGAGCTGCATACACTTTTTTTTCAGATGTATATTGACCATAAAAAGTGATTCAAATTCCTTTTAATTTTTTGTAAAGTAACTAACTGCTTTTGTTGTTTTTCAGTCTCTTCTTTGGTTTAACAGCATCTTTCAATGTTTTCTCTCCGTCCTTGTGTTTTGTAACCTCATCTTTCTCCTTCTGCACTAAATCTTCGGTTACTTTCTCAAATGAAATCTCACCACTACTCTGTATATTGTCGATTCCGTTCATCTTCTTCTTATTTGGACACTCGGTCACAGAACCTCCTGGATTTCAAACAGAAGTACAGAACAAGTCTCAGTGTTCCTGATCACTCTATGTGGAGGAAGAAGCAAAACTTACCTTTAGAAGCAAGAGAAACTTTTAGTGAATCAACATCCATAGCTTCTGAGTAAGGGTCCCTAAAAGTTGTTTCACAATGAGCAAAGATTTGAGATGGAAGAACTCCTTCACAAAACAGAGTTAAAGATTGTTTTACCAGTTGGATGGACTGCCTTTGAAATTGGCTGGAGATGCAGAGGCAACAGCTTCTTCTTCCTTACCACTTCGTAATTCGTCTGTAGAAAGCTTTAGTTTTTCGACATGTTCGCGAGATTTCTCCGCAGCATTATCCTGATCTGATGACTTCCTGTGTTCCTCCTTTACAACTACGAGAGGTCCAGAAACTTCAAATTTAGACAAAACAGGATGTCTCTTCACCTTCTGTAAACTCTTTTCGCGGTTGTATGCTTCAACCTACACCATGAAGAAATCACAAAAAAGATCAGAATTGTTGATTAATAACTAACTAAACGGTTTGGATTTTAAAACTAACTTCTTCTCTAATTATCTTTGTTGTTGCAGCAGCTCTTGAAGAAGCAAGACGTAGACAATGAAGAATGACACTCTGGTTCACACCTTCTTCTCCCGGTTTCTGGATAGCACATATATCACCATTGGCGTTGACTATCACAGTCATTCTCCCACACATAACAGCTTCTTCAACATAAGTTGGGTCCATAACCTACAGAAGACCACATTCCATATTTTACTTATTTCAGAAAAGATATATATCAAAACAAGATTCTCATAAAACAAAACTTTTCTTTTACCACGATGTTGCCTTTATTAAAAAATCCAAATGTAAAGGCTATTGGGAGATGATGTATTATCAACGGAAGTGGTTCCCTTTCCTGCAAAAGAAAGCAGAGATAGAGAAAACGGTTTCGAGTTGATAGCTTAGTTTGCTACTTAATAAAATCCTACAAGTTTCTCTAGATCAGAGAAAATATGACTAACCTCTAGTGGATGTATGATTACTTCTTGACCGTTCTCCCCTCCCACTGTGCAGTCGGGTCTCCTGAACGTCATGAGAGCTGCTAAAGCAGCAATATTTGCAGCATCAACCAAGTTTCTATACAATAGTAAGCAACTATATCATATTAAAACCAGAATCTTCAATGAACATTAAGAAGAGGAAAAATATTATAGGCTGTGTAGCTAATAAAACCTACCCTCCATTATCCAAAATGTGAAGATCAATGCGAACCGACCAGACCAACTTCCCAGCTAAAACGCAGAGTGACTCTGTATCAACCGCACGACTTTCTCTACAACCAAACACAATGACCAATGTACCATTACTTCAACAGAACAACCATGAGTATATCTTTCTACTGAAAACACAGATTATCCAAAAGGGAGGTTTACCTTAGACCACGGTCTATGATACGGCCAAGCTCAACAGCGAATTCGCCAGGACGACCCGGCTCAAACGACGGATCAGCCATAGGAGAAAACTCAGTGAAGATAGAGAGAGACCCTTCGTTAGGTCTGTCTTTGTAAGGTTGTACTAATTGAGCAGTGACGAAACCCATCACATGTGTCTGACCAAGTTGAACTTCTGAGCTACCATATTCTCTGTTCATTTAACACATTTCTTTAGTACACAACTAATACTACAAAACCCATCAAAGATACATAGAAGAAGCACAAAAGCAAAAACCAATAGAAACCCAAAAAGTATAGAAGAAGAAGAAGCTAAGAGAACTTACTTTCCAAATTTAATTGTAAGCTTTCGGTAATCATAAAGGCCACGACCATCGATTCTTAGCTCAGATTGCAAAGCAGTTTCTACGAATTTACTCTCGTTCACTGTCAATCTCCACGTATTAGCCAATCTCCCCTCCATTATCTGCTTATCGAGTAAAAAAAATCAAAACTTTGATGAAGCCCACGTCGGAGATTGTAAGAAAAGCTTGTTAACGGAAAGTGGTATTGGAGAGAAACGATATGTCTAAGAAATTTGATTTACTCCGAACACGATTTAGGGTTTTACGAAACCTGAATTGGCGTGGTGATTTTTTCACTTTGTTAATGTGTAAAGTTTTGGAGTTTGTATTGTTAAGATATGTTTGTTAGAGGATCAAAAAGTAAATAATGACTTTAGTTTACTATTAGACAGAAAAGGTTAAAACACAACAAATTCACTAGTGGTTTTTTTGCTTTCCTTAGAATTGTAAGAAAATGGTAAACAGATCAAATTTGTCTAAAAGTGTTAATGTTTTGTTCTTGATCTTGGTTTTGTCTATGATCACGCTTGTTCTTGAGTTGTTGATTATGCCTAATACTAATTGACACAAGAACTTGGTTACCCTGAGTTCACCCAACTATGGCTACCTCTCAGGGGTCGGCTTTCGCCGACGTTGCACTAGATTGACCGGAAAAAGCCTCCGGTCCGCGGCTTATATGATTCCTATGCTAATCACTTAATATCTCTTTCGTTATAGGTAATCACAAAGAGAATTAGGGATTGCTAAGATTACAAGCAGCGATGTTGATCTAAGAAGACAGCTCCGGCGATCCCTCCGATGTCGATCTTCTTCTTCTCCGGCGACAAAGACTTCTTCTTCTTCCTCTCTGTATTTCGATCTCTTGTAACAGAATGATTCTTGAGGATAAAAGGCCTCTCCTTTTATACCTTCTTTCATTTACTAAGCCCAATAGGATTTAGGCCCATAATGATTCCGAAAGCCCATTAGGTTAGAAATGGAACTAACCTTACAAATCTCCACCTGGTTTCATTTCATTCCAAACCCTAATGGCCGCCTCTCTCTCCTTGTCTGTTTGTCGCCTCTTCGTGCTTCTTCGTTTCACGGCAAACTCCGCCGTGAATCGGACTTCCCCTTTGTCACCTGACCTTCTCTTCTTCCTCTCTTCTTCTTCTCCACCCTTGAAACCCTTGTAAGGAGCTTCCTCTTCACTCACAGAACACCAGCTGTTCAGCTTCTGACCATAAAACCGACATGCAGAGATCCTCTTCTCCAGATCCGGTAACGGTGAGACTCACAGACGACGGCGAGCATCTCTGAAGACCCAGCGACTACTCAGCTCAACAAGTAAGTAGATCTCCTTGCTTTCTGACTTCAGATCTGATAACCCTTCTGATTACTAACCTCTGTTGTGATCTCTTTTCAGGAGCTTGAACCTTGACGCATCTGAGAAACCTGAAGAACTTGACGGCGATGAAGATCCGAAGATGAAGATGACCTGAAGATTCATTTCCCGATGACTTACCTCTGCACCTGAAACAGTAAGTACCACCACAACCTCTGTGTTCTTACCCATTTTTCTGATACAGACTTGATCTCAGTTCTCTGACAAAACAACGAACCATTAACCTCTAATAGCCTTGTTCTGACTTGTTTGCCTGTTTGTCTGCGAGGTGATGAACGGAGAAGAACACCTGCAGACTAGGCGTTTAGCTCATCGGATCAGCTTGAGGGCTAGGAGCCCTTTCTCCAACACGGTGCCAGGTACACTCTTTGTTAACAGGTCCGCTAAGTTAACACTAGTATGAACCTTAGCAATAGTAACCTCCCCATCTGTAATCTGATCCTTAATGAAGTAACACTTAGAGGCCATATGTTTGGTCCTCTCGTGATAACCCCCATGTTTAGCTAAACCCAAAGCACTTTGTGAGTCACAATGAATCTTGATCGCTCCATGATTAAACCCAAGTTCCTTACACATACCTCTTAACCACATAGCTTCCTTAACGACCTCGTCGCTGCCAAATACTCGATTCGGTTGTTGATAGAGCCACAACTTGTTGTAGGCCCGATCTCCAACCGATAGTATTCCCACCAACCTTAAAAATATAGCCTCGTGATAGATCTTCTTCGTCTAAATCGAGCCGTAGTCGCATCACCGTACCCCTCTATAGAAAACCCTGTATCTTTAGTGAAAGTTAGAGCACTATCAACAGATCCTTTAATATACCTTAAAATCCATTGGATTGCCTTCCAATGTTCCCTGCCTGGCTTTGCCATAAACCTACTAACAACTCCCACTGAATGTGCTAGGTCTGGCCTTGAACCAACCATGGCATACATGAGACTACCCACTGCGCTTGCGTATGGTACGTTTGCCATGTGACTAGCCTCTCTCTTTAACTCTTCCTCAGTCAAACTCTTGAGCTTGAACTGTGAACCAAGTGGTGTGATAACTGGTTTGCAGTCAAGCATATTGAAAGTTTTCGAACCTTCTCCAAATACTTTCCTTGAGAGAGTTTCAATGTCCCTTTCGTCTATTTCGATGATGTCCATGCCTAGGATTCGGTAGCTGGTCCCAAATCCTTCATCTCAAATTCACCGCTCAAGCCGTCTTTTAACTTCGAATCTTCTTTGAATCCCGAGATGCAATAAGCATATCATCCACATAGATCAATAAGTAGACCATTTCCTGTATCTTAGAACCCTTTGTGTAGACACACGGATCATGAACTGTCTGAATAAAACCCTGCTCTTTCATGAATCCATCAAACCTTTTGTTCCACTGCCTAGGAGATTGCTTTAACCCGTAGAGAGATTTCTTCAAAAGACAAACCATGTTTTCTTTTCCCTTCTCTTTGTGGCCTTCTGGTCGTTCCATGTAGATTTCCTCATCCAAAGTACCATGCAGAAGGTCGTTTTTACGTCTAACTGTTCCAGCTCTGAGTCAAAGTTGATCGTAAGTGATAACATAATTCTTATGGAAACATGTTTCACTACCGGTGCAAACACTTCGTGTAGTCAACTCCTTCTACCTCGTGAATAACCCTTAGCTACTAGCCTTGCTTTATACCTTGAGCTTTCTACATTTGGAATTCCAGGTTTCCTTCTGAAAATCCATCTGCAGCCAATAACTCTTTTCTTTTCTGGCCTCTTTGCAAAATCCCAAGTGTGATTCTTGTGAAGAGAGTCCATTTCCTCTCCACAGGCTGCAGTCCATTCCTCTCTGTCTGCACTTCTCATAGCTTCACTGTATGTGTCTGGTTCATCGCTGTCTATGTCCTTAGCCGTCGATAGAGCATAGGCAACCACGTCAAAATCATCATATTTTGATGGCGGTTTCCTTTCCCTTCTTACCCTATCCCTTGCTAGCACATAGTTATCTAGGTCTTCTATGACTTCAGTTTCTGAAACTGCTTCATTAAACTCCTCTGTTTCTTCTGTGGCACTTTCTGAAACTGTAGTTGACTCATTCTGACTTGAACTCTGGCTGGCCTGAATTTCTGAATCTGATCCACTGTTCACATCCTGCTCTGCTCCACCTGACCCAATCACCTCTGCTCCACCTGAACTATGAATTACTCCACCTGAACTGTGAGCAGATTCTGTAGGTCCTCTGACTAGAATAGGACTGAATGTGACTTTCTTCTTTGCCTTGCCTTTCTCCTTTTCAAACTGAGTAGTAATGACTGGTGTATTCTTGAAAACCTCTTCCTCATGAAACACCACATTCCTACTAACCACACACTTAAGCTCTTCAGGTACCCATACCTTAAAACCTTTTGTGCCTTGTGGATACCCAACAAAATAGCCTTTCACTGCTCTTGGACTGATCTTAGATTGTGTAACATGGACATATGCTGCACAACCAAACCTTCTTAGATGAGATATGTTTGGCTTGTTTCCAGACCATAACTCTTCTGGTACCTTGAAATCAATAGAAGAACTAGGTGACCTGTTTATCAAATAAACTGCTGTACTTGCAGCTTCAGCCCAAAACCTTTCTTCCATGCCACTTTCAGCTAACATACATCTCACCTTTTCCATGATGGTTCTGTTCATTCTTTCTGAAACTCCATTCTGTTGTGGCGTGTAAGCACATGTTCTGTGCCTACCTATTCCAGCTTGCTTGCACAACTGATCAAACCTTGAGTTGCAGAATTCTAAGCCATTATCAGTCCTTAATGCCTTTATTTTCTTCCCTGTCTGATTTTCAACTAGACTCTTCCATTCTGAAAAATTCTGGAATGCTTCATCCTTTGTCCTTAGAAAATAGATCCATACCTTTCTTGAGAAATCATCTATAAATGTCACAAAGTATTGGTTCCCTCCAAGACTTGGAGTAACTGATGGTGATCCCCATAAGTCAGAATGAATGTACTCCAATACATTCTTAGAAGTGTGTTTATCTTTAGGAAAGCTCTGTTTATGAGACTTTCCTAATACACAATCTTCACAGAAACTCAAATTCTTCACATCCACGTCTGATATGTACCCATCCTTTACCATTATTTCCATGTTCTTCTGGCTCATGTGACCTAACCTTGAGTGCCATTTCTTAGCTGGATCATAGGCACTCTTGACAGAGTTGACTTCTCCACATGGAACTGTTCCTTCTAGGTAGTAAAGTCCATCATCATATTTACCAGACAAGACCTTTGTTCCATCCTTTTTGAGACGGAAATTGACTATGAAGTCCTCTCCTTCATACTTGCAGCCAGCTTTCTCTAAACAACCATAGGAGATTAGGTTCCTGCCCATCTTAGGCATGTATTTGACTCCAGTCAATATCACACTTTGTTAATGATCCTGACTTTCCCAATACCCCTAATCTCACTGAATGTGTTGTTACCCATCAACACCTTTCCTCCTTTGAACTCCTCTAGATCAAATAAGAGATCCTTGTTATGGGTTATGTGATAACTACTTCCTGAATCTAAGACCCAATCATCTTCAGATTTCTGAATCCCAGCTGATAGAGTCATTGGTTCTGCAATGGCTGATGACTGATTTTCTGGATTCTCAAGTACTAATGAACCAGGAAATTTCATTGCCAAATTAACACTGCCGTGAACCTTTCTTTCTGGACAATCTCTTTTCCAGTGGCCTTCTTTGCCACAGACAAAACAACCCTTGTCCTTCTTTTCAGTTCTGTTCCTGGACTTGCTCCTGGAACGCATTCTCGCCTTTTCCTTTACTTGTAATGATGCTCCTTCTTTTCGGACACGCCTCTCGCTACTAGATACAAACAAGCCCTCCGCTTGTCCTTTTGAGGACTTGCTACCTTCGAAAGTTCTCTTTCTTTTGATTTGGCCGAGCCTATAACCTCACTTAAGCTCGGTGTCTCTCTTCCATACTTGAGAGTCTCTTTTAGCCGGTCATATTTGAAGGGCATGGAGCTCATTAGTAAAATGGCTTGTACTTCTTCAGAAATACTGACTCCAATGTTTCCTAAGTCTGAAACTAACTTGAGGAAATCATCAACATTCGATCAATGTTTTTAGATTCTTGCATCTTGAATGTGTAGAACTTTAGCCGTAGATATATTCCGTTTGGTAGAGTGCTTTCAAGATACAACTTGTCCAGTGTCTTCCACATAGATGCAGGTGTCTCACGAGCTTATAATCTTCCTTAAAACATGATCACCAACATTTGGTATAATGATGCTCTTTGCTTTCTCGATTTTTCCACCTTGACGGGATCTTTAACCTTAGCAACAATTGTAGTGTACGTAGAACCATCTTGTGTAATAGATGTTGCTGATTCTACCGCCGATTGTGTTGTATCGGGTTCTTTCCACAAATCCTCGTCGTGAGAATATCTTTCAGTCCAAGAAGACGAAGTGAGCCATCATCCTAACCTTCCACGAGAGAAAAGTCCCCAGTCCCATCAAATCTATCAACCTTAACCCGCGTCTTGATCATCTTATCATCCACCATGATCCTTGAATTCAGAAGCTGAACCTTGAAGACCAAGCAGTTTGCAAACACACACAGACCCGCAGATAAGTTTCGAACCTTGACCTGCTTATCTTCTTTGCACTATCTTGATCTTGTAAACCTTGCTTCTGAGTTTCTCTGAACATTAGCTCTGATACCACTTGTTAATGTTTTGTTCTTGATCTTGGTTTTGTCTATGATCACGCTTGTTCTTGAGTTGTTGATTATGCCTAATACTAATTGACACAAGAACTTGGTTACCCTGAGTTCACCCAACTATGGCTACCTCTCAGGGGTCGGCTTTCGCCGACGTTGCACTAGATTGACCGGAAAAAGCCTCCGGTCCGCGGCTTATATGATTCCTATGCTAATCACTTAATATCTCTTTCGTTATAGGTAATCACAAAGAGAATTAGGGATTGCTAAGATTACAAGCAGCGATGTTGATCTAAGAAGACAGCTCCGGCGATCCCTCCGATGTCGAGCTTCTTCTTCTCCGGCGACAAAGACTTCTTCTTCTTCCTCTCTGTATTTCGATCTCTTGTAACAGAATGATTCTTGAGGATAAAAGGCCTCTCCTTTTATACCTTCTTTCATTTACTAAGCCCAATAGGATTTAGGCCCATAATGATTCCGAAAGCCCATTAGGTTAGAAATGGAACTAACCTCACAAAAAGCTAACTACGATCTTGAATTCGGATCCAAGAAGGTTTCTTAGATCAACATATACTGCTTGCAATATATTGGCATCATCATCCATTGTAATGCCTTTGGCAAACTCCACGCGCAATACCTCAAGGCCTTCTAATCCCTCAAGAAAACTCTTCGAATACTCAAACTCATTAGCATTTCCTCCATAACCAACAATATGGCAACTCCTTCACCTTTAGCAAACGCACATCATCATCATTTTCATGCATTTTCTTTAAATTTGGGTTTTCACTGTTTTGATCCGATTCCAAATAATGTTCATTCCATTAAGATCGATGATGATGTAGGGTCTGTAAGGCCAATGCACAAACAAAAAGGCTAATGCAGAAACATTAGTTTCAAGTAGAAAGTGATTGAGAACAAATATGCGAAACGACACCGTATTATTTAGTGAAGCCCATTTATAAATATCCAAGTCAACACTTTCAGGCACCAAAAAAATATGGGCCTTACCCCCAAAGTAAAGCCCATCTATTCAACGATGTGGGCACCTCAAAATATGGGCCGTTAGTTTAAAACAAAGCCCAATGAATTCTTAAACGACGAGGAAGCCTCTCTTCGCAATCGGATTCTGCACATTTCCGGAGAAAACGACGGCGATAATGGAGGAAGATAACGTAGCCGGCGGCGGAGGCGGCGGAGAGAAAGGTTTATTCGACGGATCCGCTCACTGGTGGTGGTCACTAGGAAGCGGAGCTCAAATCATGTGGGGAGTGAGATGTATTCGGAGAGGCTACGCCGGTAACATCAATCTAATGCCTCTCAAAGCCTTCGGCGTCGCATCACTCTTCGTCGGAGCAATCGCCACCACCTCCGTCGCGTTTCTAAGCGCCACTGGGATCCACACGGTTTAGTCTCCTCTCTCTCTCTCTCTCAAAACTCAGCTAAATCATTGCTCTCTCTCTCTCTCTTGATTTCAATTGTGTTGCAGGTACAAGATGCGATTGATTTAGGAGACGCCATTAGAACGAATATAGGAGCTCCTTCTCACTTACCTGAAAAGCAAATCACCGGTAAAGCCAATTTTCACGGTTCTAAACATTTACATATTCGTCCCTGAGTTTGTCTCTTAGGTTATGTTTGTTTTTTCGCAGAGACTGATGATTTATCATAAACCAAATACGCTTTATCTGATTCATTAGGTAACGATTCATATGGTTTATGAACAGTTTTCTCATATGTTGCTAGAGAGATTCATGTATGTTGTTTATATAGCCATCTCTTTGCTCTTGGATACAAATGCAACTTCACTTCATTACTCATTTGAACAATAATGAAATAAAAATGTGTGCTTTAAGGAGAATACATAGTTAGCTCTTCAGGCTTTGATAGTCTGGATGATTGAAGTTACTGTCTGGATAAGAGCCAGCAACACCAATAATGTAGCGGTTACGGTCGCTGTCCCTGTCCATATGTTGCTGCAATACACGCGTCTTAGGATGGCGCGTGACTTGTTGCATTTGTTCTTGTAGCGATGTTAGAATAGTAAGAGCCGTCGTCTCGGACACCCAAACAGAGGTTGTTCACCATCTTAGCAGCGGTGCCATGGTGTCCTAGCCAATTCGTTATTATCCCTTTCTCTACTAGTAACTCGACGTCTTTCTCAATGCCTATGAGAAAATCCAAGATCATGATGTAGTTACAGACGTGTGCATCGAAAGGGTAATGGCATTGCTCAAGGGCCATTATGTTTCTAAGCCTTATCTCAAAATCTCGATCGGCCAAGAAACGAGGTATCTTCAAAACACCTTTGTCGAATTCCACCAAAACCGACATCTGGTTCTCAACGATTTTGTGAATCTCACTCCCCCTGTGTATAACTTATCGGCGTTATACATCTCGTACACGGGCTTGTATCTCTCGAAAGCGTGTTCTGGATCCGTCACCACGCTGACACGTCTCAGCAGATCAGTGAAATGTGGAAACTTTGATTTGTTTGCTAGTACGCCGTCGAGTTCAAAATGGCTGATAGTTAATTCACGGAATGTCTGGCCACGGAGCTTTGAAACGGTAGGATCGAAGAGCTTCTCGAGGATGAAGTAAGGAAGCTGGTTTTCGAGCAAGATGAAATCGGTTCAATAATGACTAGTTGAGGAGTGTATGCTTCTGGACTAACATGACGTAGACAGTTTGGGACTATGTAGATACAACAAAGGTCGAGATTCTCGTAGGAAACCGCCACACCCCAGGAACCAGCTTGTTGGACTCATGGTTCATTGCGTCTGGATCAAAACCTTGTCTGAAAACTCTGAAGTATGTCTCAAAATAGTTAGTTATTAATACATGTGCTTTTTATTACGTGGATATAAGTTTTAAAATTGTAACAATTAAAACACAATATTGGGCCTTGTATATTGTACAAAAGGGCCTTAAACACGATTTAAATCAAAAATTAAAAGTCAAAACTTGAATATATATGGGCCTTGGACGAGATCACATTAATTGGGCTTTGCTAATCAAATAAGGGCATTTTAGTAAATTAGATTCAAATGCGAAAATTTCGGGAGATAGTTGGAGAGTGGATGTTATCGGAGCGTAAATAATAAACCGCCATTTAACCGTCTCTTCCTATTACAAAAGCAAAACGAACAAGACACACAAAAAACCAAATCCTAGTAAGTGTAAGAAACAGAGAGAGAGAGAGATTAGAATTCGTTTTTGTTAAAAAAAAGATGAAGAAAACAGAAGAAGAGAATGTGAAGAAAGGGACATGGAAAGAAGAAGAAGATCAAATACTAAGAAACTATGTCAATACAAACGGTGCTCGTGAATGGAATTCCATTAGATCCCAAGGCTTACTTAATCGCACCGCCAAATCTTGTCGTCAACGTTGGGTCAACATTCTCCGTCCCGATCTCAAAACGTTAGAGTTTTTACTTCAAATTATTTACACTTTTGATCATTTTTGTTTTTATTTATAAAGTTTGTGTTTTTTGTTTTGTTTTGTTTGAAAGTGGATGTAAGTTCTCTGAGGAGGAAGAGAGGACTGTGATTGACTTGCAATCAAAGTTAGGTAACAAATGGGCGAAAATCGCGACTTCTTTAACAGGAAGAACTGATAATGATGTCAAGAATTTCTGGTGTAGAAGACAAAAGAAACTCTCTAGGATTCTCCTTAAACCATCCTCTTCTTCTTCTTCTGTTGCTGCATCCAAGGGTAAAACCGTCAAATCATCCTCTTCTTCTGTTTTTTTTGAGGAAGAGATCACAAACAATGTTGCTGTTGATGAAGCCTTAAAGTTACCTGAACCAAGTATCGATGTAGACCCCAGATATGTATCATATCATGAAGAACCTTGTGTTTTCTTAACTGTTTTTAAGCACCAATCTAATAACTACGTTCTTATGTAATGACAGTTCTTGTTTCTCTATGTTATGTTCTCTTTTTTTAGCATAACCATATGTATTTAAGCAATAATCAAACTTTGAAACCATGTTTGGTAGTTCACACGGAATTAGAGTTCAAGTATAAACCAAAAAGTACATAAAAGACAACTAAACCGGTGTTTGACTTGAGACAGAATCAATGACTAAACTTGATTCCAGCTTGACCATGACTCAAATTCACCTCATAGTCACCACATGTAACAGAACCGTTTTTACTTGAGATCTCTCTTCTAAGTTCAACATAAGCACAATAATCTACTTCGTGCACTTTTGTATCTTTATAGAAAGTCCAAAATAGAGTTCCTACTCCTTCCCCTGAAAATTTCCATGGAAAGAACAAAGTCAAGAGAGTAAACAAGGTAATGCAAACAAGATCCATACAAAGTGTTAAAGTTACAAACTTTAGCTTACCATGAGAGACTAAGAGCAAATTCTCTGAAGGATACTTATCGGCGAGAGCCTTAACAACTTTCACATACCTTTCTCTACAACCTTCCAAAGTCTCTCCCCATCTTGGCATCTTAACACACACAATGAACAAAAAGTATCAACTTTACACTCAATATAGAGAAGGAAATACGAAAAAAACCGAAACTTTGAAAAGCAAAGCACCTCTTTATAAACCGGATCGAAACTATGATCAATCATTCCTTGAGGAAACATAGATTCAAGATCCGAAACATCAAATTCAAAAATACCATCTTTAGGAGCAATCTCACTCTTTATAGCCTCTGGAGTCAACGTCTCACACAAACCAAACTCAATAGCAACCTATAAAAATCACACATTCTCACATTACAGAACATAATGTAATCTCTTGTCTAAATCAATAAAAAAAGGAAGAAACTTTAATCTGACCTTAAGCTTAGATTTATCAATGGAAGATACGTCTTTAGAAGACATAGCGTTTAGGTCGAGATTGACGGCGGAGAGAGCTGCGACAACCTCGGAAGCTGTCTGAATACAACGGAGGAAAGGAGAGACAAAGACACGGTGTATCGGAAACTCGATCTGAGATCGGATCTTTTGACCTGTACGAAACGCTCGAGCAAAGCCGTCTTGTATCAGAGGTGGATCCCAAGGTCTCGTCGCTGTAGAGATCCATTGTGGTTCGAATCTATCGATACGATCTCCGTGACGCATCACGAAGATGTTTTGGTAGCCATCGTTGTTTGGTTTTGGAGAATCCATTGCGCTTTTTTTTCTTCGTATGCTCTGTTTGTTTGTGTGACAAAAAGGTCAAAACTTTATAAAGTATTAAACAAAGACGACGAAGTCTAGAAAGTGACCAATAGGGTCCCACTATTAAAAAAAACAGTACAATTTTTTGGATATTTACAAAAACAGCCATTTTTAGCTAATTTGATTGAGTAAATTGCACTTTTTAACTTATCTCTTATATTATAAAGCACAAGTACTTATTTTCTTTTTTCAAATTTAAATCATAAAATCTATTTAAAAATATAATTTCATTTTCATCGCTTTCTTTTTTACAAAACTTAAAATCTTATCTCTTCTTTCTCTAAACCCACGATCTCCACTTCAAATCAACCCCCACTACTACACGTTTATCAAACTAACCGCTTTCAAAGGCAATTTATTTTTAATGGAGTGAATGTATAAAGAAAAACCACATTTTCTTCTTACAATAATTTACTCAAATCTTTTATTTTCAGTTTGTATATTGGAAAATATTGTGATTGCTTACAATATGACGATATATTTACACCAATTGCTCAATTTCATTATTTCGCATGCAATCGTTTATCAATTTTCTTTCCTTGATTAACGATACAACTAAAATTGTTGCAACTAAAAGTTCAAAGGTAATTTAGTAATGCATCTTTCATCTAAATTGCTTAACGAAGACAATTTGGTGTTCCAATCCATGGTAACTTCTTATTCCATCTCTTCTCATTAAATTTTTTTCTTGGTGAAACTGTTTAGAGGTCACCATCAAAGAATTTTATCGGACACGACAATAAAAGAAAGTCTTCTTTTTTAAGTTTACAAATGAGTCTGGTCATTTGTTTCTGCGAAATAAAATTTTCCCCATCATCTTTTATTCCTACGAATTCCAGATTTACCTAACATGAGTAAATCTTTCTGATTTTATTTTTTCTTTTCGGTTACTGAAATCTTACTTTTATAATTTCTCTGTTTATTCTCGCCATACATTTACACTTTCACCTATGATTCCATTTCTTTACTAAATTTTTGTCTTCGTTTTGTTAGAAACAAAGTTATGACCAACATGCTTAACAAATAACAATGGCACAAATGGACTCATGTCATGAAAAAAATAAGTTGGATTTTACTGGAGGTCAGTTCACCAAAAAACATGCACTGGTTTAATTATTATTTACATATCATGACCTTGATTTCGTATCCATTTTTATAAATTTGAACATGAGAAATATCACCTTTGGAACATGATTTAAAGCTAACATTGTGATTTTTCATGATGCATTATTGGCATCCTACAAGAATGTGTAATTACAAGATTGGATTTTTCATGATGCATCACTGGCAGCCTACAAAAATCTTAAATCTCTACTTCAGTATTATTTATGTTTTACCAAATTAAGAAACGAAATAGGGTTTGTTTGTAAATACTTTTTGCCTATTTAGATAAACAACTAGATAATGCAACCATAATTAACAAAGAAAAGAAACAATATGTAACCATACATGACTTCCAATTGCGTGTAAATATTGTAACAATAACTTTTCAATCTATATAATTATATACTTTGTGCAAAATACTAAAATATATAACCGTTGGACATTCAAAATTTTGTAAACAACCGTAATTATTAGTTACCCTTTAGTTCATTCATTTCTTTTCAATTACATAATTAATCTATTTTCTAAAAAAAATTATCGAAGTAATTTATAGTTGAAGTCATAATTTTTAATTAAATATGTGTCCGTGCGTAGCACGGGAGAAAATCCTAGTTAATAATAAATAGTAAACGATTGTTTAGGGTAGAGTCAATTTAAACCATGATTAGGCTTTTTAGTAAATTGAAAGTTATGGGTCTAAATTGTAATAAACTAAAGATTGAGGGGCATAAAACCAAATTATCCCATAACATGGAAGTAGGATAACATTGTGATTTTGCAGGAGAGGGAGAAGAAAGCTTATCAGCTATGGTGGTGACGATTTTATCAACTCCTCTCTCTCCAACACTTACTTTTCTATGTGAGTTCTTCTTCTTCTTCTTCTTCTTCTTCTTCTTCTTCTTCTTCTTCTTCTTCTTCTTCTCTGAGAAAAGTTCCATTGATCTTCAGATTTAGGATTATAATTCTTTTTTTTGTAGGTGAAAAACTCTCTCAAGGAAACTCACAATCTCTGAGTAAACGCTTCGTGTGTTGTTCACTCAGTGAAGAGCAAAAACACCATCAAAGGTTAAAAAAGTTTGCATTTTTATATTATCATTCTTCTTCCCTTGTCTGAAATTTGAGTTTTTTTTTTGTTGTTGTTGTAAAAATTGTAGCTTGAGTAGGAGAAAGCTTGTATATGTATTGGTTACTTCTCCATGTTTGTTAAAGGGTTTACCTTCACTTGCAAAGACTAAATCAAAGAGCCCTTATGACGAGAGAAGGTTACTAGAACAGAACAAGAGGATACAGAGAGAGAACAATGCTCCTGATGAGTTTCCTAACTTTGTTAGAGAAGGTTTAAGCTTTTTATTACACATTCTATAAGCTTTGTCTTGGTTATAGAATGTGTGGAACTTATTGTACTTTTTGTGTTGTGTGTTTTATATGTTTTTGATGATATAGTGCAGGTTTTGAGGTTAAGGTAGTAGCTTCAGATAACTACATAAAGGCTGATTCAGGCCTTATTTATCGAGATTTCGATGTTGGTCAAGGCGATTGTCCGAAAGATGGTCAACAGGTACTACTTTCTCTCTACTACTCTCAGATTAGTTCACTTAATGGATTATCAGTATGAATGTTTGAATGTTTTTGGAATAGGTGACATTTCACTATATCGGATACAACGAGTCCGGAAGAAGAATAGATAGTACATACAACCAAGGCACGCCTGCTAAAATCCGAATGGGAACCAATGCACTTGTCCCAGGCAAGTTAAAAAAATATACTAACTTGTTCTCTAATAGTATGATGTTAATGAAAGGAATCATCTTTGGAATTAAGTCATTTTTACGGATGATGATGATGATGTAGGATTTGAAATGGGTATACGGGAGATGAAGCCGGGTGGGCGAAGAAGGATTATCATCCCTCCAGAATTAGGACCTCCGGTTAGCTTCTTACTTTATCCTTACCACCGCATTATTGAGTGTACATTTTGTTTCCCAAGGCAATAAACTCGATTAGTAGTCGATTTTGAATGTACAAGCAGCCTTGTGTTATAGCTTTTGAGGCTATATGCTTGTTTAGGAAACATTTCAAAGATCATTTCTATTTCTTGATGATTTCATTTTGGCTGTTAAACAGGTGGGACCATCGACGTTTTTCAGCTCGAAACAGTTTGAAGTATTTGATGTGGAGTTGCTTAGTATACAGAATTGTGAGAGGAGGACTATAGGATTTTACTCAGATGTTACTTGCAACTAAAACCTTCCATTGAATCATCTACACATTCTTCAGTATTTTCCGATGTAAACTGCGAAAAAATAAACAAAAAGTTATGTAGAGAGAGAGAGAGGGTAAAGATCATGTTAAAGTCTGTATCTTTTCATAATCATAGTTAAAACGTTTGTTGCTTTTGGTTCCAAATCTCTGTCAAGTTAAAAGCTTTGAACTTTTTTCTCTGTTTTACATTTTTGATCCTTGTATAAAACTATTATTATTATTATGTATGAGAGAAGGAAGATATTGTTTCTTATTAACTTTTCGTTGATGTATATCATATTTCTTAAAACAACATGATCTCTATTTATAGTGATATTAGTCGGTTAGTTAACCGACTCAATTATGATAATGGGCTTGGCCCATATGGATGATTATCCATTATTTAACACTCCCCCTTAATTATCCATCACCAAGAGATTATGTACTGCCTCGTTAAAACCTTTATCACGAAAAAACCCGATAGGGATAAAAACCGTAATAAAGGAAAAAGAGTACAGTAACGTAAACTCCCCCTAAACGCGACATTTGTATTCTTCTCTTTAAAGATCTCGTAAATGACGCATTCCGATGCTGTGAATATGCTTTCTAAACGTCGTAGTAGGAAGCGCCTTTGTAAACACGTCTGCTGCGTTTTCGTTTGAACGAACATATCGAATGTTGACTTCTTGGTTCTTCTCAAGTTCTTGAGTATAAGATATGAACCTTGGCGGAATATGTTTAGTTCTGTCGCTCTTGATATATCCTTCCTTGATTTGAGCAACACATGCAGCGTTGTCTTCAAAAAGTAGTGTTGGCTCTTTGTCAACGATTAATCCGCTTGCTTCTTGTACATGTTTAGACATGGCTCGTAGCCATACGCATTCTCTGCAAGCTTCATGAAGCGCGATGATCTCTGCATAATTTGACGAAGTGGCAACTAACGTCTGTTTTTGAGAACGCCATGAGATCGCAGTTCCACCCATTGTGAAAACATATCCGGTTTGCGATCGAGCTTTATGCGGATCCGATAAATATCCGCATCCGCGAAACCAACTAAACGAAAACCGAGTTTTTAGGATAATATAGTCCTAAATCAATTGTACCTTGGAGGTAACGGAATATATGTTTTATTCCGTTCCGGTGTCTGCGAGTAGGAGATGAGTTGTATCTTGCAAGCATTAGTAGCAAATGCTATATCCGGCCTTGTGCAATTCGCAAGATACATTAATGCGCCTATAGCACTCATATAAGGTACTTCAGGACCTAACACTTCCTCGCTATCTTCACAAGGTCGAAATGGATCTTTATCAATATCAAGTGACCTCGTTTTCCATTGGAGTACTCAAAGGAGTTGCTTTATCCATGTTAAATCGATTTAAAACTCTTTGAGTATAATTTGATTGATGCACAAATATTCCATCTCGGAGATGCTCTATCTGGAGCCCAAGACAAAACTTTGTTTGTCCGAGATCTTTCATTTCAAACTCTTCTTTCATATGAGTTCGTGCATCATCAATATCGTTTCGAGTACCAATCATGTTCGTGTCATCAACATAAACGACAATGATCACAAATCCATTCCGGGATTTCTTAATAAAGACGCAAGGGCATATTTCATTATTTACATAGCCCTTGTTTAATGAAAAATCGCTAAGCGATTATACCACATGCGTCCGGATTGTTTTAATCCGTAAAGTGATCTTTGTAATTTGACCGAACATAATTCACTTGATATATCATTCATCTTTGATCCTTCGAGGATCTTTAATCCTTCGGGATTTTCATATATATATTATTTTCCGGTGATCCATATAGATATGCATCACAACATCCATAAGGTACATCTCCAAATTCTTGGATGCCGTTAGGCTCATTAAGTACCTGAATGTGATTGCATCCATAACCGGGGAATAAGTTTCTTCATAATCAATTCCCGGTCTTTGAGAAAAACCTTGTGCCACAAGGCGAGCTTTATATCTCGTTATTTCATTTTTCTCATTTCTTTTTCGCACAAAGACCCATTTACATCCAACTGGCTTTACATCTTCTGGTGTAACGATAATGGGTCCGAAGACATCTCTTTTATTGAGAGATATCAACTCTGTTTTCATGGCAATTTGCCATTTTTCCCAATCATGCCTTTTCTGACATTCATATACAGACTTTGGATCAATATTATGGCGTGCTATGCCGCCTAAACATGGAAGGCTATGCCTCCTAAATTTATTATATTTCGTTATTTATTATCTATGGCGTGCTATGCCGCCTGAATATGGTAGGCTCTGCCTCCTAAATTTATTATGCTTTCATTTTTTTATTCTCTATGGCGTGTTATGCCGCCTAAACATGGAAGGCTTTGCCTCCTAAATTTATTATATATTATTATTTATTAAATATATAAATATAATGCAAAAATTATGTTTAATTAAAAACTATGCCAGGATTTTGCATCTTAAAATGTTTTAAATCTTGATTTTATTCAAAAAGAAATTCTGGCAAAATTTAAAAGTAAATAAATTAAAAATTTAAGAGAGACTCTGTCAAAATTTATACTTAAATATTTATGCCAAAAATATAAGGCTAATAAATCTAAAAGAAACTCTGGCAAAATTTAAACTAGTATAGTATTAAAAATCTAAAAGAAACTTTGCCAAAATTTAGTCGATAAAAAATTATCGATATTTATAAATTTAATTTTTATATTGGAACAAAAAGTTTTGTCTCTTTGATTACATGAAAGATATATCTATTTTATTATACGGTAAGTTAAAACCCAAAATATATGAAAATTTTGCATATTGCAAAATAATAAAATGTTTTAAAAGAGTAAAATATTTTATTAAAGTAAAAATGCTAAAAAGCTAAAAGTATCATAAGGAGCTGAAATGCTCATCAAAAGATTTAAATGCTCATGAAGAGCTTAAATGTTCATGAAGAACTTAAATACTTATGAAAAACTTAAACGTTCATGAAAGAATATACGCTCATGCAGAGCTTAACTCTCGAAGAGTTAAAAATATTTTAAAAGAGCGAAAACGCTCTAAACGAGCGAAAGGAAAACTAAACGCTCTAAAAGAAACATGATGACAACATGCATATATAAAAACGGCTAGAAATGTATATGAAAGTAAACCTGAAGTTTACTTATTAATTAAAGTTTAATATATCCGGTTAAGCCATCCGAAAGTATTAATGAGTGAAGATGAAGATCATTAAGAATTTGTTGGAAAAACAAGAAGTTTTTCAACTTATGCATGTTTTAAAGAAAAGAAGAATCAAAGTCATCATATAAAAATATATGAAAATCACCATTTTGGGGTTAAAAGAGCTCATTGAATATGATGATTGATTTCTTTAAACATACCCCCGTATTATACTCTTAATATGACCAATTTAAAAGTAAAAATCGGTCCAAGATAAACGAGCATGTATTGCCATTATCTTTGAGAAAGAGAGTAATATGAATCCTATATTAAAAGTTAAAAGGATCTAAGATGAAACACATGAACCTAGAAGGATATGTTGTTAATCCTAAAATGGGATTCATTTCGAGATGAATAATCTAGAAGAATTATCATCTCGAGGGGGAGAATTAAAGAATCCCACAATGACACTAAGTTGATAGTTTTGGTGAATTGATATCCCAAAACTAATACTCATCATGTCGAATGAGATAAGCGAAACATCTAGAAGATGTTGTGACATGAGATAAGTGATACATCTATAAGATGTTGTTCACAATCAGTGAGTCTTAATGAATCAAAGAAAATAATGGTGATAATTTCCCGTTTGAAATTTTGTGGGTGTGTGATATATATTATGAATGCTCCTCCACACCACATAAAAATAACATCCAAAGAGGATGAAATATATGAGCTGGAAATGAAGAGCCGCTCTAAAAGTCATCATTGATGATGTGCTTATTGTACGATTTGCAATCATTATTTTGATAATACAATTTCTCTAAGGGAGAAATATGAAATAGTTAGAATTCTTGAACAAAATGATTATGAACGTGAAGTTCAATAGTTCAAAGGATCACTATTCTAAAATATTGCAAATCAGTATAAAAGATTGATGGATGAGATTTCATGAAATGAATTATCATTATAAGATCCTCATACAAAAGAAATGAACATGAAGTTCATAGAATAATTCATCAAAGTGAAAATAGAAATCTCATATCTCATCTTAAAATACTTCAATAAAAATATGTGTCAGCAAAGGACAACATATTATTAATAAGTCTATAACATGTAAGAAACATGATAGACTACTTTGGTTTCAAAGATATAGAAAATTCTCGAAAAGAGAAATAATATCTTAAAGAGGAGCATGAGACATGATTATTATAAAATTAGATATCTGAATGATATCATTGATAGTGATAAAGAGATCTCACAAATGATCATGTCATTAAAGAAATATGGAACCAAAGACTAAGTCAAAATGAATGTCGACAATATCAATGACATATTGCGCAATGTCATATAAATGAGGATCATAAATCTCCACGTTGTGAATGAGTGTAGAGATTAATTTATGGCCAATAAATAAAAGAGACAACCAAGTCTATATTAAGCTCGTTTGAATAACGAGAGTTTGGACAAGATGTCCAAATCCGAAAAAGGGTATTATGATATATAAAACAAAACGCATGTTGTATAAGGTTTTGTTAAAATACCCGTTAGTAAAATATTTATGAGAGACTTGAGTTGGGTCTCATGAGAAACATGCATGAAAGGTTTAAATTCCTGAAAAATTAATGATATCATAATAATGTTCTCGAGAACAATGATCGATCAAACTCTTTTAGAGTTATTTATATGATAAAAGACCTTGGAAAGACAAAGCGTCTCAAGGTATTAAATACTTCTAAAGGAAGTAAAATATATATATTTGGTCATAAAGGACCAAAACTATATGCCATTGAGCATTTATCTATTATACATAGCATTTGCTAATAATCTACATGTAGATATAACTCAACCCTTATGTGCATATATTAGGTTGAGATTAAATGTGATTAACTTGGGATTATTAGAATTCCCAAATTTTGGTATAAGTTGTTTTGCAGATAAAGAAATTATAAGATCATGTAAACTGAGATCGCAAAACAACAATCTCGTGGTGTTTCCATGCTTATTTCAGAAGATGAATCTCTGAGGGGGAGCAATAGAAGGAAACACGTTTATTCAAAGATGATTATTTGTGAAGATAAGACTTCCAAGTGAAGTCATGATTATGTGCGTGGTTGCACTCTTTTTCCCTCATCATGGTTTTTGTCCCAATGGGTTTTTCCATAGTAAGGTTTTTAACGAGGCAACAAGAACGCGCCAAAAGATAAACATTTGTAGAAGAAGAAAACATATTTTCCTGAAGATCTCTTTACAAAAGATGTCTATTCCGGAAGATGATGATTTCAGGGGGAGAAATGATGAAATGCGTGGTTGCACTCTTTTTCCCTTATCGTGGTTTTTATCTCACTGAGTTTTTCCACGAAAAGGTTTTTAACGAGGCAACAACAACAAAACACGCAAAAGAAAGAATTTAGAAGACGGTGTCTACGAAATTTATTAAAGAAGATTATAACCAGTTATTCCAGAGAGACTACGCAATGATGGATAATTAAGGGGGAGTGTTGGATAATCATTGTTGTAATTATCCATTGAGGTAATTATCCATTTGGATAATTATATGGATAAAGATGAACTATATTATATTATATAGTTAGATATTTATATAAGTTTCTTCGTGTTGAAGTAAACTTTTTACTATAAATAGGTTCATAACGTTAAACAAAATCATAATGAAGAAACAGTTCATCTCTCTAACTTTATCTCTCTAGAATTCTCTTAAACATTATATACACGAAAAGATACGGTCTATATACTTAATTGTTTTATTTAACCGACTCTAATGCTCTATATAAAGGCATTTTCTTCACGTATGTAAGAAGATGAAGTAAGTGAAAAAATCAATAATAACAAAAAGAGTCTTACTATCTCAACATTTTCTCTCGTATATCTCCACTCAAAAAGAAAATCACTTATAAATATATATATTCAATAATAGTTTTTATACCACGTTATCAGCACGAAGCTCTACCCGTTCATCTGGTTATACTTCAAAGGTATAGTCAAAAGGTATAGTAAATTAATAATTTGAAAGTATATTAAATTAATTATTTTATATAATTATATTTTGTTATTCATTTATTATGGCGTGCTATGTCGCCTCAATATGGTAGGCTCTGCCTCCTAAATTTATTATGTTTTCGTTATTTATTATCTATGGCGTGCTATGCCGCCTGAACATGGTAGGCTCTGCCTCCTAAATTTATTATGCTTTCGTTATTTATTCTTTATGGCGTGCTATGCCGCCTGAACATGGAAGGCTTTGCCTCCTAAATTTATTATATATTATTATTTATTAAATATATAAATATAATGCAAAAAATTATGTTTAAAAACTATGCCAGAGTTTTGCATCTTAAAAATGTTTCAAATATTGATTTTATTTAAAAAGAAACTCTGGCAAAATTTAAAAGTAAATAAATCTAAGAGAAACTCTGCCAAATTTTAAACTTAAAGATTTTTGCCAAAAGGCTAATAAAAGAAATTATGGCAAAATTTAAATTAGTAAATAATCTTTTCTAACAAATTATTATTTTCTTTATAGTTATCATGTCAAATTTGGAAAAACTTGCAATTACTGCCCTTGATGTTTCCGGAAGAAATTATATGACATGGGTGTAGATGCAAAAATACATTTGAAAGGAAAAGAGCTTATCAGTGCGATTGATAAGTTAGAAACAACTCCTGATGAGAAAAAGGCTAAGGCCATGATGTTTTTACGCCACCATATTCACGATGATCTAAAAAATGAATATATTACCCAAGAAGATCCTGCAGATCTCGGGAATCCCGAAGGATAGATTTGATCACCGAAATATGTGATCTTACCAAAAGCCAAACATGAATGGCTAAATCTCCGATTTCAAGATTATAAAAGTGTTGGAGATTATAACTCCGCCTTGTTTGGAATAACTTCCGTAATGAAGTTGTGCGGAGAAAAGGTAAGCGATTACGATATGATCGAAAAAACGCTCCAAACATTTCATCCCGTAAATGTCCTCCTGCAACAACAATATCGAGCAAGCGGATACACGAAGTATTCGCGGTTGATGCGGAGTCCTCTTAGTTGCTGAACAAAATAATGAGTTAATGATGGTGAACCATCAAACTCGTCCAACTGGATCGGCTCCATTCCCTGAAGTGAATGTGGCATCATCCAGTTATACCAATTTGCGAGGACGTGGTCGCGGTCGAGACCGTGGTCGTGGTTATGGACGAGGAAGAGGACAAAGAGGAAGACAAGGTAGAGGATATTATAATCGCGATTCGGGGAAACAAATTAAGAATTATCCAGAAGATAATCGTGGTCGTACAGTGAAAAGACAAGGTGAAGATTCTTGTTACAGATGTGGTGGGAAAGGCCACTGGTCGCGTACATGTCGTACGCCAAGGCACCTAGTCGATCTGTTTCAAGAATCTCAGAAACCAAAAGGGAAAGGAGTTGAAACGAATTTCGTCCATGATGAAGCCGAACCTAGTTTTCGTGGCTTAGATGAAGATACTCATCTGGACATTGCAGATTTCCTTGATCCAGGAGTATCAATGGAAGATATAGACTAAGAAATAAAAGACATGATAGCTCGTTTTAATAACTATGTTTTGTAATATACTAAATAGTTTTTGGTGTAATATAAAATAAAGTTTGCAATAAAGTAACTTCTGTAACATATTTTTGTAATATAAAAATCGTTTTGATGTGTTAATACATGTTTTATGATTATTCAGAAAATGTCTAAGCTTGAGATCAAAGATGGGGATATCTGTTTGGCAGATAGTGCGACAACGCATACAATCCTCAAAAATAGAAAGTATTTTTCCGATCTCAAGTTAACAGGTTCCGCCGGAAGCGTGAGTACTATATCTGGAAATGCAAAGATAATTATAGGCTCTGGAAGAGCTAGTTTTTCAATGCCAAAGGGGACACAATTTGAATTAAATAATGTGTTATATTCCCCTAAATCTAAAAGAAACTTGTTAAGTTTCAGAGATATCCGAGAGAGCGGATATCATGTAAAAACAGTGAGTAAAAATGACACTGAATATCTTTGCATTACATCAGAGGATAAATATATATTGGAAGAGTTACCAATGTTATCCTCAGGTTTATATGCCACAACAATAAACAAAATTGAAACATATGTCATAGTAAACCCGAAGTTTACTAGTACGTTTAAAGTGTGGCATGAAAGACTCGGTCATCCTGGTTCAATGATGATGCGAAAGATTGTAGAAAACTCTAGTGGTCATTCATTGAAAAACCAGAAGATTTTTCAATCAAACGAGTTTTCATGTATTGCATGTTCTCAAGGAAAATTGATAACTCGGCCATCAGTAACAAAAGTTGGGAATGAATCACCTGATTTTTTGGAAAGAATACATGGTGATATATGTGGACCTATACATCCACCGTGCGGGCCGTTTCAATATTTCATGGTATTAATTGACGCATCCAGTAGATGGTCACATGTGTGTCTATTGACAACACGAAATACGACTTTCGCAAAGTTTATTGCCCAAATAATAAAGTTAAGGGCTCAATTCCGAGATTATGCCATAAAGAAAGTAAGGCTAGATAATGCCGATGAATTTACTTCACAAGTATTTAATGAGTATTGTATGTCATTGGGGATCGATGTTGAGCATCCAGTTCCCCATGTTCATACACAAAATGGCATGGCCGAGTCTTTAATAAAACGGTTGCAACCGATTGCAAGACCGTTAATATTGAGAACACAACTCCCAATCTCGGTTTGGGGACATGTCGTCTTGCATGCGGCACCGGTACAAATACGACCAAGTGCCTATCATGTGTTTTCCCGTTGGAATTAACATCTGGCCAGAAGCCGAATATTTCCCATCTCTGTGTATTCGGATGTGCGGTGTATGTACCCATAGCCCCACCGCAAAGAACAAAGATGGGACCACAAAGAAGATTGGGTATATATGTGGGATATACATCACCAAGTATAATTCGGTATTTGGAACCGAAAACTGGTGATATGTTTACGGCACGGTTTGCCGATTGCCATTTTAATGAGGATGAATTTCCAGCTTTAGGGGGAGGAATTCAGAAAATTCCGAAAGATGTTACGTGGTGTACATCTACATTATTACATTTGGACCCCCCTACTAAACAACGTGAACTTGAAGTTCAAAGAATAGTTCATCTACAAAATATGGCAAATCAAATTCCAGATGCGTTTACAGATACGCAGAAAGTAACAAAATCACATATACCCGCAGCAAATGTCCCATCAAGAATCGATATTCCTAAAGAGAATAATGATGGGAGTAAAATAAATGAACCTAAGGTTCAATTGAAAAGGGGGAGACCTATTGGATATAAGGATAAAAATCCTCGAAAGAAAAAGAAAGAGGTAGAAATAAATGAAAAGGTTCCAGAAGAACCAAACAACGAAAAATGTCCCGAAGACACATATGAAAATGTTCCGGAACAACAAGAAAATGAGGAATGTCCCAAGACGAATGTAACACGAATATTATGAGATTTCTATTAATTATGCCCATAATGGAAAAATGTGGCTTAGAAATGAAATTGATGATGATGATGTGATATTCTCATTTTCTGTGTCTAAAGAAATAGATGATGAAAATGATGACTTAGATCCAAAGTTTGTATCTGAATGCCAGAAAAGGCATGATTGGGAAAAATGGCAAATTGCCATGAAAACAGAGTTGATATCTCTCAGTAAAAGAGATGTTTTCGGACCCATTGTCGTTACACCAGAAGATGTAAAGCCAGTTGGATGTAAATGGGTCTTTGTGCGAAAAAGAAATGAGAAAAATGAAATAACGAGATATAAAGCTCGTCTTGTAGCACAAGGTTTTTCTCAGAGACCGGGAATTGATTATGAAGAAACTTATTCCCCGGTTATGGATGCAATCACATTCAGGTACTTAATGAGCCTAACGGCGTCCAAAAATTTGGAGATGTACCTTATGGATGTTGTGACTGCATATCTATATGGATCACTGGAAAATGATATATATATGAAAATCCCGGAAGGATTAAAGATCCTCGAAGGATCAAAGATGAATGATATATCAAGTGAATTATGTTCGGTCAAATTACAAAGATCACTTTACGGATTAAAACAATCCGACGCATGTGGTATAATCGTTTAAACGATTTTCTCGTTAAATAAGGGCTATGTAAATAATGAAATATGCCCTTGCGTCTTTATTAAGAAATCCCGAATGGATTTGTGATCATTGTCGTTTATGTTGACGACCTGAACATGATTGGGACTCAAAAGGATATTGATGATGCACGAACTCATATGAAAGAAGAGTTTGAAATGAAAGATCTCGGGCAAACAAAGTTTTGTCTTGGGCTCCGATAGAGCATCTCCGAGACGGAATATTTGTGCATCAATCAAATTATACTCAAAGAGTTTTAAATCGGTTTAACATGGATAAATCAACTCCTTTGAGTACTCCAATGGAAAATAGGTCACTTGATATTGATAAAGATCCATTTCGACCTTGTGAAGATAGCGAGGAAGTGTTAGGTCCTGAAGTACCTTATATGAGTGCTATAGGCGCATTAATGTATCTTGCAAATTGCACAAGGCCGATATAGCATTTGCTACTAATCTGCTTGCAAGATACAATTCATCTCCTACTCGCAGACACTGGAACGGAATAAAACATATATTCCGTTACCTCCAAGGTACAATTGATTTGGGACTATATTATCCTAGAAACTCTGGTTTTTGTTTAGTTGGTTTCGCAGATGCCGGATACTTATCAGATCCGCATAAAGCTCGATCGCAAACCGGATATGTTTTCACAATGGGTGGAACTGCGATCTCATGGCGTTCTCAAAAACAGACGTTAGTTGCTACTTCGTCAAATTATGCAGAGATAATCGCGCTTCATGAAGCTTGCAGAGAATGCGTATGGCTACGAGCCATGTCTAAACATATACAAGAAGCAAGCGGATTAATCATTGACAAAGAGCCAACACTACTTTTTGAAGACAACGCTGCATGTGTTGCTCAAATCAAGGAAGGATATATCAAGAGCGACAGAACTAAACATATCCCGCCAAGGTTCATATCTTATACTCAAGAACTTGAAAAGAACCAAGAAGTCAACATTCGATATGTTCGTTCAAGCGAAAACGCAGCAAACGTGTTTACAAAGGCGCTTCCCACTACGACGTTTAGAAAGCATATTCACAGCATCGGAATGCGTCATTTACGAGATCTTTAAAGGGAAGAATACAGCTGTCGCGTTTAGGGGGAGTTTATGTTACTGTACTCTTTTTCCTTTATTACGGTTTTTATCCCTATCGGGTTTTTCCGTCATAAAGGTTTTAATGAGGCAGTACATAATCTACCAATGATGAACAATTAAGGGGGAGTGTTATAATATTTGTAATTGTTCATTAAGAGCCCAAAGCCCATTAACTTAGGTCGGTTAAACCGACTCTAATGCTCTATATAAAGGCATTTTCTTCACGTATGTAAGAAGATGAAGTAAGTGAAAAAATCAATAATAACAAAAAGAGTCTTACTATCTCAACATTTTCTCTCGTATATCTCCACTCAAAAAGAAAATCACTTATAAATATATATATTCAATAATAGTTTTTATACCAAAAACCGACTCTAATGCTCTATATAAAGGCATTTTCTTCACGTATGTAAGAAGATGAAATAAGTGAAAAAATCAATAATAACAAAAAGAGTCTTACTATCTCAACATTTTCTCTCGTATATCTCCACTCAAAAAGAAAATCACTTATAAATATATATATTCAATAATAGTTTTTATACCACGTTATCAGCACGAAGCTCTACCCGTTCATCCGGTTATACTTCAAAGGTATAGTCAAAAGGTATAGTAAATTAATAATTTGAAAGTATATTAAATTAATTATTTTATATAATTATATTTTGTTATTCATTTATTATGGCGTGCTATGTCGCCTCAATATGGTAGGCTCTGCCTCCTAAATTTATTATGTTTTCGTTATTTATTATCTATGGCGTGCTATGCCGCCTGAACATGGTAGGCTCTGCCTCCTAAATTTATTATGCTTTCGTTATTTATTCTTTATGGCGTTGCAAGGCGGCTGAACATGGAAGGCTTTGCCTCCTAAATTTATTATATATTATTATTTATTAAATATATAAATATAATGCAAAAAATTATGTTTAAAAACTATGCCAGAGTTTTGCATCTTAAAAATGTTTCAAATATTGATTTTATTTAAAAAGAAACTCTGGCAAAATTTAAAAGTAAATAAATCTAAGAGAAACTCTGCCAAATTTTAAACTTAAAGATTTTTGCCAAAAGGCTAATAAAAGAAATTATGGCAAAATTTAAATTAGTTAATAATCTTTTCTAACAAATTATTATTTTCTTTATAGTTATCATGTCAAATTTGGAAAAACTTGCAATTACTGCCCTTGATGTTTCCGGAAGAAATTATATGACATGGGCTGTAGATGCAAAAATACATTTGAAAGGAAAAGAGCTTATCAGTGCGATTGATAAGTTAGAAACAACTCCTGATGAGAAAAAGGCTAAGGCCATGATGTTTTTACGCCACCATATTCATGATGATCTAAAAAATGAATATATTACCCAAGAAGATCCTGCAGATCTCTGGGAATCCCTGAAGGATAGATTTGATCACCAGAAATATGTGATCTTACCAAAAGCCAAACATGAATGGCTAAATCTCCGATTTCAAGATTATAAAAGTGTTGGAGATTATAACTCCGCCTTGTTTGGAATAACTTCCAGAATGAAGTTGTGCGGAGAAAAGGTAAGCGATTACGATATGATCGAAAAAACGCTCCAAACATTTCATCCCGTAAATGTCCTCCTGCAACAACAATATCGAACGCATGTGGTGTAATCGCCTAAACAATTTTTCTGCTAAACAAAGGAACATGACTGGAAGTCAAAGAGAAATTGATGATGCAAGAACTCATAAAGAAGAGTTCGAAATGAAAGATTTTGGTAAGACAAAATCTTGTCTTAGACTCCATATAGAGCATCTCAAAGATGGAACATTTGTGCATCAATCAAATCACACCAAAAAGGTCCTGAAGTACCTTATAAGCAATATAGGCGGCAGACTTGTGTATCTTGCAATATACACGGTATTTGCAGGATATAATTCATCCCTCATCTGTATATTTTGGGATGGAACAATAAGGTTTCAAAGGGGAAACAATACATTCATCCGAAGACTTATTTGTAAAGTGCTTACTTCGAAAGATGAAGTTCCCAGGGGGAGCAACAGAAGAAAACACTTTCATTCAAAGATCTATTTGTGAAGATGCTTATTTGTGAAGATGCTTATTTGTGAAGATAAGACTTCCAGATGAAGTCATGATTATGTGCGCGGTTGCACTCTTTTTCCCTCATCATGGTTTTTATCCCAATGGGTTTTTCCATGGTAAGGTTTTTAACGAGGCAACAAGAACGCGTCAAAAGATAAACATTTGTAGAAGAAGAAAACATATTTTCCTGAATATCTCTTTACAAAAGATGTCTATTCCGAAAGATGATGATTTTAGGGGGAGAAATGATGAAATGCGTGGTTGCACTCTTTTTCCCTTATCGTGGTTTTTATCTCACTAAATTTTTCCACGAAAAGGTTTTTAACGAGGCAACAACAACAAGAACACGCAAAAGAAAGAGCCTGAAAGCCGATATATACAAGACTTATAAAAGAAGATTATAACCGGTTATTCAAGGACGGCTATTTAAGAAGGAGGAAATTAAGTTATTGTACTCTTTTTCCTTATTACGGTTTTAATCCCTATCGGGTTTTTCCGTAATAAAGGTTTTAATGAGGCAATACACAATTTACCGATGATGGATAATTAAGGGGGAGTGTTGGATAATATCTTTAATAATTATCCATATATTTATCTAAAAGGAGGATAATAACTTTTGTAATTATCATCAAATTTAACCGACATATGATACTATATAAAGGGCAACGTCCTTTCATGTAAACGAGGATAACAATACCATGAATAAACTCATCTTACTCTCCCTCTCCTTGTACGATACATCATCACTGAATCAACATCTATTTCTTTAGACACAGAAAATGAGAATATCACATCATCATCATCAATTTCATTTCTAAGCCACATTTTTCCATTATGGGCATAATTAATAGAAATCTCATAATTTTCTGTGTTACATTCGTCTTCGGACATTCCTCATTTTCTTTCTGTTCCGGAACATTTTCATATATGTCTTCGGGACATTTTTCGTTGTTTGATTCTTCTGGAACCTTTTCATTTATTTCTACCTCTTTCTTTTTCTTTCGAGGATTTTTATCCTTAGATCCAATAGGTCTCCCCCTTTTCAATTGAACCTTAGGTTCATTTATTTTACTCCCATCATTATTCTCTTTAGGAATATCGATTCTTGATGGGACATTTGTTGCGGTATATATGATTTTGTTACTTTCCGCGTATCCGTAAACGCATCTGGAATTTGATTTGCCATATTTTGTAGATGAACTATTCTTTGAACTTCAAGTTCACGTTGTTTAGTAGGGGGATCCAAATGTAATAATGTAGATGTATACCATGTAACATCTTTCGGAATTTTCTGAATTCCTCCCCCTAAAGTTGGAAATTCATCCTCATTAAAATGGCAATCGGCAAACCGTGTCGTAAACATATCACCAGTTTTCGGTTCCAAATACCGAATTATACTTGGTGATGTATATCCCACATATATACCCAATCTTCTTTGTGGTCCCATCTTTGTTCTTTGCGGTGGGGCTATGGGTACATACACCGCACATCCGAATACACGGAGATGGGAAATATTCGCTTCCGGCCGATGTTAATTCCAACGGGGAAAACACATGATAGGCACTTGGTCGTATTTGTACCGTCTTTGCATGCAAGACAAAGCATGTCCCCAAACCGAGATTGGGAGTTGTGTTCTCAATATTAACGGTCTTGCAATTAGTTGCAACCGTTTTATTAAAGACTCACCATGCCATTTTGTGTATGAACGTGGGGAACCGGATGCTCAACATCGATCCCCAATGACATACAATATTCATTAAATACTTGTGAAGTAAATTCACCGGCATTATCTAGCCTTACTTTCTTTATGGTATAATCTGAGAATTGAGCCCTTAACTTTATTATTTGGGCAATAAATTTTGCGAAAGCCGTATTTCGTGTTGTCAATAGACACACATCTGACCATCTACTGGATGCGTCAATTAATACCATGAAATATTGAAATGGCCCGCACGGTGGATGTATAGGTCCACATATATCACCATGTATTCTTTCCAAAAATCGGTGATTCATTCCCAACTTTTGTTACCGATGGCCGAGTTATCAATTTTCCTTGAGAACACGCAAGACATGAAAACTCGTTCGATTGAAAAATCTTCCGGTTTTTCAATGAATGACCATTAGAGTTTTCTACAATCTTTCGCATCATCACCGAACCAGATGACCGAGTCTTTCATGCCACACTTTAAACGTACTAGTAAACTTCGGGTTTACTATGACATATGTTTCAATTTTGTTTATTGTTGTGGCATATAAACTCGAGGATAACATTGGTAACTCTTCCAATATATATTTATCCTCCGATGTAATGCAAAGATATTCGGTGTCATTTTTACTCACTCGTTTTTACATGATATCCACTCTCTCGGATATCTCGAAACTTAACAAGTTTCTTTTAGATTTAGGGGAATATAACACATTTTTTAATTCAAATTGTGTCCCCTTTGGCATTGAAAAACTAGCTCTTCCGCAGCCTATAATTATCTTTGCATTTCCCGATATAGTACTCACGCTTTTCGGAGCCTGTTAATTTGAGATCGGAAAAATACTTTCTATCTTTGAGGATTGTATGCGTTGTCGCACTATCTCGCCAAACAGATATCCCCATCTTTGATCTCAAGCTTAGACATTTTCTCGAATAATCATAAAACATGTATTAACACATCAAAACGATCTTTATATTACAAAAATATGTTACAAAAGTTACTTTACTGCAAACTTTATATTACACCAAAAACTATTTAGTATATTACAAAACATAGTTATTAAAACGAGCTATCATGTCTTTTATTTCTTAGTCTATGTTTTCCATTGATGCTCCTGGATCAAGGAAATCTGCAATGTCCAGATGAGTATCTTCATCTAAGCCACGAAAACTAGCTTCGGTTTCATCATGGACGAAATTTGTTTCAACTCCTTTCCCTTTCGGTTTCTGAGATTCTTGAAACAGATCGACTAGGTGCCTTGGCGTACGACAGGTACGCGACCAGTGGCATTTCCCACCACATCTGTAACAAGAATCTTCACCTTGTCTTTTCACTGTACGACCACCATTATCTTCTGGATAATTTTTAATTTGTTTCCCCGAATCACGATTATAATATCCTCCTCGACTTGTCTTCCTCTTTGTCCTCTTCCTCGTCCATAACCACGACCACGGTCTCGACCGCGACCACGTCCTCGCAAACTGGTATAACTGGATGATGCCACATTCACTTCAGGGAATGGAGCTGATCCAGTTGGACGAGTTTGATGGTTCACCATCATTAGCTCATTGTTTTGTTCAGCAACTAAGAGGACCTGCATCAATTGTGAATACTTCGTGTATCCGCTTGCTCGATATTGTTGTTGCAGGAGGACATTTACGGGATGAAATGTTTGGAGCGTCTTTTCGATCATATCGTAATCGCTTACCTTTTCTCCGCACAACTTCATTCCGGAAGTTATTCCAAACAAGGCGGAGTTATAATCTCCAACACTTTTATAATCTTGAAATCGGAGATTTAGCCATTCATGTTTGGCTTTTGGTAAGATCACATATTTCGGTGATCAAACCTATCCTTCGGGGATTCCCGCAGATCTCGGGATCTTCTTGGGTAATATATTCATTTTTTAGATCATCATGAATATGGTGGCGTAAAAACATCATGGTCTTAGCCTTTTTCTCATCAGGAGTTGTTTCTAACTTATCAATCGCACTGATAAGCTCTTTTCCTTTCAAATGTATTTTTGCATCTACGACCCATGTCATATAATTTCTTCCGGAAACATCAAGCGGTAATTGCAAGTTTTTCCAAATTTGACATGATAACTATAAAGAAAATAATAATTTGTTAGAAAAGATTATTTACTAATTTAAATTTTGCCATAATTTCTTTTATTAGCCTTTTGGCAAAAATCTTTAAGTTTAAAATTTGGCAGAGTTTTTCTTAGATTTATAATTTATTTACCTTTAAATTTTGCCAGAGTTTCTTTTTTAAATAAAATCAATATTTAAAACATTTTTAAGATGCAAAATTCTGGCATAGTTTTTTAAACATAATTTTTGCATTATATTTATATATTTAATAAATAATAATATATAATAAATTTAGAGAGATCCTTCCATGTTCGGGCGGCATAGCACGCCATAGAGAATAAATAATGAAAGCATAATAAATTTAGGAGGCGAGCTACCATGTTCAAAGCATAGCACGCCATAGATAATAAATAACAAAAGCATAAATTTAGGAGCGAGCTACCATGTTCGGCGGCATAAGACGCCATAGATAATAAATAACAAAAGCATAAATTTAGGAAGCGAGCCTACTATGTTCGGGCGGCATAAGCACGCCATAGATAATAAATAACAAAAGCATAATATAATCATATAAAATAATTAATTTAGCATACCTTTTTACTATACCTTCAAAATATAATTGATCGGATAGAGCTTCGTGTTGATAACGTGGTATAAAACTATTATTATTATTATGTATGAGAGAAGGAAGATATTGTTTCTTATTAACTTTTCGTTGATGTATATCATATTTCTTAAAACAACATGATCTCTATTTATAGTGATATTAGTCGGTTAGTTAACCGACTCAATTATGATAATGGGCTTGGCCCATATGGATGATTATCCATTATTTAACGGATCCGAACTTTTGGCATTCTTTAGAAAACACAAATACACAATTAATATTTGCACAAAGTAACATCGAGGGTAAATGTGTAATTGTCACAAAGATTACTATTGATCCCAAAGGTTCGTTTCTCGTTATCTCTCCGATAAACCCTAAACTTGTTTTTTCTCGCCGACTTCTCCTCTTCCTTTGCAACGTCGTCGGAAAACAGTCTTCTTCTCTGTAACTTCTTCTTCTTCTCTCCTCTCCTCTTTAAACATTACGGCTTTTTGTTAACATTCTCGCTTCGTAGGTTTTGTTAGGATATGATTTAAGTTTAGATTTAGTTCTTTCTACTTTGTTTGATCCTTTGTTGATACGTTTATGTTTCGTGACTATAAATTTTGCAGCTTTAAAGAAGCCATAAAAAAACAATGTCGTCGCTGCGTAATGCTATTTCACGACCTGCTCATAAGGAGCGATCTCAGCCGTAAGCTATTGATTGCTCTTGTTTCATGTCTTCTTTAGTTATTTTGTGAATGTATGTATCTTTCTCAAAGTTTTGATTTTTAATGAAACCCATTAGGCAAGCGAGGAAGAGGTTTGGTTTCCTAGAAAAGCATAAGGATTATGTTATCAGAGCTAAAGCTCATCACCAGAAGGAAGATGCTTTAAAGGTACACACACACACACACTTTCTGCTCTTATTTGCTTCTCTGCTATGATTATGTCTTTGGAATGTGTTGATTTAGATAGTGCTTCTTATTGATATGAATATGTGAAAACCATCTTAACTAAGTATGTTTCAGAGTTTAGCTTCTCTTATGCGGTGTTTTTTCGTTCTTAATTATTTTGCAGAAACTTAGGCAAAAGGCTGCATTCAAGAATCCTGATGAGTTTAACTTTAAGATGATTAATAGTAAAACAGTTGGTGGAGTTCATAGACCAAAGTAATAATCATATGAAAACTCCTTTTATGTTTCACTATTTCTCTACCATCCTGGTTTCTCTTATTCCCGGTTTGTGTTTTCTGACTATAGTTGTTGTTGTTTTTAGGGAAGAGATCAATAAATACAGTGCTGAAGAGCTCATGATAATGAAGACACAAGATATAGGATATGTGTTTCAGAAATGGCAGAGCGAGAAAAGCGTAAGCTATTCTTTTCCCATCATTCACACTCCAAGAGCTTTCTTCTTGTGCAATCGTGTTTATCCGTTTTTCTCTGTCTTTTGCAGAAAATTGACAAGCTTACTGCATCACTGCAATGTACCGAAGGACAGTCGAGCCGTCGACATGTGTACTTTACATTAGCTTTACATATTGTTTGTGTTGTCTTATGATATGTAATGTTTTCTTTTCTTTTATCAGAGAGGAAGCTAGAGAATTGGAGTTAGAAACTAGAAGCAAAAGTGATATCCCTGCAACTTATATTCCTAAAGATATTAAAAAGTATGTGATCTGGAAATGCATTAAAAATGTATCAGAGAAGCTATATACTCATGGTCTTGTTTGTCTTAAAACAGGAAAATGGAGAGATCATACAGAGATATCGAGGCACGAAAGAGCAGAGCAAAAGATTTGGAAAAGTTATACATGGATATGTCAATGCAGAAAGAAGTACAGGTAAATGATATAACAATACCACTGATCTCAAATCATGACTGTGTCTCTCTGATTAAACTCCTTTGATGCTTAGAAAAAAGGTCGCAAACGTAAGCTACGCGATGACGAGATACTCAATCCTAATGGTAAACCTGTATACAAATGGCAGGCTGATCGAAAACGCTAAAGAGAAAGCTGTCATGGTTGTGTAACTTCTCACCAATTTTGTGAACTAATTTACCTGCTACACTTTTGACAAGTTATGTATTTTTGGAAATTGAACTTATTACAAAAGAGAGATATCACGTTTTTCAGTGGATGTTGTTATAGATGATTAATTAGATGTAGAACTCATTTTGAATGAATAATGTATGTGTTAACCTATAAAATTTCGTTGGAAGAAAACACAAGAAGAAATTAAATATGATGTCTATACTTTATTAAGAGCCGAAGAAAACCAATAGAAATATGAATTTTCAATCACAGAGAAGAGAAGAACACGAAACATCTCACACCAAGATATCAAAATGAAGAAGATAAAATCATAAAATGAATTAAGACTCTTATATTGTGTAGTTATTGTTGTTAACATCATCAAGATTATAACCTTTCAGCTTTGCAGCTGATTCAACTTTCCCCTTCAATGTCTGAAGCTCTCTCATTCTACAAAATTCATCACCAAAAAATACACATGAGAAATCAGTTTATGAAACATGAGAGTGTGTAACAATCTGCATTAAACATTCCGAGAAAGTTATAAGAAAAAAAGTCTAAACCTTGCAAGTTCTGCGCGCCTTTTAGCTTCATCAGCCATATTGTTTAGTTCTGTTGCACCATTTTTCTCAAACATTGGTTTCTGACCTGTCTGTAAACCGTGCTGTGTGCGCTGCTCGGTGGCCCACGCAGCCATTCTTTGTTCTTGTCCAAAATTCTTCTTGCCTGTGAGTGCAGTCTGGATCCGAATCACAGAGTTTACTTGTTAGGCCAAAGTAACTGTCAAGTACACAAAACTCAAAATTACACATACCCTTTGCTCAATCATTCGGTTCCAAGATTTGCCACTTAGAGCATAACGGACTGCGAATTTGATAGGATCAAGTAACATATAGGTTACTATGTTGAATATCCATATAACTCCAGTCCAGCCCCATCCAATGCTTCTGACTCCAGCAAATGGCCAAGTTGCCATTGCTGCTATCGCCGATGCAACCTTCACAAATGGGTTCAAATGACAAACTACATATGAAGAAAGTAAGTAATAAAGGGAACAAAGAAGATCTCTTTACCAGCTGAGCAATCAAGAAAGCTATCACAAGAAGAAAACCTGGACGTTCAACAAAGGACCAGCTCCTTGAACGGGTCACAAAAATCAACGCTTGACTGATAGTGCTGACTTGAAGGTACACAGCAGAAGCCATCTGTTCATTCAGGTGTGCAGCCACTTTTTTGTCTTTCATATCGAAATGGTGCTGGTTAAAGTCTCTCACATTGAAAAGATTCTATCACACAAAAGACAGAAAGATGTTATTGTTCTGTATAGTTGAGGTTAAGATTCAAACAATGAGAAGGGATGATAATGGATATAGCTTACAGGGAAGAAGTTAGTTTCATATGCTGCCCAGAAGAACACAACCGTCATAACCGCTAAGTAAGCTCCAAGAACAACACCAGTAGCAAAAATTTCTTTAAGTTTCCAACAATCTGGAGTTGGAGAAGGCTTCACTCTATCCTTTGATATGGTCATTATAGTACCTTTTTAAACAAAATATCAAAACTTTATCAGAGTCATAGCTTCGACAATAATACATTGATAAAGTTAACAATCAGTAACTAACCATCGTTGAGGATTGCAATAACAAGAACCATGAATGGAGGAAAATCAAACTCCCAGAAGACACATAGAAGCATGAACCCCATCTGTAACACAAGGGGCAAAGAAAAAAGTGTGAGCACACGGAATAGGACCAAGTAATCGGATGAATGTCCGGTGTAGAAGCTTACCACAATACGTATAGTGATAGAAACAGCGTATATCTGCAACAAGAAAGTTTAAGAATATAAGATCAGTCTTAGGATATCATTATAAAATTTATACTGTCATAAAGTCAATAAGGCTAAGAGCATCAAGCATTAATGCTACCGTGTAATTTTTCATTCTCTGGAAAATTGCGCGGCTAGTCAAGACAGCACTGATGATAACACTAAGACCAGGTTCTGTTAAAACAATATCAGAAGCACCACGAGCAGCATCAGTGGCATCATCCACAGCTATACCTATATCAGCTTTCTTCAAAGCAGGCGCATCATTCACTCCATCGCCAGTCATACCACATATGTGTTTTCGCGATTGTAATCTCTTCACAATCTCATACTTGTGCTCTAAAAATTATCACAAAGTTGCTTGTCAGATATCTCTCAAAGATCATAGTTAGCAAAATGTAGATTATAAGTAAGGTTACCGGGAAAGACTCCAGCAAAACCATCTGCGTTTTCGATAAGTTCATCGATTGAAATTCCTTCAGTGTTGTTATCAGCGAGCAAAGATGAAGAAGGGTACATGTTTGTTCCCATTCCAAGCCTTCTTCCTGTTTCTTTAGCAATCGCAAGCTGGTCACCTGCAAGTTATTGTGAATCCAAAGTCAAGTAAGAGCTTCAAGAAATTGCGCTATCAAGGAAAAGACACAGTTTCTACCTGTGATCATTTTAACACTGACACCAAGATGAAGTGCTCTCTCAATTGTTTGTGCACTGTCATGACGAGGAGGATCAAACAGAGGAAGAAGAGCTACAAAGTCCCATGGACCCCCTTCACCTTTAACATCACCATCCGGTACTTCCTATCATTGAAACAGTGTCCCCCAATTAAACACATATGCACACTTTACTAGGAAAAAGTAGTTAACGATGTCTCACCTGGTATGCCAACCCAAGGGATCTTAGTCCACGTTCTGCAAATTTGTCGATTGTAGCATGAACCCTCTCTTTGATTTCTAATTTGTTGTGTGCCATATCCAAGATCTTGATATGAACATTTACAGAACAATATCTCAAGAAACAATACGGTAATAGATAATTATAAAGAAAGTGAATGACAAAGACTATAACCTCCTCAGGGGCGCCTTTGCTCACTCGGTGCATTTTTCCTTGTCCATCGAGGTAGGTTAGTGCAGTTCTTCTATTAGCTGGACTAAATGGAAGAAAATGGAGTTCTTTAATTCCCGCGCGTGCCTGAAGAAAAAAGTATCAGATCAAACACATCACAACTTTTATACTTGGTGATTGATTTGAATATAGTTTAGTGAGAGTTGAGTCTTTGATTGATACCTCTTTCGGGTCTGACAACATCGAAACAATCGCAGTATCAATAGCATCTTGGTTCTCTAAACGTGCAGCTCTTGCAGCCATAAGGACAGCCATATCTTTGTCTATGCCCTTCTTGAAAATCTGCAACAAAAGAATATGAAATGCTACTGTTACATCATCATCCTCCCCAACTTATGGTATTCTGTAACTAGAGAATAATAAGGAGAAGCGAACCTCAATGAGATTTTTATCCACGGAAAGCTTATTTAGCGTGAGAGTACCAGTTTTATCACTGCAAAGAACATCCATTCCGGCCATTTCTTCAATGGCTGTCATTCTCTTTGTTATAGCACCCTGAAATAGATTGCAAGGACACTTATAAATAAACAGAAAACACTCAACATAATGTAAATGAATCTTGTCTTCAAGACTTGTATTGACCTGTTGAGCAAGGCGATGAGCACCAATAGCCATTGTAACAGAGAGAACAGTAGGCATTGCAATAGGGATTCCACCAATCAATAAGACAAGAAGGTTATCTATACCAACACGGTACCCTCTCTTTTGTAGACCGTATATAACAATGATTTCAATCACCATTCCTAATGCAATCGAGCAGATACAGAAGTTACCTATTGCTGTCAAAACCTGAATATCAATATACAAAGTTTGTCTTTAGTCAATAACTCCAAAAAGGCTTCATATTTTATATTTTACTCTGAAAGTGTAGACAAACCTTCTGGAAATGACCAACATGAGTAGTACTGTCTACAAGATGAGCTGCCTTTCCGAAGAAAGTGTGGACACCGGTGGCTATAACAACTGCGTCAATCTCACCTTGCTTGCAAGTTGAGCCAGAGTAGACTGAAGAACCGGGGTTTTTGGTTACCGGAAGAGATTCACCTGTAAGTGCTGACTGGAGAAAAGATACATCTATTCCAAGATTAGCCTAAAGAGAGCAAAAGAAAGCAGAAGCTATGATTTCACTTATATATAGAAGCAGAACTTGCCTGGTCAATCTTTAAAGGGTCTCCTTCAAGAAGACGAGCATCAGCTGGAACGATATCTCCAAGTTTGATACTAACAATATCTCCTGGTACCAACTCAGCTGCATCTATCTCGTTCCATTTCCCGTCACGGATGGCCTATACATTTTTGTTAGTACATAAGCTAACTAGTACATACTACCATCAAATGTTAATATGAAGATAATAACAAGGTACCTTGGCTTTAGGGGCCAATTGAGCCATGAGGGCAGCAGCTGCATTCCCGGCATTGTTTTCTTCTACAAAACTGATTGTTGAGTTTATCAGAAGTAAGACCACAATTCCAACAAAATCATGATAATCCGGTGGCTTTCCCTGAACAGTTTACGCAATATTCGTTTCATCAGAACCTCAAAACTTAGACACTACTAATGACTAATGAGAGGGAGTCAAAAAGACATACTCCTCCATGTGCAAGACCAATGGCCATGAGGGCTGCAGCTTCCATGACCCATGAAAGTGGATTCCACATGAACCCCAAAAACTTGAGTATCTTACTCTCCTGCATAACCAAATAAAATATGAGATGTCAACATAAGAAATAATAGAGAGAAAATGGTAGATTGATAAAAAAACATTTCTAGAAAACCTTTTTCTCTTCAAGTTTGTTGTAACCAAACAAGACAAGCCTCTCTTGAACTTCATTGGAACTCAGTCCTTCTTTCGTGCACTTGAGATGCTGAAAAACCTCTTCAATGGGAACATTTTCCTACAAGACAACGATTGATGAGAACATTTCCTTTGATAAAAGTTTTAATAATCAGAAACAATCATCCAGAACCAAACAATAAGTGGGGAAGTACAAAAATACATACAAGATCAATGCTCTCAGTAGTGATAGCCTTGAGAGAATCTATATCCGTCATATCGAACTTCCTTTTTTGCTTGAGCAGGAAGTTACTAAAAATTCAGTTACAAAATCTGCAATGGCAAGCTATTTTCTTCATCATTCATAACTAAGAAACTATACGTTTCCTTTGTGCCTAATGAAACTACTTGTTCAAAACTTAAGCGCAATAAACAAATACCTGAAAAGTCTTCACCAAATCATCACCCTTTAGCCTTTCAGGCTTGATCTTCACAAGAAACAGAGCAAGCTTTTAAAAACCAGGGGCAAATCTGGAAGTTGAGCAAATATGTAACGCAAGCAACAAATAAAGAAGACAAGAGGGTCTATATAATAAGCAATATCAAAGATTTGCCGGCCAGATTTACCCCAATGTAGTATAAAGCGGAATCATTCAACATTCTTTTTTTTTTTTTTTTTTTTTTTACAACATTCAACATTCTTTTTTATGTCATTAATGTCATTTAACTTGCATCATCATATATTTACCTTAATGGCATTAATTAACACAATAAAACGGTCTCTATTCTTGAACGTGTAAGAGACGAAAAACTCTCAAAAAGTAAATTATATGATAAACAATGCAAGATAGTGGTGATCCACGATGTTGGTAATTATTTAATTTTATATGCTAATCAGGATATTCCGAGATACTTAGAGCTTAACACCCTTCCATTAAATCAAAATCAATAATAACTTAAAAGTATATAAGAAGTTTTGACCATAGAAAATCTTCAGAGGACAAGAACCATTTAGTGGACAACAACAAAACTTAGCCGGATGTCCTTTCCGCAAGTTTCTTGCCCCTTTTTTCTTCTTAAGTTTCTTATTGTTTAATTATGTTATCCTACCAACATCCAAGGCCGTATTAACTATGGAAGATATTAGAATAAGGGTAAAATTTTGGTGTACCTTGTTGTAGTGACATCATGCAAAATCAGCAAGTATCCACATGCATCAATAAGTTCAAAGTGCAATCTTCAGATCAAGAAAGCCTGTCAAAAAATAACTCTTTCATGTTTTACATCAAACAGGTTATTTGATGGGGATAAACTTGTCAATCTTTTGATATAACTGCTTTTATACGAACAACTCAAGTATACTCGCTCTGATGCTATCACAGTAGTCTTTATTCATACTGAGCTCATCATTCCCAAAATAGCATGTGTACACAGGACAGACTGAAGGACGACAGTTACTCGGGCGAGGATATAAAGATCAATTTAGCAGAGATGTTTTCAAGATCTTCATTGAATTGTAGAGCTTCTCGCCCTTCTATTCTCCACTGTAGCAGTCTAGTATTTAGGTCATTTAGTATCGTATCTCCATCTTCTTCACAATGAATCTGAATCAGGCGGTCGATGCATTTGACCAAATACTTTCTGGATCTTAGCTTAAACTGGTTAATAAACTCCTGAGCGTCTTCTTCGGCTTCAAAACTAGATACACACATACTCTCCAAAGTGTCTGTTAAATTGAAAACAAGACACGTGCCTTCAACAGCCTCCTCCTTGGTGATTTCATTTGACAACAAAGTGGATAGTTTATGACATCCCTTTGCTTGTTTGGATCCTGTAATCCGTGATTTCTTGATGGGGAGAATTTTCCCGGTTGCAGCATAGTGCATTACCACTTCATACTCTTCATCTGTTAACGGATAAGGAGAGCCTATAAGTAAGCCAACCAACACTCTTCTTGCCAACAAACAGCTTTGGAGGGCAGAGCTGAAAGATGGATGCATTTTACGATACTCTAATTCAGAAGACAATAAATTGGTGGTTTTGTCGTGAAATTCTCTAACCAGGTCTTCCACGATACTTGAAGCCTTTAGTTTTCCAGAACCAAGCCTATCTGGATTCTTTCTTTTGCCAGTTACAGTCTCACTACCATGTGCTTCTGGGCCGCAACTTTTTCTGGCACATGTCTCTGAGACTCTAATGAGAGACTTACGTAGTGATTCTTGAATGGTTCTACTTACAGGATTTAGAATCCAAGCAATGTATGTAGCCGAACCTACAGAGAGACCTTCCACATCACATGCTTGTCTACAATCAGCCATTTGTAAAGTGTATTTATGGTGGATATCTTCTAAAGATTTTCCTTCTGAGAAGAGCATAGCAGAAGCAAAATAAAACCATTCTGGGAAGTTAATCGCCAAAGCCCTGCCAGAAGATTCTATGTCATTCAAAAATTCCACACATGCACGTATATTAGAAATCTGAGAACCAATTTTGAAATTTAATGCTAAGTTACCATTCGCCTTTTTCATCTACTGCTTGACTTTTTATTAGAGTAGGCTTGCAATTAGAATCCCGTTGTTGTCGTCCAGGAACAACAAATGGATTACTGACAGTATTAGCCAACAATACGAGGGAATTGGAGGTGATAGGACCAGCCAAGATTCTCAAAAACTGACACTGGACAGGAAAGTATGCATCCGAGAATGGCAACATGGAAGCTAGCTCCATTGGTATACCCCACAACGATGGTCTTGAAATTATGTCCAGTGTTGCAGAGACCAAAGCAGCAAGTAATTCAAAGACTGAAGCAAGTCCCCTGGCGTTAAGAACGAAATTGCATTAGAAAGCAAGATAGATGGAAAGCTAGAGGTGACTCAGCATAAATTTAAATGTGTCCATTATTGTATATTTTCATGACAAGAATTGGATAGAAACTCACATAAGCAAAAACCACTTATGCAAGAGCGCTCTGGCGTTGATAAACATAGAAGGAGAAAGAGCTAAGCAGATGACAATATCTCGCCACTCTCGCCTCTCAAATAGCTCCTTCTCTAGACAAAGGAAAGGCCTCTCCAACACATCTTTCAAGACTCTGGAAATATCTTCCTTCAAAGATAATGGATCTTGATACCAGAACAGGATCCTGATCATCAAAAAGTGTCAGACCGGTCTACCATTTTCTGAAACAAGAGAGCAATGTGTGGCTTAAATTTCACAGATTCTATCGACTACTATGACAAAAAATGTTCCAAGATAAACCTCATTGGTATCTCATGGCTCTCTATAGATGATTCTTTCGGTAAGTAAGCAAGAAGTTTAGAGACAGCCCTACTTCTTCCACACATTAACTTTCTAGGCGCGAGAACGCTGCATGATGTTGAAGCTGCTGATCTCACAACAGCTTGGAACAATAGTGTAGTCAATCTTCCTATAAACAAATCCAAATCAGAAAAAAAAACACAAAGTAAAAGTTAAAGATAACAAAACTAGAGAAGCTAAATAAAACCCACCATCTACACCAAGCATTTCGATAATATCCTTAGAGATTTCGATCAATTCTTCAGAGCATTGAGGTAAGTTCGAGCTAACAAACTGTAATATCTCCTCGTTTCGATACCTAAGTAGCTTACAATTGAAAGAAGACGATAACGTGCATACAATAGTCTTCACCAGATACTCAATCTCCGAATCAAAAACCTGAACAACACACAAGTAAGTAACCACGAGATACTGTAAATAGAAACAAAGCCAAAATCGAGACTATTAGTAGTAGATATACTTAACCTGAGGAGCCTTGAAGCACATTAGAGATATCGCCGCGTCCAAAACCCTAACCCTAGAAATCTCGCCGTCGGTGTCAAGTGTCAGCGATCGGTTAAGCTCCGAGATAGCTCGTCCCATAGACGAAGAAGGCTCGTCCTCTTCCACGACTAGATTTCCGTTCTGAAGCCTATAAGCAAGCGCGGCCAAGAGATCGGCAACTGGAGACGGAGTCGACATCGGAAAAACGAGCAGAGTCGCCGGCGAGAAATAAACGGTTAATATTTTTAAGCTTATGGTTTATGACTATTTAATAACCTTCTTAGGCCCAATTAAGATTTAGGCCTAATCTTGTGACGTCACTATATGAATCATGATTTTTGTGTCTGAACAAAGAAGCTCACAGGCAAAGGACTTTTGGCCAAAAATCTTATGTTTATGTGAATGTATACAACAATCTTTGAGTTTTGATTTTGATGATTCACTTGAGATTTTAAATAATCCATTGGTTGGTTGTCAACTTCTCTTCACCCACTGCTTAGTAGGTTTTTTCGGATCTTGTGTGTTCTGCTTCCTTCTGTTGTTATTATGTCCCCTGCCTTGACCTCGGCTTCTGCCTCCGCCTCTTCTGTTGGTGGAGCTGCTGCTAGAGTTTGTCTCTGACTCAGCTTCTTTGGTTTCTACTTCTCCTTGTTGTTGACTTTGACTGGCTTCTTCTTCGTTTGGTGAAGATGATACAGGAGGTGGTGGTGGTGGTGGTGGAGGGAGATACATACCGGGCACAACCGATATGTTCTTCTTCGGTTGAACCAAACCTCCTTTCTCTTCCTGCGTCTTTAGAATAGCTTCGAACCGCTCTCTTCTTGAGTTCTCCGAATCTGACTGGATCAGCGGGTCTTCGTCCTCCTCACCTAGTATCAAACTAGAGTCCTGTTCGTTGTGAGCCGAGATAGAAAGAGTTAATAAGTTGATTGAATCAATGCAAGAGAAAGGATCGAGTTTGAATAGCTTCACTAACCTGTTTAGATGATTGAGAACCACCGACTAAATCTAGAACGTGTTCAATATCACTCCCGTGAAAAACTTTACGGCACACTGGACAGTTTCCCAAGCTTTTGTCTACTGGTCCAGAATTACCTGCAATACTTTATTTCATTTAGACTTCTTCATTATGCTACCACTCGTCGAAAATGCTAAAGGACCTTTACCGTCTGAACCTTCTTGATCACTTGTTTCTCTGCGCAAACGTAAAGAGCCACCAGATTTTGAATCAGCATCTTTCTGCTTATGAAGCCAATTCCACCACCTAGTGATGCACTCACTGATCACTTGAAATCAACAAAGAACAATTAGATACCATAGACATGGGAAGATAATCCATAACTGGTAGAGAACACTATAGCTTATTTCATGGTTGTTTACCAGTGGAAGCAATGAAAGCAAGACATCAGCTTCATAAATGGTATTTGTTTGCTCTCACCATCCTCGGGGAATAATGGATACAAACACAACGGACAATCTCCATCCGGGTGATTCATAATCGTGAGCCTCTCAACTGCTTCCTAGAAACAAACATATACATCATAGATTTTAATACTAATCAAGATTCCACACATACATTATGTTAAATTTGCATATGCCTTTAGTCCTTCTTAATTAAGCTACATCTAGTGCAGTAGCATGTTACATAATAATAGTAATCAAGAAAATATAAATATAGTTCTTACCTCACAAAGCTCTACTAGCATTAAAGAAGATGATAGTTCATAAGCTTTCTCTTGCACAATGCCGATCAAATGCTTTTGTCTATGCTCATCAAGACCCTTAGACTCAATCAAGCTGATTTGTGGCGGCTCATCTGGATACTTTAATAACAAAAGAAAACACTCTTAGTCTCTTAGCTCAACAACATTAGCTCATGGATAATGACATTAAACCAAATTTTACCTTAGAACTTGCCTGAATTCTAACAACAGCTTCCACAAACTGCACAGCAAAACTTAGGTAAGCAACTAAGCATTACTACAATATCATCCAATGACAAAATTGATATTTTCAAAAAAAATCAATCAATCAACAAACGAAGCTAAACCCTAATCTCACAATCGAAGTGCGTAAAATCTGTGAATTCTTCCTCTTCTCCAATAGTTTGGAGTTTAGGAAACAGACAGAAATCGATTCTAGATTCATATGAACACAAAGTAAGAAGACAGAGATAGATCAAAACATGGAGAAGGAACCTGCTGAGAAGAGATCTCCGCCGTACGGGGCTTGATATGGAGGTGAAGATGTGGAGGATACGAATCCAATACGACGCACTCTTCGCCGTAAACTGCTTCTACAGCTTCCATCTCCATAGCCACCTCTTCCTCCGTCATCGTTGAGACGAAAAAAAAGCAAAACAACGACGACGAGGAGAGCAATCTCGTACAGCACAGAGACGGCCAAGAGGCAGGCAGAGAAGATTAATTTAATCTAATATCTATTAAGTCCCTATATTATATCTATTATTCTGATTTCTCCCTGATTATATAATTTCTACTCAGATTCACCCTCTGAAATCTGAAATGATTGGGCCCAACGAAGGTTGATCCGGGCTTTATTGTTAATTGGATTGGGCTTTAACCTTAAGAGGCTCATTAGCGATATTTTAGTCCGTTGACTTTTTTGGTTAACTTTTTAACAGTTGACTCTATGAAAATATAAATTTGCTACGAAGTTATTTCAAGAAAACGTTGTTACGAATCTTGCAACTTTCAATTATTGGAGAACGTGTTAGCCATTTATTTTCCTTCGATTAATATCATATATGATTATTATTGACCTTAATTAAGGTTTCACTTTGATGATTAAATAGACGTGTACGAACTTTGACTTTTTGGATATAAAACAAAAAGAAAAAATAGAGATTGATCTATTTGCACATGTATACTTCGTCATTTACAAACTATAAAGAAAGAGAAGACATAGAATTGGTAAACATAACAACAATGAATTTATATTATGAATAAAAACAGCTGATGAAGTTATACAAATTTTGAAATTTTCAAAGATTTCATGTATTTTAATTAAATTTTCTCTTATTAGTCGTCTACCTCTACTTCATAGCTTTTTTCTTCTACTATATATTACTCACATTACGCCATAATCCTCTTATCTTTAGCTCTTTACTTTTAGATCAGCAATGGGATCAACCGCGGCGTTGGCTCTTCTCCTCCTCTTGGCCGCAACACGTGCCGTTTTCGCCGTGACTTACCTAGTCGGAGATACTACTGGTTGGAACGGTGGTGTTGATTACACGGTTTGGGCTAGTGGAAAGGTTTTCAGAGTTGGCGATACTCTAGGTCTAAAATGCTTAATTACTTGTTTTACAAGAACCCCTTGTTATTTCCTTTTAGGGCTAAACATGAACATATTACATACTTGCTTCACAAGGAACTCAAAAATTTACTCTAAAACCTAATATTGTGTTAGTTTTTTTTACCAGAGTTTCAATATGGTCCTTCACATTCGGTGTCTGTGGTGGACAAAGCTGGATTCGATAGCTGTGACGGCTCTGCAGCAACACAAATCTTCTCCGGTGGAGACACTAAGATTCTTCTTACAAGAGTAGGAACTATGCACTTTCTTTGCCCTAGTTTTGGTCATTGTCTCGGTGGAATGAAACTCGCCGTTCCCGTCCTTGCAGCCCCTTCAAATCCGGCCACTCCTTCACCACCACCACCATCTCCAAGATCTCCACCGCCTTCTCCTCTATCTCCGCCTCTTGCTCCTAGATCTCCACCGCCTTCTCCTCTGTCTCCTCCGCTTGCTCCTAAATCTCCACCGACTTCTCCTCTGTCTCCTCCCCTTGCTCCTAAATCTCCACCGACTTCTCCTCTGTCTCCTCCCCTTGCTCCTAAATCTCCACCGCCTTCTCCTCTGTCTCCGCCTCTTGCTCCGAAATCTCCACCTACTTCTCCTCTGTCTCCTCCGCTTGCGCCACAATCTCCACCTCTTTCTCCTCAATCTCCGAGTAAACCTAAAACGCCACCTCCATCTGCTTCTCCTCCGGAAAATGGCACGCCGGAGACTAAGTCCTCCATGCCTTCACCGTCTCCATTGACACCTACACCGTCTCCATCACGGACAAATGTGGCGTCTAAGGGAGTCTTCATAGGCTATGATGTTATTGGGATCACGATGGTATTAATGTATTGTATTATGACCTAAATTACAGAGTGGAAACAGAGTTTTTATTGGTCGATATTATTTTGGTCTTGATCTTTGGAGATCCTTACATCATCATTTGCAATAATAAAAGAATTATCTGAATATACATCCTGTTTTAGGAATTGGTCATAGATATGATCTTATATAACAAGGACATTATTATTGTTTATTTCATACAATTTGCACGAGTAATGATTAAATTACAAATTTTGATTTAGTAAGATGTCATGCATTAAGAAACTTTAGATGCTATAATTTTTTTAATTAAATGAATGACACATTGAGAGTTCGTCATTTAACAAGAAAAAGTATTAAAAAGAAGAAAAGAAATGGTAAAATTGATGTGAACTTGATGAATTGATTTGGCAAATAATCGATTCAAATATGACATATTCAAATCTAACTCCAATCTCTTAATTAATATTCCTCATGGGGTCTTTCTCTCTATATAACTCACCTCACATTTTAGCCTCTTTCTCATCATCGATATATTTCAATGAGATCAACAACCGCGATGGCCACTTTCATCCTCCTTCTCCTATTAGCCTTAGTCCCTACCGCTACGGCCGTAACTTTCCAAGTCGGTGATGCCGATGGTTGGAACGGTGGTGTAAATTACACAACTTGGGCTAGTGGAAAGGTTTTCAGGGTTGGTGACACTCTAGGTATTTAAACTATATAACTTGCTTCACAAGAAATCAAACCATTTAGGTTTATTTTCTTGCTTCACAAGAAACCTTCTAACTATCTAATGAATTTTTTTTGTTTTGTTTCTTTTCTTAAGAGTTCAAATATGATCCTTCGCACTCGGTCTCTGTCGTTGATAAATCCGATTACGATAACTGCGACGGAAGTAGACCGAGGCAGAGTCATTCGACAGGTGACACAAAGATTGATCTTACGAAAGTGGGAAGTATATACTTTCTTTGCCCTAGTTTTGGTCATTGCCTCGGTGGCATGAAACTCGTTGTTCACGTCCTTGACTCGGCGTCTTCACCAGGGCCTTCTCCGTCTCCATCGCCTGCAAACGCTGAAACGCGATAAACGCGGCTTTTAAAGAAGCAACGAGCTATGAAAAGGGCTTTTAAACTATTGTGTGAATCATATATTACTTTGTATATATTTCACTATTTCTATTATAGTATTATTTCTTACCAAAATTGTAATCGGTTTCTGTGTTATGAATCTAAATACTATATAACAAAATATATACTTGTTGGTACCATATTTCACATAGGCCAACTTGGCCCAATTCGGTTAAGCCCACTTTCTAGCAAGTTGAGAATGAAAAAGTCTACATAGGTGGAAGTCATGTCCTAAAATATAGGGAGAACTTCACCTCAAAAAGTGGATCTCTAACCATATGTCAAAGGGAAAAGAGTAATATAAAAAGAGAAAGAAGGCAACGAAGAGAGGGGCTGGGCACATAAACTCTCTCAACAATTATCATTATGATAACTCTCTCTTTTTGATCTTATAACAATTCTTGTAACAAAAGTCTCCATTGTAATCAATACAACATTCATTACATTTAATACAATTCATTTCTTCTATTAATCTATATTTCAATCATATGTTATCTTGTTCTAAGTTTGTATTTTGGAATTTGATTAGAAGTAATTTCGGTCCTCATATAATATAGTGAAGGGGATTTTAGCCTCTTCAATACTCAAAGAGTAACTATTTTATGTTTGTTACTAAATTACTTATATGATGACTTTTGGCATTAAAATGCTTCCCAAATATGAATTTAGCAGAGAGCAGAGTTTGAAAGAACTAAGTAACTAACCGTTTTATATGCTTTGATAGAACCAAGACGTCCTTAAGGCATGCCTCCCTTGTCTACATGTCTCTTGTTCAAACTCGCCGTTAATGTCCTTCTAAAGATATAACGAGCTATGGAAATGTTTGAATTATTATAACGATTGTGTTTGATAAAATAACTACGTATGTTGTTGTCTAAGTATTTATTTCTAAATAGATAATTCTAGTGAATATTTTGATTAAATATGTTACTCGGTTTTTCTTTCAATACATTATAGTACCATTATTATAATGTTCTACATGAAAATAATAATAAATCATACCTGATTTATAAACTGCAGAGCTCAAAATTCAAAATTAACAGATCAAATTTGGAACCCCAAAAAAAAAAAGCAGTCTTAATCTCATAATGAAACAAAATGTAGGTTGAAATATCATATAACATAAAGACAAGAAACCAAAACATAAAAGATAGCAAAAAAAAGAAAGCTTTTGATTTTAACCCTCATTTTGCTCTCTTAACCTCCTGATTGTGCTTCTAACAGTAACAGCACTTGCAGTGCTACAAATTCACAAAACAAAACATATACAAACATTCATTAGAAGAAATACTAAAACACAAAAACTCAAAAATCAAAGTATATAATAAACAAAACAAAAAAAAGACTTACTTCATAGTGTAAGCACCTCCTGCCTTAACCTTGCCACAATCTTTGCATCCCCAAATACCAACAGCCTTTCGCTTCACTCCATACTACACTCATATTTATCAAAACCAAACCTTATCAGATAAAACTTGTCTGAAAAAAATCTAACTTTAATCATAAAAAAATGTGGGTAAAGAAAAGCTTACTTTGCCACAGAACTCACAAAAGTATTTGCTGTGTTGGCTAACTTCCATCTTCTTGATCTGCTTCCTTATACTTGCTCCATAACGTGTACCTAATTAATCATAACCACATATAATATTCATAAATCAAGAAACAATAAACAAGTAGCAACAAGAAGCTAGATGAATCTAGTTCGCATATCTATCAAGACAAAGACTATTCTCTTACATAAACTCTAATACCAATGCTAATTACAGATAAGACATTTTTGTAATTAAATGATTGTTCTGCAGATTTATAATCAAGACAGAACCGTAAGCTTAAGAACACATACCGTATTTCCCGACGATTCCGACCTTCTTGGTTCTCTTCGCCTACAAAAAAACATTTGAAACCAAAACAAAACACAATAGTGAGATCGATTGAGACAAGAAGGATATAATTGCAAACAGTTTAATCAGAATACGCAAGAGAGAGAGAGAGAGAGAGAGAGAAATAGAGAGATCTTTCACCATTTTTGGAGCTTGCAGGACGGAGAAACGACGCCGATGAGGAGAAAACCCTTAGAGACTGCGCAAGAGGCTCTTAAGCTAAAGCGTTGTGTATTTATACTTACGAGTCATATTAGGGCATTAATTGATTATGGGCCTCTTATATTTTAGTCCATTATATATGGGCTTTTATATTAGTCCACTTACTTTATTTTTTTTTGATAAAAGCCCACTTGCAAAATTACGTGTCATATTAATTTAAACCAATCAAGAATTAGATGATAATAAAAAGAACATAAGGCAAGCAAAAAAAAAGTTTTGTTTTATTTTCACTCTATTTCGATCCTGGTAATTGATTAACGAAATTTAGATGATAAACGATTATGAAATGATATCTAATGCAAAATAATGGAATTTTTAGGAAGGTTTTTGATATATAATAAAATAGAGAAACTATCTTTTTTCGACAAATTAGTTTGTTGATAAAAGCACTTGAAAAGAGTGAAAAAGGAAAGAAAAGAAAGGAACCTCCTCCAAAAAGATGATTCCATTATGGTTTTTTTTTTGTGTTCCTACTTAAACTTAAGAAGTAAACTTCTCTAATATCTTAGACTTGTTAGGTGCATTAGGTTTGAAATCATCAATCCTCAGACCTGAACTCTTGCGAATCTCAGACAAAGCTTCTTCTCCTGCTTCTGTCTTTATCATCTCAAAAACACTCCCAAGAACATCTCCTCCTAATCCAAACTCTATCAGGCTTCCTGGCTCTTCTCCTCCTTGTAGGATTAGCCGCCCAATCTCTGTCAATGTCACTACTTTCTCTGTGACACTTTTGCCAAAGATTCTCCCAAGAAACTCTGCTGCTTTTGGTGCATCATTCACTGCATCTTCCAGGGTTTTTAATACAGTTTCAAACCTGCACAAAGCCAACAAAGAGATATTAAGACAAGATTTTGACTCACAAGCTGGTTTCTTAGTGGTGATTTTGTTTGGTTTCTTTTGGCTTACCCTTTCACTAGTTGGACTTCGGTTAAGGCGTTGTCAGCAGATTTCACAAGGTTCACAAGGAGCTTTGATAAGAGATCTCTCTCCTTGTCTTTTCTCTCGAAAGAATCAGTAACCCATACAGAAATCATCTTTGGGTGAAAAGCTGGCGAATTTATGTCTTTCATGCATAAACCAAGCTCCTTCTCATCTCGGGCACTGCATAATAACACAGTAATTAATTGAAACTCACACAAAGTGCTTACTCTGTAAATAGTTGACCACACAATATGCAAAAAGAATATAAACTAACAATGTAACACTAGGATCAGTAAAAAGTGGACAGGAACAGTGTCATTCTTCAACAATCACATGTGGAAGAAACCTACCTAAAACAAACATACCTATCAGATTTATATCATTTCTTAGATATTCTATCAAAAATCAAGGAACAATTATCATCTCTCGTTTTTTAACTGTTTGTTTTGATATAGGAGCTAAATCCTAACTTAGCCTACTTCAAGAAGTATGCAATTGTATAACAAACAGTCTTAAATGTAAATGTATAACCATAACTGATGCAATTGTACCTACGCATTTTTCTACAGAGTGCTATGCTGAATGTAGTGGGTGTACTATGACAAGAACAAAACAAATAACCAGCCGGAGATGAGAGGGGAAATATAGTACCTGTAATATTCCTTTATCGCAGACAAAGACATCTCCTCTAACCGTTCCTCAGACGAAGCATTTTCCCGAGGGCTGTTTACAGTTGATGATGGCCCTTGTACTACTTGCCGAGCAGATGAAACTTCCGATGACGGATCAGAAGCACGAGATGTACCTGCAAAGTCCCTATGAACATAAGTTCCTCCCCGCCCTTGAGGACTTGACCTTCCGTGAGTAACAGGACTTGCAGGTCTTTGTGAGCCAAAACCATTCATGGCACCAGCCGGTCGCCTAGATTCTCCACCACCAGCATGAGTAACATCAGGCTGCAAAGTATTTGATCCTACAATAGGCCTTCTAATAGACATTCCTTGACCAAGACCACCTTGGGGGCCCAAGGTAATTGACTCCTCACCTACTGACCTTTGCGGCATTGGAACCATCCTAGGATCATAATGCGGCCTTTCATCATATCTAATGTCCTGATTACCATAGCCACGACTCTGAGGTGGTCCATGAAAACCACCCATTTGGGCACTTGGAGGTGACAGCATTCCTCCTCCTCCCCTAGGACTAAACTCCATATGCCCTCTTCTTGCTGACGTATTCATCGAGGGTCCACGTGAAAGCCTGTTAGCTTGAGTTTGGCGTTCTTGTGCAGCATCTCTGTGCACTTCCTCAATTTTCTTCGGCCCTTCGACCTTCATTCTCTCCTGCCATTTGTTCTTTCTCAGATCGATTGCATTAATTAACATGAACCTCACCCTCGAAGACAATTCTTGCTTGCAAGATAGCAATTTCATTTTATCGAAATATGCATCCATAAGGGTCTTAGCTTTGTTATGATCGATCATAACTCCTATCGTGCTCATTAATTTACACAGAGCTTCGATGTTCTCTTCATGTGGATCCTGATCATACCCGATCAACTTCTGGATGCATGCGTGCATGATTTTCTCAGTCAACATCTTTTTTTTATATAACTCACCAATAAGTCTAATATTACCAAGCATTCTCCTTCGAACTTTGAGCCTCTTCTCTTCCCTTTCCTCCTCAGTTTGTTCCACTTGTCCTTCTTCAGCAACTCTACTGGCTTCCTCCTCTTCTCTCTCCCCTCTCTCAAATTCTTCCTGACATTTATTGAGAAGCAATCTTTTGAAGGTAATCTTTTCACCATTCTCATTAAAATCAGGTAATGCCCCAGATAGATGAGAACAGAAATCTGCATACATCTCACAAAAGGTAGGCTCGGTTAAGGCTTTGTCGAATATCTGTGAGATGACACCGGAAAGTGTAACATGATTGTCAATGTTGACACTTTTAACTTGCTCAAACAGTTTCTCAAAGTTTTGTGGGGTCAACTTGTTCAAGATGCCCTTCAATTGCCTTTGTTTAGCTTGTTCTTCATCTGTAATTGTTCCCACTTGGTATTTTCTCTCAGCTTTGTGCATCACCTGCATAGGAGTATGCGGAGAAGGAAACAGTCCCTTTTGTTGGAAATTTGAACCGTGTTGCCACCTGTCTAAGTTGGGGTTATTTCTTCCCATTCCTCCCATAGGACCCACATTTTGCATCGGCCTAGACATAATCGGTCCCATGCGAGGGTTTCTCAGAACTCCTGAGTTTCCTCCTTGACCAGGTCTGGGACCTACATTAGCTCCATAACCAGGCAGAGAACCCTGATTTTTCGCCCATCTATCATCAACAGCCACATTGCCAGGACGACGATCTGATCGAGCACCACTCCCTTGACGGTCCATAACCTTTCCATGTTTAGGATATGAATCATGTTCTTGATGAGACGCACCCATATAAGCACAAATCAAGAAACTAGCAATTTCAGACGAAGTATCAAAGCCCTCAGGGAGAGCAGTAAACAGTTCTGCAAACTTAAGCAAGAAATCCCGCGAGTACTTCTTTTCCATATGGCTACAACTGTCTATGACCTCATCTGAAGAACCTTTCTTTAAGTGCACATGATAATCTGCAGCTTCCAACTTTGGTGTAGAAACATCCGCTGCATCTTCCCAGTCTTCCGGTTCATTTTTCACTAGTTCAGCATCCACGATGACTTCATCGACAGCCTGAGGTAGGGCAGGTGCCAGCGTCTGGTTTGAAACATCATGAAGAAGAATTGAGCTCTCCGAATGCATCGTTGTCTCTTTCTTTTCTTCAGGACCTTTGTAAGCACCATAGATATCAGAAGTTGACCCTGCCGCATCTGCCTTTTGAAGAATTTCTTTTTTCTTCTTTTTTCCTTTGCTTGGATTATTTTTTGTGTTCAGTTCAATTGCAGATTTCTCCTTTGAGAGAGTAGCTGGGGCAGATGCCAAACTATCACCAGAATTTTCTACACCCTGATGTCTCGACAGTGTTTCAGAATGTCCAAGAGGAACAGTAGAAGTATGAGTAGAATGTGGAAGCTCAGAACTCGTATCAGTTGAAACTTCAGCTATTTTTTCAGTAGCAGGATAGATGTTTGTGGCACCATCCACCTCTTTCTCTTCCTTCCCAAGCATACCTAACAACATAGTTTCGGGTTTTTCATCAGAAACTACATACCTTTCTGTGTGATTGTCAGAAACAGCCTGATAATCACATTTTAGATCTTTCTCTTGCAGTAGAGAACCAGAAATCTCCGATGAGGCAGTATACACCTCCATCAGTGGCTTCCTAAATCCATTGGTAGCTGGAAGTGATGAATTTTCTTTAGCAGCAACTGCTTCTGTTTCAGGACTCTGCGTGAAGTAGCACAAAAGAAGTAATATTATGGTAATTTAAAATAATTTAAGAAGAAAACCTATAAAAAAACAGTAACATACCTCGGTCACATTATGAGGGGGTTCAGCCTTACATGACTTTTTCTGATCTTCAACTGGGTTCAACTCATTCACGTTTTCTCCTCTACCAATTTCAGCTGTTGTAACCGAAGCTGTCTCCACAGATGACTTCTCTAGCGGAGCTGACGAAGTTGATATCCCGGAGACATGGCTAGGTTTCGGTTGCTGTGAAGAGTTCAATGAACCTGCCTCCAAGTCCTTTTTGGACACAGAAATGTTAACTTCTCCATGTGGCATGGCGTTAGGTGATCCAAGCTTTTCAGAAGTAGTAGCTGACTTCACCGTTATCTTAGCAGCTGCAGGTAGAGTAGATGACATCACATTTTGGACATCACGTGCTTTCACAGAGAAAGAAGAATCGGATGAAATATTTGCGGGAGCTCCAGGTCTGGCAAGCTGTGGAGCGGTATTAGCAGATTGGTTGATAAACTGTACCCTCTGAGACCCGTCAATATTTTGGAAATGATATCTTGGTGCCTGAGTTGAGGACATTGGACCACTGTTTACAGGTACAGGCCCCGGAGGATATACCAAGGGATTGGGAATATATGAGGTTTGGACCAAATTAGCAGGTCGTGTAGCAAATGATGACTGTGATCTAGGAGGTGTGTTAGAATGTGGTTTGGAAGCCACTGGTTCACGATCTGGATGTGGGTCACCACGGCGGTCAAGCCTCAGCTCTTCATGTGTGTCAGGATGTGTAATTTTGACAGGTGTGGTCTTACGTCCCCCGACAAAATTCCCTCCTTGCTGTTGGGGATATTGCGGGTTCAAACCCACACCCATGTGGCTTATCGGAGGACGAATATGAGCACCCATGGGAGTTGGGAAACCATGTCCCTGTGCCTGATGGATCATACCCTGATGATGCAGGGGATGTGTTGGAAGACCTTGAAAAAATATTTGCTGCTGGATTTGAGGTGCATTCCCCATAGACAATGCCATAGGCATTGGCATCTGAAACGAGGTTGCAGACACGTTGGGAGGCTGCATATGCATAGTCGGGCCACCAAAGTGCACAGGGTGAGGCACCTGCGCATGCTGATAAGGTGTCTGCACCGAAGGAATGCGAATATTTGTAACTGGGGGCTTGTGTGTTTGAACAGGAGGGGATATATGTTGGACTTTGACATCTGCCTTTTCACTTGATGGATTGTGGCCCTCTTTCCTTATCAACTGATTATCTGCAGCCTTAACAGGTAAGTCTTTTTTAGGTACGGAAGCTGGCATATTTGACGCCGTTCTTAAAGAAGCTTGTTGCATCTGCAAAATGAGTGACACAGTCATCAACGAGACACAAAAAATCAGTACAAAGTGGAACAAAAGCCATCAAAATAATTTTATGTAGATATTCCTATTAGAAGAGGGTAGCAGAAACATCCCAAAGAAAACGAATGAAAGAGATTAGGAGTCAGAAGCAAAGTTGAAGACACAGACTATTCATCATCATATAACAAAGAATCGCCATTAATGGCAGAAGCAAAATACTAAAAGTGGACCTGTGCACGTTTCTGCTCATCCATATTAGGAGGTGCTGAGCTAGTTCGGGCAGGAATCTAAAAAACCAATAGGGCAGATGATTTAGGTGTTGGTGGACAAAACAAAAAAACAAAACGATAGAACATTAGCTTACCTTTAAGTCAGGACCAAATGACCCAAACTGGAAAGCAAAACCTTTTGAAGGATCTTCAGAGCCTACCACAAAAAATAAACATTACAAACAATTATACATTCATGAATGCAGTCACATGACAACTTATTCAAGCTTTACTCATAAAAATTTAGAAGATCCAAACAAAAACCTACCTTTCGCCATCTCATTGCTCTTAGAACTCATGGCGTTAGGCTGAGAAGTTGGAGCCTTTGGAATACCTCCTGTGGCTCCGCCACTAACCGGTTCACCAGCTCCTCCTGCAACAAACAGTGTTAGAAAAAAGCGACCTAAACGAAACAAGAATCCACTGACCAAAACCTATCTTATATCATCGAATTAACAGCTTGTGAGGAAAAGGGCAATGATGAAAACAACTCTTTGGCTATTAAAGATCATACCTTGAGGACGATATTGTAGATTAGGACCATTGTGAGTGTTGGTATGCAATCCATCCTTAGACACTGAATGATTCACAGGAGGCAGATTCACCCTAGGTTGTCCTCCTTGTGCATTACTTGCCTTCTTAAAACTGATATCAACATACCATACAAACACACACACAATCAAAACAATCAAAAATTTGAATTAACAAAAAAAAAAAAAATTAAACGAAAACAAAAATTGAAAATTTGATTTGAATACCTTCGATTATTAGAGGATAACGAAGGATCAGCTGAAGCGGCGGTGGGATTTCCAGCGCCGCCGGCTACTTTACCGTAACCGGCGGTGGAAGATCGGTGTTGTTGTTGTTGTTGTTGCTGTTGCTGATTATGATAGCCTGTGGATCGACCAATTCTACGGTATTGAGTCTCGCTTCTCTCGGGCCTTGATTGATTGTAGGACATCTATAACAAACCCTAATTATCACCTTTTTTTAATCAAGCTAGCTTCTTCTACACCTATGTTGTGTGTTGTTATGGAGTGATGCGATGGAGGAAGGGAAGATAAAATTAGGGTTTTATTGGACGGACATAAAAGACGGGAGAGAGAGAGAGAGAAGTAGATGAAATTTTTTGGTGAGGAGAAAAAAAAAAAGAGGAAAACAAAAAATAAAAAGGGAGAGATGGTAATGGTATAATTAAAAGAAGGGTTAATACGTAAATAACGAGAGATCTTAGGGGTAAAAATGACAATTCGTTAAGTTATTTCGTAGGTTATAAACTTTTGTCTCGGTCAATGCAAAGAATATATCAATAGAGGTTTCAGGAGATCAGCGTAGAAATTGAACTGTTCGTTACAAAAAAAAAAATCTTTTAACCAAATAGCTAAATATTTGGTTTTTAAAATAATTTAATTTGTTAAAATTTACTATCAAAACAATGATACGTGTATGAAAAAAGTCTTTTATATTTGGCTATTTGTTCTTTTGAATGTCTAGATTCACATCAATTGTTTTTAGAATGCTACATAGATTGAAAAATGTTAAGCATTTTGAGATAATTAGTAGTAGATACTAAATACATTCATGGAGTATGATTTAAGAATTAAAAGTAATACATATTTATAACTGGTTTGTGTCGTTTTAGTCTTTGGTGTGTATCTTTTTTACGGCAAGTTTGTAAATATGTATTGCTTTTGGTTATCTAATTATGATATCAAATCGTTCGTTTACTAAACTATACATTTTTAGCAAAATAATAAATTATGTAGTTAACTAGATTTTTTAAAAAAGGTGCTATATCAAATCATACACTTTTTCAACTAAATATATACGAATTGTTTCTCCATATACAAGTTAGTAGCAAGTTAGGTGACTTCTTTACGTAACCAATTATATTATTTTTAATTTTTTATCGGAATTAAGGAGATTATAAAATGGACCGAGATTGGTAACATTAAATATGGGCCAAGTGTTTCAGAATAAGCCCATTCATTTTGTGAATAAAAATTGGGCCAAGTTAATTACTCTTGAAAATGGGCCAAGGTGGGACATGCTAATTACTTGTTACCGTTGTGTACTTAAATTACAGATTTGAAAAGGATTAACATTTCAGCGCGAATTATTATGTGCTAATGCTTGTAAGGAAAATAAATAAAAATCAAGTTAATCAATTAATTATTACTTGTTTTTGTTATTAGTGGCACTTGTTTATTCCTTATTAGCTGCAAGATTGTGTACATAAACCTCATTTCTTAATCTTATGCTGAATAATTTTACATAGTATGAAACCTTTTTTGTAGTGATTGTGAATTGTGGAAGTTAATACTAATATTAATCTCAATCACAAAAATGAAATCTGATTTATTCTTTTTGAGCCTACACTTTAATCATCTTAATTCACAAATGTTCGATCTGTCTTTAGACTTTAGGCTGCTTTTTGGGACCCTTTGACTTTGAGAGATAGACTAAATTTAATAAGGAGATAAAAAATATTTATGTGTTCTTGTAGTGGTAGATTATTAGATAAAAGAAGAACATGCTTAGAGTGCAATACAAGTAAAGTGTAGGAGAAAATCAAGTAGAAAAAAATGACTTGGAATAAATAAGTGATGACGTGGAGATAATATTCATGGTTAAGATGATCTAAAGTAGGTTGTCTGTTTTAATGACTTTGTTGTTTTCGTACACACACAAGAGCACATCACACCATGTTTCTTTCGTTTTTCTTTGTACAACATTTAACTAATTTATTACTTTTCAGTTTTCTCTAAACGAAATGTTTTTTTTTTTATTTGTATCTCAATTTATAGTAGCTATCCTAAAATTATCGTAATAATCAAGATATATTTTTAAATAATGTGGATGATTAATTAGGTTGTAGATGTATAATATTTTTCCCATAAAAAATATGAATTCAAATGTATATAATGTAAGCTTACTTTATGACAAATGTGATATAATATGCTTGGTTAATGCCTTATATGATTGGTTGTACATCGAGCAATCATAAGAATAATCTTGTTTAGTTAATAACCAATCATGTTTAAATTATTTAACTCGCTAATCAAACACAATACACACGGACAGGTTGTAACTACATGCAACTTTACGTATTTGGTGCCATAGTTTATCGATATAAGCTCGAGATATCTTTTGTTGTTGTTAAATAGCTTGAGATATCTTCATATTGTATAATTAATTAATCTATGTTTTATAATGAAATAAATTACAAACCGTGGAAGCTACAATTTACAAAACATTATCACCTTGATATATTTTTAAGAAGGCATGCTACGAACGTGCGAATGCAACCTTATTTTACGCATAAAAACAATAAAAATATAATCCCATAATATATAAAACAATAATATCCAATAATAAGTAGTCACGTGTCTTTGTATGTTTATAATATGCATTACGTGATGGAACTAATATTACAAGTGTCATTCTGATTTTTGCATATCCTAATAAGTAATTAATTATATAAGAGCTGTGTTTTCACATGTTCCCTGCAGAGTCGTATTAATTATAACCCAACTAACTTGTTGAATTCATATAGTATTATAACATTATCTTTGTTTTGTTTTAGTATGAATAGAATGTTTATGAACATTCTATATTATACAACAGAACCTTAATTATTACGTTCAGATTTAATTATGTTTATATCAGTGAGATACACTTTTGGAAATGGCATCACATTTTCAATAATTTCTGTATGAAGACTCCACAAATATTTTGTTAAAATTATCCCCTCACGATCGTTGCACATTATACTCTTGTTATATATAGCCCACAAATCCCATTAACTCTTATAGCTAAAAGATACTTTTTTCCACCCAAAAACAGTGATTAAATTTTGCTTATATGAAACTTTTAACAACTTATGGTTAGTTTTAAAAGTATTGTCCTGCTTTTACCCGTTTAAACCGGTTTGGTTTCGTTCACGCAAGGAGACAAAACTTTTTTCCGGTATATATTTCAGAAATAAAAAACCTCGGATTTTTCTACACATGGCAGTGATATATAAACATACTACTAATGGATATGAAAAAGGACAATGTGAAAACAATGTAATTATTCTTACTAATTAATGGATATCATATGAGAAAAGAACAATGTATAAACAATATATTATCATATAATTCGTGTAAATGTCAAAAAGGTTATACTCTTATTTTAGGCTTAACAAGGTAAGCACAAAGCAAGGACGCGAGAAATGATACCAAAAAAACCTTGTCATTTACTTTTAAAACTATAATGTATACATAAATACATGTCTCTCTCTCTCCTATATTTGTTATATTTTCAATGTTAATAACTTACCTTATAAAATATAATATATGGTGGGAAAATATTAAATATTAATAAATGAAAAAGCCATTGATTTGATTTTAACTTTATGGTATTAAATACGGGAAAAATGCTTAATAAATGCCGAACTTTCAAATTTGGTACAATTAAATCCTAAACTTTGAAAGTGTCATTTTAAAGCTCAACTAATCTGGACTTTCTAATTAAATCATCAACTATTGTTGACTGGTCAAATTGAGTCACGTTGACGAGTCGAGAAACGTTGACCTTGACGGTATTACAACGACCGTTAACGGTCCGTTTGGCTTAAAAACGACGTCGTTTTCTCATTACATAAACGACGTCGAAACATGCTTAATAAATGCCGAACTTTCAAATTTGGTACAATTAAATCATAAACTTTCAAATTTGGTACAATTAAATCCTAAACTTTGAAAGTATTATTTTAAATCCTAACTAATCTGAACTTTATAATTAAATCACCAACTATTGTTGACTGATTAAATTGAGTCTCGTTGACGAGTCGAGAAACGTTGACCTCGACGGTGTTAAATCGGAGTTAATAATCCGTTAACGATCCGTTTGGCTTAAAAACGACGTCGTTTTCTCCTTATATAAAGAGAAACTTCATTTGACATATTTGACATATTTGCAAGTCTTGGTAAGCATCTTCAACCTCGTCGCACACGCATTTATCTACCCATTTAAACAAATGCCCTAGTTGTACAATCACAAACACACAATAAACAATTAAACACAACATAAATAAGACTAAGTTTAGCTAAATCGACTTACATCATTTAAATTAGACGAATTAAAATTCGTGACATTAGAACACCAAAAGAAATGACATCCACGATTAACTCGAGTTCTTGATGTATAAATCCTAACACCACATCCACATACACACTTCAATGGAAACCCACGCTCTCGAACAAACCCAGATGTTACAAAATTCGAACTCATATTATGTAAAAACGACGTCGTTTTAAGCTAAAACGGACCGTTAACGGATCATTAACTCCTTGTAACACCGTCGAGGTCAACGTTTCTCGAGTCGTTAACGATCTCAATTTGGTTAGTCAACAATAGTTGATGATTTAATTATAAAGTTCAAATTAGTTGGGATTTAAAATGATGCTTTCAAAGTTCAGGATTTAATTGTACCAAATTTGAAAGTTCAAGATTTAATTGTACCAAATTTGAAAGTTGATGATTTAATTGTACCAAATTTGAAAGTTCGGCATTTATTAAACATTTTTCACCGACGTTTATGTAAGGAGAAAACGACGTCGTTTTAAAGCTAAACGGACCGTTAACGGTCGCTGTAACACCGTCGAGGTCAACGTTTCTCGACTCGTCAACGAGACTCAATTTGACGGTCAACAATAGTTGATGATTTAATTAGAAAGTCCAGATTAGTTGAGCTTTAAAATGACACTTTGAAAGTTCAGAATTTAATTGTATCAAATTTGAAAGTTCGACATTTATTAAACATTTTTCCCTATTAAATACGGACAGTTTTGAGTTGGTTGCGATAACATTTATTTCTCTGCCTCTTTTTCATTATATCCTTCTTCTCTCTCAAGACCAGTCCATGACCCTCACGTGACTCTCTCACGTGCCATCTTTCTTCCTCCACCGCCATTAATACAAAAACAGTTGGGGAAATCATCTTTTTGATTTCTCTCTCTCTCTATCTCTGTTTCTCTCTCTAGAGCTTAATCAATGGAGTCTCTGATTAACCCTAGCCATGGCGGAAACTACGAATCACACTCTTCTTCTTCACTCGATAATCTAAAACCAAGCGTGTTAGTCATCACACTAATTCTTCTAATGACGTTTCTAATCTCCGTCTCGATTTGTTTTCTCCTCCGTTGTCTCAATCGCTGTAGCCACCGCTCCTCGCTACTCCCACCACCGTCTTCTACTTCTTCCTCCGCCGCCGTAACTTCCGATTCGCGGAGATTCTCAGGTCACAGAGTTTCTCCCGAAACAGAACGATCCTCCGTGCTTGATTCTCTCCCGATTTTCAAATTCTCCTCCGTGACTCGCCGATCTAACTCCTCGAGCTCCGGCGATTGCGCCGTCTGCTTGTCGAAATTCGAATCCGAGGATCAGCTTCGTCTTCTACCTTTATGCTGCCACGCGTTCCACGCGGATTGTATAGATATTTGGTTAGTATCGAATCAGACTTGTCCTCTTTGTCGCTCTCCTCTCTTCACCTCAGATTCCGATCTCATGAAAGCTATAAACACCTCCGCGTCTCTCGTCGGCGGCGGCGGAGGAGGAGAAGGAGGAGAAAACAGCTTCCGTCTCGAAATCGGATCTGTAAGCCGTCGCAACAATCCGATCCCGGAATCCGCCGATCAGCACCGGTCTTACTCCATGGGCTCTTTCGATTACATTGTCGACGACGTAGATTCCGAAATCTCGGAATCGAATCTCAACCGCATAAGCACATCGCGGAAACAAGAAGACGCGATCGCGACTGCGACTTCGGCGGTTGCGGTTAATTCGAATTCGAATTTAGCGTTTGAATCGAGTTTAGCGTCGGATATAGGAAACGATGGTTCTAGAAGCTGGCTCAAGGATTACGTTGATAGACTCTCGAGAGGTATATCGTCTCGTGCAATGTCGTTTAGAAGCTCCGGTAGGTTTTTCACCGGGAGCAGTCGTAGGAGTGAAGAAATGACGGTGGTTGATTTAGAAGCGAATCATGCCGGAGAAGAGATCAGTGAGCTTTTCCGGTGGCTTTCAGGTGTGTGACATTCTCTGTTATTGATTCACTTCTTTGAGAAAGGAACAAAAAAACAAAAACAAAAACAGAGTATTACTTTTGGTCTGTAAATATCTGAAGACTTTTGGTTCAATTACGGAAATTACTTTGTTTGTTTTTACCATTTTCTGATTATTATATAATAGATGAATTCTCTTGTTATGTATATCATCATATAATGGTCTATTTTCTCTTCCAATTTGAGAATGTTGTCGAGTTTCTAATTTATGTGTCTGAAAATGAGACCAAATTTAAATTTGGATTATTTATTTATAAATAGATTGGGGAACAACAAACTACAAGCATGGAATACTAAAACCACAGTAAATAAAACATAAAAATTGTCAAACCTTTGAACTATTTAAGAATTCTTTCACCATTTTCACATTATTACCATTGATGCAAAATTTTATATTTTTTTGGGTACAATTACAAATCTACATTTTTTGAATTGCATTTTACAAAACCACATCATTTAAATACTCAAAATTAAATTTAAATAGAGTATATACATACAATGATAACCCTATAATACTATATCATAAATACTAATTAGTAAACTCAAATATCTTTTTTTAAAATTTTAGTAACTTTTTAAAAAATAAATTCAATTTTTTTAAAATGTAAATATATAAAAAATATTAAATTAAATGTAATTTTCTGAATGAAATATTGAAAATGAGTAGATTCGTAAATCCCTCGTTTTTCGGCCTAGTTATCATAAACAAAAAAAACAAAAACCAACTGGGCCGAAAAATTATAAGGCCCATACAAAATTACAACTACATGTCGTTTACGTTGAGGATTAGTAGAACGCGTGCCGTTTTCAAACGATCCTCGAAGGCTTAATCTATTTTCGCCGGGGACCTTGTCGAACTTGTCCGCCACTCGCTCTCACATCGTCGTTTAGGGTTTTCTCGTAAATCGTCAGTGATCGTTACCGTAAGTATACCTTCAATTACACTCTACCTTTTCGATTCACGCAGATAAGTATCTGACCATGGAAGCTCCGATTCAGGTATTAGTTTCACCTAATTTCACTCTTTAACGAATATAATCTGATTTTCTTCGTTAGATTCGAAGATTTTTTTTACTTTGGTTACAGGACGAAAGTAAAATCTCTAAGCTGAAGAAATCAACGGTGGTTTTTGTTTTGGGTATTTTAATCATACTTTATACTCTTAATAATCATATGCTTGAAAGATGGAATCTAATCATCTATGGTGTTAATTTTTTTTTTTTTTTGTAATTTTGAGGTGGTCCTGGAAGTGGTAAAGGCACACAATGTGCTAATGTTGTTCAACACTTTAGGTATACACATTTAAGTGCTGGTGATCTTCTAAGAGCAGAGATCAAGTCTGGTTCTGAAATTGGGTAAGTGAATCTCCATGTCTTAGTGGATCTTGGTTCTCTGCTTAGGCTTATGATAGCTTTGTTTCAGAGGAATGATACAAAGCTTGATTGTTGAAGGGAGAATTGTGCCTTCTGAGATTACAGTGAAGCTTTTGTGTAAATCTATGGTGGAAAGTGGTAATGATAAGTTTCTTATTGATGGTTTCCCTCGCAATGAAGAGAATCGGATTGTATTCGATAATGTTGTGAGTTTTTTTTCCGTTTTTACCAATCGAGTCGTATTGTCTAGTTTAGTATATAAAAAAGGTTTGATACTTTCTTGATCTTGACAGGCTAAAATCGAGCCTGCTTTTGTTCTCTTCTTTGGTTGTCCTGAAGAAGAGCTCGAGAGACGTATAATGAACAGGAACCAGGTTTTTATCTTAACTAAATAAATGATATCTTGTTCGTGTCACGTTTCTCGTTTAACAAGTTGTTCTTTTGGTATGATTTATGAAGGGAAGAGAAGACGATAATCTTGAGACGATAAAGAAGCGGTTCAAAGTGTTTGTAGAATCTACTCTCCCTATTGTTAGCTACTACGAATCTAAAGGGAAACTTCGAAAGGTTAGTATATGATTCTCATCCACATGAATCCATCATCATTACTGTTACACACTTTTTACTAATCACTGTTTCTTATGCTTCGCCTTCAGATCGATTCTGCAAAACCTAGCGAAAAGGTCTTCGAGGCAGTCAAAGATCTATTTGAATCTGAAACTTGATAAGGTGTAGCTCATGGATCATACATCTTTCTGTGTAGTCCTAGTAGCTATTTTGTAATCTTGTTATTATTATTACCGGTTGGTTTGTCTTTGTCGGCATCACAAGACTAAACTAGTTATTGCCGAACAAAACAAAAAAAGTTAGAAACTTACAAGAAGTACACGCTTGACTTGTCGTAGACGTAAATAGGTTTGCAGATATGTGTTTTTTTTTTTTTTTTATTAATCTAAGTGTCATAATCCACGAAGTTACATGATTTAGTACTCTACTGATATTACAAAGACTTTTAGAAGTTTACATTTTAACAAATTTCCTTGTTAACTTCCGTCAATATTTTGGTATTAAATATACACACAACAAAAGAGTCTCTGCTTTTGTTTACTCTGTAAATGACGTTATCACAATCTCTGTTTAGTCTCTGCAGCTTCATCACCGTTCCTACTTTAGTCGCTTTCTTCGCTGTCTTCTCTCTCCGTATCTTACTAAAATTCGCCACTTTCCTCGTCACCAGACCCTGGCTTCGCCACCGCACATTCACCGTGGCAAAAGACACTTGGCCTCGACCGTTCTGCGCCGTGTGTCTACAAGAAACAGAGCAAGGAGATAAAATTAGGCGACTGACGATTTGCCGCCACTGTTTCCACGCGGATTGTATCGATTCTTGGCTTTTCGAAACGTCCACGTGTCCTTTGTGCAGAGCAGAGATCCCTCCGTTGCCACCGGCGAATCCTCTGCTTTTACTGTTCGTTCCGGTCAGTGTTATCCGTTTATTCCGCAAGAAATAGTAACCCGAATATTGTAAACCGAACTTTTTAAATTTGTGTGTGTCGCATTAGAAGGTAACGGTATACTTATTGTATAGATAACAAATAGTGGAAGAAAGGCTTGTGAATTTATTACATAACAGCCACTTGCTGTTTGGTCTCATTAGACTCTCCTTTAAACAATCTTCTAAACCATCTGGCTGATTTCTTCGGATACCTTTTACGACCATCTTCAAAGTCGACAAACACTAGACCGAACCGGACAGTGTATCCTTCAGACCATTCGAAGTTATCATTCAGCGACCACGCGAAATAGCCTTTCACATTCACCCCCTTCCTACATTTTTCATAACTCAGATTTCTAATAACATTGAAACGCAAACGCAAATAATCGAGATTATATCATATATAGAAGCTTACGAGATAGCGTCGAGAACCATTTTAAGGTGTTGAGCGTAGTAATCGATTCTCAAATCGTCATTAAGAAATATTTCTCCATTACTAGCTTCATCCACACCTGCATGATTAGTTTAAACTAGTTAATAACATACAATTATTTAATTTTAAAAGATAGAAATTTGTTTTATATAAATTTTACCGTTTTCTGTTACGTACAAAACGGGATCATTGAATTTGAGTTTTACATGTAGTAGGAGCTCACGAATACCCTCAGGGTATATAAAAAGCCAATCCGATCCACCCTTTATTGAATCATCATAGATTATATAAATTTACAAAGGCTAAAATAAACAATTGTATTTTTAAAAAATCATTCATTGTAAAAGTCTTTATCACATTAAAATCATTAGAATAACTAATTTGAATGGAATATAATCATACCTTTGGACCAATAGGTACTCCATTTCGTTCACCTGATACAATTATACAAAATAAAAATGCCGAATGTAGAATTATTACTATATAAATTGGATTAAGTTAATTTAACGGTAACGGGGTAACCATATGGTTCACGGACCTACGAGGCTAACGCAAGAATCTGTCGACATTGTAATGTTTTCGGTTGCGCATGGCACATCTTTTGCGTACATTGACGTGTAATAGTTAACGCCTATGAAATCGTACGATCCTTTGAGCATTGTGGACTCTTCTTGTGTGAATTTAGGAAGTCGACCGTCTTTGACGTGGTTAACCATTTCTGTTGGGTATACACCACTGACGAGTGGCTCCATGAAGTAGTCAAAGGAAAATGCCGTGGCTCGAGCCCCGGCTAACTTATCAGCATATGAATCTGAATAAGGATAGTGCCAATGTGTTTGTAAGACTATTCCAATTTCACCTTTCTGATTCTCCTGTGGACACAAAAACAAGAACACAATAGAAACAGAGTAAAAGCAGATCATGGCAAAACAGAGTATAAGCAGAGCAAGGCAAAAACAGAGTAAAAGCAGAGCAAAGCAAAAAACAGAGTAAAAACAGAGTAAAAGCAGAGCAAGGCAAAAAACAGAGTAAAAGCAAAGCATGGCTAAAACTATGTAGAGAGAATCATAGACAGTAAAGAGGAGAAACAATACTTGGTACTTTTCTCGGTAGACTTTGACGGCGGCTCCATGAGCGAGGAGGAAGTTATGGCCTACGATGTAAGGCTCGGTGGCTCCATCGCCGCCCGTGCAATCAGGTTTAGTGAACTTAGAGCATCTTCCAGGTGCTTTTTCACCGGTTACGTAACCTTGATTAACAACGGTAAATGGCTCGTTTATTGTAACCCAACGTTTCACTCTATCTCCAAACTTCTGAAAACAGAGCTCTGCATAGTCCTTAAAATCATTCCTGTTTTTATTACCAAGAAAAATAATCACATTTTGTGTTATCTCTTGGGAGTCATTAACTTAACTACACTACTTACACAATCTCGGCTCCAAGGAAGCCACCGTAAGCATTTTCGAGTGCTTCCGGTAAGTCCCAGTGAAACATTGTGACATATGGTTCCACTCCTAACACATTTACAACATTTATAAAAGGACACATTTCAATGTTGGTTTCTTGATCCTAAACATCCACCAAGACTGCGAAACCGAAACCAGAGAAACTATTATTACCTTTTAACAGAAGTTGATTAATTAAGTTGTTGTAATAGTCAATACCAGCCTGGTTGATACCACCCTTTAGAGTCCCACCTAATCAACAAAAAAGGAATGTGATTTATATAAATACACTTAATTTAGAAGTTTGTAATATTTTTCTGTTTTCGTAAAATAAATAAAAATATTCAGAATTTCTAAAAAGTATTTTGTTTTTTTATTGTTTATGCAAATAAATATATAATGAGAATTAGATTTTATATTAAAAAATCTTAATATAATTTGTAAGTTGGTTTATTCCAAACTATTATAAACTATAAAAATTTATTTTATTATATTTAGGGATGGGCAAAACTTCCGGATCCGAAATACAGAACTCAAACCAAAATTCTCAAATCAATATCGATCCTAAAAACAAATAACTCGAATGTATAGGGAAATTTATTACCATAATACCCGAAATCGAATCTGAACCGAACTCAATTTTTTATAACTAAACAAAACTACTCTAACTACCCAAAAATTACTTAAAATAATAATAATTATAATTATATTTAAAGTACATAATTGGAACCAAACCGAAATTAAAGAACCGAAACCGTTCCAAAAATAAATAATCCGAACGAATAGAGAAATTTACTACCTGAAAACCCGGAGCTAAAACAAATTTTTAGATTTGAACCCGAATTACCCGAATTTTTTTTATGATATAGTTTAATCATTATTTTAAAATTTCTTATGATTTATCTAGAATTTTTCCAGAAACCGAACCCGTTAACAAACTATTTTGTTTGTTATTGTTTGATATTTTTAACAAAAAATTATTTCAACTTGTTTTAAAATTCTTAATAATATTAATTAAACATGTTTTTAATTTGTGTTTTTTTGTTAAAAATAATGTAACGGTTTAAAAAAAAACTCTTTCTAATGGTATTTTGATTTAAATAAAATTTTAATCATAGTTTTTATAAAAAAAACTATGTAATAATGTATTTATGTGAATTACATATTTTTATTTTGTTTCAAATGATTTTTACATAATTTCCTTAATATTTTTTATTTATTTTTGGAGAGGATTGTAATATTTTCTTATTTGGTTTTTCGTAATTAAATGTTCAAAAATATTTCATTTTATGCTCAATGACATAATGTGTAAATAAGTGTGATTTTTTGGACATATTCAAATTAGTATTTCAAAAATAATAATATAGATTCACTAAAAATTATACAAAAAAAATAACAAAAGATTAGTATATTCGTACGAGGCAAAATCCGTGACCAAGAGATCGAAAACCGATAAGCATCGAATCCAATTTGATGCAGAAAATTCACATCTTCCTGTTTCACAAAAAAAATAGTTTTCATCAAGAAAATGCAAATGTTGGATGTATAATTGATCTTTTGTTTTTGGGTGGTCCATAAAAGAAATAACCTTGTAAAGGTAATAAGAATCATCTGCAATGGATCCATTACTACCATCCATTATCTTTTCTGTAAAAAAAGTAAAAAAAAAAACAATGTAATCTAAAGATAAAAACATGATTAAGGAGGTCCATTAATCATTTAACACATTTTTATGCTATGAAATACAAGATATAGCAAGATTCATATATAAACACATAGTCAACAACATTTTTCTTTGAGTCTTAAGAACCTGGAAAATTTTCAGAATATGTGTCCCATATACTTGGTCCTCTTCCATCTTCATGAGCAGCACCTTCACACTGCAAAATATTTATTTTATTTTTATAAAAAAATTGTAATATATGTGGAAGAAATAGTAAGAAAAGTAATAAACCTGATAAGCAGAAGATGCAGAGCCAAAAATGAAATCTTGAGGGAAATCACTTCTACTTAATTTAGGTCTTGAGGAGTGGTTCTTGGCAGAAACTCCAATGTAGAACAAAGTAATGAGTAACATTAAAAGGAGACATTTACTCCTCATTATCTTTTTTCTTTTTTTACGAAAAAATATATTTTTATCTATTAACAATTTTGGTTGTGAAAAAAATTTGTAAGGAAAGGGAAATGTTTATGTTTGGATTTTGACAGTTTGTATCTATAAATAGCGTTAGATGGAGGATAAATTAAAAATATTTTTCTCTAAGTAGTTGTTTCCTTTTGTACAATTTTGATTTTCTAATAGTTTTATGATATATACCATTATGTAAAATACTAAAAATCATGTTAAAATAATCAAAAGCTGATTCATCACAAGAAGATTTTTAGAGGAATTTACAAAACTACGCTCTTTCAAGTTTCAACCCCTCCTTCACAAAACTACACCTAATTTAATTTTTTTACATATTTACACCCTTTAAAAATTTTAAAAACTTGATTTACTCTTTTAAAAATTACCAAAATTAAAAAAATTTCATTTGGGTTCGTTAATTAGTGTTTAAAGTATAGTATTAAAGGGGTAGAATTGTGTGGGTAAGATTTATTTGAATTTAATTTTGAGTATTTAGGTGTAATTTTGTGAAGTATTTTGAAAATTGTGTAATATTGTGAAATATAATTTAAATAGTGTAGTTTTGTAATTCTCCAAGATTTTTATTGAATTATTATTTCTTGTTACATAAAGTGGGTGAGCATAATTATTTCGGTCAACTTCAAAAAATATTTGATAAAACTAAACGTGGGGATATATAGCTGTTTTTTTTTTTAATATATAGTTTATAAAATAAATTTTCCCAAATCATTGATCCATTATTTTATTTTGTGGAAGCTACTAAATATGTTGAATATTTCATGAAAGAGAAGGACCCAAAGTCTAATAAAGCCCATTTATAAATTGGTGATGTAAATTTAAGTGGATCTTTGCTTTTGATTCAAAGCCTTTTTACACAAGAAAGTTTTAAAAACAAAACAAATCTAATAAAATAGTTCAAGGGCCTTGGAAGATTCAGACATCTTGGGAATAAAACATGAAGCAGAACCAGTTGCTAATAAGAATCTCTTCTTCTTCATTGCACTCTTCAACAAATACTCTTCTTCTTCTTCTTCAGAATCTTGATCAATCTCTTCTTCTCTCTTCAAGAACTCTTTAAACCACATTGCTGACATTTTCGGAAACCGTTTTAGACCGTTGTTGTAATCGACATAGAATAGACCGTATCGGACTCCATATCCCGCGTTCCACTCGCAATTATCGAGTAAAGACCAAGCAAAGTATCCTTCAACTTCAACACCATCCTCCCTAAACACCCAAAACATACATCATCAGTTAAAAAAAGCTAGGTTTAGGGTTTCATTGTAGTTTCTTGCGTTACAAGAAACTTACTGGATAGCTTGTTGAATGCTTTGGAGATGTTTCTTGTGATACTCTGTTCTTTGGAGATCCATCAAGTTAGAAAGCTTTGGTTTTTTCTCGTAATCCATATCACAATGTCCTAAACAAATTGTAGCAAAAGATAGTTAGTAAACATAATTCACGAAACAATTTTGGAAAATTTTAGTATAATTTTTTTTTTATAAATAATTACCATTTTCAGTGATCATGAATTTGGGGCTTTCGTATTTATTCTTAGCATAGTTTAGAAACTTTCTAAGTCCCTGTGGGTATAGAAAGTCCCATTCTGAACCACCTCTTACTCCCAATGTTTGTCCTGCTTTGTTTTGCTCTGTTCCAATCAAATAAACTTGTGAGACAAGAAATCGATAAACCAAATAGCCCTAATTAAGAAGCTTATGAGTCAAGAAACCCTAATATATGTGTGAGTATTTAAAAAAAAAAAAAACTTACTTCTCCATTCAATGCGTGCATCTGATCTCCAATTAGGAGTGTTATGGTCTAATTCAGGAATGTTTTTAACGTAAAAAGCACTGTAATAATTTACTCCAACAAAGTCAAAAGATCCTTTTAACTTCTTGGATTGTTCTTTAGTAAATGAAGGTAATCTTTTTCCGATAGATTTCTTCATTACTTCAGGGTAATCTCCATACACCGTTGGATCCATATGCCTGTTAATTTATTTTAAAAAAATACTATTAGAAAAATTAACAAAAATTGTATATAATATTATATATTATTTAGGTCAAGAATATGTGTGTATTATATGATTTATAAACAAACACTCACCATCCGAACATAAACTCCATGGCTCGTTCACATGCTTCTTTGTCTTCAAGACAATTTGAGTCATATGGCTCGAACCATACAGGAGAATGCGCGATACCGATCTTCCCATCTTTACACTGTGATGAATTCAAACAAAAACAAACGTTATATATCAATAAACATATGTTATCAATAAGACTACATAGTAGTACTTATTTTAAAAGAGAAAAATCAAATATATATTTTGTACGTACTTTAGGATTGTTCCTAAAGACTTGAACGGCTTCGGCATGAGCCAAGAGTAGATTGTGACTAACGGTATAAACCTCGAGACCAGATTCACCAGCCACGGCTGCTTCGTTCATGTATTTAGAGGCACGTCCTGGTGCTTTTCTTCCCGTGTCGTAACCACCGATACTATACACCCATGGCTCGTTTAGTGTCACCCACAGTTTCACACGGTCTCCAAATTCTTCGAAACATATGGTTGCAAAATCTTTGAAGTCTTCACTGCAAGGTGGTTTTTTTTGTATATGCATATGTTAGAAACATCTATAATAAAATGGTCATTGAGTAAAATAAAATAATGTTTAAAAAATAATGCTTATTACATGGCTTGTTCACTTAGAAATCCATTGTATTCATCTTCTAGGGCTTGTGGAGTATCCCAATGAAATAAAGTAGCGAGTGGTGTGATTCCTATTCATGTTAATTATTAGGAAAAAAAGTTAATATAGGAAATTAGGTTAAAAAAAGATAAGTTTATATAATTAATTAAGAGGGAGATTAATTAATTACCGTTAGCTAGGAGTTCATCGATGAGATCATTATAGAATTTAATTCCTTTTTTGTTAACTCCTTTGCTTTTCTTTCCAACTATTTTTAAACAAAATACAAGGATTAGATTTCAAATATTAATTTGGAAACTCACTCATTATAATTTATATAATATTAGTATGTGTTATCAAAATAAAACGTACGAGGCAAGATTCTAGGCCAAGAGATAGAGAATCTAAAAGCATCCATGTTAATATCTTTCATTCTTTGGATATCTTCTTTGTAATGATTATAAAATTCGACCGCTTGATCCGCGTTAGAGTAGCAATTTCTCTCTACAAAAATTTCATTTTTTAAGAATTAATTTGATGAATATCATAATTAAGTAACAATAAACAGATCTTTTAAAATATACTTATATAAATTACCAAAATAGTAAGTTTTTTTGTTACCTGGATATTTACGTACAAATGTGTCCCAAACACTTTCTCCACGTGGAGCTTCGTTAACGGCTCCTTCATATTGGTAAGCCGATGAGGCTGTCCCAAAGAGGAAACCTTCGGGGAAATCATAACGACCAAAAGAGTTTTTCTTCGAGTAACTAATGTTCCTTTTTCTGTTAATAATATTTAACAAAAACTGATTAGAAAAATGTTTTTGTCTATAAGGATATAGACTTTGTGGTGGTTGTATTGAAGTTTGATCACTTACTGAGTCATTTTTAAAGTTTAATTTTAGTATTAAAACCCTTTGAATCTGCATAGACATTAACATAATATAATGGGTTGTTAAATCATCACAAAGAGAAAATAGTACACTAACATAAAATTGATGTATAATATGATAAATAATTATATACCGAATACCGATATTGGAAGTTTTTTTTTGTTATTTCTACTATGAATATATAGGGTTTTCTGTTGTTGTTCTTGAGAATTTGAAGTAAATAAATAAATAAATAAAACAACGAAAGAATATATTTGTTTGTGTAGTGAGAAGAGAGTGTAGAGATTGTTGAATTGTGAAGAGAAGTGATGGGATATGTGAAGGTTTATATAGGCAAATGCATTTGCAATATTAACACGAAGTAACGTAGAAAATTCATTACATTATTTAAGTCCAACTAGTTTTAACTACGCATCTTGACCGTTTATTTCTTCCTTTTTTGTTGGTCAAATGATTTGCTTTTGATTTAAACATTTTGAAAAATTAAATAAATTATAATGGTCAGCTTATAGTCTTGCATGCGCTGTGTGATATTGAACCAACCATATTACTCATATAGTCCTATATTGACTTCTATTAAAACTAGAAATATGAATAGACTTTTTAACATAGTTGATTTTTTTTTTGTGTGTGGTGCCGGTGAGATCCATTTGCTAGAGAATGCCATAGCGGTTTCTTGTCTACTTATTTTTGTAGTGATTAGTTTTAATTTCGACTACGTGATGATCCATGCCATTCATTCGTGAGACATGTTATTAAAAAATAATTATATATATATTAAATTTTTATTTCAAAAATATTATAAATTTATTGCGCATATATATATATATATTTTTTTTTTCTTACAACACAAAATATATTTAAAATTATTTATTTCTTTGTGTGCAATATAACGTGGAATATTTTTTAAAAATAAAATAAAATCTTGTTTGTTCGCAATATACTCTAAATTACATTTAAGAAATAAAGTAAAATCGGCAAAAAAAAAATTGAAGCAAAAATATAATTAAGACAAAAATATAAGGAAACAAACGCAGAAACAATAAATTTTCTTAAAATCTATCTCGTTGCGACACATATGCGTTTTGTCTTCTCTTTTAATATAATAGATTTTTTAAACATTTTTCTTTGATAAAATTATTCTATCGACATATTATTTTACGTAGTCCGACTTAATTTGTGGATATCTTTTAGTCAGAATTTTGAGCAAATATTTAAGACTTTTCGAAGGAGAATAAAAGAAATTGGACACTTAAGTTAATATACGGACTTATTATAACCATCACGTGCCAAAAACCCCAATGCTTTTTTTTTTGCATGAATGTAACATTTATTCACCAAAAAGTCATTGTTAATTTGTTAGCATGTTTGAATCTACTCTTGTACAAAAAATTATCTCACGACTACGTAACAAAAAGACTTATACTTTAACAAAAAAAAGTTTATTACAAAGTTTAGTATATATGTTTTATAATCCAAAATGTTATCATCATTAGGGCGTACGTTGCCGGAAAAAATTTACCTACAAATTCCGGATAAAACAATTGTAATATACTAATATTACAACGGTCGGATAATAAGTTAGGTAGTATTAATAATTAACGGTCTTAAGGGGTTGTTATATACATTTATTTAAGAAGATATAAACATAAACATGCAGGGTAGGTTTAATTACACAAAGAATGTAAAAAATGTTGGAGTAAATAGATTGTTAATTTGATGTAATAAAAAAATAGATTGTTAATTTCGCAAACCGATATATTTGATTTATCTGTTCATTTAATTTAATTATACGTGCATTATCAAATGCATACATATTAAATATCGCACATATTTGATGTAAAATTATGAAGCCGACATAAAAAAAATGGACTAAGAGCATCTTTATAGCTAGCACTCTTAAAATTTGTTTAAAATTTATTTTATTTATTTTGTTTTTTTTTCGAAAATTAAAAAAAAAAAAAAAAATTGACCAATCGCGGACCGCCACGTGTCGGTGGGGCCCGCGAAAAAATCAAGATATAAGAGGTGAAAGCATCGATTTATATTTTGTTTGTGGGACCCACCCAAAGAATCTAACTCCAAGAATCCCTATAATGATGGTCTAAGAATTAATATAGTGTTTAATAGTAAACTCAAAATCTATACTAATAATAAGGACTATTTGGGACTCCTGAGAGTACCACATCAGCAAAAAGAAAATGCCTAAAAAAAGGACACGTAAGCGGCACAACATTAATTTACATGGAGGCTTTTGAAGGTTTTTAAGCTGTCCACGTCAACTATTTTGTTATTTTATATGAGAGACACGTGAATTTACTCCATCTATACGAAAGGCCCACCTAGAAACAAAACGTCCAATCCCATTAAATCCAATCTTCTCCGCACTACTGCGACGTTTCAAGTTTTCCCTTTCACCATAAGGCCATAAATGCCACAATAATGAAACTTCAAACGATTGGCCTCCAACCCCGGTTACAGATCTTCGGTTCCAATGTCCCTCCTCTATAAAAACCACACCCTTTATCAATATGGTACCCCGAACGAGGAGCTAGGTCGTCCACCAACATCTACGGCGCCTACTGCTGAGAATCAGCCACCGTCCTGTCATCTATCTTTCGGAGGAGGTTCAAAATTTCCGCCGCTTGACTCAAGATGTTGCTAATCGACGGCAAGGTAACTCCTCCTAAACTCAAATTATGTCATCTATGTTATTTCTAAAACCTTTAGCTCTATCGAATCCACGTCTCCGGTCGCTTTTCGTCGGCGCGGTAGATCGTATTAGCTCATGTAATCATTTCCAATCTGATTCTTTCGTCCGTGGCCTTCTCCGTTTATTTCTATGGATTGTGATTCCTATATTCATTTTGTCTCGATTATATTCTTCGTCATCGTTGATCTCTGAGGATTGTTAGATCTACGTTGATGCTTCTAATCATCTGTATCTTAAACTACAGTTTTATTTTTCACTTCGTTCATAGAAGAAACGTGGGGAATCTTGAAACAAAGAGTCGTCCATGGAGGCATCGTTGTTTTGGTTAGAGGCTCCGCTCCACTTGTGGATTCAATTTCGAGATTTTTCATTGGATCAAAAACTTATGTGTTGGAATTTTCTGATTTCGAAAATTGATTTTTGAGCAGTCTCTCATAAAGAGGCGACCCGCACTGGTCGCAACAAGGAGCTATGCAGCTGGTGCAAAAGAGGTAATGTCTTCTACTGATTTCATTGATTTTTACAGCATTCGCAGTCACCGGCGATAACCTAAACTCAGTTGCAGCCCCACCAAGTCTTTGTAAACACCAAGGAAAGGGTTCTGTTACATGTTGAACTCCAAGAGAAAGCTTCAAAGTTTTTATTTTAACCTGTGTATACTCACTTCCTTAATTAGCGTAAGTTTTTAATAATCTTAATATTTTGGTAAGTCTATACGCTACGAAACTATAAATAGTTTAACCAATTCGTAGGTGTTCTGACCTTGAGCACGACCATGTGTTTTACGACAGCCATGAAACAACAAAAACACACGACAAGGTATTCAATTAACGCCTTTCACGCTTTCTTTATCTAAACACATCATCTAAGTTTTCCATTACTGATATCTTAAACTTTTCCATTCATAACTTTTTGATTAGTTTTGGCGGAGAAGGCCTACAACATGTTACGTTGTACACTTCATGTTCTCTTATGACAACGCTCGAGACCGTCACAATTGTCGAATACAATAGTTTTCTTCATTACATGCATTCTTAAACATGTATGCGAAACAAGTTTCCTAATATATTTAATACTAATACTAAACATGTTTTGGAATCAGTCAAAGCATGAAAAAGATCGGAAGATTTTGTCGAGATACTTGATAGATTGGAAGCTTGATACGGGTATGTATCTCTTTTATTTTTTAAGTGTTCTTTTCAAGTTACATATCATATTCAAAAAATTAAAGAGAATCATCAAACGTGCTAAAAAATTTCCAATCCATATTCTTCTAGAGCATTGAGTACTATCATCATAGTTGTTTAGAGATGAAGTTTGATGATTTAATGTAGGTTGTGCCTTTCAAGAAGAGAAGAAACCACATAACAATAATCGGAAGAAACCCGTAAAAGCTAGGACTGTAGCAGAAGCTTAAAGCGAAGACAGTAGCAGAGGCTTAAATCCAAGTTCTTGTGTTACAAGGCTTACCGACTGATGAGGCTAGAGGAATCTTATGATCTCTTAACAATAAAGTCATTATATCTTATATATAACTATTAAAATTTGTAGTGTGATGTTGTGGTATATTCTTTACTACCATATATGGCATCTGTTTCTATTCCATAAGCTTCTGATTACTTTAATAAGTAATTTATCATACAAACCTCATGGCCTCAAACATTTTTCCCTCTATTGAATTCTAGGCTTACTACTGAAGACACGTAGTTACGAACATGTACAATACCAGTAAAAAGTGAAACCGTTCGGGTCTAAGGTGTTAGTGAAATACTGAAATCTCAAGCTTCAAGAGCCTCTTAAGCTTTTTAAGAGTTTTAGGCCTTACAGAAACGAAAACGCTCATCTGGAGCACAATTTTTATCAAATAAGAAATATAGATGTCAAATTTTGGAATTCTTTTCTCTCAAATAACAAAACTTTATAATTCGTTGCTGTAAAAAGTAGTTATACATTAAAATGATTCGCGTTCAATCTTCAAATTATAGTACTAATACGAATGATGATTATATCAAAAGTGATAGTTAATAAGTTCTACGGAAAAAAGTAAATCTTTAAAATACCATATTGAATTTTTATGTTAAAAAAATTAAAAATTTTTTTGCTAGAATATTTTAAATAAGTTTTTTAGAACCAAACTACCATAAATACAAAAAAAACAAGTTTTAATACATAAAATATATTCATTTGGATTATAATTTTAAACTAATTCAAATTTTGCGATATTTCCGGTCAAAACATACTTCTTAATGGTATTGAAGAAAAAACTTGTTATATTATTTTAGTACTAAAAAATTTTAAAGGTATTTTTGAAAATTGCCTTCTAATATGGAATAATAGAACTAGAAAAAATGTTAGTCTCTATTCCGTGATCATGCATCCATCAATAGTTTACAATGTATAGTATATGTATGTATGCATTTGAACAAAAACAAGCCGATTACTCATTTAAAGAAGATATGTTGGGTTAAACTATTAACCCTTCTAATTGACAAAATAGGGCTACAAAGCCTACACAATACACACTATAAAATTTTTAATACCATGTCCAAATCTAATTCTAAATTAACAAAGTTACTAAAGTCAAAGGTTTCTCTAAGAAAACACATAAAATGGAGTCAATGACAGTAATTTCACCATTTTTGTAAATTTATTTTACAACATTCACACAAATATAGAAACAAAATTACAAAGGCGTAAATATATATTATTCTCTTAATCAATAAGAAGAAACATATGCACATATGTATGAAAGTCTATGTTTTATTCTCTTTTACATTTTCAGTATTAGAATTTTTATGAGGTTTAAATTGGGATTGGTTTTCACTCAGCATTTAAGGTGGAAACAATGAGATCCATAAAAAATCTCCTTCTGAGGATTAAGAGTGAAAAAAATATACAGGTTTTCAAACAATAGATTAAATATCACATTTGAAGCAATATTTATATAAGAAAAATATAAAATAATTCAAAGTTTAATTTTACCAAAAAAATTCATAAATAAAAATAAAACATGTTTGCTTCTTACTTAATACATATACAAAACAAATAATTAGTTTCAACAATTTTTGAAACTAATTTAAAAACATATTAAAAAATTGGCTTCCAAGCCTTTATCCCGCGCGTAGCGCGGGAACATCCCCTAGTAGTCAATGAAAGTGCATATATAGTCCGTGGAACAACTTTGAACACAAAACTCTCTTATTTCGTAGAAACCCCTTAAGTTTTGTTATTTCTCCAAAAATACCCCCATAAAATAGAACATTTTACAAATTGCCGCAAGACTTTATATGGGCTTTAAATTTAACGTTTTGGGCCTTTAAAGGTGTTCTTGTTAAAAGATAGTTTGAGTGCGATCTGGGGCAATGTGCCTTCCCGTGTAACCGTTAAATTAAGACACACATGACAAAGACAACAAACAGAGAGAGAGACATCCCAAAATATCACAATCACCGATTCATTCAAAAGCTAGTTTTTTTAAAAATTGTTTTCTCATCTAATTATGAAAGTATGGGCAAAATTTTATTGAAGTTTAAGTTTATTAGATTCACAGTTTCCAACAAGATTTCAATTTTTTTTATTTCTCTTATAAAAGAATCTCTGACAAATTGCTATCAATATCTCATCCATTCACAAGCAAAAAAGCCATAACCAAATCTTGAAGAAACAACACAACATGACCGCATGACTCTTTTTTTTTTATAATCTCTATAAAGTTTTCAACAGAAGAAAACTTCGTATTGTGAGCAACATGATGACATGATGACGTTGTAAGTAAGAACTGTTTTTTGGGTAAGTGGGAAGAGTGTCTTTTATTACATGATTTTGAGTTTGCTTCTCTGTGTTTCATTTACGGACTATAAAGCTTCTTCCTTTCTTTGTTTTTTGTTTATTTCGAAATTTACCCTTTTTTCCTCTGTTTTTGTAGGTCTTAAAGTTTCTATCTTTTTCCAATTTAGGATTTTTAAAAAATCTCAATTAACAAAAATGGTACGAAGTAGTGAGGAGGATCCATTCACAAAACCTATAGGAAGATTGTCTGTGTTCTTCTATGGAGTTGGTGATAAACGAGATTTTACCCCGCTTAATCTAATATCTTAATGTAGTATTTAAGATGTCAAACCAAATCAGGAGCAAACAATGTATTTGAATTTATGCGAAACAAACTCAGTTTAAGTGTGATCAAAAGGGTTGTTTGTGTGATGTTTTTGTAACCGAAGATTTAACAAAACGAAAAACGAAAATTAAAGGTTTTGAAAGATTATTAAAAGGCTAAACAATCGAGTTAAGGTGTTTTAAAGGATGATTAAACTTTCGGATTTCAAATTGTCTTTTATAAAATTTACTTTAAGGTTTTGAAAACGATTTTAGATCAATCCACTCTCGTGGCGATGATCCTTTTCTCAACGATTAAACTAAAACAATGTCTTGGATAGTTTAATCATCGAGAAACTTTAAGGACAAATCAATTCTAACCACCAAGCTTATTAACACGGATCTCTCGGTTAAGCTAGGCTTGGTTACAGGTAATTGTTCGGGAGGCTTTATAATCTCTCGATTCATAAAGCTTCTCGGGTTCGATAATCGAATGGCCAACTCGATTAAAGCTTTAAGGCCGTTACCAAAGACTAAAGTTTTCAATCAATTAAGTTTTAGACAATTTTCATTCCTAGATTTAATCAAACCCCTTTTACCCTAACCCAATTGTCTATTTAACTACTCACAAATCATATTGAAAATCATAGCAATTTGATTCAAAGAAACCATAAGCATAAACAAAATAAACAAAGAGAATAAAAAGGTAAAGAAAACTCTTATTCAATGATGATGATGAAGATTACAAGGTGGCGAAAGAATCACCAAGAAAATCTCCTCAAAGTCTCAATATCAAAAACAAAAACTAAGATAATCCAAGGTAGGAGGGTGGCTGTGTGTTTTTACCCTAATAAAAAGTATAAACCGAAAAATAAAATAAAGGAAACCAAAAATCAAACCGGTTTTCCTTTTTACATAGCAAAAACCAAATCTTATTTAAAATTTCGCGACTGTATCGGTCAAACAAACCGATACGGTCGGCCGATACGCGCTTCGGCAAATCTTCCTTCGGCTCGGTTTTCCTCGTATCGGCCAGGCTAAGCCGATACGACAGTCGGTACGTGTCTTCGGGTCTTCTTCTCTTGTATCGGTCACTCCAAACCGATACGGTTGGCGATACAAGCTTCGGCGAAACCTCTGTTTTCAATATCGGCCACGGAGACCGATATGCTTGGCGATACACACTTCGACAAACTCTCTCGTCTTCGTATCGGCCAACCGAAACCGATACAACATGCCGATGCAAGTGTATCGGTTCTTTTTGGCTCAAATCCATCAATTTCGCCGTCTTTATGCTCCAAAACCCGAAACACACAAAACAAACCAAAATGCAACCTATATGCAACCTATATGACACTAAATGCAACCTAAATGAATGAGTTCTAATGCATAACCTAAAGTAAAATGTGTAAAATATGCAAGTTATCAACTCCCCCAAACTTATCCTTTGCTTGTCCTCGAGCAAGAGAATTTCGCATCAAAGTTTAGGAAGGTGTGGAGGCGGGGACCTCAGAACCAAAAGTAACGCGAAGAGTGTAGTGAACGAGTATCCTAAACGTAGTATCCTATCGCAACCGAGCTAGTTCTACCTATTGCCATTCATCTCAAACTCCGTCTAAATCCGTTATTATTACCAAAAGCATGTGATCCACTTGTCTAGTCAAGCACCTTTCACATTCAATTAAGCATAGTCGAAGCATGAAACATGATCAAGAATTTTCAAGAGTTTTTCTATTTGTCTAGGTAAGAACGGGATTTCGAATCAAACGAGGAGGCTAACACTCGGGCATGTGGTTAGTTGTAGCGCGGTTTCTCGCGGGGAGTGAAAGGGTTAAGCAAAATCGGGAAAGACGAAGCAATGCAAATCCGGACATCCATCCCTATACAATTCTAATCTCTAACCCATCTTTTCACTCTCTACACACTTAAGCATTCAAACACCGAGTTTTCTTTCATTTTTTTTTTTTTTTTTTTTTTTTTTTTTTTTTAACTACCTTAGGGGTTTTATTTGGCTAACTTTCTTTTTTTTTTTTTTTTCGTTTTTTCTGTTTTTTTTTTTTTTTTTTTTTTTTTTTTTTAGTAGCCATTCTTTACCCCTAGGAGTTTTACAATTTAACTCGTGTTTATTTTCTCGAAAATACGTTTTAGTTCAAAGATGTGTTTCCCGTTATCCCGTCTACAAACTAGCATATGATAACCTAGCCAAATGGATGTCCTTCCTTGTCGCTCCCTATACTTTCAAGTTTTTGCGAAACCAAACAATCACTAAATGAAAAGAATTCTCACAAGTGTTTGGGTTTAGGCGAAGGGGGTGAGAGGGGAATCATCCTTATAATGAGAATGACGGGTTGCGCTTAAGGTGTTTCGGTTTAGTAAGCCACAATCCGTAGAAATCACAAAGCCATAGAAATACTCTTAAAAACTCTCAATCATGCTAATTAGAAGTCAAGTTTAGGTTCAAATAGTTTTTGAAGGCTACCTAGAACTATCAAGCTTCATAACCACACTATTGGCTTTTTAAACATCGATGTCTAGGGTCGAGATTTCAAGATTTTCGGCGAGTTCTAAGTCGTTTGAGGAAGACACTACACCTAAGATACCGTTCAAAACACTAGACGCGTCGCTTTATAAGGCTAAAATCATCATAGATCCCCTATGCATATGACCTAAATGAACTAATCCTAAATGCATTTTTTTTTTTTTTTTTTTGTGTTTTTGGGTTTTTTTCGTTTTTTTTTTTTTATGTCACTAATATGAAACTATATGACTACTCCCCCAAACTTAAATCACACGGTCTCCGTGTGAAACAAGCATTGGAGAAGGTTCCTAAATGTATGTATGAATGACTCTAATATGAAAAACTAATGCGTATGCACATGGTTCAGGTGTTACCTCTGTAGTACTAACACGACGAATAGTCGTCTGTATCGGTTTCAGCAGACCGATACTCTTGCCCGATATCGGTCCAGCAACCGATACAACGGCCGATACGCCTTTCGAATTCGTTTTCCTACTTCGTTTTCACCTGAAACCATCAAACACGACATAAACTCTAAGTGAATTATTATCTAAATGCAAACTAAAATTGTATGTACAAGGATAGACATGGGACTTCCTCCCAAGTGAGCTTGTTTATAGTCTCTTAGCTTGACTTTACCCCCTTCTTTTAGGCGACATTGGGGTTTGAAAGAGATGTCGAATCTCCTTCGGTGACAACTTCGTGTACCGGGCGGCTTGAGATTTACTCCTTTCACACCAAACTCGCCTCCATCTTTGTGCTTCTCTTGCCTTGAGTCGCAGCGAGCACTCCTTGCTTCTTTCTTGAAAGCCTTCTTCAAAGATTTAACCTCGTTGATTAACTTTCTAATGACGCGGTTTTGAGACATGTTCCAATGCGCCTTTCGAACTTCCTAGGAGGGGATTGGTGTTCCACTTTTGGAGCTTTGGGTTTGCTCCTTGCATCATCACTAGACTTACCATTGCTAGCATCTTTTTCCACTCCAATCACCAAAGCTTCACAAGGGACCATCTCCGTAGGCTTCTTGACTACATCGTTGATGTTGTACCGCCGAACAAGGTCCTTCCCAAGGTGCAAATCTATCTTACCAACCTTCACATCTATGACGGCTCCGGCGGTTGCCAAGAAAGGTCTTCCAAAGATGAGTGGATTATTAAGCTCTTTGTCAATCTCCAAGACGACAAAATCTGTTGGAATGAAAACGTCCCCCAATTTTACGGGAATGTCTTCCAAGATTCCAACGGGTACCTTCACGGATCTATCGGCCAGCACCAAAGAGATCTTAGTAGGTTGGAAAGAAGAAAGACCAAGTCGTTTAGCAACAGATAGAGGCATAACGTTGACACTAGCCCCTAGATCGCACAAGCACTTTTCGAAGACCAAAGGACCAAGAGTGCAAGGCAAAGTAAAACTCCCTGGATCACCAAGTTACTTAGGAGAATGGTTCTTTTGAATGATCGCGCCGCACTCTTGTGAAAGCTTCACCGTGTCTTCCAAGTTTTTGGACTTGTTTTTGATGGTGTCTTTCAAGGATTTGGTGGAGTGAGGGACTTGGTTGAAAGCGTCAACAAGAGGCATGGGAGTTTGCACCTCGTTTATTTGCTTCTCGAGCTTAGCTCTAAAGTACTCCTTCAAGAGATGCATCTTGGCTCGACCCGGAAAAGGTAGCTTATCTTTATAAGGAGATGTCACATAAACGGGTTTCTTCTTTTTCTCGGATTTTTCTTCCGTATCGGCCATGTTCTTGGCCGATGTAGGTGGTCGATATCGGTCATCCGAAACCGATACTCTGGCCGATGCGAGTGTCCTGTCTCTGTTCGCTCGTATCGGCCTTGTCCTTGGCCGGCACGGGTGGTCGATATCGGCCAGTTGTGGCCGATACGCCCGGCCGATACGGGTGTCCCGTATCTTCCTCTTTACCGTCTCCTCCACTTTCTTCGTCCAAGAGCGTGGTATACGCCTCGTGGGACTGTTCCACCTCCCCGACCTGATCCGCATTGTCCTCAATGAGATCGCTTGAAAGAATTTGTGTACCACTACGAAGTTCTATTGAGTTGACATACTCTCTAGGATTGGCTTCGAGTTTACCCGGAGTTGGCCCATTGGTCGCTTAGAAGCCGAGGTAATTTGAGCCACTTGATTGTCCGGAGCTTTCAAGTGAGATGTCATTGATTCAAACTTGGCGTTGAGATCATTGTAGGAGTTATCAACCTTTGCGTTTATCTCTTTCTTGAACGTGTTGAACTCCATTTGACTCCGGGTTTGGCCGTCTAGAATCTGTTTTAACATCCGAATGGTTTGATCACCTGGGGGAGCCGGTGATGCAACCACTCCTTGAGCGAGCAGGAGGGTTGTTGTACCCTGGAGGACGATTAGGTGGTGGTCTCGGTACGTATCCGCCTTGGTTGTATTGAGGTTTACCTTGGTAACCTCCTTGTTGCGCATGGGGATAGACCTGGTCTTGGGGGTTGGCTACGTTGTTGTTTCGGTAGGAGAGATTTGGGTGTTGAGAATAGTTGTTGAAACGCCCGCCGTTCTGATTACCCATGTAGTTAATCTCCTCTTGATTCCCCTCTCGTTGGGGGTATTTGTTCATCGCCACTACCAACGTAGTTTATGCCCACTTGGTTGGACATGAGTAGCTTATCCGGCTTCTCATTCACCGCCTTTATCTCTCTCTTGAACTGCTCATCGTTCCCTGAGTTGCGGATGGTGCGATCATAGTCCTCTCCGTAGTTACTATCGCTAAGGGCGTAGTTCTCCACCGAAGGCGTCCATCGGCTTCCGTCTTCCCAAGGAAATTTCCTTGGCTAGCCGAATCGAGAAGCATCCGAACTTCGGTTTTAGGCCCCGATAGAACGTGCTTGAGTAGGCTTTCTCCCGTGAAACCGTGGTGCGGGCATCTCACCGTGTAACCCTTGAAACGTTCCCAAGATTCGCCGAACGTTTCTTGGTCTTTTTGTGCGAAAGCGGAGATCTCGTTTCGCGGCTTTGATGTCCTCACCACCGAGAAAAACTTTGTGAGAAAGGCCGTCTTACATGCTTCCCAAGTCTGTATGGTGTCCTTCACAAGGTTTTTCTGCCATATGTGTGCTTTGTCCCCGAGTGAGAAGGGGAACAAGCGCGGCTTAAACATGTCCTCATTGACACCATTGATCTTCACCGTGTCGCAAAGCATGTCAAGCGGTGAAGGTGATCAATGGGGTCTTCACTAAGCAGCCGTAGAACTTGTTCTTGGACACCATGTTAATGAGACTAGACTTTATCTCAAAGTTATTGTTGGCGATGGCTGGTGGTGTGATGCCACTACGGTTTGTGATGTTTGATGGCACATCCGTTGTACCAATTGTGCGTGCAACGTTAGGTACGTTGTTTGCGTTAGGTGCGTCACCCATCTCGAATTCGATTCCGAACCCGAAGTGTCCGATGTGGATGAGTCGGAGTGGATGTTGGTTCTTCTTTCTCGTGAGATAGCTCTTTCGTGTGCTTTGATGTACGCGAAGAAGAGCAAGTCGTCACTTTGTCGGTGACTTCTTCTTTGCATACACCTACAAAACGAAAATCACAAGGAAAGAGAACAAGTTAGTAACGAAACCGAAACTTAATCCCAAGTAGTTTCAAAATTCTAATAATTGTTCGAGTTCTGAATCGGCAACGGCGCCAATTTGATAAACGAGATTTTACCCCGCTTAATCTAATATCTTAATGTAGTATTTAAGATGTCAAACCAAATCGAGAGCAAACAATGTATTTGAATTTATGCGAAACAAACTCGGTTTAAGTGTGATCAAAAGGGTTGTTTGTGTGATGTTTTTGTTACCGAAGATTTAACAAAACGAAAAACGAAAATTAAAGGTTTTGAAAGATTATTAAAAGGCTAAACAATCGAGTTAAGGTGTTTTAAAGGATGATTAAACTTTCGGATTTCAAATTGTCTTTTATAAAATTTACTTTAAGGTTTTGAAAACGATTTTAGATCAATCCACTCTCGTGGCAATGATCCTTTTCTCAACGATTAAACTAAAACAATGTCTTGGATAGTTTAATCATCGAGAAACTTTAAGGACAAATCAATTCTAACCACCAAGCTTATTAACACGGATCTCTCGGTTAAGCTAGGCTTGGTTCTAAGGTAATTGTTCGGGAGGCTTTATAATCTCTCGATTCATAAAGCTTCCTGGGTTCGATAATCGAATGGCCAACTCGATTAAAGCTTTAAGGCCGTTACCAAAGACTAAAGTTTTCAATCAATTAAGTTTTAGACAATTTTCATTCCTAGATTTAATCAAACCCCTTTTACCCTAACCCAATTGTCTATTTAGAACTACTCACAAATCATATTGAAAATCATAGCAATTTGATTCAAAGAAACCATAAGCATAAACAAAATAAACAAAGAGAATAAAAAGGGTAAAGAAAACTCTTATTCAATGATGATGATGAAGATTACAAGGTGGCCGAAAGCAATCACCAAGAAAATCTCCTCAAAGTCTCAATATCAAAAACAAAAACTAAGATAATCCAAGGTAGGAGGGTGGCTGTGTGTTTTTACCCTAATAAAAAGTATAAACCGAAAAATAAAATAAAGGAAACCAAAAATCAAACCGGTTTTCCTTTTTACATAGCAAAAACCAAATCTTATTTAAAATTTCGCGACTGTATCGGTCAAACAAACCGATACGGTCGGCGATACGCGCTTCGGCAAATCTTCCTTCGGCTCGGTTTTCCTCGTATCGGCCGAGGCTAAGCCGATACGACGAGTCGGTACGTGTCTTCGGGTCTTCTTCTCTTGTATCGGTCACTCCAAACCGATACGGTTGGCGATACAAGCTTCGGCGAAACCTCTCGTTTTCAATATCGGCCACGGAGACCGATATGCTTGGCCGATACACACTTCGACAAACTCTCTCGTCTTCCGTATCGGCCAATCGAAACCGATACAACATGCCGATGCAAGTGTATCAGTTTCTTTTTGGCTCAAATCCATCAATTTCGCCGTCTTTATGCTCCAAAACCTGAAACACACAAAACAAACCAAAATGCAACCTATATGCAACCTATATGACACTAAATGCAACCTAAATGAATGAGTTCTAATGCATAACCTAAAGTAAAATGTGTAAAATATGCAAGTTATCAGTTGGTCATATGCTTAATGACATTACTGCTTCTTGTTGGTTCACTTACCTTCTCTTGTTTCTAACCCAAATTGGTCTCTCTCCAAGGTTACAAATCTCATCTTTTTTTCACTTAAATGATCTTTCATTTGTGATATGATTCAATAAAGATTTGAGTTTTTATTTTGTCAGAGATGCAGCCATTGTTATGCTCTCTGGTCAAGTTGCTGATGGGTTTGCTACTATCTTCACTGGTGAATTGGTACATTCCAAAACTTGTAAAAGACAAACAGTTATACTCAGCTTGTCTGTTTCTTACACATTGGTCTTCTCTCTTTTGTTGTGTGCAGATAGATAGGTTTGGTCATTTCAAGATTTGGCATGCTGCAGGATCATTACTTGTTGCAATCTCTTTCTCCTCGGTTTTCGGAGGTTGTTTGCCTTGTTCGATCCTCCATAGCGACTCTTTGACGCTTGAAACCTTCTCTTATAGCATGTTTGCAGCTATATTTAACATGGGATGGGCTGCTACTCAAGTTTCCCACATGTAGCTATCTCATCTTTGTTTATATTAACTTTTTGTTGCTTGTGTGATTTCTTAATGTGCTGCTATACAGGGCTATGGTTAATTGCATTTCATTGAACTCAACAAGTAGAGTAGCTTTAACAAGTTGTCGGAATGCGTTTACTATGGTCAAGCTCTTTCCCTTGATCTATGTTTAGTACTAAATATGCTTATTTATGTGACTTAACTGGTGCTATCTTCAGGTTGCTAATCTTGGCTTATATGCAATTGCTTTAGTAGTCTTCGGCGTTATCAAGGCTGGTTCGAAAGAAAATACGGAAACACAGGTTTCATACTTTGTGTTTAATTCTCTCTTATGTGTATATATATGGGAGTAAGTGTGTATGTTCAACACATGTGTTCTCCTTTAACTCCGTAGTATCGCTGGATTGCTTATTCGTCTATCACAATAGGATGCTGCTTTGTGATCATATTTCTTATGGGGACAAAAGAGCCTAGGTATGTATATACTACGTGCTCATTTAACAAGAGATTTGTGTATTTATATGAATGTTATATGCATTTTGGGATCTTTATAGGCTGAGGATAGACTTAAAAGAATCTAGCCGAGCAAGGATACCTTGGGTCTACTGGTTTCGGAAACTTCTATACTATCAAGTTGCTATGGTTTACCTTCTTACTAGATTAGTATTGAATGTCTCTCAGGTCTGTTACTGATTTTTTTCTTTGCTTATGTTTATACTGTTCATATTTGTGTAAACTCTCACACCAAGTGTTGCATTACAACCTCTCTCAGGCTTACCTTGCATTCTTCGTTATTGATGATTTGCTAATGGATCAATCCGCTAAAGCTTTGGTAATACAATCAATAAGTATCATATGATTGTCATAGTTTAGTATAATCATCAATCATTGAACAAATGGTGTTTCAGGTTCCTGCAATTATCTATATCAGCAGCTTTGTTGTTTCGGTCTTGCTTCAGGTACAAATCATCACACATCCATCATGTTTAAATGTTTCTCTTTGGTAACACTTACCATTATGTGCCTAATAATGTAGGAGATTCGGTGGAGCGGGAGACGCTTAAAGGCGTATTATTCAGCTGGTGGTATTATTTGGATATTCTGCGGCGCAGCTATTCTTCTATTGCATAGAGACATTAGTTCTTTCATGTACGCTATATCCGTCTTTATAGGCATCGCCAATGCACTAATGATGGTAATACTAATAACAACACATCTCTGCCTCTTAGTTTTGAATAGTCGATGAGGTTATAAACCATGCTTATGTTATGTTGATTACACGATTTCAAATAGGTAACAGCGATTAGTATGCAAAGCGTGTTGGTTGGCGCGGAAGTAGGTGGATGCGCGTTTGTGTGTGGTTCATTAAGCTTCTTAGACAAAATCTCTTGTGGACTTGCTCTCTATGCTCTGCAATCAAACCAAAGTAAGCTCCTTTCTTTATCAAAATTCAAGAAACACTTGAGAGCTCATGAATGAGACATGGAAGTATTTATCGCGGTTTCGTCTTAAAAATGTTTGGTGTGGTTTAAATCTTTTGTAGGCACTTCACATAGAACTCAACTAAACAACAAAAACATACAAACTGTGTACCTTTCTATTACAAGATATGGTTTAGGCCTTGTTCCAGCTTTGTGTTCGTTTCTTGGTGTTGTAGTAACATTCTTTATGGATCTTGAAGCTGTTGGATCACTGTCCAAGCCCCTGCGAGAACCGTTACTACAATGACAGAGATAGTTCTTTTTAACCTTTTTACTAAATATGGTAATTTCAAGATTCTTTATACTATGATTTTGTATTTAAGGATTAGATTTCACTGTGACAGTAAATTGTTTGTAGTCAGAAGAAATTTGGATGTAAATCTGTTAATTCCGGTTTGATTGATTGTGTTTTGTGTTGTATTTTGGGTTAACTTTGTATGCAAAAGTGAGAAAACAGTTTGTTTTGTAATTTACAAAAGTATGTTTATGAACTTTTTGAAAGTTGTGGGCTTTATGCTGTAATTAAATAAATGATAAAACAATAATTTATTTTGATGGGCTTTTAAGAATATAAGCTGGGCCATAAAGATACCATTTATCTTCTATCTAATATTATGAATCTATAATTAATAAAAATCAAATTGCTTCATATTTTTTTCAATAGTCGTCTTCTTCGTCTAGAAACCCTAATTTTTGGGGGGGATTGTTGCAGTCGCTAACATCCAAAGAATCTTCTTTAGAGCCATCTTTCAGATAATGAATCCAATAAGATCATCTTCTCGAAGAGCAAGATAAACATTTATCTTCTGCTATCTTTACTGTCCAGGTTCAGAATCAACACTTATCTCTTCTCCTATGTGAATCAAAAACGAAATTAAAAACTTAAAAACTTTTTGTGGTATTTCAGGTAAGATCGCAGAGAATAATGGGGATTGAGATCAGATATGAACTTGTCATTTGTTTTCGGCACAAATGTAGTTCGTAAAGCTTATCGCTTTCTCTTCACTTCCAGAAAATTCTTCAATGGCAGCTTCGGCGACGGCGAAACCGATAATGGGTTAGATTCGTATTCTGGTTTCGACGACGAAACAAGTATCTATAAAGAAGAGATTTTGATTCGTAGTAGGTTTTTGGATAGTGCAAAGCTTAGTGCTTTCCGTGTTCTCGAGACTTTAAAGCAAAACGAATGTGGAGTCGATACAAACTCAGCTTTAGATGCATTGAATGTTAGAGTCTCGGGGCTTCTCGTTAGAGAGGTTCTTGTAGGTATCTTAAGGAACTTAGGGTGTTGTGATAATAATAATAGAGTTCGATGCGCGAAACTAGCTTATAGATTCTTCGTATGGTCTAAAGAGCAAGAGTGTTTCAGGCACACGGTGAATTCTTATCATTTGCTTATGAAGATATTCGCAGAGTGTGGCGAGTATAAGGCTATGTGGAGATTAGTCGATGAGATGGTCGAAGAAGGATACCCGACAACAGCAAGGACTTTTAATCTGTTGATTTGTAGTTGCGGTGAAGCTGGTCTTGCGAAACAAGCCGTTGTTCAGTTCATAAAGTCCAAGACTTTCAATTACCGGCCTTTTAGACTCTCTTACAACGCGATCTTGAGTGCTTTGCTAGGTGTGAAACAATATAAATTGGTCGAATGGGTTTATGAGCAGATGTTAGAAGATGGGTTTTTACCGGATGTGTTGACTTATAATATCTTAATGTGGACAAACTATAGGTTAGGGAAAATAGATCGGTTCGACAAGTTGTTTGATGAGATGGCTCGTGATGGGTTCTCTCCGGACTCTTATACATACAACATTTTGCTTCACGTTTTGGGGAAAGGAAACAAACCGCTCGCTGCTCTTACTACATTGAACCATATGAAGGAAGTAGGGATAGCACCGAGTATAATCCATTTCACTACTTTGATAGACGGTCTAAGCCGTGCAGGGAACCAAGAAGCGTGCGAGTACTTTCTAGACGAAATGGCGAAAGCCGGGCTCACGCCTGATGTTGTTTGTTACACAGTGATGATCACAGGGTATGTCGTGTCAGGAGAGCTCGAAAAGGCGAAGGAGATGTTCAAAGAGATGACGACAAAAGGGCAGTTACCTAATGTGTTCACATACAATTCGATGATTCGTGGGTTGTGTATGTTAGGAGAGTTTAGAGAGGCGTGTTGGTTGCTTAACGAGATGGAGACTAGAGGGTGTAATCCGAATTTCGTAGTGTATAGTACATTGGTGAGCTATTTAAGAAAGGCAGGGAAGCTTTGGGAGGCTCGCAAGGTAATAAGAGACATGGTGAAGAAAGGACATTATGTTCATTTAGTTCCAAAGATGATGAAATATAGAAGATGTTAGAGTTTTTTTTGTTGATTTTAGGTTTGTTTGTTATCTTCTTTACCGATTTTGTTACTTCAATTTTTGTACTTTACCGATTTTGTTACTTCAATTTATGTACTTTTACAACAACAAAAAATCAGAGAATGAAAAAACGGTCATTGATGATGAATGATTTGTTGCAGAGTAAGAGCTTCTCTTTGTTGTTGTTGTCCTTTATTTCCTAAACGCATCGTTTTGGTCACGTTCACGATAAGCTGCGTTTAAATTGCTTACACTCTTACGGTGCGTTTTCCTAAGTTGTCTCAATACGGTGCGTTTTCCTAAGTTGTCTCAATACGGTGCGTTTTATTTGGTTAAGATTGTGGAAACTATGCACTATGGTAACATGTAAATATTGCCACGCGAAGAACGTAAATGTAACATATTTTTAAAGTACGCTGATAAAAATCAGTTTTAAAACAACAACATTATACTTCCTAATATTTTTAGTATTCACTTTAAATTCATTGACTTGACAGTTACCAAGAAATGTATTCATGTTTATCGTATAAACGTTACCTAAATCTAACATATAATAGGAGAGTTTTCTCTCTCACATTAGTTGTCCACGTGTCTTACATGTTGTGCACGCAAGTGGGCCGATCAATATTGCCATTTTAAATCTCGACAGGGCCCATTTTGTGTGGCCTTTTTGCCAAAATGTACTAGGGTTTCTTTCTTAGTTCTCAACCATATTCATAGCCGCAATTTCACTTTAATGTCGTCACGTTCCAAAAACTTAGAGCCTATTCCGCTTCTTCATCATCATTGAATTGCCTTTCAGTTTGTCTTCGATGACCAGAGTTATTGCCCCTGCTTTGAAGTCGTCGTTACCTTTGTCTCTCCTCCTTCCCGCATGCTATCGCTATAAAGTATTATGTTGCTTGAGCAAGATAATCCACCGCAAATCCTTACCACCGTTTAGATCAAGGGCAAATGGATTCCACAAGCACCGCGAAATACGTTACGCCTGTGGCGAATCTTAAACTTGGCAGATCTGATCAGTCCGTCGTGTGTCGCCTTTTGCGTTTCTGGGATTCGAAGAACATCAAGAAACAGGGAGAGTTCATGGGAATCACCCTCCTCTTACTTGACGCGGAGGTGTGGATGCGTAATTTTATTTTCCTGTAATTTCGAAATTAACACCTCGATCCTTAACCTTGTCTGTTATGTGTTTGTCAGGACACCGTTATACACGGTTTCATCACTGCGGCCCGTTCGAGTCATTACCGCCCCTATCTGAAAGCCAGATCTATTTTCAGGGTCTCGCGTTTTGAAGTAGCCAGATGCGCTAATACTTACAAGCTAACCGATCACCCTTACCTCATTCGTTTCATCCCCCAGAGTACTATTGAGGAGGTGACGTTTGACTGCCCCCCGATTAACGCAGAGAAATTCATGATCCGCGCTTTTCAGTCGTTGAAGGGTCTGGCTAACACAAACCTTGAGCTTCCGGGTAAGTCTCGGCCTGCCATTTTTTCACTCTTGCGTGTCTGTATTTCAATAGTAAATGACGTATACTTGATAGATCAACCTCGTCTCCTATTGCGGATGTGGTTGGCCAAATTCGATCCGTCCAAGGCTCGATTTAACACAATCTGGTGTTTGTAGTCGTGTAGTGGTCCGATTCCCGATCGAACCGTAAGTAAATTGTTGTGATTCTTTGCTTATATTTTTCTAAAACATATTTTAAGCTTCTCTACACCCTTTTCCCGTTGGATGAACAGTCAGGTTGTGGTGTACCTATCCCTGTGGGACGATGCTTCTTCAGTGTTCAGAGGACTCTTGCAAAAAGGCGACGAGGACTCGGTCCATAATGGTTGTCACTACGGTTAACCCCAAATTATTTGGAGGTTGGCGCTTATCAGAGTTTATCATTTGTACCTCATATTAGTCGTTTAACCGCACCAATTTTTTGCTTATTCTTCCGCGAGGGAACCCGTATTTGAACTCGACCCCGCACTACCTTTTGCTTCGACCCAAAGCTGGAAGTTGTGTCGTCGTTCGCAACCAGTATTAAGTCTAATACACTTTTAATGTTTTCTATATTTTGTCGACTCCTCCTACCCGTATGCATTTTCGTTACAAATGTTCCAGTCTTGGTGAACCGCTCACTACCGCATTCATTTGCACCGATACGAAGGATGGCATCGAAGAAGGAGCTGGTTACCATCGGGGAGCTAAACAGGTTCATAAGCGACTCTAACGAGCGGTGCTCATAGCGCCCTTTGCTTTCGGTTTCAAAGTTTTGCTTATATTTTTTTTAATGTATTACACTTTGAGATATATCCGTTTGTGCAGACCCAGGAAGCTGACTTCATTTGCAGGGCCCGCGTGGTTGAGGTTCTTCCGCATAATGGTTGGTCCTTTGTATCGTGCACGGGTGCGTAAAAAACTGGAGAGGAACGGTACCTCGCTAAGCTGTACACGATGTGCCAATCCTAACATGACCGGCATAATTAAGTATGAACTGTCTGCCATTTTTCGATTACTTTAAAAGACGTTTTCATGTTTAGAGTCTTTCCCGAAACTAAAGTTTGCCACTTGTGTCTTCGGGTACCGTGTCGAACTACGTGTAGATGATGGTGCGACAATGCCACATTTGTGGTTTTCGACCGCGAAATGGTCAAGATCACGAAGCGAGTGCCGCCGATCTAGCCCTAGGCGGCGCATGTGAGAGTGAGGACACGCCTATCCGTGTTAGGAACCTGGGCGGTAAGGAATTTGCGTTCCGGATACGTGTCACCCCGTTTAATTTCTCCCCGAGTCACCGTACCTTTACCGTATCTGCTATTAACGAAGATGTTCCGGCAGAGGTACTTTCGGAAAATCCCATTAATTTCAAAATCCGAACAAAATGCTTATTGTTTGACGCGCACTTTGTTTCTGTTCACAGACTTTCAACACTCTGCTCCCTCTAGATGTCGCTGGCTCGTGTAGCGTACCATCCTCCACTGTTGCCGCGACGGCTGTTCATGAAGAACTACTCTCTCCGCCTGTGGCATCCGGCCAGAACAAGCGCAAACGTCCCCAGGAATAACGTGTTCCAGTGGTTCCATCGTCAAAGCAAATGCTGCTAGATTTACCTCCTACCAATCCGTCGGCTTGCTAATGATCTTTGTTTTATTTCATTTGCGTTTGGTTTGAAGTCGTGCTATACTTTCTTTTTTTTTTTATTTCTTCGCCAATAACGTTAGTTTTCCGTAAAAAACATATGCATTGGTTTGGCCGAAAGTTGATCCCAAATTAAAAAGATAACAATTGCTTATTTAGACATCTGCAGGTTTTAAAATCCGATGCTTTCTAAAAACATAGCAAAAAAATGGCCTTCGTATTTTTGGCTCTTAATTTACCTCTATAGTCATACGGTAATTTTGTTTCGGAAGCAATTACAGTGACTTTTTTCCCGGCTTATTCTGTTTTTAGATAGACCACATACGACGCGGACATGCATGTTTTGACATCGGTCATATATTTGTAAATTAAATTCAGAAATTAGTGCTATATCTTTTGTTTGGTTAGAGAAGCCAAAAACATTTCATCAATACGCAAATTCTTTAATATATTATTTATTGTAATTTACAATCACCTATTGTTTTATGGTATAATTGTTAAACTACAAAATTTGAATTATATTTCACAAAACTACCTTCAATTAGAACATCACTAAAATAGCCGAGTTAACCTTTTTTTGAAATTTCATTTCGCAATGAAAAACCCGAATATCCCAAATTCATTTAGTTGTTCACAATAATTGTTATTAATATAACTTTAACTGTCTTACATATTTTGTTGTGCATATTTTCCAAAGTAATTTAACATGAAAAATTAGTGGGGGGATTTTTACGAGCGTAATATTTGTTTATTTTTTATTTTCCAAAGTAATTCATTTAGAAAATCTCACACAGACCACGTTACCAAATTACCCGTGTTTAGGACAGTGACTAGAACTTTAATAAACAAAATCCACCCGACTTGGTTAGTCCGATGAGGTGAAAAACAAACACGCGGTAACACATGCTTATTTAGGTTCTCGCTATTTTGGTTCCATTGATTTCTAAAAACAAATTAATAAAAACTGGTCTTCTGTTTTACGCTGCGCCTTAAAATCCAAAGTCATAAGGTTGTTTGTTTAAAAACAAAAAATTCCACCATCGGGTGTTTTAAAATCATTTAAAATCCTGAAACACTGAAATTTACCGTCCGAAAGTGATACGATCCGTAAAATAGATGAATGGCAAAAACAAATGTTAAAACTTGCATACTAAAAAAAGGTAGCCAAATATGAGTACTTTAAATCGAATTACTAAACGGACGTTTATTGGGGTGGACCCAATTTTCCAATTTGTTAATTATTATTTACTATGTTACACCGGCGTAATGGTAAATGCGAGAAGAAAAAAAATGAAATTATGCAACGAGAGCCGTCTTTAGTTTAAGGCACACATAGTATCATAAAGCAAACTTTAAAACGTATATTTTTGGAAGTCTATCATCACACAACCTTTCAGCTACCTTTATATGTCGGTCCATGTTCTTCCTGGAACCTCCGGTGATAAACACAAGTGATATTTTCGTACTCGGTCATCAACCGAGTGGAGTAGCGAACTTGGTACCCCGGTTGGAATATCGACGACGCATCAAATATCTTGCAAGCAGGCTTTCAGTTATCGAAATAGCATGAAGAGGGAACCACCTGGGCCCATTAATGAGTTTCCAAATAAAAAACAGAAGGGACCTGACCATCCGCACTTGCAGCCTGCAGGTTCACAAATTACGTCCATTACAGTACATTTTCGTTTCCATCTAAATTTGAAGCTTACACATGCTCGCATTGCTCACCGCAGGAACTCCAAAGGCGCACCAAAAACCATGCTCTGCGCTTAACGGTATCAGAGGTAACCTTCGTCATCCTGTTATATCGTCAAATAGTTTGAACATCGTGTTCCCGTGGTAACACAGTTAAATGTTCGCAGCCGAACAACGTCGAGCTAGGCAGATGAGGAAAGCTATTATTCTTTCCAGAAGAAAGGCATTAACAATAACAAGTACTTGCTGTTCAACCTTTTTGGCTCTGCATTTTTTAAACATACGTGTTGGCTACTATCGCGCAGCATTAATCATGCTATTACCTTAGATGTGTTAGCTTGCCATGTCTCTCCAGGTGTGCCGATGCCCATAGGCGCCGAACGAGGATAAAGCATGACCGCACGGAAAATGAGCTTCAAGAGTGCACATACCGTGGTGCACTCGTGTGGGCGCATGAGAAGAAAGGGACCGGGGGGCGTAATAGAACTCCGGTCTTCGGTATATCTTTGCCAAGCAAGGCCGCGTAAAACTACCGCCCGAACCCCGACCACCCGAGTACCCGAAAACATTGCTAAGAACTTCAACACACTACCAACAAAACATTCGTACTTATAATTCTATATTGGCTTTCACTTCCATGGGGGCGCGAGATCGACACAAAGATAATGCACACGGTGGTCCGTTCACCTTCGAATACACGGCCAAACCTACCACCGTATAGGATCGTCTTTGCCTCGGTCGGGACACCCCCGAAATTCAATCAGCTATACATTTTCGATACTGTTAATGAGGTTAGAAACGAGAATCTCGAGTGTACAAAGGACCACTAAGGCTGGTGAGCTTGATGAAGAAATAGTCCGAGGGGCGATAACCACTATTGATACCCATAGCGCACTGGCCAAGATTTTCCGAAAAGCTAGGGATCTTCATGAACACGCGGCCGCCCGAGTTCAGCATTAGGCTTGTTGCGCGACCAAGACGCGGGCGTCAATATGATATGCCTACGGCCGACGAGATCGCGGGCTTAATTGTTGGTGACTTGTCTGAGGAAATTAGAGACAGATATGTTATTGTGCATCATAAAGCGGCTGGTTTGCAGCAGATCAGTGACCTCCACCCTCTGTACATGACTCTTCAGTACCCGTTGTTGTTCCCTTATGGCCAGGCCGGATTCAATGAGAATATCCCCATTAATAATGTAGATGGTGTCTCTCGAAAGCGGTCATACATCACAAAGAGAGAATATTTTGCGTACCAGATCCAGACCAGATTACATGAGGGGATGACTATAGTTAGTTCCAAGCGTTTGCTTCATCAGTATGTGGTTGATGCTTACACCTCTGTTGAACAAGAAAGGCTACGCTGGTTCCGGTTTAATCAGAAAAAAATTCGGGCCGACCTGTACAACAATGTAAAAGACGCGGTTGTGAAAGGCGATAGTAATGCAAAGTCAATAGGGAAGAGAGTTGTGCTACCTGCTTCATATACGGGCAGTCCGCGGTACATGGCTGAAAAATATCACGATGCAATGGCTATATGCCGGTGGTATGGAAACCCTACATTGTTTATCACAATGACAACAAATCCCAAATGGGTTCAAATCGCGGAACACCTACAAAAATATGGGATCGACGAGCCAAATGATCGACCCGACCTCGAATGTAGAGTATTCAAGATGATCTTTGGACGAGCTTCTATCAGACTTTGCAAAAGGAGTTTTTTTCGCACGGCCAATAGCAGGTCTGCTGCTTTGGAGATGTTGGTTCTTTTAAAATTTATTAGGCTATGGAAAAATTTTAAAAGTATTAATAAAGTTTGTTTGCAACGATTGTCTACACTATTGAGTTCCGAAAAGAGGACTACCTCATGCTCATATACTACGTGGCTAGGAGACAAATACAAAGATCCAAGTACGCAGACGTTGATAAAATCATATCCGCAGAGATACCAGACAAGGAAACAGATCCTGAAAGCTACCTTTTGGTGGAACAACACATGATGCATGGTCCATGCGGTGAAGATAGGCCGAGTTCTCCTTGTATGGACAATGGCGTGTGTAGCAAAAAGTTTCCACGCGATTTGTACCATACACTCGGCTCAACGATTAAGGTTACGTGCTTTATCGACGTCGGCAATACGCACATTTTGTGGTAAAAGGAAATGTCAGGCTGGATAATTCTTATGTTGTCCCTCACAACCTGCAGATATTAAAAAAATACAAGGCCCATGTCAACGTTGAGTGGTGCCACAAGTCTACAGCTATTAAATATCTTTTCAAATACATTACCAAAGGGGTGGACAGAGCCACGTTTCTGATCACCATGGACGGCAAGAAACTTGATCACCAAAGGGCCTGCGGGTTAGACAATGTTAGAAATGAAATAAATGACTACCTAGAGGGTCGTTACCTGTCCGCATGTGAATCCATGTGGAGAATATTTTCGTTTGATGTGCACCACAACTCACCGGCTGTTCAGAAGTTCCCAGTTCATTTACCTGGTGAAGAGATCACAGTTTTTAATGAGGACGAAAATTTGGAAAACGTTGAGTCACGTTATAATCATGGGAGGACAATGCTAACTGAATGGTTTGAGATGAATAGATTATACGAAGATCCTAGGCAGCTCAAATACATCGAGATGCTTACCATGTATGTACGGGATAGTTCTAACAAGGTCTACTCTCCACGCAAGCAAAAAGGCACCATTGGTAGGCTTGTCAATATACACCCTCATGCTTTGGTGACAAGTATTACCTACGTCTCTTACTAAGCTTTGTTACGGGCCCAACATGCTACGATGATCTGTATACATGGGACGGTGTTAGGTACGACACTTTCCAAGCTGCTTGCTTAGCTAGAGGATTGCTAAACGGTGACAAAGAGTGGCACGATACGCTTATTGAATCATCGCTTTTTTGCATGCCGAAAAGCCTCCGTCGCATGTTTGTCTTAATACGATTTTGCCACGTCTCGACCCTCGCGGTTTATGGCGAGAGAACTTGGAAGTTTATGTCGAGGATGTGCTGAACCAGCAAAGGCGTACGCTTCGCTTTCCCACCCTTGAACTTACAGAACGTGAGTTAGAGAATTACACACTGATCGAAATTGAGCGTCTCCTGCATAAACATGAAAGCTCTTTAATTCAGTTCACGGGGATGCCATTGCCCAGCCAAACTGTTCTTGACGATTTAAAAACTCAACACATTGCTAAACAGTACCTTTGTGACATCAACGAAGAAAGAAATATCCATGCAAGCCTACTGCCTAATCTCAACAAAGACCAAAAGGATATATACGATGATGTTACAAGTTCAGTTCTGGGAAAACAGGGGAGACTTTTCTTTGTCTACGGAGCTGGCGGTACCGGGAAAACATACTTGTACAGAACTTTGATAGCTGGTTTGCGTGCTGCCGGGAAAAAAATTATCCCTGTTGCATCGTCGGCCATTGCGGCGTTGTTACTCCCTGGTGGGCGGACGGCGCATTCACGGTTTAAGATCCCGCTGAAGCTTTTCCCCGATACTTTTTGCGACGTTAGGAATGGAACCGTACTTGCGAACTATTTGTCCCTCGCTGACTTTATCATTTGGGATGAGGTCCCAATGGCTCATCGCCATGCTGTTGAAGCTGTGGATAGAACTCTAAGAGATATTTTGTCGTTGGCGATCCCACCGCAATGGATAAACCTTTTGGTGGCAAGACGGTGTTGTTGGGTGGTGACTTCCGCCAAATACTACCCGTTATACCGCAAGGGACGCGACATGAGACGGTCAATGCGGTGTGAACCATTCACCCCTTTGGAAGTTCTGCGACGTTAAGATTCTGTCTCAAAACATGCGAGTTCAACTTTGAGGAGAAATTGTTTGCCGAGTGGATTTTAAAAGTCGGGGACGGGACGGCGAACGCGCACCGAACCGGGTGTTGTTTTGGATAATGCGGGCGTTCCCATTTTAATCGACGAGGCAATGCTGCTTCCTATAACATCAGAACCGCTTGAGATCCTATGCAAATCGGTATTTCCAAACTTCGTGCTTGACTATCAAGATCTGAAAAAAATCCAAAACACGGCTATATTGACTCCCAGGAATGTTACTGTTGATGAAATTAACGCACACTTACTTTCGAAGATACCAGGTCCTGCACATGAATATTACGAATGCGATACATTCGCAGAGGACGAAAAGCGTTCACAGGAGTTTGATTTATCTTACCCTGTGGAATATCTGAACTCTCTTGAATACCCGGGGATTCCAGCCCATAAGATCAATCTTAAGTTAGGTGTCCCTATTATGTTGATTCGCAACCTAGATCAAGACGAGGGTTTATGTAATGGTACGCGACTTATAGTAAGGCATTTGGGAGAGAGAGTTATTAAAGCCGATTTGCTGACCTTTTCAGGAGAGCCTAAAACAATCCTCATACCAAAAATTGTGCTATCACCAAACGAGTCGGACCATCCATTCACTCTTAGAAGACGACAGTTCCCGGTACGCGTTTGTTACGCCATGACAATTAACAAGAGTCAAGGGCAAACATTGAGTCAAGTGGCGTTGTACTTGCCTAAACCGGTCTTCACACATGGCCAGCTATACGTCGCGCTGTCACGAGTAACAGCTCCCGGAGGACTCAAAGTGCTGAACATGACCAGGTACGACGACTTGGCTCCGTCGATCGAAAACATTGTTTACTCTGAAGCATTCGTCGGATTGCCAGTTTCGACAGGTAATGCTACGTGATAACTTTTGCTTACAATTCTAAAACCTGCTTCTTCCAAATACTTGAATGACACTAGCTAATTAACGACCCCTGACGGGATCAATTTTGTTTTTTCCAAACAGGTTCAGACAAATCTACAAGCCGCTGAACAATGCGCTTCATGACCACAAAAGTACCCTCTCACGCCACATGCGAGGTTTTCTGTGATTCGTCTGCTGATAAATTGCTACAGTCCACGCCGGTTAAGAGCATCAACTAACCGCAGTTTCACAACGGAATTTCTTCGCCGACCCCGTTGACAAAGCTTTGTCTCTTTGTTTGGTTATGTCCACAGATTACAGACCATTCAAAGAAACTTTAGGATTGTCTTTAAAAGAAATTCCTTAAAAACAAGCTTTCTAGCCCCAAATCACATTACAAAGATTTTGGTCGAAAAAAAAAAAACGGAAACAAGTTTTCCTTTCTAGAGTTTATATTTCCATATAAATTTAAGATGTTATTGTTTATTTTTGAAGGCTGAGAACGTAGTTTTGAGGTGTCATAATTAATATTGTAAGCTGTTAAACTATTTTATGGTATTTTTGATGAAAATAGCTTACGGGTATTTTAGGTCTTAATAACTCATGATCCAATTTTTTTTGTGTAAAACTTTAATAGATGGTATTTTTGGGAATTGACGGTTTTTGTCACCTGTAGCATTTTCAAGCCGTTCTCGGATGCCGAGACATGGAGATACCCACCCAACATCTCTATCCCTTCTGCCGTTTGGCTCGGGACAAGATTACCACCGAACATAAGCAACGCGTAATCCGATATGTTCGTCGAGTCCCTCATCTAAACGTTTGTGGTCTTGACTTTTCCGCTGACCACACAAGTACCCATTCACGCCACCTACGAGCCTTACTGTAATTCGTTTGCCTCCGAAATTGCTCCAGTCAAAGTCGATTGAAAGCATCAATTAACCGCAATTTCACATCGGAATTTCTTCGCCGACAGCGTTAATAAAGCTTCGTTTTTTGCGTTGATTATATGGACACATTACCACTAAAAGAAAAATCTTTTAAATGGGTCGTTTCGTTTGTGGGAACATGCAATTATCGATTAGGCCCAATCGTGGGATGTTTATTTTCGCATACAACAAAAAAAAATTTACTCATAATCATATTGCCAAATAAAGCCCATCATAGAATCAGATTTGAATATTTAACGAGGCCCAATTAAAAAGTTAAAACACTCTACGAGCTTTGTTATGCAAATGCCCGGATCTGATTTCAACACTATCATCTTCAAGGTCACTTCACCTCTATCATCCCCAATGTCGGAAACTATTCCTTTTCCCAAACTCGGTTATATCCCTTTAAGAACAGATTCAATTACAGATTTAAACTCAATAATTAAAATTTAAATCCCATCAACCCTTTGTATTCCTTCGCAAATGAAACTGGCGAGTAAACGAAGCCGCTATAAATCACGTCGAATCGAGCTGGGATGTAGATGCAACCTCCCACCCCCTTTATATTATAAATTAATCATACACAGCTCCTATTCCGATGGGTTTCCCGTTTCAGACCGCTGCAAAATCAACCTTCCACACTTCGGCATTTGATTCTCTAAGACTTGGCAAAAACTCCCAAACGATCTGCGCCGGTTGCTCGAGGTTTTGGAATTCGGACAAGTTTTCCGGCTACAACCATTTCAACGGAGTAACACTGACTTTTGTGGACTATAAGGTACATCATCTGTTTATGCCACTCCTATATGTATATTGAGGTGTATGTGTATTTGGTAGCCACATGAGAAACTGAATTACATCTTTTCATCAACCTATTAACGCAGGGTTCGATGGTTAACGGGTTGCTTCCAGATTTACACGCAGCTAAATTCTTCCCACTTTTGCAAGAGAACACAATCTACAACTTCTCTTACTTTGAGGTTGCACAATGTCCTCCAATGTACAAGACAACGGAGCATCCCTATGTTATTCGCTTCCTTGAACAGACAATTCTTGAACCACTTAAGGACAATTCTTCTGTCATACAGTCGCAGCAATTTATGGTCCGCACGTACGATCAACTACAAATGCTTGCCGACACACACCTAGAACTCCCTGGTAAGTATTCACGGCCCACTGAATGCACAAAAAAATATTAAAATTCTATGACATGTGCAGAGTATAACTGCTTTAATTTACCGTGTCGTACAATGCCAGACGTGTTTGGTTGCATTAAGTCTGTGAAAAGTTATGGGCTCAACATCGCAGACGTGCATGCACCGGTTCTTCTCCGCCTGCAAATATCTATGTGCGTACAGAAAAAAACTCTAACACAACGCCTGAATATCCTGTATTTTAAAGTTTTCGTTTCACGCTGATTTCAGGGAGGTCGCATTGGAAATAGTCTTGTTGGAGCCTGCTGCTGCAGTTTTCAAGCGGCTCCTAAATTCACCTGTCGAACAGCAATGTGCAATGCTGTTCACAAGTGTCAACCCAAAGAGGATAGGAGGTTCCCAAACGCAGTTATCCTGTTTTCTTATCCTTTTATTGAAATCGCTGAATCTCCTAAACTCTTACAGGTAGGTTGTGTCTAATTTCAACCATTGGCACAAGGTTTTACTACGGTGAAGACCTCTCAGCGTTAACACATATCACCGGAAGGTAACGGCTTTTAAATTGGACTTGGCGGTGATCAACAATTATGCTTTCACAAGTTACTCACACACCTCTACTCATATATACAGCTTAGTCCTTGGCCAAGTGCATGACCCGTCGTTGCTCGATGTTCGTCCAACGGTAAACACGTCTCATATTGATACCATTGGTGATCTCAATTCCTTCCTCACCGATACGGAATTCAAGGTCGTTGGCGGGACTCAGTCAACATATTTAGCCCATCCTTTTTTTACAAAAACTAAACCTTCTCATAAATGTTTCACATTATTCACAGGACCCGCTGTTTAGTTGCAAAGCTCGGATCGTGGACATAATTTATCCCCGTGGATGGTTTACGGTCATTTGTGGCTCTGTGCTCAACCACTCCCGTGCTCTTCGGCGGAGAGCGAGCACGTACGCAAACAAGCCCAAGTCGTGTTGTTAGGTGAGGGAATAAACTGTTTACTACCGGTGTATCTTCGGTGCTTTCATAAGCTTCACACTCACATACTCTGAATTTCAGGTACCATGTTGAGCTGCTGGTGGACGATGGTCAACACTACGCTGTCTTTAAAGTTGATGACAAAGACATTTTCGGCCTTATCAAACAGGAGGCATCTAGCTTTTCCGCTCAGGGGGTATACCTCGGATAATAAAGCACATTCGAAATTTATAATATAGTTGTCTACGTTTTTGAAATATAGCTTTCGTCGCAGGTGCTCAACGCAGGCGACAGTATTCTCCCACCTGCCCTTGAACACCTGCGAGGAGGTGTCTTCGTTTTCCATGTGCTGACCGCGGCCAGCGACACTGTGCAGTCCAGCCCCTTCAACGTTGTTGGGATTAGCGAATTAACCGAAAGCGACTACGACCCAACAACAGCACCAAGCCTGATGGAGGAAGGCACTTGACGACGAAGTAATCTTTGCCGCATCATTTGTTTTATTTTACACTATCCGTACTTCAAATAAATAAAAACACATCGAACCAAACTTCAAGAGTCTGTTTTTTTTTTTGGCCATATATTTACGCACAGTGTGTTGTTCATTTCAAGATTTTTTTATCTAAATTAATAGCCTAAAAAAACCAAGGTTTGGTTTGGCTCATTAACAACACGCAGCAAGAAACCAGGTTACCCTAGACCAAAACACCTGTTTTCAACCACAAAAATGTGTACACAATTATAGATGCCCACCAGAAAAGAGAACCCCAATTAACAAAGTAGCTAATCTATAGTTAAAAATCTGTAATCCATACATACTAACTGTCGCATTACGATAACGCGTGTTAATCATATGGACACCATCCTAACAGACAAGCATCAGGCAAGAGTTTGTCTACATCAGGCGCAGTCGAGAACATCCCCGCGCTTGCGCGGGGCTTCGCCCCTAGTTACCAATTAAATCACCAAATATTTTTCATTTGTATAAAGCGAGCATAGGGTAACACATCTTCAAGAAAATCTTATTATTCCTTAAAATCTTCAAAAATTATAGTTTGTCTTAACGAAGTCATGGCCGTTGATCGTTCATTGGCGTATAAATGGACGGTCAGATATCTAATTGTTGTGGTGATGGTAACGAATATAGTGGAACCAATGGCTGAAAAAGTCAACCATTCAGGTCAACGAAACCAAGAGATTGAACTCATGCTTAAGCAACTCAACAAGCAAGCTCTTAAATCAATTAAGGTATGAAGATAAAATTCATCATTATCTTTTTTATTAAATTGTTCACATGTTTATAAATATATACAAATATAATTAGCATTTTTGTATTGCTATATTATACATGGAGTATAATATAGCAATACAAAATGCTAATTATATTTGTTAAAAAAATTACTTATAATCTTTTACCAAGATGATTACATTTTCCCTGTATTATTTTGTTATATTAATCAGAGTTCAAGCGGAGAAATAATAGATTGTGTATCTATCACAAAACAACCAACTTTTGATCATCCTATGCTCATAAACCATACAATTCAGGTTAATTACAAACCTTTTATTTATCATTACAAGACTAATTATACTCTTTAACATTTATCATAATTACAATGATATTAATAGATGAAACCTAGTTCCTATCCACACAAAGTTGTCACTAAAGAGGATGCTTCAAACACCAATGAACAAGACCAAGAAAATATCATAGCTCAGCCTTGGCAATTAGAAGGAGATTGTCCTGAAAACACCATTCCCATCAAAAGAATAACAAAAGAAGATCTCTTAAGAACAGATTATATTAAACATAGTCACAAGAATATCTCTAGGCCTCATCATCATCATCATCATGCCACGTCCATATTAGGAGGAGGTAATGGTCACGAGGTATGTATTTGCATGGTGCACGAAGGTATATTTTATTTACCATTATAATGTTATAGAATTATATATGTTTTTTTTGTGTGTGTGTACGTAGTATGCAATCGCATATACAAAAGGTATTTTTCGAGGAGCTAGAGCAAAAATAAACGTGTGGAAACCAAGAGTCCAACAAGTAGGAGAGTTTAGTGTATCACAAATATGGGTCTTAGGAGGCAATTTTGATTCTACTTTGAATTCTATTGAAGCTGGTGCAATGGTAAATAATAATTATAGTATAATTATCATATTTTTTCCTAATTGATTTTGTTTTAAATGACATATAAATTAAATTATTTACAGGTCAATCCGGCTCTATATGGTGATTCCAATCCCCGATTATTTACTTACTGGACTGTAAGTTTTATTCCATAAACTAATAATTCTACTCTTAAGTTTTCTATTAATATATTTTGTGATAAATATGACTATGTTCTTCACGTATATATATATTTATAATAATAAACAGAGAGATGGGTACCAAAAGACAGGATGCTACAATCTCCGTTGCTCAGGCTTTGTTCAAATCAACAAAAGAATCTCCCTTGGTGCTCCATTAACACCCATCTCCACATATAATGGTCCACAATATTTACTTATGGTACAAATATGGAAGGTTAGTTTACTTTAAACTTAACAAAGAAAAACTAAAATATTACATACCATCTTTTTATTTAAATATATGAGTCATTTGTTATAAATTTTCAAAATAAACGTTGACATATATATATATAATTTAATCTAAAATTAGGATCCAAAAACAAAAAACTGGTGGTTACAATTAAACAACAAGGATCTAATAGGGTATTGGCCAAGGGAACTCTTCCCTAAACTAGCACACGGTGCAAACACTATCGAATGGGGAGGCGAAATAGTGAACTCGAACGAAGACGGACAACATACGACAACACAAATGGGGAGCGGTCACTTCTCAAATGAAAGGTATAAAAAGGCAAGTCACTTTAAAGGCGTCGAAATCGTTGATATGAATAATGGTATAATAAATCCTGTCGGGATTAAAACATTAGTTAGTCGACCTACTTGTTATGATATCAAGACTGGTTTTGGTAAGCCTCCTTGGGGTGTTTTCTTTTATTATGGTGGTCCTGGTCGTAACCCTAATTGTCCTTAAGCTATATATATATAATCATTTACGACATAATGTAATGTGAATCTATATATATGATTAAATGTTATTAAAATCCTGATAGAATGATTATAACTATATGTGTGTTATAACAAACAAAACATTATAATATTGTTTACATTCAATACTATGCTCACTTACTTAAGATTGTGAAAACTATTCCACGAGAAGAACATATTTTTTTAAAGTAAGCGGATAAAAATGAGTCAATTTTTAAACATCAATATTGCACTTCCTAATTTTTTAGGATTCAATTTTAAATCACTGACTTGCCAAATATCAAGAAATGTATTCTTGTAATTCATATAAAAATTAACTAAATTACCAATTAAATCACCAAATAATTTCATTTATATAAAGCGAAAAGTATAGGCTAACACATCTTCAAGAAAGTGTCTCTCAACAAAGTCATGGCCGTTGATCGCTCCTTGCCGTATAAATGGACGGTTGGATATCTAATTGTTGTGGTGATGGTAACGAATATAGTGGAACCAATGGCTGGAAAAGTCAACCATTCAGGTCAACGAAACCAAGAGATTGAACTCATGCTTAAACAACTCAACAAACAAGCTCTTAAAACAATCAAGGTATAATTAATGAGATATCCTCATCATTATTTTCTTATAAAAAATGCTCATAATATTTTACATATATTCTATATTTTATGATTTTTAAAATATATTTACAATATTTACCAAGATGACAAAACTATTTAATTACAACAACCTTCTTATTCAATTGTTGGAAGATAATTACATATTTACATTTTATGTTGTAATAATTAGAGTTCAAGCGGAGAAATAATAGATTGTGTATCTATCACAAAGCAACTAGCTTTTGATCATCCAATGCTCATAAACCATACAATTCAGGTTACCATAATAAAAATAATTTTATGACCAACCTTTTATTTATCATTACAATAAGACTTTATATATACTCTTTAACATTTATCATTAATTACAATGGTATAAAATAGATGAAACCTAGTTCCTATCCACACAAAGTTGTCTCTGAAAAAGATGATTCAACACCAAAAATCAACGAAGAAAATATCATAGCTCAGCCTTGGCAATTAGAAGGAGATTGTCCAGAAAACACCATTCCCATCAAAAGAGTAACAAAAGAAGATCTCTTAATAAGTGCAAATTATATACAAAATTATGGTAAAAAACATAGTCACAAGAATATCTCTAGGCCTCATCATCATCATGCCACGACCATATTTGGAGAAGATAATGGTCACGAGGTATGTCTTTGCATGGTGCACTCAAATTATCCACATTTCTCAATACTTTAATTTATCGTATATTAATTAATTACCATAATGTTTTTATAATTATAATGTTTGTATTTTATTTTTGTATAGTATGCAATCGCATATACAAATGGTGCATTTCGAGGAGCTAGAGCAAAAATAAACGTGTGGAAACCAAGAGTCCAAGTAGTAGGAGAGTTTAGTTTATCACAAATATGGGTTTTAGGAGGCAATTTTGATTCTACCTTGAATTCTATAGAAGCTGGTGCAATGGTAAATAATAATAGTATAATTATTATAATTTTTCGTAATTGATTTTGTTTTAGTTATTAAAATGACATATAAATTAAACCATTTAACAGGTCAATCCGGCCGTATATGGAGATTCTAATCCCCGATTATTTACTTATTGGACGGTAAGTTTTTTCTATGAATTAATAATTACATTTGCTTGTTTCACTATATTACTCTTAATTTTCTATTATTAATTTTTTTTGTGCAACTTTTTTTTGTTGTGCCACTAATTTTCTATAATTAATATTTTTATTTTTGTGATATATAACCAGGGGGATGGGTACCAAAAGACAGGATGCTACAATCTCCGATGCCCAGGCTTTATTCAAATCAACAAAAGAATCTCCCTTGGTGCTCCTTTAAATCCTATCTCCACATATAATGGTCCACAATATTTACTTATGGTACAAATATGGAAGGTTAGTTTAATTTATTTTAACAAAAAAAAAACTAAAATATTACATATTTAAATTAATTTAATTTTATAGTATTCAACTATTATTTATGAGTTTATATAATTGTTAAAACTTAAAAAAAAAAACTACAATGTAAACTAACAATACATTGACATATATAGTTTTATCAAGTATTTTCCACATTCTATTATTTTCTCTATTCCAAACAATTTTGCATTTTGGCATAATTTTAAACATGCTTCATTTAACATAATTTTTCTTATATAGGATCCAAAAACAGAAAACTGGTGGTTACAATTAAACAACAAGGATCTAATAGGATATTGGCCAAGGGAGCTCTTCCCTAACCTAGCAAACGGTGCAAACACTATCGAATGGGGAGGCGAAATAGTGAACCTGAAAGAAGACGGACAACATACGACAACGGAGATGGGAAGTGGTCATTTCTCAAGCGAAGGGTATAAGAAGGCAAGTCATTTTGAAGCCGTTGAGATCATTGATATGAATGATGGTATATTAGATCCTGTCGGGATTGAAACATTAGTGACTCGACCTACTTGTTATGATATCAAGACTGGTTATAGTAAGCCTTGGGGTTTCTTCTTTCATTATGGTGGTCCTGGTTGTAACCCTAACTGTCCTTAAGTATTTTCATATACAACTTATATAATAAAATATATATGATTAATTCAATGTTTTTCATGTCTTAATTGAAAGATTATAAGATTACATAGAAAATACTTCAAAATTAAAAGCATAAATAATATCGAAAAGATTTGAGAATTTTTTTTTAAAACCCTTTTTTGTAGAAAGATGTTTTTATTCGTTTGTTAAGTTATCAAATATTTTTCTTAAGAAAAGGTACATTTATTTACTCGGACCGTTACGTCTGTTAGTTTGTTAATGACGAGATGTGTTTTCCGTTTAAAACTTTAAACTAGCAATAAGAAAATTAAGCCCAGCCCAAATATATGTCGGTATGGCCCAAAAGTGTGAGTTTAATATAAAGGGTTGTAATTGTAAACAATAAAGTTTATTGTCTAATTCTGCAAATTCTCAAAAATCTTGAGGGTTTCCGCGAACGAAAGACGAAATAAAGTTATCGGAGTAAAGTGGTAAAAGGGAAAGACTTGATTTTTCTTCTTCTTCTTTTACGCTTCTTCGTGTGAATACCTTTCTGCGATTCGTATTTGTACAATTAGGGTTTAGTTATCAAGGCGGTGACAAATCGATTGAGATGGCGAGCGAAAACCCTGAAGCTGTTTTATCTCCAACGGTGGATAACGGCGGCGCCGAATCATCCAACGGAAAAGAGGAGCAATTGGTTTCTGAGCTTGCGAAAAAGCTTGAGATTGAAGGAGAAGGCAAAGAGGAGAACGATGAAGAAGAAGAAGGAAACAAAGGTGAATACTTTATTTTGTTGATAATAGATTGTTAATATATATGATTACTGGAATTAGATTTTTAGGATTTAGTCTATGTGGGTTTTGTCTTAGGATTTGAAAGTTATAAGATTTGATCCTTTGTTCATGCCTGTATGGTTTGATTAAAGACTTTTGTTTTTGTTTATTCTAATTTTGAAGCTGAATCTTCAACTAAGAAGAAGAAGAAGAAAAATAAAAGCAAGTAAGTGATGGTTTTGTTTTGTTCTTATAACATGTAACGTTTTGGTGTTTGTTTTAGTGATGGGTTATTGATTGTGTTGTAGGAGGAAGAAGGTGCCACAACAGACAAATCCACCTTCAATACCTGTCTCTGAGCTCTTCCCTTCTGGTGAGTTCCCTGAAGGTGAAATCCAACAGTATAAGGATGAGTAAGTTACACTACAACTCTCTATGGTCTTGTCTTCTCTTGAATCTATTGTGTTCTTACGCTAAACTATGTTGCTTATGTGTGGTTTTGAGGTTTTAAAATGTTGGTGCTTGATCTTTGTGATGTAGTAATCTGTGGAGAACAACATCTGAAGAGAAGAGAGACTTGGAGCGTTTAGAGAAGCCAATGTATAACTCTGTACGCCAGGCTGCGGAAGTTCATCGCCAGGTTAACTCTCGTTTCGCCTTAGCTTATTGTTTTTCTGGCCTCTTTGTTTTGCATCCGCTTGAGAGATTGTTTTGTTACTTTGTTTAGGTTCGTAAATATGTCAGAAGCATAGTGAAGCCTGGAATGTTGATGACTGATATATGTGAGACCTTGGAGGATACTGTTCGTAAGCTGATATCAGAGAATGGTCTTCAAGCTGGTATCGCATTCCCTACAGGATGCTCATTGAATTGGTTGGTTCTAACATTATGCCTTCAGTTTTTTTCTTTCTATAAACTATGTGCTGCACTTCTTTAGTTATGTTTCTCTGACGACTTTTTGCTTTCAGGGTCGCTGCTCATTGGACACCAAACTCTGGAGATAAGACTGTACTTCAGTACGATGATGTTATGAAGCTGGATTTTGGAACACATATTGATGGTATGACGAAGAATATTGTTTTCTGTTTTTCCGTGACACAAATCTAAAAATATAACATATCTTTTTATTTTGCAGGGCATATTGTTGACTGTGCATTTACAGTTGCATTTAATCCTATGTTCGATCCTCTCTTAGAAGCCTCTCGTGAAGCTACTTATACAGGCATCAAGGTGCTGATTACGTTTCTTCTCATTCGTCCTTTCTCCACAGTAGATAGTCAACGGACTACTAGAGTTTCTAACTCGGTTAATATTCTTAACCTCCTTTGTGTCTTATTTTCTGGTTCAGGAAGCTGGGATTGATGTCCGTCTCTGTGATATTGGTGCTGCAATTCAGGAGGTCATGGAGTCTTATGAGGTTGAAATCAATGGAAAGGTCTTCCAAGGTATTGATATTCGATGAAACCGTTAACATTAGTTTCGATGTAATAACCTTAACGGCTTAACCTGTTATTGTTCTTTTTGGGCAGTTAAAAGTATCAGAAACTTGAATGGGCATAGCATTGGACCTTATCAGATACATGCTGGTAAATCGGTTCCCATAGTTAAAGGAGGCGAGCAGACAAAGATGGAAGAGGGCGAATTTTATGCCATTGAAACATTTGGATCAACAGGTAAAGAAATTTGGACATCCTACTATTAAAGCCGCTGAATCTTTAGTGTTCACCCAGTGTTTTGTATTGCAGGGAAAGGATTGGTGAGAGAAGATTTGGAATGTAGCCACTACATGAAGAATTTTGACGTTGGCCATGTCCCGTTGAGGCTACCTAGAGCAAAGCAACTCCTCGCCACCATTAACAAGAATTTCTCGACTCTAGCCTTCTGCAGACGCTATCTGGACCGCATTGGTGAAACCAAATACTTAATGGCTCTAAAGAATCTCTGCGACGCTGGCGTTGTTCAGGTAAAACTTGTCGTCACACGGCTCTAGATGATTGTTTACTTTGCTAAGATTACGTCTTTTGAGAAGAAAGCTTGAATCTTTTTTCTCTGTGTGTTTGTTGTTTCAGCCATACCCTCCTTTGTGTGATGTGAAGGGAAGCTATGTTTCACAGTTTGAGCATACAATCTTACTTCGACCAACTTGCAAAGAAGTTGTTTCCAAGGGAGATGACTACTGATTCACATTCTCTCTTTGCTTGCTATTATCTCTTACATACTGTTCCTTGAGATTTTTCACTGCTTGCTTGTTTTCTTTGGATCCTTTTCATAAGGTTTCAATGTCTGTTATAAACTCTGTATTGGTCCTGAACAACGAACCCGCCCATCAATCTTTACTAGTAATCTCCATTGAAGAAGATAATAAAGGTTCTTGATTTACCATTTTACATGCCTAAAAATCAAATCATAGAGCAAGAAAGAGGAGTAAATAGATAATATTTACAAGGATATGGTGAAGAAGAGATAGAGAGAAGACTAAAAAGCTATGGCGACGACGACGATAGGGGTAATCTCCGGTGGTTTAAGAGTAAAGGCTGGAGCTTTCGCAGTTCAAATCTCATCGATTCCTCTCCGCCGCGAATTCCCTCGTCACTTCTCCTCTTCATCGACGACGGCGATAGCTACAATCTCCACATCTCTTGGAATCTCCGCCGCTTATAACCACCATCATCATAGGAGCTATTGGCCACGAGTTAAAACTTTCTGCACATCGGCTCCTGACGCCGGCACGGCGGTTTCAGCGGGTGAATCGGAGAAGACGACGGAATATAATGTGAAGGAGACGGCGAATCTGTTGGAGATAAAAGTAGGTCGAATCGTGAAAGCTTGGCAACACGAAGAAGCAGATTCACTATACGTTGAAGAAGTAGACATAGGTGAATCTGAGCCTAGAATCATATGTAGTGGTCTTGTCAAATACGTCTCTCTTGATCTTCTTCAGGTTTTATAGCTATATATCTTCATTTTCATCATTGGTTTTCTTCATCTCTCTTTCAAAATTTTGAATTTTGACCTAATGGGTCTTCTCTCTGATTTTATGATGATGTTGTAGGGTGCATCTGTTGTGGTGTTGGCTAATCTAAAGCCAAGAAACATGAGAGGAGTAAAGTCATGTGGTATGCTTCTCTGTGCTTCTGATTCATCTCATGAGAATGTTGAGCCTCTTGTTCCACCACAGGGTTCTGTTCCTGGAGATAGAGTTTGGTTTGGTAATGAAGAAGATCTTGAGCATCTTCCTGTGCCTGCACCTCCTAACAAGGTCTTCTTACCTTTTTAGCCTTTGCATAGACTTGTTCATTGCAGTAAGAAAGTCTCTTAGTTATATGGATTGTTTTCTCTTTAGGTTCAGAAGAAGAAGATTTGGGAGTCGGTGCAGCCGCTTTTGAAGACTGATGGGTCTGGTTTTTCGATGCTTAAGGAGCATTCGATGCGGACATCTTCTGGTCTTGTTACCTCCAAGTCTTTAAAAGATGCCAACATTTCTTGATTTGTTAAGCTATTATAGACAAAGAGAGGAAGAAGAAACCGTTAAGGCTGATTTTTCATTGCAGTGAGACTTATGTCTTTGTAGATTCATGAACAAGAATGTTTCCTCCTCCATTTTGGTTTTTCTCAAGAGATTAAGTAAAGACGGAAGTTACACAATCTTCTAAGCTTCTCTAGACATATCTATAAACTCGGTAACACCATCTTCATACATGACCTACACAAAACCAATTATAAGCATTGTGTTTGTATACAAATTTGTGAAAACTAGACAAAAGAGTTTGAGCTTTAAGTTAAGTGTATACCAAGTGTTGTCTTGAAACCTCATCGAACTTTCTAATGATGCATAAACACCTGAAAATAAACAGAGAAAAAATGAATCTTACTCAAACCTTATAACATAGATATTCATTAAACTCTTGCTTTGGTTCATGGGACGTGTTAAAGAGATCACCACACCAATACAGTTCCAAGATTGTCCTTTCACATTCAAATTGCTTTTGTTCTGTTTTGCACCACAGTAGCATTCTTGATCTGCACCATACTGAACAAACCTGCAAATATTTCTTAAATTAGTATTACACCTAAACATTTTATAACCAAACGATCTTAAAAAACTGTTCTTACCCGTAATCATAACTCAAGTGTTCTCCTTTGTCTATGTTCTGCGTAGCAAAGACACCGATTCTTGTCTCTCCATCAATTATCCTGATAGAAAACCAAACAAAAATGTCTTGTTAAGTTTACTCAAATATAGTAATAAAGGTCTTAGTAAGTTATATATCAAACCATTTCTGCATCTTTGTGTTGGGATTGCAAATGTGATTGATATATCTTGATTTATTCCCCTTTGTAAGTAGAATCAATCAACATATTCCAGCTTATTTGACACAATTAGAAGTTTGTTTCTTCCTTCTGCTTCATCCCCCAAAGCCTTTCTTCGCATATACTTTCGTCAATTACTACAATAAATAGTGGATTTAACACAAAATACAAAGTAACCATAAGAGAGGAAACAAGAAATTTTGAATATAATCTACATTTACCTTCACCAACATATTCAATGATAAACTCTCCTTGTTTGATATCTTCTTCTGATACAATCCCATATCCACATTTCTCCGTCTACGAGAAAAACACGAACAAATCTTATTACAACTAGTACACAAGAGTGCATTATTCTTTGTAAAGCTAACTTGTAATGTTACTAACCTGAACTAGCTTCATCTTCTTGATATGTCTTTGCTGGAACGGTTTGTTAGTACACTCATCACTACTACACTTGCTACTAGATGAACAGCTTGAGAGTAGTACTGTCCTATACAATAGAATATGATAATAGTTAACAAACTTGAAAATCAACAATCAAAATCATAGGAGAGATATTAAGCCATACCCACAATTACAACAGCTACCACAAATAGATTAAGAAGAACCACGAGACGAGGAGGAGGAGGAAGAGCAAGAACAGAATATTCCATGATCTTTAACCTTCTTATTGAACTTCTTGTTCAAGTATACATCTACAAAACAAAGACTCGTGTGAAAAACAAACCCTAATAAAGACGTGTGGAGAAAGTAAACCTAAAATAAACTTTCAGATATGTAAATAAAATCGAAAAAAGGAACACTTCGGTTTATGAAGATAGGCTTCTTCTCGCTACGCAAACTCTCCACAGATTTATTTTTATCCGATTCAACAATCTTAACTCGAAACCGTTTCTTGATTTGAGTCCGATCCAAACCCTAATCAAGAAAATTATTAAAAAGAAATTAAATAAAATACGAAACAGAGATACATGTGAAACAATAACTCCGACCAAACACACCTTGTTTACATAATCCATGTCGATGTTGAAGTTTTGATTTTTTTAGAGCGAGAATCGAATCCGTACGATAATCAGAGAATGCAAAAGTCTTGAAGAAGAAGAAACTGTAACGGCCGTTATGCTTTTGAAAAAAACTACGCTACGGTCATAAATAGGCTTCACAAGGGTAAATTGGTAATTATAATGAAACAGACAGGCCCGTTTTATAGGGTTTATCATAATATTAAATGGGCTTTAGTCGGCTGGCCCAATCTATATTTCAAGAAAAAGCTTTACGTTGTTAATAAAATAATTACGAACGATAAACACTATCATTATTAGTAGTCGCATTCACATTTATTCCCCGTACTCATGTAATAGAAATTTCTCACTGCTTTCTCTAATAGAAATTTCACTAGAATACTATCCAAATAAGTTTTTGTTTTTAAAATATAATTATAAAGTTTTTTATAACAAAAATAACCACTAGTAAAAAAAAACCGGATACCCACGAAAAATTTCGTGGGTTTTATGCCTGTTTTTTCGTGGGTAAGCCACGAAAACCCACGAAAAATTTTCGTGGGTATAGCGTCGTGGGTAGAAAATTTCGTGGCTTTTTCGTGGGTATTTTACCCACGAAATTTTTCGTGGCTTTTTCGTGGGTATTAAACCCACGAAATTTTTCGTGGCTTTTTCGTGGCAATTTACCCACGAATTTATTTGTGGCTTTTTCGTGGGTATGCTACCCACGAAATACCCACGAAAATTTTCGTGGGTATTTCGTGGGTACTTTACAAACCACGAAAAACCCACGAAAATTTTCGTGGGTAGTCTGAAAAGTTTTAAAAAAAAATAATAAATCAATTTTGATTTAAGAAATTATAATTTAATAAAAAAAAATTAAAACAAATTAAAAAAGACAATAATACTTGATAATTAAAACCGCAAAAAAAAATAGTTTTACAAAATTCATAGTTATATAAATTAAATAAAGTTATTGCAACATACAAAACACTACATATCAAACTCGAAATTCCCAAGCGAGTTCAAATGGGTTGTGTTGAACTCCTCGAGCTGGATCCCGCCTTGAGGTGCTATAGTCGGGTTCACCGTGCCCCGACTCGGTCTTCTTCGTCATTAGGGTTTTGACCGACCCCGTCGAGCCGCCGCTTCAAGGCGATGTAACCTTTCTTGAGTGCTAGTCTTGAACGCGTTGTACTCACCGCGCGTAACCTGCGGGGTCGAGGACGCATAATGGCCGTACGGTTGATAGTCATCGCGTCTTCGCACTACCAACGCCGTAGGCCTCTCCGTATCTCGCGTTGACCTTACGCACATTTAAACATTACAAAATTAATACAAAAACATATTAAAATTTATAGCAATAGAAAATTAAAAAGATTTACCTCTAAATATAACCGGTTGACTCGTTGAGTATATGTCTCTTCACCGGTGAATAAGCCGTACTCGATGTACCTTCGTACGGAGAAGCCTCTTCTTCAACCGACCTAACAACTCCCTCAATGAAGGGATCACCGTAGGTGCCATCCGGGCGTCGATGTGTCTTCTTGACTAAATCAAGAAGAGAGTGATCCGGGATTGGGGATCCTCTGTTCTTTGTATTTGTTAAAATTCAAATGTACACGTTAATGTTACATTTATTCATATGTATTTATTAATGTATTTATAAAACTTACCAGAGTATAATTGATTTTGGAGAATGAATTGGGCCCGCCGTAGTGGACGTGCATTGTAGTCCCGTCTATAGGAGTTTGACGGCTTGTTGCCGCCTTCTCACTTCTCTCGTTTGGCTTTGGGAGTATCCCACTCGCCAATAGCGGGACCCAATCGTCATTGCTAATGTAAGGAGGCCGCACTCCCTTTCTGTGCTTCCTACTAATTTCCTCCCCGATTCCCTTTTTTGTCTTTTCTTTCCATTCGAAAAAGACAAGGTCCTCGTGTGAGGGATCCCAGTAATAGTTGGCCTATAACTCGAAACCATAATTATTAGTATGAAAGTTTATACATTAAACGATTAAATATTTTAAAACTGTAACTTACCACGAAAGATCCCCACCAGCTTTCGATTTTGTCGGGTTGATTTTTTTTAACGTCGGTCCAATTTTTCCATGGACCCCGAAATTACTTTGCCAGGTCTTTCGATAAAATTGTTGACCGTGTCATCGATCCCAATCCTTAATAAAAAATTTTAAAACGTCATAAATACATTTTATAAATGCATAATATGTATATAATTGGAAAAAATAAGATGATTAAATACCATAGTGCTCCATTTTCCTTTTGAGGATGCAGGCAAGGCTGCTTCTCTCCTATAAGGCGAGTGGTATACCGCTTGTAAGCGATAACGATACTCGGCGAAGCACCTAAGACGATTTGGGGAGACCCAACTGCGCTACTAGAACCGGACCGTGTACCTCAGACGAAGACATAAGTACTACAAATAGAACCTACCAATCAAATTTTAACCAAAGAAATTTTAAGTAAAATTCACTTATTTTGTCACATATGATTAATGTTTTAAAATTTATACCAAATTCATTAGAAAAAACAATATTAGAAAGTTTAAAAAACATAAACAATTATACCATAAAAAATTATTAGTTTATAAAATACCACAAATACAAAAAACGAGTTTAACACTTTTAGATTTTAAATTTTTTCGGGTTATTTATATAGTGTTTAGGGTATAATTTTGAAAAAGTACGATATAGTTTCTTGAAGGTTTTGTGTGTAATTTTGAAAATTTAAGATTTGTGATATTTATGAGAAAAAAACTTTTTAATGATATTTATAAAATTTTCAAAAATCTGTGCTAATTGTGTTAAAAAAATATTTTTAGCGGTATTCATCAGAATTACCCTATAATATATGAAAAAAAATAAATTATTTTTGTTGTGAACCAAAAACTATTTAATAGTAGTTTTTTTTGGCGTAGAGGAGATTGTGTGATATCAACAGACCCAGAGATAATGCTAACCAATGTTTTAATTAATTATTAATCTCAAAACTCTATCATCCAAATCATAAGCGTGAGAGATAATAATTACGTAAAAAGAAAGAGAGAGACAGAGAGAGACGAAACTTTTTATTTTATTTTGTTATTCTCCAAAAAAAAAGCTTACGATTTTCTCGTTATCGTCGCCGGAGAGTCTTATCTCCGTCGTATCAAGTCAGCCTTGAAACGAATCGATTGGTTTTTCTCAGGTACGATCCTTCTTCAATCTCAAAACTTTGTTGATTCAAGTTCCTTTCTCTGAATCTGACTATGTAAGAAACTTCGTCGCCTTTTTGTTTTTCGTTGGTAGAATATAGCTTGTCTCTTATGTTCAATTTCTGGTAATTACATGAAGAAGGTGTTAGGCAGATTCTTAGTTGACTGATTTTTGTTAGATCCAAGCTTGATGCATGATTTGGTCTTTAGATTAGATTTGTTCGATATCAAGTTTCTTACATGATTGGATCGTGTATCTATGAAAAGCCCTTTATCTTATTGTTGTGTAGATCCTATTTTGAAAAAAAAGTTAGGGATTGTTGAAAAATTTGTTTGGTTTCTGATTTGTAGATCATAAGCTAAATATAACTTTGTTTGCTTAAGCTAAAGTATGTTCAATGTTGAGCTGATATCAGTTTTGATCTTTATGGTTGTTATTGCAGGAGAAGGTAGATTCTTTGGGTTTTGGTTTTCTTATATGAGAAGGACATGTTGCATTTGGTGGTTTATGTCTTCTAGGTAATGAAGGCTATATGTGATAGATTCCTTCCTTCAAAATGTTCTTCATCAAGCTCAGATGAAAAAAGCGATAACTCCACGACTTCTCTAGTTTCAGATCCAGTGTCTAGGGATAACGAGTTGAAGTTGACTTTATGCTCGAATCTGTTTGTGCCTTCTCAACCGTGTAGAGAGGCTTCGACATCCGAGCTTAGGAAAGTTTGCGACTCACATAGTGGTTGGAGAGTAATTCTTAAAACAGCTTCTATGGCTAGTGGAGCAATTAGGAGATTTCAAGATCGTGTTTTAGGGCCGAGTAGGACCGGTATTCCCAGCAGTAGCGAGATATGGCTCCTCGGTGTTCATTATAAAATCTCTGAAAGTGAATCCTCAGAAGAAGCAGATGCTGGCAGTGTATTGACAGCTTTCAAACACGATTTTTCGTCCTTAATTCTAATGACTTATCGTAGAGGTTTGTCTATTATGTTCAAGTCAAGCTAGCGTTAAGTGGTCACAGATAAACTCACTATGTTATTTTACAGGTTTTCAGACTATTGGAGACACAACTTATACTAGTGATGTAAACTGGGGTTGTATGCTTCGAAGCAGCCAGATGCTCTTCGCACAGGTCTGCTTTTGTGAGTACTTACTATTTTTTACCTCGAGGCTTCAAATTTGTTAATGTATGGTCTTAACTCTATCTTTGCAGGCATTGCTATATCTAAGGCTGGGAAGGTCTTGGAGAAAGAAGGAATCCGAGGTTAGTTCTTATATCCAATGTCTAATTTGGTTACTGAATATAAATCTGGTTGATCATGAATCCAGGCCATACAGATGATCTTATTTGGTTTGAAATGCAGCTGCCTGAAGAGGAATACTTAGATATGTTAGAAGTTTTTGGTGATTCCGAGGCCTCAGCTTTCTCAATTCATAATCTTATACTAGCCGGAGAATCTTATGGTCTGGCTGCTGGGTCATGGGTAGGACCATATGCTGTTTGTCGATCATGGGAATCTTTAATTCGGAAGAAAAGAGAAGAAACTGATGTTAAACACCATTTGTGTTCCATGATTGTTCACATCGTCTCTGGCAGTGAAGACGGAGAGAGAGGTGGAGCTCCAAGTCTCTGTATAGAAGATGTCACCAAATCTTGTTTGGAGTGTTCAGAAGAAGAAACTGAGTGGACTCCAGTTCTTCTCTTGGTCCCCCTAGTTCTTGGACTTGACAAAGTAAACCCGAGGTTTGTAATTTTGTATCAGATTAATTCTAAATGTAATAGACCAGTGAATTTTTGTTCCTTTTCATTATTGAATTCGGTTATTCAGAATTTGACATCTTTCTGAAATAAATAGTTTCTGAATATATTTTTAGGTACATTCCATCACTGATAGCTACATTCACATTCCCTCAAAGCCTCGGCATTTTGGGAGGCAAACCAGGTGCATCAACTTACATAGTTGGAGTTCAAGAAGACAAAGGTTTCTACCTTGATCCTCACGATGTTCAACAGGTTTTGCCTTAACATTCCTTAACATTCCTCATTTTAGAATCAAACAAGAATTATAATTACCAAAAGAAACCTTGTCGTTTGAGACAGTAAGGTGGTCCATGTTCTTATATTGTCTCCATGACATTCATTTATCAACTATCAAATTGGTTTGGGGACTGATATTAATTGTTGATTGAGCCTTATCGGTAATTGTTGGTAGGTAGTGACAGTTAACAAAGAAACTCAAGATGTTGACACATCGTCTTACCATTGCAAGTGAGTTTGATTGATCATTTATCCTCAATTCTTCTTCATGATATCTCACTTATCACTGGTCCTACTAATTTTGGCTACAGTACTGTCCGATATGTTCCGTTGGAGTCACTCGACCCGTCTCTAGCTCTCGGATTCTATTGTAGGGACAAAGGTATTAACTGGGTTCTAGTAGTAGAATAATAAACTCCGGTTTGGTTTTAGTTCGGTTTTACTAAAACTACACAACACCCTTTGTAATATCTCTGCTTCTAACTTTGTAACAGATGAATTTGATGACTTCTGTACCCGAGCAACGAAGCTAGCCGGAGAGTCTAGTGGCGCACCGCTGTTCACGGTGACTCAGACACACAAAACGAGTGGCTGTGGGATTGCAGAGACAAGCTCAGTGAAATCAACAGAGATCTCTGGTGAGGAACATGAAGATGACTGGCAATTACTTTGACCAGTTTTCACTTAGACATTCTTCTTCCTGTGTGACCTTTTTCCTAAACTATCAGCTTTTATAAGTTATAACATACCATTCTTTGTTACATCGGTGAAACTTGATGTTTTGTACTATAGTAAAATACCAGGATTAATGTCGGACATTTTTCGTTGTATTTGTTTATTTTACCTCCCTCGTCTCAACAAGATCGTTGACTCGTGACAAATTGCTTAGACAAAGGAGTAATAGCACATGTTCATCATCTACCTTCAAGTCATTGTCCCTAGAATTAGTTTCTTTTGAATATAAACTTATGGGAGTGGATTTGAACAGCAAAAGTCGTTGTAGTATAGTGGTAAGTATTCCCGCCTGTCACGCGGGTGACCCGGGTTCGATCCCCGGCAACGGCGATATCTTTTTTGTTAATCGTTAAGACGACCAGCCTAATTTGGTAAAAAAAAACAAATCAAATGGCTTCGCCCGGGTTCGAACCGGAGACCTTCAGTGTGTTAGACTGACGTGATAACCAACTACACCACGAAACCTTGTTGGTAGTTTATTACTTATGATGGATATAAAAAAACCTTTTTTCTTGTTTATTACTTATGATGCATAAATTTATAGTCTCTACGAACCGAACCTAGAAGCATCCATTACTATTTTGTTTAGCATAGAAAACCGCTGATTAAAGGTCATTGGTAAAACATATTCAGCTTCCTTATAAATTCTTGGGATTTTAAAGAGCAACCAGATAGATAAAAATATTAAGCATTTGAAAAGTAGGGTTTAAGTTTAAAATGTCTTAACCGAGGAATCCAACATTAAACGGAGACACAGGGTCAGTTGCTAAACATGAGGATCGGTCTGATTCAGTCTTAAACCAAATACCAACAAAACACACACACACAAAAAAAAAGAGTTTAATAAGGAAACAAAAGAGAAATAAGCAAAACCAACAGAGCAGAGAGAGAGAGAGTGATCCACAGGTTTTCATCACTCCTCTGCAGCACTTGCAGCACTAAGATCAACACTCAAGTCCAGTTCCTGCAACATCAACAAAAACACACACATAACTCACCTGTCAACGAAAACCCGAGAGATATTGTCTTTAATTTCCATATATATATATCTGTTGAGGATTTCAGAACAATCAATTACCTTTCCGGTGATAAGTGTGTACATGTTCAACACATCAGCAACCGTTGTCTCAAAATGTGTTGTTGCATCATAGCTCTGTAAGGTCCCAAAGTTAAGGGTAAGAAAACTGTTGAAGCCATCTAACTTAAAACGTATGTAACTGATAGATTCTCTAACAAAAGATAGGTTTTGCTCACCGTTGATATAAAGCAGTTGTCCAAACCGGGTTCGTTGACAGGCTCGTATCTATCATACATGTCGAAGAATATCTCATCAACAGCCCCCAAAAGATCAATTCCAGGCTTTAGTTCGGTTTGTGGGTTATCGGTCTCTGCATCTGTAGACACAAACGCGATGAATTTTCCCTTGGGAGCAACGTTGTGGGAGTACGAACAGCAGAAGACATACCTGTCAGCGTGCATAAGAGGATTCACAACATTAGACCCAATAAAATATATAGAGAGAGAGAATAATGGCGGGTGTAGTTTCAAACATGAAGAAATAATTATATTGCGTTCATTTTCCAGCTATATGTACTAAGGAACATCTAATAGCAAGAACTTACATGTCTGATTTGCGGGCCAATTGCTTCTGAGGTATGATGACCTGCACTGAGTGAGAGTCATTGGTGTTTGGAATAGGGTGGCTCATAATTGCGATGGCCCGAGCAACCCTGCCAATCTTCCTAACCTGTTCAAATTAAATTAATCATATAGATCCATCAGCAAGAGTTACATGCACATCATGAACAGACTGCGCTCGTGGATAATATGGACACGGTGAAATCGTAATTGAAGGTTTAAACATACTAAGAACTGCAAAATACCTTGTTCGGCAGGTAGGAAGGGTCACACACAATCTTTTTGCATTTGGCCGTCTCTCCCTCAGATGTCACACCAGTAACCTTACCTTCCTCGTCAAACTCTACCTGGCATAAGATTAACATTTCTACATGTGAGTACAGTGCTCCTACAATAAAATCTCACACCTTTTCCCTTTCTTGCTAATTTGCACCACGAGAAAGAGAAAACAAAGAGCTCTGTATTGATGAGGAAGAGAAAAATACCTTGCACTCAGGTTTGTTCAACATATAGGTTCCACCATAGACAGCGCTAAGTCGTGCAAATGCCTGAACAAGGAGAAGAGAAAGAGAGAAGTCATAGAAGAATCAAGAAATAATCATCTAAACTTCAGAAAAATTCAAGCAACCAACCTGGGGTAGTTCTCCCAATCCATAGAGAGGATAAATATACGGAGAGCTTCCTTGGAAACGTGCAAGAGATTCTGCATAGAGCTAGACAACCATTTAAGTATGAGTGTCAATTTAGCTGCTTCAGAACTAAATTCAGAGCTATTTAAACAAGGAAGAGAAGGCTGACAGAAAGTTCACCTTCATTCTCATTACAGTATCCAAGGCGGGTTGATGGAGATGTTGGTCGTTTGTGTGAAGTGCGACAGCGTGACCAATAAAGTCAATAGTGTTGTCGTCAAGACCAAATTTCCTGGCAAAAGAGTCATCTAAATGGTTGGCCATATAATCCTAATTGAATGCCAAAAGATATTAAAGCATCTACTTACGCAATCAGCTCCTTTGTTGTAACTTTGGTCAAATCTATTCCGTTATGTGTTTTCGGGTCCTTCTCGTCGTATTCCTGAACATAACTGAAAAACTTGCCAGCTCGACGTTTCTCAAATATACCCATGAGAGGAGATTTCAAGGCCTCCATAGGAGTCACCGGCACCTTTTGAACCTGTAGCAAAATTTCCATCAAAGTTAAAGAATTATCAACAAACTATTTTGGAAAATATATGCAGCCTTAGCCTATAATTCTATTACATCAATGAGAATGCTTATACCTTTCCTTTAACGAAAACATAGCTTCCATCAACTGCTTTGAAGGACAAATACTTTGTAACATCTGTATGAATAAGTACACGGACAAGCTTGCCATTTCCCATCATAAACTAGTTCGTCACATTCAAAGACAAAAAGTTAGCTACTGAAACTGAATATAGTTAATCATAAAAGAAAACGAGCGGGAGCTATTATACCTTTGGCATCATGTCAACATTGTAGTCCCTGCTAGCTCCTAAATGTTCAGGAGCCTTTTCTTCTCCCTTGAACTTCTTCCATAGCTGCAAACAAACAAAGAAACAAAAAAAAAACGATAAATAAAACAAAAAACTTGTAATAAACTAAAAAAAAGACAGAAAACTCAGAGAAAAGACAAACCTGATTGAGATTAAGCGATGTTGATTCTCCACCATAGTAATCATTCCTATCCATGTGAAGAACCTAAATATTCATAAAAACAACAATACCATTCAATGCATCAAATATCAGATCAATGAAACATGAAAAAATCTTATGTAAAATCCACAAAACCAAAACGCAAAAAATCAGTCGCAAATCAAACGTTTCCAAGCATAGTTACTGTAATCGAATATCGTCTAATATCAAAATCGCGAGCTAAGACTCATGTCATGATCAGATATCTCATGTGACCTAGATCCGTTAAACATAGACCAAAACAAAAGCGATTCGAAACCAGATCAAAGCAATAACATAGAATCGATCACGAATCAAAATACGAATCGACGAAAAGAGGATAAAGACCTTGACGCCATCGACGGAAAGGAGACCACTAAGGATACACTCCTTGAGACCGGTCCCGAGAACGATAACCTCGTACTCTTCATCCATGGCTGATCCTGTAAAGCTCGTAGAAGAAAAGATGGAGAGAGAGATGAACACAGATCAGTGACGAAAGTTTATGAATCTATATTAATTACAAACATATTGCAATATTAAATGGGCCTTTTATCATATGGGCTTCTATTAAATTGGGCTTGGTAACAATATATATTTATATCTGATTTTAATTATTACTAGTTTATGATATTTGATTTTAGCCCTTTTATAAATTAGTTTGTTTTTTTGTCGGCAAGCTAATAAGTACTTATTATTTTATTAGTTTGTCGCTTAACTTTTTGGTTCCATCACCTAATTTGTCATATATCAAAATTATAATTGTGAAAATAGTAAGAAATTAATATTCTAGTTTCTAAACGTAATTTTTGGAAACTTTTGTAAGAAATGGTAAGAGACGAGTTTGACAAAAAAAATAAAAAATAAATAAATAAATAAATAAAATAAAATAGACGCATGCTAGGTAAAATGAAGAAAAGATTTTGTATTATTGTTAATAATAAAAGAGGAATAATGATATAGTTTAAACCAACGACGGGTTGACTCAGTCGGTTAATCGCAGTCGTTGGTGATGTTGTGCTCCTGAGTTCGAACCGCGTTGGGAACGATGATTTACGCCATTAATTGGTATTATCAAAGGCTGGTCGCGGACCTAAGGGATTATGGGCTTCGGTCCAGAACCTCTGGTATAACAAAAATAAAAAAATAAAATAAATAATGATATAGTTTATTTAGAATCAAGTTGATGATAACTTTATATATATATATATATTCGTTGTATAAGACAGGAAATCATTTTCCGACTGATGTTGATACTTATAATTTAAAATAAAAAAGCATATACTATATATTCTTGGCAAACTAATACGCATTATAGATGATTACATGACTTTTAATAATTGATATGATTGGTGGGTCTTGGACGACAATTAAAAAATAAAATCATGTGAGCATCTAGTATTACATCATCCTCCATTGAACATTTCACATAAATATGAATGAAACGCGTTAAGTATTCCAATATATAATTAAAAAAAATTAATACTATAATTCACACATAATAGAATATCACTATTTTAAGAAAGCATAGTCCTAGTATGTAACAATACATCTAAATATTTGAATCTCATAACTATTGTAAACCACAAAATTAATTGTGTTTCAGAAACCACAATAAATGAATATAAATCATTAAATAAGAAAAAATAGTGGAATAAATTTTCTCATTATGGCAGAAGAATTATTGCTTCTAAATGTGTGATTTTAATGTACTTCCTAATACAAACGGTCAAAATTTCTTATAATTTGAACTCTAAGCTTCCTTTTTCCCTAGTGTTATATAGTTATTTCCACTAAATATTTTACAAACTAAACAAATTAATTAAGCAGTAAATTAAATAGAAAAAACCAGACACAAGTTGAACAACTCTCAAGTAAATTCTAAATCAGACAACAGCGAATCTTTTTGTCTTCATATGATTTGTAGTCATTAGATTGAGTTTTCACAGATCCTAAATTTCAATGAGAAAATAACAGCGAACCAAAAAAGAAAGAGAGAATCTATAGTTATAATTAATAAATAAAGATTCCACAAAATGTAAATTAAAATCAAAGAGAGAATAACAAATTAAAAATAAATAAAAAGTTTCTGTCATCAAAAACCAGAACCAGATTCATAAAGGTTTTTCTCAGCCTCTCTTTTCGCTTTCTCTCTCTCAATGAAAATCTCGTCCAGGTTTCTCTCTCTCTTCTCTCTTTTATTGTTCATCTCTATAAACCAAATCAACGTTGTGTTCTTCGCGCTCTTCTCAAAACCCCGATTCAATTGAATCCAATCGGGTTTTCGATTTTGATTTTACTGTTCTCTGTGTTTTTTCGTTTTCACGAATCGAATTTGATGTTTTTCTGTTGATATGTTGTTTCCTTAGGTGAACGCATCGGAGAAGAATCAATAGAATCTGCAGTTTTCAAGGCTTTTTGTAGATTTCGATGATTTTGATTTTTAAATCGTTGAGACCATTTTCACTCTTGTGAGCATTTCAGGACATTGGTTTCTCCATTTTTGAGAAAATCTTATAAGTTTTTTTTTTTGTTTAGTGGAAGATAAGCTTTGTGTGGCTCTCTTTAAGTGTGTTTGGGTTTTGAGAAAGAATAATGGAGAAAGAAGAAGGCGTATGTGATGATGATATCAAGTTAAGTGATCAGATACACCTTGATGAGTCTTACTGTTCAGAGATTGAATCCGAAACAGCTCTTTCGTCTCAGAAGAACGAAGGAGGCGAAGGGAGTAATGTGGTCTTTTCAAGAGAAGCGCCACTAATAGGTACTGATTCAGGAGAATGTTGTGGTTGTAGTGTAAAGAAACTAAATTTCAAAGGTAATGAAGATATCATTGAGAAGGAAAACGTTGGTCAGCAGAAGAAACTTACTAGACAGGATAGAATCGAATTGGGACGACTCTTCCAAGGAGCTATTACTTCAATGGATTGGGAGCTTGCCGAGAGATTGATTCGGTTAGCTGATCCGCAGACTTTGAATGATTTGTTGTGCGTTGGTTTAGATTCTGTTTGGTTTTTGAGTACAAAGCAAGAGTTTCTTGGGGTTACCGGATTGATTAAGAAGATCATATGTCATGGTGCTCATGATTTTACTAGAGCTACTCTTAGGACTTCTTTTCTCGCTTCGTGTGTCTCTGCTTGCCAGAGCAGGACAATGAGTCTTGCTGATACTGTCAACGTAATGGCTCAAAGGTACATTTTGTGTTTCTTCTCTATCCAACAGGTTAGCTGTTGCTCCTTTTTTTGCAACTTAGAACCACACTGGATCTATTTTGTTGGTTACACTGGTTGTGTCCTACTTGTTACAATGATTCGTTATACCTGCAATGGTCGTCTATGCTTACTTATATGAGCTCAAATTAACCTGATGAATCTTTGATGTACTTTAAATCAGTTTTTTCGTACTCATGGAGCAATATCTCTTCTCTGTTGATTGATGCCTTTGCAGTAGCTAGCATGTGAAGTGAATTGCCTTTGTTCACTTGTGCATGAGTTTTTCCATAAAGACGAGCTATGAATTTGCTACTTGTGTATGGGTTTTTCATGTTTCTTTTATGTGTAATATTTAGGTTGCAGGAGCGTCTCCAAGAGTGCAACGGAGATGATATTTTAAAAGCAGAGGCTGGTGCAAAAGTTCAGAAGTTCACTGAATGGGCTCTCAAATGTATAGGTTTCCACTCCCGGTGCCAGGGAGAAAGGGATAGAGTTAACCACAGTTCAGCTTCTGAAATTGAACTACAGCTTTCTGCTTTCAAGATGTTTTTAGATCTAGCAGGCAACCATCTCTCAGGAAGGGATTTCACCGAGGCCTTTGATGCAGCGTGTTTCCCGCTCACTCTGTTTTCTAACTCGTTTGATCCTGGCTGGGCGTCTGGAATATCAGCTACTGTAATACAAAGACTGCTCGGTATGCTTGTTGAAGGTGGCGCAGATAACGTAAATCAATGTTTCCTTGAAGCTTCACGGTTTGGAAGTACAGAACTTGTCCGCGTCTTATTGCATGTAAGCTTCCACTCATTTGATTGCTTTCGGAATTAAAGATATCTTTTGTGTTTTCTAATGTTTAATTGTTCATGAATCAGATTGCTCAAAGGAACAGTTTAGATGTGGATGTGGATTTAGCTCTTGGTTTTGCTTCACATTATTGTAAACTCGGGACTATGACGTGCTTAGTTGAAGAAGGTAATGCAGTTGCCTTCTTGGGTCCTTTGATGAGAGCAGCAGAAAGAGGTTGTATGCAAGTTGTTCAATGGTTTGTGAAAAGAGGTTGCCGTGACATGGAGCTTTGTCTTGCATTGACAGCAGCAACTTCAAGTAGCCAAGTCGAGGTCGCTGCTTATCTCCTCCCTCATGTTCCACCACCTGTGCTAACCGCTCTAAGCATCGAAATCCTCAAAGCAGCTGGTGAAAGAAGCGGAGGGTCTCTCCAAGGAGTAGAGTTTTTACTGAAATCAGACTTCCTAGGAGATCCCGTGGCCACATACTCAGTCGCAGACAGCATCGCAAGGTCATCAGAAGACGAAGCCATTCCTTCTGATCTAAAATCCTTTCTCCGGGAACATTGGTCAGAGTCGGCTTTTGAGACAGGAATGAGAGAAAGCCATGAGACTTTCATGAACTTCATGAGGGTGTTGAAAAAAGGCGAGTCTGCGATATCCTTAAGGGACCTTCCTGCGCCGCTAAGAGTAGCCATTGCCTACATGCCGCTGTACAGAGATTGCGTGAACGCAGGCGGGCAGTTACTATCTCAGAGGATGAGAGGACAGCTCGTTGAAGCCGTGAGACAGCTACAAGGTTGTCTTGTTGCAGTTGTGGAAGTAAGCGAGACTCCCCGCATGATGGCGGTCTTGGAGCATCATCTTAAAGCCATTTTCGGCTAAAACGGTTTGCTTCTAACATGAGGCAAGCAAGACAGAGGAACCCGTAAACAAAAGCCTGTTAGCAAAACTGGATCCTTGGTTTGGGCACCACACGTATCCTACGAATAGTTGAACAATAAGATTGGAGATAAATAAAATTTTATGATTTTAACTGATATGGGACTGTGTGTTGAGATATGGACTATGGTTTTTTTTCTCTGTATAATTTTATTAAGATGTCACTTCTGTTTTGTCCCTATAATTCAATTTAAAATGTGTGTTATTTATGCGGCTCTCTTTAATTTTGCTGTTTCGTTTTACTATTCTTTTACCAAATTACAGAAAATAATTTAATAAAACAATTATAGAGGTTTTAAATATTTTTAGTTTAGTGCAAAATTTTCATTTATGAATATTAATTCAAACATTAACTCAAAAACTTTTAACAAAAAACGGTATTTCTACAATATATTTGGATTTGATTAAATATAATTATAACAGGCTTACATAAAAGTGCAAGTTAAATCTTTACTATTATTACAAGAAGAAGAAGGCATGAAGGCAAGAACCACAAGTAAAACCATAATACCAATAGGTATCAAAAGCAACATAAACGGAGGCGGAGGTAACGGCGGCAAAACTAACGGAAGTATTAACAGAGACGCCGTTAAACCCACTAACAGAAACAGAGACTCTAAACTGAAACAATTCGCCGGAATCATTAGCTTTCTCTGCGACGATAAACTCCGTTTTATCTCTTGTCCGGTTCTCTCCGGCGCCGGCGACGACGGATCACGGCGAAAGCTGATGTCTTTCCGTCTATTTTTTCCGACATCCATGAAATCGTTTTGAAAATCTATGGGTTTTGATTCAGATTCTTAAGATCGGTGATAAGTTGTTCAAAATATCTGAAATTTACGACAGAAGAAGAATGTCTTTGGTTTTAGTTTGATCTTTGAATATAAGAGGAAGAAAAGAGTTGTCTTATAGAATGAAATCAAAAAATAATTAAAGATTAATATGTAATCTTTTTGTGGATATTAAATAAAGGGATTTAAGAGAGGATCTGAAAAATATGGGAAGTGTTCAGTGGATTTAGGGATTTTTGTGAAATTGTTGGTAAAGATAAAAGAAACTTTTTTAATTTTTAGGGACAAGTTGCTGAATTTAGAAGATTTGAATATTTTTATATGATTTCGTGTGGTCTAGTCAGGTTCTTCTCCCCTGGACCTTCTTTCTTCTCTCTCCTCTTTTTTCCTTTTATTTCTCTCTCTCTCTCTACTTTTTGGCATAGACATGATGACGTAAGCTAGAATCTTCCTCGTTATAAGCCTATTTAGCTGACGTGGTAGTAATATTTACGATATTGAGTTTGATTAAGACCGGTTAATTAACTTTATTATCATATGATAATATCATAAGTATAATTTAGTTCTATTGATTTCATTTATTGTAACATGAAGTATCAATATTTTTGTAAGGTAATGCATGTATTTGCTCTAGTGGGAAATGTTGGAGGCAATATTCATGCTTCTTTAATTTTATGTTTCATTTAAAAATTCAGGTTTTAATCTATAGTTGATTTAATTATACAGTACATGGTTCAATGAACTGAAAATCAGGGGAGAGTATTCAGAAATCAACGTCAAAAATAGTTTGAATATATGTATACATACGCGGAAAAATAAATAAAAACGTCACGGCTCAGACCGTATATAATTTAATGTAGAGATTCGTATATATACGTGGTCCATTATCTCTTATTCATGGTTTGTTTATTTAATTTGATAGAGATATATGGCCACAAAATTAGTTGGAAAACTATATTATAACGCTCCACCTATTTATATCACTTAATACATTTGCTATACTATATACATTACTATAATGTAAGTTGTCAAAACAAAATATATATAAATATAAAATACAATACATTACTATAATGTAAGTTGTCAAAAAAAATATAAATATAAAATACAATACATTACTATAATGTAATATCGCACATAGAAAGATATTATGTCAAAATTCATTTTTTTTTTTTGTCAAACATCAAAATTCATATTATATACTCAAATTTTATATGATAAACACTCCAACTATTTATTTTGCTTTTAGATGATTTTTGAATTAAAACAATATAATTTAAACGGCAATTCTTATGAATACTACTAAAAAAAGTTTTTTTTAACATAATTAGCACAAATTTTCGAAAGTTTTACAAATACCATTAAATTTTTTTTTCTCATAAATACCACAAATCTTAATTTTTCAAAATTACACCCAAAACCTCCAAAAAACTATACTCTACCCCTTCAAAACTATACCATAAACACTATATAGCGAACCCAAATGAAAAAAATTAAAATCTAAAAGTGTTAAAACTCGTTTTTGTATTTGTGGTATTTTTGTAAACTACTATTTTTTATGGTATTTTTGTTATAAAAAATATTTTAATGGTATTTTTGTTATAAAAAACATTTTAATGTTATTTTAAAAACAAAATCTAATTTTGATGGTATTCTAAGTAATTTCTTTAATTTAAAAACACAAAGTATACTAATCCTAAGCTTAATGACGTGGCTCATCGCTTCCCTACACGTGGCTTTAAATCGGACGAATTAGTTTATCTGGGATTAAGAAAAAAAATCATTTCCCGCTATGTTAACTCTCAGTCCTAAAACTCTATCCTCTTCTTCTTCTTCGTCCTCTCTTCACAAATCGCAAAACCCTAGACGCAAATCCCCAAATTCAGCTCGATTACATATCTTTAAGCAGAGATCCAATCCAGTTTATGTGAAATCCGAATCTCATGTCGAAAGAGATCTCGAATTCGAAACGGGAGATACGTTTTTCCACCATGAAAGTGCGAGAGGTCGCGACCTTGGCGTTCTCTCTGCGACACTCTACAAGAATCAAAATCAAATTACGCTGCCTCATTAGTGTAACGGTTATATTATTTATTCATTTTATTAAGCTTATATCCTATCCTATATATAAAAGATGAGGGGAACACTCCTTGTGTTGACACATCATCACTCAAAACTTATGTCAATTCATTAAATTTATTAATTTTTAAAAATATAAGTGACAATTCTAACTATTAATTCATAAAGTTATTAAATTTCAAATTAATTTTTGTAATATTATTATATTACAATATCAAATGTGTTAAATCTATGTGAAAATTTTATTTACTAATTCATAAAATTTCTTAAATATGTTGTTTTAATCTTATTGGTTTTGAATATATAAAAGAAATTTAAACTAAAACCACATCACAAAAATAATAAATAAAATAAAGTGTATACAAAACTTATAAAATTAGTTTGAAAACATAAAAAGCAAAATTAAAAAAGAATACAAAAAGGATTAATTAAATATATGGACAAGGATAATCTCAAAATTAGGTGGCATATTTTTATTTAGGTGGAAGGAAAGAGAATATTTTTTTTGACCATTATACCCCTATTTTTTTCAATGCAAATGTTATCGGATATTTTTGTTGTTATCGCAAACTTATATTATAGTTTTAAATCAAATAAATATCAATATTTAATTGAGTTATTATTATAATATATAAGTTAGACAATATCTATTATACGATAATTGAGTTATCAATAAAAAAAAATTGTGATAACAAAAGAAATATCGCGATAACAAAAAGAATATCGCGATAACAAAAAGAATATCGCGATAACAAAAAGAATATCGCGATAACAAAAAGAATATTGTGATAACAAAAAAACTATCGCGAAAACAAAATAAAATAATGCGATAACAAAAACATATCGCGATTACAAGACAGATATCGACCGAAAGAGACTCAAAGAGATCCGCCCGAAAAAATGATCCGACCGAGAAACATCCGTCCGAGAGATATCGAAAGATATTCGACCGAGAAATCGAAAGAGATTCAATCAAGAAAGATTCGACCGAGAAAGAAATTGACCGGGAGAAAGATCCAAGAGAAAAATAAAGATCAAAGAGATATATCCAAAATTGAAAGAAAAAAAAAATCCATGAAAGAAAGAAACAAAACCAAGAGAGTAAAAGAAAGAGAAATTGAGAAAGAAGAGGAAATTGAGAAAGAAGAAAAAAAGGGTAAAAAAGTCTTTGTTTTCATGAATAGTATTATCCTATTCACTCTCTCTCCTATCACCTAATTTTCAATTTATCCATGTCCATTTGTTATAATTATCCATACAAAAATATACAATTTAAGTCTTTGAGTAAACAAATATTAAAAACATATATTGCATAATTCATTTAGGTGAGCAAAATATAAGAAAAATATATCGATATAAGTAAAGAAACCATAGTACACAACAAACATTTAAGATTAGTGAAAAATATACAAAACAGAGAATTCGAAAAGTAAAAACTAACCCAACAAACATTATTTAGGTGAATAAAAATAAAATATCAAAAATAAAAATTACTAGTTTGAAAACAAAAATATAATATATTAAATTCTTATTTTTTGCCACTCACATAATTAAATAAATCGGTTATGATACTAAGTTTTCAATATGAACAACATAAATAAAAGCGAAAAATAAATCATTGAAATCAAAACATAAAGCAAAAACACACCAATCAAATTATATAATTCACATCACAAAAAAATTTAAAGTATTAGTTAAATCAATAATTTCCGGCGGTTTCTCTCCTAGTATAAATGTATTAAGTATTTTCATATGTTGTAAAATCAACGGACCAACCTACAACATTTTGTACAAAATTAGTACAACATATTTTCTTTAATATTCTAAGAATTTTGTCATTTACTCATCCTTTATTATCTTAACATTTCATGTTATTGTCTTCTTTGTGTTCTTTCCTTTTTGCTAAAAAAGATTAGTAACAAAATTTAATGAGATCTTCTTATCGAAAATGGAAATGTTAATCAATAGAAAAATTAAATAATCGAATTCAAAATAACGATAACACATCTCGCTCGTCTCTCTTAGAGTTGAATAAAAAAAAATCCCCAAATTAACCCTAATTTCGATTTTTTTCTCTCTCTCGCCGATGAAGAACAACAAGACATTCTCCGGTGAAGATGCTCTAGTGAAAGTTGAAGAAGATTTGGAGAAAGCTAATGTTGATTTCAAAAACGCCCAAGAATCTTTCTCTAGGCAAGAAGCTAAACTCTCTAAACTCTTAGATTGACATTAGAATAGGCAAGAAGCTAGAGCATTTTTCAGCTTTCACTAGAGCATCTTTAGTCTTTCGTAGACCAACTCTAGCTTTCAAGACAACAACTATTTTTGCTTCTTATCAAAGAAGAAGTTGATCTGGCTCTATAGATCTAGGCAGAAAAGTCGGAACAGGTCGCACAAAAGGAACAACCTCAACAGAAGGCTAAAAGAAAGATATATTCTTTACCAAAAAAAAAGTTCATCTTTTTTAAAGATAAATTTGTTACCCTCTATCAACAACAACAAAAGACCTGCGAAATTTCACATCTTGTCCATGAAAATATAGAGGATGCTTCTCCAAAGTTTCAACATCAAAATTTCTAATTGACTATAGAAAAAAATTGTATTAAAGAACAGAGAGAGACAGAGAGAACAAACCATTGTATTCTCTCATTGATTTGTTCACAAGTTCAATCGCATTATCACGCCCAATCTTGGGATCGTCCTTTCTCATAGCATTTAACAAAAAGAGATTCAATTGGATTAGAGAGATTGAATTGATAGAGAAAAATCAATTGAAAGTACCTGAAGCTTTGAGAGAGAGAATGTCTTGTTGTTCTTCATCTCAGAGAAAGATATTATGTCAAAATTCATATTATATACTCAAATTTTATATGTTAAACGCTCCAACTATTTATTTTGCTTTTAGATGATTTTTGGATTAAAACAACATAATCTAGAAACACAAATATGTAATTACAAGCCTAAAATTATACTCCCTCTGTTTACTTATATAAGATGTTTTAGAGTTTTTTTTTTATAGTAGATGTTTTGAGTTTTCCAAGTAAAACAATTTGACCAATCATATTATGTAGTATTTTTTGTGATAGGTTAAACTAGTTTAATTATGGGAAATTAGGGTATATATACAAAACTTTAGAGGAAATTAGGTAAATATTTCAGTAGTACTGTTCATACGTGTATTGACTATTATACCTTTGGCGAATAATGTAAAATAAATAGATATATATTCCTACTAATAGTCACATGAACTAAATATATATCTATTCCAACTAAATAGTTTATAGATTTGTCAAATAATAATGTAAAGTTAATATATATGTGTATATATATTCTTATTAAATACATTTCTATTTAAAACGAACTATTTTTAGAGTTAGTTATATATACATATATTTATACGAATAATCGTTTATTGTGTAAAAAATAGTTGTCTATTTTCTTAAAAATAGTTTTCTATGATGAATGAAGTGTTTATACAAATACGAAAAATTCTTAGGTTCACCTATAGGGTTAGCCTCTTTTAATTTAATCAATTAAATTATGTCATTTAATATTTCATTAATAATCTATTTAAAAATTAAATCAAATCTATACTAATAAAATGAACAATTTGGGACTCCTGGTGCTCCACATCAGCAAATCAAAATGGTCTCTACACATGCCACGTGGCAACAAAAAATCGCTAAGAAACACTGATCTGTTAAACACTAATCCAGGCTCGTTAAACTCATCTCCATTCTCTTCAAAAAAGCTTTACCAAATTATTTCAGGCCCGTCAATTCCAGGCCCATTGTCTGCCAACTATCCCTACCTTAAACTTCGGCTCCAAAACCGATCTTCGCCGTAACGACATCGACGACACCACGCAGCGACGTTTCGCTTCCCCTGCACCCTCTCTGTAACGTACTCCTCCACTCATAGACATTATTATCAAACTTCAATGTATTCCCAAACTCTGAATAAACACATCTCTGATTCTTCACCTCACCCCTGCACGACCAATAAATACCTAAGCTGTGAAGATCAATCTTCCTCACATCTCTTTCCCATACACAAGATCCCTCTCTCAAACGCAATCACCAATGTCAACAATGAATCTCGCCGCTTCTCCGTTATACTTTTCAGACGTCGAGGGTGCGTTATGCCGTGAAGAGTTAGTTGTCCGTCTCATTCACTTATGGGAGGCACGTAACTTCAAACGACGAAACTCTCTCATTGGTTTCTAGCTCCTCTTCATAGACGCTAAGGTAAAGATCTACACTCCTCAATAATCTATCCTAATTATTATTCAACTACAATACCTTTTTCACAAATTTTGTTACTATAGATTCACCTACAATACCCTTCCTCACACATTTAAATCTATAAAATAAAAAAAAATCCATTTGCAAAGAACATTTGATAATCGAACATTTCAAAAAATAAAATAAAAAATGACCAAGCTTACAAAACTGTTAAATTCTACTAAATTGTTTCTCATTTGATCGGTGTAGAGAAAGTACACAAAGAAAAATGTTGTCTTTTATGTGCATCACGTTTGGCGTAGGTGTGAAATACAATAGATATGTCATACTTCAAATTTCAAACAGAAAATTACCTTCTAAAATAGAAATGCTAAACAATGTATCTTTCATAATTGTAACCTCATACCATGCTAGAACAAAACAAAACAAAAAACTCATTTGTGTTAAAAAAAACAATAGCACTGATTTATGATTCTGGGTGTGTTCTTCAACTCATTGTGTTTCTTCAGTTCATTGTTTTGCGTTGATCATGTCTTTGAAAATGTGACATATTACTTATAAATAACATAAGTTTGGACTCATTTAAATATCAATCATTTTTGTTGTTTTACTTTCAAATTTGGGTCTTATAAATTCTTATACTGCACAAGATGTAGATGAGAAACTTCATATGTTATCCTCTGGAGGTTTTGAATCAATTGAGATTATAAGACTAAGCAAACATGTTTGATGATGACAAGGTCTATTCTACTGCTATGATAGGTAAGCAAAGATTAAAATTATGAAATAAGTGTTTTAAATGGGAGTGGTTACAGAAACAGATGCCACTCTCAAAGCATAAACATTTTCGAACTTTTTTTGCGTTTATGCTATAACTGGGACAATATTTTATAAGAGTTTTTGCATAGCTTCCTTTTTTATGATGACAATTCTCTATTTACCATCTTAGAAGGTTTCCAAAAGACCAGAAGATTCATAAGCCCTAGGTGTGCTGTTGAATCCTTTTATGGACGATGTATATTAACTTATTCTTCTTCTCTCCAGAATCCTAAACATCATCAATTCTAAAATGAATTTATGGAAGAAGAAACATACAGAGATGCTAGAAACTATGAGTTCAGCTTGAATTTTTAATTTTTTAAGCTTTTTTTTTTGTTTCTCATGTGTAGCTACTATCTATATGAGAAGTGTTATGACATTTTTTATTCACTCATAGTAGAATATAATGACTATGCAATGCCCCAGTTGCTTATCCTCATGGGTGTTAACAGATAATGGAGCATCATATATAGGACAATTCAGAAGGTATAAAAAAAGGTAGAAGAAGAAGAAGAAAAAGAACATATGAAGCTTGAGGAGGATACAGAACAGAGGAAGCTAGAGGTGGACTAAAAGAGGGGAAGCTTGTGGAGGAAGAAAAACACATTAAGCTTATGGAGGAAAAAGAACATGTAAGCACAAGTTTACATACATTTACGATTATATACATCTTAATCTATTACTTTATATCCCTTTCAGGTTTTGCAATCAATTTTATAGAATCATCGGTGTTGCAAGAGGTTAAATTACCACCAAGAGCCAAGGAATATGATATATTTTACCTTTCATCAAACATGTACGCTTATGGATGCAAAGTCCAGGGTTTGGATGAGTATGTATTGTGACCTTTATAAAAAAAACTACAAAAGTGTAGTTCATCGGGTTTCCTTTGCCAAACATGTTATAACACAATTAAAATGAAGAATTCTCACAATTTCATTTGTATATATACAACTACATATAATTTTTATGCACTAGGTTGTGGTTGTTGTTCATTGGAATAGCCGCACAAGAAAAAACAAAGTTGCAACACTAAAAAAAAAAGAAGGCACACATAAAAAGGATCTCTCCTCATGAGGTCACGAGTTACTACCAGCCCGTACAGACTTCAAGGAAGAAGAAACACATTCATTACAATTATCTATTTGTCATTGCTCAACTTTCTCTATCTTTCATGTGTTCTCTCATTTCTCCGCCAATTTTTCCAAGCCTATAAATCATGTCCTAAGCGAATAGATTCACAAACTGTCGTATTAGTTTGTTATTTTCAATTGAGAATCGTAAAAGCTTTCTCGAAGCTTGGTTCGTCCTTTACTAAATTTCTTATGGATTGGCAAAAATTATGCAATCAAGATTAAGAAGGGCAAGCGTTGTGAAAAATTGTTTTGCATTGATTTTAGTTTATTTGTTTTTTTTACTAGTTTGGATAACATTAAACACGATTAATAGTTTAGAAAGTTGACAGATTACCAAATACCACAACACTAGGATTTAACCCGTGGTGTACCACGGGTTTATGTTTTTTATAAATAATTTTATATATATACAATTAATTTAGAAGTTTGTAATATTTTTTCTGATTTTGTAAAATAAATAAAAATATTCAGAATTTCTAAAGAAAGTATTTTGTTCTTTTATTGTTTATGCAAATAAATATAGAGAAATTCACAAAACTACACCCTTTCAATCATTCCTTCACAAAACTACACCTAATTCAATATTTTCACAAATTTACACCCTTTCAAAATTTTAAAAGCTTGATTTACCCTTTTCAAAATTACCAAAATTAAAATATTTTCATTTGTGTTCGCTAATTTATGTTTAAAAATAGTATTAAGGGGTATGATTGTGTGGATAGGGTTTATTTGAATTTAATTTTGAGTGTTTAGGTGTAGTTTTATGAAATATTTTTGAAATGGTGTAGTTTTGTGAAATGTAATTCAAATGGTGTAGTTTTGTGATTATCCCATAAATATATAATGAGAATTATATTTTATATAGCAAAATCTTAATATAATTTGTAAGTGTGTTTATTTCAAACTATTATAAACTATAAAAATTAGGGATGGGCAAAACTTCCGGATCCGAAATACCGAACCCAAACCAAACCGAAATCCCCAAATCAATACCGATTCTAAAAACAAATAACTCGAATGTATAGGGAAATTTACTATCATAATACCCAAAATCGAATCTGAACCGAACTCAATTTTGTAGAACTAAACTACTCTAACTACCCAAAAATTATTTAAAATAATAATAGTTATAATTATATTTGAAGTACATAATTGGAACCAAACCGAAATTAAAGAACCGAAATCGTTCCAAAAATAAATAACCCGAACGAATTGAGAAATTTACTACCTGAAAACCCGAAGCCAAAACAAATTTCTAGATTTGAACCCGAATTACCCGAAATTTGTTTATGATAAAGTTTAATCATTATTTTCAAACTTCTTGTCATTTATCTAGAATTTTTCTAGAAACTGAACCCGTTAATAAATAATTGTTATGCTAGTGTTAATTGATTTAAACAAACTTTATCTATGTTCAATATAGATGTTTATTAACATCTAAAATATTAATATAAATAGAAAATTATAATATGGACAATGATTATATATAAAAACTAAACTATATACTTTTTAAAAAATATTTATATTCTGAAATTTTTTATAGACCTCCGTAAGAAAAATAAAAAGATTATATCAAAAATATCATAAATATGAAATTAGTGGTTGATTTTATGTTAAAATCGGTTTTATTGTTTTTGTTGATATTTAAGTCAATTTTAAAAAGTATATATAGAATGAGATATGTTTGTGTGTAAGTTTCACATAACTCTTTAAGTGAGTTTAAAACCAACGACATAGTATGTAGTTAAGTGAGTTTTTTTTTAAAAGTTCAAAAAAGTATTTCAAAAATAATAATATATATATTTTTATTATATATTTCGTATAGCAAAAATTTAATATAATTTATAAGTTGATTAGACCAATAATTTATTATTTATTATATTTAGGATTCGAAAATACCCAAATTCAAAATACAAACCGAATCAAAATACACAAATCATATTATGCGATTTACCCAAATTTATTTAAAATTATAATTCTTTTGATTATATATATATAAATAATTGTTGTAAACATATTCTAAATATGTAATATAAGATTTAAATTTTAGTAGAATTGCAATTTATTCTTTTTTGTTTATAATCGAACCGAAAATCAAACTCGTTAACAAACTATTTTGTTTTTTATTGTTTGATATTTTTAACAAAAAAAATTTTCAAATCGTTTTTAAATTCTTAATAATATTAATTAAACCTGTTTGTTTTGATTTAAATAAAATTTTAATGGTAGTTTTTATAAAAAAAACAATGTAATAATGTATTTATGTGAATTACATATGTTTATTTTGTTTTTCAAATATTTTTTACATAATTTCTTTAATATATTTTATTTATTTTTGGAGAGAATTATAATATTTCCTTATTTGATTTTTCGTAATTAAATGTTCAAAAATATTTCCTTTTATGCACAATGGCATAATGTGTAATTTAGTGTAATTTTTTGGAAAATTTCAAATTAGTACTTCAAAAATACTAATATAGATTAGTTATCATATTAGTTACAATTAAATTGTGTAATATTGCTTTAATTAGGTCAGGCTAACAAATGCACAGAAACAACTTAACACATATAAACAAAAGATATTTGATGTGTACCAACAAAGTATATATTTTATCGAGAAAGTATATATTTTGCATGGATGGCATACACTAAACTAATAAAGTAGAAGTTTAGTTAATTTATTTATAAACTTGAAAGATACGCCATAGTTTCTCGACCTACTACATTATACTTATCGAAAATCGTATATTTAGGGATACGAAAATGAATCTCCTCCATTGTTGACCAAAGAAAAATGGGATACATACTAATAATAATATTCTTCTATACCACAACATAATTTACTCTCTTCTAAATCACAAATTAATCTACACACAGGAGAGAAATTTTGATTGCAAATAATTCTAAATTATTGAACTATTAATAATACATTCTTTTAAATTATTAAATGTTGGAGAGTGAAGAGATAGATGGTGTACTGTATATATGGCAACCCATGCATGATTATCGCAAATTCTATAGATTGAAATGTCAAGTGGAACTGCAAAACAAAGTTTAAGAAATAATAAAATAAAGTATTAACATCATATATTCTATATGTCTTTTTAATTAGTCAGAAATTATAATTTTGACCTAAGCAACAACGAGCCAAATAATATCACGACCGACCCTTGTTCTCAACTTAATTTTAATACATATATTAATTTTTTGCAACGATTTAAAATTTACTTGAATTGGCACAAATGGAACCAAATTGTTTATATCTATGTAGTCTTTGACAGTCACGTCTTCGGTTTTCTTTATAGTTAAATAATATACGGTTCTTTTATACAATTTTAAATATTTAACTACATACTAATAATATAATTTAGAGAGAAATTAACTTATAATTATTTGGTTTACATATAAAGAGAATCATACATATAATGGCACAATTTTGCCTCTCTCCTAAGCTGTCCACGTGTACTTTTACCTTATATAACTAAATGGGCTGGCCATAAATAGCTGATCTCCGGTTTTGCAAGGCCCGATTCAGGTCTTCTTTTTTTAAGCTTGTTTCGCCTCTTCCAAATTGCTAGGGTTTCCTCCTGCTCTCTCCCCTACCCTTCGTAGCCGCCGATCCCGTTTTAAGTTTTCCCTTCATCAAACCGTCGTGTCCCTTCGCCTCCGTCTTCATCGATCATTGAAACTCCGTTCGCGAAGCCTTCAATCCCAACCACGGTGACGGCTTTATACAATTCGGTAACAGGTACTAACCAACATGTCTTATGTTTGTCAGCTTAGTCATGTAGTCGCACGGGATGTTTAGTTGTAAAGTGACGTGCTATTGGTTTTTTTTACAGGCAAAGCGCTGAAGAAGCCATAGGGAACTTGAACGGGACAGTCATCGGGAAGAACACTGTCCGGCTTTCTTGGGGAAGAAGCCCAAACAAACAGGTACAAGAAGTTTGATAAGTATGTTGTATTATCATTGAAACCTTATATGCATTTATATATTAGTATGTTCTTGTTTCATACATAGTCTTAGAGATCTTATCGAAGCTATTAATTCATGTATGATTAACCAACACACACACAGTAGCTATTACTCTATATGTTCTGTTGTATTATATATTGTTTTAACTTTTGTAATGATAGTGGAGAGTGACTCGGGAAACCAATGGAGAGAGAGGCAAAACTGTCCCATTATATGTATGATTGTTTTAACTTTTGTAATGAATAATGATAGTGGAGAGGTGACTCGGGAAACCAATGGAACGGAGGATACTCGATTGGACAAGGATACAACAACGGATATGCTAATAGTCAAGACCCAAACATGTACGCTACCGAAGCGGCTGTTGTCCCTGGAGCTTCTTGAGAAGTTGTTGTCGGTATCATCAAGCCATCGAGTTGATCAAATTGATTCGATGATAGTTGTTGTCGGTTCAAGTGAACAACAAAATCTAAAAATCTCTTTATGTCCAAAGAGGTTTTTTGTACTCTGGATTTTTAATTATGCTTTTATCTTGTATTGTCTATTCAGTCTTGTGTCAGAAATTTTTGGGGGTTGTCTGAAACCTATACGTTTATTTTCAATACTTTTAAGTTTGCTTTTCTATGTTTTGTTTTATAAGTTTTATATGATTATGAATGAATAACCGAAATAACTGCCACATTGTGAAGTATAAAGCAAATGGTTTCATCGAAAATGTCTACTATAACGATTCCAAGCAATGGCTTTGCTCTATTTTCCACTCTTTTTTCGTAGTGGCTTTTCTCGCCTTCAGCGCAAATTCCTCTTGTGGCGGATACTTTTATTCTTCTTCTTCTCATATCTTTCTCTTTTGGCGGAAACTGACTTTATCGCATCCAAGAATACACTACTTTGGTCTACCTCTTTGTCTATGACAGCCCTCTCTATTGAAAACATTCGCGGACAGACTTTACAGTGGCCAAGGTTGATGGTTTCTTACAGACCTCAACACCATTTTGTGACCCTTGTCTTAACCAATGCGCCTAGCAAATATACTCACGAAAAAGTAGACAAGAGCATAACATAGAGACTACGAAAAATGGGTTTCGAAAAAATATCTATCAAATTGGACAACCAAAATTAGTACTTGTGGGTACAACATACCCGAAATTTGATTTCTGATTAAACCTAATTAGACCTCATATTTTTAAAAGACTTAATGTAATTACAAACAGCCTAAACAGAGTTACATAATTTTAAACAGAGTTACATAATTTTAGATTAATTTACCAATCATAAATCAATTATGAGGGATCACTTTATTATAAAAGAAAATTAATTTTCAGAAAAAACATAGAAAGTGATTCTTAAAATGTATTTCCTCTGTCTCAAAATGTAGGATGTTAATAGATTTATATATTTGTTCCATTTTATTATATTTTTTCATATACCTATGCAAAATTTTAGTTAATTTAATTCTAACCCTAACTAAATTTAATTCGAACCATAATTAAAATGGTTTTCTTGGTAAAAAAATTCAAAAGGTCTATATCACAATCAACAGAGACATTGAAAGTGGTCATTTTAACTTATGATTTATTGAGTTTTTGTTGTTTTGAATTGTTTTCTAAATAATATTCATTAAATTTTGAGAAATTCACAAAACTACACCCTTTCAACCCTCTCTTCACAAAAGTAAACATAATTCAATATTTTCACATATTTACGCCTTTTCAAAATTTTAAAAGTTTGATTTACCTTTTAAAAAATTACCAAAATTAAAATCTTTTCATTTGGGTTCGCTAATTAGTGTTTAGGGTATAGTATTAAGGGGGTAAGATTGTGTGGGTACGGTTTATTTAGATTTAATTTTGAGTGTTTAGGTGTAGTTTTGTGAATTAATTTAAAAATGGTGTAGTTTTGTGAAATGTTATTCAAATGGTGTAGTTTTGTAATTCTCCCTTAAATGTTTATAATCTAAAAATAAGTTTTCTTAAGAGGAATTCACAAAACTACACCCTTTCTTCCATTCTTTTACAAAACTCTACCTAATTCAATTTTTTCACGTATTTACATCCTTTCAAAATTTTAAAAGTTTTATTAACATTTTAAAAAAATATCAAAATTAAAATCTTTTCATTTGGATTCGTTAATTAGTGTTTATGGTATAGTATTAAGTGGGTAGGATTGTGTGGGTAAGGTTTATTTGGATTTAATTTTGAATGTTTAAGTGTAATTTTATGAAATGTAATTCAAATAGTGTAGTTTTGTAATTCTCCTTTCTCTTAATTCTTTTGCTTTTAATAAACAATAAAAATGAAACAGAGATAAGAACCAATTGAAACCAAACCAAACCTACATCATTGTAAAGCTTCCATATCATCAATCCCTTCTTCTCATCTTCTTTGCTTCTTCTCTTCTTCCTTTTGTTGCTCATTTTTTTAAGCAAACGAACCCTTCACCGTGGTTGGGATTAGCGAAATGGCCCGAAAAGATTACAGTCCACCTTTGCAACAAGACCTGGTGCACGAAGGAGCTTGACGATAACGAACACTTACACCATCGTTCCCTCACTTTTAACCCTTCCTGTCTTTTAAATAAATACATCCATAAGCTGGCTTATTTTCCAGAGTAAACTTTTATAAGCATTATCACCAACATTCTGCTCTTAATTTAAATAGCTTTGGTTCTAAATTAATATAAAAAATGGTTACAATTTAATTTGGTCCATTAGTAACACACTAAAACAATCCAAGGAAATTCCAAAGATGAAATGCTTGGATACACAAACAAATTTGAAAAACGTTGAATTTAAAATAAACATGTTTTCGCATACCGAAGGACTAAATAAAACCAATCGCTAAGCTAAAACTAAGAATCTATTAGCTTTACTTCCTTCATGTCGCATAACAAAAACGCATGCTTTTCACATGAAGGCGATTCACATCGGTAATGACCCAAAAAAAATTATGTTTACATTATACGCAATCAAGTACATCCCCGCGCTTGCGCGGGGCTTCGCTCCTAGTTAAAAACAATGCGACATTGAAGATAAAAGGGCACATGTAATTTCACGTGGCTCTTTTCGATATGATTCAATGCATTATCTCTCACAAGTCTCGACCAAACCAACTTGCCTAATTAATATTCCTCGTACGTCTTTCCCTCTCTCTCTCTCTCTCTTTTTTTTCTAAGCAAATATTTGGCTCTTGTAGGAAAAAAATTGGAAATTAAAGATCGGCTTTCCTCGACAAACATTTTTAGTTAATAACTCCGAAACATTTAAGTGGTTGGTCTAATAGAGATTGGTCGTTTTCATTATCAACATGAAAACAATTTCATTATCAACATGAAAACAATTTCATTCAAAAATGTTGTAAGGATTATAGAACCGTATTTTCTTATTCTTTTTATTATTTTACTTAATTTTAATCCATGTTCTAAAAATTCCCGCCTAGCTCCGATTACTCCCCGCCTAGGCGCTAGGCAGTGGTCGTCCGCCCCGATTAATACCTAGGCCTCCTAAAAATCATTGATCTAATTATTTTCCGCCTAGTCTAATTAATTTCCATCTAATCTGATTGATCTCCGTCTAATCCGATTAATCTCCGCCTAATTCGATTATTTTTCGCTTTAATTCGATTATTTACAAAAACAAATATCTCATTTATTGGTTGAATAAATTAAAATAATTATATTATAACCACCTAAAATCAATAAAAACTTATTAATTTTATTTTTAGATAATTTTTAGTTATACTTTCTTTCACTATTGTGTATTAGGTAATAAAATATATGATATAATATTTAAAATATGATGATGTTGTTTATAGTTACATTAATAAAATTAAAGTTTTTATATATGAATTTAATAGATTTAAATAAAATATCTTAAATATATGATGAATAATTGTATTGATAGTACAAAAACTAGTCCCCGATTAATCCCCGATTAATCTCCGATTTTTTCGTTAGGCGCTACGTCTACCTCAACCGCCCGACTAGCGCCTAGCGATTTTTTGAACATGGATTTTAATTATAGAACCGTATTTTAGAACTTCCATGCTCTAAGGTCCCTTCATACTTTTATATAACTTTCTGTTTGTTGTAATTTGTAAAATTAAAATGAAAATATACCTTAATTTCTATTTTATCAAGTGTTGATTAATTAATTAGAAACCATGGATTGAAAGGGAAAGTTAAACGAACGATGAGAAAAAAAAAAACATATAGTATCTACTTCCCTTAAATAACAAATCAGCTGTGATAATTAATTGAAGATAAATTCCGGGTTTTGACTAAATTAAAAGGAAGTTACGGTTTACACATTTTGTTGGTTAAAAGTAAAATCCGGTTCTCTCAGCTATTAGTTATTATTCCGGTTTAGTTCGAAACCCAACAACATTAGACAGAGGCTTTGTATAAAACCCTAGAATCATTACCGTTCGTTGTTCGCCGGAAAATAAGTTTTCAGACAACGTTCAAAAATTACACTTTTGATCTCTACATTGAATCAGAAACGAAAAATGTCGGCGAACAGGTACCATGTCTAATCTGATTTAACTCTCTCCCATCACTGGGTTTGATTAAAAATGATATCTTTATAAGAATCTGCTGATAAAAATCACTTCTTTTTGCTTGTTTGTTTCTTTGTGGAGGGTGCTGATGTCGACATCTAATGTAATCTCGTTATCTTCAAGAACAAGTCAAATATCTCTCCTTGGCGTAACGGGCCGTGTTAATTTCACGAGCAAAGGAAGAAGCTTTTCTCCGTTGGTTTTGTCAATGGCTACTTCAGACCAAAACGAAAGTTATGTCTTGCCTGGTAAAGGCATATCAATCATGGTACACAAGTTATGAAAGCTATCTCCTTGTTTCAGCAATAAAAATCTTGACATTTTTGTTTTGAAAGTGTGTATGTGTGTATTTGATTCGTAAGATTAAGTTAAGTTGTTTATTATCTCTCTCTCTCTCTCTGTTGATTCACTTAGGTGAATGGGTGTAGTGGCAAAATGGGGAAAGCTGTAATAAAAGCAGCAGATTCCGCAGGAGTAAACATTGTTCCTACATCATTTGGTTCTGATGAAGAGTCTGGTCAGAGAATTGAAGTCTGTGGGAAAGAGATTCTTGTGCATGGTCCTAATGAAAGAGAAAAGGTTCTTTCTTCGGTGTTCGAAAAGCATCCCGAACTAATCGTCGTCGACTACACAGTTCCCTCTGCAGTTAACAGTAAACAATCTAGTATCTCCTTTTGTGATATGTGTTGCAAAACATCTTTAGGTAGTTAGTTGATTTTAAAAGTTGGGGACTTGTTTGCATTATGTAGATAATGCAGAGTTATATGGTAAAGTAGGAGTTCCGTTCGTCATGGGAACAACGGGTGGAGACAGGACAAGATTGTATAAAACCGTTGATGATTCAAAGATTTATGCTGTGATTTCTCCTCAGATGGGTAAACAGGTGTTTACTTAGTGCTCTTTATGCGATAACAACTATATTATGCATGTAAACTCTTATCCTTTGTGACGAAATGTCTTTGCTTTGTTAAGGTTGTTGCATTTCTTGCAGCCATGGAGATAATGTCTGAGCAGTTTCCTGGTGCATTTGCTGGTTATTCCTTGGAGGTATGTCTTTGATATTGAATGTATTCTTCTTAATGGCATTTACGGTATGGCTGATTTGATCTGTATAGGTGATGGAGTCTCATCAAGCAAGCAAATTGGATGCATCTGGAACCGCAAAAGCTGTTATTTCTTGCTTCCAGAAATTGGGTGTGTCTTATGACATGGACCAGATACAAATGATTCGAGATCCTAAGGAGCAAATCGAGATAGTTGGTGTTCCAGAGGAGCATATCTCGGGTCATGCTTTCCATCTTTATCACTTGACATCACCAGACAAAACGTAATGCGACATCTATGACATTCGTTGTTTACTCTTTTACTCTTTCTCTACTTGCTTAAAATTGATTTGTCTGTAACATTATGTTGTTTGCAGTGTGTCATTTGAGTTCCAACACAATGTTTGCGGAAGATCAATATACGCTGAAGGTACTGTGGATGCCGTGCTTTTCCTTGCCAAAAAGGTTAGACTTCTTCTTCTTCTTGAAAGGCTGTTTTATGACTAGGAGTGTTGTATTTCTTGGTCTGTAAATGTGCAACACAATTATGAATTTGCAGATGCGATCTAAGGCAGAGAAGCGTATCTATAACATGATTGATGTTTTAAGAGAAGGAAACATGCGATGAACAAACATCAAGCTTTGTCCTGCCTAAGACAATTAAAAGTTTCATTGAAGACTTTAGTGGCATTGATAAGATCTTGTCCCATTGTTGTTCTTCTTCAAGTTTGTTTGTCTAATGGTCTTGTTCGAAACCTTTAGTGTTATGTCTTTTGTTCCGATTTTCGCTATTCTTGGTTTTCATGTCTATTCTTCCATTGAAAAGGTCATAGTAACAATATCTTATGAACATTTTGGGTATTGAATAATCGGTTCCATGAGAATCTTCATCTTTGGTTATCATTTCATCATGCTAACCATTAGGGAATCTCTTACAAAAAGGGGTTTATTCCAAAGCATATGCTTAAAGAATATCCAAAGAATATTCTTGTTTGGTTACATGTTATTGTCTCCCAAGACTTGTGTCTTTATACATCTTTTCAACTTCAATGAACACTAGATGTTTCTTCTTCTTCTATCATTTGCAAAACTTGAATGTGTTTGTTGGTAGACATCTATGCATATTGATCAATCCTTTGTGTTGATCAAATTTGGTTTTAGATGACCATCAACAAACTCTTTCATGCTTCTTGCATCGCTTCTTGAAAACTAACATCTCCTTTTACTTCTCTAAGGACTTTGTATTGTCAAAAGCAGCTCAAGAAGTGTACTTGCATCACCTTAATGATGTTGAATCTATTCTAATATCTATAGTTTGTAACTTCTCTGGTGTAGTTTTGTTCTCTAGTTTTTGCAGTTTTCACAAGTTATAGCTCATGCAAATGAATCTTGATCTTGTTTATGCTGATTATACCATCATTTTAATTGATACACTAAACTTGTGCCTGTGGAGTAATAGGACAAGAAAAGTCAACGAAGTTTTTTTCTCAAAAATGGGCCATTAATCAACAAATTAAATAACCCAAATTCCCCATTAATTAAAAGAAAAACGTTTTTACAAAAAGAAAAGAACTTAATTTTATTTTTAAAATTCTGTTCAGTGAGATATATAATCCCTAATCTTCTTCTTCTTCTTCTTCTTCTTCTTCTTCTAACTTGTAAGGGAGATCCCAAAATCTGAATCAATCAGAGACGTCTCCATCGTGTTCATCTTTTAGCCTCACTGATATGAAAGGTAACGAAAATGCGAGAAAGCTATGAACTTTGATTCAATTAGAAGTATTTAGAACAAGAAAAGCTTGAATCTTTAGTTCCCGTTCTCCATCGTTTCCTTCTACAGAGTGTTTCTTTTGTGTTTCCACAATGGGTTTTATTTAGGGTTTAACTTTATATAACTGTTTCTCAATAAAGCTTGAACCTTTTTCAAATTCAATTTCAGGGTTTACTTACTTTTATGTTTCAGGGTCAAAGATTGGTGTTTCTTCTGGCTTGAGAGATGATGCAATCAGCTTTCTACCTGATGAACTTCTTGCCAAAATCTTGTCCTTAGTTCCGACAAAACTCGCTGCTTCAACATCTGTTCTCTCTAAAACATGGAGGAATGTGTTTCCGTTGGTGCTTAATCCCGATTTTGATGATACCATAGAACGCTGTAAACAATGGAGTGATGTTATCAGGGAGAGCTTCAAGAGTTCTGTGGATAGAACACTCGCTTTGCATAATGGTTCTCCCATCAAGAACTTCTCTCTAATATTTCACATTTACGACGAAGACAGAGAGCTTCCTGATGTGCACCGTTGGATATGCAACGCCGTAAAACGCGGTGTTGTGGAGATGTCTGTTAGTATAAAGGAATGCTATGTACTCACTCTGCCTTGTGAGCTCTTCTTGTGCAAGACTCTTGTTAAGCTGACCATTGGAACAGACCGTCGCCTCGATGATTTTCCTGATGATCTTTGTATTTGTCTCCCTTCGCTCAAGTTTCTGTGTTTCGATTCAGTCAACATGTGCTGGAAAGATCTTTGTAATAAGCTTCTTCCTGGTTGTCCGTTGCTCGAGGAGTTAGATGTTAGTCACAACAAGCACGAAGGATACGATTACTGCATATCGAGTAAAACCATCAAGAAGCTAAAGGTTTACTATGAGTGTGACGAGTATCTTGGTGGTTTCTGTGAAATGTCATTCGATGCACCAAGTCTTGTCTACCTGGACTATTGTGATTATACCTGGTCTAACTACCCACTTGTTAACTTTGAATCATTAGTGGAGGCTAGGATTGATCTTTGTTTTACTAAAGAGATAGAGACGCTGGATCTTGATGTTGATGTTACTGCTCTCATAGTAGGGATAAGAAACGTCAAGACATTGCATCTTTCTCCCGGCTCTGTTGATGTAAGTTGGCCTCTTTCTCTCTCTCTCTCTCTTAAAAAGTTTTTGAAGTGTTCTTTAAATGTGTGTGTGTGTTTCAGGTAATATTTCAAAGTTTTCCATATGGACTAGTTTTACCGGTGTTCAACAATCTTGTAAGTTTATCTTTCGGGAGTAAGAATAAGCTAGGATGGAAAGTGCTTCCGTGTTTGCTTGAGGAGTGTCCTAAGCTTGAAACTCTAATAATCCAGGTATGTACTATATATATATATATATAGATATGTATCAGTAGAGAGTGTGAGAGAGAGAGAGACTTAGTTGCTGATCTTGTTGGATGCTTGGCTTCTCTAGGGTCTGGATGGTTGTTACACGGTGGAGGATGAGAAGGGTGATGAGGAAGATGATGAGGAAGATGATGATGATGATGTAACTTTGTTAAAAGTGAAGGAGTTGCATGTTCTTGGATATGGAGGAAGTGTTGATGAGTCGGAGCATTTGAAGAGTTTGCTTGAGGGATCAGAAGGCCTCGAGCTATTGCGCGTGGAGTTTGCCAAAGGCATTGTGGTGGATGATGATGCTAATATATTGCAAAAAGTACATAGTGATCTAACAAAGCTTCTTGGATCTAAATGCGAGATAGTAGTAGTTGCAGCATAAGCTGTTATACACAAATGTTTGTGTGTAATCAGTAATCTATGAATCTACTAGTGGAATTAAGTATTTTAGTGGTATTTTTGGGGAGGTTTATGTTGATTGATAATACCATCATTTTGGTACACTTAAACTGTGGTTGTGTAGTAGGACAAGAAAGTCAACAAAATTTAGTTGTTGAGCTACTTCTTTGTATCTACATAGGTTTTTGACTGGCATATGATATAAATCCATTTAGATATGTAACAATTGTATACAAGAGTATCGTAATTCTAATTTATATAACAAATTATTTTACAAATAAGGGACAAAAAAAGTTGGACATTCTTGAAACTTTTCTGTTGTGATTATTTAAAATGATTTATTTTGGTGTGACTTTGAGCCTTGAGATGTCTTTTATTTTTTGTGGAATTCACAAAACTATATCTTTTTAACCCCTCTTTCACAAAACTACACCTAATTTAATTATCTCACATATTTACATCTTTTCAAAATTTTAAAAGTTTGATTTACCTTTTTAAAAATTACCAAAATTAAAATATTTTCATTTGGATTCGCTAATTAGTGTTTAGGATATAATATTAAGGGATAAGATTGTGTGGATAGGGTTTATTTAGATTTAATTTTGAATATTTATATATAATTTTGTAATTTTTTTTTGTAATAGTGTAATTTTGTGAAATATAATTGAAATGGTGTAGTTTTGTAATTCTCCCTTATTTTTTTAACAATAAACATGTTCATACGCATTTTTCAAACATAACAACGTGTACGTCAACAAGACTTTTTTGTATTATAGTAAACTATTTCTCTATTGGTCCCGCTAAAGTCAATTATTTATTTATCAATCCTCTAACAAACATATCTTCACAAAACAAACCCCAAAACTTTACACATCAACATAGGAATATCACAAAAGAAGAACACAATCTGCGAAAAAACTTTTTCCGACAAACTTCAGATCTTTTCAGACCAAAACCAAAATTAAGACAAAACATAATCTGAGATTTTTTAGACTTATGGATTGATAAATCAAATTCATTGACCAGAGGAGACACAAGAGAACAATCTATGGCTTCTGTTTCTCACAAGCTGTCCTCTCCGCGACGGAGATACGCCGATACCACCACCACCACCGTTTACACCGTTTCTTCCTTCTCTACAAGAAATCGAAGAGAAATCTTCAACCGACCATCCACGACGGTGGTGAGCAAGAGCACCACCGTTTTTTATGTCTTGATGATCGCGAGATGACGACCGTCGAGATACAACGACGGAGTGATCTGATTTGGTGGAGAAAGGGAAGAAATCGTAGTCTTCGTGTGAGTCTTTGGCGGCGGAGGCGGCGGAGGAAGAGAGACATTCGTAACGACGGCGAGTCCTGTTTTTCTTCATAGCCTTAAACGCCATCGGAATCAAACCATCCATTGATTTGTTATTAGTCTCTCTTTTGTTTGTTCTGTTTTTTATTGTTTTGTGTGTTTTAATGATTGTTGAATAAAGAAGAAGAAATAAGAGGCTTTTGTTGTTATGTGTGGAGAAGTTAGGGAGGTTTATTATGGTTTTGGGTGTAGTGGTTTGGTAATTATTAATTAATTAAACATACTTTCCCATTAATTTGATTTGTCTATCTTTCTTTTCTTTTTATATTCTTACTAATTGTTTTTTTTTTGTCTTTCTGCTTTGCTACATTGTCTCAATAAAACTAATTTCCTTACTATGTGTTTATGTTAGTGGTTTGTTAGAGTTCCAAACTATTTTGATTAATATACTCAAAAACATGCGGTTTGAATAGTATAGTTTAGAAAAGTGATTTTGAAATAGTGTAGTTTCCTAAAATGTAATCCAAATAGTTTTGTTTTGTAATTGCCCCTATGTTTTATTCATAGGCTAGAATTGAAACAAAAGTGAAGCCGAGCCCAAATTATAAGGCCCAAATATAACAAACTAAGCCCAACATTTCATTTTTTTAAAAAAGGGGAAAACATAAAACCCTAAATTCAATCTCTGAGATTTTTATTTAGAGATAACACTAAGAAGCTTCGATTTCAAGTAGCTATGGGGATTCTATCGTGGTTCACCGGAGGTTCTAAGCCTTCTAAGAAGACGGAGATAGCTAAGACGGAGATTACGGAAACTCCGGCTCCGGGAATGAACGGAGCTATAGAAGTTCCTCGACCAGATCGTGCGACGGTTTTCGAGTTCGGATCCGTCGCTGCCACCGGAGATAGAGTCACTCTCGCCGGATACTGCCCCGTTTCCGATGATCTCGAGCCTTGCCGGTGGGAAATTCTACCCGCCGACGGTAAAGACGCGCCACAGTTTCGCGTCGTCTTCTAAAAAAAAACTGAGCATATATTGTATTTGTTTGGTAATATCATCGTTTTTTATATTTTCATAAACATTAAAATGTTCAATTTTCTCAATTTCTCTTCGTTAAGATTAATTTACGATATTAAAACCCAAAATTAACACTAATCTTACTAATTGTATAATTTAATTATCTAAATTTGTAATTACGAAGGGATTTAACTACCATTAGTGATTTTCCGTGTTTTACTGCGCTAAATGACGATTTTTGCCAACGAAACCTTTTAATTAAAAAAAGGATTTAAGTAAAACAAAATAGAAAATAATAAATAATATACAGCATCACGATGATCAAGTCGTTTAATCTTTCGTCAACGTCTTCTTCTTCTTCAACAAAATGGTTTTGATCTAAATTTCTCTGCGAACTTAACAATGGAGAACGTAGCCGCGCAATTAAAGCGCGGGATCTCGAGACAATTCTCCACAGGATCAATGCGGAGAAGCTTAAGCAGACAATTCACGCGGCAATCGTCTCTCGATCCGCGTCGTAACAACATGAGATTCAGCTTCGGACGCCAATCTTCGCTGGATCCGATAAGACGCAGCCCCGAATCGCTTAGCTGCTGCGAGCCGCACATGACCGTGCCGGAGAATCTAGATTCGACTATGCAGCTTCTCTTTATGGCGAGCAAAGGCGACGTTAACGGCGTCGAGGAGCTACTCAACGAAGGGATCGATGTAAATAGCATCGATCTAGACGGTCGTACGGCTCTTCACATTGCTTCTTGTGAAGGCCATTGCGAGGTGGTTAAGGCTCTTCTTAGCCGGAGAGCTAACATCGATGCTCGTGATCGTTGGGGTAGTACGGTCTGTTCCTTCTTCTTCTTCCCCATGAATCTCTGCAAATTCGATTTCGGTTTAGTTTAGTTTCGGTTTTGATTAAACCGGTTTTTGAATTGTTTTAGGCTGCTGTTGATGCTAAGTATTATGGGAATGTTGAAGTTTATAATCTCTTGAAAGCTAGAGGTGCTAAAGTTCCGGTATAGTAATATTAACCTAAAGGCTTTCTCTCTTTGTTATGTTCTTTTCTCTATTGTTTTGCTTCATGTTCAATACTTAAACTTTTGGTTGTATTGAACTATAGAAAACTCGAAAGACACCAATGACGGTGGGGAATCCGAAAGAAGTGCCCGAGTATGAGCTTAATCCACTCGAGCTTCAAGTCCGAAAAGTCGACGGTATCTCAAAGGTTGTTTGTTGTCATTCTGCTAATCTCACAAGAAACTGAGATTTGTTTTTCTCTACTTAAGTTTCTTTAACTTGATTTTGTAGGGAACTTATCAAGTTGCTAAATGGAATGGCACTCGAGTATCGGTAAAAATTTCAGATAAAGACAGCTATTCGGATCCGGAGCGCGTGTATGTATTCTTCTTGTTTCTTGACTTTTTTTTCTAAGTTGTTGAGAAGATGAAGTTAATCTGACACTGTGGTTTGGTTCTTTATATTATATGAGCCAGAAATGCATTCACACATGAATTGACTTTACTAGCTAAAGCTCGGCATCCGAATATTGTTCAATTTGTTGGTGCTGTCACTCAAAATTTACCAATGATGATTGTTGTTGAGTATAATCCAAAAGTAAGCATCATTGTTTCTATAGCTTCATTTCTTGTGTAAATCCGAATCACAAATGGTAATTAATCTTGTAATCATCATACTTTTCAGGGTGATCTAAGTGGCTATCTTCAAAAGAAAGGACGTCTTTCTCCTTCAAAGGCTTTGAGATTTGCTCTTGATATTGCCAGGGGAATGAACTATCTTCATGAATGTAAACCAGAGCCGATCATCCACTGCGATTTAAAGCCAAAGTAAGACAAACCGAGAGCAAATTTATGTATAACAGAAAAAAACAGTTTGGATAATATTTTGAAAGTTTTTTGTAAGGTGCCAGAAATATTTTGCTGGATAGAGGTGGGCAACTAAAGATCTCTGGATTTGGTTTGCTAAAGTTGTCGAAGATTTCAGAAGATAATGTTAAAGTAGTAAACCACGAAACTCATATCGACAAGTCAAGTAAGACTAAAAAGCTACATTTTCCGTTTAGAAACAGATTCATATATACATCAAGATCTTATGCTTATCTGTTTAAACTGCAGATTACTATATAGCACCAGAGATTTACAAAGACGAAATCTTCGATAAGAGGGTCGATGTGCATTCCTTTGGTGTCATTTTGTACGAGGTAGTAAAAACACAAACCTTTCGTCTTCTTGATAGTCAAAATTTCCCGAGTCTCAAACTCCGAAACTTATTACGACTTTTTACATGTGAAAGATGACAGAGGGAGTATCGATATTTCATCCAAAATCTCCCGAAGAAGTTGCAGAGACGATATGTATAGAAGCAAAGAGACCAACAATCAAGACAAAATCAAAGAGTTACCCTCCAGAACTGAAAGAGTAAGCATTCCCAACATACTATTAGTCTATTACAAGCATTTTACGACGTTTTTAAGGCATTAACAACTCAAGAACACCGCGATAAATATATGTATAGGTTGATTGAAGAATGTTGGCATCCAGATACTAGAGTGAGACCAGTCTTCTCTGAGATTATTATTCGGCTCGACAAAATAGTTGCAAACTGTTCAAAGCAGGGTTGGTGGAAAGACACTTTTAAGTTTCCATGGTAACACACAACAAGCTTTCATATATCTTCTTTAATCTTATAGTTAAAGAAGACATGTTTAATTGTGTTTATGTTTTTCATGTTCTGTTTTGTTGCAGGAAGTAAAAGGATTCAGAAACTTTAGTCACTATGTAAAAACCAGAATATCACCCTTTTTTTTTTTTTTGAAGTATTCATGTTTTGTTTGTTTCATATCAAAAGCTTTTTTGGGTTTAAAATAAGTAATATTTTTATGATTAATTTAATAACATACACATTATCAAAAAATTATTTAAAAATTTGTTGATCAGTACAAGCAAGTTAATTATGAAAAACAACAAAATAATCCAATCGTCTTGTCCCCTTGTGGTTCAAGTAATATATAAGCTTGTGGATCTGTCCACGTGTTCGATCAAAAGTGGGACCTATGTATGATCCAACGGTGTAGATTCACTGTTATAGATGCAAGTAAAAATATCTTTATTTCTTTTGTCCACAAATAAAAAGAGACGCAAAAAAGGAAAAAGAAAATCTAAAACCCTCTCTTTCTCTCTCACGATTTATATTTTGCCGCATCCCTAAAACCTCTCAAGTTTTTCTCCGGCGAGTTTCTCGTTCACGTTTTCCGGCGGCGAATCAGAGCTCTTCTCCTTCTTCACATTCTTTCGTATCCGTTGTAACCTGTAAGTTACTTTTGTTGTCTTCTTCCACATCTCTTCATAGTTCCTTAAATCTAGGGTTTTTTAAGATCGGTAGTTTTTGATTTGTGATTTTATCTCTTTAAGGAGTGTTATCTTCTGGGAGATGTTAAGTTGATTCCTATTTCTACAAAAAAGAAGAGAGTATTAAGAAAAATGGCGTCAAGAGCGATTGTTAGGAGAAAAAGTATTATTTCAGATTACTTAAGCGTCTATGCTCGTTCAAGCCAAAGCATTAAATCCATTGGAAACTCTGCTCAGATTGTTGATTCACATGCTTATCATCACTCTGTTATCACCACTCGTCCTCCTTTGGAATCCGATAGCCGCGTGACAGAGCACAAGCCCTTTACAGGAAGAGATGGTCTTCTTCTACTTCCTTCTAGAAACGGATATTTCGATAGAAGAGTCCATGGTTCTCACTACTCGACCATCGGTTTCGGGAGTTTTGGGATTAGTCCTTCTTTGGGGATGAGGTGTAGGAGCATATACGTTCGAAATGCTACTACAGCTGCTGCTAAGAAACCGGAGCTGGAAGATGATAAGAAAGATGATGGGACCGCTATAACTAGGAAAGAGGCGTCTCCTGAGGAATGTGATCAAGCTGTTGAAAGTCTGAGCAGTGTTAAAGCTAAGGCGAAAGCTAAACGTCTTCAAGAATCCAAAAAGGTTGCTCGTTCTATAGCGAAGAGGACATGGGCATTTGTTCTTGGGATAGGTCCTGCTTTAAGAGCTGTTGCCTCCATGAGCAGGTTTTTGTTTTCTCCTTACTTTTTGTGTTCTTAATTGCCAGGCTTATGTATTTAATTATTGTAGTGTACTGATTATTCTGATTTTACAGAGCGGATTGGGCAATAAAGCTTACTCACTGGAAACATGAGTTTATATCAACATTGAAACATTATTGGCTGGGAACCAAATTACTCTGGGCAGACACTAGAATCAGTTCAAGATTGCTGCTCAAGTTGGCTGGTGGAAAGAGTCTCTCCAGAAGAGAAAGGCAACAGCTAACGCGAACAACAGCTGATATCTTTAGGTTAGTGCCATTTGCAGTGTTCATCCTTGTGCCATTTATGGAGTTTCTGCTGCCAGTTTTCTTGAAGCTCTTCCCTAATATGTTGCCGTCAACTTTCCAAGACAAGATGAAAGAGGAGGTATGATTTGACAGAGTGTAGGCTGTATACGTTTGTTTGGTAGTTGTTACCTTCTTTCTTCTGGGTCTCTCTTTTCCATGTTTCTCTTTTGTTAATATACAGGAAGCATTGAAAAGGAAATTACTCGCAAGAATAGAATACGCTAAGTTTCTTCAGGAAACGGCCAAAGAGATGGCAAAGGAAGTTAAACATTCAAGAACTGGAGATGTAAAGAAAACTGCTGAAGACCTGGATGGGTTTCTAGATAAGGTAAAAAGTCATGGATTTTGTGTTGGCTCATATAATTCTTTATATTCTGCTTTTTTAATGCATTTCCCCTGCAGGTTCGAAGAGGTCAAATAGTCCAAAATGATGAAATTTTGGGCTTTGCAAAGCTTTTCAACGATGAACTTACCTTGGATAACATTAGCAGGTTTGTTGCTCCTCTGTTCCTTACTCAGTGATTTGTTGTGCGGTTAAAGAGGTACATGATCTGTCAGTAATAACCTCTTTTTTCTTTCAATAATAGGTCTCGCTTGGTAAGCATGTGCAAATATATGGGGATTAGCCCATTCGGAACAGATGCTTATCTGCGCTATATGCTACGAAAAAGACTGAGGAGGTAAGATGCTTCCACGTCCCATTGTTATTAGACTTGTTACGTTGCTATGATTTTTATTTATACTCCTTTTCACTGCAGCATTAAAGAAGATGATAAACTGATTCGAGCTGAGGGTGTGGATTCCCTTTCAGAAGCTGAGCTACGCGAAGATTGCAGGGAAAGGGGAATGCTGGGGCTGGTTTCAGTCGAAGAGATGAGACAACAGGTTTCTCCTTTTTCTCTCCTAATTTTTTATTTCTTTGTTAATTATTTTTCAAACCATTCTATGTTATTTATTTATCAAACTCCATCAGGAAAATAGTGTTACAGCTGTTAATGTTTTAGTAATGAAATCTTGCAGCTTCGAGACTGGATGGACTTGTCACTTAATCATTCTGTCCCCTCGTCGTTATTGATCCTTTCTAGGTAGGTTCCAAAACTGTCTCATTATTCGTTTTCCCATTAGTAGTATTGTGAATAAATTCTGATAGTTTTTATATTCAGGGCATTCACTGTTTCTGGAAGAGTTAAAGCAGAGGATGCTGTCCGAGCTACTCTTTCTTCTCTTCCCGATGAGGTTGTGGATACTGTGGGTATTACTTCCCTGCCATCTGAAGACCCTGTTTCTGAGCGAAGAAGGAAATTAGAGTACCTTGCTATGCAAGAGGAACTGATTAAGGTTTTAACCATTAGCCATTTAATATCTTTATGCTTGCTTGAAGAAATTATTAACTCTAATTTCGATGTTTCACATTTTGTATTTTGTGCATTGATATATATGTAGGAAGAAGAAGAAAAAGAAGAAAAAGAAGAAGAAGAGCTTACAAGGATTAAGGATGTTAAAGGTGGTGAAGAGGATAAGGCGCTGCAAGAGATGACCATACCAACTGCCAGTGAAGCACAAGAACAGGCCAGAGCTAGAGTTCTTGACCAGCAAGATGATCTTTGCAAACTTAGCCGCGCATTGGGTGTTTTAGCTTCCGCTTCGGTAAGAAAAATGAGTCTATGGTCTCCAACAATGAAACATGCAGTGCAATTTTTATCTGCTGCCAATTTGAGACTGTTTGTTTTTGTAATGAACAGTCCGTATGTAGAGAGCGCGAAGAATTCTTGGGACTGGTCAAGAAAGAGGTACACTTCTCCACAAAAGCATAAGCTCATGCTGATAGGTTGTTTGCTTGGTTAGGATTTCGTCTTCTCTTTTAAATTCTGTTTGTTTCTGTTTTCTTCAGATGGAGTTCTATAACACAATGGTCGAGAGAGAAGATGTGGATGGTGAAAAAGCTGCAATAAAGGCATACAAAGCAGCTAGAGAAGAAAGTGAACAGGCTGATGAAGTTGCTGAATCAGACGAGGTTTCCTCTGCGCTAATGGAGAAGGTAAAAAATAACTTAAAATTGTTCTCAATGAGTACCAAAGTTCCATGTGATTTGTATCAGAGCTAACTCTTGAGATATACTTTTTAAGGTTGATGGTCTGATACAAAACCTCGAGAAGGAGATTGATGATGTGGATATCAAAATTGGCAAAGGATGGCAGCTTCTTGACAGGTATATATAGACACTATATCATCCACCATTGTTTGTTTCTTTCTGATTCTAAAGCGGTCACATTGTAATGCACACAGAGATCGAGACGGAAAGGTTACACCTGATGAAGTTGCAGCTGCTGCTATGTACCTGAAGGACACACTTGCTAAGGAAGGACTTCAACAACTAATCAGTAGTCTCACCAAAGATAAAGGTAAAGAAACATAGCGATGGCTCTCCTTGAGCTCTCTTACCTCTATGAAGTTAAATCTGTTATTTGATCTTTTGTTTCGACTTTTGAATCGGTGGTTTCGACAGAGGGAAGAATCATGGTGGAAGACATTGTGAGGTTAGGGAGGTTGGGAAGTAAGCCAGAAGAAAATGCAACAGAAGAAGAATCAAATTAAAAGGATAATAAAGAGCTCTCTGATTTTTTTTTTGAAGACTAGACAAGACACAATTACATTTAGTTGCCATGAAGATAAGCTTTTACTGAGAGAGAAACTCTACTTCAGGTTTTTTGCTGCTTAGACATAAGCAGTTACATATAATACAAGAAGCTAAGATTTGAGTTAGACTTTTTTGCTTGTTTTGTGAAAAGAGGTTCAAGATCAAATAAAAAAACCAAACTCTACCTTGAGTCTGTTACAATGTTTAACACACATATTCATTGAAAGGAAACAAACATTTTGATACATATCAATAGTCAAAGTGCAAGAACTGTTTTCAAAAGAGATTAAAGAAGATAACATCAATGGCGACGATAAGATAACCATTGAGGAAGGGTTCTAAGCTCCATCGGCCAAATTTTCCTTCACTGTACTGATGTAAAGAACTGCACACAAAGTAAAGCACATACCTTTACATACAAAGAAGAAGAAGAAGAAGAAGGAGTTTAAGAGAATTTGTAATTACCGTTGTTTCCACGGATAAAAGCATCACCATATTTGTTCTTGAGCTGGCCATTGACATATTCCTCTGTCTGCTCCATAGCTATGTTCATATACCCATCAAGACAAGCAAGAATGCCTATACAAAGACAACAACACATAGCTGTGAGTGACACACGTTGCAAAACAACAACAACACAAAGCTAACATAGAGAAAGAGAGTAACCTCTGTAATCAACACCAGAGTTAAGCTTGACAACAACAGGTCTCCCACGTATCGATTTGAGAAAATCTGCAGGTGTCTTTGTGCTTCCTAAAACTTTATCTCCACTTCCACTCATCTTTGAGATCTCAAATCAGTTTTTGAGTCAGTTTCTGAGAAATTTCACCACAAAAACGAGAACTTAAAGATACAACGAGTGAAGCTATGTATGATTAAACCCATTAGAAGAGTGAAGAAGCTTATCAACGATATTCCAATTCTCAAATAACAAAAAGTGATTCTAAAACCCTAAAAGCCCTAAACTTTCGTTTCGATTCCATCGAAAGAGTAAATAAAAATCGAAACTTTATAGATGGGTTTCGAGGAAAAGAAGACAAGAATCCATACCTGACTAATTCGAGTTTAAACCACTCTTCGATTTCTTCACAGAGAGAGAGAGAGAGAGAAGAAACACTGAATTCTTCTAAAGGGTTTTTAATTATTATAGCGACCTTTTACTCGATACATTGAGAAGAAGTTAAATCATTTTTTGGTGTATTTTTGTAATAAACCCAATTTTATAATTTTTAAAAGCCCATGAAATATCTTTATTGGTCCATTTATAAATTTTATAATTTATTGGGGGCTGAAATTAAATCTCCAAGTGCGTTTCTGTTCGGCCTCACAGTTTTCTCTTCTTCTTCTCTTTCAATTAAGAAAGTAAACGACTTTATCTTCTTCTTCTTCTTTGTGGGTTAGTCTTTGAATTTGTTGAAGCTATGGGGAAGAATCAAGCTTACAAGGCTATGCAGAGATCCAGGGTTGGCTCTAGCTCTGACCAGCCAGAAGCTGTTGAAGATGGAATGGTTTTGTACCCTTTCATACTACTTTTCTTCCTTTGATTTTTTAACTGCTAAGGAATTATCTACAAAGATCCAATTTTTGATTGATTTGCTTATGGTTTTGTTGATCCAAGCTGTTTAATTTTTTTCACTTTTGTTGAAGAACTTGTAACCTAAAACCTGTTAGGGCTTTTTTTTTACAGTTATCGTTGTTCTTGTTCTGAGGAAATTTAAGGTTTGTGTTTGAATGATTCAAGAGTCTCTTGTTGTTTGTAACTATGTAAACACAAGAAAGTATTGAGAGAAGTCAAGCAATAGGAACATATGTATTCTTGTATGTTGTTGATTTGTGTTGTTGGTAGCAGAACATTTCTGATGAGGATTGTCTCAGGTGGATGGTTCATTTCATACACCAGAGTGGCATGCGGCTCGTTTGGCTAGTCTCAAGACTACACATACTATCACATGGGAAGAGTATAAGCAGAAGCAAAAGGTATTCTTTGTGTCCTTTTTTTTAGATTTTACATTGTTACAATGGTTATGTTCTTCTGAATAATTGTATACTTCTGAATAATTGTATGGAATGTTGATCCTTGTTGTAATGCCGTATACGATAAAGTTGACCATTGATGATTAAGTTGTCGATTCAGAAGCTTAGACTAACAGAATATTCTCAGTCTTTTGAAGTAACTCTAACATCTGATTTTGTATCTTGTTTCATTGACAATGTTAGGATGAAGAAATGAGACAGGGGGAACTTGAAGCAGATACCGATAAGCTGATGCGTGAGTATAGAGCTCAGCTTGATGCCGAAAGGGCCTCGAGACTCTCCAAGGGAAGGAACTATTCTAGTGATAAGTCTCGAAAAGGTAATATATGATCAACTTAATCTTCTAAACCTTCTTTTTGATGAAGTTGTTAACACGGTTCTGGTCTCTAATGACCTCACAGATAAAAAGGACAGAGATTCAAAGAAGAGGAAAAGCAAAAAGAGAAAGGTGCTTATTTTCTAGACAATAAAGACCTTAGCTTAAATCAGATGGTCTCATGTTATATAGCGTCTACTAACATCGACCATGTTGTGTGTTTGGTTTATTGGTTATACATTTGTAGCATTATTCGTCCTCGGAGTCCTCTTCTAGTAGCGATGAAGATGAGCACAGAAGATCAAGATCGAGTTCTAAAAGATCAAAGAAGGAGAAGAAGCACAAATCCAGCAGAGACAAACAATCTAGGAAAAGTAAAGATGAAACCGATGGCCCGGTACCACTCTCTAGATTTTTTGGCAACATGAAGAATTGACACAAACCAAAACTTGCACTCTCTAGATTACCTTGCCTTCAATGGAAATACTCAAATTAGGACTTGAGTGATTCCTTCCTTGTTGCAATGTTTTGACAATAGCTCATCTATTAATATTTGTTGGATTCAGAGTTGCAATAATGCTTACATAATCAATCAGTTTTTATGTCAACAATAATGGATGCTGAAAAACGTGGTAGAATTGCACTTTTCTTTTGTTTCACAATTATGAACGTTAATGGTTTCAAGAGACCAGCAAAGTAATTCTTGACATTTACAAAAAACAACAAAATAAGAGTTGGTGCCTTTAAGCTTCTGAGACATCGATGTTGTTCAAAGCTTCTGAGACATCAATGTTGTTCAAAGCTTCTTCTGGGGATGATGATGATGCATCTTGAATATCTTCAGAAGTTTCATCAGATGGCTGAGATTCATGCTTAGCAGCAGCTTGCAAAACCCGGCTTCGAACATCTGGGGAAGAAGGTGAAGTTGGGAGGCCAACACCATTTGTCTCTAGTTTCCCTGCAGCCCATGAGAAAGCCTGAGCTCCGACTTTCACCGGTGTAAACAACAACCTTGAAGAAGAAAAATCTATGTTAAAGACAGAACATAGGTTTTATTCTGAGGTTTTGTTATGAAAAATGATGGCGCTGTTATACCCGACGTCTTGCTTGAAGTCTTCGGAGTTATCATATGAAGACAGTCGTTGGTATATAGTCTGCATAACGTCTGAGAGTTGAGAAACAAAGCAAAGAAACGGGTAAAGCTTCGAAGTTAGTAAAAGGGAGTATATAAATACCTGACCCAGGCCAATGACAGCTATGAGTTGTAGTGTTTTCTCCCACTCTGCGAGAGATATAGCAATCATGTTACTGCAATGTTGAAAACGAGAAGAAGAGAATCTAAAGGGGAAATGAGAGAGAATTAAACGCACCAGACAAAGCATATAGAGCTGCAAAAAAACCCTGCAGAGGTTTGTTTTGTGTTAGTCGGGATGAGGTTGATATATTACGGGAAAAGAAATATACAACTAATATCGTACCACACCGACTCCAACTACTTGCAATGGAGAAGGATTTATCGCCTCAAGAATCGCCTCAGCCTCCTGAAATCATTCAGGAATCAGTCTGCTTAAACTTTCTGATGAAAAGATTGAAGGTAATTTCATTTCTTCCGAATCAATAGTCCTATAAATATAGTGACGCTAATAGTATAGCTGATCACAGTGGGAGCAAGTGATAGATACCTCGTTGAGGATTGTAAGTGTTGTCTCAGGTTTCGGCTCTTTTACACGAAGACCTTCCTTAACCCAAGATCTAAACCCACCTTGCACCAAGTATGGACTCTGTCAAATTATAAGCAACCGAAGGAGAGGTTATTCGAAGTTTGACAAATGTTTTAAAGGTAACTATACTACTCAAAGTGAGCTAGACCCGAGTTACTTGCCTTAATCCCAAGTTTTCTCAAGGCTCTTGCAATGCCCTTAGAGCGAGTTCCATCAGCATCCATGACAATAACCTTGGACCTGTCCTATAAGTAGCAGAATAAGCATAGTTTTATTGAGATGTCAGATAAAATGATTGGGCATGCAAAAAAAACCATAGCAAAGAGGAATGAAGGTGGCATACCTGAACTCCTTTCAAGTTCTTGATGATAACTGCTGTCAGAATATCATCAACTTCACTTCCACCTTTCAGTAGTTTTTTAACAGCACCGTCGACCTTAAACACGAATGAAGGCTAAGAATCATAAAACTGTGTAGAAAGGAAAGTATTTAATCCTGCGTGCTGTTTCACTGAATTTTTGTAGCAATGAAATCTGAAGCTTTATTGTGTTCATATATTAGATCTGTGGAGTTTCTATAGCCATGTAGTCAATAAGATTGAGGATGCTGAAACCAACCTCAGGCAGTGTCACACTATAATATTGAAAACGAGCCCCTCTCCGTAGATCAGGGATTCCATCTTTTTCTCTCAAGGCCTTCAAAAAGAGGAAGACTATATAAATTTCTATAAATTGAACTCGAAGTTCTTGATGAGCATTTTGGGAAAGAAACATCCAAATTGTAGAGTTTTTGAAACTTAAAAGTCTTACTTCAGTCCTGACATCCACAAGCACTGGCTTTTCTCTTGATGTTAAAAGCTCAAGAGTCGATGTTGGAGAAAGTTCTCCAGCATATCCACCATATGTCCAAACCCGATATACAACCCTGCAAATATCTGGTGGGAAATATAAATTCTTCTAGATTTCATTGTTTTTTCTCAATAAAGGCAAGAAAGATATCCATTCAGGGTCAGAAAAGCCGTGTACCAAAAGGTTCCTGCGGTGCCTACGAAAAGAAAAAGGTGAATGATTGGATCATCTGGATTTAAGCCGAAATTTCTCTCCAGACCTCCTATGGCTGCATATACCTGTTCAACATGATGGTGTTAGAAACATGTGGTTCATCAACGGTTAAGTTTATTTTAAGAAAAATATGGATCTTTCAGTATAAAAGACAAAGCACCTGCTCCAACACAGCTCCCAAGGGCCTCAATACTTTTACAGCAACATCTTCTGATGAGTTAAGCACATTTTTAACATCTGGAGGAAGTAATTGCTTTGCTGACACATACGAGTACACAGCAAAAGAAACTCCATTTGCTACAGAACTCTCTGCAATACTAATAAATTGCCTCAACAGATCAATGGCTACAAAAGCTGCTTTATTTGAAGCTTCCTTCAAGCCAGTGGAAAAGCTCGAAAACTTGTCTCCAGCTATATCTCCTGTTTGATCTAGAGAAGAAAACGCAGTGTTAAATGCACCATCTACAACTTCAGAAGCGTTCTTTTTAATGGATGTCACAGACGAGGAGAAGGAATCCAAAGTGTTCTTTACAGCATTTTCTCCTTGGTTTAGTGAAGAGCTGAGGGACTCCTTCACCCCAGAAGAAAAGTCATCAAAGCTAGCTTTAGGGTCGGGAAGTGACCCTGAATTGAGATCTAGAGTATCGGGCAGAGAGACAGAAGTATTCGGAGACATATCAACACCTGATATTGTTCCTGGTTTAGCCGAGTCTATAAGGCTACTCGTATTTTCAGTTAAAGTCTCAGAAGCAAAGTTTTCAACAGGGGAAATATCTGCCACGAAAGCTTCAACAGGAGAAACATCTGCTACGGCAGCTTCAACAGGGGAAACATCTACTGCACTTTCTACAAATGTCAGGCCCCCATCTTTAACATGAAAGAGATTACCTGATACAACAGGTTCTCTCATATCATAAACCGTGTAGTTTATTCTGTTCAACTCATTCTGGTGCAAACTTCCTAATAACTCGGTAGACACTGGTTGCTCCGTGTCTACTAAAGTCCCTGTATAGAAACTCCCCATGGCTCGAGTCCCCCAGATTTTCTGAAGGTGAGTTCCATTAGAACCACCAAAGAAGGTATTATCACCAGAACTGTATCTTTGAATAGACTCTCTCCTGAAAGAAGAACATCCTCGCCAATTCCCAGGGAATAAAATCTGCAAGAAAAACCCAACATGAGGTACTTGTCTATGCAAAAAAAATCCAAAAGCTTGTCTCCAAACATATATTATAAGCCTATCACCACATTCAAAGCAAGCCATATAGTTGAATAAATTTTCAGCCTTTTCTTCTACAAAGAAACAGTCTCACCTTAGAATGGTAATAACAGCTTGTAGCCGAACACAATGGATACATTTTGAGTCAGTTTTGGAGTCTTATAGCAATCTCATAGCTTCTCACATCAAAAAAGAAACAAACTTGAGCTAGAATAATAAACGTTGCAAGGAGACGATGAAAGGGTAACAAAAAATCATACAGTGATTCAAAGCAGCAGATTTACAATAATGGGTATCGTCAGAAACCTGCAACAAGAAGACCCATTACACGATTATCAAATCTGAATTGAAAGAGCAGAAGAAACTCTAAAAGAGAGATCGGATGCAATAAGTTTTAACCTAACGATGGAGTTTCATGAGAAGAGTGTACTAAGCTCGATGAAAGCTGTAATGGCGATTTGGAAGAAGAAGAAGATAGAGACGCGTGGATTTCGAAAGAGATTGCGTCGCGATTTGGATTGGGTAGAAGAAGATAAGTGAAAGAGAATCCTGTGGCTTGTGTCAAACTCGTTATCTTCCTTTTATATACGAATCAGTGAATAGGTCAATTAGTAACAATTTAAAACTAATGGGGCAAATATCAAAGTTAGAAACAACAACTACTCTTTTTCATAAATCATTAAAAGTATTACACGTGTAATCTTTTTATTGGTTTTTATACCGTGTGTTGAATTGTAGCGGATTACTTCTTCTTCGCTTGTTAAGCATATGAGTTCTTCGTCTATATTGCATCTGATCGTCGTCTCTGCAACTTCTTCTTCCTTGTAAGGTTTGTTTCGTTCTCTCATGACTATTGATTCGAATCGTTTTCACTGAAGAAATTTATCTCTATTGATTCGATTTTCTATTATCGGAAGTCTCAGATCTCTGCGATATGTAATTGCATTGCGATTTTGGTTTCTCTTGATTCCAAGTGAATGATTTTCCTAATATTGTAATTTTGATCTGTTTTAGATTGTTGGTTCAATATAGATAATATTGATCCCTGAAGCTGTGAAAGAGAGCACTTGAGCCGCTTTGTCCTGTATTCATATGGATCTGCGTCCACCAGGTAAGTCCCTAATTTGTGGGTTCTGCTCTTTGTCTCTCTATGTGTGTGTTTGCTTAATTCTTGTCTTATTGCAGTAGGTGGTCAGAAGACATCTATAGTTGTAGTAACCTTAGATTCTGGTGAAGTCTATGTCATAGCAAGTTTGTTCTCTAAGACAGAAACTCAAGTTATCTATATCGATCCCACCACTGGTATCCTGCGGTACAATGGGAAGTCTGGTCTTGATAAGTTTAAATCAGAGCGTGAAGCCGTGGATTATGTCACGAACGGGTCACGAGGAGTTTGTAGAAGCACGGTTTATGCCAGTGCGATACTTGGTTATGCTGTGTTGGGGAGCTTTGGGATGCTTCTAGTTGCCACCAAGCTAAATCCAAGTGTTCCGGATTTGCCTGGTGGAGGATGTGTATATACAGTTGGTGAGAGTCAATGGGTCAAAATACCACTTTACAATCCATTGCCTCAAGGGAAAGGTGAAATCAAGAATATTCAGGAGTTGACAGAGCTTGACATTGACGGGAAGCACTACTTCTGTGATACTAGAGATGTCACCCGACCCTTTCCAAGCCGTATGCAAGTGCAAAACCCGGATGATGAATTTGTATGGAATAAATGGTTATCCCTGCCTTTTAAGAATATCGGACTGCCTGAACACTGTGTCAGTCTTCTGCAGGTTCGTCCTCGATTAATGTATTAGTGATGGTTTGTCAATCTATCATATTTTGGTTTTATGTGAAGTTTCAAAACATTTGAATTCATATTCTAAAATGATGTGACACCACTATATCTCTTCTTATTTGATGTTAATTATAGGGGTTTGCAGAATATAGAACTTTTGGGAGCTCGGGTCAGCTAGAAGGGATTGTTGCTTTAATGGCCCGTCGTAGCAGATTGCATCCAGGGACTCGTTACTTAGCTAGGGGCATAAATTCATGTTCTGGCACAGGTGAGATGCTCCCAGAATTCCTCGCTTTTTTCTGTTGTTAACAGTTCTATTGGTTTTTAAGTTTTTTGGTTAAAATTTGTCCCTACCAATCTCTAGGTATTAGTATGACTTCTTACTTCCGATGGATGTAAATGTTGCTCTGGAATTGACTAGGACCTAATTTCAGCAGTATATGTGTAGTGCAGGTAACGAAGTTGAGTGTGAGCAGCTTGTATGGATACCTAAAAGGCATGGTCAGAGCATTGCTTTTAGCTCGTACATTTGGCGACGTGGCACCATACCAATATGGTGGGGTGCAGAATTGAAGATGACCGCAGCAGAAGCAGAAATTTATGTTGCAGATAGGGATCCATATAAAGGAAGCACAGAGTATTACCAAAGGTTAAGCAAGAGATATGATACTAGGAATCTAGATGCATCAGTTGGGGAAAACTCGAAGAAAAAGGCTTTTGTTCCTATTGTGTGCATTAACCTTTTAAGAAATGGAGAAGGGAAATCAGAATCTATCTTGGTTCAACATTTTGAAGAATCGATGAACTTCATTAAATCCAGTGGAAAGCTTCCATATACTCGTGTTCACTTAATAAATTATGATTGGCATGCCAGTGTCAAACTAAAGGGGGAACAACAAACAATTGAAGGATTATGGATGTATCTGAAATCTCCCACTATGGCAATAGGAATCTCTGAAGGTGACTATTTGCCTTCACGCCAAAGACTGAAAGATTGCAGAGGTGAGGTAATATGTATTGATGACGTTGAAGGTGCCTTCTGTTTAAGAACTCATCAAAATGGGGTGATACGCTTCAACTGTGCTGATTCTTTGGATCGAACAAATGCCGCTAGTTTCTTCGGTGGTCTTCAAGTGTTTGTAGAGCAATGTAGAAGGCTGGGAATATCACTTGATACTGATCTTGGGTATGGTAATAATTCTGTTAATAGCCATGGTGGATATAATGCTCCTCTTCCACCGGGATGGGAAAAAAGAGCTGATGCAGTCACTGGAAAGTCGTATTATATAGATCACAATACTAAGACAACAACATGGAGTCATCCATGTCCTGATAAACCATGGAAGAGACTTGACATGAGGTTTGAAGAGTTTAAGAGATCAACTATCTTATCTCCTGTGTCTGAGCTCGCAGATCTTTTTCTGCAACAAGGTGATGTCCATGCAACTCTCTATACTGGCTCAAAAGCTATGCACAGCCAAGTTCTCAATATTTTCAGTGAAGAATCAGGAGCTTTCAAACAGTTTGCTGCAGCACAGAAAAACATGAAAATTACCCTACAGAGAAGATATAAAAATGCAATGGTTGATAGTTCACGGCAAAAGCAGTTGGAGATGTTTTTGGGAATGAGGCTTTTCAAGCATCTTCCGTCAATCCCCGTACAACCTTTACATGTAAGGACATTGGCACGATTTCAGCTCCCTTTATTTTCATTTTTTAGTCACTTTTTCATGTATATTAACTTCTCTAAGGTATCCGTTGCTCACTGCAACTATTTTCATGCCAGGTACTTTCTCGACCATATGGTTTCTTTCTGAAACCCGTACCTAGCATGTCTGAAAACTCCAGTGATGGGTCCAGTCTGCTGAGTATCAAGAGGAAGGACATAACTTGGGTACCTCCACTTGGATATAACATACCTCGTAGTACTCATTACTGAAACACTTGAGCTAAAAAATTTCCCTGTATATAAACATGGCAGCTATGTCCACAAGCTGCAGATGCTGTTGAATTATTGATCTATCTCAGTGAGCCTTGCCATGTATGTCAACTTCTACTGACTATATCCCACGGTGCGGATGATTTAACATGTCCATCCACTGTCGACGTGAAAACTGGACGCCACATAGAGGACCTTAAATTAGTTGTTCAGGTTGAATCTCTTTCATATCTTGTCCCGTTTTTTAATTGTTTGGAGGAGTTCATGTAAGAATACATGCAAGTTAGTTTATCTGGATAACCGATTTCCTGTAATTATATTTTGGGGACAGGGCGCTTCGATACCACGTTGTGCAAATGGTACAAATCTTCTGATACCCTTACCAGGGACAACTAATTCTGAGGATATGGCTGTTACTGGAGCTGGTGCGCGTCTTTACGAAAAAGATACGTCAAGTCTTTCACTGCTGTATGATTTTGAAGAATTAGAAGGACATTTGGATTTCTTGACCCGTGTAGTTGCAGTTACATTTTATCCAGCTGGATCTGTTAGGATTCCTTTGACTCTTGGTCAGGTACTAACTAATTTCCAGTCTATGAATTGATAATTTATTTATTAGCTTCATCATGCTCTAAACTAGTTTGGGTTTATAGTTAACCATTATTAAGAGAATAAAACAGCTAAAAACAAACATTTCCTCTGTATTGTGTTTGTGCTGCAGATAGAAGTCCTAGGAATATCTCTCCCATGGAAAGGAATGTTGACATGCGAACGTACTAGAGAAAGACTAGCTGAAGTTGCAAGGAAAACACTTAAAGATGAAATTCCTTTTTCTTCATCTTCGGACTCAAATCCGTTTGCTACAAAATCTTTACAGACTGAAACTGTCTCCACAATAGTGCAACAGAAAGATCCTTTTCCTAGTAATTTGCTTGACCTTTTGACAGGAGAAGTTTCTTCCCCTGACCCCTTCCCACAACCAGCGGTGGAATGCGGTGCAAGTGGAGGCAGTGACATGCTTGATTTCTTAGACCAAGCAGTTGTTGAATATAGTGGCTCAGAAACTGGTCCTGTTGGGTCTTTTTCAGGCGATAAAAGTCCTAGGGAGAGTGGCGCTCATCTGTACTTAAATTGTCTGAAGTCCCTTGTGGGTCCAAAAATGGTATGCTACGCCATCCTTATTAATTTAACTTTTACATGCGAATGGTATCTGGAGATGCAATTACTTGTCACATATTATTATTTTTGATTGTATGATTTCTTTCTTGGTTTACTATTCTTCTTAAAGTTCCTTGCTTGTCTCATTAATACAGGGAAAGAAGCTTGAGTTTGTAGAAGCTATGAAGCTTGAGATTGAACGGCTACGTCTAAATATATCTGCAGCAGAAAGAGATAGGGCACTGTTATCAGTTGGAACTGATCCTGCTACCATTAATCCAAACTCTTTGCAAGATGAGTTATATCTCGGAAGGTTGTGTAGAATAGCAAATGCACTTGCAATTCTGGGTCAGGCTTCTCTTGAAGATAAAATTATAGCTTCTATTGGTCTAGGGAAGCTGGAAAATAATGTGATAGATTTCTGGAACATTACCGGAATTGGTGAGGGTTGTACTGGAGGAATGTGTCAAGTCCGAGCCGAGGTCAATAGAAGTCCAGTTGGATCTTCTACCAAGAGTTTGGGAGGAGAGCCGGGCTCAGTGTTCTTATGTTTCCAGTGTATGAAAAAAGCTTGCAAGTTTTGTTGTGCTGGAAGAGGAGCTCTCCTGGTTTCAAGATCATACACCGGGGACACTGTGAATGGAGGGGGAAGTCTTGCAGATGTCTCTGCTACTTCAATAGGTTCAGATCATTACATTTGTAAAAAATGCTGCAGCCCTATTGTACTTGAAGCCTTGATTGTAGATTATGTTAGGGTCTTGATCAGCTTGCGTAGAAGTAATCGTGTTGATAATGCTGCTCGGGAAGCTCTGAATGAAATATTTGGATCTAAGATTATGAATCATCTTGATGTTAGAGGTCAATCATCTAATCAAGGAGACTTTAATTTCATTCGCCAACTTCTTGGCCAAGAAGAATCACTTGCTGAGTTTCCATTTTCAAGCTTCTTACATAAGGTACTATATTTCTGTCTTACTTAATCCTCCTCTCTTTAACCTAATCCTCCTCTCTTTGACCTAATCCTCCTCTCTTTAACCTAATCCTCCTCTCTTTAACCTAATCCTCCTCTCTTTGACCTAATCCTCCTCTCTTTAACCTAATCCTCCTCTCTTTAACCTAATCCTCCTCTCTGTTTTGGATGTTTTCATAATGCAATGTAGGTCGAAATTGGGACTGATTCGGCACCATTTTTGTCATTGCTTGCCCCTCTGAATCTTACTTCATGTGACTCCTACTGGAAAGCTCCTCCGTCTTTAAACTCTGTCGAAGCTGTCATCATTCTCAGTAACCTTTCAGATGTAAAAAGTGTGATTCTGCTCGTTAGTCCATGTGGTTACTCTGATGCTGATGCTCCTACTGTAAGTTGACATTCATATCTTCAGTTTAGTTCTTCTTACCATAATAATGGCATGATTGCACTCATCCGACGTTTCATGTATCTTCAATTGCAGGTCCAAATTTGGGCGAGCAACAACATAAATAGGGAAGCGCGTACATTAGTGGGAAAGTGGGATGTACAATCGTTTATTAGATCTTCATCTGAGCTATACGGTCCAGAAAAGTCTGGCAGAGAGGGTAGGGCACCTAGGCATATAAAATTTGCATTTAAGAATCCTGTTCGTTGCCGCATTATATGGATTACACTTCGTCTACCCGGGATTGGATCTAGCTCAGTTAGTCTGGACAAAAACATTAATCTCTTGTCTTTGGATGAGAACCCTTTTGCAACAATCCCTCGTCGTGCTTCTTTTGGAGCAACCATAGAGAGTGAACCATGTCTTCATGCTAAACGCTTCTTGGTCAGCGGAAACACCGTGAGTGACAAAACGCTTGCATCATTACAAAGTGTTGAGAGCACGAGCGTAAGAAACTGGCTGGACAGAGCCCCACGTTTGAATAGATTCCTGGTTAGTACCTTAGTGAACTCCTTGTTCTTTCACCTTTGTCAACGAAATTTCCAATATTGTCACTAGTATTCGTTTTTTCGTCTTTCAGATACCACTCGAGGCTGAGAGACCAATGAACAATGATCTAGTCCTGGAACTTAAGCTGCAACCTGGTTCACCTTTAGCTGCTGGATTTCGATTAGATGCTTTTAACGTCATAAAGCCTCGTGTGACTCACTCACCTTCTTCGGATGTTGTTGACATTTGGGACCCGACAAGTATCATAATGGAAGATAGACACATCTCTCCGGCTGTCTTGTATATACAAGTCTCTGTTCTTCAGGTATCTATATCTCCTCCTCGTCCTCCTCTTCTTCATGGTCATTTAATCCTCAATAAACGAACATCTTATAAATCCGAAAGTTGACTCTGCAGGAACAATACAAAATGGTGACAATAGCGGAATACAGATTGCCCGAGGCGAGAGGTGGGACACAGATGTATTTCGACTTCCCTGAGAAAGTTCAAGCACAGAGAGTGTCGTTTAAGCTGCTTGGAGACGTTGCGGCTTTCGCAGATGATCCCGCGGAAACAGATGATATGAGCAGTCGGGCTTCTCCGTTTGCTGCAGGATTGTCTTTAGCAAATAGGGTCAAGCTATATTACTATGCAGATCCTTATGAAGTAGGCAAATGGGCTAGCCTTTCTTATGCCTGAGAACTTCTTGTTGGTCTGAGATTTTGCTTTCATTTTCCTTTCCTCTAAAGAAAAATACTTTCATTGGTTTGTTGTGTTTGTATGTTCTTGGTTTTGTATTTCATGAATATGATTGTTATTTGATTTCACTTACTTATACATACTGGATAATGTTAACTAGTCTGTGTTTTCATCCTATAGTAGTGAGTAGTGACAAAAAATGTGATGATATTCGTTTTTTTAATGTTCGAATAAAGTACTTTTTTTATAAAGTAAAAAGGAAAGAAATAAAAAACTAATGCAGAAAATAGTATAATATTAGCATAATATGGAGTTATATATTATATAAGTGGATATGTGATTAAGAAATGGACCGTATCTGAAAAACTCGATCGACGTCGTTTTCGCATAATAATGGCGATGATGTTCATGGCTTCGAGGTTAAACAGTGAAGCTAAGCTCGCATCTCAAATCCTCTCTACACTTTTAAGAAGATCATCATCATCATCATCAATGGCCGTTTCATCTTCTTCCTCTGCTCACTTCTTTAACCCGTTGACTTCTTCTTCTAGCCTCCGTCACGTCAGATTCTCACCGAGAATCTCTTCTCTCTCTTTCTCCGCTTATGCGTCTCCTTCTTCTTCTTCAGATCTCTCTATATCGATGAAGATTCAGAGACGGAGTTTCGCGGATCTCTCGCAACGAGATCCGTCCGTTGTGTGCGAAGCTGTAAAGCGTGAATCTGGAGAACTAAACATCGCTGACAATGTATCTCAGGTTAGATTCGGTTTTTCGCCTTCTTTGATTTTGAAAAATCGGTGAAAGCTAAATTTGGTGAATCTAATTGTATATGTTTTTGAAATTTGATTCAGCTTATTGGGAAAACTCCAATGGTGTACTTGAATAGCATAGCAAAAGGTTGTGTAGCTAATATTGCTGCCAAGCTTGAGATCATGGAGCCTTGTTGTAGTGTTAAAGATAGGTCTGTGTGTAAAACATTATCCTTTTTGTGGCTTCTTTCATATGTTTTTAGCTGAACACTTCATGTCTGAAGTTTGTTTCGTGTCGAACGATTTCAGGATTGGATATAGTATGGTTACTGATGCTGAGCAGAAAGGACTTATAGCACCTGGAAAGGTATAGATTTTGCAGATTGGTCTTGTATTGATGTGTCAGCTCTCTGATTTTCATTTTCTTATTGCACTTGTTTAGAGTATTCTTGTAGAACCTACGAGTGGAAACACGGGTATTGGCCTTGCGTTTATCGCTGCTTCAAGAGGATATAGACTTATCTTGACGATGCCGGCTTCCATGAGTATGGAAAGAAGGGTTCTTTTGAAGGCATTTGGAGCTGAGCTTGTATTAACAGATCCTGCCAAAGGCATGACCGGAGCGGTTCAGAAAGCCGAAGAAATCTTGAAAAACACTCCCGACGCGTACATGCTCCAACAGTTTGATAACCCTGCCAATCCGAAGGTTCGTGGTGTGTTATTTTCGATATTTCAGCTTGTGTGTTTGTATTGGTCTTTATTTAAGATATACATAATATGCAGATTCATTACGAGACTACTGGTCCTGAGATATGGGAAGATACAAAGGGAAAGGTGGATATATTTGTTGCGGGAATAGGAACTGGTGGAACTATCACTGGTTGTGGTCGATTCTTCAAAGAGAAGAACCCTAAAGTACAGGTAAAAGCCAAAAAGGGTTCCATCTTTAGCATGAATATATCTGCAGATGCTAAATGTAGCAGTAAAATTCTTGTTAAACTGTTTTGATGTTACATGCACCAGGTTATTGGTGTAGAACCCACCGAGAGCGACATACTTTCTGGTGGCAAACCAGGTAATAGTTTGTTTTCCCTTGTTCCTGAAAATCTTGTTCTATAGTCCATGTATTATATATTCTTGCATTTTGATTCAGGACCGCACAAAATTCAAGGGATCGGAGCTGGATTTATACCTAAGAATTTAGATCAGAAAATTATGGATGAAGTCATAGCGGTATGACCTGTTTCGTTCATACGATCATTCACTGTTTATTTTGTCAATTTATTGCTTGAACGTTCCAATTCCTTACGAGTAAAACTTCACATGTTAGAATCTTGTTGGCATGTTTATTACTATATTTGTTTTGTTTCTTACCAGATTTCAAGTGAGGAAGCTATAGAAACCGCAAAGCAACTAGCTCTTCGAGAAGGCTTGATGGTCGGTCTTTCTTCTTAATTCTGAGTTGAACTACATGAATGTTATATGGTGCTATGTAAGTTGCGTGTAAAAGATGGAGATTTACACAAGATTTAACAGGTGAAAGTAATCATTTTTGTCAGGTTGGTATATCTTCTGGAGCAGCCGCTGCTGCTGCCATTAGGGTCGCAAATAGACCTGAGAATGCTGGGAAACTCGTAGCTGTAAGTCCTTTCTGGTTCATTCATTCGTTACGCCTTGACAAAGAAACAAAACAGAAAGGCGATAACATAGCTAGATTGATTTTAGGACCGGCCCCATAGAAAACCTAAATGAAACAACACTAGACTCACTTAGAGCTATGTCTCTTTAATTCGGTTTTCAGGTTGTTTTTCCGAGCTTTGGGGAGCGATACCTATCGACTCCGCTGTTTCAGTCGATCCGAGAAGAGGTGGAGAAAATGCAGCCTGAAGTATGAACAAACAAAAGCAACCTTGTCAACTTCTCTGCACATCTCTTTTAGTTTTACAGTGAGTGCTTAAAGCCATTCCCCTGTGTTTATCAATAAGCCAAATAGTGCAAAGTTATATTTTGAACATCCAACAATTACTCTTTATCTGTTGTTCAACACTTCTGTCTGAAATCCCCATTGTAATAGTGGATTATATAAATTACTAAAAAGATCAATAAATCACCAAAGAAAACAAATAAAATAATAAATAATTTGTAAAAACAACACATAAATTATGGCAGCACATAATTTGTAAAAACAACACAAACAAATAAATAATTTGTAAATTGTATTTTTGTTGTTCATAGCAAATACGTTTTAAATGGCCAGGCCCATTTGTAATTACTGTTATGAAAGGCCCATTAAATGAGCTCAAAGCCTGTTTGTTGTTAGATAACAGAAATTAGGGCTTCTTCTTCCTCCTCTGTAGCCGCCGCTTATATTTATTCTATATAAACGAGTAAAGGCATTCTCTTTCAGAATCATCTTTTCTCTCTTTAGCATAGTTTGTTTCTTCTTCTTTATCGTTTTATTAGGGTTTATAAAATGTGTTTTAAATCGGTGTGTTTGAAAGTTTTTTTATTGATAAGATATGTATTAGAGAAAGCCAATTTGCAGAGCAATGGCGTCAAATAATATAAATGGCGTGAGTTGCCTTGAAGGTTGGCAATAACATTAAGCGATTCTCCGTGCCTATCAAACTCTTAAAGTATTGATAATGGCCTCGAACAAGTCGCTACATTCTTGTACTACTTTTTGTATATACATATCTTGTTTTTTCGTTGTTTTTTTCTGACAAGCCTAAAAACTTGTTCATAGTTTTTAAAAATCTAATCTTTACTATTTTATTTTGATTTTTGACTATATCTAACTTGATTGCTATCATGTTTTTGTATGTTTCACTTTTGTCTTGTTTTAGATTTCAAGGTATTGATAAGAGAAAGCTTAGTGGAAGTTTTCTTGTTATTTATAATGGTTATTTGCAGGGACTATTGTGAAGAAGATGATGCAATACTTGTCGATGTGTAATTCTTTTTTTATATGATATTTACATTATATATGTTTCTACTTAACTGATTTCTCTTAATCAATTCTCAGATTCTTGTTTGTAAACATTTGTAGATATATCAAACCAAATCTTGTGTTTATTTTTGTTATGTTACATCTGTAAATCAAGAACACAAACATCACGCAAAAAACACTATCAATTTTACAAAAAAAACAAATCACACAAATCTGTTAAAACCTCTCTTCCCAAATGTTGCAGGCATAGAAACAGTAGAATCAATACTCACACTCCCTACTGATTTAACTGTCTTGTGCTTCTCAAGCACCACAACACTTGATGAAGAACAAGAACCTAGTCCCTTGTTTTTGTTGTTACTGCTCATGAACAATGACCCTTTGTTCCATTTAAAAGAACCGAGAGGAAACGTACTCCTTCTCTTCTCCTTGTTGTTGTTTTCAGGTGTAGTGCTGTTTGCTCTAAGCTTAGCTTTAGCTGATACTGTTGGTGCCATGTAGCTTGGTGTTGAGTACAATGGTGGGCAGCTTGTGAGGCTATCATCGTCTTTAAAAGGTGAATCTTGTGTGCCTCTTCTTGAGTATCTTGACTTGCTTATGTATGATTGTGGTGTGTGAATTGGTCTAGAGGGAGTAATGTATACTGATTTTGATGAAATAGGTGTTGATGTGTCGAAACTGTTGTTGAGTCTAGCTTGTGGGCTTGGACTTGGTCTTGTTGGTGTTAGCCTGTAAGGTTTGTATTGGCTCTTTTGACCATCCACCCAGTTCCACCAAAGTGGGAAACCGTTTCCTCGAATGTCCTGACCAGATCTTGGACTGTTTCTCCACAACTGAGTAGAGAACAAACACAATGAGAAGTTGGCGAAAACCCGTAGAAATTTTGCACTGATATGACTCTTATCTATGTTTACCTGGTGAGAGTATGCATAGGCCATGGACTTTTCTCTTTTGATCATTGCATCTATCTTCCTATGTAGTCTTGCTTCTTTTTCTTCTTTAGTCAGGACACTATCATCCCAATCATCAGACTGCGAAAAATGATTCTATCAGTGAAGAGAGATCTTTGTCTATGGAAAGCCAAAGATGTCATGAGAGAGCACATACCGCGAGGCCAGATGCTAACTTGCTGTTATCTATATGGTTCCTAGCTCGGTTTTCTAGCATCTGGATGCGGCGTGACTGGACTTGTGTTTGAACTCGGACCAAGAGCTGCATATACTTCATAGCATTCATAGTTTGACGTTTTACGCTATGTCCTCTTATCACTCCTTGTAGCCTAACAAGACCTTTCAAAGCTCTGAAACTCCTCCTTGCCTACAGGTAATTAACCATATCCTTAGCTATATGAGTGATTAGTGCTAATTAGTGGTGAACATGACAACATATTCAAGAATGTTTTTTACATTATTACCATGTAACCTCTGAAAGTTGCTTGAATCTTTGTTGCAGAAACATTTTTGACAAGTAGAGCTGGCTCTGGTCTATGCACATACTCGCGCCTCTGCACAATCCTAGGCGAAACCGCTCTTGACAAAAGAGGCTTTGGAGAAGGAGAAGCAATTGGTCTTGTTGGAGAAGAGGCATATCTCTGAGAAGACACCTTAGGAGAAACTGGCCTAGTAGAAGGAGATGGAACATCATAGGTTGATGATGCATTTGGTGGATTAGTAGGAGTTGGTGGTCTAAAGACAAGGTTATGCTCTCTTTCGGCTTCGGATAAGATCTTTTCGATACTACTAGGTTGTCTGAAAATCGGAAGAAATGAGTTTGTTTCACCATTCCTTAGCTTCTTACCTAAACCTTTCTTCTTCTTCTTGTTATCTTTGTTGTTGCTCTTACACTCTGCTTCTTGCTATCAAAACACACACACACAAAACAAAGAACCACCAAAGAGTAAATACTTAGATCATCAAAACTATGGTTAACTAAAAAAAAAGAAAAGTTTCTTACATTATTGTTTACTTGTTTCTCCTTGTGATGAGATGTGAAAACTCTTTTGATTGCTGAAAACCAACTTCCTTTCTTCCCCATTTTTCGAACATTACTTTCTTTGTTTTTTCAACTGTTAGATTTTAACAAGAAACATAACATAAAACATGTTCAAAGCTTTTCTTGAATTTGTGTTAAGTATAGCTTACTTATGGCCAATATTGAGCAAGATTGTTATGTTTGGACCAAGTAAGAACAGAAACGCATGCAACATTGAGACAAGAGTTTAGGACAAAGCTTGAGCAATCAAAGACAATAGGACACAATACAAAGATTTCAAGTTGTTGAGCTTTCATGAAAAAGAAGTAAAACTTTATTCTTGAAACTTTTTTGAGGAAACTTAATTCGAACTCAATCTTTCTAGACCAAATTAGGTGAATGATTTATATCAAAATTGGGTTGAAAATTTGTGTTACACAAATATTAATATATTAACCAAGAAAATTGTCCCGGGAAACAACATCTCTAAAAGATAACTTTTTTTATCTAAAAGATTACTTAGACAAGATAGATCATAGAAACCTTCATAAACAAATTTCTACACAACAACAACAACAATGAATTAAAGGTTATTTTTGCAAAAACCAAGAATAAAACATAATCATTGTAATAATCACAAATCACTTACCTTGATTATGGGTTTTTTCTCAAAGAAATAAAGTAACAAGAAGAAAAGCTGTTCAAGAGAAAAGAACTATAAAGAAGCAGCCTAAAGAAGAAAGATTATTGTCCATTTAATTTTTCCTTCTTTATTCTTATTGCCTTTCTAACATTTTTTTTTTCATTATTTGGTGGTTAAACTAGTTTGAATCGTGTTGCAATCGCCACTTTATGTCTACACGTTGATCGTGTTGCAATGTGTAGACATAAAGTGGCGAGTTGGAGGAAGGTTAATGTACCATCAAGTTTAGTGACAATCGAGAATCTGAAAAAGGCACTAGAAGAGGCCCAAAGCGATGATAGGTTTCATCCTACGGAAGTTGCTGTTATAACCACGAAATTGAAAGAAGCTTATCTTGAGGAAGAAATTTACTGGAAACAAAAAAGTAGGAATATGTGGTTGAAGGAGGGAGATAGAAATACGAAATTCTTCCACTCAACTACTAAGAAAAGGAGAGCGAGGAATAAACTAACAGGCTTGATGGGCCCAAATGGGATTTTGGATGATACAGAGTTGGGGATGGAGAACATAGCAACTAATTACTTTCAACAACTATTTAAGCATTCGGATACTGGCAACCTTGATGAGGTCCTAGATGAGCTAAGAGTATGTGTTCCCGAGTCAGCTAACGCTCAGCTGACAAAAGAGGTCACGGAAGGAGAAATAAGGAAAGCCCTATACTCCATGCACCCGGAGAAGGCCCCGGGACCGGATGGGATGACAGCTTTGTTTTACCAAAGGTTTTGGCATGTCATCAAGCATGACCTGGTTACATTAGTGAAAAATTTTATGAGATGCGGGACTTTTGACAAAAGACTAAATGAGACCAATATCTGTCTTATTCCGAAGGTGGATAAACCGAAGAGGATGACAGAATTGAGACCCATAAGTCTATGTAATGTGGGCTATAAGGTTATCTCAAAGGTGTTATGTTTGAGGCTACGAAAGGTACTCACAAGAATGATTTCAGAGACTCAATCAGCCTTCGTGTCTGGAAGATTGATCACGGATAATATTTTATTGGCACAGGAGATGGTTCATGGGTTAAGAACAAATAAGGATTGTAGGTTCGAATTTATGGCAATAAAAACAGATATGAGTAAAGCATATGATAGAGTTGAATGGTCATTTCTGGAGGCCGTACTATTGAAATTAGGTTTCAGTAATATTTGGGTCAAGTGGATTATGTGGTGCGTTAGCTCGGTATCATATCGAGTCCTGGTGAATGGCCACCCCAGAGGGAGTATTATCCCAGAAAGGGGACTAAGGCAAGGGGATCCAATGTCCCCATATCTGTTCATATTGTGCACAGAGGTGCTAATTTCGTTGGTAAAGAAAGCGGAACGGGAGACACTAATCACAGGGATCAAAATAGCAAGGAATAGCCCAGCGATATCACACATGTTGTTTGCAGATGATAGTCTCTTTTTCTGCAAAGCGGAGGAGAGAGAATGCAGAGCTATTTTAAATATGTTAGAGGTATATGGTAAAGCGTCGGGACAAGAAATAAATTTTGCAAAATCCTCGGTCGTGTTCGGGCATAATGTGGATTCGCAGGTTCAGACGGATATGAAGAATATTCTAGGGATTCAAAAAGTTGGGGGGATGGGGACTTATCTGGGAATCCCGGAAAGTTTAGGAGGTGCCAAGACAAAAATTTTTAGCTACGTCCAAGAGCGGATGAACCAAAGAATAAATGGTTGGGCGGCCAAATTTTTATCTAGAGGAGGGAAGGAAACACTGATCAAATCGGTAGCATTAGCACTACCGGTATATGTTATGTCATGCTTCGAGTTACCCCAGTCGTTAACTAAAAAGTTAACCAGTGCGATAGCTAAATTCTGGTGGTGTTCCAGTGGAAGAAACTGCGGTCTCCATTGGGTAGCATGGGAAAAAATGTGTGAGTCCAAACACAATGGTGGAATGGGCTTTCGATCGTTACAAGATTTCAACAAGGCTTTGTTGGCAAAACAATATTGGCGGTTATCACAATATCCCGAATCACTTGTGGCGCGAGTGTTAAAAGGCAGATACTTTCATAGGGTACACCCCTTTATGGCAAAAAAACCTTATGCGCCCTCGTTTGGGTGGAGAAGTATCTTTTCGACAAAAGAGTTACTATTAAGAGGAATGAGGAGGATCCCAGGGAAACAGAGCAAGATGGCTGTTTGGGAGGATGATTGGGTACCGGACATGGACCCACGTCCAGCACAGGGTAGGGGAAGCATATTATTTCCAAACTTGAAAGTGAGGGAATTGATAAATCAGAACACAACTGAGTGGGATTGGGGGGCCTTAACCGCCCTGGCGAATGAGAGAGATAGGATGCTGATTGGGAGTATGCCTATTAGTAAGAGAAGGGAGGGAGACTTGTGGATATGGCATTATTCACAATCGGGAAGGTATACGGTGAAATCAGGGTACCACCTTTGGCAGAATATGACTAAGGAAGGTGATACTGAGGCCGAGTGGGGGCCTAGTGTTAATGATCTGAAAGCACATGTATGGAAAGTGGGATGTCCACAAAAGTTGAAACACTTTTTATGGCAAATTGTGTCGGGAACGCTTAGTGTAAGGGAAAGACTCAACTCGAGAGGAATACACTGTGACACGATGTGTCCAAGGTGCGAAGATGAGATAGAGACGATTAACCATATGTTCTTTGAGTGCCCGCACTCGTTATTTACATGGGGAGTATCACCAGTTAGTATTACTCAGGAGTTCCCTCAAGGAGGCATATATACAAATATGGATTATTTGTTATTGAGAATCCAGGACAGGCAGGGGCAACAACAAGGAGCAGATTGTTACCCATGGATACTATGGTACCTATGGAAATCGAGGAACCGAAAGGTGTTTGAAGATGTGGATATGGACCCACCAGAAATCGCGGAACATGCAATCAAGGAATCAAAGGCATGGCAAGAAGCACAAAACTCGGACGAGGTCCCAGTCGTCAGAAGTTTCAACGCCTCGGAGGCTACACAAACCTTGGTGGAAGGTAAATTGTGCCGAGTGGATGGCTCGTGGAAGAGTACGGAAGTCCTCGACGGGGCTGGCTGGATTTGTTTGAATGAAGACGGGTCAATATACCTGATGGGAGTAAGGGGCCATAGACGGAGTTTGTCTCCCCTACACGCGGAATTTAAGGCATTACTTTGGGCGATGGAAGTTATTAAGGCTCGAAACATTAGTTGTCAGTCATTTGAAACAGATAGCTCAACATTGGTGACAATTCTGCAGACACCCTCAGAGTGGCCTGCGTTTTCCACAATGTTAGAGGAATTCGAAGCCCTACTTGACTATTTTTCACACTTCCGGATAAAGAATATACCGCGAGCAAGGAACATCCAAGCGGACAAGCTGGCAAGAGCAGGACGAACCTTACTTTTTTCACAAGCGCTGGTGAGTGATACTATACCAAGCTGGATGGCCAACATTGAAGACGCGGTTTAATTTTTTCTTATAAATGATGTAATAAAAAAAAAAAAAAAAAAAAAAACTAGTTTGAATTTGTAGTAAAGTTTGAAACTTTGATTATGGGTCTAGCAGCTGGTATGTAATAAAATTCTCTGACTACCTTTTTTGATTAATCAAATAATTTATTTATAATTTTAATTTGAAATTGATGGTAACAGAGAGAAAATTAGTTGGCTACTTTCCCACTCAATGTTTTATTTAACTTTACTTCATTACAAAGACAAAAAAAAACATTTTAAGAAATAAAACGAAACTTGATTCAATCATGATTTAAACCAGACTTAGATGTTTGATGAATGATAAGGAAAGCTAATCTTAAAAGAAGTTATGAGTCATAATTATTTGAGTACATTAGTTTCATTTCATATAATAATTTTTTTTTATGAATACGGTTTAAGTTTGGTGGATAGATTTTGTTGCATATTTGTCATGATAACGTCACTCGATATACAAAATATAAAAGTTTTTTGTTGTTATTATTATTGTTATTAATGTGAATATACAATGTGAAGATTCTTTTATAAGAAAATCATATATGGTACTAGTTTATTTAAAAGTAAAATAAAAGAGAAGTTATTATTTGGAATAAAAGTTGTCTCATATATATTATATAATACGCAGAACATAATACTAAACATACATATGATTCTTGCAATAGATAATAATAGTAGAAATCGGGTTCAATGTTTGAAAGTAAGTAAGAATAGATATGAGCTTGGAATACAATTCAAGCAACAATAGTTATGTTTTTGAAGAGACATGCATGCTCTTGTGTTTTTAATAATTACCACTACGATAGGTTTCTTCTAAGAAAGGTGGCTATCTTTACTGTTGGCTAACATATAGCTATTACCAATAATGTGACCCCCACTACTATAGGTTTCTTCTAATAATTACTTTAATGCACCACTTAATGCATTTTCATACACATCTCCAACAATAGTTATGTTTTTGAAGAGACATGCATGCTCTTGTGTTATTAATAGAACTACTACTAGTCTTTTGTTGTAACTAGCAAGTCCAAACGTATTATCTATACTATTAATTTGATAGAGAATCTATTTTTTTGTCGGTTCTAATTTAGTTTGAATATATGTATACGTACGCGGAAAAATAAATAAAAACGTGACGGTTCAGACCGTATATAATTTAATGTAGAGATTTAGTCGTATATATACGTGGTCCATTAATCCATTATCTCTTACTAGGGGATTGTCCGCGCTACGCGCGGGATAGAGATTTTTATATTTTCTAATTGTTTAATTATATATATATATATTTAGATTTGTATTAAGTTTAATCATTATTTTTAAAAAATTGCTTATTTTAAAATTTTCTCTTTTTTAAATTAATATTTGAGAAATTTGATTTGCTAGCCATTGGTAAATAAAATATTAGTATTTACTAATTGTTTAAATATATATATTTAGATTAGATTAAGTGTTAATTATTATTTTAAAAAATTTGCTTATTTTAAAATTTTCTCTTTGTTAAATTAATATTTGAGAAATTTGGTTTGCTAGTCATTGGTAAATAAAATATTAGTATTTACGCGTGTTTGTAAAATTTGGAATGCTAATATAATTGAACTTAGATAAAGTTTTAGTAAGTAGTATAGTTTCTGACTTTGTAAAATTTCATATTAAAGTTCCATTTTAGAATTTAGTAATCTTTTCATATTTTAGCAAATAGTTGTGCTCGTATAAACCGGTTCCGGTTGTATAAAATGTTGTTAGTTAGAGGTCCAACCGTATGAAAAGATAATTATTTTTTTGTTGGTTAAAATACGAGAAGGTATTTGTTTTGAGAATGAAATTCATTTTTCCTTACCAAATTATGTCTTATTGTATATCTATCAATTGAAAATTTACCAATCCAAAGAATGAAATGATTACATAATCTATCACTAAACACCAACTATAACTAATTAAAGTTATTCCAAATTATTGAACTAATTCCTAAATAATACAAAAGTAGAAAAATACATATTTCAAATAAGAGTTATAATTGTGCTTAGGAATAAAATTATTGATTAAGTACAATAATGTACTCATGATGAGTTTATGTTCTTTTTATGCTATGTTACTGAATTATGACGCTGTATTTAAAAATATTTACTATGAAACATCAAGAGTGGGAATTAATTGTTACTGCGCACGTTATACACTTCGAAACTTAACATAGCATAAGAGAACATAAAACTCATTGTGTACATTATCGTACCAAAATTATCAACGTAGATAATCTTAATGTTAGCTCCCAAATAAACGTTCACACCACCAATCTCTTATTGCAAAATCTACATATTCATTAAACATAATGACATACAATTATTGTTATTTTTTGGTCAACAAACGTACAATTATATACTTTATGATCATGTTTAATAGCTAATATTGTAACACTCATCTTATCATAAAGAAACATTTGCAATAGACAACCACATTCATGACTTGTTGATTTCTTATATGAATCATAAATATGAATTTTCTTACGGTCTAGATTATACAACTCTTAAAATGACAAACTTGGGATATCATACACCAATTAAGATTACATTGTATTAACCTCGAGTAGCGTAGTGGTCAGCTCAACTTTCCCCCTACTCTTTTTACTAAATGACTAAATGCGTCAAGTGGAGCACGAGTCTTATATGCCACCTTTCCAAAAAAAATGATCTCGTCTGCCACCCTATGATCTCTCTGCCACTCTTTTTTTTATATATTTCGTAAATATCATATAAAAAAATTCAAAATTCACAAATCTAAACCCTAAACTAATCGAAATATCTTGGATTTGGATTTGCGAACCCAAGGGGATGAATTTTGATTTCTAAACCCTAAAACTTTTCAAAAAAATATTTTAAAATCGATTTTATAATCATATTTGGATGATTTTATCAAAAACATTTAAAATTTGTTTTTCAATTTTTAAAATATTTTTATAAAATCCGTAAAACTAAATAAAAAATATTGACGTTTTCAAATTTTAAAAATAATTTTTTTTGAATAGATTTTTTTATCTTTTCAAATCCAGAAAATAGAAGGTGGCATATGTGATCAGTTTTTCTGAAAAGGTGGCATATGTGACATTGATTCCGTCAAGTGTGTTCTTGTACTCTGTTTCATGCACTTCCATGGAAACAATAACTTACCGTCAAATAGTCCTCAACACATTCCTAAACATTTTTAATATTAACTCATATATTGAACATTACATGTCGATATTTTGTGTTTAATCACAACACTACGTTACTTATTGGCATATCTAGAGGAGTAGACTTAGAAAACAAACCTTCTTCTTTACAATATGTCCCAAATGCTTTTTTCTCAACAAAGTTAATTATTTTCGCAACGGATCAACCAAACCTTCAAGTTCATGTTTTCATTTTAACCATTAATAATCCTCAAAGTCACTGAACAAACTATTATTAATTTACGGTTTTAAGCGCCTTCAATCTAACCAAACTAAGCCATAAATCTTCATCTTCTTCTTCGCAATCGTTTTTTCCCCTTGAAAGCCTAACGACGTCTCATATATCTCCTGCGAAAAATGTAAAAAAACTGGAAATACAGGAACACATCTATTTATAAGGTTCATTGTGATTACAAACCTTGAAGTCGGCATAATAAAGCAGCACTGAAAAACCACCACTGGTTGGTTGAATTCATTAATTCGATGTGTTTTGATGTTCTAGTTACTCTCACCGATCCAAGAACCCCTTCATCAACACTAACCGAAAAGATTTGTGAGGTCACATACCATTTAATATATTTTCCCTTTTTCGTAGGAGAAGAAACCCGAGTTTAAGGTATTTAATATTTGTCACAATCAATGGAAAGAGTAAATAGGTACCACAATAGTAATCAGCAAGAACAACAAAGTTAGTAGCATAAGCTAAGTAACATGTATATTTGGATGAGCGGTTATGCGTTTTGATAGTAATCTCGCTACTCCTCTGGTTCGACTTGTAAAAGATTATCCAAAAACTCAAGAACCAGTTCTCAATTTCTAGCTACACACACAAACCTTGCTCTTGCTTCCCTAGACCTTTTCCTTTCCAACCCATCTTTTGAAGAAGACGAAACCGACGTTGGACGATGAGAACTTTGTGTCTAGTGATGCTTGCTCCACATCCTCAAGATCAACATTCTCAGTCACCCTATGCGTAATCGGTAGTCGAAACTCCTCAGCTAACTCCTCAATAAAAGACTCTTGATTCATCTATTACGAGTTTCCAAGGCAACAAAAACTGATAAGCAAATAACACAAAACACATATAACTTTTGGTAATGGGAGTTATGAATCTGACTTGATCCTTCTCATAGATACGTTTCTCTATACTTCTCGCTTCCGTCTTAGTTTCAGGCCGCCTAATATCCCAATCTACTGTGTTGATAGAGGAAAACCGTCGTTCGTCGTCGACGACGGAATCAATGAATCTCCGGTGAGATTTTGAGAGAGAAAACTAAGAAGAAACTAAAAGAGACTAAACTTATCAAATGATTTTCTTATTGCTCTGTTTCCTTTACATTCTGGTATATATAGCGTTCTGAAAATAGAAGAGAAAATATCTTCTTCTTTGACACGTCACAGCTTCTGTCCAATATACCACCATCTGATTATTCACTTATACCACTTTTTCCTTATAACAATTTCCTGTAACAAATCTTCCCTTTTTGAAAAACCTTGACCACAAGGTTTACTAGAAGAGCATCGTCATAGAATCTCATAGTCATTTTCAGTCCATATGTGTCTTGTAGTCTTCTTTTTACTTGAACATCCAATTCGTAAGCAACTTTCCGTTTTTCTGCTTTCGTTGTAACCGAAGCAGCAATATGTAACCAAGCAGCAACATGTAACCCAGCAACAAACAAAAGCCTACATACATATGCTTCTTTGTGCAGCATCTTGACATGCTCAGGCGAATCGGATTAGCACTGCTAGTTATGTGTAAATATGTGGGGATGAATCCATGCTTCATTCTTTGATCAAACACAAGGATTAACCAATTCCAACAAGACAAAACCTGAACATGTTTCACGGTGGCATTCTTGCTCTTCTGCCCTTTCTTATGTTTAAACTTGTACTTGTATCTCCATTTATGCCACAAACGAAACTCTGAACCACTTGTAACTCTTCGCTGACCTTGAATTTCTTTTTCCCGTGAGATGAATGTCTCTAGTTTATCGGGTTCACCCATCTCTGAACTCATTTCGCGAAAACTAGCATAAGCCATTCCTTCAAATTCTACCTTTGCTTCAATTTCAAAACTAATAGTATCTTCCCATGATCTCTCCATCAACAAAAGCTTATCATCCGCCAATTTGTAACTCCATGATCTAGGTTTGAATTTAAACATCCAAGTCTTAGGGAATAAACTCTTCTTACTTTGTTGTAGCTTGTAATCCTTAAGAGACATTTCATCAAACACCTCATGTGCATAATGATAGGCATCGACACCTTCTCCTTTTTGATACAAGTCATTCATCTTCTCAACATTCAAAACGAAAACGCTATGTTCTTGTTCATCAAAAACGTCTTCGATGCCCAATCCATTTTGTGAATTCGCATAAACTTCTAATGCTTGCTTACAATATTGAAGGCTTGGTTCCAATATAGAAATAGCTACCTGAATCGATGTCTTCTCCATGTGCACTTCGATGTCATGAATCGTTGTATGTGTTTCTTCTTCGCGAACATCTTCTACGTCTTGTGCGGGTAACGATCCGATTCATGCGAAACTATTTCTTTTTCGTGGATTCGTTGCTCGAACGAATCGTTCTTCGATCACGGTCGATCCCTCGGCGAAACGAATCCAATGATGGAATCGATCCCCAACTATCGCGCGGCGTATCTCCGGTGAGATCCTTGCCGTGAAACAAAGTTTGAAGCCGATCGAAGTAGTTCTGCAACCTCCGTTCGTTTTCCGCCATGAATCCGAGGACGTGTGGCTTTGATAGAGAAAGATCACGATTAAAATCTCCGGTGAAATTCATGAATCGCGATTGCAAACTCTCCGCCATGATTCCGAGAACACGACAGAGCTCTGATACCTTTGATACAGGAAAAATATCTCTGTAACAAACTAAGAAAAATAAGAAAATGTGTATTTTATTTCTGTCTTGTAAATGAGTACAAAGACTAGTATTTATACTGTATTTCACCCTCCATATACAGCCACGTCACCACACATTATTCCTATAACATCTTGGTTCTTTGTATGAAGTTCTAGTGCTATCTCTGGATGTGTTTCAAAGACCCTCCTCGCAAAATCCACCTGTTAATGTATATATATAAAGTAATTTTAAAGAAAGTAAACCATATGATCTAACTAACCCTAGTTTCTTTTTTTTTTTTGAAAAAGTTGAATCTTCATTAGTTTACTACCTGTGAAGAAAGAACTTGAAACCCATTGATATTGATCCAATCTTTATCCGGTAAATCTAATTTGCCGATAACTTCAAGAACATCAATCTCTGCGACAATCTTGACTTCTTCATTCACAAGAAACCCACCTTTCTTGTTCATAAGTTTACGTACTAATGGGTATTATTGATGTAAAACCCCAATCTGGTTCCTTTTGGTCAAACCAATGCTCTATTACTATAAAAAAAAATCAAGAAAAAACAAAAGTATATTATCAATTTAAGCAAATATTCACAATCTTTGAAACAAGCAAAAAGTACCATATGGCTTAAAGAATCACCACCTCTAACTTGTGAGAAACTCTCCAAAATTTGGTTTACTATGGTTATAGAAAATTCAACGTGTCTTCTCCAACCAAAGGGCAAGGATTCAAAATCAGCAACTTCCATATAAACGGACAGAAAGTTCACTCTATTTCCCTTGGGAAAGGTAAATAGACGCCTACACACAAACATAGCAAAAAAAGAAGCATATATATATATATATATATATGTGTGTCACATTAATTAACCTAAAGGAAAATTAGCATTAGAAAACAAGTTTTATTTCTCACCATTTGCATCCACCGATAACGAATGGATCAGAATAGATAATATTAGATTCCAAAGAGGAGAAGTTCTTTATCACCCATGTGAACTTATTATCAACTTCATTCTCCATTATTGATGACAAAAACTGCATAATAATCAAATAATAAAGAGCATGAAAACCTTAGAATCCAAGTGAACAAGGACCAAAATCGAGTAATAAACAACATGTAAATTACAAGAACACAATGTGGAATCGAAGCTTAATAAACACCTTTTTAAACAACAAATTGTTTATACCAAACTTGACATAAGTCACATAACAAACAATATAATATATCAAAGACTTAGAAAGATCAATATAGTTCATGACTTATTACCACTGCAAATCTGATTTCAAGTACGCAGTAAAAGAATGTGAATCGCTAAAGGGGCTATAGAGATGTTAGGGTTTTTGCTACTATATATACTAGGTAGGTACCGTGCGGTATATATCGCATGGAGCTAGAATACGTAAAATATTTTTTTTAAATTCATAAATCTAAACTAATTAGTATATTTATTCATATATATTAGATAATCCATAATCATTATAATTTCAATATTCTATATACATCAGTTATTTTAAAAGTGTAAAACTTGCAATTATATTTAAATAAAACTCAATCACAAACTTACAAACCTCGTAACAATATTTTTAACTTCAAAAATGCTGTAACAATTTTAAAAACAAATTAAAATCCTACATCATTTTTCTTTACTACAAATAAATATGTTAAGAATACTCGACACTTACTCATATTATAAATCGTTTTATCAAATTGCGTTAGTAAGATATCAAAAATCTCTGTTTTCAACAAAACAAACAAGACGACGGTCATTTTTCATTTGGTTTAACTATTTAGCGTTTAAAATTTAATTTTGAAGTAGGTAAGATTTACTTTTGAGGATTTAGGGTTTAATTTTTAAGATTTTAAACTAAAATAAAACATTTTTATATTAATACTCTATATGTGAATACATCTATCTATTATTTTTAATGGTATTTTTGGTAATTGTCATCAAAATTATTAAGTTTTGTTAAATTTATTGGAATTTTACTTTAAATTTTTTACGATAAAATTTATCTGATTAATTTTTTAATATGTTAGAGAGGTATAAATAAATTTAGTTTATTAGTCTAAATTGATTAAGAAAAATAGTTATGAATTGATTAAGATAAAATGTTTTAATTTTTCATTACCTTAAGTTAGACCACCATTTAACGGAACACACATTAAAAGTTTGACAATTAATAAATTGTAATCAAATTTTATTTCACTAATAAACTAACGTGATTCATTCTTTTTTTTTCTTTGAACACTGTTGAAAAAACTCTTTTTACAAAATACCATAAATATTAAATTAACTTAATATTTCTTAAACTAAATTCTAAAGTCTCAAAACTAAATCTTACAAATAAAATACACACCACACTCCCAAAAAAATAATGATAAGTAATAAATCAAGAAATTGAAATAAGGAAAATAAAAAAGGATAAATAATAATCTACAAACAATAGTGAAAAACGAAAAATAAATATACAAAATGAGGTTTAAGATCATATCATAAGGTTTAAGATCATATCATAAGGTTTTCTTTTTTGTCTTTAAAATTTTAGAAACTTTAAAAAATGATTTGGAAGTAGTTACAAAAATACCATAAATATTAAATTAGCTTAAAATTTCTTAAACTAAATTCTAAAGTCTCAAAACTAAATCTTACAAATAAAATACACACCACACTACCAAAAAAATAATGATAAGTAATAAATCAAGAAATCGAAATAAAGAAAATAAAAAAGGGATAAATAATAATCTCCAAACAATAATGAAAAACGAGAAATAAATATACTAAATGAGGTTTAAGATCATACCATAAGGTTTTCTGTTTCGTCTTTAAAATTTTAGAAACTTAAAAAAAATGATTTGGAAGTATATATAATAATCAAAAGACACCTTTTCGACGAAACAACACGAGTTTGTAAAGACACTTTTACGAGTTTGTAAAGACACCTTTACGAGTTTGTAAAGACACATTTACGAGTTTGTAAAGACACATTTACGAGTTTGTAAAGACACATTTACGAATTTGTAAAAACATATACGAGTTTGTAAAGACACATTTACGAGTTTGTAAAGACACATTTACGAATTTGTAAAAACATATTTACGAGTTTGTAAAGACAACTTTACGGAACACACCCCTACGAAATTTCAACAAAGAAATCTCAACAAATCTCTATTTATAATAATCAAAAGACATGATCAAAAGTCACGATTAAAAGACATGACTTTTGTAAAACGGTTATGTAAATAAACGAAAGAATACAACTTTATAAAGACACTTTTAGAACGAATGAATACAATTTTATAAAGACACCTTTACATAACACACTCCAACATACCCCTTGAGTCTTTTTTTCGTTTTGTTATTATTAATAGATTAATAAAACTAAACACAAGAGTTAAAACAAAAAAAAAGGGATTAGTAGGGAAGGTAAGAGGCAATAATGTGTGATTAATTAATTAAATGGCGGGAACGGAAGCCGAGCCAGAAATGCAGCCGATGTTCACGCTTAATTAATTAAAGACACATTTACGAATTTGTAAAAACATATTTACGAGTTTGTAAAGACAACTTTACGGAACACACCCCTACGAAATTTCAACAAAGAAATCTCAACAAATCTCTATTTATAATAATCAAAAGACATGATCAAAAGTCACGATTAAAAGACATGACTTTTGTAAAACGGTTATGTAAATAAACGAAAGAATACAACTTTATAAAGACACTTTTAGAACGAAAGAATACAATTTTATAAAGACACCTTTACATAACACACTCCAACACACCCCTTGAGTCTTTTTTTCGTTTTGTTATTATTAATAGATTAATAAAACTAAACACAAGAGTTCAAACAAAAAAAAGGGATTAGTAGGGAAGGTAAGAGGCAATAATGTGTGATTAATTAATTAAATGGCGGGAACGGAAGCCGAGCCAGAAATGCAGCCGATGTTCACGCTTAATTAATTAAAGACACATTTACGAATTTGTAAAAACATATTTACGAGTTTGTAAAGACAACTTTACGGAACACACCCCTACGAAATTTCAACAAAGAAATCTCAACAAATCTCTATTTATAATAATCAAAAGACATGATCAAAAGTCACGATTAAAAGACATGACTTTTGTAAAACGGTTATGTAAATAAACGAAAGAATACAACTTTATAAAGACACTTTTAAAACGAAAGAATACAATTTTATAAAAACACCTTTACATAACACACTCCAACACACCCCTTGAGTCTTTTTTTCGTTTTGTTATTATTAATAGATAATCATCAATTTAATTAGTATATATTCATCAATATATTTATACTAAATTTAGTTTGATAATCTCAAATTCTGTTTAAAGTTATAAATTAATCAGCCAATCAAAATATACACGTCCTATTAAATCTGAGATATTCCAAGATATTTACGTAACAAACTCTTATTCTTAACAATGTTGGACATAATAGGCTATATATAGGCTCATTATTATTTACAATATATATATATATACACTGCGTATCTTTTTTATTTTAAAAAGGGATATAAAAAGATACAAAAAACTATCTAAAAAGATTACCAACGATATTCTGTTGGTTTCATAATGTGAAGTTGCTTTAACTAAAAAGTAAAATAATTAATTTTAAATAATATTACCGATTACTAAAATGAGAGTTAATTATCTTATAATCATAATAGTAAGAACTTGAAAACAGCTTGTAACAAGAAACAAAAAAGATCTTGAAAACAACTTATATTTTTTTTTAAAAAGATAAGAAACAAAGATTGGAAACTAATAGCATGTCTCTGATTCATAAACCATAAGTTCCCATGAACTAGTAAATTCAAATAACTAGACAAAATCATCATACGACAAAGGAGACATAGCAGACAACAACATTTGTTTCTCTTTGTCAAGTACAATTTCAAGATCAGAGTACTTCTTCTTAGACTCATTTAACTCTTCCTCTATTTCTAGCATTCGCTTTTTACAATCTTTCTCTTTCTCCTTCTTCTCCATCACTTCCTTGATTTTCTTCTTCAAAAAATCCAACTTAAACCCAATATTAGTCAAAGTTTCCAAAGTAGCAAATGCATCATCAATATCTTCCTTTGATAAATTTTCAGGCGGCATGCGCAAAGTATCAATGAGGCTGAGTAGGACATTCATGTAAGCTGTCTTTAAATGTTGGTTTCTCGGAAGCAAATTTGTAACAATGTTTGGGTATTTTTCAAACAGACCCTTCACAAATTCTACCTGTTAGTTGGAACAAAGAAGAATGTGTTCAAAGACACCATTATATGAAAATTTAGAAAGTAGTGATCACAATTAACATATTATATAAGGAATGTGTTTATGAAAACAAATTAAGTCTATTACATTTGAAGAAAGAACTTGAAAGCCATTAACATCCACGGCACATGTTATAGAATCACGATTATAAGAAACCCAAAGATTAATAAGAATAACTCTCTTATTATTAAGGAAAATCTCTCAAAACCTTAATCTCACAATCTCATAAACTCATAAGTTATGCAACACCCTTGCATCTCCTTATATAGAAAATATAACTCCTAATCCTAATAGGATAACTCCCATAACGATATATTTAGATAACTCCTAAATAAAAGGAAAACTCCCCATAACGATATATTTAGATAACTCCTAAATATATCTCTTAATCCTAATCTCTTTATGATTGCTTGTGCTTCAAGCTTATTCCAACATTCTCCCCTTAAGCTTGAACTCATCTTTCTTCACATCATTAACTTCAATAAGTGTTCTCATCATCCTCGTCGTCATGCCCATCAATCTCTGCGATTTCGTTATCCCTCTCGCAACTCATCTCTATGCGGCAAAACAAGATCTACCTCGTCATTGTTCACTTCTTCTTCGTCTTCGATATCTTCATTACTGCTATCGCCACCATCCTCGTCATGCCCATCAATCTCTGCGATTCCGATGTTCCTTGACGTCTCATTCCTTTTTCGGCAAACCAAGATCTACCTCGTCTTCTTCTTCTTCATCATCTTCCACATCCATATCATCATTATCAACAATAACAAGACCATCATCTTCATATTCATCTCCTCCGCTTTCATCTTCATCGTCTGAGTTGACAAGCTCATTTTGAAACCCGTTGGCCAAATCACTCGTACGATCCGACTCTCTTTCTTCCTCTCGCCACTTGATCACCGCCATCTCCATTTCTCGTCTCCTTGCAGCCTATTACTCGGCGATGCCCTAAGATACACCTCATCATTATCCACATCTTCCTCGCTCTCGCCCACGTCTTCCTCATCATCATTAGCCTGAGTGTGACCAACAATCAATCCAACATCTTGATACTCATCGCCTTCCTCTTCCTCATCATCATCACCACTCTCATCGATTTCTTCTTCACCCATATCAACTTGTTCATCTCGCAAACCATTAACATCGTCACTCACCACCACCATATCCGATTCTTCTCTTCCCGTCTCTTTCTCTTCCTCAACAACAACCTCTTCAAGCCTTTCACTATGCCCATTACTCATACCGTTCGGCTTCTCCTCATCATCGACATCACAGCTCCTTGGATCATCTTCCTCCTCCTCCTCACTTTCTTCTTCTTCTTCAATAGCTTCTGCCGCCACGGGTTTAGCTATGTGTTCTTCTTCATCATCCCACTTCCAGGTTTTATCTTCATCGAAAACTACATCCCTACTAACAACAATTTTCCTGTTAATTGGATCCATAAGCCGATAAGCTTTTGACCGGGTTCTGTTCCTAGGTGTATCGAATTCTTGATCGATCATCTAACTTCTTCCTTCCGATGGTCTCTGTCCTTGCGTAACTTATGCAGCCAAAGACACGAAGATGCGCGATGTTCGGTTTCATGCCTTTGAAGAGCTCATATGGAGTTTGTGCCTCAAGCGATCTAGTTGCTACCCTATTGATCAAATACGTAGCATGTCTCACAGCTTCTCCCCATAGATAATTTGGACACTTCATGTGTTTCAAGATACTCCTAGTCATCTCAAGCAAGGTTCTATTTCTTCTCTCAACTACTCCGTTCTGTTGGGGTGAATATGGCGCTGTGAGTTGTCTCTTGATTCCACTATTCTCACAAAACTTTTGAAACTCGAGTGAGATGAACTCTCCACCTCCGTCCGTGCGGAAGGTTTTGATGCCGCTTCGGATTCCTTTTCCACAACTATCTTGAAAGTTTTAAACTTTTCAAATGCCTCACTTTTCTTCTTCATAAGAATTGTCCACATGTAGCGTGAGTAGTCATCGATGATTACAAACACGTAGCGATTTTGTGCCGGTGTGGCTGGTGTGATAGGTCCGCGAGGTCTCCATGGATTAACTCAAGTGCTTGAGTCGCTCGATATGTGGTTGCTTGGGGAAACACTCGACGTGTTTGTTTCCCAAGAAGACATGACACACACGTTTCCTTTTCAATTGACATCTTTGGGACTCCTATCACGAGCTCTTTATTGATCATCATCTTCATGGTCTCAAGATTAACATGTCCCAGCCGTGCGTGCCACTTGATTGATTCACTTATCCCCTTTAGGTGCAAACACTTGATAGTATCGTCGACGTCTAAGGATACTTTGTATAATCGATTCTTTGATCTAACGGTTTGTACTAGAAGTTGATTGTTCCGATCAAAGAGATTCAAGATATCCCCTTTCATTCGAACTTCACAGCCGCTTCGTGGCCCGACCCAAACTAATAATATTGCTCTTTAGACCTGGAATGTAGTAAACGTCATTCAACGCTTTCTTCTCACGATTTTTGACCTTAAAACGTATTGAGCCTTTTCCTTTGATATCTATACAAGAGTCGTCGCCAAACCTAACTTTTCCCGTAATTGTCTTGTCTAGATCCATAAAGAAAGAATGATTTCCACTCATATGGTTGCTGGCTCCATTATCTAGGTACCACACATTACTCTGATCTAGCTCTGCTTCGAAAATTTTTGGCTTCACATTCTTCTCATTAAGAAACACTACCTCATGCATCATCAAAGTATCGGCCTTTTGAGTATCATCATCTTTCTTCTCCTCTATTTCTTGTAATTTAAGCAACCTATCGGGACAATCGGAAGCAAAGTGTCCTTGTTTATCACATCGGTAGCATGTAATTTGAGCAAGGTACTCTTTATCGCTTAATTGCTTGAAATCTCCACCTTGATAATTTCCGCTTCTTCCTCGACCTCTTCCTCTCCAGCTAGAACGACCCCATCGTCCTCTTCCTCTCGTTACCACCGTAGCTACTAGAAAATTGTTGTGGTGAGTGGGTATTGGCATACATGAGCTTGTTCGGATCATCACAATGCTCTTCTTCTTCTTTACCAATCCTTTCTTCGTAGGCCTTTAATCGCCCCACAATATCTTCAAAGTCGGTCTTCTTAAGGTCAAGGACTTGCTCAAGAGCAAGAACAATGTGTATGTATCTCTTTGGAGGTAAGCTATTGAGGAACTTTTTTACGAGTCTTGTTTCATCCATGGTTTCTCCGAGAGCTGCAGAGTTTGATGAGATCTCTGAAAGTCTTCCCACAAACTCATTTATTGTGTCGTTTTCCTTCATCTTAAGTCTTTCAAAATCCGCTGCTAGGGTTTGTAATCTAGCTTCTCTAACTCTCTCAGCTCCGACATGCCTCGTCTTTATTGCTTCCCATATAGCTTTCGCCGTATCTAGATCACCGACTTGTAGAATCAAGTTCTCCGGAATAGCTTGAAATAGTAAGGCGATCGCCATGTTATTTTTTTCTTCGTCTTTGATACCAGGATCAATTATCTCCCACGCCTTATGCACCTTAAGTACGGCCTTCATCTTTATGGCCCACACCGTATGATTCGTATTACTTAGCATCGGACATCGTGCAGAAAAATATCCACCTTGTTTTGAGTTGATATCTGCGATCTTAGCACCACTACTCTCGATGATTTCTTCATTGTCGTTGCTCATAGTGAATACGTTTTATCTCAACCTTGTTTGTTGAGAGTTTTAGTTTTTTTTTTTTTTTTTTGAAGCTCTGATACCAAATATAGAATCACGATTATAAGAAACCCAAAGATTAATAAGAATAACTCTCTTATTATTAAGGAAAATCTCTCAAAACCTTAATCTCACAATCTCATAAACTCATAAGTTATGCAACACCCTTGCATCTCCTTATATAGAAAATATAACTCCTAATCCTAATAGGATAACTCCCATAACGATATATTTAGATAACTCCTAAATAAAAGGAAAACTCCCATAACGATATATTTAGATAACTCCTAAATATATCTCTTAATCCTAATCTCTTTATGATTGCTTGTGCTTCAAGCTTATTCCAACACATGTTGTTTCCTCTAAGGCATGAGATTTTCCAATAACCTCAATAACTTTTACTTCTGCAACAACCTTTACTTCATCATTCACCAGATATCCACCATCTTTTTCTTTAAGTTTTGTAAGGGACATAATTTTGCGGGAACCCCACGAGGGAAGCTTATGATCAAACCAGTATTGTGATTCTGTAAAAGTCACGGAACGCAAAGCTGGTATAGTCAAAACAAGCATTACACAACATAAACATAATTTTTCACATAGAGTAAGTGAGTGTAGAAATAATAATAACCTGTCTTTTGAGAGAGTTCTTGCGAGAGTTGATTAACAACAGTTAGGCGATATTTTGCGTGTCTTTTCCACTCACTAGGCAATGATTCAGAATCAGAAACGCTTAGAAACAGAGAAAAGTAGTTAGCAAAATTATTTCCCTCAGGATATGCCGTAAGACGCCTGCAAGCAAAAAACACACATAGACAACAAAGGATGTGAACTCATGTAAACCTAATGTAAAATTAGATATTAAAAACATGTAATCTTATTTTACCATTTGCAGCCACCGACAACGAAATTATCAGAAAATATTTTAGATTTCAAAGAGGAGAAATTCTTGATAACCCAAGTGATCTTCTTTTCATATGGCTTCTCCATTGAACCTTGTAATAATATTACAATATGGTGCCCTTTAAATAATATATAATATAAAACGCTTTGCCTCCCCTCAAATATCAAAAATGAATTAATTTGTATTGAAAAAGGAACATGAAACGCTTTGCCTCCCTCAAATATTATAGGTTGGTCATAATAAGACTATTTATTACTGATGCGTCCAAAAAAATTACAATATATAACTTCATAACTTTTTCTAAAAGGATTTCCTTGCGATAATTGTTTTGAAAAAAAAACAGATTTAGCCCTAACTAAATAATTTAAAAACCCTAACTAAAGAACTAAAATTGTTTAGTGTGCAGTTTTCGAGGAGGGAACTTGCCTATTGTCGATTGAAGGCTAAAAATTATTTATTAGAAGTTAAGTGTCCTTGAAAAATGCAAATTTAACCCTAATTTAAGAATGAAAAACCCTAAAGCCACTGGTTTTTTTAAAAAGCATCTTTCTTCTTGATGCGTACATCAAGATTACAATAATATTTTCTGCATATCTCTTTTTAAAGATATTTTCCATATATATATTGTTTAAACTTTATTCTGCGTTCTTTTTCAAAAAAGACAAGCCCCAAGTGAATTTGTAATTTCTTTTAGAGTCCCAAGGGAGGGGTAAATTGCAATTTTCAAGAAAGATAAGTAACTACAAATTCACATTCATTAACACAGTTTCGTTGAATAGATAACAAGAAACACAATGCAATAGACAACCAAATTACATGAAGATCCAAAACATAAATAAGTTCTCAATAACTTGTAACTAAAGTAATCAAAAAGCATCATCAAAGGGCAAAGGAGCCATAGCTATCACCAACACTTTCTTCTCTTTCTCAAGTAAGATTTCGAGATCAGAGCATTTCTTCTTAGACACATTCAGCTCTTCCTCGATTTCTCGCATTCGTTTTTTGCAATCTTGCTCTTTCTCCTTCTTCTCCATCACTTCCTTGATTTTCTTCTTCAAAAAATCCAACTTAAATCCAATATTAGTCAAAGATTCCAATGTAGAAGATGCATCTACAAGATCTTCCTTTGATAAATTTTCAGGTGACATGCGCAAAGTATCGATGACGCTGAGTAGGACATTCATGTAAGCTGTCTTTATTTGTTGGTTTCTCGGACGCAAATTTGTAACAATGTTTGGGTATTTTTCAAACAGACCCTTCACAAATTCTACCTGTTAGTTGGAAAAAAGAAGAATTTGTTAAAAAACATACCAAAGACACCATTATATGAAAATTTAGAAAGTAGACAAAACAAGTCTATTACGTTTGAAGAAAGAACTTGAAAGCCATTAACATCCACGGCACATGTTGTTTCCTCTAAGGCATGAGATTTTCCAATAACTTGAAAAACTTTTACTTCTGCAACAACTTTGACTTCATCATTCACCAGATATCCACCATCTTTTTCTTTAAGTTTTGTAAGGGACATAATTTTGCGTGAACCAAACGAGGGAGAAATATGATCAAACCATTGTTGTAATTCTGTAAACTCAAGGAACGCAAAGCTGGTATAGTCAAAACAAGCATTACACAACATAAATAAGTGAGTGTAGAAATAATAATAACCTTTCTTTTGAGAGAGTTCTTGCGAGAGTTGATTAACAACAGTTAGGCGAAATTTTGCGTGTCTTTTCCAATCACTAGGCAATGATTCAGAATCAGAAACGTTCAGAAACAGAGAAAAATAGTTAGGATCATAATTTCCATTAGGATATGCCAAAAGACGCCTGCAAGCAAAAAAACACACATAGAAAAAAAAAGGATGTGAACTCATGTAAACCTTAATGTAAAATTAGATATTAAAAACATGTAATCTTATTTTACCATTGGCAGCCACAGACAACGAAATTATCAGAATAAATTATTTCAGATTTCAAAGAGGAGAAATTCTTGATAACCCAAGTGAATTTCTTTTCATATAGCTCCTCCATTAAACCATGTAATAATATTACAATATGGTGCCCTTTAAATAATTTATATAAAACGCTTTGCCTCCCCTCAAATATTAAAAATGAATCAACGTTCTAAACATGAAACACTTTGATGTCAAAAAAAAAACGCTTTGCCTTCCTCAAATATTATAGGTTGGTCATAATAAGACTATTTATAATTATTGATGCGTCCAAAAAACTTACTACAATATATACTTCATAACTTTTTTCCTAAAAGGATTTCCTTGCGTTAATTGTTTTGAAAAAACAGATTTAATTAGCCCTAACTAGAGAATTAAAAACCCTAATGATAAGACCACTTCAACATTGTAGCAACTGCTTAAAAAGCATCTACATAATTAATACAGAGTTCGTGTTACAAAAAAAAGAATAGTATTGATTTTCAAGAAATAGTATTGCAATTTTCAAGAAAAGATACGTATCTAAATAGTACTACTACGAAATGCATAATACTAGTTAACACCGATTATTTGACGAATAATGCGAACAGCCTTGGTACTTGATGACTTGATATAATTATAAATAACCATATAACAATGTCAACATAGTACTACTCGTCTACTATTTTATGTGTAAGTATATATATATCACATTTCATACTTCATACGCGAGACTCCAACTCCAAGACATAACGTTAATACTATTAAATAGAAACTACCCATATCTCCCAAGGTTTCTACTTTCTAGAGTACCAATTATCAAATTACATGTAGTTACAAAACATGATAAGTTGCCCATGAGAGAAATTCATCAAGAGAAAGGTGTTATAAAATAAACACATAAACTCAAAAACAAAACATTTTTGATCAAAACAGAACACACCAATTGAATCCAATATCTTAAATAACTATTGTCATCAAATAACATCATAGCAAGAACTGTAACAGAGAATCCATGTGTGAGCAAACATGGAATGGAAACTACTAACATGTCTCTGATTCATGAAAAATTAGCCAAACACTAATAAGTGCACATAAACTAGATAGAGTAAGTCAAATAACTAGACAAAATCATCGTACGACAAAGGAGACATACAAGACAACAAAACTTGTTTCTCTTTGTCAAGTACATTTTCAAGATCAGAAGACTTCTTCTTAGACTCTTTCAACTCTTCCTCTATTTCTAGCATTCGCTTTTTACAATCTTTCTCTTTCTCCTTCTTCTCAATCACTTCCTTGATTTTCTTCTTCAAAAAATCCAACTTAAATCCAGTATTAGTCAAAGTTTCCAAAGTAGCAAATGCATCGGCAAGATCTTCCTTTGATAAATTTTCAGGCGACAGGCGCAAAGTATCGATGAGGCTGAGTAGGACATTCATGTAAGCTGTCTTTATTTGTTGGTTTCTCGGACGCAAATTTGTAACAATGTTTGGGTATTTTCCAAAGAGACGTTTCACAAATTCTACCTGTATAGTGAGAAAATGACACTTGAGTTAAACCATATAATTCCAATGTGTATATTCACAAAAATTTATGAAATTTATGAAAACCTGGAAATAGAGTCACAAAAATTCCAATGTGTAGATTATATAGATAAAATACATAAATCTCTCTATAAATATAGAATTAGAATTTATAATATATATAGATCTAATTGTTTTGTGTTTCTATTTATAAACATAAAAGTAATAATCTTACATTTGAAGGAAGAACTTGAAAGCCATTGATATCAATAGTTTTCACAACATATGATGTTTCCTCGAGCACATCTGATGATTTTTCTATAGCTTCAATAACATCTACCTCTGCAACAACCTTTAGCTCATTATTCACAAGATATCCACCATCTTTTTTATGAAGTATTTCAAGGGAAATAATCTTTGGAAAACCCCAGTTTGGTTTCTTGTGATCAAACAAATAATGTGTTACTGTAAAATCACAAAAAGCTGATATGAGTTAAAACAAGAATTACACCACCACATAACAGAAGGAAAAAACCCATGAGTCCATGAAACCTGAGCTTTCTTTTCTCAGAATCCTCTTTACTAATAAATTATATTCATAAATTAGCAAATGTTGATTTAATCACCTTTACTTAGGGAGAGGTTCTGGGAAAGCTGATTAACAACAGTTAAGGTAAACTTTGTGTGTCTTTTCCATCCTAAAGGCAAAGATTCACCATCAGCAACATCAAGAAACATAGACAAATAGTTAGCATCCTTATAATCTCCTTTAGGACAGACACAAAGACGCCTGCACGCAAACAACACATAGATAACAATGGATTTATCACATGTAAACCTATAATGTAAAATTATATAGTAATTAAAAACCATTATTTTTCAAAAAACATGTATTCGTATTTTACCATTTGCAGCCACCGACAACGAAATTATCAGAATAAATTATATCAGATTTCAAAGAGGAGAAATTCTTAATAACCCAAGTTATCTTCTTTTCATATAGCTCCTCCATTAAACCATGTAATAATATTACAATATGGTGACCTTTAAATAATATATATAAAACGCTTTGCCTCACCTCAAATATTAAAAATGAATTAATTTGTATTGAAAAAGGAACATTAAACGCTTTGCCTCCCTCAAATATTATAAGTTGGTAATAATAAGACTATTTATTACTGATGCGTCCAAAAAAATTACAATATATACTTCATAACTTTTTCTAAAAGGATTTCCTTGCGATAATTGTTTTGAAAAAAAAACAGATTTAGCCCTAACTAAATCATTTAAAAACCCTAACTAAAGAACTAAAATTGTTTAGTGTGCAGTTTTCGAGGAGGGAACTTGCCTATTGTCGATTGAAGGCTAAAAATTATTTATTAGAAGTTAAGTGTCCTTGAAAAATGCAAATTTAACCCTAATTTAAGAATGAAAAACCCTAAAGCCACTGGTTTTTTAAAAAAGCATCTTTCTTCTTGATGCGTACTTCAAGATTACAATAATATTTTCTGCATATCTCTTTTTAAAGATATTTTCCATATATATATTGTTTAAACTTTATTCTGCGTTCTTTTTCAAAAAAGACAAGCCCCAAGTGAATTTGTAATTTCTTTTAGAGTCCCAAGGGAGGGGTAAATTGCAATTTTCAAGAAAGATAAGTAACTACAAATTCACATTCATTAACACAGTTTCGTTGAATAGATAACAAGAAACAAAATGCAATAGATAACCAAATTACATGAAGATCCAAAACATAAATAAGTTCTCAATAACTTGTAACTAAAGTAATCAAAAAGCATCATCAAAGGGCAAAGGAGCCATAGCTATCACCAACACTTTCTTCTCTTTCTCAAGTAAGATTTCGAGATCAGAGCATTTCTTCTTAGACACATTCAGCTCTTCCTCGATTTCTCGCATTCGTTTTTTGCAAGCTTGCTCTTTCTCCTTCTTGTCCACCATTTCCTTGATTTTCTTCTTCAAAAAATCAATCTTAAATCCAACATTTATCAATGATTCCAATGTAGAAGATGCATCTACAAGATCTTCCTTTGAGATTGTTTCAAGAGGCTCGCGGAGAATCTCAATGAGGTTGAGTAGGAAATTCATGTAAGCTGACTTTAAATGTCGGTTTTGGGGGCGAAAATTTGAAACGATATTAGGGTAATTTAAAAATAAACGTTTTACAAATTCTACCTGATAATAGTTAAGAAAAGAAGAATTGAGTTAAACCACATTAAAATGCAATTTATGAAACATATAATTTTGTATGTGTTTATGAAAAAAAACCAATGAAGTCTTTAATTTACCTGTGAAGAATGAACTTGAAACCCATTGACATCTATAGTTTTTTTTATTAAATCATTTTCCGATGACGACGACGACGAATCAGACGAATCACTATCAGTGTCTTCGCTAACGCTTCTGTTTTGACTAGCACTAGGCATAAACCAACTTGTTTTCTTCGACATTTTTTTAAGGAGTATACAAAACTAAGAGATTGCCTACATACTTAAATAACATGATCAGTCATCAGTGCATAGGTAAGGAACAGAATAATAATTAATCTTGACTTGACTCATCGTGTGAATCAATAATATTTGGTAACGACTCTTCGTGTACCAAACTATGTTCATACACAATGAGATTACTTTTTAATCAATGCACTGAGAAAAATGGACAGTAGCAAGGCTAAACCCTAAAACTGAATCACCCCTAATAGAATTTTTTTGTTACTTGGTTTATAGGCAATTTTTATATGCATTACAAGTTATTTTAGTGCACTTATAGTCAATAGAGCAAAATAGTATAACTATTTATGATCATATCTCCTCATCTTTATAGGATTCGAAGATTTTAATTAATCATCCCAAATGATTTTTGAAAGTAGTTTTAACTGATTACAAAAAAAAACCCAGTAATTTTGCAAGTACACTTCAACTTTTAAGAAATTATATTTAGAACACTGAATTTCATTATTTTAAATCTAATTGTAATCAATATAGACAAGTCCAATAGTGAAGAAACTACTTAAAAGCACTCAAGTTTTGAATATTTTGTGTTGAAAAGGAACAAAAGGGGAATACAAAACGCTTCAGTTCCTCATATAGAACAAAAGAAAATTGTTTTTCCTTTAAATTCCCAAGGGATAAATTGCAATTTTCAAGAAGAGAGTCACTTTTAAAACATTCATATTCACAAGATATCAAAAAAATCTACAAGTTAATAGCACAACAGACATTAATATACTACTCGTTTACTCTTTTGGGTGCAACTTTAATACTCTAGTTCAAGCCATTAAACGATTACTTTTCAAACAAGAAACACCACACAATATAATAACCCTAGAATAAGAACTACTAAACATGTCTCTAAATCTCACAAAGTTTCTAGAAAACTCATAACCAAATTACATGTAGATCCAAAACACAAGTGCACAAGATACTATTAACTCAAAGTAATCACAAAGCATCATCATACGACAAAGGAGCCATAGCAGATAACAACACTTGTTTCTCTTTCTCAAGTAGGGTTTCAAGATCAGAGGATTTCTTTTTAGACACGTTTAACTCTTCTTCGATTTCCCGCATTCTCTTTTTACAATCTTTCTCTTTCTCCTTCTTCTCCATCACTTTCTTGATTTTCTTCTTCAAAAAATCCAACTTAAATCCAATATCAGTCAAAGATTCCATCGAAGTAAATGCATCCGAAAGATCTTCATTTGAGATTTTTACAAGAAGCTTGTGGAGAATCTCAATGAGGTTAAGCAAGATATTCATGTAAGCTGTCTTTAGATGTTGGTTTTTCGGACGAAAATTCGAAACAATGTTTGGGTATTTTTCAAATAGACCCTTCACAAATTGTACCTAGAAAATAGTTAAACCATTATCAAAAGAGTATTTTTTTTATGAAAATCAAGATAAAGAGTCACACAACATATTAATATATATGTGTTTATGAAAACAAAGTATTACTTGTGATGGAAGAACTTGAAAGCCATTAACATCCATTGTTCCATTTACACATAAAATTTTTTCGGGTAAATCGATTTTTCCAACAACTTCAAGAACACCGATCTCGACAACAATCTTGAAATCTCCATTCACAAGAAACCCATTGCTTTTATCCTTAAGTTCACTAAGAGGAATTGTTGGTACAAAACCCCAATATCTTACCTTCTCATCAAACCATTCTTGTGTTTCTACAAAAATAGAAGAAAAAAAACATATACAAAGTCACTATCATTTACAACATATATGACTATGATGACATGTTAAAACAATGGTAAATATAATCACCTTTTGTATAGGAGAGATTATCATGAACTTGATTAACTATGGTAAAAGAAACTTTTGCATGTCTTCTCCATCCATAAGGCAAAGATTTAGAATCAGCAACTAATAGAAACATGGACATGTTACTACTATTCATAGAATCTCCCTTGGGATAAGCCTTGAGAAGCCTGCAAGCCAAAGAAAAAAAACATTGCATGTGTAACGTTTAAATACTTAATTTAATTTAGACAAAAAACCCACTTGAAAAAATATGTTGTGTTCTTATATACCATTTACAATCACCGATTAAAAATTGATCAGAAGAGATACACTCAGACTCAGAATTCAAAGATGAGAAATTTTTAATCACACAAGTAAACTTGTTACTAATTACTTGTTTATCCATTGAATTAAGAAATAGGATTATGTATGTGAATCGCTTCGGTTTCTAATAGCGATTAGGGTTAGTGAATAGTATCTAACTAATATCCTTTTACACTACGAATCACACGACCCATGACCAATAGAAAACTGACACTTGGCAAATATTACTTAATCTGTTGTTTTTAATATCACGAAAAATACTTTATTTTTGAAAAATCTAATTAAGAAGACTAAATCAAAATCAAAAATAACATAATAATTTCGCAACTGCTATTAGTAGCACATAAATAGAAGAAACACATTATGACTTAAAAACACAATTAGGTAACTTTATTTTTCAAAGTTTCAAACAACATCATAGAAACCAAACCTAGCTTCTGCAGCCAAAGCAGTTGCTTTCTCTTCCTTAAGATAAGTTTCAAAATCAGACAAACTCAGCTTTTGTTTCTTGACATGTTCCTTGAGTTCTACGATCGTGTCTTCACTAACTCTCTGTTTCTCTCTCTTCAAGTAAGCTTCTTCGAGCTTTTGACGCAACCAATTCACTTTAAAGCCTGCCCTAGTGAGATCATAGAGTGTGTTTCTTGCTTTGTTTAGGTCTTCCATGGAAAGATCCTTCGTTGACTTGCATAGTGTTTTGATTAGGTCAAGGAGGACTTCCATGTAAGTATCCTTGAGGTGTTGATTCTTGACATTGAAATTTGAAGTGAGATCTTGATGTTTTTTAAAGATTTCCTTCACTTTGTTTTCCTGTGAATTAACAATATATAACAATATATAATGTAAACAAACTAGTTTATAATTTTGTAAGAAACAAAAAAGAGTTAAACCATAGTGATGTTACTTGTGATTGAAAAACATTAAACCCTTTGACTTCAACAGTTTCATCATCTTCATCATTTTCGGACCACGAAGACGACGAATAACTATCATTGTCTTCTTCGGTAACGCTTCTGTTTTGACTAGCACTAGGCATAGAACTACTTGTTTTCTTAGACATTTTTTTAAGGAGTATACAAAACTAAGAGATTGCATGCATATTTAAATAACAATGATCAGTGCATAGGTAAGGAACAGAATAATATTTAATCTTGACTTGACTCATCGTGTGACTCAATAACCTTGACTCATCATGAATTTGGTAATCTTTCAATAATATTTGGAAACGACTCTTCGTGTACCAAACTATGTTCATACACAATGAGATTACTTTTTAATCAAGGCACTGAGAAAAAATGGACAGTAACAAGGCTAAACCCTAAAACTGAATCACCCTTAATAGAATTTTTTTGTTACTTGGTTTATACGCAATTTTTATCTGCATTACAAGTTATTCTACTAGTGCACTTATAGTTAATAGAGCAAAATAATATAACTATTTATGATCATATCTCCTCATCTTTTTAGGATTCGAAGATTTTAATTTAATCATGGCCCAAATGATTTTTCAAAGTAGTTGATTACCAAAAAATACAGTAATTTTGCAAGTACACTTCAACTTTTACGAAATTATATTTAAAACACTGAATTTCAAAAAGTTATCGAAACAACCCTAGTCTGTTTAAGGCACCGTGGTCCGTGAGAAATTATAAAAAGTAGGCTAAATTAAAAAAGACCTAACCGATTACGTTTAAATCAAGAAACAAAAGTTATAAAAACAGAACACCAAAACAAGCAAAGAACAAAAGTAATTAAAGATCTTGAAAAGATCAAACAACGGCGTCGAATGAAAGAGGAGTTCTGGTCGCAGACAACACTACCTTCTCTTCTTGCACAAGATCAACCATGTCTGAACATTGCCGCTTAAGTTTCACTAAACTCTCTTCCATTTCTTGTAACCTAGCCAAACAAACTTGTTCTTTCTCCTTCTTTACTTTGACTTGATCAAGAATCTTCTCTAACCAATCAACCTTAAAACCAGCGTCTTTCAAGTATGTTAACGCGATGTCTGCCTCGACAAGATCTTCAAGGGATAGTTCTTCAAGTGATTGACACAATGTCTCAATTAAGCTTAGCAAGAAACTTATGCAAGATTTCCTCAGATGTTTGTTTTTCGCGCGGAACTCTTCTGCAATGTCTGGATGTCTTTCAAATATTAATCTTACCGAGTCCACCTGTGAGTGTATAAAAGCATATGAGAGAGCTTTCTTTGAAGATATCTAGAAGAAAAAAACAAAACTACAATATACTAAAGAAAACAATAAACAAGTGCTATTACAAAACAAGAAGTTTTGTGTGTTTGTAGTCATTTACAAAGAGATCATAGAAATGTTATAACAAGAGCTTGTAATATTAACAAACTTTGATTGATACCTGTGAAGGTAGAACTTGAAATCCGAAGACATTTTTATCATCTGAGCTATCTTCGGAAATGGAATAAAACATTCGAGATAGCATAGAGGAAATATTATTTATCACTTTAACGAACTTACTATCACCTTGATTTTCCATGAAGGTTAATGACAGTGAACCTATTACAAGATCAAGACGAGAAATAAACCATATAATTAATATAACCAACAGAAAAAGAAGAAAAAACGTAGAGAGAACATCTAGGATGCACGGGGACGGCTAAACCGGTGGCGTACCAGTCCCGGGGACGTTTCGGGGACGGGGACGGCGCGGGGACATACACTACAAGACTGCTGTAATGAAAAAGGTAGGAAAGTTTGTGTTATTTTAAAGTTTTGAAAGAGAGAATAAAGGGAATGCAAAACGTTTTTTGACAAAAAATTTAACAAAAAAAAATTTAAAATTTAAAAATAAAAAAAAAAACGTTTTTTGATTATGTCAAGGACCGATTCTCAAGAAGAGGTTACTTGTTGCGTATAAACCGAGAACACGATTTACTATACAAATCTCATCATGAATAATCATTATTATAAACAAAAATAATTTTGTTTTAGATATATACTAAAAGCATATCTATTGGTGTTTCTTAAAGAGATGTTAGCATGTGGACCCGTTAAATAGTTAAGATCTGAATCTTATAATTCCTATTTAAGATCCGGATCTTAACTATTTAGTGGGCCATTCGGATACGTGGTGACCATTGATTGATGCGTTTTTAATTATTATTATTATTTTTTTTTTAAACCAACTGTTCATGGATCCAAATGAATAGTTAAAAAATTTAGTAGGTTTCTCTGTTGGAAATGGTCTAAGAGCATTAATATAGTAGGTAGATCTTAAAAAAAACCTCTTAAAATTATTATTAATTTTTTATTATTATTTTCCAAAAAAAAAGGAAAAAAAAATAGAAAACGAATCAATCTCGCGGCCGCCACGTGGTAGTGGGGCCCGCGAATGGTATAAAATGGACCTCTTAAATTGGATATTTTGGAGTGGCTTTTGTCAAAACTTGTGGGTCTACAAATTAGAGGTGGTGTAAGAGATATGGATATTAGATTTAACCGATGGAGAGTTATTAATTACATTAAAAATAATATTTTATATAATTTTTAATTATTTTAATTTAAATAAAAAAATCTAGCTAATAGTTGTACAACAAGTGGCATATTAATATGTAAATAGTAGTAAAAACGTTTTCTATATTGGTTCCACAAGGAACGTTTTTAGTTTAAGCTCCCTTTATTTTTATTTTTTAGTTAAATTTTAATTTAAGAAACTCTTTACTTACCTCCGTTGGAGATGCCCTTAGAGCACTCCAAAGGTTAAACACCAATGGAGAATGCTTAAGCATTTTTTGATCAAATTTAATGTTTAAGCAACTTTTGATTAGATTAAAAATTTTGTTATCTCCAATAGTTTAGATACTCTTGGTGCTTAAAAAAATTGTTTTTTTACATTTCATTTCAAAAATTATATTTCAATTCATAAATTATATTTTACATTTAGATTAAATAATTTTAGATTCTTTATTTTTTTAATCAGCAAATGAAATAATAAGCAAATGACAAGAATGTTTTGGCATAAAATAATAAGCAAATGACAAGAATGCTAATATCTTTTGACACAAAAATCCCAGAGCATCTAGAACGAATTTAAAACATATAATTAAGAAGAAAAGACATTAAAAAATGCGATTAGAACAGACCGGATCATTGTTTTGATATTGCTCGGATTTGATTTCGCCTTAACATCGGCTATCCCCTCTTCCCCTAAATCTCACCTTCCTCCACGTCATACTCGCCGCCGTTGCTAACTCCAATCGGAGTATTCTCCTTCGACAATTTATCGGCTTCGTCGAAAAAGAAATCGTCGATGTTGATTCCCCTTTTTCTTTCTTTTTTTATCCCTTTCTCAAACGATTCTGACAAACATTTTTTTTTTTTTTTAATTTCACCCAATCACAAAGCGACACGTTACGCTGCTTAAAAAATGTTTAAACTTCACCAAGCACCGATGATTAACAATAAAACCATTTTTCATTTAATTAATTGCCATAAAATTACTAAGTACCCTTCTAAATACTCCCTTAACAACACTATTGGAGTTGGTATTAGTGGTCTAAAGCAAATACTTTATGTTTTGTACTTTTGTTTAGATATTTTTTTTCGATAAGATTGTTTTGTTTAGATATTTGTTTTTTTTTGTCAAACTTTAGATATTTGTTTATAATAATGATTATTCATGATGATATTTGCATAGTAAGACACGTGTTCATCAACTTTGTTACGTGTTAATCACAAGACTCATCTAAACACATATGTTAACGCTCTGTAGCTTCCACCTACTCAATACACACGTAACCACACACCATTTACCATATAATTCAGCAAAAAATGATCAAAAGTGTATAGACCAAAACCAAAATAAATAAATAAACATACAACAAAAAAGAGGAAAAAGAAGTCAACACACGTAAATGGAGACTTACGTTGATGCAATAGATGTGGACACGGGAGACACAACAACGACTGAGATGGCGGCGGCGGCGGCAGCGGCAGATACAAGCACGGCAACGACGGAGACAACAACGACGGCTAAAAAGAAGCTAAAAGTGATGGTTGCGATAGACGAAAGCAAGAACAGCTTCTATGCGTTGGAATGGGCAGTGGAACATCTTAGAGATGTTATTAGTTCAGAACCGGAAACCGGTCAAGAAGGCGGTTTACTTACTTTGGTTCATGTTCTTCCTTCTGGTGGAACCGGTTAAGTCAAAATTTACAACTAACTTCTCTCTCTTTTTTTTTTTAGTTTTTGATTATCTTCACATATGTATATGTTTTTGAGTGGATTTTTAATGTTGTTTAGCTTCGGCGATGTATGCGACAGATTCGGTTATTGGTTCAATGAAGAAAGCACAAGAAGAGAGCACGACTAAGTTATTCACGCGAGCTTTAGAGATTTGCCGTGGCAAAATGGTATGCCATGTGTGTGTGTGTATTAGTGTATATGCCTAAACTTAAATAAGAACACACTATTTTAAATGAAAGCAACACTAGATTTTTACAAGCTATGGTTTATATGTTTTTTTAGGTGAAGACAGAAACAAAGATATTGGAAGGAGATGCGAAAGAGATGATATGCCAAGCCGTCGAACAAACCAACGTTGATCTTCTTCTCGTTGGTAGCCGCGGACTCGGCATGATCAAAAGGTTACAATTTTTTTGAATTATATGTTAACATATAAAAGAAGGATTTTAACATTTGGACTATAACTACATGCAGAGCCTTTCTAGGGAGTGTGAGTGATTATTGTGCCCAACATGCGAAATGTCCCATTCTCATAGTAAGACCACTTAAAGAAACTTCGACTACTAAGTAAAGTATTAAAGAAGACAAAGAGCAAAGTGAGGGCAATCTATGTGTTAAAACACTTTCTATTTTATTAAGTTTTGTATGAACAAATAAATAAGAGTTTGTTTTTTATCAACCAAAACTAATCAAGACTTGATATTTGATGTTCGAACAAGATACATAAACTTATAACGATTCAACATTGAGAGATAACAATGGGAAGGTTACATCTCTTACATCTATGATTTTTGTGATATGAAGGATCCAAGAACAGTCTCAAGACATAAGAGAAACAACTTACAAGACATTCTCAACGATGAATAACTCACTACTAGCTGTCTTCTTCAAGGCCTCCTAATCTGGTACCTGGATCATAACTTATAAACAGCCGAAACTCGTTACCGAGTTTGCTAGTGTGATGCGGCTTAAACACACAAGGGCGAACACCCAATAACTCAGCCGCGATCTCTCTCTGCACCTCTCCTGCAAGAGATGTGATATCTCCCAAGTTAACAAAACACAAAAAAATCCTACAAAAGTGACTTGCATAAACAGAATTTGTCTATGTACCTGTGAGAAGAAGCAACATAGAAGCTACTGGATTCGCCAGGAACGAAATGGTTCGCGTAACTCTTTCCAAGCATTCTCTACTCTGCCAAAGCATTAAACAGATCAAGATGTCACTAAACTGCTTACTAGAATGTACTCAAAAGACCGTTACGCATACAATATAAACACAAAACCATCATAGATTACTTATGTCCTGTCCTCACAAGTACTTCCATCACAGAAATGTAGCAGAGAGCCATACTAACTGATAAAACCCCATTTAAGCAATGCCCATCTAATCAAATCCTCTTGAATGCCACAAGTTACTAAAATTTTCAAACAGAGAAACATAAAAAGTTAAAGAACTTGTAAGAGATTTTTTTACCAAGTAAGGAGGATCTGCAACTATTACATGGAAGCAATGTTTCATCACCAATGGCAAATCTTCTGGTTCATTGTAATCATAAAACGTGAATTCACTTCCATATCTCTCAAATCTCATATCATACTCCAACAACTGAACATCAAGACTTGGATCTTTTCTCTGCCAAAATTATCATCAAAAAATCAAAACCCTAAACCCTAAAATCAATACAAACTCCTAAAAAAAAACTTTCTTTTAAAGTATACCTTGAGATAAACGTAGAGAGTAGGACAAGCTATGCAAGCTACTCTACAGCTTGAGAAACTCTTGGAGATAGTGATTACTTCTTTAGCTACAGTCTCTGCTGTTTCGGGTTCGTACCAGAATTGGCTTAGTCTCCAATCTTCGGTAACTAGCTCTACTTTGTTGGAATCTTCTTCTCCGGCGACGGGAGATTCAGACGAAGGATTGTTCACGACGGGTTTGTTTTGGTCGGCTAGAAATTCTTGGAGAGCAGCTAATGCTTGAGAGCTTAAAACGAGAGGATCGTCATCTTCTACCTCGAGGATTGGTTTGTGGAGCTCGGCTTCTCCTTCCATTGAGTTTCGGCGGCGGAGTTTATCGGAAAGGAGAGATCTTTGACGGCGAATTTGATTGTTTAGAGATTAGTAGGGCTTCTTGGTTCTGGCTTGTATTTTATTGATAAATTGCATAAAAAGTCCTGGAGTTTTGAAAAGTTACTAATTAACTTTTTTTTTTGTTAATTAGTAACTTTGAAACTAATTTTGTTTAAAAACTCCTATTTACACAATTTATTTTTTTTTATTTGTAATAAAATGTGTCGAATTAGAGAAAAACTAATTCTGTAACATGATTACTATGTTGTGTTATTAATATCTAAATTTTTAACAAAGTTTTAATATTGGCTAAGTTTAATTTGATAAAGTTCTGAATGTTAGGTTTTGAGTTCTCAATGTTATGTTTTCATCTAAATTTTTCAAAATAAAATAGTGCTACACTGTTAGCTTGACCATACTTGATATTAACTTCAAAAAAGTGCAAAAGCAAAATGGAAGGGAAGAAATACTTGGAATTAAATCAAAATAATATCTCACAAGAAATAGATTCTGGTTCAAAAGAGAGCTGAATAAGTTTAGCCAAACACAGAGATTCATGGAGGTTTTAAAGTTTGTTGCCTATATATCACACTAAGAAGGGGCTGGATTGACTTTAAAGAGATGCAACCTGGAACACAATAAGTTGAACCAAAGGGAATAAGCAGAGATCTTCAGAAACCGACAAGCAGATTTTGCAAGCTGAGAGGATGGTGGCTTGTGTTTAAAGGAAGTAGTCGGGTGTCCTTCGAGTCACATCTGGTTCTCCTCTCCTCGGAGCTGGTTCAAACTGTTTCACAATTTAGACTTTGTTAGTTCCTTTTCTTGTGCAGAGGTCAAAATGAAGATTTCTTGATATAGTTTTCGAAATACCTGAATGAAGTTGTGGTTTCTGCAGTCATCGACCTCAAGAATAGAGGCCATGTTTCCACAGCGATAGCAATAGTTCGGTGCACTGAAAATAGTAACCACCTTTTGCTCCTGTCAATGGGAATATAGTTTTATACATAGTCAGCAAAGATTATCAGGTTTGGCTAATCTACGCAGGGAAGAGGGGTTTTGATTGTATTACGTGTGCCCAGTTGAATCCTTCCATAACCAGCTGATGCGCTCGGGCAATCAGTTTCAAGTTGTTAGTGTGATTGAATTGTTCGGAAATGTCCTATGGAAATACAAAAGAGATAGTCATATACACACGCGTTTGGAACTAAAAAGGGAGATTCAGGACAGCTTCTGAAAGTGAAGCTTTGTAATTCAATACCTGACCAAATGTATATCCAGCACCACGAGGAGAGATTCCCCAGCCACATCTGTCATCAGGATCAGACCATAATAAGTCACACATAGGCCCTTCATGTGGAACTTCTTGAACTCGATCAAAGTTCCTAATGTTGTCAAGGGTCTCAATAGACGGTGACAATCCACCGTGAAGACAGAATATTTCTGACTCCACCTGCAAATAAGACACACGACATGAAATGGATAGCCTCATTATTTGTTGGAACTAAAACTCTAAAAAAAGTCGTCAGAGTTCACTCAGACATATTCATTGTCAAATCTTCGCTCTACAAAGTATAAGTACTAACCAAGGCTGTCAGGGGGAAGTAGTCAAAGAGGTCAGTAAATATCTTCCAAACATTTGCATTGCCGTACCTGCAAGTGCAAGTAAGGTTTGTTACGCCAATTGCAAAATAAGAACCCAAAAGACTACAAAAAGAAAAACATGTCTTATCAAGTTCATTGTTGATTAGCACTAACAAACAAAACTAAGTTTTGGAAATAACACTATGAACAATCAGATGAGCGAGCAATATAATTCCGGAAGATTAATACAAGCTAGCCAGGACTAGAAAAAAGAATGTGAAGAGTATTAGTGAAGAAAAGTAGCAGCAAGACACGAACGAAGTGAGTTAACAGCTTATATAGCATAAGGATGTTGGAGACTCACTTTCGCAGGCATTCGTCATAAAATCCATAAACCTGAGTAATCTGCCAGAGCAAAAAAGTGTATTAAACAATGAATCATATAGAAAGTTTGAGGACAGACGTACAAGTATGAGACAAAAGTTAGTTTACCTGACGACTTTCGTGGTTTCCTCTAAGAATCGTGAGACGCTGAGGATACCGAACTTTCAAGCCAACTAACAGCTGGAAATTGAAATAAAAAAGGGTGTCAAAATCGTAAATCTAACAAAACATACATAAAGTTGAAGAAGAGAAACATCCAGTATGGACATATGATATCAGAATTTAACAATATAACATGACAAAAGTATTTCTACTTGGAGATTTATTAGTCAACAAAAAGAAGTTTGCAGATGGTATAAACTTTGTACCGTAACAGTTTCGACAGAATAATATCCACGGTCGACATAGTCTCCCATAAATAGATAGTTGGTATCAGGGCACTGCAAAAGAGCGTAAGATGAACATTCATCAGACAACAAAAATTAGAACCAGAAACAAAACTTAAGCACTACTTTCAAATATAACCCCTAAATTGATGTTAATTAAGAAAACAAAACTTGTGTCTTAATGTCCATCATGCATCTCAGCAAGTGTTATAGATCTTACATTTCCTCCTATACGGAAAAGCTCTGCAAGATCATGGAACTGTCCATGAATATCACCACAGATTGTCACTGGGCTTTTGACAGGCTGCACGCAAGAAAAATAAAAAGTTAACTCTGAAATGAAGGTGAAGTTGAGCTTAAAATCCACACAGAAATTATGACCACCAAGAGACGTGTGATCAAGAACTAACCTGAACGTTGCTTTCATCCATCAAGATCTCCTTAGCTTTCTCGCATAATGCTCTAACCTATCGAAATCAGAAAATACAGCACAAGATTAGTTCATCTATTACTTCAAAAAGTGTGTATTAACATAATATGTCAAAGTAGTGGCACAATTTTGACATAAGCAGCAAACCATTAACAGCAAAAAGTGTGTAGTAAAGACATAAGCAGCAAACCATTTACAGCAAAAAGTGTGTATTATTAACATAAGCAACAAACCATTTACAGCAAAAAGAGTGTACTAACATAAGTAGCAAACCATTTACAGGAAAAAATGTGTATCAACATAAGCAACAAACATAAAGATCCAATTTTTTTTCTACCCATGAAACAGACCAGCAACAATTTCAAAAGATATTTCAAATACTCACAAACCCTCCATTCAAAAACAAAATCTGAGATCTAATCAATCGATAAAACCCAAGTTTATCAAAATCAAAACAAAATATCGATCCATTATAGACATAGAGAGAGGAACAAAGGGTAAGGAGAAGATGTTAGCCAACAAAATCGAAGAGACCTGTTGCTCAGAGAGAGGCTTGCACTGCATAAGCTGCGAGATCTGCTCGTCTAGATCGATCGTTGAGTCCGTTGGAATCGAATTCGCACCCATCTTTTTCCTCTCTATTCAGATCTGAGAAAATTACAGATCCAGAAGCTTAAGGACAAAGTCTCCAGATTAGTGACAATCTTAACCCTAATTTTGATGGATTCTGCGTCTTCTTCGCTCTCTCTCTCTCTCTCTCTCTATTGCTTCGTGTGCAGAGAGAAGAGATCGAAATGAGTGGGCGCGTGAGGATACTAAGCGAGTGGGGCTTTTAGCTTTCGAGACTAAGTTTTGAAATGACTATAATACCCTTTAATTTTCGAGATCTATTTTATTTAAATTTTACTAAATTAAAATAAAAAAGTAAAAATTTACTATAATCATTTTTAGGGTTTTTATCTCTCTTCAAGCTTTTTCCTTTAGGTGAACGACTACCGTTGAATTGATTTCTTCTTCGATTTCGATTTAGATTCTCTCTTCCGTCTTTTCAGGTTTTATCTCTGTTTCCTCTCCTTTTTATGTTTTCGTGAATGTATCTCATGTTTTTGATTTGATTCGATTTCATTGGGATTTTGAGGGTGTCTTGTATTTCAGCTTATGGAGCTCGATAAAGTCTCGATTTTTACATAAAAGTCTCGATTTTTACAATACCCATCTGAGATTTGTTCTCTGTTTTTGTGTTTTTCTGCTAAACTAAGACCTATTTGGAATCTTTTCAGGTTCCTTACTTTCGTTGATAGCAAAAAGGATATTACAAGTAACCAGGATCGTGTTTTTTCGTTGACAAGTTACAGATATGAGTGCATCATGGGCAGATGCTGCTGATTCAGAGAAGGCGGGTTCTATGTCGAAACCTGCTTATGTTCCTCCACATCTACGGAACAAGCCTGTTGCTTCTTTGCCCGAAAATAGTGGTCAACCTTCTGGGTCTCGTTGGGCTCCTGGCAGTGGTGTTGGTAGTGGTGGCGGTGGAGGTGGCTATAGGACTGAGGCAGGTCGTCCTGGCTATGGTTATGGTGGACAAGGAGGTGGTGGTGGTGGTGGTGGCTGGAACAATAGAAGTGGAGGGTGGGATCGTAAAGAGCGTGAAGTGAATCCATTTGGAGACGATGTTGATTTGGAACCTGTTTTTACCGAGAAGGAGAACACAGGGATTAACTTTGACGCCTATGAAGATATTCCCATTGAGACTAGCGGAGGAGACGTGCCTCCTCCTGTTAACACATTTGCTGACATTGATCTTGGGGACGCGTTGAACCTGAACATCCGGAGGTGCAAATACGTGAAGCCAACACCCGTGCAGCGTCACGCGATTCCTATACTTCTTGGAGGGAGGGATCTGATGGCTTGTGCCCAGACAGGTTCTGGGAAGACAGCTGCATTTTGCTTCCCAATTATTAGTGGAATCATGAGAGATCAGCACTTACAAAGACCTCGTGGTTCACGAACGGTTTACCCTCTTGCAGTAGTCCTCTCACCAACAAGGGAGTTGGCATGCCAGGTAACACTCAGAATCTTACACATTCCCTCGTAGAATAGAGCTGCTTCAAAAAATGTATTTACGATTTTTATCTCTTGTTCTGTGTTTTTTGGCAGATACATGATGAAGCCAAAAAATTCGCCTACCAGACTGGTGTGAAGGTTGTTGTTGCTTATGGAGGAACACCTATTAACCAGCAGGTAATTTTCACACAGACGGTTTTTTCTTGGTTGGTCCTGAGTTTTGTCTTCGGATATTGCTATATGTTAATACAACTGTTGTCTGTCTTAATGTTAGTAGCAGCTTACATTTACTGATTTGGTTTCAATGTGTTTCTAAGCATCAGTTTGTTGATTTCAACTGTTATTATTTGTACAGCTCAGGGAACTCGAGAGAGGAGTCGATATCCTTGTGGCAACTCCTGGCCGGTTAAATGATTTGCTAGAGCGAGCTAGAGTCTCAATGCAGATGATTAAATTTTTAGGTCTTGATGAGGCGGACAGGATGCTGGACATGGGTTTTGAACCACAAATTAGAAAGATTGTTGAACAGATGGACATGCCTCCACGTGGGGTGAGACAGACAATGTTGTTTAGTGCTACATTTCCAAGGGAGATCCAGGTTGGTATTACATTGTCCATGAGACACCCTTTTATTTTCCTTTAAGTTCTATATTATGTTCCACTGAACTAAGCTTGGTATGGAGGGATTGATCTGTCGAGAGATAACAATGGTGAACCTTTAATAGTGTTTTAGACTGGCCAAGCGGTCAAATGCCTTATGACTGCTATATGAGAATAGCTGCAAATTATTCAGTACAACAATGTTTGGTTCTTAACGTTTATGTTAAAACATGCATATTTGTTTCTTGTTGCAGAGGCTCGCAGCTGATTTCCTTTCAAACTATATCTTTTTGGCTGTGGGAAGGGTGGGTTCAAGCACTGATTTAATTGCTCAGAGGGTCGAGTTTGTCCTTGATTCTGACAAGAGAAGCCATCTCATGGACCTGCTACACGCGCAGAGAGACAATGGCACCCACGACAAGGTAATGCAAGCCCATAGTCACTATCTACCATCTGTTATTTACTTAGTCAAGATTTATTATCACGTCACATAACTCGTCATGCTTTGACTAATGCTGATTTTCTTCTCTTTTCATGCCAGCAATCATTGACATTGGTTTTCGTGGAGACAAAGAGAGGAGCCGACACTTTGGAAAATTGGTTGTGCATGAATGAGTTTCCAGCAACCTCCATTCACGGAGATAGAACACAACAGGTTCGTTGATGGATTGAATATTTATTCTTTGATGTAAATGTCAACATCACATCTTGCTATTATGGAATGATCTATATACATCACTCGAATTAAAGCTAAAACCAAAACTATGTTTTTTACAAATGGATATTGCTGAAATGTACTATTTTAAGATTTTCATAGTCAAGAAGTTTGGTTTGTTCTCTGTTGACCAAATCTGACTAATTTCTTTGTGTTGTTATGTAATCAAAGGAGAGAGAAATGGCATTGAGGTCTTTCAAAACTGGGAGGACACCCATTTTGGTAGCAACAGACGTTGCAGCGCGTGGGCTTGACATTCCGCATGTGGCTCATGTAGTGAACTTTGATCTACCAAATGACATCGATGACTATGTCCATCGTATCGGGCGTACAGGACGTGCAGGCAAATCTGGAGTAGCAACAGCTTTCTTCAACGAGAACAATTCATCGCTAGCTAGGCCGCTCGCCGAGCTTATGCAAGAAGCCAACCAAGAGGTGCCCGAATGGCTCACACGATACGCTTCACGTGCTTCATTTGGTGGTGGTAAGAAACGTTCTGGTGGTCGGTTTGGTGGCCGTGACTTCAGAAGAGAAGGCTCTTCTGGTAGAGGAGGAGGAGGAGGAGGAGGAGGCTATGGTGGTGGTGGTGGCAATGACTACTACGGCAGAGGAGGCTATGGTGGTGGTGGTTACGGTGGTGCTCCTAGTGGTGGGTATGGTGCAGGAGTGACCAGTGCTTGGGATTAGCTAAGTAGGCTCCCAAAAATTTTCGTCTTTTATAACCTGACTATTTCTTTACATTCCAAAGAGAACACCTTGTATTTTTGCCCACACCTTTGAGACGATCTCTCATTCAAGAGATGGGGACATAAGTAATCTTTCTGTTTTTTAGGATTTGTCCTAGAAAGTAGACAGTAGTGTTTCCAGATTTTGATCTTGTTCCTGGTTTCTTCTAACAAATTCGTTTGTTAGTTTTTGAAATCCATTTTGTGTTACTTTCCTTTGTTATTGTTGTTGACAATTTTTTCTTGGTGAAATACAATCTCTCATTATATATTTCTTTTCATCTATATCTTGCCCTTTACCAATTACTATAATGGCTCCATATGTGTATAATCCTCTGTTATATACCTTGCAATCATATAATATCTCTCTATGTTTTATTAACAAGCCATGGTTACATCCACTTCTGCTAGATACAACAAGCCATGGTTTAGGTTGTATTTATCAACTTACATGACAAAAGATGACACTAAGTACCATACTAAGAGACATCCAACCATAAATCGCGTCTTATCTCTTCCTTTGAAGCTTGAACCTTTGGAGACTTTTGCAGTATTAGTACCTCTAGGTCCAACATTTTGTGTAGACTCGGCGAATTGCTTGAAAATTTTAGCTAATGGTGAATCTGGAGGCAAATGTAGAAGATCTTCTTGCATACAAAATGAAAAAAATGAGAAAGATCTAACTTTGTGACCATATATAAACTGTTTGGCTTGTGAAAATTTCTCACCTGGGCACTGTGAGATATTTGCAGGAACAAGACAAGTAGAAGGTAAGCTCATTGCGCGATTAGCATCAACTTTGAAGCCTAAACCAGGATCATCTTTCTCTTTGACAAGAGTACAAAGACATCTCTCTTGGTGTGTCCTTTGTCTAGTTTTTCTTTGAGTGTAGTGCAACATGTAGAATCTGGAGCTTTAGCTTTGCTAGTGACAAAAGGAAGACAAGAGTAGAGATCAGACATTGAATCTTGACATCCCTTAATGTCTTGACTCAGTTCTGAACTCACACCAAGTAACATTATTGCTACTGTTATGCTTAGAGCAAGTAGCATATGCTGTTTGTTGTTGTAGCCCATGAATCTAGCCACAAGTTTATGCAAACAAAGTACTCAAAATGGGTTTATATATAATCAGAGTTTTAGTTCTGCAAGAAACTTAATTAAAAATGTTTTAAATAATGACTACTAGTTGACATGTCTCTTGTCTGAATTATAATTTGAGTTTTGGAGGTTTATACATAAATATATAGAAGTTGTTCACAGACTGTTTTCACCATCTCTGCAAGATATCTACAGAGAAAGAGTATGTAACATGTATATAGCTAAACTTCAATATTTGTGTAAAGAGAGGCTTAAGATTATAGCCATTTTTTAAAAAATGAGTTATATACAGAGATTTTATTCTCATGTACTCAAAATATGACAGAATATTAATCTCCAAAAATTTTGTTATGTTGCAAATGTTTTATGTTTAATTGTCATTGCAATGTTGTTTTTGCAAATAATACTAGTAAAGAATATAATAAATTTCTAAGAATATATTTGAGAAAGTATGTATATATATTATATAGACTACTTTTAAATGAAAATGATAGCACAGGGCGCTTCTTTTAAATGAAAAATAAGATATTAATAGTTTGTTTTATTTCCAGCATAGCAGGGCTGGTAATAAATATTCTGGCAATTAATTTCTAAATTTTGCCAAGTAATTACTTTTCGCTAAACCAATCCTTGTTCGTCGTTTCCTTCACGCGCTAAGGATATTAATAAAACGGCACACAGTTCGCTTCGTTATATCCATTCCGGCACGCTGTTCGTTATCGTAAATAATTAAAAAAAAATATTTTCATCGAAATACAAAAGAAATATCTTCTTTCTCTCTTTTTGCTTCATTTTCCCAGAAAAACCTTTGTTTCATTTGCTTCGTCTGCGATCGCGAGAAAGAAGGGGAAAAAAATTAGGGTTTTATATTCTCAAGCTCGTCCGTACACCATTTTGAATCCTTGATCTTAGATTCTTATCTTCTCTACTTCGAGTTTCTTAAGGTCTGGTCTTTTATCTCCTTCTATTGCATGGTTTTGTGTTCCTTCTATGCAGCGAGCGATGATGTCTTGTTCGATTTCTTTTTTTTTGGCTTTTAGGGTTTAGTGATTTGTGCATTTTCTGGGTTTTTTAGGAAACGATTGTTCATAGCTTTGTGTTAGCTCGTCGTGTGATTGTGTGTTGTTACGAGCTTCTATTGTTAGCTTATACGATTTTTAGCTGAGTATTTTTTTTCGATTTTTCGAGTGACAGTTTCTCTCTAATCAATAAGCTTGATTTTTGATTTTCAGTGTTTGTTGATGATGGTTTGTTGTTATTTCATACATGCACAGTTTCTGTAAAAATGAACTTTTTTTTAACTGAGATTTGTTACTGTTTCCAGGGGTTTGATTTACTCATAATTGGAGACTGAGAAAGTGGAAGTCTTGTGGTAGAATCAGAGTTAGTTTTTTTTTTCTTCCTTGGGAGGTTGTAATTTGAAGCTATGAGTTCATCATGGGCTGATGTTTCTGAATCTGAGAGGGTACCATCTGGTTGGGGTTACGGAAACTCTGGTATGTCGCATACCAACTATCTTCCTCCCCATCTTAGGAGCCATGCAGCATCTTCGGAGTTTCCTCCTCTTTCTCATGGTAGTGGCCGTGGAGGATATGGTGGTGCACAAAGTGATTACGATGGTCGAGGCCAAGGTTATGGTGGTCGAGGTCAAGGTTATGGTGGTCGAGGCTCAGGCTACGGTGGTAGAGGAGGTGGAAGCTGGAATAACAGAAGTGGAGGACCTGGAGGTTGGGACCGTAGAGATACTGAAACTAACCCGTTTGGTAATGATGGGAACATAGACCCGTCTGTTCACGAGCAGGACAATACGGTCATTAACTTTGAGGCTTATGAAGATATTCCCATCGAGACAAGTGGGGATAATGTGCCGCCCCCTGTTAATACATTTGCAGAGATTGATCTTGGAGAGGCTCTGAATCTAAATATTCAGAGGTGCAAGTACGTTAAACCAACCCCTGTGCAACGTAATGCAATTCCCATATTGGCTGCTGGAAGGGATTTGATGGCTTGTGCTCAGACTGGATCTGGGAAGACAGCTGCCTTTTGTTTTCCGATTATTAGTGGGATTATGAAGGAGCAGCATGTAGAGAGACCGCGTGGAGTACGGGGAGTCTATCCTCTTGCTGTTATTCTCTCACCAACAAGGGAGTTGGCATGCCAGGTCTAGATCACTGGTCTAATATTAAAGTTTGTGAGCATTCGTAGACCAGATGAAGATTTCGTAAAAAAATGTCTTTTGTGACTTTTTGACAGATACAAGATGAAGCAAAAAAGTTCTCCTATCAAACTGGTGTTAAAGTTGTGGTTGTTTATGGAGGAACACCAGTCAACCAACAGGTTTCTTTTACTGTTTGATAGTTGCTTTAGCTCTTAGTTTGGTTGACGACAGCTTCTTGCTCTTCTTTGCTCTATAATATGACAGAACTCCTCAAGCATATGTGGCTGTATTATAATTAACTATTGTATCTACTGTCCGTCAACTGAAAAGCTGCAGGAATCGATTTACATATCATGATTGCAAGTCTACTGCTCTTGCTTATCTGTTCTTGTTTTACCGTTTAATAGATTAGGGAGCTCGAAAGAGGAGTTGATATTCTTGTTGCTACTCCTGGGAGATTAAATGATTTGCTTGAGAGAGGTAGGATCTCACTGCAGATGGTAAAATACTTAGCTCTTGATGAGGCGGACAGGATGCTGGACATGGGTTTCGAGCCACAAATCAGGAAGATCGTTCAGCAGATGGACATGCCTCCTCCTGGTGTCCGCCAGACAATGTTGTTCAGTGCTACATTTCCTACAGAGATACAGGTTTGTTAAACTTTTTCATCAGCTAAATCTTTCTTCCGTCTCCCTCTCTTCAATTATTGACAGGTTTGCTTTGTTGTCTTAATAAGGTTTGTAGTTGTACTTTCATTTCCAAAGATCACAAGATAGAATCTACATATTGTATAGGAAATAGTTTTTCTTCATTCTCTATACATTTAACTTTTATGTTTTTTTGTATGCAGAGACTTGCATCTGATTTTCTTTCAAATTACATATTTCTGGCTGTTGGAAGAGTGGGTTCAAGTACTGATTTAATTGTCCAGAGAGTAGAGTTTGTCAATGATTATGACAAAAGAAGCCATCTGATGGACCTTCTTCATGCTCAGAGGGAGAATGGTAACCAAGGAAAGGTAGTCAAAAGTATTCCTCCTTTCGGTTTCACAGTCCTGTTTCATTGTCTCTGATGTTCTATATAATGCATTACGGCCCAGAACACTATGTCGACCCTGTTTATTTTTGTTTTGTAGCAAGCTTTGACTCTAGTTTTTGTGGAAACAAAGAAGGGAGCTGACTCTTTGGAGAATTGGTTGTGCGTCAATGGATTCCCAGCAACGACCATTCATGGTGATAGGTCGCAACAGGTCAGTGAGTTGTTGGTATAAGAAACAAGATATCGAAAAGTTTCAGGGCAACCAAGCCTAAAACTGTATTCTCTTCTTATGAATACTAGGAAAGAGAAGTGGCACTGAGATCATTTAAGACTGGACGGACACCTATCTTGGTTGCAACGGATGTGGCAGCCCGTGGTCTTGACATTCCCCATGTGGCTCATGTAGTCAACTTCGATCTACCAAACGACATAGACGACTATGTCCACCGTATAGGCCGAACAGGACGTGCAGGCAACTCAGGGCTGGCAACTGCTTTCTTCAACGACAACAACACATCAATGGCCAAGCCACTCGCTGAGCTAATGCAGGAAGCAAACCAGGAAGTCCCTGACTGGCTGACTCGATACGCATCTCGTGCTTCATCTGGAGGTGGTAAGAACCGACGTTCTGGTGGGCGGTTTGGTGGCCGTGACTTCAGGAAAGAATCTTATAGCCGGGGCGGTGGTGGTGGTAGTGGTGGTGAATACTATGGTGGTGGTGGGTATGGAGGCGCTCCCGGTGGCTATGGGCCGATGCCTGGTGGTTATGGACCAGTTCCTGTTGCTTATGGAATGATGCCAGGTGGTGGCTATGGAACCGTTCCTGTTGGTGGTGGCTATGTATCTTATGGTAGAGGCGGTGGTGCTTACTATGGTGGATACGTCCACGCAACCGTTCCGAGCCAAGGATATGGCCCTGGTGTTGCTAGCTCGTGGGACTAACCATCTCTTTACTTTCAATTATTTCAAGAACTAATCATGTTCTCTCTTACTTATCTCTATTGTTTTATTAGTAGAGAGCATTGATGTTTATGCTCGCTCTTTAAATGGTTTATGTATTGACGAGTCTTCTCTTGTTCACTTTTTAAAGGGAAAAAAACTTCTATTTCGAGTTTAAATCTTACAAAGCATGCACTTCTTTAAATTGATCTGTAACAAATACTTTTATTGAGAAGAAGACAAAAAGCAACAAAGGCTTGTCTAAAACTGAGAAAGAGAAAAAAAAAGATGTTAGACAAAGCCACACAGAGGTCATTATAAAGTATGACCAACTACTTCATGAAAGTGATCTGTCCCTTGCTTTGGATCAGAACCACATTCGACCTTTGTGTCATCTCTATCACATATTTTGGTAGAGGTTTTGTCTAAAAGAGTCGTTGTTGTCATAATCTGATAGACAAAAACCCGTAAACAACAAAAACTATCTGTACGCGATTGCGGTTGTGAGAAAGTGGTGAAGGAAGGCGATCAGCGTCTGGTTCTAGGCATGCATCGAAACTCAGCTAAGAGTGCAATGTGATTAGAAGACCATTCTGGTGAAGGAAGAGCTGTGTCTTTTCTTAATCCATCTTCATCCAACAGTTCCAACAGTGATTCCACCATTAACGTATCCGCTGTTGCCAAAAGAAAAGATATATATATATATATATATCTTCCTGCTTAGTTATCATCTAAGCTTAAGATAAGGACAAGGGAGTTAAAAAAAAAGTTGTGAAACCTGTGTAGAATATATAGTCATGAGTGGCAATGAAGTCCCTTGTACAATTGGTGAACAAAGGCTCATTTGTATTAGGATCCATTCTTCTTCTATGTTGTTCCGATCCAAGACCCATTACCATCCTCGCAAACGATGAGTAGGCACTCACCTGAAACCAATTCACTTATTAAAGACACAGAAGAAAGGCTAAAAAGGTTATACAAATTTACTTTATCGAAGAAAGATAATGTTACCAGAGGCAATTGATGAGTTAATTTGGTTTGAGGACGCAGGATTCCAAGGGGATCGACCAACAGATCTGGATGTAATGGATCAACCTTCCCCATTACAAGAAGTGAATGAGGAGCACTGTAATACAAAATTTACAAAAGGAGTTTTAGCTTTGTGCACCAATAATCAAGGACACAGAAGCAAAAAATGAATCAACATAACCTTCCGGGAAGCGTATTAAAGTCTCCACACACAAGCATAGGAATATCGGCACTAGCAGCTATTTTCTCCAGACCCTTTAACAAGGTATGAACCTACACTCAAAAGAATAAAACAGATGCTGAGACCGCTACAATTTCTCTCTCGAGTTCAATGAAATTTGAGTAGGAGATACACAAACCTGCCAGAGCTTCACATCCTTCAGCTCTTGTTGAACATTAACATGTGTGTTTGCCTAAACTCCAACAAGTTATAACAACAAAATGAGGAAATTAGCTAGCTTACACTCAAAAGGCAAATAAGTGTTCTTATAAGAAGAGTCTCCTCAACAAACAACTGAATGATGAGAGAAAGAGAACTCTACCACACAAATAAGCTGCCGTTTCCCAGAAGGATCAACAGGTTGATTACCAAATTTCGCTTCAAGAACAACTATCAACGCAATGTTATCCTACGAACCAATATGAAATCAGTAATGTAAACAATTGACTCCTAAAATAAGCCGAGAGAAAAGTAAAAGTGAATAGAGTGACAAAAGTACCTTAACAAGCCGGTTTAAAGCAGTTCTCTTCTGCGCAGGAGGGATTAGAGCCTCAGTCAAAGACTGAGCAGCCTTATTGAATTCAACCTGGATTAAATATCTCCATGAATTAGTATAAGGGTCTAAATAGACAGAGGGAGTAAACGTATAGAACAGATACTAACATCATATTTCTTGACATGTGAAAATCTATCCCTTCGGAAAAATATTGCACAGCCATCAATCGCACTTGTACTTCCGCTGAGAACCTAATAACGAGTAAAATTTGGTTACGAGCTTTTTGCAGCATAAGTCACGAAAGGTGGGAGTGTGTGGAATCAATGACCTAACCTCATTAGTTTTCCTCTTGTAGAGAGCTTGATACCCATGCTTATCTAGCTCAGGAGCGAAAATTTCGTGGAAGTGATCATTTTGTACCTGCCATATAAAGACAGAAGAACGAACATTTTTCCACTGATTTGAAACAAAATCTAAACCAAGTCTATACCAAAAAAATACCTCTTGTAGGCAAACTACATCAGCACGATAACCAACAATCTCTCTTAACAGATTCTGTTTGCGGTACGGCCAAGAAAGAGCCCAAGGAGGGCAATAACTGTAAAGGTCGCTACTTGCAGAAGTATCAGACAAAATATTATACGAAAGAACAGTGAACGATCCTGCGGACTGAATCCGACCATCTTGATCTATGTGAGCCACCACATCAGCTCCATTGACAGGGATAAGCTTACGTGGACTTGGAGTAGGAGCAGGAATAACCCGTGAAGTCAATATGGTACTAGGATGTCCCAAAATCTGTTTAGTCTCTGCGTTAGCCACAACGCACTCGAACTTCAAAACATAGCCAATATCATCAGCTGTTGGTGTGTATGTTTTGCAACCCCCGACCTCGATCACAGTCTCTCCTCCGTTTTTTTGCGTAACATTAGAAGGATAAAACGGCGTCGGACCATTACTGGAAAGACTAAGATTCGACATAGACCCTGACAAGCTACCAGAGAGAACCCCTGAACCTGTGCTGTTAAACCGGACCAACTCGTCTTCCTCATTCCCGTTCTCAGCCGCTGCTCGCTCGTGTAAAGTCCTGTGATGCTGCCACGCATCCGTAAAGCACTTAGGTGAACAATGGTAGCTCTTTGCAACAAGTGATCTACGCTTTGAACAGAACACGCATTGTAAAGTCGCTTGTTCCGTGGGATGTACACTGCAAATCGTTACTTTCTTATCGCTCTGTACACGATACCTACAACAACAACAAAACCAGATCAAAACGAAAAGGCAACATAAATCTCTGAATTCAGATCAAAGTTTGGAACTTTAATCAAAACCCAATTAGGCAAAGGACCTAAAACAAGAGATACGACATAAAAGCTAAACAATCAACACAGAGAAAATCAGAAACTAAGAGTAGCTTTAACCGGAAACAACACAAATACAAAGAATAAACCTAAACCATCAAAAATCTCTGAATTCAGATCAAAGTTTCGAACTTTAAACAAAACCCAAATCGCTAAAGCATCTAAAACAAGAGATAAGACACAAAAGCTAAACAATCAACACATAGAAAATCAGAAACTAGAGAGTAGCTTTAGTGCTATTACCATCTGTATCTCAAGAAGTAACCTTCGAGAGGAGATGATTCAGGCACATCTTCAGTGGCGACTGTCTTGTCGGGACGACGAACAAGCACGTACGGTGTCAATTCACATCCAACGATAGGGATTTCAGAAGGTAGATGAACACGGATCACACTAAGCATTATTTCTTCTCCGTCAAAAACTGGTGACTATCGTAGCAATCGAAATCGAACCTTGAAACTTGACTAACGATGCAATCTCGTGGAAACCCAGATGAATTAGACTCGATTTTGAGCTGATCCACCATTTACGACAAGTTCAGAGCTTCGTCGCGAAACTAACCACGAAACCCTAGATTTCGTCTTCTCCGTGAAATTAAAGCAGCCAACTTTGGATCTCGAGAAGGAATTTGGAAAGAAAAGAGAGAGATTTGAATTTGGAAAGAAAAGAGAGAGATTTGAATCTGAAAAAATACTTAATTTAATGCATAGAGAGAGAGAGATTAGATGTGGAGGAGATGGATATCTGAGATTGTTCTAAGCTCGATTCTTTAAGCTCATAATATGGAAATAAATAAATCAAGCAAAGTTTTTATTTTATTTTTAGTTAAAAAATGATTGTTATAATATAGCTTTCAGGGTAAAAAGTATTAATTTTTAGGTTTTATTTTGAATATTATAAATACCATCACAAATTTGTTTACAAAAATACCCATTTAAAATAATTTGCTTTTTTAGTACCAAAAAAACTACTTAGCTTAAACATTTTATCTGCAAATAGAAATTGACTTTATTAATCCAATATAGTATATCATTTTCTGATATTTTCCTTGTAGGAAATAATTGCAATATATTTTACCAATTTGAAGACAATTATTAATGAAATTAAAAACCTTTAATCAAAGTTTAGTTTTTTTCTTAATTTGATTGTTTTAAGGCTTGAAACACATCATATAAAGAGAACAACACTGAGTATATTTAACATCTCAAACTAGTCAAAGAAAAAACATTAGAAATTCAATTTTGTGTAAAAACTGATTAATAATGAGTGGACGTGAAAAGCTTTTCAATAGCCTTATGGTAGCAGATTTAACATATAAATACGATGGTAATTTTAACAATTCTTTTCTTTATCATTTTCTTTTAACATTATGATTGATTTCTTTTTTTTTATTTACTTTCTTGTGTTAGTTTTGGTGGAAGCCATCAAAAACATACAAAAACTAAACATTGTGTTAACAGTGGTAGAGAAGAAATGTATAAGAATAGTGCATAACAATCTAATATGTGAGATGAAAAAGACATGGGGCACTCTCAAAGCTATGAAAGCTAATGAAAGAGTAGAAGATAATGATAATGTAGAGATGGTTTATGAGTATCTCATGAAGCATATGATTGAAGCTAAAACCACATATGATGAGATTAAAAAGTTAATTAATTATTTTGGTTCTGTCTAAGTTTTGTTAATTACTCCTTTTCAGAGTTGAATATCGAATACATAATTGCTTTGAAATCATATTTTCATGTTGATTGATAAATAACTTATGACTCTATGTTAATAATTGTATTGATTTTTCTCTCCAGTTTGTTTAAAACATAACTATTAAATCATAATATCTGATTAATATACAAATAATAAAAAATGATGGATGTGTATTAATGACATTATGATATTTTAGTATTTTTGGTTGGTTATTATTTTGATTTTGTTTTAGTAAGAGATATATAACAATTTAGTTGTTTTATTTGGGTAATGTTGGTCAAGGTCAAACCATGATCGTGTTGTTAAACCAGACACGGTTAAAATAAAATAAAAAAAGTCAAAACCTTTAGTTTCATTTAGAGGCTCCTAAGTCTTAACCTTACGTCTTCGTGGTTGCGACTAACACAAATTGTTCGTCATCTTCGTAATTTCGTGTCAGAGAAGAAGTGTGTATTTACATGCACCGTTCCTGAGAAAGCTCTCTGTTTTCAGTTTTCTCCAGCATATGAGCCTTACCCATGGAGATTTCGCTAGTCACAACAAACGTATACTTACCTTACTCAATATCTGCAGAAAAGCTCCTTCCTTTACAAGAACCAAAGCTCTTCACGCTCTCTCCATCACGTTATGCTATACCATTCAACAGCCTGTTTATATCCGCAACAACATCATCTATCTTTACGAGAAGCTCGGTGAATTATCGTTTGCAGACAAGGTGTTCGATGAAATGCCTGATAGAAACAGAGCTTCTTTCAACACTATCATTAGTGGGTATAGCAAATATGGGTACTTAGAGAAAGCCTTTGGTGTGTTCTCTGAGATGAGGGAGATTGGGTTTACGCCGAATCAGTTAACAGTTCGTGCTTTATTGTCCTGTGCATCGTTAGAAGCTGGAACTCAGTTACACGGTTTGAGCTTAAAGTATGGGTTTTTTCTTGCTGATGCATTTGTAGGTACTGAATTGATGTGTTTGTATGGGAGGCTTGAGTTACTGGAAATGGCGGAAAGGGTTTTTGTAGATATGCCTTTGAAGAGTGTGGTAACATGGAACTATATGATGTCTTTGTTGGGGCGTCGTGGTTTTCTTAAAGAATGTATGTTTCTCTTCCGTGACCTTGTTGGGACAGGAGAGTTTTTGTCTGAAGGCTCTTATTTGGGTGTATTGTCGGGTGTGTCTTGCGAAGATGACTTGGAAACTAGCAAACAATTGCATTGCTCAGCATTGAAAAAGGGTTTAGACTGTGATATTACCATCGTTAACTCTCTTATCAGTGCGTATGGAAAATGTGGCGACTCACATATGGCAGAGAGAATGTTTGAGGAGGCAGGTTCTTCGGATATAGTGTCGTGGAACGCCATAATTGGTGCAACAGCCAAAAGTGAGAACCCGTTAAAAGCACTTAAGCTCTTTGTAAGTATGCCAGAACTTGAGTTTCCCATGAACCAAGGGACATACATTAGTGTTCTCAGTGCCTCTTCTCATACGCAGGCATTGAGTTTCGGACGCCAGATTCATGGGAAGCTAGTCAAGAATGGCTTGGAAACTGATGTATATTTGGGGAATGGATTGATTGACTTATATGCTAAATGTGGTAGTCTGGAAGATTCTCGCCTGTGCTTGGATTCTATACGTGATAAGAACATTGTTTGTTGGAACACACTGCTTTGGGGTTATGCCAATAATGATGGCCCCATTTGCCTCTCTTTGTTTCTTGAAATGCTTCAGATGGGTTTCAGGCCAAATGAATATACTCTTTCGACAGCTCTTAAATCTTGTTGTGTCATAGAGTTACGACAGCTGCACTCTCTTATTCTGAGAATGGGCTATGAAGATAATGACTATGTGTTAAGCTCTCTGATGAGGTCCTACGCCAATAATCAACTGATGAGTGATGCTCTTCTTCTGCTTGATTGGTCTAGCGGGCCAAGTTCTGTTGTCCCATTGAATATTGTCGCTGGAATATATAGCAGAGCAGGCCAGTACCATGAATCAGTGAAGCTGATTTCGACACTTGAACAACCTGACACTGTATCTTGGAACATTGCAATTGCCGCTTGCTCTCGGTCTGATAACCACAGAGAGGTTATTGAAATTTTCAAACACATGCTTCAATCAAAAACCCGTCCTGATAATTACACATACGTAAGTATCTTAAGTACGTGCTCTAAATTCTGTGACTTTATGCTTGGAAGTTCTATTCATGGTGTAATCACCAAAACAGATTTCAGCAGCGCCGACACATTTGTTTGCAACGTGTTGATTGACATGTATGGGAAATGCGGAAGCATTAGAAGTGTTATCAAAGTCTTTGAAGAAACAAGAGAGAAGAACACCATTACGTGGACAGCATTGATTTCATCACTCGGCCTCCATGGATATGGAGATGAGGCATTTGACAAGTTTAAAGAAATGGTAGCTTTAGGTTTTAAGCCAGACCGGGTCTCTTTCATCTCAATGCTAACTGCTTGCAGACATGGTGGTATGGTAAAAGAGGGAATGAAGTTGTTCCGGGACATGAAGGACTATGGAGTTGAACCAGAAGTGGATCATTACCGTTACGCCGTTGATCTTCTGGCAAGAAATGGTTACTCAAAGGAAGCTGAGCAACTGATTCGCAGCATGCCTTTCCCTGCAGATGCCCCTGTATGGCGTACTTTTCTTGATGGTTGCAATAGATTTGCAGAAGAACAGAGAAGCACTCTCGATTTCGTCTCTGTTCCGTAGTTGAAGAAAGTATAAACTCACAAGCTTAGAGAAATAGTCTTGTATTTTGCAATTGTACAGAAGATGAAGCTTTCTAAGTACCAAACAGGCAAACAATCCAAAGAGTTGATCAGTCACATTACTTATAAAAAGACGCTTTGTATATGGTAAAAAGACTATCAACCCGCGGCTTGGAAATCACCAAAGTCATCATCAGGTGCTTCTTCAACGCCTACTTCTCCTCGCGTTGTATCTAAATCCTGTTTTTCAGGTGATCTTTGGAGACTGAGGCTTGGTGGCAGGCTTGATGGAGACTTCTGAGCGGTTGTGACAGGAGAAAGCGGTCCAGGCGGTGGAGGCGGAAGGATGATTGAAGGAATGGTTTCTATAGACTTACCCTTATCATCCAACGCAAGGTTGTTCAAACTCTTCTCTACCACTTTCGTCTTTGTGTCTTTATCGCTTCTCTGTTTCAATCGGTCTGATGAGAAACCAAGAAAATTGCAGAAAATGTACTATGAAATAACTACAAGTCTTACATTTTTTAAATGGATAACGATCGTTTCTCCTTTTTTTATGGAATAATCAACTGATGAAGTGTTCTGAAAGTGTTGTTCCATTTCTTCTGCTGTTTTCTTCTTGTCCAAATACCTACGGGGAAGAGAGAGAGAGAGACAGAGACAGAGATGATTTAGTTGTTTTGAAATTTTTTTGCAATGTGTGGATCAAAGAAGAACACTTTGAGATTTGGTAATGGAATGTTACTTCATGTGGTCATGTAGTGCTGCTTGGAAGTCATATGCTTCAGTTCTTTCCCGGAATCCAATACCAATAAAAGCATGTCGAACACGACCACCTGCAATATTTCATATAAGTATATTCAGAAATAACCTTAAAATTTCACATCTCTGTATATCTTCATGGTAAGTAAGTACCTATCTCTTCTTCAACACGGAGAACAAAGTATCTAGAAGACAAAACATAACTTTGTTTGTTAGACTAGCTGCTCATCATGAGAAGACAAAGTTTAAGTTCTATGGTTAACTTTTTCGTTTCTGTTACCTGCTACTGTCGATTACGGCTTCTACTGGATGAGGTTCACCATCTCGCAGAAAGGCCTGCGCGTAAAGTTCACCTGTGGTTTTATCTACAAGCTTAATAATACAATCTTCTCCTTTGCTCACCACTTTCAACGCTCCTTCCCACGCCCATTTGTTCACATCCCACTCATCTGCTCTGCAAGGATCAATTAAATAAAACGTATCAGCAAACGTCGATCTTCGGCCTAAAAAGCCAAGTTGAATTGATCCAAAAGTATAACTACTATCAAGAATTGGTTCAATATAAATTGTTCCAAGTTATCATATCATTAGCTAAGCCAGCGTGTTTTTAGCAAGGAAAAAGGGCTTTGTAAGCATCTCCTAACTATAGATGAGAATGGTTTAGACATTTTCGGACATAAAGGCAAGAAAAAAACCTGTATGAAGCTGCACTTTTCCTTGGAGGTATCTGCATAAACACACAATTCACAAACAAAAAAAGCCAAAGATGAGCTAAGGCTGTCCAGATAATCTAAATACAATGTCTATGATTTCAAGGCAAACAGTATAAACATACAAATATGTCACAATTATCTCAAACAGCTAATACACTTACAGAGCCTTCAAATACAAATATTAGGTGATCGTGCAGATTAAGATAACTTACTCAACAGATTAAAGCTACTAACTTTATGATCAGATCCAAAAACCCACTCTTTAAAAACATGGAATAAACATACAAAAGGCACTAACTTCACAACAGATTCAAGAAACCCATCTCATTATAAACCTAACCAAAAGCTGAAAAATTTACCAAATAAACATAGCTTTCAGGAACTTGAAAGAGAGCAATCTCTATAGCTTCTCTCTCCTCGCTCTCGTCGACAATCACAGAATCGGAATCAGATTTCTTCTCTTCCTTAACATTAGAAGAAGAAGAAGAAGACGAAGCTTGATCCATCTCAGAAACCCAAGAAATTCTCAATAACTAATTAATCAAACCAAACAAAACCTCACTGTGATTAACAATCTCACGGAGTCGCAAAGACGAAGAAGAAAACACTTTCAAGCTTTTCGCGTATGATCTGATTAAATCAGTTTTAATCTGAACCGTCCATTATTATTCACTTGACACGTGTATCGTCCTTCGCTGGGAAGTCAACATATAGTAGTTGAAATACTTGGGCCTTAACTAATGGGCTTAGGCCCATTTTTAATAAATATCTGAATTTTGATTTTATTTATTTTTAATTTGATGATAAATCTCTTCCGTGTATTTATTTAATTTCTCATCACTGACTTACAGTCTCACACCCTAATTCGAGAGCTCTTTTCTTCTTCGCGCAGACAAAACAAAAAAAAATGGCGGCTGCTACTTCATCGATTGCTCCTACTCTCTCATGCCCATCTCCTTCTTCGTCGTCTAAAGCCTATAGGTCATCGAAAGTTAGATCCTTGGCTCTGCCCAACATCGGTTTCCTCTCCTCTTCTTTTTCAAAGTCTCTTAGGTCGCTAACGGCTACGTTCTCGGCGAATGGTGTCGGTTCCGCCGCTGGATCTTCACTATCCGCGAGAATGGTTGCTTCTTCTGCGGTTAGGACACCTGTTTCTCTCGATTTCGAGACGTCTGTGTTCAAAAAGGAGAAAGTCTCTCTTGCTGGTTACGACGAGGTGTCTTTTTTCATTATCCCCTTTTTCGATTTTGATACGTATGTGTTGTGGGTTTATCTCTTTTGTGTGATTGTTGCTAAAGATTGGTTTTTTTTTTGTTGTTGTTGATGTTTGTTTTAGTACATTGTGAGAGGAGGAAGGGACTTGTTCAAGCATCTTCCTGATGCTTTCAAGGGAATCAAGCAGATTGGTGTGATTGGTTGGGGCTCTCAGGTACTCTTTTGTTGTGTGTGGGTCTCTTTTGTTTTGGATAGTCCTTTCCTTATTTGGTATATTAGTACTCTCGTGGGGATACATCTTTCTGAAGCTTAAAAAACTCTAGTTTTAGCTGATTAATGTTTGATAAAGGATAGTACATGTAATGAACGTGCCTTCTTATTAATGTTTGATTAATGTTTGCAGGGACCTGCTCAAGCTCAGAATTTAAGGGATTCACTTGTGGAGGCAAAATCTGACATTGTTGTTAAGGTAATCTCAAATGATGTAGTGGCTTCTTACTTATGGTTTAATTAGCTTTTATCTTTGCTTTCTGCTGTTACTTGAAGGCTATGTGCTGACTTGTTTTCTTCATGTAGATTGGGCTTAGGAAGGGCTCTCGCTCATTTGAGGAGGCACGTGCTGTTGGCTTCACTGAAGAAAGTGGTACTTTGGGTGATATATGGGAAACTATCTCTGGCAGTGATCTTGTTTTGCTTTTGATCTCTGATGCTGCCCAGGTAAAGTGAATTTCTGAATCTTGATCATCTTGAAGTTTATACTCCTTATGTATATCCGTTGAATTTAATATATTTTGTCTTTGCAGGCTGATAACTATGAGAAAATATTTTCTCACATGAAACCAAACAGCATTCTTGGTTTGTCACACGGGTTTTTACTTGGGCACTTACAGTCCATGGGACTCGATTTCCCAAAGAACATCAGTGTGGTAGCTGTTTGCCCGAAAGGAATGGGTCCATCTGTGAGAAGGCTTTACGTCCAAGGAAAAGAAATCAACGGTGCTGGGATCAATGCCAGTTTTGGAGTCCACCAGGTTTTTGCCTCTCTATATAGCCAAATCTGTTATACTTAATGTTTTTTGCCACTTATGTTATTTCTGTTTGCAGGATGTTGATGGTAGAGCCGCAGATGTTGCTTTGGGATGGTCAGTAGCACTTGGTTCTCCATTTACTTTTGCCACTACTCTCGAGCAAGAATACAAGAGTGACATCTTTGGAGAGAGAGGTTTGTTGAGCCTCAATTGTAGAACTGTCTTCCTATCTTTTAATCCGATGGTTAAAAACCCTGTCTTCTTCTTTTACTGCTAATAGGTATTTTGCTTGGTGCTGTTCACGGAATCGTGGAGTCTCTGTTTAGAAGGTACACCGAAAATGGAATGAGCGGAGAGTTGGCTTACAAGAATACGGTAGAGTGTATTACAGGAACAATTTCGAGGACTATCTCTACCCAGGTTAGTAAAAAGATATGTGTAGATAAACCAGAGTTATTTGTTTTTTGGCCAAATCTGAACCAAAATTCAGAACCTTTTTCTGATTAAATTCTGAAACTCAGGGAATGTTGGCTGTGTACAACTCATTGTCTGAAGAAGGTAAAAAAGATTTTGAGACTGCGTACAGTGCATCCTTCTACCCTTGTATGGAGATTCTCTATGAATGTTACGAGGATGTAGCTGCTGGCAGCGAGATCCGAAGTGTTGTCTTAGCTGGTCGTCGCTTATATGTAATGACTCCTCTGAAACTTTTCTTTTTTTCTATTTTACCCCAAAAACACTTTGTGCAGTCATTTTGATGAATCTTCTTTGCTTGTAACAGGATAAGGAGGGCTTGCCTGCATTCCCAATGGGAAAGATTGATCAAACAAGAATGTGGAAGGTTGGTGAAAGTGTCAGGAAGTCAAGACCAGCTGGTGACTTGGGTCCATTGTATCCCTTCACCGCCGGTGTTTACGTAGCACTTATGATGGCTCAGGTATGTCTTTTGTTTAATGTCCGGCTTGGTTTCTGCTCAAAGTTTATGTCTATGCATTATAAAACTTTCTTGGATTCTACTTGTATGTGATTTCAATCGGTTTATTGTATATTTTGTTTGGTTGTTACATGGAAACTAATTCTTGTTTTATGCGGGGCTAATGTAGATCGAGGTCTTGAGGAAGAAAGGCCACTCTTACTCAGAGATCATCAACGAGAGCGTGATTGAGTCAGTGGACTCTCTAAACCCGTTTATGCACGCTAGAGGAGTGTCTTTCATGGTGGACAACTGCTCGACCACAGCGAGATTGGGATCAAGGAAATGGGCACCGCGGTTCGACTACAACTTGACACAACAAGCTCTTGTAGCCGTGGACAATGGTGCAGCAATCAACAGAGACTTGATCAGCAACTTCTTCTCTGATCCAGTCCATGGTGCTATCGAGGTCTGTGCACAGCTCAGGCCTACCGTCGATATCTCAGTGCCTGAAGACGCAGACTTTGTTCGACCTGAGCTGCGTCAGTCTAGCAACTAAGTGAAAGGGCTTAAAAGTTTATCAATGTCTCTTATTTAAAATCAGAGTTTGAGATGTTATAAGGCAAGAGTGTTTCTTTTGAAGGATTTTTAATAACAATGTCTCTTTCTGCTTTGGTCTTGGTTCTTGTTTTGAGTGTCCTTTTGTTACAACATTTACAAGAGATAATGTGTTGTTTTAGACCTACATTTTGCGAGAGATTGTGTTGAGATTTGAACAAAAATTAGTTTGTTTATTCCAACAAAAATAAGAATAAATTGTATAGTTTTTTAGGTGCTATGTGAACATTTGAAACTATATTTGAATGTTGGATGATTGAATTTTAGGATAAAGGGATAAGTTTTTGCCAGATTTTATTGATTGGATTTATATATGTATAATAATACTATGTAAGTCACTAGTCTCCAATTTCAAATATATCTATCTTATTAAATGGGAAGGACAAAATTTGAGAAACCTTCAAAGTTTTTTTTATTTACATGTAAATGCAATTGTATAAATTTTAGTATAAGGTAATTTATATTAAAAATAGAAAAACAAAAGTTAAGTTATTCCTATTAAATAGGAACTTAAAAATAAGTATCAAAAATAATTATAAAACTAAAAACGAAATTAATAAATAAAATACAAATAAATATCAAAAACTATTCCTATTTAATAGGATTAAAGGTAAAAAACAAAAAAAAAACAAAAAATGAATAGAGGAATTCACAAATCTACACCCTTTCAACCCCTTCTTCACAAAACTACTCCTAATTTAATATTTTCACATATTTACACCCTTTCAAAATTTTAAAAGCTTGATTTAACCTTTAAAAAATTACCAAAATTAATTTTTTTTCATTTGGGTTCGCTAATTAGTGTTTACGGTATAGTATTAAGGGGGTAGGGTTGTTTGGGTAGAATTTATTTGGATTTAATTTTGAGTGTTTAGGTGTAGTTTTGTGAAGTATTTTGGAAATGGTGTAGTTTTGTGAAATGTAATTCAAATGGTGTAGTTTTGTGATTCTCCCAAATGAATATAAAAAAATATTCCTATTTAATAAGTAACATTATGAAAAATTAAAATATTATGAATAATTCAACTTTATGAAAATCATAGAATATTAAAAATATATTTAAAGTTCTTTTAAAAGTTTTTAAGTTAATAAGAGTTTAAATGCATATATTACTTTTAAAAAAGTAAAATAAATGTTACTTGCGGGTCTAATTTTAGATTTAAATGTAGCCATGATTTTTAGATTTTAGTATCTAATTTGATTAAAGATTATCTCCACATATTTTAATTTACGTAGCGGTCAATAAAGATCACAAATCAAATTTGATACAAAAATAAAAATTGTTATGAGATAAAATCAAATTATTTTTCTATAGAAAATATATGTGTAACTTTGCGACGGGTCGGAAAATATCATACATAATTTGTAAGATATAAAAAGTTATATTCGTAATACTAATATCAAAACATACATATATGATTCCTAAATTATCGGATTTAAAATAATCTCATATCGGATCTTCAATACAATAACTAAATTATCTAATTAAATTATACTTAAATAAATAAGATTTTATTTTTATAATAAATTAGAAATTAGTTATCAAAATTTTATAATAAATAAGATTTATTTTTTAATAAATATTACTCCCGGGGTGGGACATCCGGGTACAAACCTAGTATACTATAATTATTATCACATGGAATAATTATTTGTGTTTTTTTCGGCCCAAAAATTAAAAGATAAAGAGAAACTTAGCAGAGGACAATGCTTTTCTCTCTTTTTACTGTGAAATGAAGAATCTAAATTATTAGAATCACATGTAATAACATGTGCTCTCCCTTTCTCTCTCTCTGCACATTTTCATAATATGTCAAGTCTTTTTCTCTTTTCTTCTATTTTTGAAAATAGAAAAGTAGATATAAATCCATAAAGCCATATAGTTTGAAGAAAAAAAAGAAAATACAAAGATATATATAGTAATATAGAATTAAAGAGTTTAGAATAAATAAATATAAATTATGCAATCATATGATAGTGTGGCATCAAGAATTAGAGAAAGACAAAACTAACATGTGTATGCAATCATATTGTATAACTCTTTTCAAACATTTCATGTTCATTTATCCTCAAAAACACTAACAAACAAACTTTTATCTTCTATCTTCAAAAATTGCTTTCCATATTTTAGATTTAGCTAAATTACATAAAAACATATCGAGTACTACTCTAAGAAATAATTTGTTTCCAGTTATTGCTTAATTTCCCATTTTCTTGAACATTATCAAGAATCCTATAATATATTAAGGAAATAAAAAACGTGAGATATTCTTAAGATGCCTTTAAGTTTGTTTTATATCCAATAAGTTCCCCAATAACTCTTGTAAACTAAAACAAAAAAATCTACTAAATTATAAACATTAGCATGTGAAATGTTAAATAAACAGCACACATATAGTGCATAGTATAATACAAAAAGCTCTTCAACTTTTTAATTTCTCATTCATGATTATAAGAAACTTAACAAAAAAACATTTGAATATACTCCTTAATTAATATGTTTAATGATGTAATAAAAAGAGATAATTCACAGCTTGTGAGCATATGCTCACATGCTTAAGCATATAACCTCAGGTGGTGACCAATAAGGGATCATCATTACAATAATCTTGTTAGTATATGATTAAAGGTTTTAATTACAAATAATATCTTATATAATTTTTGTAAATTTTCATAACCCATAAAATAAGCCTACTATGCTACTAGCCATCATCATTTCTTATTTTATTTACTTATAGATATAGTCACATAATACTAATTAGTAATTACATTAGTGTATTACTTGATACTACAAAATAATACATTTGGTTAAGCATAAATTATAAGTGATAAATAAATTTCAATTTGAACAACATATTTACAACAACTCTAAAAATGTAATTTTTCTTCTTCATATAGTTGTTTTATGCATGAAAAGGTAAATTATATTAAAGTTAAATAATATAGCTAATTAATTGTTTCTAGCAAACTCGATAAAACGTGCAACATTTTTTGTTTATGTTTAAAAAAAATGCGAGTTGGATGATAATGCGATCTACATATATTCTTTCTTACTGTATTTTGCACTGACATCATTTCATTATGAATCTAAAATATGATTATGATGAAACATTGGATACCCTAAGCACTGGATAGCCAAGTGTCATTTGTCGTTAATTAAAACTTATTAATCAAATAATTACAAAATCAGATAATACACAATTCATACGTGGTTTATTTGTCGTTGTGTATATTATCAAGAATCATTTTGTTTGCTTACACTATTAATTACAAATATAGTTAGACCAAATCAGAATATACAATTTTGAGACTTACATAAATATATTATTTTTGGGTGTTTTAGATCGTTGTGACATCTAATTAATATTTTTTTGGTAAGGAAGTAGATCCTTCAATATATAAAATATCATCAATTCAACATTTAATTGTTGAGAACTGGTGAGGTCCATGTCCAACTCCTAATTAATATGATATTGTCCGCTTTGGGCCCATATCTCGAACCCTCACGGTTTTACTTATTGGACTTCTTTCCAAAATACCTCATATTAATTAGGTTGGACTCTCCTTTATATATTAGACATTACTCGTCTAAACTTCCAATGTGAGACTTAGTTTGTTATCCCAACATTCTCCCCCTCAAACTAAGGACCACATATCCTTAGCTTCTCCTCTCGAAACTTGGCACATATCTCGTACCGTCTTAATCTTGAGGTAATCTAGAGGGTTCTTCCCACATCGAACCACCCAACTTTTCTAGGTCCGTTTCTTTAACCTAGGCTCTGATACCATGTTGAGAACTGGTGAGACCCATGTCCAACTCCTAATTAATATGATATTGTCCGCTTTGGGCCCATATCTCGAACCCTCACGGTTTTACTTATTGGGCTTCTTCCCAAAAGACCTCATATTAATTGGGTTGGACTCTCCTTTATATATTAGACATTACTCGTCTAAACTTCCAATGTATGACTTAGTTTGTTATCCCAACATTAATTAAATAAAATATTTAAAATATCAAGAACAACAATAATTAAGGCCATGCCTTGAGAGAAATTAAGAGCATCATTTTAATTAATTTTCGTATATAAAGAATTAATTATGTGTAAAGTATGTTCCCCAATGGGAGGAAAAGCAGATTTTTCTTGTTAATTCTTCTGATTTCTCCTTTGATTACTTTGAATGCAAATCTTGTTATATTTTAATTAGGATAATTGTAAGATATGGACATAGAAGATGTGATAATTAAGTTCATAAAAATATGAACTGTAGCATCTACTATTCACCAACGATCTTACCATTTTGCCCCTATAATTACGCTATTGTTTTTGTTTTTAAAAGCAAATATACTGACACATTCCGACACAACTGACACAACTTAATATCTTTCTCTCTCATTCACGAAGAACCGTTTATCTCCACACAACTACTCTCAGTTTCTTTCTAAAACCCAAAAGTTTCTCTTTTTTATTTTTTTTTCTTCTTGGATTCATTCTTCAAGTGTAATCAACAAAACTTCAAAACTTCAACCTGTGTAAACGACGATTCTCTTTTGTAAAAGTCTATTCTCATCTACAAACCGAAGAAACGAAGATTCCGTAGGTATTTGCTCCGCGAAAAAATTGGGTAATTTAGTAATGGTTTCAAATTTATAATGGGTTTTCTTCAATCTCTTGTATTTATTATAGATTTTGGATGTATTAGTCAATTTCTAACATGCATTGACGATTTTTTCACTCGATTTTCAAATATGTTTCTCTATTCTTATCGATTTTGAAGGTTTTTTAGTTTATGTTTAATTGCGATTAGTTACGAGACTTTTGTAGTAAAGAACTTATGGATTTACTTTCAATTTTATAGGTAGTAAGTAATTTATAACATTGATTGACGATTTTCTCAAATTTTGTTCTTTGTCTAATGATATTGTACGCGATACAACCTTAATTGGATTTTGGATTTTTTTTTTGTTTAAATCCTTTTTTATTTATTTTGTGGATTTTGCATATATATATCTAGTTAATTTCAAAAAATGGGCTAACATTAGTTGTTTTATTCGATAGATTGAGATTTCAAAATTTTAGTAATTAGTGTTTCACAGAAAAATTACCTATGTAGCGGATAATAATTCATAGTTTAAGTATTGAAGTTTTGTCGATATCTATTAATAATATTATCAAATATTTTACATTGTAGCCATTATATTTGTTGTTATCTTAATATGACGGTAATGAGGTTTTAACGTATTGCATATGACTATTAGTTGTTTTCTCCGTTAGTTTGATATTTTAATTTTTAGTAAGATAATGTATTCTGTTAGCGGATAATATTCATAAGATTTCAAACCAAAGTTTATGTTAGCGGATAATATACATAATACATAGTATAAGTATTTTGAATCTTATTTATATCTATTAATAATATTATCATATATATTAAATTGTAGCCATTAACTATTTTGTTATCTTAATTTGACGTTATTGAGCTTTTAACAAATTTCAGATGGCTGATAATTGCAGATGGTCGAAGAAACTGGTTTGTGGATAGCTTCAATATGAAATTCCTTAATCAAAGAAGCTTGATTGCGAAGCATGTTTATGTTGATTTTTTCTACGAGTTATGTTTGACTCTGCTTTTAGTTACACTAATATTATGTCACATTTAGCAGCTAACATTTATTGTAGCCTTTAAATTATCATCTCTTACAATTACTCACATCAACAATTACATTATAAAAACAAAAATATTGTATTAGCAGTAATAAAATTATTAGCGACACCAACTTTGTTAGCGTTAACTAAATTGTTATCGATAACAATCATTATTCTTTCATGACAAGTTATTCACTATTTATATGTGAAGTTGTCATGTTAATGTTATCATGACAAGTTACTCAGTATGAAAAAATATTGTAGCAAAAATTCAATCATATTTTTTTGTTTATGCAAAAATCTAGTCATAATCTAATGAGTCAATTTTTATTTTTTGACGGTAACAAAATTATTAGCGTCACCAACTTGGTTAACGCTAACTAAATTGTTATTGTTAATAATATTATTAGCGGATAACATTATTAGCTCCGGATTTAATAACCTCCCGTCCAAATCAAAGTATTTAATGCGGCAAATATCCTCTGAATCTTTTCACCTGCAATAAACAGTAAACTTGTCTCCTCCTTTCTCTTTTCACGGCGATGTCAGATTTGTGTCATAAGGGCATTTTCGTCCTTTTAAAATATGTTGTATATGTCAGACCTAAAGAAACACAAAATAAGTAATTCTACCTAATATTCGAATCTTCCATGTCCATATAACTAATTCACCCTTTTAATTACCGATTATAATCCCATCACAATTGTTTAATGACACTCTAAGAAGATGTAAAGCAGCATAATCACCATTTTATTACTCAACTCAAATTTAAAATTTACATAACAATTCCTCTTTTTGTCGATTTTGACGAGGGTCATAATTTGCGGCCGACATCAAATATTATTTGATACTTTGCTTAATTCTCTTACAAAAATTATAATTTGGCCACATTTTAATTCATGGAATCAACTTTCGCTTTATTTTTATTTTTTTATAATTTTCATATGACCATTTCAGAAATTAATTTCTATACATTCTTTACCATCGCCAAAAATGTTTTGATATATAGAAAATATGTTTATTTTGCAATGAATAAATCAATAATTGAGTTAAAATTATTTATTTATTTTTAGTATGTGAAAGGTGAATTCTTGGTCAATGATTATTATTATTTTTTAGTTGGGGACCAATTTTAAAAATATGCACTATTTTCTAGTTAAAGAGCAAGTTTAATTGAACCGAGATTTGAAACATACCGGTTTGGTGGGGACCGTTTTTTGATTATTCCGTCCGGTTTTGCGGAAAATAACTCCGTTAAGTTTATATTAAACGGCGTTAATTGTATTCGGCGTGCTTAGCTGGCAAGTCTAGGCAAAGAAGTTAAGAAACAGCTGGCATGGTCATTTCTGCACGTGGCCAACGTCGTTGTATTTACCATTTTGCCACTATTTACGTTTTAATAATTGTTTTGGGCAATTATTTCTGTTTTCTTCATTCTGCACGATTTAAAATTATTCAGCTATAATATGCCTATACGAAATACTTCACAAAATAGTGAAAATATAGTGTGGTAATTTGCAAATTGCAATATAAAGTTAATAAATAAATATTTGTCTATTAACTTCAATTTTTTTTTTTTAAAAATCGCATTGCTTTTTAAAAGATGCCTTTAGAAAATGCCAGATATGCATCAGTAAATGAGCCTTTACTTCACTTTTCTCTTTTTTTGTTCTTCGCATTGTTATAAAAAAAAATGTTTTTATTTTTCATTTCTTTGTGATTGTATAATAAGAATATATATATATATATAATGCTCATTACTGTTCTCTTCTCATATAAATTAATGTTATTGTATAGTGGAAATTTAGACTCGTTATGCATTTTTATGGACTTTAACTAGTAGGTGGACAAATTATCCGTTATATCCGATCCGATTTGATATTTACTTCGATCCGATTCGTAAAATCCGGATATCCGAGATAATTCAAAGCAAAGCAAATACTAAAATTTAGTATCCGCGGAGAACAAAGCAAATAACAAATAGTAATTATTAGAAGGTCGGATATCCGATCCGCTCCGTACGTTCGTATATTACATATATATTACAAATATGTATATTAGGTAACATATATATAATACTTATTATATATTTTCATATTTTCAAGTCAAAGGAAATAAGTTAAACTTATATGTACAAAATAATTTAAATTATAATGGGATGGGTTTTTATCTTAGTTATTCTTATTTTTAACTTTTTTTCTATTTTAGTTTAAAATTAATTGATTTTACTTATTTTTTATGTGTTTGATCATTTTAACAAAAACTAGAGTATTTTTGTATAAAATTTATTAGTATTTTCGGCTTTATGTAATATCGAAATGAGTGATCCGAATATCCGCAAATATCCGCAAATATTCGTAAAATTTCCGGATATCCGAGCATCCGGATATCCGTATTTTTCCGGAGCAAAGCAAATCACAAAATTAGATATCCGTAGATATCAAAGCAAATCAAAAATACTGGAATTTTTAGCGGTATCCGCTCCGCGCCCACCCGTATTAACTAGTGTATGCATTTTTATGCTAAATACATTTTGTCAAAAAGATGATTTTACACTCAACGAGTCAGAAATTCAAACTAACATTTTCAACTAAAACTGGTCAAATTTCTATAAATTAGTTAAAAGTTAGTAATTTATTGGAAAAGAATGGTTGTTAGCTCAACTTATTTTCGATAAATTAATTATTTAACGTATTAACTAAGAAGAAAAATATAGAAGTAGCAATTAGTCACCTCATCTATAACTTTTTTGTTACTATTCAAATTATCACAAAAAATCAAAAATCTACTCTTATAATAATATATTTTTCATTAAAATTTGACCTTAAAATCAGGTAAATTTTGGTCGGCAAATAGCCAAATAGTATTGTCATCAAATATTCTGTTCAAACATAAATAATAGTAAAAGTCAACCATATATAGTACATAGTGTATTTATATACCTAAAACTAAAATTAAAATTAAAATTTCATAAATTAACACTAATATAACGACAAGAGCCGTGAAAGACACGGAAGTCAGAGAGGTTAAGAAAGAGTCGTACCTCGTGAAATAAGAAGTAGATCAATGTCTTAATCTCATAATTAAAATAAATAAATCAGAATTAGTCGTTGTAGTTTAATTAATAATCTGATTTTAAAATACCAAAAAAAAAGAAAAATAACATTATTTGATTTCAACATCTTCTTCTATATATCATAAAGATCTTTCCTTTCTCTTTCTTCACGAAACAGTTCTTCTTCTTCTTTGAAATCTTCTGTTGATTGGTTGTTTCTGAAAGTTATGTCACATTATAGAAGACACTCTTTAGAACCTTCCATTGACACCATTACCAGTAAATTCAGAGACGATGATGACGTCATCAACAAACCCGATTCTCGAGAAATCGATTCAAGCTCTCCGATTTCTCCGTTGATGCCACGTGTCTCATCCTCCTCTTCCGCCGCTGCTACTCCGGCAGCTAGTGGAAGCAGCTCGAGCTCCTCCGGTTCTGTTTCCGGCAAGCCTTCCGTTACTTCTCAGCTAGCTAGAAGTAGTCACTCCGGCGAGATTTCCGGTTTAACCGAGACAAGTCCGGTTATACCCGGATCCGGAATCAAGAACCGGAATCCTAAACCGGGTCATCGAAGATCGGCTTCTACTGGTACGCCGTTGATTTATTCCGGTTTGGGTTTTTCTCCGGCGAGTAATCTCAATTCTCGAGGCGGAGGAAGCGGCACGACCTCTCCGAATCCCGGCGGTGTTTTACCGACCGGAAACATTTGTCCCTCGGGTCGGATCTTAAAAACCGGTATGACCACACGGTCCTCCGTTAAACCAGAAACTCTGTTTACAGGCACGGCCAATTACGGTCACGGTAACATCATACGAAGTGGCGGCGGCGGAATCAACGGAAAAACTAATCAAACGACGAAAGCTGCGGCGGCGGCGGCGGAAATCGGCGATTCAGAGGATGTGAAGAAGAAAGGCAACGAGATGTACAAGAAAGGGAATTTCTCAGAGGCGTTGGTGTTTTACGACAGAGCAATCTCAATGTCGCCGGAAAATCCAGCTTATAGAAGCAATCGTGCGGCGGCGTTGGCTGCTTCAGGGAGGTTAGATGAAGCGGTTAAAGAGTGTCTTGAAGCTTTGAGATTTGATCCTTCTTACAATAGAGCTCACCAGAGGCTTGTTTCTCTCTATCTCAGGTAAAAAATGTTGTAATGTAATAAATACACTTCTTGTAATAGATTGGTCTTGTGATGAGAAAAGGAGCAAACTTTGGTTTTGTGTTATGTTTAGATTTGGAGAAGCTGAGAACGCGAGACACCATGTTTTCGCATCCGATCAAACCGATTTGCAGCGGTTGCAAACGCTTGAGAAGCGTCTCAGGCTTTGTACAGAGGCTAGGAAGATTGGTGATTGGAGAAGTGTAGTTAGCGAAGTAGATGCAGCCATTGCAAATGGAGCTGATTATTCTCCTCAGGTAGAGATTGAATCGGTGTTGACATGGATAGCGAAAAAGACGATCTTTTTTTAACAATGTGGTTTGATTCTTGCAGCTTGTAGCTTGCAAAGCAGAAGCCTTTCTAAAGCTTCATCGAGTAAACGATTCAGATTTGTGTATATCAAGTATTCCGAGACTGGATCATCATCGGGGGAAACTCTTTGGTATGATGTGTGATGCTTATGTGTTATGTGTTCAAGCTCAAGTCGATATGGCTTTAGGAAGGTGAGCTTTCGAAAGTGTTTTGGTTGTTTTATTAGTAGTGTTGTTTTGGTTCTTTGGGTGAGTGAGTAGAGATGATAGGTTTGTTGCAGATTTGAGAACGCGGTTGTAAAGGCAGAGAGAGCCATGACGATTGATCGTACCAATAATCCCGAGGTAGTATCGGTCTTGAACAATGTGAAGAATGCGGCGAAAGCTCGTACACGTGGAAATGAGCTTTTTAGTAGGGGGAGTTATTCGGAAGCGAGTGTGGCTTATGGAGATGGACTAAAGTTCGATGCTTTTAACTCGGTTTTGTATTGCAATAGAGCGGCGTGCTGGTTTAAGCTCAGTATGTGGGATCAATCTATTGATGATTGTAACCAAGCTCTAAGAATCCAGCCTAATTACACCAAGGCTCTTCTACGTAGAGCCGCTTCATATGGGAAGGTTAGATTCAAGACATTGGATTGGTTTAAAACCGAGTTTTAAAAGCGTTGTATTGACGATATTGTTCTGTTTCAAATGTAGATTGGTCGATGGGAGGATGCGATTAGAGATTATGAAGTGTTGAGAAAAGAGCTTCCCGGAGATAGTGAAGTTGTTGAGTCTTTACAGAGAGCAAAGAGCGCATTATCGAACAAATCTGAAGAACCTAAATGTTTAGAATTCAATAGCGAAGTCGAAGAGGTTTCGAGTTTAGATAAGTTCAAGACCTCGACATCACTTCCGGGTATAATATAGTTAACCCATTTGTTTCAAGATTCCTCTGTTTCATGTGTGCTTAAAAAGAGGAAACTTTTCTTTTCCCAGGAGTCTCTGTGTTTCATTTCAAATCATCATCAAACAGACAAAGCGAAGCCATATCTCCATTCGTCAACACTTTATGCTTGCGGTATCCATCAGTACATTTCTTCAAGGCAAGACATATGTTCTTATGCTAATAAAAGCCATTCGCAGTCGACACTAGCGTTTACCGCAAAGTGTGTTTTGAGTTGTTGATCTAACTATTGGGGTTTGTTGTCTATAGGTGGATGTGGAGGAGAGCTTGGCATTGGCGAAAGCAGAGAATATAAAGAAAGTTCCAACTTTTAAGATATATAAGAAAGGAGAGAAAGTGAAGGAAATGGTGTGTCCTAGTCACAAGTTACTTGAGGAATCTGTTACACATTTCCTCTTATAACAAACACATCTTTCTTCTCATTATTATTCCCAAATATCTTTAGCCTTGAACAACATAAAATTTATTCAAAGAGCCATTTTTTAAAAAATTGAAAATTTTCATTCTTTCTTCTTTGTTTCACTTTGTTATTTATCCTAATTTTTTTTTTCGAAAAGTTATTTATCCTATTAAGAAGTAAGAACCATGAGTTCAAATTTGTTTCTCCTATACTATTTCTCTTTGGACCATAATAAAAAGCATAAAGAGATCTTATGGAGGAAAATAATAAATTGATATGTAACCTTGACATGCATCAAAACCTCATCAAGATTTTGGTGTAAGTTTCAAAAAGTATCTCTCCTTTTTAGATCATATGGATTCAAAGTTGGGCTATGAAAAATATAGTGATGAAGATTGTTTTTGTTTACATGGATCTCTTTTGTGAGAGAGAGAGAGAGTAGCCTGAAAGCAAACTAAAAGGAGCATAAGCCTTTAGAAGTAACTAGGAAAATCCATCAACCCATAATCAAAAGCTGCATACACAAAGGAAAATTTCACTTTACTGTTAGCTCTACTAAGTCAAACATGTAATACAAACAAGATAGAAAGTAAAATCAACAAGCAAGAAAAACTAAAGAAACAAGATCTTATTTCAATACCATAGCTAAGTTGCAGGCAAGATTTGATGATCACAAAGACTCACATCTCAGTAGCTAATGGTTGCTAGTCTCTTTGCAATTATAACATTTTACGCTAAACTCGCAAAGAGACTCACAGCCATTATCGAAGGCCTTGAGAAGCTACTATTTTCATGGTAATAGAGTTTGAAACAAACTTCTTGGCCATCACACTTAGAGATAGAAAAAGCAATAGAAGGAAGAAACCATCATCATATGCAAACTACATAAAGCACTCAATACAAAAACAAAAGACTTTAACAGAAGGGCTTATAGCCATCAATGGCCACAGAGAGAATCACAAGTAAAACTATGTTGAAGATAAGATCATACAAGATTGTTGAATATATACTTGTAAGACCAACATTTCATACTAATCAATAGTTTGATACCACCAAATCATGCTATAATAATAAGATGTGCAAAGATCAAAAAACCCAAAAAACAAGCCAAAAAGCCACGAACTTGATGATGATGATGACAAACACAATGGAGAAGAAAGTAAGAGTTTTTATTGTTCATATCTCACCGGCGGAAGCGGAGGAAGTAGACCCATTGTTCCCTGAGCTACGCCTAAGCTTATGAAGACGAACCTGCATCTCAGTGAATAGCTGCATCCTATGGCATTCAAGCTCTTTAGCGAATCGCATCCTCTGTTTCTCTAACTCTACCATCTCCTTCCTCTTCTTCTCTTCTACTCTTTCGTATATCTCGCCGAGCTTCTCTATCGCCTCCGCGACTTCCTTAAAGCCTTGCTTCTTCTCGTTGGATCCTCTCTCGCGTTTCCTGTTTCCTCCGCTTGATCTGGATTTCGAACCTTCTGAATCGTCTTCTGACGCCGGAGAAGCAGCGGCGGCGGCTGCTGCGGCGGCGAATGCGTTTAGATTCCCGCGAAATCCGAGGAGATTGTCACCGCCTAGCGGCATAATCGCCGGCGTCGGTGCCGGACGTCTTGAGATCGCCGATCGTGGCGCGACGGGGACTGGGATAATCGCCATCGGTAGCGATAGTCTTTGATTATCGGTGGAATCGGGTGTGTTATACGACGGAGAGGTTTCTCCGAGAAGATCGTCGAGAGCGGAGAAGAAAGGCCAAGGGCTGATGTAAGCGGCGGCGCCGCCGCCGTGGATCGATTCAGAAACCCTAGCTTTCTCGACTTTGTACTTCTTCTTAAGCGTGTCGATCCGGTTTTTACACTGCACGTCGGTGCGATACGGCTGAGATTTGGCGGCGGAGACGTTTCTGCCGGCGTTGTAGTGACGGTTGTTAACGGCGTTAGCCACCTCTTGCCAGTGTTTCTGACGGAGATTTCCGCGGCTGAGATCGACGTAGCGGCAGCCCCAGGCTTGGATTAGCGTGAAAGTCGCTTCCTCGCTCCAACAATCTTCTCGAGAGAGCGTCGACGGCGAAGGACGAGAAGATCCCGGCGAGAAGGAATCGTTAACGCCGTCCATCATAAGGTTAACGGCGACGAGCTAGATCGGAGAGAGATTAAACGGTGATGATGAAAAAAAGACGGATGTTGACGGTGACGGAATTTGAGAAGACGGAGGTTTTATAAAAATAACAAACCAGCGTTTTTGATTTTGAGCGAAATTACTAAACCGTGTGCAAGCTAAACGAGCCAGTCACCAGTAATTTATATATATATATATATATACTGTTATATTTATTTGAGAAAATCACAAAACTACATCGTTTGAATTACATTTCACAAAACTATATCATTTCAAAAATACTTCACAAAACTACACATAAACACTCAAAATTAAATTTAAATAAACCTTACCCACACAATCCTACCCCTTAATATTATACCCTAAACACTAACTAGCGAACCCAAATGAAAAGATTTTAATTTTGATAATTTTTAAAAGGGTAAATCAAGCTTTTAAAATTTTAAAAGAGTGTAAATTTGTGAAAATATTATATTATGTATAGTTTTGTGAATGTAAGGTTGAAAGGGTGTAGTTTTGTGAATTTCTCTATTTATTTTTAAACTAAATCTTAATGTGAATAGTTTTCCTTTTGGTATCCCTTTAAATATTTGTTTTAGTATTTTATGGTAATAACATGTAAAAACTTATAGAGTCTAAAAAGTTATTTAATTAGTAATAGATGAAGGTAGTTAATTAGTTATAATCGAATTATATCTTGCTTTAGTCTCTTATATTTGTCTATGTTACTTTGGTTTTTATCATACAAAAAGTTTGTTTTCACATTTTATTTCATATGAAAATTTTATTTAGTTATATTTTTGAATTATAGAAAGTTTTGAACAATTATAATGTTTTTAACATTGTTCTGGTCATATCTATGTTTTTGGTTAATATTCACTATAATTATCTAGTTTAATTAGAAGATATGGTTTTTGTGGTAAGAATTGAATTGGTATCGACCTTAAATGGTGTTGTAAACAGATTATTTTGTTACAATGGTAAAATTTTCCGAAACCGTAGAGGAAAATCAAAGTTATTAATTCATCGGATATTATTATAAACTCTTTTAATAATATTCATTGATGCACAGATACAGTAAAATGCGTTTTAGAATTGTCTAAACTTGTTTTTTTTTTTTTGTTAATTTAAGGTTTTGGTATTTCACTAATTGCAATAACAACAATAAAAGAGTTCCCACAAAAGCTTTCTTGTGGATATGAAAGCGCAAAAGCTCTTATGTACAAACCTCAAAGAAGAGAAGGCCAACAATAATCTCACAGAAGAAAACACAAACGCAAAACCTCTTTTTGATTCAAAAGTTTCTATTCACAGAAGAGAAAACAAGTTTTGAGAGAAGTTAGCAAACCGGATACTCGCAATCTAGCAAACGAGACAGTATCTCATCGCAGCTCGGTCTTTGGTCTGCTTCTTTCCAACAATCTGCAAAAAAAAAAAAAAAGAGAAGAAACTTCCATAAACACAAGGAAAGATCCATGAAACAAACACTATGAGAAGTCAACAAGACCTGCAATAAGCTTTCCCAATGGCCCTTGAGGAATCTCAAGCCGAGCTCCTTCGTAACCAATAGCATAAACAACCTGAGACATATTCAGAAGCTAGTTATTATATGAACATGATTTTGGTCGCTATGGAGACGGGCTTCTTGCTCATTTATGTACCCGTTCAGGCGGTACACCTTCCCAAGGTCTGGTTAGAGTGCAGAGTTCCCACATTATTACACCTAAGCTGAAGATATCACACTTTTCTGAGAAGGGCTCGTTGCGGATAAGTTCAGGAGCCATCCACTCTGGAGTTCCTGCAGAGACTGCGTCTCTCATTGTCGTCCCTGTCATGATTCTCGACAGCCCAAAATCGCAAATCTTAACTGTCCATTTACTGCTCAAAAGACAGTTTGCGCTCTTTATATCACGGTGTACTATCCCCATACGATGTATGCACATCAACCCCCTTGAAACATATTAGCAGACTTTGTTACTACAAACGAATATAAAACTTCTTCACTGGCAAATAACTCTAGATCCTATTTGGAATTTGCTACCTTCTCGTTAAGACGGTACATACTATAATATAAAATTGGGAAGAGAAGCATGAGAAACTTTGTAAGATAGAATGAAATTACCTGCAAATGTCACGCAGCATCTTAAGCTTCCTCCGCCAGCTTAACTTCTTCTTTTGTCCACTCGTGTGGAGCAAATAATACAAAGATCCCCTTTCCATGTACTCGGTGATCAGTGATAACCGTGGAGGCTTTGTGCATGCTCCAAGGAAAAGTATAACTACGAGAAGTCAAAGATCCAAGAAGTAAACGAAAGTTGATACCAAAAATCTTAAACATGAAACTTCAAAGAAATAGATGAGTACCATTGGGATGTCGAAGTCGGCTGGTAGTTATTTGGACGCAGAAAGAAAAGAAAGTCAGAAGATAAGTCCAGAAGCTATTGCTAAATTTAAGTAAAAGTATAAAGACATACCTAAGAATAGATATCTCATTGCAGAAATCTTCCATGTTCTCAGCTGTAAGGTCTTGCTCAAGGAACACTTTGATTGCAACGTCTGTTCCAATCCAGATCCCACGGAAAACTTCTCCAAAAAATCCTGGAAGGAGAAATCAAATAAAACGTTTTAGTTTGGAATGATAATATACAATAGTAACTTTTGGTGAAAAAAACAAAAGGGTAAGGAACGTGAATAATAATCAAGAAATACAATAACAAAAAAACCAATTCAAAACCATTGCGCTACAAAACGTTACCAATGCCAACACGAGTCCCAACCGTCAACTCGGAAAAGTCTATGTTCCATTCTTCATATGGCAGCAATGGCTTATTCTGGAACATGGGAGACCCTAGTACTTTATCCCAGATGTGGCTTATATTATGATGTGATGTTCCACTCCGTTCATATGCTTGGTTTCGGTAGTTTTGGGGAGAAGATGGCAGTGATATTGCCTTCTGCGGATCTAGAGGTTCCCGGGAAAGCGTCGACCTTCCACCAGAAACTTGGTCATGAGCATCAAGGTGGTAACCAGAGACCTAGAAGCAGAAAAGCCTCAGTTGCTATTCAAAATAAGAACGTTTCCAAGTTTCTTTGTGTTCAGTATTTTAAGTTTATTAACTTCTATGATATAAAGCAAGCAGCAAAGAACTAAAAATATCAAAATATTTTCAAAGATGAATGCATCAATAAGCTTAATGAATATCATGAGATCTTTACGTACATTTTTCTGGTTATGAGAGCTCTCGATTCTGTCAGTTGGAGAGCTAGGAGATGAACTATCATCACATTTCTCTTTGGAGAGGCGATTCTGCTTCAAGGCTTCATTCATGGCACGTACTGCCCTGAAAAAAGATTAGCAAGTAACTTGTAAACAAAAATTATCAACATAATCACAATGTCGCTAAAGCTCAGTGTTCCAGAATAGTTGTAATAGTTACATACACGAAATCAACATTGAGGAAAAAGATAAAGGGAAACTTATCACGGGAAAATCATGATAGCTCATGATATATTGAAACCAGTGAAGGTTGTAAACGAGGGGAACTATATATGTAACCAGGATGCAGATATTTCATAAACCATCATATGTAGTTCACTGAGCCATTAACTAAACACCCACCTGACAATATCATCGCCAATCTCAGGTGTTATACTAATGCTTCTCCTTCTTATTCTCTTAGTTTCCAATTTTGCTCCTCCAACAGATTTACTGATGCACATGAAAGCTAAATGCATAAGCACTTTTTAACAGACTTTAGGCACAAGAAGTAAGTTCTCTGACACCATGTTATCCCAAAAGAAACTAGACCAAAGAACTCAGTAGGGATTAAACTAGATACTAGCCAAACACCAGGACCTTTTACAGTAAAAAAATTGATCATTTTTAAACTGATAGCAACCTTGATGTATATAAGTTGCAAGAGAAACAATAACCAACCTTGATGTGGCAACATCACTAGTGAAATCTCGTGCCAGGTTTGTGTCGCCACTTAGCATGGACTTAGTACGTGTTCGGAAGGAAAGATGCTCGGGACTGCATAATCGATATATATAAAACAACTAAGAAAATAGAGAGCTGGAATTATAAATGACTAAGAAATCCAGACATCGAAATTTGGTCTCAGAATGCATAAGCATATACAATTCAGCAGGTAGAAAGTTACCTGGAACCAGCAGTCCTCTGATCAGCAATGACCTTTCTTCGATTCTGCCGCCAAAACTCGTTTGCAATGTTTGACTCGCTCTGTGAGAAACTGGAGAATAAATGATAATACAACTGATATAAGTAAAGATATTCCATTCCTTGGTTCAAAAAGAACATAAGCCATCTTCAAACATAGGGTGAGTTACGACAAAAGTATAATCGAAACAACTAGGCTTGTCACCTTAATTTTCTCTCTAGCGCGGAGGCAGATCGTAAGAGCAAGTTCCTTGTTGGTGAACCAGACATATTTGGAGACCCATCCAGTTTCCTTTGCAACAGAAGGCTTTCATCTTTTTCTGCACTGTACAACATAGATAATTATAAATCTAGCTAAGTAACCTATGGTACACGCTACTTAATTCAAGTTCACGTAGTGAGATTTGACGTTTCAAATTTTCACTATCTACTTACTTGTCAGGGTCAAATCGCTCTGAATAACCAAACATGGGGCTATTTGGATCTAAAGGTGAATCACACGAGTCGTTTTCTGCAGAATCACTTTCCCCTGCCGCTGAGATATGACTCATAAAAATTGCCTTAGTCGATATAGGAATTAGCTGGCCAGGAAATCGCATGAGGTCAACCAGCATTTCCACAGAGTTAAGCATAACCGTTACAGAAATATGATTACACGAGTCCACGGTCTCAGCAGCTCCATCACTTGGCAAACCCTGATTAAAAAAATCAATCAGAATGCATTAAGATGGTCACAATATTTGGCATGTAAGCCATAATGCATAGTTTTGCTTGACAATAACCCTCTATCAAAACCACTCAATCACATGCAAAAAATGGAGTAACATTCAAGAGCACTCATTACATTTTAATACTTACCACTACAAGCCTACTTTGCAGACCAACCGTATCAGCCAAAACTTTAAACAAGATCGCTCGAGGGCGACAAGAACCATGCTTGATCTGTCCTAGCAGTTGGATACCACAGTTTTCAAATGATTGTGTAATTTTTGAAGGGCTCTGCAGAATTGATTGCTTATAAACATCTGACACCTGCCACACATTTAAAGAAAATTTTCCTGATAACGAAAAGGAGTAAACAACATTCCACTAGCAAATGAGATGATAATTCATGGAATGCAGCCATCAAGAAATATTCTAAGATAGTTATCTCAACCCCTCTTACCAGTCCAGCAATCTTCTTAATTAGAGCAGCCGGCTTTGTGTTCAAACCACTGACAAGTTTGGTAATCAACTGTTTCTGCCTGAAAAGCTTTTTATCTTTCTGAAAATCAACTAGAATCACATCAGCCTTTAAACCTTCGTCACCCAGAGCATGAAGATCGTCCAATGTAGGAATGCTATTAAATAGTTGCTTCAATCTATTATCCTATAGAAATTTTAAAAACAAACATTGTGAAAAGCTATAAAAGATTCTAGACTTTGAGGTATGGATTCTTGTCAAGTAACAGCGGTTAAGAGTACATCTCACTGAAACATTACTGAAAAGAGCTAATATCAAGGAAAAGTAGCTTACCGGGATCACAGAATAGAATCCATTTGGTATCGGCTCAGAAAGCGAACCAGTGCTCCAAAGAGTATTCGACGCACTATTAGATGGCAGACAATCTAGCGCAAGTTCTCTAGGTGAGTCATTACTACTAGATGTCTCTTCTTGCGATCCCAAATGAACAGAACCAAATCTCTCAACAAATTCTGAAGGCCACAAGGTTTGATTAGAAGTTCCTTCTTGCTCTGACTGCCCAGCATCATCTCGTGTCTCTGCCATCGGGTACTTCCTTGAGTTCTTAACTTATCTCAACATCTACTTATCCCATAAAAGGAACAACAACAAAGACAAGAATGGAACCTAAGACACCAAATCATTGAGAATCAAAGCTTGTAGCCCTTAAGCTGGAGGTTATTCACTTATTTGATCTGCATACACAAAACGAAATCATGGTTACTCATCAGACTCTAATAGGGTCAACGCAAGAATCTCCAATAAGGATAATCATTGAATAGAGGAAGATAACTTAGATCATATGAAAAATCCTCAAAATCAACATCCCCTCTAACTTAAACACTTAACAAGAGTGATCCTATACGATCTACACAGAACATTAGTTTCAACGCCAAACCAATCCTAAAGCAAAACCCACCAATACGTAATCCGATACTAAACACGAGAATCTAGAAATATCCTATGATCGATCCCAATACGTAAACATAAACCAGAATGAATCAAAATTTCAGAAAAACCAAAAGGGCGAAAATTTCGATAAGGGTTTATGTGAACTCACCACCACAATCAGATCCAAACATTCGATTTCTGATCGAACTCCAAATTTAAGAATATACGAATAAATAGCTTGATCTTACTGTGAAGATAGATGCAGGAGAAATCGCGATCAAAGACAACGAAGAGCTACGCGTTACGTATACACACACAGAGAGAGATTGCATATGTATGTGTGTATGTATATCCTTTATATAAAACTGGAGAATCGAGCTTTAATTTTTTTTATTTTGAGAGAGAGATATGTGATTTTAAGGAAAGTAATGAAGAAGAAGAAGAAGAAGAGGGAAAGGGAAGAAGACGACTGTGACGAAAGTGAAGAAGAAGATGGAGAAGTCACGTGGGAGATGATGAGTCACGTGCCATAAAGTAGATGCACCTCTCTGTGATTGACAGCTCACACCACACGTCATCCCTCGTGAATCACCACCGTCCATTCTCTTTCCTCATTGGTTGGTCAAATAAATAAATTTATTTACTTTCCCAAATTTAATACGTCATAATAAGATTTAAGATTATGTTAAAAGCCTTCTATAAAAAAATAGTGTCAAATTAACCCCATAACTATAAAAAGGGATCATTAAGCCCATAACTGTAAAAAGTGATATAATGGGCTGAAGGAAGTGAGGCCCATTAAGTTCTAAGTATTTAAATTGAATAAATCCTAAAATCAGAGTCTCCTCTGCCTTTTTCCTCAGCTTAAACCCTAACTTCTCTCAATGACCACCGCATCGCCGCCGCCGCCGCAGGAGCTTGTTTCCGCTTCAAAGATTTCAAGAGTTAGTCCAAAGACGGTTAATAACGCCATCAAGTCACTGCTCACATGGAGAAGCGAGAAATCAAAGACGGAGAAGCCACAACTTCTCGAAGAAGACGAGTTCGTATACCTAATCGTCACGTTGAAGAAGATACCACAGACGAGCCGTACTAAACCTCATCGTATCCCTGTGCCACACCCACTTATCGACACGGCGGCGGATTCGCCTGAGCTTTGTCTCATTATCGACGATAGACCTAAAAGTGGCCTCACGAAGGAAGACGCGACGAAGAAGATCAAATCTGAGAATTTACCCATCACCAAAGTTCTTAAGCTATCGAAGCTCAAGACTGATTACAAGGCGTACGAAGCTAAAAGGAAGCTTTGTGACTCGTACGACATGTTCTTCGCTGATAGGAGAGTGATTCCTCTGCTTCCGAGGCTGATCGGTAAGAAGTTTTTCGCGACGAAGAAGATACCAATGGCGATTGATTTGAAGCACAATAACTGGAGAGAGCAGATAGAGAAGACTTGTGGCTCTGCTATGTTCTTCATGAGGACAGGTACTTGTAGTGTTGTCAAAGTAGGTAAGTTATCTATGAAAAGCCATGAGATTGTGGAGAATGTGATGGCTACTTTGAACGGTGTTGTTGAGATCTTGCCTAATCAGTGGAAGTACGTTAGGTCTTTGCATATGAAGCTCTCTGAGAGCTTAGCATTGCCTATATATCAGGCTGTGCCTGATTTGAAGCTCAAGATCGATGCTTTTGAATCCGAGAAGAGTGTTGCTAAGGAAGAGAAGAAGAAGAAAGGTAAAAGTGATGCTGTTGTTGCTGCTGTTGATGGTAGTGAGAGTGGTGAGAAGAGTGTTGCTGTGAAGGGAAAGAAGAAGAAAGGTAGGATTCATGAGGTTAGGTATATGGATAGTAATGTAACAGAGGTGCTTGATGAAGACGAGATCGGTGATGTCGAGGAGAAGAATGAGATTGTTGCATCTGGAGATAAAGGAAAGAAGAAGAGGAAGAAGGTTAGTGGGGTTACAGAGAGTGAGAAACCGGCGAAGAAAGTGGCCAAGGGAAAGCTGAAAGAGAAGGAGATAACTGATGTTGCAGAGAGTGAGAAACCGGTGAAGAAAGCAGCAGGCAAGGGGAAGCTGAAAGAGAACAAGGTAAGAGAGGTTACCGAGAGTGAGAAACCGGTGAAGAAAGTGGCCAAGGCGAAGCTGGAAGAGAAGAAGAGTAAGGATGGGCCAAAGGTGTTAAAGAAGAAGATGCCGAAAGAAGAGTCTGGTGGTGGTTTGAAACCGAAGAGGAAGAAGAGTGTGGTTAGAAATTGAGTCAATGGATCAGACCCATCTTTGAGGTTTTTGCTTGTTTTTATTTGAGTATGGTTATGTTTTATTTTAGTTCTGATTACATTTTGGTGTCTTTCATATCTTGTACTGCTTCTCTAAAATATCGAACCAGTGAATGTGGTTTGGTTGTTTTGCTGAGGAAACATACTACTTTTATCATTTTTTAGTATTTTATATGTAACCTTCTTTATCATAAAGTGATCTCCATTTTTTATCTCATGAGTAAATGGCTCACAGAAAGATAACATTATTCTATATCATCTTTCAGGTACATGAAAAATAAAAAAGACCAATGAAATACAAATTTATGGAAACTAAATATGACAGTATTTGTAAAGCTGCATGTAGTAAACATAATCAAATAATAAAATAGGTTGAAATTCAATGGGGTCACAACACAAATATGTAAGGAACCTCTTGACCACAAAGCAGCAAGCCTCTCTTGATGGATGATGATAAGCTCTTTCCTCTTTCTTCTCTTTCCTTTTCATATATGCTTTAAATCTTTTTTTGTTGTTTCATTTTCGAATCACAGGACCTCTGTATGGAACTCTCCTTATCACAAAGTTATCTGGAGGTTGATACTCTTCGAGCCATGTCACATTTGAGATCACTTCTCCACTCATTACTTCTATCTCCCCTGGTTCCACATATCACAAACAGCATCAACAACATAGTCACAAATGATTTTCGTAAACAAAAACTTGTTTAGACCCTTTATCTAATCAAGAATACTCACCAGGTAAGTCTTCTATTGGGGATTCTCGGAAGTAGTCACAGTGTCTGCCATGAGTAGATGAGTATGGAGGAGACAAGATGTCGAAGATTGCACAATGGGTAATAGCTTGGAAACAATGGATGTTGCCACCGGTTGTTGGATATAATGTTGTCGATGGAGAAGGGGCCGTCATTTCAGTATCCTTGACCAGCTTTGCGGGTCTTGCTATGGATAAATGTAACCACATATTACTCAGAGAGGATTTTTAAATATTGTTCGCATAGCATGGAAGTTACATGGGGAGGTTTACAAATCACTATTACCTTGTAATGAACTGTCTAGCTCGGACGGGTTAGGCTCAACCCAATCATATGACTTCACGTGCATTGAACCGTAAACGAGTTTGCTTAGCACAGTCATGCCTGGATGATTGTGAAGTGGTATGATAGACGATGGTGGCATGCAGAAAATCCCAATCTGACAAAATTTATGATCAAAGCATAAGCAGACAAGAAAAGGAAACATACCAAAAGCCTTTTTATCTTCTTTTTGACATCATATAAAAAAATCAGCTGACATAGATTAATATGCATATCAAAATACTTCCAAGATTTCAAAGCCATGAAACGTGCACTTACTTGACTACATTAATTATCCAAAAAGTGAAAAACCACCAGCAATCTGAAATAAAGTTTGCTTACCGAGAAGCTGTCACACTCATGTAAATGAAAATATTTTATTGCAGGCTGAGGCTGGTTAGTTCCATTACGCTCGTTCCCAGGACCAGACCAGGTACGCACCAATTGTGCTTCCTGTTCGAGACCAACATCAGACGGCTTGATTTTCTCTGAAACGACAAAAATTGCAAGTATCATCTACGGCTGCAAGTACTAGACCGGATAAAAAACAGTAGTGTATCGACATAAGAGAGTGAGAAAACCCAAAAATACCACTACAACTCAAACATTACAAGCAAAACAGCGTGCATAGAGAGAACATAATGATCAAACAGTATGATGTAAGAAACTTAAAAAACGTAGTCCTACCCAACACAGTGCGAACCTTGTCTAAGGCCTCCTCAGACACAGGTCCATTAGGTGATAGAGACGCCTTACAAGTATTGAAAAGCCTCTGAATAAAATACGGCATGATACAAAAAAACAACAAAAAAAAGACAACTCCAAAGTTCTTGTTCTCCTCCTAGCTTCGGTTACTCTCTTTGCGCAAATCGGCACTGATCAGGGCTCTAACAAAACAGAGATCAACACCTTCTTCAATGATTCTCAAGCACTGCTCTAAAAGAAACAGAAAAAGACAACAAATTTAACCATCATGTAGAAACTAGATAGTATACACATACACACATCTGATAACAGAAGCTCTGATTATTTTTTTTGGCAAAATTAGTGTTATTGATGAAACATTAACAAGTGATTGATGAACAAAACAATTTATTTACACATTGAATTCAGAAAAAATCACAAACACAAGAAGAAGAAAAGTATCTCCAGGAATAGAATTTTAGGTCAGGTATATAGCTTACACTGAATCTCAAATCTAAACCCAATCAAATTCGATAAATCACATCAACAATAAAATACAATACAATACAAACTCCGTTATAACATAAACGAACCAGTGAAAGGGGAGATTTTCGAGCTGATTCAGCTACTATGAGGAGAGAGAGAGAGAGAGAGAGCTAAATTAAAAAGCACGAGAGAGAGAGAGAGAGAGAGATGTAGAGAGAGAAGTGAATTTCAATTTTGAATGATTAGAGAGAGAAACCTTTCGAGCAGGAGGAGTGAAAATCCGAAGAACGGTGACGAAGAATAAATCGGAGAAGAAACGATGATGATGGATGTGAAGAAAATCGTTTAGTTAAGAGGAATCGGAATTTGCTTTATTGGTCATTTAAATATGTTAATATTCACTTTATTCACCCCTTACTTTCCAAAATAGTCAATTCGAACCTCTCTGCTTTTTTTGTTTAGTTCGAAATTTCGAATCAATTCTATGAAGAGAAGGAGGAGGCTACAACATTTACAACTTCAAAATATAAAACTAACATATGTATTAGTGTTCTTGCTTAATATGCAAGAAATCTAAAATAATCTTGGAATATTCAATAATAATTTTATTGAAAAACGAGTAACATATGTAAAAAAATCTAAATGTAATCTCGTATTATTTAAAAATAATTGATTGAACATAAGTTACAAATGTATCTATGTTTTACAAAACACAACTCATAGATTCATTTTTTGTTTATCATTTTATAATGTATATAAACAGTTACATCATTACAGAAGATATTTTATCCTAAAATGTATTAACGTTTCATCATTGGCTTCTAAATAGCAAGAATATATAAATTAGTTTTCTCTTTTCATTTTTTTTATTTTTGGGGTCAAATTTACGTATTTTTTACCAAAGCTTAGAAAAATTTCCATTATTGGACTAATATATATACTTTCAGATAAATCCTGATTTGTAACCAAATACTCAAATTCCGACTAATCATGAACCTGGACCAAAATTATTGTGGACCGAATATATAGTCTCATTGCCACAAGAAGATATATTTTCGTTTTAAAAAAAGTATTTCGCTAGAATCCAAATCTTTTAGCTATTTACTAAATGACCTCTTCAACAAAAAAAATCAGAAATATAAAGCGCAAAACGATCACGGCTTAGTCTATTTTATCTCCTCTCTCTATCGACGAAAGAAAACCTAGAAGGCGATTTTAAGAAGAAGAAAAATCTCGAAGAAATATCAATGGCAGGAGTTGGACCGATGACTCAAGATTGGGAGCCGGTGGTTATCCGTAAGAAAGCCCCAAACTCCGCCGCAAAACGCGACGAGAAAACCGTCAACGCCGCTCGTCGTAGCGGCGCCGATATCGAAACCGTCAGAAAATGTTCGTTTCCTCCTTCTTCGTTTCCTTTAGAGCTTATTCTCGAATTCGCCTTCGTGTTTTAATCTTCGCGAGTAGTTTTTCTACGGTTTTAAGCTTTAGATTCGTCGATTGTTGTGATTTGTTGTGATATCAATTTCGTTTGCAAAATCAATGATTCGTCTTGTGTTGTTGATTGGTTATAATTTGTATTAGGTCGATATATTTAAAACTTCTAGGTTTTGAATAAGCCTTTGATGATATCTTTAGTTATGGTTTTTTTATCTAACAAGAACTGTTTTGTTTCTCTCTTCTGTGTTTGATGAGTTTAGACAATGCTGGATCCAACAAGGCGGCGTCAAGCGGCACTTCCTTGAACACAAAGAAGCTTGATGATGACACTGAGAACTTAACCCGTAAGTATATATATATCTTATCTCTAGCAGAATTTGTGTTGATTGGTCATGTTTTCTTCTGTCAAGGAACTCTTTGATTAGTCTTTATTAGCTTAAGTTATGTTTATTGATTTTCGGCTAATCTTTGTGCTCTTAAGACTGGTTAGTATGTTCGATGGTTGTTATCTCTAACATCTTTGTTTGCGAATGGTTTTGTGAAAATCAGATGAACGTGTGCCTACCGAGTTGAAGAAAGCCATCATACAAGCTCGAGGAGAGAAGAAGCTAACACAGTCCCAACTCGCACAAGTACTGTTCCTCTTCACTCTTGTCTCTCTTTCACGCTCTTGATTCCTTCCTATTCATGGTACTGATATGATTTGTGTTTGGTTATGTAGCTGATCAATGAGAAGCCACAAGTGATACAAGAATACGAGTCTGGGAAAGCAATCCCGAATCAACAGATCCTTATTAAGCTTGAGAGAGCTCTCGGTGCTAAACTCCGCGGAAAGAAGTAATAACAAAGCTCTTCAGGTAAACAAGAAAAGAAAAGCTTATCGCTGTTTCTCTCCGGTTCATACGATATAGAAACTATCTCTCTATATATATATGTGCCTGGTTTATTGACTTATTAGAGTTCTGCAATGAATCGTTTGTGGTTGTGTAAGAAATAAAAACAAAAGCTCTTTGGAACCTTTTGTCATTATAAAATAATCCCTTGTTATCGTTGATTCATATGACAAACCGTAAATCAAATTCTGATCAAAGTAAAAGGTACCAATCTAATACTAATTTGGGCCTTTTTTTCTCGGTGGACTAAATTGAACAAAACTAAACTATAGGGACCAATTTGTAAAGTTATCGTGGATACAACTGTTCTACGCGCCACAAAACAAGGCCGTAGAGTAAGTGAATCTGACATTAACACACGAAGCATTAAACTGTTTCAGTTTAGTCTTCTCCTCTCTAGGGTTTCCACAAATACACTAAAAAACCTCCTTCTTCTTCTGCTTCTTTGGGGACACATTAATGGTGATGGGCGAAGCGTACCAAAACAAAGAGCGAGCAGCACTTGTAGCCATTGTCGTTGTTGCTTGTCTTTCTCTATCTTCTCTGTTCATCGCCTTTAGTTACTACTGCTATATCCGTAACAAAGTCTCAAAGCGTCGCAAAATCAACAAGAGTAAGCTCACTTTATAGCTTAAACATTTTACTCTATTTTTAGACTCTGATTTTTCAAATTAGGGTTTAATTTGTGCTTTTTTTGTTCTGGTCTACTTTAGCGTTTGATTCAGAGGAGAAAGGAGATTGTCTGAATCATCTACAAGTAGATGTTAGTGAAAATGGGTTGCAGATTTTCAATTTCAAGCAACTACACTCAGCATCAGGTGGGTTTAGCAAGTCTAATGTGGTTGGTCATGGTGTGTTTGGATCTGTTTATCGCGGTGTGCTTAACAATGGGAGAAAAATAGCTATCAAGTTTATGGCTAATGCAGAGAAGCAAGGAGAAGATGATTTCAAGATTGAGGTTTGTGTAGCCATTGTTCTTTTCTGTTTATTGGTCTTTGATTAGACTAATTTGTTGTCCCTTGACAGGTCGAGTTACTTATCCGTTTGCGTTCGCCTTACTTATTGACACTTCTTGGTTATTGCTCAGACAATAGTCACAAACTTCTTGTGTATGAGTTCATGACCAATGGTGGTTTACAAGAACACCTGCATCTTATTCACAACAGTAAGTTCAGTGTCATAGTGTATTGTATTATTGAGTTCTTTGGAACAGTTACTTATTTGGAGAACATAGTGTGTCTAATTCTTGTTTGATTTGATAGAAGATAACTTGTTTTTTTGGGATTGCGTATAGGGTCTGGTTCTGTCCTACCGAGATTAGATTGGGAAACTCGGATGAGAATAGCTCTTGAAGCAGCGAAAGGCTTGGAATATCTCCATGAAAACGTATCGCCTCCAGTGATTCATAGAGACTTTAAGAGCAGCAATATCTTGCTAGACAGATACTTCCACGCCAAAGTTTCAGATTTCGGTTTGGCTAAAGTAGGATCAGATAAAGCCTGTGGACACGTCTCTACTCGTGTATTAGGCACACACGGATATGTTGCTCCCGAGTATTTTTTTTTTGTGCCCTTCCTTGCCCGTTAATAGTTTAAAACATCGAATATTAACACTTGTTTCTTTGTTTTCTTGAACAGGTATGCTTTAACCGGTCACTTGACTACAAAATCAGATGTCTATAGCTACGGCATTGTCTTACTAGAGCTACTAACCGGCCGTGTTCCAGTAGATATGAAGAGAGCTACAGGAGAAGGCGTTCTTGTATCTTGGGTACACATCTTTACGCATATCAAATTCAACATTGAGTCTCTTCTTTACACTAATCTCTTCTTTCTACAGGCTTTACCGCATTTAGCTGATAGAGAGAAAGTAGTAGACATAATGGATCCAACACTACAAGGACAATACTCGACGAAAGAGATTGTTCAAGTTGCAGCTATAGCAGCAATGTGTGTTCAAGCAGAACCTGACTACAGACCTTTAATGGCAGACGTGGTGAAGTCGCTGGCTCCGCTGGTGAAAAGCCGTAGATCATCTTCGAAGCTTAGCGTCTGCTCTAGCAGCTTTAGCCTGGCTCGGTCTCCTAATTCACCAAGCAAAGCAAGCATTAGTTCTCAATAGTTTCATTGTACTACAAGACATGTTAAGGAAAAAACAAAGTATAATGTCACGATGTCTTATCTATGCGCCAATCTCGGCCCATTTAGGCCCAAATCTAAAAGCTAACCTAACATACTCTACTTAAACCGGGAGTAAACCGGAATTACAAAATTGTGTTAGATTCGTCACGTGCGGTGAACGTGGGCTCTGGTAGAAGGGAGGAGGGGTAAATCCGTCATTTTGCAAATATATAAGATCTAGGGTTTATTTAATTTTATTTGCTGCGGCGTCACTGTGTTTCTCTATCGATTCGTGTTTTTTTTCACCGGAGAATCTCAAAAATGGCGTCGGAGAAGAAGCTAACGAATCCGATGAGAGACATTAAAGTGCAGAAGCTTATTCTCAACATCTCCGTCGGTGAAAGTGGAGATCGTCTCACAAGAGCTTCCAAGGTTTAATTTCATATTATCTTTTTATTTTTTTGCCGATTCAGTGATTTTTGAGGTTATAATCAATTCAGTTCTTTGATGATTTTGTATGTGGTGTAGGTGTTGGAGCAATTAAGTGGTCAGACTCCAGTTTTCTCCAAAGGTAAGTTTCATAGTATTTGAAATCAAGCTCTTTGATTACATTGTTGAGTAGCTTTTTGGCCATATAATAGAAGCATAGTGATTGATGTGTGTTCTTAGATGCTTAGAACAAGCAGTGACTGTACATTATTGAGTTTTTGATTCACTTTTCTTTACTATATTGAGTAGCTTTTGGCCATATGATAGGAGTATAGTGATTACATGAGTTTTGAGATGTTTAGAACAAGCAGTGACTGTACATTGTTGTGTGTTTTCACTTTTCTTTGCAGTATTTGAGATTTTATAGCTATTTGTTCTAATTTATAGTGAGTTTTTACTCAATACTTTATATTATGTAGTCATGTGAACTCTGTTGTTTAAGTCTTCGTATTGTTTGATTGTAATGTCTTATGATCTTTTAGCTTGTTTTGTTAAGTTGCTTGCTTTTTTGTTTCATGGAAGAGTGTTTTTAAGTTTGTATATCTGTTTTTTGCAGCACGATACACTGTTCGTTCTTTTGGTATCAGACGTAACGAGAAGATTGCTTGCTATGTAACCGTCAGGGGAGACAAGGCAATGCAGCTCCTCGAAAGCGGACTCAAAGTCAAGGAATACGAACTCTTGAGAAAGAACTTTAGCGATACCGGATGCTTTGGTTTTGGTATTCAAGAGCATATTGATTTGGGTATCAAGTAAGTCTCTGTCCTTTGAACACAAAACATAGATAAGTAGCTATGTCTTTATGTGTTTGTAACAAATCAATAATTGTTGTTTAGGTATGACCCGTCGACTGGTATTTACGGTATGGACTTCTATGTTGTCCTCGAGCGTCCTGGTTACCGTGTGGCACGGCGCAGAAGGTGCAAGACCCGTGTCGGAATCCAACATAGAGTGACTAAAGATGATGCAATGAAATGGTTTCAAGTGAAATACGAAGGAGTCATTCTAAACAAGTCTCAGAACATTACTGGTTAAGCGAAAAATGTGTCAAACAAACATATGTTTAATCTGTTTTTTTTTTGGTTTCCTGCTCGAATCTTGTTTTCTAAGTTTTGCTTTTGCTTCTATGTTCTTTAGACATTTTAATTGTCTCTTTAAGATATTGCATTCCTATCTACTAGCTTAAGCTCAAACACATTTCTCTTTAAATCATAAATTAGTGTCGTGACAAGACGTGTCGATAATAAATTAACATGTACTTGTACATCATTACATAATTATAACAACATCAATAAACATTATCCAATCATGTTTAATTGTCAATTGCATCAGATTCGAGTGAATTATTGATTGGTTCAACATTATTTAGCATGAACATAAAAGACTAAATCAAACATATATGTTTATGTTATTAGGCGTCAATATTAACGCATAAATTAATCAGAAACCTATAAATACAACTAGAAAATAAATAATTAGGCTGTATTAATACAGAAGTTGGAGATGATAATGGACAGATTAAACTAATAGTTATATTCATGTTACTGGCAATAATAATTATATATATATATAATGAGTTAAGATTTGTGATAAATGACTTGAGGAATCTTGACTTCATCCTACACAGAATTTATAATAGCTATTTCCATCTCCAATTTCTATTACACATTTATGAAATTATTTAAGACCGTGCAGAGTTTCTTAACAAACATTATTTTGTCATGGATTTCACTCTGCACAAACCCTAATAAGACTTATCTGTAAATGTAAATCAATTTCATTTTGATATTACAAAAATAAGTCTATATAGATCAGAAGCTGGTAGTTTTATGCTAATGCATAATTATGCATGGACTTAATCAAAAACATCCAGCTAATTAAAGAAATCATTTTTGATTAGCAAACCATATGGTAATAATATAAAATAATTTCCACGAGAGAACCCTTCAAAAAAAATAAAAAAATAATAAATTAATCACTAGAAAACAACTGGTCATATTTTATTCAAATAAAAAACACCCAATACACATTACAATAACAAATATAATCTCTTTGATATTTGCCTGCACGTCCCCAAATTAAAAAGAAAAAACTAGTAGAATAATTATCAAAAAAATCAGATTAAAAACCCTCTCACTAATCACCTTCTTAATCACTTCCCAAATAGAAACAAAAAAAAAATCATCTTCTTCTCTGTTTCCGGCGAAAATCTAACGGCTGATATCAAATAAAATCATGCACCGTAGACCAATTCAAGATTCAGATGAAGAAGAAGACGAGACTTACAACGACGTCGTTCCTGAATCTCCTTCTTCTTGTGAAGACACTAAGATCTCAAAACCATCTCCCAAAAAAAGGTTTTTCTTTTTTTCGTTAATTTTTGTTACTATTTTAATTAACAATTTTTAAAAAAATCATTTATCTAAAAAAATGTAATAATAATAATTAATTGTGTGTGTAGTAGGAGGACCGTAGAGAAGAGACTTGTGTCGGTTCCGATTGCTGACGTGGAAGGATCTAAGAGCAGAGGAGAAGTATATCCACCGTCCGATTCTTGGGCTTGGCGTAAGTATGGTCAAAAACCCATCAAAGGCTCTCCTTATCCCAGGTTTTCTTCTAAATTACGCTTTTGCCCCTTTTCTTAAGTGGCGGCTTGAAATCATAAGAGAGGGCTTACGTTAGTGTTTACGGTTGTTAGGCTAACGTACGCACCTCGTTGAGTTTTTTTTAGATAAGATAGCAGACGCGTCTGGTAACGCGTGGTTTACACTCGCTTGCTACGTAATTCTTAAGAGGGTTTTAGATGTTGTAATATTAAGGGGAAAATTAGTTGGGGTGTGTTAATTAAATAAATTATCTTTAAACTCTTTCTTTACTTTTTTTAATAATAACATTGGGAAAGATGAATGAGAGTAGTTAGAGTTGTAGATCTTGATTCAAATCAAGATAAAAAAGTTATTCACGTGAATAACGTGCCAAATATATTATCTTGCTTAATTTATGTAATTTTGGGAGTGCTTTTTGGACTATAGAATAAAAATTATTTTCTTTTCAATATTTGAAATTTATTATCAAAATTTAGCAACTATTCATATATTTTACTTAAATTTGCTCATAAAATGTAACTTTTTTTATTTTCTGATGATAATAAATGTAAGGGAGAATTACAAAACTACACCATTTGAATTACATTTCACAAAATTACACCATTTCAAAATTACTTCACAAAACTACATTTAAACACTCAAAATTAAATCCAAATAAATCCTACCCACACAATCTCACCCCCTTAATACTATACCCTAAACACTAATTAGGGAACCCAAATGAAAAGATTTTAATTTTGATAATTTTTTAAATGGTAAATCAAGCTTTTAAAATTTTGAAAGAGTGTAAATATATGAAAATATTGAATTAGGTTTAGTTTTGTGAAGATAGGGTTGAAAGGGTGTAGTTTTGTGAATTTCTCTAAATGTAATTATAATTATATTATAATCATTAGTATTATGATTATCTATACTTATACTTCAGAAATTCCTAAAAATAGCGTCAAAAATGAATTTTTGTACAAAATTTTTTAATTTTTCTTTCTTCTAAGTACCATTAAAATGTTTTTTGGACGGTAATACCATAAACACAAAAATTTAATATTAACAATTTAAAATTTTAATTTTTTTTTGTTTCGAGTTCGCTATATACTATTTAATATATAATATTAAAGAGGTATGATTTAGTTTTGACGATTTTAAGTTAATTTTTAAAGTTTTAAATTAATTTTAAATTTATGATATTTTTGTCCAAATTTTTTTAATGGTATTTAAGAAAAAACATATGATGCTATTTTTGTCAAAAAAAAATATTTGTTTATGGTATTTTTGGGAATTGCAGGGGATATTACAGATGCAGCAGCTCAAAAGGTTGCCCGGCGAGGAAACAAGTAGAGAGAAGCCGCGTGGACCCCACAAAACTAATGATAACATACGCCTCCGATCACAACCACCCTTTCCCCTCCTCCGCCACTAACAACAAACACCACCACAGAGCCGCCACCAAAACCGCCAAAAAAGAAGAAGAAGACGAAGAAGAAGAAGAAGCAGCAACAGTCGTCGCCGTAGAGGAACCTGTGGGATTAGATCTAAGCCACGTGGATTCTCCTCTGCTATTAGGCGGTTGCTACAGCGAGATCAACGATTTTGGTTGGTTCTACGACGCGTCTATCTCGTCGTCGTCTGGCTCTTCTTCGATCTACGGTTGCGATTTACTCGATGTAACGTTAGATGATGAAGAGGATAACGAATCTTTGTTCGGCGATCTCGGAGATTTGCCTGATTGTGCTTCCGTGTTCCGTCGTGAGACGGTGGTTACGGAGGAGCAACATCGGCGTTGCGATTTTGGCGCCATTCCCTTTTGTGATAGTTCTAGATGACTGTGTGTGTGTTTAGTTCACAAAAAAAGAAACATTTTTTTTTTTCGATGTAAATGTGTATCAATGGTGGATTTCATTATGATTCATTAAAAAAAATCACAAAATAAATAAATTAAATATCATTTCAGAGAATTTTAAAGGTTTTTGAGAGATGCTCTGTTCTTGATCTCTCTTTCTGTAACAGAATCGAAAACAGACAAAAGTCAACTCTTTGACTATGTATTCATGTCTTTAATGTAGTTACAACAAAACAGGATGTGCATCATCATCAACAAAAATATCAAAATTTTGAAATCTTAGTGAATCAAAGTCTATGAATCTACTCGAAACACACGAATCGAACAAGTTCACTTATGGTGGGACCTGCTTTCGTGCCTTAACCTGGACCCAATCATCTATGTGCCTTTCTTTAAGATAAACATTTTTATTTGAACAGACATACAATATGATGTGTATTATTGAGTGTTTTTAAGTTTATAAGAGAAAAGTCATACAACAAAGATTGTTGAGAAGACACTCTTTATTTTCCCAGAGGTGTCTCAAATGTTTTCTCAGTTTTATCGGTATAGGATTGATTGAGAGTTAAAGAGCAGAACCAGATAAACGCCTTCTTGATGCATTCGAAATGGATACTTGACCCAACTTATCTGAATCACTTGACAATGTTCTTTCTCTTACCGGCTCGTAATGCCTTAGCCACACCCCAGTGTAAGCCTGTGTAGTCACACAACACAATAAGCCATGTACACATTTTCTTATGGATTTCTTAAACTTTATTTGCCTATGTATAATGATAGTATATCACCCATGAGCCAAACAACCTTATTTAACTCATCGATCTATCAAAAGAGTGTATGTGTATTTACCTGTTGGGGTCTCATGATCTTAGTGTCAGGATCATCCAACGACTCACGCCAGTGTGACAAGTATCCAGCCATACGCGGGATCGCAAACAGTACTGTGAAGAACTCTGGTGGGAATCCCATTGCCCTGTTTTTTAGATTCAACGGTAAATACTTAATGGTTTCGGCTTCACTTATCATGAGTTTTGTTGGTGTGAAATCATTCATGTCTCTTACCTATAGATTAATCCCGAGTAGAAATCAACGTTTGGGTAAAGCTTTCTTTTAACAAAATATTCATCAGATAGTGCAGCCTTCTCTAGAGCAACTGCTACCTGATTACATCATCCATCAAATCTTTACTTAAACCATATTCATCATGTACAATAGGAGAACACTTAGCACAAGGATCTAAAGTACCTCAATCAGAGGATCCCTTCCAACAATATCGAACACTTCATCCGCCAATTTCTTGATGACTGTTGCTCTCGGGTCGTAGTTTTTGTAAACACGGTGTCCAAAGCCTGACATCTTCCTCTTTCTGTGAATACGAAAAAGGGATGTAACATTAGATAAAATTAGATAATTTGGTGCTTCAGTCTTCAAGTATTGAGTTACCTGTTCTTGACGCCTTCTATGAAATCTGGAATATTTTCAACAGTCCCAATCTCTGACAACATCTTAAGCACAGCCTCATTCGCACCGCCATGAAGTGGACCATAAAGTGCTCCAACAGCTCCAGCAACGGCTGTGTAGACATCAACACCACTGCAGAAAACACAATACTGATTAAAACATATCTCAGAGAAGACTCAATGAATCTCTAACAAGTGGTAAGTACCTAGAGGCAAGATGCCGAGCAGCAGCGGTAGAGCAATTCATTTCATGTTCAGCGTGCAGTATGAAGAGGATGTCCAGCACTCGAGCCAGACGAGGATTAGGCTTGTAAGACCTATCGCCCCTGTAATAAGTGGAAGATGAAAGAATATATCCTTCATTATACAAACTCAAGTGTTTAGCCAAATCAAGAAGGATAATAGATGGCGGTTTACATTGAATCCAGCATATAGAGGAAATTTTCTGCATAAGAAAGGTTGCCAGAAGGAAGAACAGGAGGCCTGCCTGCCATCCTCAAATAAGCAGCCGCTGCAATAGTTGGAGCCTGCAAACATGTTGGGTTATTTACACTTAGAATTCCTTTTCCCAGTCCCACAATTAATTCACAGTCCGGTTATATATTAAACACTAGATCATTAAACCCAAGAATACCTTTCCAAGAATACGGACAATCTGTTTATCACGAACTTGTTTCGACTTGTAAATATCTTGGCCCTGCACCCAATCAGAATTTCCGTGAAATCAAAAATACAAACAAAGAGAGCAGTGTATCGGCATGGAATTTACAGAAAAGATCTATTAACAGTGTTAAAAGAACCCATGATTATAGAACTCACCCTAAGAGCAGGATTTGCATCAGGATGAAATGTAGAAAGTGCACTCATTGCGCTAACAAGAACACCCATTGGGTGTGCATCATGAGGCATGGACTGTATGATATCCTACATCCAAAAGTCAGCATCAACATTATTCGCTTGTGCAACAATCATCAGATATCCAAATGCTTGATAGTCCAAACAAGTTACAGAACCCTTGTTCAGCCAAACATGTTGCTTCCAATATTATTGTCATGTAGTAGTTGAAAGATATTCAGTATCCTTCCATGGACCAGATAATAATAGTTTGCAGGAAAGACTAACGAGTTATACTGTAAGAAATCGTGCTAACGCAACGAGGAAAGAGTAGAAATATATACCAATACGCCTTGTGGCACAGCTGAATGTTGAGAAACTGCAAACTCCCAATCAGCTAGCTGACTTTGAGAAGGTAGATTCCCATACACTGCCAGAGAAAATACAAAAGCTTATTATAAGTATAAAACACAAACATCCCACACAAAAAGATTCAAAAGATGATAAATTTCTATCTAATATAACTTTGTAACAATTCCAGTAGCAAGACTATGATCAAACATAAGCCTACAAGAAGTAGTAACATACTAAGAAGATAAGCAACTTCAATAAAAGTGCTGCTCTCAGCCAATTCTTCAATTGGGTATCCTCTATAACGTAGGACTCCTTCGTCTCCATCGATATAAGAAATCGAAGATCGTACAGGAGCAGTGTTCAAGTAGCCTGGATCGTATAACTTAATCCCTTTATCATCTTTCCCCATCGTTATCTACACACACACACACACACAAAACATGTAAAATCAAATCCAATCTATAAGCTTAACACACAAAATACAACAAAATCAACCTAACATTTCATGGCATCGATTATATTATTTACCTTCTTGAGATCAACGGATTTAACGGTACCATCTTCAGAGACAGGGACTTTATATTTCTTACCCGTACGGTCATCGACGATCGTCAAGCTTCCTTTTAGGTTTCCAGGCGGTGCAGAGCTCTTGTGTGCAGATGTGCACCATGGCTCGATCGCCGGTAACACGTGTCTCAAACCGGCGGGATCGGCCACCGCCAAATGCGCAGCGAGAATAGCTAATCGTGCTTTTACTCTCTCCGAAATCTCCATTTTTACCACAAAAAAGGTTCAGTGTTCAAAAGGAAAAAGAAAGCTAAGAAGAAGAAACTAATTTCGTAGCAATTAATTGAAAACGGATCAACGGTGAAATAATGACTCAGCTTAAGATCAACGGACAAGATTCTTCTGAAAATAGGCTTATCCTGAGACATAACTTTCACTCTCTATACCACTTTAGCGCGGCAAGACGGTGAAGCATACTCGCTCTAAGATAAGACACGTGTCGAATATCCTTAGCGTGTGAACTTCAGACGCTGCATGGCTCGAGTAGAGACGTTTAGGCTTCCTTGGTTTGCTAAATATCTATTAGATAATGGGCCCATTTAGAAGAGCTCTTAGTGGGCCACAAGCATTTTTTGTCAAAAAACCCAAAAAAGTCAAAACTTTTCATTACACAGAAGAAAAGAACAAGGAACAAAGTAGTTAAGGCAAACTGAGAATCCTTTACTCTTTTTTCTTACATATCTGATGGATCCTTAACAAATTGTGTTACATCAGTTACAAAACTATGATCCACAGGCTTTAAACCTTTTCTTAACCAACGTTTCAACAAAGCCACTTCTAATCTCCTTACCTGCAAAACGTTGTTCAACACAATGTAAACACATACAAGTGAAACAGTTGCGGAAACATAGTAATGTGGTTCGATTCTCCGAAATCAGACAACCAAGGCGTACTTAAAAAACTTGTTGTACATAGTGTAAAAGGAAGAGGAGACAAACAATAACAAACCTGTCTAACAATGAAAGGCTCCTCAGCTCGACTCAATGGCTCGGTTAACACGGTTAGAAACCCGTTTCTGTTCCCGAAAACAATATCTGTAAAAGGTCGATCACCCACCTGCACAACAACACTTACTTCAACACATAACATCTTATCATCTACCAAAGCTTATATACCACTTTTCACACAAGCTATACCATGATTAGCTCCGAAGAGGCACAACCAAAGTGTTTCTCGACTTCTTCCGCAGTTCCCGCAGGCTTCTTGACTCCTAAATCAAAATTAGTCCTTATCAGATATCAACTACAATACCAAGAAACCAATAGAGAAACACAATACAAGGGCACTTACTATGTCTCAACACTCTAATTCCTATCTCAGCCTCTAATGCTTTAGCTTTTGAATCATCGTGATCATACTCCATAAGCCCTATGTTTTCCACCAGAATACATAGGCACAAAGACAAAAAAAGTTAGTATGTAATAATTCAACCAAACAAAAATAAAAAAAAATCAATACTTTATCCAAAAATTTTCATTACCAGCAGAGTTGCTAAACACGGCGATGTCATGGCCAAACACGGCTTTACACCGATCAATAGAAGGCCTAAGCGGCGGCCAAATCGCAAGCGAATAAGGAGCAGTAAGAGTATTGTCTTTATCGAACACAACGCCTTTGAATCCTTTTCTCTTGAGCTCATCCCAATCAATATATCTTAAATCTTTCACAGAGACATGCGGAAGAACCAAACGACGATTTCTAACGACAACAGAGACGGAAGAAACGATACCTTCTACGTTGATTCGTTGCCCAACGGCTGCTTTAAGATCTGCCCACCACATGTTCGACGAAATGTCTAAGCTTTTGTTTTCTCCTTGTTCTAATCTCGGAAGCAACGATTCGTGTCTCTCTACGTCGAATCGTTCGGAGATATGGTTAGAGAATCCTGTGTCTTCTGTCGGAGAGCTGAATTGGTATAAAAGAAACGAATCTTCGATAGAGAGTAGACGCAGATTCTGGGTTTGGCTTCGATGGTTTATAGATCGCAGAGAAGAAGAAGAAGAAGAAGATGGAGAGCAAATGGGTTTTGTGGAGCAAGAGATGATATAAGGGTTACGTTTGTTACGACAAGGAGGAGGAAGAAGGAAGCTTTTAGGGATTGGGTAGTAGAAAATAGTGGAGGCAGCCATCGATGAGGTCTGCATCTCAGTTTTTCTTTATAATATTTTTTTTATCTTTTTATTGACCTGAAAAAAAAAGTTTTTTTTATCATCGGAAAATACGTCAAAAACCCCAGATTTCTTGGAGCTGTTTCCTACACTGTTTCATTTCCAAAATATATAAACGGACGGACAGTAATAAAAGCTTGATTTTAACACTTTAAGACAAAACACATATGTTATGTGTCCACACTGTCTTAAAGATTGTTGTTGCCCTTTGAAGTTTAAACACATTTCATGGCATCTTTGCTCACCTTCACTAAGCATTTTCAAAGTCTCCTTATGCAATCTTTTGTTTTGCCCAAGGCAAAGAACCATGCACCTTGATTTTAACATTGGGACTGCGACCGGACAAAGCGTTGTAACGCATCAGCATATCCGCGTTAAGTTATGGGATTAAAGGAGCTGTGAACCGTGGAGAACCTTCTCTGATATAGATATCCATCTCTTTAAGACATGGAAGGATAGTCCAAGAAATGTTTGATCATCTCCAAATCTCTTGTGATTCCATCAAACTCTCTGATCTCTAGCCTCTTCACTGGACAGGATAAGAGCGAACGACCTTTGTCCTCACGAGATATGCATATACATGCATCCCCACATTTATCAGTGACACAGTGTAAGAGACGCTGAAAGCAGAAAAGATTAGAGATTTCATATCATGAACTGCATCTCCGTAAAATATGATGTACAAGACTTCAAGTAACTTCTCTGTTTGTGTGTGTTTGATACCTTAATGACTAGAAGTTCAAGTTGTGGACAGTTTCTTAGGAGAACCGGCATTGCTTGCCAAGCTATATCCATGCTACTCTCAATGTCTAAGAATGTGAGGTTGTTGAACATTGGCATCGTCTGACGGAATAAAGCAAGCACCTGAAACAACAACAACAACAAGCACTAAGTTGCTCTTCTCTCCGAACATGTGCCTGAACTAACCAGGATGTTTATCACCGTTTGTACAAGAGAGAACAAAAGTAGCATACTGACCTGGAAAGCAGAAGGAGACAAGTAAAGCTTTTGAACATTGTGTATGCCATGAACAAGCTTTTGCATATGACCAAGCTTGAGAAACACATGGTCCTCTAAAGAATCATCACTGCGGGATCTTAGTTGCTCTAACAGATTGCCCAATAATGTAAGATGGATGTGAGCCTCAACTAACTCCCCCAAATTAACAATAGGATAGTCCCACATAACCAATAGGTGTATCGAGTGTAAAAGAACGAAAACAGGTAGCACAATGGAAGGTCTCATGTTCATGTGACAAATTTACAATTGTCATGTCTAATTCCTCAAGCACAGGGCAAGCAGAGAATAACAACTCAAAGCTTACCATTATAAACAAGAACTAAGTCAAGAACAAGAGTCTTGAGCATAGGTAAGAAGATATTTGCACGCTTCAAATGAAGAGAAAACCCACTTCCTATTCTCAGCTTAACTAGTGTATTGCTCATGAAGATCTCTAAAGGAAGCTCATATCTATCACCTAAATCGATGAAAAGATACATCTCCGAAAAACCACGCCGAAGAACGTTACTTATCCATCGATTCGCACGATCTTTATCTACGCCACCAGTTTTACTACACTTGAGAGAGAATCTATCAATGGAAGAAGAATCACCTTGCAAAGCCAATACTCTGTCAACGAAGCTATGCAGAATCCTTTCACTATTTGGGATGAAGAAAGACAGAGTCGTCAATGTCAATATTACGTACAAGAGCCAACATATCGCGCCATCTCTTGGACAGAACCGATGTCAACGCAGCCTCCTTCGTCGTGAAGAAGGAAAAGACATGACTAAGAAGCTCGTTATGTAGAAAGCTGATCCTACCCATCTTCTCTCTTCCACGAGATCGATACTTTCAGATTTCTGGGGAAGATGCACAAATCGCACCCAAAATTAGGGCGAAATTGGAAGATGAAGAGAGAGACTGGTGTGTGTGAGATAAATAAAAGTCTTTAATTCTTTATATATCAACAACAATGCGTTGAAACGGTGTCGTTTATGCGATTCATTACGCGCCTACATTGAACAAACAGTAAAACGCAGCGTATTAGTATAGGCAATATAGAGAATCATAACTTCTTATTCACAGACCAGAAAAATGCATTAAACATGTCTAATTGCGTTTTGGTTACATCAAATTGGCACATGGTTTCTAAGAGAGTGTGTGTGTTTATGAGCCAAGGAGCTTCTTCCACCTGGCGTAACCAAGTGTGACCATGAAAAGCACAATGCAAAGAGCAGTAACACTCCACACAAAGTACCAGAAGATGCCCTTTATGTCATACAATGGACATGGTATGTTCATTCCGAACAAGCTCGCAACCAATGTCTCTGCAGCTATCGCAAACGAGGCTATCGTAAGGGTAAGCTGAAGCTGGATCAGCTCGTTACGTTGATTATCAAGCTGTATGTTTACGTAGTCTTCCGTGTCGTCGATGTACTCCCTTACTGTTAGAATCTTGTTCCTCATACCCTCTAGTTGCATGAAGTATGCCTCCAAGAGCATTTCTAGATCCTCCACGTCATCTTCGTCCGTGTTGCTTGTCACCATACTCGCGCTTCTGTTTGATGATGTAAGCCGGTGGAGATTTGATGGGGCGACAATGCTGTTTGACGCTGTTCCTTCAAGTATCGCCTCGCTTTGCTGGTTCTGGATCCATTTTCTCGTTAAGTATAAATCTGCCATGTCTTCGTTGTCATCTAACAAATGTTCGAGTTCGTCTCTCACCTGAAAAATGCACCACACAACACTATAGTATCAATAGGAAAAGGCGATAATCTGTACATTAGTAAACCTTTCGTTACCTTTTGTACACGGGCTAGCAACCGTGTGAGATTACTTTTCAGACTTCGCACATACTCAAGATTCTCGGTGCTAACATTCTTAGTAAGCTCATCAAGGACAGGCCAAGCTTCTGTCTCAAGAGCCGCAACGCTGGTATCAACAATCGAGCAAACAACTTCAAGCGCCATCTCCAGGACCTGAAACTCGAAAGGAAGCTCGCTCTGCAAACCCTCCCCAGCTTCCGGATCAAGAGAAGATTCTGCATTCGCGGAAGCTTCAAGAGCATTCCTCTGAGGAAACTGTTGCTTAAGCCGGTCAATAAGCGGAAGAACTTCAGGACGTAGAGGATCCAACAACAACACTTCTTCTGCTGTAACTATTGCCTTTATAACCTCTAAATTAACAACAATAGCTTTTTCTCTTGCTACAGAACAAACACAAATAGATTGATAAAAAACCTTAGAAACACATAATCACAGGAGAAACATAGTAAGGCAAGTAATATATGTTAAGTTCCTGCTAAAACATGCATAAGAATCGAAAAATGTTACCGAGAATATTTGAAGAGTGAGAGAAGACAGGGCCAAGAATTCTCAGATCTCGAGCCGGCACAGAAGCACGTTTGATTATCGTGCTCTTATCGCATTCAACAACCTCCATAGCTCCGGTACGATCAAACCTCATCCACAACCTAGCTCCTCCGGTTTTCTTCTTCGGCTTCGCCGTACCCGCCGCAACAGATCCGCCTGCGTTAATCGGCGTAGGAGGCGGCGGAGACGAAAGCGGCATCGGCGTAAGCGCGTCATCTTTCACCGTCGCGCCTTTCTTCCGGTTGCGTATGCTCGTTAGACGGCGAAACGACAAAGGTCCTTTCCCCATCGCGATCTGTAACTGCTCCGATCAGATTTTTCTCCGATCTCGAGATTGTTGCTGAAGAAATCTCCGAGAAACGATGATTCTTGTTTGGATCCTCCCGTTAACGACGGATCCTTCCTCTGCCATAAACGCTAGTGAAGGTATAGGGTTTGTAATCCAAATCCTAATAAAAACAAACCTTTTTAAAGTCAGATATCGATCCAAAACGTTGTCGTTTAGTTCCTTCACTACACGTGGCCACATAAACCATATGAAACCTGGTTTAGTTTCTCAACATAAACCTTATTTGGTTTAATTTCTTAAACCGAACCGGTTTGGTTAAGATACAAGATCAGTTTCTTAAGGCAAAAACTTCATCATACATTATGCAAGTTCAAGGACTTTGTTTACACTACTTTTTGTTCTTCAGAGACTTCCTTGTGATATCCACTTCTTCTCCAAGGAAACTGTGAACTAAGAAACACACACACAAAAGAGAAGAGTAACAATAGAAACAGAGGGTATGAGTAACCTTGAGCAATTACCTCGTTACAGTCGCGAGAGGAGATAACCCAACAAGCGTATTATATGGAGAAAGCAAATAGAGAGCGAGTGGAGTTAAAAAGTCACAGACTTTTAGTTCGTGTCGAGACAAGTCGCATCACGGAGAAGAATCTTAAACATCAAATTTGTAATAAGAGGAGGAAGAAGACAACACAGAAGGAAATTGAGGGTTTTTAATTGATGTTTAGTTAATGTTTTCGGTTTTTAATTACCAACCGGTTTATTTCGGTTGATAAATCAAACAATAAATAAAGCAAATGAAATGTGACAAACATAAAGTAAAACTATGTGCTCTCTGTTCTGTCTGAAAGTAAACAAAATAGAAACCCAATAAAGGGTTTTTTTGTCTATTATTTTGGTTTCTTTTGGATGATTTTAAATTTTAATAAGAACAAAAAATGAAGGTAAAATGCAAAACTGGAGATGGCAGAGAGATTGGTTTCTCTAAGACATGATGACTTTAACTGAGAGCCGACCAAACTCATCTCTGTAAGCCTCTTCTGACTTTTTCAGGATTAAAAAAGGCTTATTTATCAGGAAGCAACTGTTGTGGATGATTGCTTCTCAAGATTCTCTTTTAGAATCTCAGCTCTTCTCTGCTCAGTGTGCTGAGCTATATTGTTCGCAAGTCCTTCGTAGTGCGGGTCTAGTGTCTGCGTAAGGCTTTGGAACCTGAGCGAGTCTGATGCTTGCATTGCTATAAGAAACCAATAATAAGGATGTTAGATGATAATACAGTGAATAGGTTTGTCAGTATACATATATATATGACAAGTTTCTTGTACCTGTGATTGCATCCATGAAGAGTATGAAAGGATCCACTTCATCAAGTGGGGAGTCTAGTTCCTCGTCGTCGCTATAATCATCGTCCGAAAAGTCATCATCGTCACTGTAGGAGCGGAAATCCTTTGCCTAAAGATAATGCACAAGCAACATTTGATACATTTGAACCTTAAGAAACTATAATTAGGGGTTAAGAATACAGACCTGAGCTGCTAACTTGCGGAGTGTACTAACATCAGTTTCATCAGGATTCTGCTCATCTCCGTCATCATCTTCATCATCTGTCTGAAACTCATCATCCATGCCGTCGTCGTCGTCGTCATCATCATCTTCTTCTTCTTCTTCCTTTGCAGCTTCTGTCATACATGTTCAAAGAGGAATATCAGTGAAAGTTTGTTATAAGAAAAATTAAGAGAGTTTGAGAAGGCACTGACCAGCAAGCTGGTCCTTGTATGCCGCTAAAAGCTCGAGAAGAGCCTTGAATATGTGTGGCAAGACCTCTCCAGGCAATTGACCAGCAGGAAGACTGAGTAGTGATGTCAACCCCAAGATGCAAACTTTCTTATCATGTTCACTGCACATGAAGCAAGGAAGATTATCATCTTGAAACAAAGGCGAGGAGAATATAAGAGAAGATAGAGAGGTTGCAAAGGTTAGATTCACACACCCCTTGAAGTTGGCACGTTCACCACTCTTCTTCTTTTCTTGCAGCATATGGAGCCAAATAGTTAAAACTTCTGCCGCGCAACCAAAACGTTGCAGTATGCCAAGTGCCAAAGGGGCATTGTAGTAAAGAGCGTTTGCAATCTGCCCAAGGGTGTTCAGAGCAATTCAATCAGTGGTTATTGACAATCATTAAAACAACTTGACAAAGTATAGTGAAAGACAGCTTAGCAAAATCAGTAAGTAACTCTATAAAGCACAAATATAAATGCGGCTTCTTGCTTACCAATTCAACTAAGAGACATTTGAAGGAAGATTTCTCAGCACCTCGTAGTCGGTCTAATGTGATTCTCAGGTAAGGCTCCACCCATTGATCCACCTGGCCCTTACAAGTCTGAAGCACAATTCCTAGTAGCTTCGGAGCTGGCTCAAGGTCACTATTATCAATATTTTTGTTCGCCATAAGCTGTCATGAGAAAGAATCAACAAAAATAATCAATGTATGTATGTGAATGTCAGAAGGAAAAAGAACAAGACCGTAATCTTTTGTTTATGTATAAACGTCAGCAATTATCAGATAATGAGCTTACCAAAGAAATCACACTCCAGAGACTTTGCTGGTAATCTGGTTCCTTGCAAGTGAGATAATGCTCAGTGCCTCTGGATATGTAGTTGTGCAGAGGGACCAATATATCTAATGATATTCAAATAATACCAAACAATAAGGATATAAAGTAGGAAAAATCAATGGAAAAAAGTACTACATATTTCATACTTGGGAAGAAGTCAATAGCCCAATCCACGAGTGCTTCCATCATTAGAGGCCATAAACTCCACATGTCCAGTGATATAGTAGGTGAAAAAGTAGTAATATATGAGACGATCTCCAGAACCTCTTCAAACACATCTGGTCATATAAAATATACGAATGAATCACCAATATGTTTAGATATAAATTACATAGCCACAGTGTATTCTATATTACTCATTCAGAGAAACACAAGAAATAAACAAACTCCACAATTACAGAGTCTGTAAAACTTTATCCATACCTTGACCATCAGTTGTCAGCATTTTACGCATGATTGGCAGCAAATGAGGTTCAATCTGACCATAGAGATGAGGGAGACTACTGATAGATTCAAGAATTGTACTGATGGCACGAAGACATCCCACTGCAGCCAATGCACCAGCATCATCAGCTTCATCATCACCGTTGTCAGTGTCAATACACCTCCAGAATGCACTGGCCTGGAATTTAGTAACAATAACAGGGTATAATAATGCTAAAGCAAAGTAACATTCAAGATGGGGACACAGCAGAACTTCATCTCACCAAATTCTGACACAATCCCAGAGCATAAGGAGAAATCTCCTCTCCAAACTTGTACACGATAGTCTCTAAAGTAAAAGCAAGATCTTCATTTTCAACTTCATTCATCAGCTTGAAAAATTCTGTATATCGCAAGTCCATACCAATTATTTCAGTTGATTAAATTGATTCTCAGCTTTAGCTTTAAAATGAATAGAAATGGGAATAGCTATAACCATCAGGAAAATTATTTGAAAAGCGTACCGTCAAGAAGTTGAGGCAGAAGTGGGCGGATCTCATCCAAATCTGCAAGATGAATAAATTTAGTATAATCTATTCTATCCAGTGCTAAATACAAAATATTCGAAGATAGAAGAGGACAGGGAATCTTAAGAAGAGACAGAAACATATTTTTGGTGGTGCCAATGGGCAAATACTTACTTTTGCAGGCGTCAATAAATAAACGCAAAGCAAAAACTGAATCCACCCGAACAGGAAGTTCTGTATCACGCATTCCAGCGATAACACAATGCAATGCCTTGGAAAAATTGTTCTGGTCTGAGAAATTAATGCGGGCATACTGCCCTGCAACCCATGCAGCCTACACAGAAAAATGTTAATCTGATGACCATGAGATGAAGCAATATGAGCGTGATCCAACATCATTTAACAACATCTAAGAAGGCAGTAACTAATACCTTAGCTGCTTACCAAAAAAAAAAAAAACTAATACCTTAGCTCTAAGATGACCAACTGGGCTGCTGAATTCAGGAAAAACATGTTGCACTAACATATTCTCCAGCTCAGATTTGTAGGGTTCAGTTTGCTTCAGTTTATCACAAAGTGTCCCAACAGCAAGAAGAGCGCCATCCTTATGGCGATAGGGCTTATGCTCTAGTGGGGCTTCATCATATCTAAAACAGAGAAATAAAGTAATCATATCATTTTGATGTAGCACTTACATATTAAGACCATTTCCTATTTTCTAGATAAAGTTTCAAGCTACCTCTTAAAAATGCCCACGATGAACTGTATAAATTTTGGGAAGTTGTCTTTTCCACGCTTCCTAACCAGCTCAGTCACAAAGTCCATCGAGGCAGTCCTGGGACTGTACAAATCTTCAATTATATCTGTCGAACAGGTAATGGTATTATAAAAATGGCATGCTTTACTTAAACGATTATTTACCAAGAAAGAGAATACTTTAAGAACATACCATAACCCTTCCTTACATACTCATGTGGGTCTTCATCCCAAAGCATTTGATCATTATCGTTGAAGCATATTAGAGGGAAAACTATTTCAAACAGTAGAACATGAAGGTGGGGCTGGAGTAAGTTGTACATAACACTCTTCGGGATACTGCAAAGACACAATTAGTCAGTACAATATTTGGTACAACGACATGATAGAGCAAACTTGCCAATATAGCAAAAAAAATCCTGCCGGGGGACTTGACGTGTAATAATTTAGCCAGGTCAGTCAATCTAGAGAACTCGTGTTCAAGTAATTTTTTAAGATGACCAAAAGTATGAATATCTGACCTGTTGCTTAGATATTGAAGAATTAGGTTGATGACTCTATCAGGAAGATATCCACCAACACGGATGGCATTCAGAAGTTTCAGGTGGCACTCCATTATCTTTCCTGCGTAGTTCATTTGAAACATTTGGGCGAAAGCTTTGTTTTCTGGATTCTGAAGTTTCAGATCTCCGAACCTATAATAAGTTATAAACAGTTAATTAAAGACATGGAAAATGTAAAGGTTCTAAGTTGATAAATAGATTTGCATAGCATACCGAGCGTACAGCCTGTTTAAAATGTGTGCGACCCATTTCTTGACTTTCCACCATCCCCATGATTTTCTAAGCTCAGGGTCTTTAGGCTGACCTTCGTCGGGAACAGGACGTTCCAAAATGTTTAGGAACAGAGACATCCAAGCATTCATCAAGTTTGGATCAAATAATGGCCGCGGAAGCTCCAGCTGTATAGAATAAGGATGAACATGATGTATATAAAATTCAACCATAACTCCTTATACGAAATAGATTTCATGAACTAAGTACCACATGATTTAGAACTTACATAAATACATGACCAGAATATCTTGCATATAAGCTTGATATGGTCAGCCACCTCAATAGAAGGACTTTCAACAAGGAGAAGCTTATTGAATATATTCAAAAGATGTGGAAACGTCTCCTCGATTACTCGGTAAATAGGTGACCTGTCTTCATCTGACTTAAACCTATAAACAAAAAAAGGAAATCAGAGAAAGGCAAATTACTAACGAAACCTGATATAAAATCCATAACCACATGGTTATTTTGGGGCAACCTAATTCATAACATGAGTAAAAAGTTCACAGAGCAGACTTACTCGTATTTTGAAGATAGAATCCGCAACACAAATAAAGCTCCGTAAACTTGTTGATCTTGCAAGTTGTGCTTCACCCATTCCAGGAGATGGGGCCATTGCTCAGGATAGTCAGCGTAAATTATAGTCTTCAGGCACTCTCCCATTTGAACTCTGCATCATACACACCAATAACGAACTAGAGGTAAGTTTTCACGTGTATAAGTATAACTCATGTGTCATTGCCCTCTACAAAACACAAACATATCAGTCCATGGACAGCTAAAAACACAAAGGCTAACTTTTAAAAAATGGGTAATATCATAACCAGAGATGCAAGGTGTACAATAGCTGTTTTACCTCAATATCGGTGGAACTTGAGAGACATATACAAGAATCTGATCCCTGACAATATGTTTATCACCTGGCAAGATTTTGCTCTGATCACCTACACACATAAATACAAATGTAACCACTTCATAGCCCGCGATTCAAGAGCCATTCAACAAAATCAATCAAACAATTTACCAGAGTGAGGATGCCAGCGCTTAGCAATGAAATTCTTGAAGTGGATACTAGCAGCTTGGCGTATAGAGAGGTCACAACCACCATCAACAATTATTTGCAATACTCTTACTAAATGCTGTGGAGTGTGCTGAAGCTGCAAAAATTACACAATAAAATCATGGGCAATTCTCATAAAATAGCAATAAATAAAGTTTTTAACACAATTAGCACACATTTTCGAAAATTTTACAAATACCATTGGAGTTTTTTTCTCATAAATACCACAAATCTTAATTTTTTCAAAATTACACCCAAAACCTTCAAAATTATACCCTACCCTTCAAAACTATATCATAAATACTATATAGCGAACCCAAATGAAAAAAATTAAATCTAAAAGTTTTACAACTTGTGGTATTTTTTGTAAACTACTATGTAGTTTTTGATGGTATTTTTGATATAAAACATTTAAATGGTATTTTTGTTATAAAAAACTTTGTAATGGTATTTTCAAAACAAAAACTTATTGTGGTATTCTAAGGAATTTCTCTAAAATCATACATAAACTGATTTTGTTATCACAGTCAAATCAAGTCAAACTTGTAAGCAAAATCATCTAAAAAGACAAAAATCGAAGAAGGAAGATAATTGTGATAATATAACCTGATCAAGGCTTTGCTCGGCGGCTTTACGCTCGTCGGGATTTGGGCTAAAAGCAGCCGCGCCAACGATTAAGGCGAGGCTAGGCAGATCCATTCTACTCGAATCGAGAATTTTCGCGAGCGGATTCTCCGCGAAAAACAATCGAGAGGTGAATGGATTTCAGGTCTCGTCGTCGTCGTCTCTCTGGTTTGAAATCGAAGAGACGAGAGTCAAAATCTGGAGAGAGAGAGAGACGAGACGACAAAGCGTAAGAGAGAGAGAGGGTCTAGGGTTTTAATATTTTTATTGGGATGGTTCGTTGGTCTGGTAACTAAAATCTCGCACGCGCGCACTGTAATTAAGTGAAAAACCCCCCACGTGAGACACAATATAAACCTAGATTTGCCTTGACCTATTATTTTACTTTGTTCGTGTATAAATAATAGTGGGTTTAATAATTACATTAGACAAACAAAAAAATTAAGCACATCGAATTCTAGTTTAAAACTAGTATTTAGGGGTAATTTTATGTCAATAGACTTAATTATAAAACACATTTTCTTGGTTTTGTTGTTTATGTAAAATTCAAATTCCGTATATGTAAATTTATATTACTCGGAAATAATAAGAAAAATTGTTATTTTATAGTTGGACTATTTCAAAAATTTATTAAAATCAAAGGTAAAATAAATAATGATAAATTTGGTGGTAACCGATCACCTATTTCCATGGATATTGATTATTATTTTTTCGTTTTTCTAAATTATTCTCGGTTTATTAATTTTGTTTATTTACTTTGTTTTATTTATTTATTTGAATTATGAAGCGCAAACCACTTGACTTAATTTAATTGGTCAAGTGATTTGTGCTTTATAATATAAAAGATAACAATTTCGAAAATCATCGAATAGTGGGTAATTTTTTATGAAAAAATTTAGGAATTTGTTTTGATTTTTTTTCGTTTTTTCTTTTTTATTCTTTCATCTAAATTATTTGATTAACTTAGTTTTTAAAAAGAGATATTGAAACACAAGCCACGTGGCATGATTTGATTGGGGAAGTGACATTGGTCTAGTGGCAGTGACTTGTGTTTTATAATATAAAGGATGGGGAAGTGACATTGGTCTAGTGGCAATCATCAGTCCACATGAGACATGTAACACCACCCACCCGGGATCGATTCCCCGCGCCTACGATAGTGTAGGTCTGGATAATGAGTCGGTCATTTGTGACCCAAATATTGAAAAAAAAATTATAGTTTAAAATTTGGTTAACCAATCTATATTATTAAAAGAGAAGACAAAACGCCTACGTGTCACGACGAGATAACTTTTATGATATTTTTATTTTTTTGCGTTATAGTCCTTATAGTTTGAACTAATTTTCTCACTCAATTTTAATATATTTCAGTAATCTATCTGCACTATTAAAAGAATTCATATAAAAAATATTTTAGGTCTATCTAGCATCTACGCATTGTAAAAATTGACAATACACAATTTTAAATATTTTTAAGTCCATTATTGGAATATATATTTTACATAGGTCACCCAATCATCCACATACATAATTTTTTGTGTTTATGTCCTTATATTTTATTTATTTTGTGTTTATACCCTTATATTTTTAAATAACTTTTTGTCTTCGATTTTATTTTAGTTTTCATAGATAATTTCAGATATATTATTTTGTTTATAAAAATATTGTTGGATTTTTTGTTTTCTTATCGATCAAATATTGTAGTCAAAGATATTAATATTAGTTTGTTTAAAAAATATTAATTTTAACAATTTTATTTCGTTTTGTGTCGATCTAAATCTACGAAATATTTTTATCCGTGTCTATCTTTTCACGATATTTGCGTGTCTAACTTAATTACCTTAATATAAAAAATATCATAAATTTTAAAATAGATTATGTTTAATTTTATACGATGATACAAATATTTTAGGAAATAAGGTATGTTATAACGTTTCAAGTTCTTCTAATTATTTTCAGAAAATACCAACGACTATCATATTCTTTAATACTTTTGTATATTTTCATTGTGGTATTGGTATATATATATATATATATATATATGGTGATATATATAAAGTTTAGATAATTTGTCGTAAACATAAATTTATATTTATAGTTAAATAAGTATATATTTATATCTAAAATAAATTGTATTCGTTATACAATATTTCTTTATTTTCTAAGATTAATTTAAAACATAAAATATATTTTTATTATATATAAGTCTAATTATATTATTAATATTATTAAGGATGATAAAAAATTTATGAATTGACTCTATTTTCATCATTTTTGTTTAATTATTTGATGTTTATATCAAACACTATGATAAACACTATGAAATCGTCAACATACACACATATATATATATATACAAACTTAATTAAATAAATGAAAAAGGTATGAAAATGATATTTTTCATCACACAATTATACTTGTATACATGCATATGTAATTGTAAAAATATATTAGTAGAAAATAAGCACTTTTAATAATTAGTTTATTGATATCAATTAGACAATTAGTAGAAGTAATGAGTAATATTCATAATTTTTGGTAGGGACATCCAAACTAATAGACAACTCATTGGGTTTTTTCTTACGTCAAGAGCAGATCATCAATCGCAAATAATTTATTGATTTTGATTTTTTGGAGATTAGCAAATTATTTGTCTTCAATGTTTTACTGTTTTTTGGATTATTTGAATATTTATAAACGAGCCTCAGAAGAACCACACACAGTAAATGGGCCTGGAAAAATTTTAGTCGGTCCACATCTTTATGTACTCTGTTTTCTCCTCTGTTTTCGAGTCAACTTTTAAAATGTCCATATTTCTCATTTTAAATTTTCTATACACTCCAAAATTCTTTTATGCCTTTTTTATTTTATTTTTTAATAAAAAAAATCCAAAATTCACAAATCTAAAGTATCTTAGATTTGGATTTACGAACCCAAAGAGTTATAATCATTTATAAATAGGGAAATTATGGTGGATATACAAAACTTTAGAAGAAATTAGGTAAATATTTGAGTAGTACTGTTCATACGTGTATTGACTATTATACCCTTGAACGAATAATGTAAAATAAATAGATATATATTTCTACTAATAGTCACATAACTAAATATATATATATCTATTCCAACTAAATAGTTTATAGATTTGTCAAATGTATAGTTTAAAGTTAATATATATATATATGTATATATATTCTTATTAAATACATTTCTATTTTAAACTAACTATTTCTAATATATATTCTACTCTATTTTGAATATTTTATATATATTCTCCTCTCTCTCTAATCTCTCTCCATTCTCTATTCTCTCTCCCTCTTGATACCTCCTATATCTCTCTATCTCTCCCCCTAACTCTCTTTTCTTTTATAAGTAAACATCTAAATAATCAAATAATAGTAATCTATTTGTAAACAATATATATTCATCTTAAAAGTCACATATTATGATATTAGACAAAACTTATATAAAATAGATACATATTTTTACTTTATTTGTTTTCATGTATTCATACATATTCATACACCTTTGTATATTTTCCAAATTTCCCTTTTAAAAATAATTATCTATTTACTTTTTCAAACTTGTTATATCTTCATAGTTAGTTATATTGTACATATTCAATTCAAATAGATAACTATTGTTGAATAACTAACTTCTTCAAACTTGTTATAACTTGTTTACCTATTAATTCAAATAGATAACTATTGTTGAACAAATAACTTCTTCAAACTTGTTATAACTTGTTTACCTATTTAATTCAAATATATAACTATTGTTGAATAATTATCTATTGTCTCTTAATTATCTATTTTCCTAAAATTAGTTATCTATAATGAATAAGGTGTTATATCTTTATAGTTATGGTTTATGTTTTAAGTTTTAAAAGATAATATTTATTGTACATGTAAATAAATTACTTATTTAATGCAAATATGTAACTATTATTTATCGATGTAGATTAGTGTAAATGTAATTTACCTATTTAATTCAAATAGATAACTATTGCTGAAATAGATAGATCTAAGGGCAAAAATGGAAAAAAATATTATCTCTCTTACTTTTTGTTATTTCAGCAAATTAATGTAATCTTTTGTCATGTTAACAAATTTTCACCCACCATTTGTATATTTAGCAAATTTACCCTAAAAAATATAACCCAAATATTTTGATTTCTAAACCCTAAAATTTTTCAAAAAATATTATAAAATCGATTTTATAATCATATTTTGATGATTTTATCAAAAATATTTAAAATTTGTTTTTCAAATTTAAAATATTTTTATCAAATCCGTAAAATTAAATAAAAAATATTGACGTTTACAAATTTTAAAAATATTTTTTTGTGGCGTATAAAAATAAAAATGCAAAAAAAATAATAAAAAAACTTTTTTAGATTACACTTATAGATATAGAGAATTTGCATAGATACGGGGAGTTTGGAGGAGATTACTCTCTATTTTCTTACAAAAGAGAGTTATGGAATAAATAACAGTTTTGGTTTTTCTTGAGATTCAAATTCAATAACAATATTTCATTTCGTTTTAGCTACAAACAAAAAGAATTTAACAAACTACTTAATCCTCTTCCTGCAAAATCTTTCTTTTTGGCCTTTAGATGATTACAAAAAGCTAAACTTTCTCGTAGTTTTTTCTCATAACTCAACAACTTCTTCCTTTTGTGAGCTAACATAAGCCAAAGACTCTTCTTCTGTTGTGTCATACAACACAGTTTCTCTTACATCATCATCATCATCATCTTCATCCTCATCATCACTACTAAAATCCTCTTCCTCATCATCATCATCATCATCATCGTCTTCATCATCAGATTGGTAGACTCCATCAGAGATTGTTATTGTCTTATCTCTAACACCATTCAGTTCCTTAGCCTCATCTAGTTCATCTTGATTTGAAGCTACTGATACAATAACATTCTTAGCTTTCTCATCATCATCATCATCACTACTAACATCATCTTCTTCCTCATCATCATCATCAGATTGGTAGGCTCCTCCAGAGAATGTTCTTGTCTCATCTCTAACACCAGTTACTTGCTTAGCTTCTTCTAGCTCATCTCGAGTCGAAGCCAATGATAAAAGCACATTCTTAGCTTTCTGATCAGGTGGCACACCACAACTCTCCATCTCCTTATACCACACAAGCGCGCTCCCGAAGTCCTTGCACCTCCCAGACGCGTCCATGATAGTTGTTAAGATGGTTTGATTCGCTTTGGTGCCACTTAACCTCATTTTATCATATACTTCCATGATCTTATCAAGATCGTTTGCTTTCGCGTAACCTTTTATCATTGTGCCATATGTGACTATATTCGGTTCAAAGCCGTCTACTTTTGTCCTCTTGAAGAATTTTTCAGCACCTTCCATGTCCGAGGCATTCACATACGCTGATAACATTGTTGTGTAAGAGTAGAGATCCGGGAAGAATCTGTGAGGGAAACAAGTTAATTCGATGTTCTCAATCTTAAAACATAGAAACAAACAAACATGGTGGAAATATTCTTTACTTGTCTCTTCGCATGCTCTTAAAAACTGTCTTTGCTTGCTCCACCATCCCAGAAATAGCAAATGCATCAAGCAAAATGTTATAAGCTTTATGTGTCGGCCTGAAAAGCGATAAAAACAATATTAATATAATTCAGAAGAGAAATAAACAATCATTGGATACAATAAACCGACCTTACACCAGCATCAAGCATCTCTTCAAAAACAGATAGAGCTTCTTCTTCTCTTCTGGCTCTTCCATATGCTTTGATAAGTAAAGCATAGCTTACAACGTCGGGTCGAATATCAGATCTTTGCATCTGAAAAGCGAAACATATAGTTTAAGGACTAGATACCACTACTGTTCCAGGACAAGACATATCCCAGTGATGTTTTAGTCTAATAATTCAGTAAAAGAAAGGATCATAGAAATCACCTGGTCATAGATCTTAGAAACTTCTTTATAATTAGTTTCAAAGGACATAAGGCTATTGTAACTGACAGTACTCTGTGGAACTCCTTTCTCTTTCATTGAAGCAAATACTTTTCGAGCCTTATCATAGTTCCCTGCCTTCTTGTACATGTAAATCATCATATGATACATCTTTTGATCAGGCTTCAATGGCGATATCTTCTCATCTAAAAGAGTCTCGAAAACCTCTTCAGCTTCTTTAAACTTGTTCCCTTCTACAAAAGTCTTAAGTATAATTTGATAAGTTATAGCAGAAGGCTCTGGGCCTGAAGACTGCATCCTCCGAAATATCGCTTCAGCATTGTTGCATCTGCCTCCTCTTCCATAAGACTCCATGAGGGCGGTGTAAGAAATCACGTTAGGACTCGAACCCATCTTACTCAGTACGCTCAAAACCCTTTCAGCTCCGTTGAAGTTCCCTAGTTTCCCATAAGCTGTTATGAGCATCAGAAAATCCATTTCACTGAAGTTCCACCAGTTCTGGTATCTAAGCCATTCAAGAATCTGTAACTCAAAAGAAAAGAATGAACAAAAAAATATCAGAAACAACACCAAAACTTTCATGTTCAAACGAAGAGTATACATAATGTTGTTTTTTTTGGCTTTCTTTTGTCATGCCATAAGAGTTAATCTTTCGTGTTATAAACAACAAACTAGCACGGCTTTCGTGTATAACCAACAAACAACAAACTAGCACGGCTTTCGCATATAAACAACAAACTAGCACGGCTTTCGCATATAAACAACAAACACCAAACTTTCTCCATACCTCACTAACAAGGTTCCATTTCTTTAACTGCTTGAATCTAACCAAAGTACCCAAAACAAGATCTCTCGGAAGACCTTGGTCACCGTCAGTTCTGTATTGCCTAAGCACAGGAACTGCAAAGCCCGTAGATTCGATCTCTAGCATAAGACCTCTCCATCTCCTCTGATCTTTCTCGTCTGCTGCATCCTTGAAAACCTCCATTTTCCTCCTCTTTTGCAAGAACTTCCTTGGAGCAAGCATACCCATACAAACAACTCTGAATCTGTTTTGGATTTTAACACCAACATTGATAATGTTGTTCTGTAGTTTCCCCTGGCTGACACAAACACAAACACAGAGAGACTTAGTAAACAAAAATAAAACTAAAACTTGACATAACCTAAAGAAGGAACAGACTCTATGTAACCTTCAGATTAGTACAAGCCCCATAAGGACACAATCGAGAAAATTAAACAAAACCCATCAAAAAATTTTAGCAGAAACTTGAAAAGGTGCTAACTTTTTCATGGAATAATATGAACCAGACAATGGAGAATGAAATGAAATTGTAGAACACAAGCAAGCAAATCTCTATAAATGAGAGTTGTTACGAGAAGGTGAAGAAATTGATAGGAGAGAGATAAAAAGAGGAAACCTGTAATTACTTGATGGAACAGAGACGAACGGTTTGAAAATTACAGTCTGTGACATCTAAAGTTCGCAACTTCTCATCTGAAAGTGGAGGAAGAAGAAGAAGAAGAAGAAGAAGAAGGAAGCTAATTTTCTCTTATCCTTTGAAAAGTTAAGAACTTGAATTGAAAGTGGATATTTTATATTTTTTTTGTTTTTGTTGGAGCTAAATAATAAACAAAAAAGGCAAACCTTAATGAAACGATGTCGTTTTTAGATTTTTAAAATAAACAAAACATTAAAAAAGAACGCCGTCTGAGGGGATCGAACCCTCGACCACGGGATTAAAAGTCACGCGCTCTACCACTGAGCTAAGACGGCTTGTATGTTTAATGGGTAGATTAAAATTATATAATTCTATGAATACTAAGGCTTCCAATGGTTGTATAGCCCACTCGAAATCGGACTCATACCAATATTTGGTATGAAAGTAACTCGTGACCAAAACATGAATGGTGAAATCCAGAGCCTACGACATAACCATTTAAAACCTAAGTTATATTAACTTTAATTCTTTGAAGTTTATCAAACTTTTATCTTTTTACATCTGAATCTTTGTAACACACACCACTTGAAATTTTCAGTATTTACACACTAATTTTCTTTTGAAAAGTATACACATTGGATGATTTATAGGAAAAATAAGTTGTGCATAAATTTATCTTTGTTTAAGGAGGCTACTTAAACATGTCTTTTGTTTGGGCTAGGAGGTTCAAGTTTCTAAGACAAAGTCCATTAACCTAAAGAAACATCATATGGAAGCAAAAACGGTGTCGTGTTAATTCTCCCTTTAGAAATTGTTTGGGCCCAACTTTTCGAGATCATTAATCGCAGGCGTATTAAATTCCCTTGTGGAAATTTTTGGGCTCGAATTTCTTTTAATTGCGCTTTAACTTAAACGCTGTCGTATCAATAATGACTTTAATCCGATACTAAACGGTGTCGTATTTTTAAATGTTAGCGTGGAATTGACGCGGCAACTAAAAAAAGGAAATTTGGAAAAAAGGAAATTAGGTTTTTTTTTTAACGAGAAAAAGGAAATTAGGTTTTTTTTTGTGTTAGGAAAAAGGAAAATAGAAAGTCTTTAAATAGCCGTTGTGCCTTTAGGAAGAGTCATCATAAGTTTATTTTTCTTTACTGTTTTCGTCTTCTCTCCACTGTCTCCTTCCTCGTTAAGCAAAAGAATTTTAAGAGCGCTTTAAGCCCAGAAAGCAAAAAAGCGAAGAAGCGAGAAAAAGCCAGAAAGCAAAGAAACACATATAATTTAAAACTTAACCTATCTCTCGAAGAAACCCCTTTTTTTCTTCTTTATCGATCTCGCTTTTGTGTTTTCTATAAAGTAGGGTTTACAAAAAGGAGACCCAATAATCTATAATAATGTTACTTGCTTACTTTGTTTTCAGTGAAATCGCGAAGAAACTATTGGGTTCTAGTCTCGATTCACGGCGGCTACGGCGGAGATGGAGGCTACATCGAGCGGAACGGCGGAGTTGCCACGGTCATCGTCGCGGAGGGCTCCGTCGCGTGCGACGACGATGATGATTGATAGACCAAACGAAGATGCTAGCGCCATGGATAGCGAGCTTGTTCCTTCTTCTTTAGCTTCGATTGCTCCGATTCTTCGTGTTGCTAACGAAATCGAAAAGGATAATCCTCGTGTGGCTTATCTCTGTGAGTTTTGATTTTCATTTTTTTTTCTTAATTATTTATTTAAGGGTTTGGATTTTGTGATTTGCTAGGCTATAAAGAGTAGGAGAAGGTGTAATGGGTTCCTCTTGCTTATGACAGTTTCTATTTAAGGATGTTGTGTTGATTGATGGGTTCTTAACATAGACATAGTTCTATAATCTGAGCACAGTTCAAGATAATTTGTGTAACACTCTAATTTATATTATGCAGGTCGCTTTCATGCTTTTGAGAAGGCACATAGGATGGATGCTACATCGAGTGGAAGAGGTGTTCGACAGTTTAAGACTTATCTGTTACATAGACTAGAGAAGGTATGTATACTTGCTTGGTTAAATTGTTTTGTCTATAAGATGTAAAACAGTTTTTCGCTTTGCTTGATCATTAAGCGCTGACACGGTCTTATGTGTTTTTGTAGGAAGAAGTGGAAACCAAGCCTCAGCTGGCGAAAAACGACCCTAGAGAGATTCAGGCGTATTACCAGAACTTCTATGAGAAGTATATTAAAGAAGGAGAAACATCAAGAAAACCGTGAGGCCACTTTTTTAACTCTTGGTGGAGATTTAATAAGTTGAGTGTAGTGATACTAATCCAGACTCTTACGCTTTTAATCTTTTGCTTGTTTTTTAAACTTCTGCAGGGAGGAGATGGCCAGGCTTTATCAAATTGCCTCGGTATTGTATGATGTTCTTAAGACCGTTGTGCCGTCTCCAAAAGTGGATCATGAGGTTTGATTTGTATGCTTACTCTAAATTCCTTCAATGATTATTTGATGATATTGCTCTGTGAAGACTCGTTTCCATATGCTTGTTTCTTTCTTTTCTTATTTTAGACCCGTAGATATGCCGAAGAAGTTGAAAGGAAAAGGGATAGATATGAGCACTACAACATTCTTCCTTTATATGCTGTAGGGACTAAACCAGCAATTGTGGAACTTCCTGAGGTGCGTTGGACCACTACTATGAGATTAGTATCCTTGCAAAATATTTACACTCTGTTTTTCTCTTCTTGTCATGGTATGTGATGTGACAAAACAGGTCAAAGCTGCATTCAGTGCTATTCGTAATGTGCACAATCTTCCTCGGCGAAGAGTTCACTTGCCATCCAATGCCCCTGATGACATGCGCAAGGCTAGAACTAGGCGTTTCAATGACATCCTCGAATGGCTTGCTTCCGAGTTTGGGTTTCAGGTAATGTTTTACTTAAAATGTCTTTATGTCTTTATAACTTGTATATCTCTTATTATGGTTATGACGACTTTCCAGGTTAAGTTTCTTTATGCACATCTTTAGAAGTTCTAAATTTTTTACTTAGATGTATTTTACTTAAATATTCGTTCTTGTTTCACATCATGTGGTGAGTGAAGAGAGGGAGCGTGGCAAATCAGAGGGAGCACATAATACTGCTTCTTGCTAATGCTGATATTAGAAACAGAAGTAATGAAGAATATGATGAGGTGAGCATTTTATTTTTCTCTTACGCATCTTCTTGTTACCCCTTATCGATAGTAATGCAGTAAGTTTATTGCAGTTGAAACCAAGCACCGTCGCCGAGTTGATGGACAAAACCTTTAAAAATTATTGCTCATGGTGTAAGTATTTGCACTGTAAGTCTAATCTCAGGTATGTTATATTCATGATTTTTTTCATTATGTTATGTCCGTTGGTCACATATCTGATGTTGACTTTGTTCTTCAAAGGTTTCCATTGGATTGTGATAATCAGCAACTTCAGCTTATCTATATATCCTTGTACCTTCTAATATGGGGTGAAGCCTCGAATGTTAGATTTCTGCCCGAATGTATCTGCTACATTTTCCATCATGTAAGTATTTATAGCTATAGATGTGTACTTCCATAGCTTTATTCAGGTTCTGTATGCTTTGACATGTTGTTTTTTGTGATTTTTGTTATTGTTCTTCAGATGGCAAATGACGTCTATGGAATTCTTTATAGCAATGTTGAAGCTGTAAGTGGTGAGACATACGAAACAGAAGAAATTATAGATGAAGAATCGTTTCTGAGAAATGTTATAACTCCGATCTATAAAGTCATACGCAAGGTAAGCATATTAAGGTCACTCGTGTTATATATATTCTTATTTTTAAGAACTGGAAACTTTCTTTTAACCGAAAATGAGTATGCTTACCCTGAAGGAAGCTAGAAGGAACAAGGGGGGCACAGCAAGCCATTCACAATGGAGAAATTACGATGATTTGAATGAATACTTTTGGTAAGTTTCTGGAGAAAATTTGCTTAAATATTATTTAGACATGCCTATTTGATCTGGTTTCTGATTGCCTTAATCATTATTTATTCGAAGGTCGAAGAGATGCTTCAAGATAGGATGGCCTCTGGACCTTAATGCAGACTTTTTCCTAAGCTCTGACGAGATAACCCCACAAAATGAGGTATCTTTCATTTTCTTAATGAAACATAATAGTACAATGAGGTAGTGTATTGCAGAGGTCTACAGAAACATAATAATGTAGGTTTAATGTATCACAGAGGCTGAATCAAGTCACTTACGGGAAGAGCAAGCCTAAAACCAACTTTGTTGAAGTCCGCACATTCTGGAACCTATTCAGAGGTTTTGATCGAATGTGGATATTCTTTATCATGGCTTTTCAGGTGAAGTTAGTTTTGAAAAAGAGTTGATTGGTCAGAAAACCAGAATTGTTTAAATGATCAATTTTTTTGTATCTTTTGTAGGCTATGGTAATAGTTGGATGGAATGGTTCTGGATCTCTGGCTGCTATATTTGACAAAGATGTATTCAAAAAAGTGTTAACCATTTTTATTACATCAGCGTATCTGACTCTTTTACAAGGTTGTGATTTCCGTAGCAAGTTATTGTTTACTACTGATAAATTATTATTATTTGATGTTCTAATAGAGTTCCTTGTCTTCTCTCCCTCTCATTTTTTACAGCTGCACTGGATATTATCCTTAATTTCAATGCCTGGAAGAGTTTCAAGTTCTCCCAGATATTGCGGTTCCTTCTGAAATTTGCAGTAGCAGTTATGTGGGCTGTGCTGCTTCCCATTGCTTACTCAAAGTCTGTCCAACGCCCAACTGGAGTTGTAAAGTTCTTCAGCACTTGGACTGGAGATTGGAAGGATAAGTCTTTTTATACATACGCAGTTTCTTTGTATGTGTTACCAAACATGCTAGCTGGGTTGTTGTTTCTCGTTCCACCATTCAGGAGAGTCATGGAGTGTTCCAACATGCGTATAATCAAACTTATAATGTGGTGGGCTCAGGTAAGTATCTTGTGATTCTTAAGTATACTAGTTTTCACTTGTCATATTCTTTTTGTCATCTTTGCTTATTTTTGGTTCTTTTATCTTGTAGCCAAAACTCTATGTGGGGAGAGGTATGCATGAGGACATGCTCTCTCTCTTCAAGTGAGCAAACACCACATTTCCTATTGTCATTAGCTTACTTCATAAAGATTCTTTAACTCTTGTACGAGCATGTTCTCATATACTGCAACTTATAATGCTCAGGTATACCACCTTCTGGATTATGCTTCTGATCAGCAAGCTTGCTTTCAACTATTATGTGGAGGTATGGATTTTTCCTGTATCTCTCTTTCTTTAGCTTATATTACTCCAATGTAAGCTACGAGCTATGAATTTGTGCATTATATCATGCAAACAGATACTACCCCTTATTACGCCAACAAAGATGATAATGAATTTGCACATTGATCAATACCAGTGGCATGAGTTTTTTCCACATAGTAAGTTTTCAGGTTACCCTCTTTTCTTATGGCAATGTACATTTCATAACGCTTGACTTAACTAACTTATGATTTTATATAGCAAATAACAATATTGGAGTTGTCGTTGCTATATGGGCTCCCATTGTACTGGTAAGTAGAGAATAAAGGAGCTCCCAAGAAATAAATAAATGCTGTTATATATGGCTTATGTCTGTGCATGTGTTATATTGTAGGTTTATCTGATGGATGCTCAAATATGGTACGCCATATTTTCCACTCTGTTTGGAGGCATACATGGGGCCTTCAGTCATTTGGGAGAAGTAAGTAATATTTTACCTTGGTTAACTGTTTGTTATAGTGATGGTTACTTCTTGACACGTTTGGATTTCCATAGATACGGACTCTTGGAATGTTGCGGTCTAGATTTGACTCGATACCAATTGCCTTCAGCCGCACCCTTATGCCATCAAAACATGCAAAAAGTAGACATGCGGTACTGCATTTTTTATCATTAGTATACGTACATATCTCAGTTTTACATTTACGCTCCCTTGTCTATAATTGATTGATGCTCTATGTGAATTGTAGGATGACTATGTGGACCAGAAAAACATCACAAATTTCTCCCAGGTCTGGAACGAGTTCATTATTTCTATGAGAAGCGAGGATAAGATCAGTGACAGGTTGGACTGTATGCTTTTAAAGGATACTCTTGTCGTCGCTTTCCTGTTGTTCAGCACAGCAATCACGTATATCATGTAACGTTTTCTATTTATGCTGTAACTCAGAGATAGGGATTTGCTGCTTGTACCGTCTTCTTCGGGTGATGTGTCTGTCATCCAGTGGCCACCTTTCTTGCTTGCTAGTAAGGTAAGAAATAAGTGTTGTATATTGAGGAATATCTTCCATTCTATTAGCAAACAATGATTTACTGATAAAAAATGCCTTAGTTATTAAATCTTTTGGTCTATATGTTAAATCATTAGAAATTCTCTTTGATTGTTTGAATCAGCACGGTTCATAGTTTTTAAACTTCCTCCCAACCACTTATGTAAATCTTCGAGAGTTTTAGCACTAAATCAAGTTCGTTTTTTAATAATGCAGATTCCTATTTAAAATAGTTGAGCTAACTCTACTTATTTCAATAAAATGCAGATTCCTATTGCTGTGGACATGGCAAAAGATTTCAGGGGAAAGGAAGATGCTGAACTATTCAGAAAGATTAAGAGTGATGGCTACATGTATTTTGCTGTTGTCGAGAGTTATGAAACGTTGAAGAAAATAATTTCCGCTCTACTTGAAGATGAGGCAGATAGAAGGTATACCAGCTTTATGCTTTTCTTATAGTGGTGAATATTCTCTATCCGATTGTGCATCTTGAACCTTATTTCATGAATTAACATTTTTTCTCTTTGATCTAGGGTCATGAATCAGGTATTCTTAGAAGTGGACATGAGCATACAGCAACAGAGATTTATATACGAGTTCCGGATGAGTGGATTACCGCTCCTAAGTGTTAAGCTAGAAAAGTTTCTAAACATACTGGTAATATCAAAATATGTAATCAACCCATATAGGCCTTACACATGAACTAATGTTTAAAACTTTTTCTGTGCTTGTCTTCTAACAGTTAAGCGACTACGAAGACCAGGGTACATACAAGTCTCAGTTAATTAACGTCTTCCAGGACGTTATTGAAATAATCACTCAAGATCTCTTGGTTAATGGGCATGAGTAAGTATATCAATTCACTTCGGAAAATAAGGGATGTGCACTATAAACATATGTCATTAGAAGTGATGTATGACATCCTTTCATATATTCTTGTTGTAGGATTCTTGAAAGGGCCCGTGTTCATTCCCCCAACATCAAAAATGAAAAAAAGGAACAGAGGTTTGAGAGAATTAATATTCACCTCGTACAGGACAAATGCTGGCGGGAAAAGGTAAATTTCCATTAGCAAACTTATACTCTTCATGCGAAGAATTATGGGTTTAATACATCTTGCATGATATATGACTCTTCTTTGTAGGTTGTTCGGCTTCATTTGCTCTTGTCAGTCAAAGAATCTGCAATAAATGTTCCTCAAAACTTAGAAGCCCGCCGCCGTATCACATTTTTTGCTAATTCTCTGTTTATGAATATGCCAAATGCTCCAAGAATACGAGATATGCTCTCCTTCAGGTGAAGTACATATTTGTTATGGATTGTCGTTCTTAGTATTTTGAACCCATCATATATATTTTTCATCCTACTAAAATAAGTCACTTGAGAGTCACATCATTTAGCTGAGTTATACCCATTGTTTTTGTTCATTGTTAGCGTTTTAACTCCTTATTACAAAGAAGATGTTCTGTATTCGGAGGAGGAACTTAACAAGGAGAATGAAGATGGGATCTCAATATTGTTTTACCTACAAAAAATTTATCCTGGTACATTCTTGACAAAACCAGCAATTTTTCAATTTCAGAAACTCAGTACCTGAGTTTATCTTATGTGAACTAGATGAGTGGACCAATTTTCTGGATCGTGTAAATGATCCTAAGCTTCCTGAAAAAGACAAGTCAGAGTTCCTTCGAGAGTGGGTGTCTTACAGAGGTCAGACACTAGCTAGAACAGGTACAAATGTTTAAACTTGAACTCATATTTCTCTGAAGTGTTACCTTGTCCTATTTTCATATTAATCTTCTTTGTCTCTCTGATTACTACTCTCAGTTAGGGGTATGATGTACTATAGGCAGGCTCTGGAGCTTCAATGCTACCAGGAAGTTGCAGGGGAAAATGGTTTGTGTTTTCGTTGCAGTTGCTAATAACCTGAATGTTCCAATCAAAGCTTTTGGAACCAAAACCTGAGATTCATTTGTTTACTGTTTTGCTACTTCTTGCAGCCAAGTTCAGTGTCTGTCAGGCCATGGCATCGAATGAAGATAATCAGAAGGCTTTCCTGGAACGTGCTAAAGCTGTTGCAGATCTGAAGTTCACTTATGTTGTTTCTTGTCAGGTTTACGGAAATCAGAAAAAGTCTGGTGATATCCACAACCGAAGTTGCTACACGAATATTCTACAGCTTATGCTTAAGTATGATAAATTTGAATACATTTCGATATAATTTATCTTGATCTGTTTGCTATAACCTTCAAAATTTTCTAGATATCCATCATTACGGGTTGCGTATGTAGATGAAAGGGAGGAGACAGCAGATGCAAAATCTCCTAAGGTCTTTTACTCTGTACTTCTCAAAGGAGGCGACAAGTTTGATGAGGTACCCGAATCCTCGAACGCTTTTGAATCAAATAAAAAATATGAATTTACACGAAAATCAGATTATCTTGCCCCTCCCTTTTGAATATCACTGTCGTGCTCTATCTACATGTTGTTTTCCATTATGCTGGTAGGTTTATATACATGTGAGTCTTCTTAACGTGAATAGTCTTCCATCATCAGGAAATCTACCGGATCAGGCTTCCTGGTCCTCCAGCCGAGATTGGTGAAGGAAAGCCTGAAAACCAAAATCATGCTATCATATTCACACGTGGTGAAGCACTACAAACTATAGATATGAATCAAGTATGTACTCTTCTCCATTCTCAAAACCTTATATGAGTATCGTATTCTCATAGTCAGTCTTTGTGCAGGACAATTACTTTGAAGAAGCTTTCAAACTAAGAAATGTGTTGGAGGAGTTTAACAAGGAGCGTGTTGGCAGACGCAAGCCAACGATTTTAGGTCTCCGTGAACATATATTTACCGGAAGGTACCCATTTGACAAGATATCAGTTCTTATAACATTTTATGTTATGGAAGCACTATAATTTCGTTCTCCATAAGAAATCAGACTGCCAAAGAACTATGTGTTGGCTTCTTCTTACTTCTCTAAATTTCTTGGTATAGCGTTTCGTCGCTAGCTTGGTTCATGTCCAATCAGGAGAGTAGTTTTGTGACAATTGGCCAAAGAATTTTGGCAAATCCTCTGAGGTATTTTCTTACTTTCCATTTACTGTTCTATTAAGAAATATTGTTTCTACTAATTTGTAAACATCTGGATAGAGCGACATTGCTAACAAAAAAAATTCTCTGAGCTAAACATCCTTCTTGATTTACTTGTTTAACTCATTGTTCCTTCACTTTGTTCCTTCACTGGTGCAGGGTCCGTTTCCATTATGGCCATCCTGACATATTTGACAGAATCTTTCACATAACAAGGGGTGGTGTGAGCAAGGCTTCAAAAGTAATAAATCTGAGTGAGGATATTTTCGGAGGTAACAAAATCTTTGTTTTCTAAATGTTAAATAGTTAAAGCTAGAGCGGATTGAAAGTTGGTTCCAAGCAAAACTAAAGCAACTCGTGATTTGTTTATCAATGTATGCAGGCTTCAATTCAACTCTCCGCGGGGGATATGTGACACATCATGAGTATATCCAAGTTGGAAAGGGACGGGATGTGGGGTTGAACCCGATCTCAATTTTTGAAGCAAAAGTAGCAAATGGAAATGGAGAGCAAACGCTAAGTCGTGATGCTTACCGTTTGGGGCATCGTTTTGACTTTTACAGAATGCTCTCTTTCTATTTTACAACCATTGGATTCTATTTCAGTAGCATGGTATGGTTCCACAATTTATATCTCGAGTCTTCACTTTAGTTTTTTTCTCTGAGTTGCATATTGACATTGGGATGACAAAATAGTCTTAAACTCAGTCTGAGATTTGCACTATGCATCTCTTCCTTCTTAACTAAACAAAATGGATGTGTTTGTTTCAGCTTACCGTGATTACGGTTTATGCTTTCTTGTATGGACGTGTTTACATGGTTTTGAGTGGATTGGAGAAAGAGATTCTGCGGCTCGCAAGCCCAAATCAGCTCGAGGCTCTTGAGAAGGCTCTGGCTACGCAGTCAATATTTCAGCTTGGTTTCTTGATGGTGTTGCCGATGGTAATGGAGATTGGCTTGGAGAAAGGGTTTCGCTCTGCTATTGTCGATTTCTTCATTATGCAGCTGCAGCTAGCTCCAGTTTTCTTTACGTTCCAGCTTGGTACAAAGTCACATTACTATGGGAGAACAATTTTGCACGGCGGTTCCAAATATAGACCAACAGGTCGCGGGTTTGTTGTTTTTCATGCTAAGTTTGCAGAAAACTACAGATTGTACTCGAGAAGTCACTTTGTGAAGGGACTAGAGCTGCTTGTACTGCTGGTCGTGTATCAAATCTATGGGCATACATATCGGAGTACAAACCTTTATCTGTATATCACGGTCTCCATGTGGTTTATGGTTGGCTCTTGGTTGTTTGCACCGTTCATATTCAATCCCTCAGGCTTTGAGTGGCAAAAGACGGTTGATGATTGGACTGATTGGAAACGATGGCTTAATGATCGTGGTGGTATAGGTATCCCAGTTGATAAAAGCTGGGAATCGTGGTGGAACGTAGAGCAAGAACATCTCAGACATACAAATATGAGAGGCAGAATTTTGGAGATTATACTTGCTCTTCGGTTTTTTATTTATCAGTATGGTATCGTTTACCAGCTCAATATCTCTCAGCACAGCAAGAGCTTTCTGGTAAAGAAAAGTTCCATCATCTTCTTGCATCTTTGGGATTTATGGTTTATGATTCAATAGCTTTTACACTCATATGACTTCCGCTTTGTAGGTTTACGGACTCTCTTGGGTAGTTTTGCTCACATCATTACTTGTTCTGAAGGTTTCACAAACACTTCCTTGTTTAGTTATACGTAGCCAATTTAACAATGCTTATGCTTAGCTCGTTCTATTTTCTTCCTTTATGTGTGTATCAGATGGTATCTATGGGCAGACGGCGATTTGGAACCGATTTTCAGCTAATGTTTCGGATACTGAAGGCACTTCTCTTCCTCGGCATCTTATCAGTCATGACTATGTTATTTGTGGTGTGTCGACTCACACTTACCGATCTCTCAGCCTCTGTTCTTGCTTTTATTCCCACCGGGTGGGCGATTCTTCTGGTAAACATCATGAAAACCTCTCTTTAGAATTGTAATACGGCACTTGAATCATGTTCTTACAACAAGTGTTGGGTTTTTTCTGTTAGATTGGGCAAGTACTCAGGTCACCGATCAAAGCTTTAGGGATGTGGGACTCAGTGAAGGAGCTAGGTGGAGCTTATGAGAAGATAATGGGACTTGTAATCTTCGCGCCAATTGCGGTTCTGTCTTGGTTCCCCATTGTTTCTGAGTTCCAAGCTCGTTTGCTTTTCAATCAAGCTTTTAGCAGAGGTCTTCAGATCTCTATGATCCTTGCTGGTCGAAAAGACAAAGCAGCTTCTTCTTACAAGTAGGCATATAAACACTTCTCTGTTTATTAGTTTCTTGTGTCGTAAGTTATAGTTGTCTATAAGTTATAGGGTTTAGTTGTTCAGCTGGACTTTTGGACATTTCACTCTCATCATCACTCATGTGTTGTACTTATTATCACACATGATCTTTAGACTATAATTATAGCAATGTTGATTTGTTTTGGATGATTATAACATTAATAAATATACTACTTATTGCTAAATACACCAATTAAATGTCCCAAGGATATATGATGAAACTTTAATTTTCTTTATGGTTTTGGCTTTTTTTCTCTTGCATGTGATAAATAGTGTATTGTTTAAGAGAAAGAAACAAAATTGTAATAATGTAAATAGTGTGGGTACCATATATTTTAGAAAAGCAACCGTATATAAAAATCCTAAAGCATAGAAATGTTTTATCTTGAAAATTTCCAAAAGAAAAGCAAAGTAAAGAGTGTTAATTAATTAATAAATTTAAACATTTCAACCAAAAAGAGTTAATTTTCAGACTCTGCTTCATGGAAACATTATAAGAAATTCGGTTGATTAATCCAAACTATAAGCATTATGTGATGTTTATAAAAAAAAACAAATTACAAGTTACCATCTTCCATTTATTTTCTACCACTAAAAAAGAACATTTTCAGTTAAAATAAAATGAAATTTATATTAATATTTTCTTCATAAATGCCACAGTTGTCAGAGTTCACATCCTTTGCTTTCCCTTCACTGCTCTCTTTCTCTCTCTTAAGAAGAACAATCTCACCAACAATCTCACCAAACTTTTCCCTCTTTAATCTCTCATTAAATTCCTAATCTCTCTCTAATCCTATTTCTATATCACTGTACTCTTTCATTATATACAATAACTTGAGCAAAATCTCTATCTTTCTTCTGATTCCTTTTTGTGTGTATTCGATGGCTAGAGCTCAAAAGCTTCCATCTTTGAGAGAAACTTCAATCTCAATTCATCAATAATCATATTACCCATTTCACTTTCCTCTTTGGGTTACTTCAAAATCAAATAAAAACGGAACCTTTTTCTCTTTGTTTTTTCTTCTGTTCTTCGAAGATTCTCGAAAGACCAAGAAGAAGAGCTTAGTCGCTACATTCTAAGGTAGAGTTTGATGAAAACAATGTCTACTTTCGGTGTTATAATGTCTCTTTGCTTCAATAGAAAGTGATTCTTTCTTATATGGTTTTGATTTGATAATGTTGAGAACTTAATGCACATAACTTGTTTGTTGAAATGCCTCAATTAATTGCTGAAATCGCGGGTGCTTTTTTTCTACATATTCTTGTTTCTCTATGTGTCAGCATTTGTGGGTTTTATGTGGTTTATACAATATACTTATGAGTCGGCAAGGTTTACTTGCTATTATCAGATTACGTTTGAAAAAGAAAATACCTTTTTCTTTTGCTTATAAGATTTGTGAAAGTTAGAGAAAGACTTTGCCTTGTTAATGTATGTGATGGTTTTTGAAATCTTATGGTTTATTGTTTCATAGGTAGCAAAAGGGCAAGACTAAAGATGTCCTCTGAGAGTCCTTTAAGTGCTGAAATGTCGAATAGGATCTCGTTTTTTGGTTTGAAGAATATGAAATTGTGGGTAGTGGTGTGTTTTGTACTTGGCACATTTTTTCTTTTGGTTCTCTGTGTTTTATCTCTATGGATTGCTTTTCGCCGAAATTCACGAAGATCGTCTCACAAGTTGTTACCTTTCAGTCAAATACCGCGTGTGGCGAAAGATATCAGAGTTGATGAAAGGGTTGGGTTTCAAAACCACAATGAAAGTTTAGGTAGCAATATCGCTGATAAATCGAGTGACATAAACTCAGGGAAGATGTTGTCTTACTTGGGAAGAACAAAGTCTAGTGATAACGATAGTATAAGTCAATGTAGCTCAGTGCATCATCATGAGAGAGCTTGTAGTTCTCACTCAGGTGAAGAAGGAAGCTTTGGAGCTACATGGAGACAAACTTCTTTATCGCAGGGTGGGCTTGTAACAGCATCTCCTTTGGTTGGTTTGCCAGAAATATCCCATCTTGGTTGGGGACACTGGTTTACTCTTAGGGATCTTCAGTTAGCTACTAACCGTTTCTCTGCGGATAATATAATCGGTGAAGGTGGTTATGGAGTAGTTTATAAAGGTACACTCATTAATGGTAACGACGTCGCTGTAAAGAAACTTCTGAACAATCTGTAAGTTTTTGGTTTGAGAGTATCAACTGTTTGTTTCCTTTTCACTCGCTTAGTAGTCTTACAATAATTTTGTCTGTAGGGGACAGGCTGAGAAAGAATTTCGAGTTGAAGTTGAGGCTATTGGTCATGTACGGCACAAGAATCTTGTAAGGCTTCTAGGATATTGCATAGAGGGTGTTCATAGGTGAGTCTTACTGCCTCTTATCAGTCTGAATATGATGTTTATTTAGTCTCATAAGTTAATGTTAGGAGTAGAAACTGTTCCAACAAATTTATTTATAATTCTATGTAATGTAGGATGCTTGTCTATGAGTATGTGAATAGTGGTAACTTAGAACAGTGGTTACATGGATCCATGGGGAAACATAGCACCCTCACTTGGGAGTCACGCATGAAGATCCTTATCGGAACTGCACAAGCGTAAGTCATTTAAACTGTCGACTGTTGTTTGACCCTTTTCTTGAAATTTTTAGATATAACCGTGAAAAGGGATATTGACATGCTCTGCACTACGATTCACAGGCTTGCTTATTTGCATGAAGCAATAGAACCAAAAGTAGTCCACAGAGATATCAAAGCAAGCAATATATTGATTGATGATGACTTCAATGCAAAGCTTTCCGATTTTGGATTAGCCAAGCTCTTAGACTCGGGTGAGAGTCACATCAACACCAGAGTCATGGGAACCTTTGGGTAAGTCTAAAATCTAATACCCTCTTTGGAGATGATGGGTTTATTGTCTTCATCTTATTAATAGTCATGTGTATGTGCTTCAGCTACGTAGCACCCGAATATGCCAATACAGGTTTATTGAATGAGAAGAGCGACATCTACAGCTTCGGTGTCCTGCTTCTAGAAGCTATAACTGGAAGAGATCCAGTGGACTATGACCGTCCAGCTAATGAGGTAGACTAAACATGTCTGTTTTGTGTTTAGTCTGTTTTGTCTATGTATCCAAGAGTTTTGGATATGTTAATTTGGTTTGAACCATGTGTTCTCGGCTGCAGGTGAATCTGGTTGAATGGTTAAAGATGATGGTTGGAACAAGAAGAGCTGAAGAAGTTGTCGATGAAAAGATTGAACCCAAACCCGCTACACGTGCTCTGAAACGTGCACTTCTCGTTGCCTTGAGATGTGTAGATCCTGAATCAGAGAAACGGCCCAAAATGAGTCAGGTTGTACGGATGCTTGAATCCGATGACAATCCTTTTCGCGAGGTAGTCTATACGTGTACTTCAATTTACCGAATTTAGACGAACTCCTTGTGAAATATGGAAAATGTATCTCTGTAACTAGTGATAGTAAAATCTTTGAATGCTTAGAAAGGAGTGTTTTCATTTTGCAGGAGCGGAGGAATAGAAGGAGTAGAACAGCGAGTATGGAGATTGTCGAGGCCACAGAGGGATTTGCAGACACAAGCAAACAACTCGGTGATTCAGAGAGCCACACTACAAAGCCTGACAAGACTCATGAATAGGAACTATCTTTCAAACCATGTGAAACTTGCCTAAGTAACTTCATGCAGCACATGGAGTTTCTTTGTGCTTGTAAAGAACCAAAACAAGATCAGATAAAAGAAGAATTTCATCTCGGTTCAGGTCAGAAGAGTTGTTTCCAACATCTGTCCGAGTAAGTTATGTTAGGAGCCAATATTCTTTCGTGATTTGTCTCTCTCTCTCATGATCTATGTGATTGTTTGGTTCTTCTAAAATATTGTAGGAAGTAAAACGTTAGGAGAGAGCAGATGTGTTGTTGTAGTATGAAAATTGAATATAATCATGTTGTGACATATGTATCTTAACAACAGTTTTGATCAAAAGTTTTATAATTATCATCACATGTTTCAAATCATTCAAGAGTATATATCAAACAATCACATGCTCTACATTAGTATTACATTTTTGACATTCTATGTCATCATCATGATCATGCATCAATGTGAGTCTGCAGATTGGTAATGAGACCAATACTCTTTAACAAGCTTCCCAAACAATGACTCTTCACTCTTCATCAGCTTCATTGGCTCATCATACTCCACAATCCGTCCTAAACATTCAATCAAATTTCAAGATTCAGAGAAGAAGACAAAAGAACTTTGGATAGAAGAGATTAGGATGAAGCCAAGCACTCACCGTCGCTGATGGATAGAACCATTGTACAATCCATGACCGTTGGGATACGGTGAGCCACGGTTATGACTGTACAATCAGAAAACTCTCGCCGGATTGTTCTCTGAAGTATCAAATCCGTGGCATTGTCTATCGAAGCGGTTGCTTCGTCTAAGACCAATACTCTGCTTCTTCTCAGAACTGCCCTGCCTAAGCAGAACAGTTGTCTCTGTCCCATACTCCAGTTTGATCCATCTTCCACAACTAAAACAACAAAATATCAAATCTTGAAATGTTCAAAAAACAATTATCTTGATGATAACATTGATTTGTTTGTTACCTAAAGAATCTAAGCCACTCTCTTTTTCTTGAACAACCTCTCTTAGTTGACACTTACCAAGAACCTGCAAAGTTTAGTTTTTAGTAGTTTACCGCGGTTTCTTTCACAGTTGGTTTCAATTGGTTGTTTTAGCTTTAGGCATTACCTCCCAAATCTCAGCATCCGAGTGTTGAGACAAAGGATCCAAGTTATATCTCACTGTTCCATTGAACAAAGTTGGATCCTGAGGTATGATCCCAAACCTTGATCTCAAATCATGAACTCCTATCTTGGATATGTCAACACCATCAACAACAATCTTTCCTCCAACAGGCTCAACAAGTCTGAACAAAGCACTGATCAGTGTCGTCTTTCCGCTACCAGTCCTACCAACAATACCAATCTTGTGTCCTCCTTGGAATGTACAGCTTATTCCTTTTAAAACCAATGGTGATTCTCTCCTGTATCTTATCTATATATATAAACATCATTATAATAAGTTCAATAGTAGATTTCTCATATATGAGTCTCAAATCAAGAACTTGCCTGTAGATCAAAGATTTCGACACGGCCTGTGACTGGCCAGTTAACAGGTGGTCTTGTCTCTTTGATTATCTCAGGAGCCTCAGGTGATAAATGTGTGTACTGGTTAAGCCTCTCAACAGATATGATCCAGTTAGCTAAGTAGCATTGGTTTTGTACTGAGTAAACAAGTCCCATGTTCAAAGATAAACCGTAAGACAACGCCATACCAATGAATCCTGCGGGACACAATACAATACAATAAGCAAACAGAGGAGAATCCGATGTCGAGGAACTTATGTTTCTTGATGATATAGACTCACCAGAGCTAAATGTGCCTGTTGGAAGCAAAACCATACAGAAAGCAGTGGAGGCTAGAACAATGGCGCTAGCGGTTTCAAGCCGCTGGATCAGCCACTCGTTAGCCGCGAAGCTGTGTAGGAAAGGACTCGCGTTTGTGTCGATTAGTGTTAGACTTTTCTTGAAAAACCTCTCTTCTTCATCAAATGCTCTTATTGTTATTGCTCCTGCTACTGATTCTGCTAAATGATTAGCCACCAAAGACTTTGTTGTGCCATTGATCCTCATTAACTCCTTTGCTGTTTGAAAGTAGTACTTCTGTAATATATAAAACCGATACTTTTACAAGAGCACGCAATGATTCATCAAGAAGAAGTAAAAAGTAGCCTAACCTGTAAACGATATGCTAGATATATCATGGGAACAGATACAAACAAGACCTGCCAAGTAACAATAGCTAACACTCCAAGGCTAAAGCCAGTGTTAACCGTAGCCGCGACCACAAAGATAAAACCAAAAGGTACATCAAGATCAACAATGCTCAAATCGGACGAGACCTACACAAAGACCACATGAAGCACAAGTTAAAGACGTTTACTAACATACAAGAGAATGTTCTTAATGAGTATATATTTACCCGGCTAAGAATCCTTCCAAGAGGCGTGGAGTCGTAAAAGGACATAGGAGCTCTAAAAAGAGAGTTTAAAAGATGAGAGAACAAAGAAGTTGATGACCTCATGCACATAATCACAACACAAACAGATCTAACCATCAAGAAGAGAACCGATATCAGACCAATCAACAAGTAGACCAAGATCAACTTCAAAGTAGTAACTTTCGGGTTCTCTACATTTGCAGCCATCCAATAGTTCTGTAGAATCTGTCCTATACCAAACATGACTTGAGCTAAACTCGCTATCAAGAAGAATATGTAACCTTTGTTCTGATTCAAGTATTGTATGTATGGTCTTAACCCTGTGTCTCCCTTCTCTCTAACTTCTTGTTTGATCAAACGACTCGGTTTCAAGACCTTGGACTGAGCAAACGATGAAGTAACACCGTCGATTTCCTTCACCGGTTTGATAGGATTGTCTACATACAAAACTCTTTCGGAGCCAGCGGTTTCTTTATGAGCGTTCACAAGTTCTTGAAAGTCTTTGCTTCTACCTAAGAGTTCTTGGTAAGTACCTGCGTCGACGATCTCTCCATCTGACATCAACTAAAGAGACAAAACAAAAGAAACTACAATCAAGAAACCAAAGACAAAAGCATGGAAATACAATTCTTGATGTTTCAAAATTTTTACCAAGACAGAATCAAAAGCAGGCAAGAAGTCCACTTGATGTGTCACAAGCAACAAGGCTTTCCCCGCGAGAGCTTCAATTACATACTCCTGCAATAACACTCATTAAGCTCCAAACATTATCTTTCAAAACGACGAAATTTTTTTTTAAAGTTTGATGTTGTTTTACTTTGAACAAGCTTGTAGCAGTGTGTGCATCAACAGCACTGAATGGATCATCAAGTAGATAAATGTCTGCATCTTGATAAAGAGCACGCGCGAGTTGAATCCTCTGTTTCTGTCCTCCACTTAGATTAACACCTCTCTCGCCTATCTCAGTCTGGTCTCCATCAGGTAATATCTCAAGATCTTTGTCTAGACAAGACTTTTGAACTGTTTCGCGGTAACGTTGTTCATCCATCACACTTCCAAATAGTATGTTGTCTCTTATTGTTCCTGTTTGGATCCATGCCGTTTGAGAAACATACGCGATGGTACCAGAAAAATCGATCTGTCAAATGAATTCAAGTTAAGATCAGAAAAGTTATAAAGGTGTTAGAATCTAAAAACTTAAGAGAAGGATCAAACAATGAATTACATGTCCTGAAACACAAGGAGTTTCGCCGAGAATCGCGGCTAAAAGTGTCGATTTTCCTGACCCAACTTCACCACAAACAGCTACTTTCTCACCAAACTTAACCTCAAGGCTCACATTTCTCAGGTTCGGTTTTGCTGAGCCTTTCTCTTCCCAAGAAAAGCTCGCAGTTTCGATCTTTACCGCGTTCTCATCGCCTTCTGATCTCTGCTTTCTCCTCCTCTCCCCACCTTTAAGCTCAGGAGCTTCAAGAAACGTCGCTATACGACTAAAAGCGACTTTAGCCTGAATGGTCACACCGATCACATCAGGGATCATTCTCACCGGATCTTGGACTAGTCGCAGAGTAGCCACGAATGTGAAGACGTTACTTGCCTTCAACGGAATGTCCATGAAGTAACAAGTGGCGAAAGTCGCTGCAGAGACGAAAACAGGCGAAGACCAGAACAGAACCGTGTTGTAAGATTTCCTCATCTGAACAGCCTTTAAAGAACTCAGTTCTGTCTTCCTTAGCTTCTCTATAACCTTCTTGAAATGTGATTCCCACGCGTATAGCTTCAAGACTTTCATGTTAACAAGAGATTCATTACAAGCTTTTAGTCTCTCGTCCTGCGAAGCCATTAGCTCGGTTTGGAACTTGCTCTGTAGCTTCGCGATAGGAGCATTGCAAAGGACAGTAAGTACTATAACAGCCAAAGCCGAGAAAGTAGCCACTCCCACAGAATGAAACAGGATCCCTAACGCGATTATTAGCTGAAAACTTGTAGTCCAAAGCTGGTGAAACCAATAAGGAAACTCGCCGATTCTATAAGCATCAACAGTCGCGTAGTTCATAACTTCGCTGCCTGAATGAATCAGCCTTGAAGATGTGTTTAGTCTAAGCTGTTTCTTGTATATAGCAGCTGTTAAAAGAGACCTCGCGCGTAAACCTACAAGTCTACTTCTGAAATACCATTGTCTCTGTGACAAAGACTCAACACTCTTTGAGAAGAATAGCAACAAAGCCAACACAAGCCCTTCGTATCGAAAGCTTTGGTTTCCTTCTGCTACTAAAATGAAAGCATTCAATAGCAAAGGACCAGAAGAAACCGCGACAATTTTGGTGAAAGCAAAGCAACCAGAGATCCAAACTTCTCTATAGACACAAAGAACAACACATTTCAACAAAGAAGGCTTACAAGAACTGCTCTCTAGTCTCTTCTTCTCATTTTCTAGATTCTTCTCGAACAAGGCATAGCAAGTCTCTGCAAGCTCTTCTTCGCGAAGCATAGGCATATCTTCTTCCTCCAAGTCTTTAACATTGCCTCTCTTTATCAAATAGTTCATCCACCAAAAAGATAACTTGCTCAACAATCCAGCTCTTGCAAACTCGCTAACCCGGTTATCAAAATCCGATTTTTCGATAGAATCATCGACATTAAGAGGCTCATACAACAAGCTACTCTCACTAGTTTCTTCAAAGGTGTAGCCTTTATAAGCAGACAAGAGTAACAAAACAGAACCAGGTAGTAACAGAACATCAAGAACCATCTTAACTGTTATAAACTCACCTCCATACACAGACGAAGAAATCGAGAGCAAAGCATAGAAGAAGGAGAAGATAGATAACAATCTCAAAGATGACCTACGAATCAATGTTCCTCTAAGAGATATGACCAAGTTAATCAACATCCATGTGAAACCTTGAATCAAGATCACTAGAGGAAGACTTAAGGGCTTGTTTAGTTCCTCTTGTAAGATAATCCAAACCGCAAGAATCAAATCTAGAGATGCTATGATTCCGTTGAAGAGAGAAGATAGGGTTCGAAGGTAATGGAATCTAGGGTTAGGTTTAAGAGGTGACTTGTGAAAGAAGCAAACACAGAGAGAGATTAATGAGAGTGTGATACAGAAACATATCTGAAGAAATCGAAGCGTGCATGTTGTTGTGTGGTGATTGGTGCAGAACCAACTCCAAAAATCTCCTGTCATATTTTTTTTTAGGGTTTTGTCTTAAATCAAAATTAGTTTTTTCAAAGGAAGAGAGAAGAGGATTCGAGAGTGAACATTTGTAGAAGAATCATTCAAGAGAGAAGAAAAATAAGATAATTTATGAAAATGGAAAATACGTAAAGAAATTGAATTAAGAAACGATTTTCTCTGCTTAGTTCCAAAAATATTTTTGGTATCAAAGCTTTTTATAATGTGGGAATATGATTTTATTTTAATTTATTAGTTAGGATTATTATTTTTGTTGTGATCTTTGTTACGGTAAATATGCGGTTTCACACGTATGTAGAGAAAAACATTTAAAAAATGAAAATTTATTTTTTTAAAAATTGTTTGGTACTTATCACTCTGACACTCATCTTGGTTGAATAAATTACGGAAAATTATTATCTTATTATATAAAAGAGAGCGCGTAAAATTATAACTCACCAGATCGTGACACATGTCACATTTAATTTAGATCGTGACATTTGTCATTTTTAAAATAAGTAATCTTCTTAAAAAAGGAATAAAAGAAGAAGGAAAAATGGAAAATTTTAAAAATAGAAAATTTAAAAAAGAAAAATGGAAAATTTAAATAATTTTAAAAAAAGAAAAAAAGAAGGAAAAAACCCTTAAAAATGAATCTTATTATATAAAAAGAGCGCGTAAAATTATAATTCACCAGATCGTGACACGTGTCACATTTAATTTAGATCGTGACATTGTCATTTTTAAAATAAGTAATCTTCTTAAAAAAGGAATAAAAGAAGAAGAAAAAATGGAAAATTTTAAAAATGGAAAATTTTAAAAAGAAAAATGGAAAATTTAAATAATTTTAAAAGAAGAAAAAAAAGAAGGAAAAAAACCTTAAAAAATGAAATTTAATAAAATGAAACTCATTATTTTTAGAAAGCAAAAAAAAAGAAACTAATCAATCTCTAATTAGTTTAGTATATAAAAAAGACAATTAAAACACATTACTCTAATTCGTTTTGTATATAAAAAAGGAAACATATTAAAAAAATAATCCTTCGCCGTGATTACGGGAGGACCCGCGTCAACCAGAAATCTTATTATATAAAAGTGAGGCGTTTAACGTGAGTTCGACACGTATGCAAAATTATAATTCACCAGATCGTAACATTTGTAATGGTTAGTTGAGATCGTGACATGTGTATTAAATTTGATACATATACATTTTATAAAATGGAAACTTAACAATATTGAGAAAAAAGAAAAAAAAGAAGGAAAAAACCCATAAAAATGAATCTTATTATATAAAAAGAGCGCGTAAAATTATAATTCACCAGATCGTGACACGTGTCACATTTAATTTAGATCGTGACATTGTCATTTTTAAAATAAGTAATCTTCTTAAAAAAAGGAATAAAAGAAGAAGAAAAAATGGAAAATTTAAAAAATGGAAAATTTTAAAAAGAAATATGGAAAATTTAAATAATTTTAAAAGAAGAAAAAAAAGAAGGAAAAAAACCTTAAAAAATGAAATTTAATAAAATGAAACTCATTATTTTTAGAAAGCAAAAAAAAAAAAACTAATCAATCTCTAATTAGTTTAGTATATAAAAAAGACAATTAAAACACATTACTCTAATTCGTTTTGTATATAAAAAAGGAAACATATTAAAAAAATAATCCTTCGCCGTGATTACGGGAGGACCCGCGTCAACCAGAAATCTTATTATATAAAAGTGAGGCGTTTAACGTGAGTTCGACACGTATGCAAAATTATAATTCACCACCAGATCGTAACATTTGTAATGGTTAGTTGAGATCGTGACATGTGTATTAAATTTGATACCTATACATTTTATAAAATGGAAACTTAACAATATTGAGAAAAAACGAAATAAGAAAAATAATCAAAAATAAAAAACTTAACATTAATTATCAAATTATCAAATAATTAAAAATAAAATAATCACAAATAAAGAAAGAGGAATTCACAAATCTACACCCTTTCAACCTCTTCTTCACAAAACTACTCCTAATTTAATATTTTCACATATTTACACATTTTCAAAATTTTAAAAGCTTGATTTAACCTTTACAAAATTACCAAAATTAAATTTTTTTTATTTGGGTTCGCTAATTAGTGTTTAGGGTATAGTATTAAGGGGGTAGGATTGTTTGGGTAGAGTTTATTTGGATTTAATTTTGAATGTTTAGGTGTAGTTTTGTGAAGTATTTTGGAAATGGTGTAGTTTTGTGAAATGTAATTCAAATGGTGTAGTTTTGTGATTCTCTCATAAAGAAAATAACATAGAAAAATAAAATTTTAACAATATTTTAAAAAATAATCAATAAAAACAAAATAATTAGAAATAAGAAAAAATAAAAACGTAAAATTACTTGAAAAATAAAGAAAATCTCTATGATAACTTATTTGTTATCTTCATGGATTCACTATCTAATTATTAATTTAAAATAATTTTTTTTAGTGTAATAACAAAAGCAATGTAATAAAACAAAAATGTGTTATTTTATTTCTTAATTGTTGGAAAAAGTAAAAATCAATTATTTACTATTACCTGATATGTTGTTGTGTGTCTTTTATATTATTTGGTAATAAAATAACGGGTATAATATTAGTTTCCGTTTACATCTAACTATAACTATACAAATTTAATAAAATTAGTAATATATAATTAGAAAATATTTTTAAGTAATTTGTCTGCGTATTACGCGGGATTTCATCTAGTAATAAATAATATAATGTGAGAGACCATAGGTTATTCTATTTACAATTTTTGTTATAAAACTCTGTTGCCTAACCGATTAAGACATTCGTGTCGATTAAATTTTTGACCGCGTAAATTTAATTACTGAATAACGTCATTTAATTCTATAAAATTTCACATAATCCAATTAGTTTTTAATTATTTTCTCACTAATTTGATAATTACATTTAAATTGTATAAAAAATTGATAAATTATTAGTTTTAAAGTTTAATAAAAATATAAATAATAATAATAAATTAATATAAAATAAAATAGTTTGTTGTTTGTTGAATTTTCTCTTAAATTTGTTCCTAGACGTTTTAACGTCCAAATCGGATGTTTAAAGAAACGGCTAGAACCCGAGATGTGTCTTTTTCCCATGTAAGTGATTTGGTTCGGATTGGCCCTTATCTTAAGAACATACCGTTACCTTAACTTAATAAAATGGGTCTTGTTTGTCAAAAAAAAACAAAAAAAAAACAAAATAAAAAAATATCTAAAAATATAAATTTATCTAAAAATTATTTCCCGATTAATCTCTTACTACTCCGTCCGCGTAGCACCTAACCAGTTTTAAAACCTTGTTTACAATCAATGATGTAGTACTATAATATTTGTGCATGACTTTTCCAAATATTATTTGGTTGCTATTAAATTATAATGAATATTTATAGATTATTATATCTATAATATACGAATACAATATTTAGAAAAATCACTATGGTACTTTAACAAAAAAATATCACTGAGACGACGATGTTTTATTCTTGGCATCTAAATTGGCATATTAATAATTTAAGTCAAAAAAATTACTACAAAGCACCGAATTTTAACCAAAAATATAGATAAAATGTTGACAAAAAAAAACCAAAAATATAGATATAAAAGTGAGAAAATAACAGTTCATTTGTACAATAGCGAAGTGGGATATGTATACTTTAATAAATTTAGATTCGCGTTATGCGTTTTCTTTTGGAGCGCGAGTCTTAGGTGTTGATTGGTTCTCACGCAACCACCCGCAAACGCAGCTTTTGCGGGCGATTGCGATTTATCGCGTTTGCAAAAATCACTCAAATCGCTTTATACGCTTTTACATCGTTTTCGCACCACTTGAAATCGCCATATTTCAAAAGCTCCTTCCGCTAGCGTTTGCGGTTGCGGGCGATTGCGATTAGTTCAAATAAATTTATTTTTCAATAATATTAAAAAAAAATTTAGAAAAAAGAATTATTTTATCCATAATAATATTACAAATAATAATACTAAAAATGTATCTACAAATAAATAAGTTTTGAATAATTATTTAGGTCTTTTCTTTAGTTTTCATAGTTATTATGTTTAATTTATGAGGAATTCACAAATCTACACCCTTTCAACCCCTTCTTCACAAAACTACTCCTAATTTAATATTTTCACATATTTACATCCTTTCAAAATTTTAAAAGCTTGATTTAACCTTTAAAAAATTACCAAATTTAAATTTTTTTCATTTGGGTTCGCTAATTAGTGTTTAGGGTATAATATTAAGGGGGTAGGATTGTTTGGGTAAAGTTTATTTGGATTTAATTTTGAGTGTTTAGGTGTAGTTTTGTGAAGTATTTTGGAAATGGTGTAGTTTTGTGAAATGTAATTCAAAAGGTATAGTTTTGTGATTCTCCCTACCTTTTATATATTTTCGAAAAAAATATATTATATATCATAGTTGTGACGATATATAATATAGTTGTGATGTTTGTAATTTTCAAATAATTTTGATAATTTTTAACAAATTTAAGATGTCGTTTGTCAACCAAATCAAAAATATCCCGCAAACGCAAAATCTTTTAACCGCTATACCCGCCGTACAAACCACCTAATACCATAATTAACCGCCATCGCCTTTCAAAGAATCTCTCAACCGCAATAAAGAACCATTGCGTTTAAACCAGTCGAGCCCTAATATTCGCCACTTTTGGGATCTCTCACGCGCATTATTGTAAAATACGAAAGCTTGATATTAACACACGTGACTAGACACGTGACAGTCTCAGAAAAAGTTGGAACTAGAAATAACGTTTCATAAAATAACATTCATATTTTTTTATGTAATTGATTGAATCTTACATAAAACAACAAATCCAACAACAACATTTTCACACAACTTTAATAAGATAACATTCATTATTTTTTATTGTAATTGATTGAATCTACCTACTTTCTGACTTTTTCTTCCGACCATTATTTTTCGTTGTTAAGTAATAATAACTAAAAATATAAAGTTTTTTTATAGACTAATTAAAACTATAAACTATAACATTTAGTGTGAATGAAGTTTATTTTATGATAATGAAATGGCCACAGAAAGCTAAGTTCAATAGATCGATATATACTTATGTGAACTGTTCAATTCTGATTTTAGTTTCGTTTGTATTTTGGTTCATTTTTTAGGTCTAGCTATTAATAATAAAGTTTCAATATGTTTTTGTTATAGCGTGGACGGTTTTTGATAGACAACTTTTAGATTCAAACTTCGCATGTAGATAAATACATATGTACTTTAAGTTTAAACAAATCCACATAAACATTACAATAAACATTACAAGTAGCTTAGAGATGAACATTGATATCAAATTTAAATGTTGAGTCGTTACCAAAAAAAAAAAAATTTAAATGTTGAGTTTGACTTCTACATTCTAAACCAAAATCTCCATAATTCTTATATCTATACACACTTCCACACACCCTAGTCACACCACTTGTCACATTTTTGGTTTTTAAAAATATTTGCAACTATGATCACTAAGCATTCCAACAAAACATCAAAAAATATCTAACAATTAAACCAATTAGATAAAAACAACAACAACATCAAATGCACCAATAAAACACAATCAAGATATTCACTCCATGAATAAATGATACAATTAGAAATACTAATGTGGAAATAATTACTCTATCTGAATAAGCAAAACTAACACATGGACTACACTTAATTATTTTAAATTTGATATGTTAGATCTTTGTTATGCTTAGAAAATCGAAGTTACACAAAAAACTTATGTCCCATCAAACATCACATCAAAGACAAACAAAAAACTAGTGGTCCGTCCTATAACATGGTTTTCTCTTAAAATCAGTTGTGTCCATACAAACCATCATGGAACGTCCCATTCATTAATTTTTTTTGTATGTCTTGTCCATCATACTATTGTCTATAACGAAAAAAAACTAATGAGACAAGAAACATAAACAACAACAAAAAAAACACATAACATTCTGTACCGTCTCCAAGAAATAACAAAACAACAACAATGGCCTCCTCTTAGAAAACAAAAAAAAGTGTAGACTAAAGTTGTGTCATAAAGCTAATTAAAAAGTTGGACCACAAATCTCTTTAAATATAAGTCGTTCAATTTACGCAACAAAACAACGACTCATCATCCCCTTTATGCTAACCCACGTGAATTGCATATGATTATCTATCGGTCCGATTACTACATTTCATAAACTAATATCTAAATTGTATGGTTACACAAAATCTCACAAGCCATGCATAATATTCACCAATAAAGGTATATTAGCGTCAAAACAGTGCCTCCAAAAACATCAAAAGTCCAAAAAGTGTTTCATGTGAAACAAAACCAGATGAAAGTACCTTTTAATGTAAAATACTCAAACTTATAACATAAAAATAAACCTTTTAATGTAAAATGCTCAAAACTTATAACATAGAAATAAAGTAGAGCATATTCCTTGCAATCCCTAGTCCAACAACAACATCTTCACACAACTTTAATAAGATAACATTCATCTATCTACTTTCTGTCTTTTTCTTCCGACCATTATTTTTCGTTGTTAAGTAATAATAACTAAAAATATAACGTTTTTTATAGACTAAAACTATATATAAACTATAACATTTAGTGTGAACGAAGTTTATTTTATGATAATGAAATGGCCACATGCATAAAGCTAAGTCCAATAAATCGATGTATACTTAGGTGAAGTGGTTTTGCACAAAAAAAAAAAAAAAAAAAAAACTTAGGTGAAGTGTTCAATTCTGATTTTAGGTTCTTTTGTATTTTGGTTCATTTTCTAAGGTCTAGCTATTAATAATAAAGTTTCAATATGTATATCAGTTTCAATATGTATATCATTATATATGGAGCTTTTGTGATATTAGTATGCATATAAAAAATTAGATTATATTTTCTTAACAAGTGGAAATATTTGTTATAACATTTTTGTTAACTTTTTCTATAACTTGTACCAAGATTTTTTTTTATAAATTTCAAATGAAAATATAGTTTTCCGACTATTATATATAGGGAGAATTACAAAACTACACCATTTGAATTATATTTCACAAAACTACACCATTTCAAAATTATTTCACAAAACTACACCTAAACACTCAAAATTAAATCCAAATAAACCCTACCCACATAATCATACTCCTTTAATACTATACCCTAAACACTAATTAGCGAACCCAAATGAAAATTTTCGTGGGTATTTCGTGGCTAATTTCCCAGGTAATTATTTGTGGCTTTTTCGTGGGTATGCTACCCACGAAAAAACCACGAAAATTTTCGTGGGTATCATACCCACGAAAAAGCCACGAAAATTTCTACCCACGACGCTATACCCACGAAAATTTTTCGTGGCTTTTCGTGGCTTACCCACGAAAAAACAGACAAAAAACCCACGAAAATTTTCGTGGGTATCCTGTTTTTTTTTACTAGTGGTAAATCAAGCTTTTAAAATTTTGAGAAGGTGTAAATACTAAATATAAAAAATTAAATTAGGTGGAGTTTTGTTAAGGAAAGAATAAAAATGGTGTAGTTTTGTGAATTTCTCTTATATATATGTGGAATGAGATATGTGAATATTATTCATTTACAAAGAAAAAATGAATAAATGGGAATTAGGTTGTATATATAAGATAAAAGGAAATTAGATGAATATAAAAATATTTCGAGGAAATGTATATTGACTATTATACCCCTACGTGAATTGTTTAAAGTATATATATAATTATTTATACTAAATAGTCTCGTAGATTCGTCAAATGTATAATGTGAAATAAATATATATCTATTCTTACTAAATAGTTTCATAGATTCGTCAAATCGTCAAATGTATAGCGTAAACTAAATATATACTCTTTCCATTTCATAATAATTGATGTTTAAGACAAATTTTTTTGTTTCAAATTAATTGATGTTTCCATTTTTCAATGTAGAATTAATTATTATTTTGTGTTTCTCAATGATTTAGATGATGAAAGATGTGTTTCTATTGATTAAATCATGTTTAGGTAAGCAATTAAATGATGTTTCTACACAAAAAACAAAATTTTTTAATGATTTCTTAATCTATGTGTAAAAACTTTAAACATCATCTAAAATGAAACGGATGGAGTATATATATATATATTCCTACTAAATAATCAAGATAATTTCACAAAACTACACCATTTCAACCCTCCCTTCACAAAACTACACCTAATTCAATATTTTCACAAATTTACACCCTTTCAAAATCTTAAAAGCTTAATTTATCCTTTTAAAAATTACCAAAATTAAAATCTTTTCATTTGGGTTCGCTAATTAGTGTTTAGAGTATAGTATTAAGGGGATAAAATTGTTTGGGTAAAATTTATTTGGATTTAATTTTGAGTGTTTAAGTGTAGTTTTGTGAAGTATTTTGGAAATAGTGTAGTTTTATGAAATGTAATTCAAAATGTGTAGTTTTATAATTCTCCCAATAATCAAATAAATTTGTCAAATGTATATATAATGTATAGAAAATATACATCTATTCCTATTAAATAGTCTTTAATTTGCATATATATATATATATATATATAAATAGTCACATTTTTGTAGATGAAAGTGTTTAGGGTTTTGACATTGTTGATAACAAAGCGAAACCCACTCATGCCTATGCTTTATACTGTCACAAACAAAAATATTAAAAATTAGTTTATTTTTGTCTGTTTATTTTATAACGTCTCTCCTACATCATGACTTTATGTCTTTATCTATGCACTTTACTTTTGTCTTAATCTCAAAGCTCTTTTATTAACTAATCCCTCCTTTTGGGACAACTTGCTTTTATTATCATGTGTTGTTGTGCCTTTTATTTTCAGGTCCATTTTGTGGCTTTCATTTTCCATTTTTATTTGTATTTTTCACTTGTTATTTTTTTTTCTTTTTGATATATGTATTGATAAATTTTGTTGATATTTAACAGAAGAATCTGTTATATATATTTTTGTTGATATTAAACTGTCTATTGGAATTTTCATTTTTTAACATCTTTCTTGATTTGAATCAGAATTTCAAATTAATTTCTCAAAAAAGAGTTTTTGAAGTTAACCAAAAAAAAAAAGAGTTTTTGATGAAAATGCCAAAAAAAAATTAGTTAACGAAAATGCCAAAAAAAAATTCAAATTAGTTAACAAAAAATGCCAAAAAAATTAACCCACCCAAAACAATACGTATCCGCTCCTTAACTTAAATAAAATTATCCCAATAAAAATCGGTTATTAGTTTAGCTTAAACCTATTACTTTTAATTTCTTTTATTGCTAAGCCTTTTTAATTTTTCCCTACTCACCACCAATAACTATGGTCTTAGACCTAAAAAGTTAAAAATGTTGGAGATTTCATTTTCTTAATACTCCAAATTTGGTAACTTAAAAGTCATTACATTATGGGCCTAAGAGATTGTCATATCATAGGCCCAAAAGGCTTTCCTTGGATATTGGCCTCATATTCATTCTCAAAATATTACTATTTGTTACATTTTTGCAAATTTTAAAAGCTCGAAAACACACAATGTAATGATGTAAGCCACACTACGGCCGCCGAATAATGTCACATCTATGCTTGCCTAGTTTCTAGGCCTTGAGTAAATCCTCCTTTTGTGCCCAAAAGATTTCACCAAATTAAAATCATTCAAAAAAAAATCAACTTAACAACACACACGAACTAAATAAATAATCAAAGCCCTAATATTTATCTTCACTACTCTTTCTAGAACATTTTTAAAAGGGTTTGTTTCAGGTTTTTTAGTTACTGTATTTGTTTAGGCTTTTTAAAGTGTTGATCTTTTTACTATGTCTACTACTAAAAGGATGAATCTTTGTTCAAGAGACATAATCAGTTGTTTACCAGATAGTCTTATTTGTCACATATTGTCTTTTGTTACAACTAAAGAAGCTGCTTCAACATCTGTTCTAGCTAAAAGGTGGAGATATCTCTTTGCTCTTACACCTAATCTTGATTTTGATGACTCTCTTTATGTCAATCTTGAAAAGGGTAACAAAAAGAAGTATCTTTTTCCATGGACAAGGAAGAAAGATTGTAAAATCCCCAAAAGTTTTGTGGATTTTGTGGATAGAGCTTTGGTTTTGCACCAGAATGTTCCTTTAAAGAGATTCTCTCTCAAGTGTGAAGATGTTGTTCATAATGCTATTGTTGTTGGTTGGATACTTAAGGTGTTGGCTCATGGTGTGTTGGATCTTGATATACAAAGTTCTAAGAAGTTAGGTTGTTCATTGCCTTCTGAGATGTTTGTTAGTGAGACTTTGGTTAGGCTTAAAATAGGAGTTTGTGATGTTCTTACATTCAAAGTTAAGGATGTTTCTCTTCCAAAGGTCAAAACTTTATGTCTTGATTGTGTCATTGTGAAGAACAGTGTGTTTGCTAAGCTTCTTTCGGGTTGTCACGCTCTTGAGGAGTTGGTACTGAACAATTTCTGCTGGGAGTTTATGCAATCTTGCTCTGTTTCTAACAGAACAGTCAAGAGATTAGTGTTTCTTCGTCCGGAAAATTTCGATTTTAACCACAAGAGCGTGTCGTTTGATACTCCAAGTCTTGTCTACTTAAAGTACTCTGATACTATCGCAAATGAGTATCCGAAAGTGAATTTTACTTCGCTTGTTAAAGCTAGTCTCGATCTTCGAATGACATGTGAGCAGATTGTTATGGCCAAGTTTAGGAATGGTGACAGATCAGCTCCTGAAGAGATGGTTGGTAATGCAACAGAATTTTTCATGGGAATATGTAATGTTAAGATCCTTTACTTGTCTGAGGACACTCTCGAGGTTGGTCTTATTCTGGCTCTTTGTATCTCTTATGGCTTTTATGGATGCTCTTTAACATTGGTTTATGTTTCAGGTACTTAATTATTGTTGTAAACCAATACCGAAGTTCAACAACTTGACTCACATAACCATTAAGACCAATTCAAGTGTAGCTTGGGAATCATTACCGGCTCTACTCAACAATTGTCCCAAACTCGAAACCCTTGTCTTTAAAGTACCAAAAACTTATCTTTTTTAGTGCATCTACTTACCCTTTTTAATACTAAAGTAGATTTTTGAAGTTGTGTGTCATAATGTTGCAGGGACTCCACAAATATTATACCTGCAAAGAAGGTTGTTTGTGCAAACTTTGTGACGAAACTCGCATTTGCCTCTCATCAAGTCCGGTGAAAGTACTAAAGGTACTAAAGTTTGGAGAAATCCTCGGCGAAGATGACATAGACGAGCAGATAAAGCAAGTCCAATACTTCCTAGAGACAATGCCGAAGCTTGAACAACTTATACTATTCTATGATACATATTACGACGAAGATGTGAATGAAGTGTCAACACAACTTCATGGCCATCCTAGAGTAGCTTCATCCAAGTGCAAGATTCAAGTAATCTCGGATAATCTCTGCTTGTCATGCATTGCCCCTTCTTCGGTTACTACTAAAATGGGTCGTCTTCTTTAGGAAGATCCTCTCTGGCTTATGATGTCTTTTGTGAATGCACTTCAAAACTTTTTTGTTATAATTTCAAAACCAAGTATGGTTGTGTCTTCAAGTTATGTATAAAGTTGCTAAACGATCTAAAACTCTACTGAAGTTTGTCTTTTTGTTACTATTTTGGTTAGCAAAAGAGTTGTTTGCTTATGTTTTTGTTTTCATGATCCAAATTTGACCGTTGTTTAAATGGGCTTTAGGCTTTGAGTTTTGGGCTTTGGGCATTAGGTTTTGGCCCACTTTTAATTTTAAAACGACGTCGTTCAGCATTGGTATTCACATCCCGCCACATTGCTAATAGCCAAGAACCCTAAACTTCATTTTTTAACGTCTTTCACAGCACAAAAAACCTCTGATTTTGATGGTCTCATGTAAGTTTCTTCATCTCTTCTTCTTCTTCTGGTTCTTGTCTTCACATAGTGTATACTTTAGATTCAATTAGCTTTGGATTGTATGTAAAGATAAGAACTTTGAAACTGCTCTGCAATTTGAGAATGTTGTTTTTTTAGTTCCGGTCTGAAAAATCCTAATGCTCCTTGTTCTTGTTTTAGGTTATAACTTGTAAGTGTTGATTTTGTGTTCTAGAAAAAAAAAATATGGACTTTGGGTCAAGAGATATGATTAGTGCTCTACCAGACCCTTTGATTTCACACATGTTGTCTTTTCTTCCGACAAAAGAAGCAGCTTCAACATCGGTTCTGTCTAAAAGGTGGCTTCTTTTGTTTGCCTCTGTAACTAATCTTGAGTTCGAATGCCAAGAGGATATTCCAAGTTTTATTGGGTTTGTGGATAGAATGTTGGCTTTGCAAGGGGATAGTCCCTTAAACAGATTCTCTCTAAGTTGTTGTGAGTGTGAATATGATTATCCTGATATGGATCATGTCACTGGCTGGATACTCAATGTGTTGAGACGCGGTGTATCAAATCTTGATCTAAGCCTCTCGGATTATGTTTTGCCTTCCAAGATTTTTGTGAACAATACACTGGTTAAGCTGAAGTTAGGACCGGGAGATGATCTGAGTTTTTCCACTGGTGTGGATGTTGTTTTTCTTCCGAATCTTCAGACTCTCTATCTTGACTCGGTTTTGTTTAAAGAGGAAGGTGTTGGGCTCTCAAAGCTTCTATCTGGATGTCCTGTGCTTAAGGAATTGGTTATGACGAATATCAGGTGGCATAGTTGGAAGTTTTGCTCTGTGTCTGCTACGACACTTAAGAGACTGTTGTTTTTCTGCGAGGACACTGATATGGATGCAAACCCAAAGAGTGTTTCGTTTGATACTCCGAACCTTGAATACTTGGAATACTCGGACAATGTTGCGGGCAAGTATCCAAAAGTGAATTTTAGTTCGCTCCTTGAAGCTCATATCGGCCTTCAGCTCACAGATGATCAGAGTTCATATGAAAGCTCTTCAGAAGAGTGCTATTTCTCTGAAGACGATGTGGAGAAAGATATGCTCGGTAATGCCATAGATTTTCTTATGGGAATATCTAACGTTCAAATCCTTTATTTAGCTGCCAGTGCCCTCCAGGTTTGTCTCTTGACTTGTAATATCTTTGTTTTAGTTAGCATCACATTGCTTATAATGACTTAGTGATCACAAGTGAGTTGCTTTTGATTTTGATTTTGTTGTGGTCTTTAGGTACTTACTGTTTGCTGTGAATCAACACCGGTGTTCAATAACCTGATTCAGTTAACGATTGAGAGTAACTCGGAAACCAGATGGGATCCATTGCTAGGTCTACTCAAGAATTGTCCAAAACTAGAAACCCTTATCTTCAAGGTATTCAAATAACCACATTAAAGCAAGCTTTGAGTCTTTTTTATCAGTCTAATGAAATACAAAACCAACTTTGAAACCTTTCTATGTATGCTTCTTCAGGGTCTTCTCCACAAAACTAGCAAGGCTTGTAAGAATTTGTGCATTTGTCAACGTTCGAAGAATCCTTCTTCTTACCTTACATCTTCTCCTATCAAAGTGCTTAAGATAATCATGACTGTAGACATTGATGATGAAGGCGAGGAAACAGAGCAGATCAAGCATTTTGTGGAGAAAATGCCGCGGCTCGAACAGTTGGTAGTTTACTACAATACATCAGATGATTCTTTTGTGTTCGAATTATCCAAGAAGCTTCATGATATCCCTAGAATAGCTTCACCAAAGTGCAATTTCCAAGTGATCTCTCAGAATCTTACATTGTCGTCTACTTCGCCTTCTTCTTTATCTAAGAAATGGTCTCCTCCTCCTAATGAAGAGTATTCATGGTTTCTCAAGGCTTTTACATGAACTTCAAGAGCAGTTAAGATTTCCTCTGTCTGTGTCGGTTTGTACTATGCGCCAGCATCTTAGTTTAATGACATTGTGTTTCATGCTTGTGTTGTCCTTTTTTGAAAACTGAAAATGCTAAGAAACTAAACATATGACATGTTTCATGCTTTTGTTATGTCACAAGTGCTAAAGTCAACGTTACTACGTTTGAAAGTGACATCTTCACTTCTTTAGACAAGAAGAATTAAGCAAAGTAATGTCTATTAGGCTTGTGAATATACATTTTTAGCCTTGGAAGTTAAAGTAAACAATCTCATAGCTTGCTTAAGATATACTTTTACAAGACATTTGTGCCCACATGTTTCTATGAATTCTCATTGTCTTTTTGAAGCTGTAGAGTGACTTTGATGTGCTCTGCTTTCTATACCAGACACAAGTAAGTTGTGATCATCTCTGCTTCTAGATCTTGTCTTGTTCCTACAAGATCTGGTTTTCTTTTGCGGGGTTGACTTTTTTCATAGTGAATTTTAAACCAAGACTTACGATTTGATTGTGTAAATCAAAAGAACTTGAAACTTGTTTGTAGGTTAGGACAGTGTAATTTGAGTTCAGCTTCTGAAGATATCTCATATGTTGTTCAGGTTTTGTAACTGTGGATATGTCTCACAGAGACATGGATGATTGTTGCAAAGATGTAATCAATGTTTTACCAGACAACCTTCTTTGTCAAATCTTATCCAATTTGTCTACAAAAGAAGCTGCTTTGACATCGGTTCTCTCCAAACGTTGGAGGTATCTGTTTGCTCTTGTACCAAATCTTGATTTCGATTGTTCGGATCAAGAAACTATGATTCAGGACAGGACAAGTTTTATAGACTTTGTTGATAGAGTATTGAAACTGCGAGGGAACGATCATATCAACAAGTTCTTTCTAAAATGTGGAGATGGTTTTGAGGATGAAGATATCTTCCCTTGGATATCAAATGTGTTGAGACATGGTGTATCGGAACTCGCTCTACATGTCTCTCCCTCTTTGGTTTATTGGTTGCCTTCGAAGATTTTTGCGAGTAAGACATTGGTTAAGCTCAAGATAGGACCTGAGTCTGGTCCTATAGTAAAACTAAAAAGTGTTTGTCTTCCAAAGCTTAAGACTTTGAGTCTAGATTCAGTTGTGTTCGAAGAGAGCGAGATTGGTTTCGCAAAGCTACTTTCTGGTTGTCCCGTGCTCGAGGAACTAAGTTTGCGTAAACTCATGTGGTATTGTTGGGATTCTTGCTATGTGGCTTCCAAAACCCTCAAGAGACTAACACTGTGTTGTGTTGACTATGATGAGAGTCCGAAGAAAGTATCATTCGATACTCCCAATGTTGTCTACTTAGAGTATTCAGATAACATTGCTCAGAAGTATCCAATAATGAATCTAAACTCATTGATTGAAGCCAGTATTAGTATTCGGATGACGAATGATCAGAAAGCAGTGAGAAATATATTGGATGGTAATGAAGCAGAAGAAACAGAGATGGTTAGTAATTTAACAATGCTTCTCATGGGAATATGCAATGTAAAGACCCTTTACTTATCTTATGACACTCTTGAGGTATGTAAACTCTTCACATTTATCGATTTTTTTTAGTTATTTAGTAATTGGAAATAAGTGGTAATCTTGCTAATGTTTGTTTGGTTTTCAGACTTTGAATTTTTGCAGTGAAGCCATACCTGTTTTCAACAACTTGACTCATCTAACAATTGAGAGTAATCCAAAAGTAGGATGGGAATCATTGCCACATATGTTCAAGAACTGTCCTAATCTTGAAACACTTGTCTTCAAGGTAAACAAATTTTAACAAAAGACTCATTTCATACATTAGAGTTTGAGATGTTTTCTTGATTTATAATGCTTTAGGGAATCATCCACAAGGCTACAAATAGTTGTGGTGATGTGTGCTTGTGCCAAAGTTTCAAGAAAAGCTCTTCTTGCTTGTCATCAAGTCCGGTGAAGGTTCTAAAGATACTGAAATTCAGAGAAACCGACGATGACGATGATGATGATGATGATGTGGAGATGGAGCAGATCAAGCATTTCTTGGAGAAGATGCCGAATCTTGAACAAATGATAGTATACTACAATACATCAAGTGATGATAATCTTGTTAGAGTATCAAACCAAATCCAAATGATTTCTCAAGTAGCTTCACTCAAGTGCAAGATCCGAATAGTTTCTACTAACCTAAGCTTATCAATGAGCATGTATGTGTGTGTGAGTCATAATGTGCTTTAAATGGGTTTGAAATGGCTGTGTTAAGATAACACAACAAAAAACCAAAATATTCATAATGGTATCAATGTTTAGGTTAAACTAAACAACTATATGTATAATCCTTTCACTCATTAGTCATTACTAATCAAGAACTTTGATACAAATCATAATTCTTCAGTAAGAGAAAATTGACTGATAATTTTTGAATTAACACAAGATAATCAACATTCTCAAGCAAGAAAACCAAAACAACATGTGAAATCAAAAGCGATAAGGACACTAAGCTTAAGTAGATGACAAAGTGAGGTTATCAGAGATTACTTGAATCTTACACTTAGTTAAACCATCTCTAGGAACCATCTGAAACTGTCTCAACACTTCTTCAACATATTCATCAATAGAAGTACCATAGTGTATTACAAGTTCTTCAAGATTCGGCATTGTCTCAAGAAAGTACACAACTTGCTCCATCATCTTGTCCATGTCTTCATCTTCATAGATATCTCCAAACTTCATTATCTTCAACAACTTTACAGGGCTTGACGATAAGCAACTCGGTATATCTTCCACCTCCCACGGTTTACACAAGCACTCGCCGCTTTTACATTTCATCCCAAATCTATGAAGAAGTCCCTAAAACACAATTCAAAAGGACTCTAATTAACAAAAACACATCTCTCAATAATGTATGACATAAAGGATTATATATGTATATATGTTACATCGAAAACAAGGGTCTCTAGCTTTGGACAGTTCTTGAGAAATGCCGTCAACGATTCCCATTCGACATCAAATTCGGTCTTGACAGTGAGATGTATTAGATTGTTGTAAACAGGTATCGGTTTGCAACAGAAAGCAAGCACCTAAACACACACAAAAATAACCAAAATCAGTCACCAATTAACTAGGCCGATAAAAGATTAAAGACACAAAGCTTAAGAACGAAACTTGACCTCAAGAGTGTTGTCTGATAAGTAGAGAGTCTTAACATTGCATATTCCCATAAAAAGATCTGTAGCGTTACCAACCATTGTTCCTTTTTCCGGTTGAACTGGATCATCCGATGAGAATTTCGCCTTGTGGATCTGATCATGTGTCATACGAAGATCGAGTTTAGCTTCGACAAGCGAATCGAAATCAACTTTCTGATACTCATCAGCAATAGTATCAGAATACTCAAAGTATTCAACATTCGGAGTATCGAAAGACACACTTTTCGGATTCTCATCAAACAATTTGTGCTCAAAACACAAAGTTAGTCTCTTAAGGCTTATGCTAGACACAAAGCAAGACTCCCAAAACTCTTTAACCATTGTCTCGCTAACAATAATCTGAGAAGACAAAGGCCAATCCCAATAAGAAGAGATGCGTAGAGAAAGCTCTGATACTTGATGAAGATTCAATACATTGTTTATCCAGCCAATGATATGAGATGGATGAATGTCGTTTCTACACTTTATGGAGAATCTGTTCAAAGGAGAATCTTTTAGGCAAGATAGTTTACGATCAACATGGTTTATGAAAAGCCTACGAATCTTGTCTCTTTCTTGTTTTCTTGTTCCTGGATGCATACGGATCGAATCATCGAAATCAAGATTCATCTGTAATTGTTGGCTAATAGAATCACTTAGTTAAACCCTGAAACAGAGGATAAAAACAAGATTCAAAGTTTGAAACTTTTTTATACATAGGAGCAACAGAGAAGGGCATAAGAATCAATACAAGAACACACTAGAACATATCTGCTTGTCTAAATTTTAAAACTAGATTCATTTATACAAAGGAAAAAGATGATTGTTAGAGAAACTTACTTGATGATATAAAGCAGAGAGTAACTAACAGCGCATGAGTTTTGCCGAGTAATCTCAGTGAGAGTTTTATAAGCCAAAGCTAATTCAAAATTGAATAATTAGGGTTTGTTTTTAATTTATTTAAATTAGGATTATTTAGGTGTAAAATAGGGCTTTTTAGCAGTTAATAACCCTAATAAACATGTGAATTGGGTGTAAAAACATTTTTCTCAAGAACTTAAGTAACCAACAAACAAACCAAGTAATTATATACATAAACATGTATATAGATTTTCAGTTTTTAAAAATAATATATTCTCTTACTGTGTGAAAGATACAACAAAAATTGCATAGAACAATTCATTCTGATTTTAAGAGGTTCTCACATAACCTGTCTTTGTTATTAGTAAGTGAATGTATAAATTGTGAAGATCCAAATCATCCTCAAAGAACTGTGATATCATATCTTTGATTATACATTAAGAGCAAGAAAATTTTGAATTGTGTAAAAAAGAAGAATAAAGTCTTTAACTAGGAGTACCGTTTGCTTTGCCACTGTACACAACTTCAAGACACTCTTTAGCTCGATGAACTTTAGATTGAAGGTAAAAGCTTCCGGCTTTCGCGTTGTTCTCAAACAGTTTGTCGTATTTCTGCATTCATATATTAAAACCCCACTTCAGAGTTTCGTATAAGATAGCGAGAATCGTAAAAAAAGGAAATGTATTTTTATACCTGTATTATCTCTTCCCAAGAGGTTTTCTCAGTTACACCAAGAATCTGCCTTGCCTCTTGCTCGTTAATCACTTTCCCTGCTTTGCGTACTGCGCCTTGCATTGCTTCTTGTGCAGCACCGGTTTTAGATGCATCTACGAAACAAGTGTAAGATAAGTCTCCTTCATTACAAACACATGAACCCTTTGTCTCGGTTAGGGATTCAATATACTCGAACAAAACAGAACAATCTACTTCACAAACACACATGTCAAAAGTTCACAGAAATCACTAGTAACCATGAAAAGGCAGCTTGTAAGTGGTCTAACAATTGAAAAAAAAAGCATATCATCCAATAAGAGCAAAGCCATCATTGGAACCATGAAGCAACCCCTTGATGTAAAAAAAGCTAAACATATATAACCAAAAAGACATAAAATTTTCTCAAAACATTATAACAGTAAACATCAAGAAGCACGCAGCTACACAAAAGTTCACAGAATCACTAATGAACATGAAAAGGCTGCAGCTTATTACCAAATCTATCAATAGAAGAAAACATATCATCCAATAAGAGCAAAGCCATCATAGGATCCATGAAGCAACCACTTGATGTAAGAAATCTAAACATATATAATCAAAAAAGAAGACTTACTAGAAAGTGCTTGACGATAAGCTTGAAAGAAAGCACGACCTAATATCCCAGAACCCATCACTATCAAATTCGCAAGTAATTTCCCTGCCTGTATTAGAAACACATGCAAAACAAAATTTGAAAAAAAATCAATGTAACGTAATTAGCAAAGGCAAATTCACAGAAACCACAACAAAATTTACAAAAGATCAATAATAGACACAAAGGAAGGTCAAAAATCAATCGATTTCAACAAAAAAAAAAAGTAAACTTTACCATGGAAGAAGCCGATTTATTAAATCGATTAAAACTTGATAATAATAATAATCTGATGCTTCTTTCGACAATATAGAAAGCTAGGGTTTATGTCTTCTTCTTTTGCTAGTTGTTGTAAGAGAGAATAGACACGGAAGATGAATTGGATTAAACGCAAAGTGAATATTTTAATTGGATCCAATAAAAAGCCCATATAATATTGATATGGGGTTTACTTATTAACAACCAAAGCCCATCAAGGATACTTAAAAATCAATAATCTTATATTATTAATACAAAAGAAAAGAGAAAATCATTCTAAAATTACACGTGTAGCATTTTTGGTCCCGCATTATTAAAAATTAAAAAATCATAAAAGCCCAAAACAAAAACCCAAAACAAAAAGCCCAAGTTTAACACAAATTTGACTTAAATTGACATAATAAATGGATAATATTAAATTTTTTTGAAAAACCCATAAAATATAATATTAAAAAATTCATAAGAAATACAATTTTATAATTTCTAATAGATCTCTTAATATTTATATATAATATAATACACATTGTTCATTTACATATAACAATATTATTTTGTAAAATTGTATTTAACACCAAAATTCAAGTCAAATGAAAAAACTTGAACACACAATTTACCCGACTCATCGGTTGAATCACCAGTTCCCAAACTTTGAACAAAGAATTTTCGGATAAGTTTAGACATGAAAGAGTGATTAAACTTTCCTAGAAAATATGTTTAAAATATTTAAAAAACTAATGAAAAACACAATTTTATAATTTTTCTAATGTTTGTATGTTATATTCTCGCACAAAAGAATGATAAAACATATTGTTCATTTATAAATAACAATATTATTTTGTAAAATTGTATTAAACATCAAAGTTCATGTCAAATGACAAAACTTGAGCATAAAATTGACTCGAGCCCCGAAAATTCAGTGGTTTTATATATCCGAGGTTTCAATAGTCTGATTTTATGACAAATAGAGACCGGATTGACATATTTTTCATTGTTAATCGAGTCATATCAAAGTTTCAAAACACTATGTAGTTATTGTTTTTAATGATAAATAGTAAATTATACTTAAAGATAAATATTCAACATCGAAATGACAATGATAATCTTTTTCGATGATAAATATTAAAATAGTAATAGTAATAAATTTTTGTAAATAAAACATTATAAAAACCAAAATACAATATATTTTCTATATATACTTCAAATTTAAACTCTGCGTTTAACGCGGATCACATGAGATACAAATTCTTTTTATTTCATTTTATACCATTCATTTTTTTTACCAATAAACATTTTTTTATTACGTAAATTTTTATTTCGCGCTTGACGCGGATAAATTCCTAGTAATTACAAATTTGTACCTTAACTACTATTTTAAGCTTCAAATTCAATGGATCTCCAAATTCAATGAACAAAAAAAAACTAAACACATTCCTTAAAAATCTTTTGAAGTCCTTAATTATCTGCGTGTTAAACGCGCTGTCTAATTATACATTTTTAATTAATTGTGTTTTAGATTACTGATATTTTTTTTTGCCTGATGTGATTCTCTCTCTTTGATCCCAAAAAGGTTATACAGAGAAAGAGAAAGCGATAAAAAAAACAAAAGGTGTGAAATCAAACGCAGAAAAGCTTCAAAGATCTTCTCTCTCGATTTTTCTCTGTCTCGTAGAATCACTATTCGATTTCCCTTTGTGAGTATCTTTGATTTTGATTTTGATCTTCGTGTGATCAGATTCATGTTTATTCGATTTTTCGAGTTTTTTCATTGTTGTTGTTTTTTCAGCTGAATCTGTTATAATATGATCATTTTACCATTTATAGAAATGTTATTCTATGGTGGTGTGTGTTTATGTTATGGTTGCTTGATTTTATTCATAATGTATTAACCTTTTTTTTTTATAATCTTACTTGTTTTGTTTCATGTTTTAAGCTATAAGATTGTTGTTTTAATCATTGTTTTTAACATTATTGTTGATTGATGAAAGCTTTTTGACAATACAGGATTAGGCTTTATATAACACATTTCACTATAAAAAAAGACAGCATTTTCACATTTGGTTATGAAGAAAGCATTTGGTCAAACTGTCAGAGACCTGTAAGAATTAGTGAATTTTGAATTAAATTTTCTATATTGTCAATCTATATGTAGATTATTTTATGTTCTACTAAATATGTTATCTTCTATCTAATTACTTGTAGTAAGAGAGGGGTCAACAAGAAAGTGCTTAAAGTACATGGGATTGAACAGAAGGTAAAGCATTTCGTTTTTTCGTTTTTCATGTTTTTGACTCATAAGTCATGAATCAAGACGATTGTGTGTATTGTTCAGGTTTTAGATGCTACCAACAACGAGTCATGGGGTCCGCATGGATCACTTCTTGCTGAAATTGCGCATGCTTCGAAAAATTAGTAATTACTAATATATACATTTATCATGTCATCTTTTTCCATACTACTAACTTATGAATGAATTATATGTAAATTTACCACGCAGCCATGAATACCAGATTACCATGGCAGTGTTGTGGAAACGCCTTAGTGACACTGGAAAAAATTGGCGGCACGTCTTTAAGGTGAAAGAAATATATAGGCGGACTTGTATTTCATATGCTTATTGCTTACAGTGTTATCTTAGTAAGTGAAACGAGTTTTTGTACTCTTCAGGCGTTGACAGTTTTGGAGTACATGGTAGGCCATGGATCAGAACGTGTCATAGAAGAGATTAAAGAACGAGCATATCAAATTTCGGTAATGACAGCAAAGCAGTGAATTATTTTGGGGGCATTCAACAATACTTTTTTATATATTAGTTGTTGATTATCTTACTAAAGGAGTTGATCCCTTTCCATGTACCAGACATTGTCACATTTTCAGTACATTGATTCCAGCGGTAAAGATCAAGGTAACAATATTCGAAAGAAGTCACAGAGCCTTGTGGCTTTGGTAAATGACAAAGAAAGAATAGCGGAGGTCAGAGAGAAGGTTGCTGCTAACAAAGACAAGTAAGTTTGTGTCTCAGTGTAACTTTCATGAATTGCTATAGTGTTTCCACACATGGTCAATCTTAGAAATACATGAGCGATGAAAACTGTTGCTTACACAGGCTTCACAACTGCATATGCTTTCTACTAAAGTTATCAATTTGATATTGTTTCCTTAAGGAAAGTGTCCTCAGAGATAGGGAACATACATATTAAAAACCTGACATTTTTGTGTATAACAGGTATGGTAACTCAGCAGGTAGGCCATCAGGTGGATATGGCGACAAATACGAATACGAAAGTCGCTATGGAGACAGAGATGAAGGGCGAAGTAGTTATGGGAGAGAAAGAGAATATGGTTACAGGGATGATGATAGAAATAGTCGAGACGGAGATCGTTATTCTAGAGACTCTGAAGAACGATCTGGAAGAGAAGGTAGCAGGGATGATGAATACCATGGAAGGAGCAAAAGTGTTGATAACTACCAAAATGGATCAAGAGCTAGGAGCTCGGATGATGGCCAGTCTTCTTCACGAGCTGATGATCATTCTCAAGATGGGAGGTAATTTCCGGGAGGTGTGCTAATTATGGATGTGCCTTTTATTATATTAAGTATTAAGAAAAAATGTGTTCCCTTGTCTCTTATTTTTGGGTTTAATAGAGTGGGGATAGAGAGGAAGTTTTCCGAACAAAATATTGGTGCCGCCCCACCCAGTTATGAAGAAGCTGTAAATGAATCACGAAGTCCTGTATACAGTGAACGGTGACAACTCTCTATAGCACAAATGGAAAAGTACCTTTGTTTATCTAGCGCTTCTGAATTTCTGATGAAGCATTTTACAATTATTGATTTAGGGATGGCGGGGAGACCTCACAAGTTGCTACTCCAGAAGTTGATGCTTCTCCTCATGTTAATAGCAACGACATAGACAACAAAGATGATGGTTTTGTTGACGGATCACCTCCTCAGCAAGTTGAGGCTTTTGATGAATTCGATCCACGTGGGTCAGCTCCAGGTATGGTTGTCTGCAAGCTAGATATTATTTTTAGTGTTTCTTTCTTACACTCCTCACCATAGCAACATAGAAATTTACTGATAGACTGATACTAGAGAAAGTGTTAAGGACATCTAACTGTAAAGTTTAGGACTGTGTTCAGATTTGGGTGTTGGCATTGCATAACATATTTCATTGTGTGCCTACAGCTGGTGCTTCTGCTCCTGCACTTAGCCTACCATCAGTGGATTCTATGTCTGCCCAACCCGTCTCAAACAATGCTGAAATGGACTTGCTTGGCTCTCTTTCAGATGTATTTTCACCAAACCCGTTGGCTATGGTTACATCTGATTCTACTTCTGGTGTAACCAATGGACAAGCAAATGATGGTTTAGCACCATCCTTTTCAACTTCTCAGTCATCGACTCAGGTATTCACAATGGCTTAACCACAAATACTCAAAAGTTTTTTAATGGTAAAAATCTTGAGTATGTTACTAGGTTCAGCTGAAAACCATTATATGATTTACATATATGTTTTCTTGTTGTGTAGCCGTTTGATGATCCATTTGGCGACTCACCTTTCAAAGCCATCACTTATGCTGACACTGACACAAACCAACATCAAACTTTTGGAGCTCCTTTCCAGCCAACACCATCGACCTCAAATCCTGAAAATGGTAACACGTTTGGTTTCGGCGAATCACTTTCTGCTGTTACCAGTCTTGAACATGACGTTCAAAATATGGAAACTCCACCGGACTCAAACGTCTTCTCTCAAGAGCAGTTTGATACATCAGAAGCGGAAATCGATATTCTTGCTGGCATTCTCCCGCCATCTGGACCTTCCGCTTCTTTGTCTCAACCAAATCCCACAATGCCAACATCCCAATTTCCTCCTGACGGTAACATGTACGAAAACTTTCATCCCCAGGCAACGCCTACAGATCCAAACATGCCAGGACAGACTCCCTTTGGTCATACTTCACAACAATATAACATGGTTTCTCATTCACAAAATCTTCCTGGAGGTGTTCAGTTCAATAATGGAGATTTCATGCAACAGCGAGGTTATGCAGTTTCAGAAAATTCTCAACCTCCACAGTATACGCATGGTCTATCTTCACACCAAACAAGCGAGAATTTTCCACTCCAACCAGGTTCTGCCACTTCATCAAGCTCTCAAAGTCCTTTCTCTACTACATCCAATGCACCGGGTGGTCAGTTTAATGGTGGAAACTTCATGACACAACAATCTCATGCTGTGACACAGCAACCCCATGGTGTGACCCAACAAGTTCATGGTGTCCCTTCACATATACATCGAACTCAATCTGGACCTGTTGCAGGGCATGGAAATAATTATAATAGCACTGGAGATATGTTTGCACAAGGTGGACTAGGTTCCTTAGGGAGTTCAGTATCTCAACCATCTCTCACACCTATGACGGGAGCGATAGAGGTTGTTCCTCAACCTCAGAAAAAGTTTGAGCCTAAATCATCAATCTGGGCCGACACATTAAGCAGAGGGCTAGTGAATTTCAACATTTCTGGACGTAAGCTAGATCTTGCTATATCAGTGTTTCAGTTCATAAATTTTGGAATAAATTTTCTAACTTGGTTTTATCTTTGTGCAGCGAAAACAAATCCCTTGTCGGATATAGGAGTTGATTTCGAGGCTATCAACAGAAAAGAGAAACGGCTAGAGAAACCAACAACCACACAACACCAACAACAACAAGTTACTTCTACTATCAACATGGGTAAAGCCATGGGATCTGGTACTGGCCTAGGCCGTGCCGGTGCAGGTGCTATGAGACCTCAAACGAATACAATGGTAGGCTCGACTATGCCAATGGGCGTGAACCAAAACCATCAAATGGGAATGGGAATGGGCATGCACCAAAACCACCAGATGGGAATGGGCATGAACATGAACCAAAACCATCCAATGGGAATGGGCATGAACCAAAACCAAAACCATCCAATGGGAATGGGCATGAACATGAACCAAAACCATCCGATGGGAATGGGCATGAACCAAAACCATCAAATGGGTATGGGAATGGGCATGCACCAAAATCATCCAATGGGAATGGGCATGAACATGGGAGGAGGATATGGTCAAGGCTACCCTATGCAACCGCAACAAGGGATGGGCATTGCTCATGGTCCGCAACCAGGCATGACCGGTTCTGCTTATAATCCGATGATGGGTCAAGGCGGTTACAACCCTCAGCACCAGCACCACCCTTATGGTGGTGGAGGATACCAATAAGATTGGAGCTAAACACATTTTTTACACATTTAACTTTCACACTTGTAAAATCCAAGAACATAGCATAACTATTTTGATTTGTTAATTTTTTTGGGTCAGGTTTAAGATAAGTTGGTGTTTGATCATTTGTATTAATAAGATCAAATCATCAACTTCAACATTTTTCCTTACAATAAGTAATTACCGACCTACTTGAATTTTGTTTTGCAATTTGTAAATTAACACACATAACACATTTATAAAGTATAAACATGACTTGCAAAATGTAGGTTTCATCGCCAACAATATCTAAGTTTTTAAACCACTCATCTAAACCAACCCAAAACTAAACCAGACAAAACCAAACTAAACCAGTTAAACCGTACCAAAGTTAATGTAACTCAAAAATCTCAAAAGTTGGTCGTCTATAAGTCAAAGAATTTTCATGAGCATTAAATAAAAGAATCAAAGGAATATCCATTAATCATATTATTCATTTACGTTAAAAAAAATTCATATTATTCATTTTCGATAGAATTTTATTTTGGAAAAAGGATTTTTAGATTTATAAAAATAACAAAATAAACAACAGCCACAACAACTTTCCCATGATCTGACCCAAATAGATAAAACAGAAAAAAATCAATATTGCCATGTAGACAAATTTGGGAAGAAAACAAAAACAAATAATAATAAAAAACTGAAAGTTTTCTTAAAAGTCTGTACAAAATTTAATAAATGCGACAGTAAACACAAACAAACGTGATCAGCGACGACGACGACGGCGACGAAGAATACGGCGGAGACGAAGAATCCTTAACGGATCAGCCACGTTGACATTTATCTGCGGCTGAGTAATCAGCTTCTCCGATCTATTCAGTGTAATCATGGTGATCGCCGCGGCTTCTTCTTTTCCCCTCGGTATCTCACCAACTCTCGAGATCTCTCTCTCTCTCCTCTCTTTCTCTCTCTTCGTTTTTGTTCATTGATGAATCCGAAGCTGCTTGTAGATAGTGCATGGCTCTGTGAGATAAATTTAATTAACTCTTCGTTGAACATTTTTGAGATTCCTTTTCTGGGTTTGACTCGTTTTGGATTTCTGAATCGAACTTGTTCTATGGCTTGATTGATTATCTGTTTTGATTTTTGTTTCTGGGTTTTTTTCTAGATTCATATGGGTTTGTTTATCTTCTCTGTTTAAAGATCTGTGTATCAAAAAGTCACAACCTTTGGCTTCTTCTTTGGTTTGTATTGTTCAGGTCCATCTCATTGCCATTACACGGATGAGTTCTCTTCCTCCATGACCTGCAAAAGAAGCGGAACCTCGAGAAACCGTGTTTTTGATCGGTGTGGCTCTGCTAATCTCTCTGCTTTAAGGTATTAGATTAACAATTGAAAACATGTTTATATGAATGTTAAGTTAATTGTTAATCTGATGGAAGTTTTGACTCTTTATCGTCTTTTTGATTATCGTGTATTGTTTTTGTGTTTTGCTCCTATCCAGTTCAAGATGCAAGGTTCCTTTGTTTGGATCAGCATTTCATGTATCTTATGGTGGACATGACCTTGGACTCACGAAAGTTTCTGTTGCTGCTGATTATTCAGATTCGGTTCCTGATTCATCTTTCTACGGCTATCATCCACTAGAAGATGTGAAGCCGAGCAAAAGAGTCCAGGAGACAAAACTCTCTGCTCCTGAAGTGGCTAGGACCACGGTCGAGGTTTTGTAGCTGAGAAACAATATGAGATCAGTACTGTTGAGTTTTGCTATATTGAGATTGCATGAACACGGTTTATCTCGTTTAATTTGTAGGCTAACAGCAGTGCGGTGTTGGTATTTCCTGGAGCTATTCACTGTGAACCACATGATCAGAGTTCATGGTCTGAGTTTAAGTATGTCATTGATGATTATGGAGGTTAGTCTTGTATTTATTGCTTGATGTAGTAATATAGTCATCGATCACTTTCCTTCTCACCAGCTATATCTTTGTTGTAGATATCTTTTTCGATATTCCCGATGATGAGAACATCTTAGAAGATCCTGGAGCTAATAATCCAGTGGTAAGCATGTCATTGATCAAGTAGAATGTCATGTATACTTACAATGCCAAGCACCTATTTATTTGAGTTTCCATCACATACATTTAGAAAGCTCTTTTTGGAATGGATGTCCCACGGTATGAAAACACACGGATCCATGAGGAATACAACGTTTCGGACATTGGTCAGCTTGATCAAATTATTTTTGACGACCATTATTTCGAGGTATGTTGAATTGTTGATGCGGTTGTACTCTTTTAATCTTTTTCCAAAACATTCCAAGTCTCTTGTCTCATTAACGGTCTTTGATTTGACATTTGCGTAGATAATGGATTCTGAAGCTAGAGATATCCCTGTCGATTGGGGAATGCCTGACACTTCGAACGGGGTTCATCCTATTTACTTTGCCAAACACATGTCAAAGGTTAGATAAACATATAGCCTTAAAATTTTCAATAGCATGATGAAAACCTAATCAAGGTGATATGTTTTGAAGAGTGCATTGCTTGGACTATGTATTTGAGTTGGTTTCTCTTGCCTTTGCAATCGTTCAGGCCATCAGCGTGGACTATGACAGGAAAATGGACTATCCATCTAATGGTGTATCCATACTTGGATGCCTAAGGCCTGCTTTCCTTGATGAGGAATCATATATAAGAAGATTATTTGTCTCAGAAGATAGAGATGACTATAGTTGGGAGGTTCAAGGTCCTTTCATACTCACTTCACCTCAAATTTCTATTTTGACTTTGTTCCCTGACATCTTGTATTCCCCTCCCTTTGGATATTTATGTCCAGGTGACGATAATAATAGTTCCAGACGTGATGAGAACGATACGAGCTCAAGTCTATATAGATTAGAGATTGTGGGAATAGAGCTACTTTCCCTCTATGGATCAGAGGTTTGTTTTTCCAACAATCTAATTTTTGCCAACTTCCCTTCAATAATTGTCAGGTCATTCAGCTGAAAGCAAAAGACTTTTAAAGGGCTAAGTTGCGATTTAACATCGAATATAGCGTTTTTCTTACAAACTCTCTGTTTTTCATTTTTTTCGCCAGTCTCACCGTGTGTTAATGTCTCGATTCTATGACTTTTCAGTCTTCTATAAGTTTGCAAGATTTTCAAGATGCCGAACCAGACATCCTAGTACACTCTAGTTCTGCAATCATAGATCGTTTCAACGACAGAGGGATTAATTCAAGCATTGCCCTCAAAGCACTCTGCAAGAAGAAGGGTCATCATGCAGAGGTACTGTATCCAAGTTTCTGTACATAGTTTGGAATACGGTTAAGCGTGAATAGCTATCACTCTGTTACCATTCCGGTTTTATATTTATATACCAATCTTGGTCATTATGTTTTATGTTATGCAGGAAGCTAACCTTATCAGTGTGGATAGTCTCGGCATTGATGTGAGAGTATTCGCTGGCACACAAGTCCAAACTCACCGTTTCCCTTTCAAGACAAGGGTGAGAGAATTGTCAGAGTAAAAGTCGAACATAGACAACTTTTCTTTAATATGTTTATAGAGATCATTGTTTGTGACAGGCTACAACCGAAATAGCAGCCGAGAAGAAGATTCACCAGCTATTGTTCCCTCGTTCACGAAGAAGGAAATTAAAGTCTCACGAAGAGAGTTTGAAGGATGCATACCGTTAACAAGCGGTGGCTGTTCAAAAGGAGATGTTTTGCCACTGGATCTGTCTGGTACTTACACGAGTTCTTTGCTCTGATGTTGATGTACATAACGATGAGCGTTGAAGTGACCGTACTAGAGCTGTGTGGAGATGCAGTTGCTTACATTACACTAGTAAGTTAAACAATAGAATAAAGAGAAGTTGATACAATTTGAAGTAACTTCTATGATAAGTTTAATGTTGTTCTCTCACAAGGTAATTTGTATTTCGTTTTACAATTAATATCAAATAAAATCTCTTTCTTTTTCTCTTAACAATTACCAAATAGTAGGCTCTTCACTGAAAGCAATAGTCTAATATCTCACAGCGACACAGCCAATGGCATAGACAAAACAAAGACTAGGTTTTCAGGTGGAAGCAACTATAAGGCTGCAGCAAAGTGAATCACCATCCTCCTCACCGATCAGCTTCGTCTGCTCCTCCTCATCTTTCTCCTTCCTGAGAATATCAATAAAAGGAAAACTATAGGTAAAGAATACTCTGCCTCTCATGGATTGTTTGATGAAGACATGAGTGAATACTATACATTGAGTATATGATCAGTCCAATAGCTGTAGTAGCAAATGCCAAGTAGTAGACCCAATCCACCTGAAATTAACAGACAAGACAACTTGATCTCATCTGTTTGGTCTTCTGCAGAGAGATATGGTCAAGAGTTTTCTTGATGCTTGAGCTATAAAGTGAGCTAGCTAACCTTCTCATGGTACACATAAATGCGGATCAAGACCGCCCACATGTCTGATGTAAGTAAAGAGAGGGTGAACATTGCTGAACCATTGGTCTGAGAAGATCAAATTGTTATGGAAACATAGAGAGATGATGATATGGTTTTCAGTTTTGTTTCATACCTTGAGCAAGACTGTGAGTAATGAGTGAAAGAGAACCATCGCGAGTGCGATTCCGAGACAAACAAACACCTGAAACCATATAAGTTCCTACTTTCTAAAAGAGTAAGGCTTGCAAGCTTACAATCTCAGTTGACCAGTGAACAGCTTTGAGAGCATCAACTTCAAATATGCTTCTATGTACAAAGTCAAGGAACATTCTCTTCCCTTGAGAATTTTCCTATTAAGTTTTAAGAAACACAAAACTCATAGCCTTTTTTTTTATTCAAAGGATACATCTGAATGGCACCAACAACTGCGCCGAAAAGTCCCATAAAGAACTCTTACTGCATTCTTCACAAAGAACTCCTATAACAACAAAGTAACACAATGATATTATTGTGTTTCTGGTTTACGATAATATCAAACACGACACTGTCGTGATTTAGCGGAATTATGATATTCGGTTTAGAACCTCTTTATTATAAAATAAGTATTTGACCACGTGTTTAAAAAACAATTAATACACTCAATAGTTTTTTATGGTTACTCCTTATAAATATTATTTGTATTTTATTAATTTAGAGACTTCTCATATGTTTGATTTTGCTATTCAATGACGAACTATTTAAACAAATCATACATATAATATAATGAGGGAGTTTTCTCTCTCACCACAAGAAGCCACATCATCACATTTAAAATAATATAATTAAAATAAATTATTTAATACAACTATTTTTTTTATCAAAAACATTAATACAACCATTTAATACTAATAAAATTCAAATAAAATTCCAAAAATATAAACAACACCACTAAAATATTTTTGATAAAACCCATTAACATTAATAAAATTCGAAAAAAATATTTTATAAAATATATGTTTATATATACATATATCAATTTTAAATAGCTATTAAAACTAATAATACATAAATCTTACAAACGATATAAACAAAAAACCAAGAAAACTAGAAACATCTTACAATTCATATGATCACAATCAATATTTAAAAAAACAAACTAAAATAAATATAAGTGAATTGTGTATATTTATACTATTAATTGGGAATAACTTTTATAGAGACCCTCCAAATCATCTTCAACTTAAGGGCCCTTAACCAAAACTCGTCAAAGTATTCTTTACTCTTTTTTTATTAACTTTTCTAATAATGATGAATTTTTCTAAATTTATACATTTAACTCAAATGAAATTCAAAAAAGTATTTTATAAGTAATTTTTCAACTTATCATGGTTTATAATTCTTATTAGCAATTATGTAAATATACAATTTTTGATACTAAAGTTACAAATATTTAGTTTTAGTCAATAATAACTAAATTCAAAATAATTATTTAAAGGAAAACTAAGTCCATCACACAAGATTACGTCTTACCGAAATTGACGACAATCATTGACATAACGATCATGTGGTTGTTTACTTGTCTTTGTGGGATGATGTTGCGTACGTTTTTAGGGGCATCCTCAAGTCGGGTGATAAGACACAATTTGTCATGTTTGTCACCACCGTTAATCCCGAACTTTTTGGAGGTAAAGTCTTGAAATTTGTAAACTTTAATTGGTTCTATGAGCACCATTGGTTTCTCTAATAAGTTGTTGTTCGGTGTTAACTCAAACATTCTTTATATTTGAAATAAGTAAGAAAAGATGAGCAAGTGTGTGTTGCTTATCACTAACATTATCATCATTCTTCATCTAAGTATCAAACTTAAACGAAAGTATCTTCCTTTGATATTTTTTGTCCTCTTTGCCATGGAATGTGCTATTATCTTAATAGTGGTTGTTTGGCTTTGCTTTGTTTACTTTTATCTTCCTTTCATTAAATCTGATATCTCATGTGACTAAAATTTTGAAACCCTAAAGTCAAGTTTGTGTTCTTGCGTCTCTTTTTGTTTTTTTAATTACAACGTTTTTTTCTTTAAGATATTCAGTTTGTTCTCTGTTTTCTGTTTTCTCTTCGTATATACAAATAAAAATGTATTCACTCTTCGGGGTGCATAGGTTTCTACCATATTTATGAACAAGTATCACTTTAAGATTTTCTAACAATTATTCAAACTTTAAAAATAAAAAAATTGTCACCCTATATGTTCACCGGTTTAAATTTTCATCAACAATATTAAGAACTATCACAATTTAAAACTTGCCTCTTACAGATGGAGAGCAAATATAAAATACATCAACTGTTAGCATTTGATATCAGCCCTTTTCGTCGTCACAACACTGCACACTCCTATTTCAGCTCATAACATTTCTCATCGATTCACCATTAGTTAAATATATGTTACTATATTCAAAATACACATACGTCCCCGCGCTTGCCCTAGTATTAATTAAATGACAGATCAAGAGATGAAAACTATTGTTCGTTTACTTTGAGAATATTATCAAGTCTAACCAATTTTCAACTTTTCTTTAAGAACTTTCCAACTATTTCCGTTGAAAATTCTCAAGTTTGGACTACTTTTTAAAAAGATATTAACATTTTTACCCGACAATTTTTTTTAAAAAAGATAATCACATTTTTACTTCTAATAAGCTAAACACGTTAGTCATAAAATTAGGGAAAACCCTATAAAAAACCACCAAAATAATCCACATTTCTATTTTAAACCTTCAAAATTTTGGATTACCATAATCAAGTTCTGCGGCTTGTGTCTCCTGAGAGTTTTGGATTACCATAATCAAACTCTGCGGGCTTTTGTCTTTTGAGATCTCGGGCTCCTGTAGACGAGTTTCTTCAGGTTTCGTCTCTTTAATTTCAAGGTTTAAGTTTTTGTAATTTCGATTTCAGTTATGGTCTATTTACCGTAAATCTTTTACCTTGTACTGCCGGAGTATTTGTGCTCGGTCTGTATAGTGAGTGAGGTGGGTTTGTATTGTGGTTAAATCCTCTTTTTAATATTATGGTTCGTTTCGGTGAAAAAAAAAAAAAACCTTCAAAATTTATCATTTCCAACATAAACCTCTAAAATGATAAATTTATTATTTAAACCTCGAAAGTGATAAATTTACACTTTCCGTTAACGTAATTAGAGTAGCGAGGGAACCACTTTCATGGTCTAAATCGTAAATTTGCCATTTTACAAGTTTATGTTGCAAATAATAAACTTTGAAAGTTTAAATCAGAAATTCAAGTTAATTTTGTAGTTTTTTTATGGAATATTTCCCATAAAATTAGTTCAAAATGTGTATATCCTTTATTGATTAATAACGCGTAAACAGAGATTATATACTTATAGAATGTTTATCCAGAAGACCAACAAAAAAAAAACAGTTTGACCATAAAAAAGAAGTCAACATAAATAAAGCAAAAGATTGTTCTTATAAGCGCGTTAAGCTTCTCTGTCTCTTCCCATTAAAATCTGTCCTTTTGCTCCTCTCTGTTTCTAACAAAATCATTTCCTCCACGTTTCTCTTAAAAAAAAAAATAACAACAAAACCAATATTTGATACATAAACTTTACTTAATTCTCACAGAGACAGAGAGAGAGAGAGATTTTGCAAGGTATATTTCTCATCTTTTAATTATTATTAATCTCTAAATTTGGGTTTATTTTGTTTTTATTTTAATTTGGGGGGGGGGGAATAAAAGTTCTATTTTTGATGATTCCTCTCTGTCTTTCTTTGCTTTTTTGACACATTCTCTTAGCTGTTTTTTTTATTTCTTCTGTTTAAAAAAATCTTTTGCTTCTTTTTGGGGGTTACGAGAATTGTTTTGGGTTTTCTCTCCTTAAACTTGATCCCCCTTTTCATATCTTCCTTGTCAAAAATCAATTTTTTTGATCTGTCTCTCTTTTGTTTAGTTTCTTCCTTTGATTGATTTGATTATGTATCCGATGGATTCTGATTATCATCGTCGCGGTCTTGGGGTAAGACTTGTCTCCAGAACAAAAAGCTTTGATTTTTTTTATACAATCTGTCTCTGTTTATAGAGTTCATAGGTTTATATGTAAAAAGGTGTAAACTTTATGATGAAACAGAACATAAAGCTTCATGGGGTTTATATTGTTTGTTTCATATTTTGAATCTTATATGATCTGGAACAAAAATACTTAGAAGAATCTGAGCTGTTGATTTGAGAAAGAAACATACTTTTGGCTCTGTGTTGTTGATTATTACTTTTGGTGGTATATATGAAAAAATATTTGTGGTATGATTGACTAGTTTCATGTTATGGTAATGAATGATTGATGAAACCACAATACTTAGAATGTGAGCTGTCGATTTGAAAAAGAAACATACTTTTGGCTCTGTGTTGTTGATTATTACTTTGGTGGTATATATGAAAAAGTTTGTCTTTTCAAAATTTATGTGGTATGATTGACTACTTTCATGTAATGGTGTTGAATGATTGATGAAACAACAATACTTAGAATGTGAGCTGTTGATTTGAAAATAAAAAGACATGATTTGGACCTTTGGTTCTGTGTTGTTGATTGGTACTTTTGGTGGTATATATGAAAAGATGTGTCTTTTCAAAATCTTTGTGGTATGATTGACTAGTTTCATGTAATGGTAATGAATGATTGATGATGACATTGCAGTCGAACGAACGTTCACCAGGCTACTTTGTACGGCTAGATAGACCGAGAGCTGTAGACGATCTTTACATAGGCAAGAGAGAGAAGATGCGTAGGTGGTTGTGCTGTGCTTGCCACGTCGAAGAGCCTTACCGTTCTTCCGAAAATGAACACTTGAGAAGCCCTAAGCACCATAATGATTTCGGTATGTTGAAATAGCTTTGCTTGTGGCAGATCTTATTTAGTAGCTTATGAGGATGTTACTATATGCGAACTGGGTTTCATGTTTTTGTGTGTGTTTTTATATTGAAGGTTACAATAAGAGACCACCTGTTGCTTTAAGGCCTGATGCTTTAAAGGAGCCTCCATCTATTGATGTCCCTGCATTGTCATTGGACGAGCTGAAAGAAAAGACCGATAACTTTGGATCAAAGGCATTGATAGGTGAAGGATCATACGGAAGAGCTTACTACGCAACTTTTAAAGATGGCAAAGCTGTGGCTGTCAAGAAGCTCGATAACTCAGCTGAACCTGAATCGAATGTTGAGTTCTTGACTCAGGTCTCGAGGGTTTCGAAGCTTAAGCATGATAATTTCGTTGAGCTATTTGGTTATTGTGTTGAAGGGAGTTTCCGTATTCTTGCTTACGAGTTTGCCACGATGGGGTCTTTGCACGATATCTTACACGGTAGAAAAGGTGTACAAGGAGCACAGCCTGGTCCTACGCTTGATTGGATACAGCGTGTGAGGATCGCGGTTGATGCAGCAAGAGGGCTTGAGTATTTACATGAGAAAGTTCAGCCTCCGGTGATACACAGAGATATTCGATCTAGCAATGTTCTTCTTTTCGAAGACTTCAAAGCCAAGATTGCAGATTTTAATCTTTCGAATCAATCTCCTGACATGGCTGCTCGTCTTCATTCCACAAGAGTTTTGGGAACTTTCGGTTACCACGCACCAGAGTAAATGAATGCTTTTGAAACAATAATCAATCCCACTATTCTTGAGCTGAGTAAAGATTGCAACTTTTTACGGTTTTTTTTTAACTGTTGTAGGTATGCTATGACCGGTCAATTGACACAAAAGAGCGATGTTTATAGTTTCGGTGTAGTGCTTTTGGAGCTCTTGACTGGTAGAAAACCCGTTGATCATACAATGCCGCGTGGTCAACAAAGTCTCGTCACTTGGGTAAGCTACGAAACGCCCTTTCTTCTTTAATCTTGCTTCTGTTTTTTGCTTTACCGTTCTTGTCATAGTATTTATGTGCTATTTTAACCGCAGGCAACTCCGAGGCTGAGCGAAGACAAAGTGAAACAATGTGTTGATCCAAAACTGAAAGGAGAGTATCCTCCTAAAGCAGTTGCAAAGGTAAAGGCTTCATCTTTTTTTTCGTCGGTTTTATCTCTAACATGTGAAGCTAAATATTTTTGTCATGTTGTTGTGTGTTTAGCTTGCGGCTGTTGCAGCCTTGTGTGTGCAATACGAATCAGAGTTTAGGCCAAACATGAGCATTGTGGTTAAAGCTCTACAACCATTGTTGAGGTCAACAACAACAACAACACCAGCGGCTGTTACCATCACATAATCTTTGGATTCTTCTGTGTAATAATTGGGAGTGATTGGTTTTATGTTTCATGTGTTACCGCCATTTTCATATAAAAATATATTATTAATCTTCAAAGAGTTGTTTTTTTTATGTGTTTTCTCATCTTCTTATTGGTTCATGTCTTTTGTGTGGTGGAGTGTGTCTATATTTTTATAAAAAGTATTATATACTTGGTTTGTGTTTTGTGTTCTTTCTCATTCAATATACTAATTTTACAAATACAATTCAAGAAATATTCTATTACGTAAATGTAAAAGTTGTTATTGTTGCAAAAGTCGTAACTTTGCGTGTGATCTCTATAGTGGATCCCATTTATTTAATACTTACAGTATAATTTGTCGAAAAACTTATTCTATATATAGGATGATACTTTAATGTAATAAGATATAACTTACAATAAAATCTCTCTCTCTAAAATGTATGTTTCCTACTCTAATATATAATATATGTTACCCCTTATCTATATACATAATATTATATTGTTTCTACGTTATTATGATAACATCGTTTCATATAAATCAAATCTATATTATTATAACACGTTATCAGCACGATCGTCTCTATAATATTTTGTTATTTATGTCATGGTTGCTTTAAGCACCATAATTTATTCGTACGCGGATTACCGCATCGAAATTTATTTATTGTTATATTTCTATGGTTGTTTAAACGCACCATAATTTATTTATTGTTATATTTCTATGGTTATTTAAACGCACCATAATTTATTTATTGTTATATTTCTATGGTTGTTTAAACGCACCATAATTTATTTATTGTTATATTTCTATGGTTGTTTAAACGCACCATAATTTATTTATTGTTATATTTCTATGGTTGTTTAAACGCACCATAATTTATTTATTGTTATATTTCTAAGGTTGTTTAAACGCACCATAATTTATTTATTGTTATATTTCTATGGTTGTTTAAACGCACCATAATTTATTTATTTCTAGGGTTGTTTAAATGCACCATAATTTATTTTTAATTTAATTTACAAATTTTATGGATCACCTTTTATCACCATAATTTATTTATTGTCTTAATATATACTAATGTGATATATAATTTTTTATTAATTCCTTCTTAAAATAAATTTAAGGTTATTATAAATGATACATTTATTCACTAATACATAAATTAAAATTTACATAATATATTTAATTGATTTCAAAATATTAAAAATAATTTTTATTATGTATTATTAATACTAACGGTCACAAAGAAATTTTTTCGAAATTTTTCACTTTTACATACGGCTATGAACGTATTTTCGATCTATAAATTTTTTCGACACTCATTTTTCAACGGCTATAACAGTTTTTCGATTCACACATTTCATTTTCTCCAAAATCTCTTTCTAAAAATATTTTAAAAGTTCCTAAAAATGTTTCGATTATTGTTAATCATTATGTTTTTGATAATCATTGCTTGTATTTACGGAATTATTATCGGAGATTCTACTCATGAACAATATGTCTTAAATATAGTTTTAATTTTCTATGCTTTGTTTTTCTTTGTAATCGCTTTTATTATTAATGTAAACACGTCGTCTTAAAATTATTCTAATAAAATTTATTATTATGTTTTAGATATAAAAATGGCAAACATCGAGAAACTCCAGTTTCCGGCTCTAGAAATCACTGGTGCAAATTTTATATCGTGGACCACTAACGTTGAATTGCACCTTGAATCTCTTGGGTTGTCAGAAACCATTAAAGAGATGAATACTTCAACGGCCCAAGAAAAGGCAAAATCGGTGATCTTCCTTAGGAGACACCTTGATGAGAGCATCATTTATGACTATGCTCATATGAGAGATCCAAAAGAACTCTGGAAGAGTTTAAAGGATCGTTTTGATCACCAAAAGGACATAACTCTCCCGCTTGCTCGGGATGAGTGGCAAAGTCTGAGGTTTCAAGACTTTGATAAAGTCATGAATTACAATTCCGCTGTTTTAGGAATTGTGGCTAAGTTGAGGTATTGTGGCGAAACCATAACTGAATCCCACATGTTGGAGAAAACATATACCACATTTCACAAGAATCATATTACCCTACAACAACAGTATAGAATGCGTGGGTACACCAAGTTTTCAGACTTAATTGTGGCTCTCCTAATAGCCGAGAAGAATAATGAGCTTCTCATTAAGAATCACATGACTCGACCTTCGGGGTCCAAAGCATTTCCTGAAGTGAATGCATTGGACGTTAAAAAACCGATAAGGGAAAACAAATTTTTTCGGGGTCGTGGCCGCCAAAACTATCGCGGACGTGGGAGAAACTTTAACCTAGGCCTGGGCATTCGGGTATTCGGTTCGGTTCCGGTCCGAAATTTCGGTTTCGGTTCGGTTCGGTTCTTGAATCTATTATCCAATCACTACTTTTCAATATTTCGGTTCGGTTCCGGTTCGGTTCCTATCGGTTTCGGTTCGGTTCGGTTCTTTGTTTGAGGAACCGAAAAATACCTTAAATTTCCGGTTCCAATTCGGTTCCAGTTCGGTTCCGGGTATTTCAAATCAAAAATAGAAAAAAATACCCGAAATCATAATATATACCCAAAAAAAGTTCATAAAAATACTCAAAATTATGAAAAAACCCGAAAATTGAAAAAAATACCCAAAAACAAAAAAAATACCCGGAATAGGATAATAAAAAATACCCGAAGTTAGAAAAATAGCCAAAAATACCCGAAAATATAAAAAATACTCAAAGTATATAAAAATATTTCGGTTTTTCGGTTCTACCCATGGGTATTCGGTTCGGTTCCGGTTCCTACCCGATACCCATGGTTCTTAAGTTTAGGAACCATCGGGTATTTAGGGTGGAACCGAAACCGGAACCGGAACCGATTTTTTCGGTTCTTCGGTTCCGGTTTTTCGGTTCCGGATATTTTGCCCTGACCTACTTTAACCCCCAGAGAAAATCATTGCAATGGATTCGTCCAGAGCAATCTCCAAAGGGGAAAGAGGTCCAAGGAAGCACCTCCATGAAACATGAGAACACTTGCTTCCGTTGCGGTACTAAGGGACATTGGTTTAAAGTATGTCGCACTCCTGCGCACCTTTGTGCTCTGTACAAAGAATCCTCGAAAGGCAAGGAGGTGAACCTCGCAGAGCACTCTGAGGATACCACACACCTCGATGCCTCTGACTTTGTTAATGACTTTGACGAGGCCACCGTCACCGAAAACTGAGGATGTGACTCTTGAACTATGATGCATGTGCCATAAATAATGAATGTTTGTGTGAACTATTTAAAATAATGTATAATTATGTAACATATTGTGTGATGCATAAATATGTATAATATGTAAAATTGTACTATCATGTATAATATTGAATGGTATTTACTTTTATAAATTATTTTTTCATAAGCTTATTCATTGATTTTGATATTTCTCAGAAATGGATTACAATGCGAATGGAACAATATCTAAGGAAGATGGTAGAGATATTTGTATACCAGATAGTGGAACAACGCACACTATCCTTAAACATAAAAAATATTTCTCAAATTTAAAACCAACAAAAGTTATTGTCAATACAATATCAGGTCCTACAGACTTGATTGAGGGGACTGGTAAAGCTAATTTTGCATTACCTAATGGAACAATGTTCTCGGTTAATAATGCATTGTTTTCTCCAAATTCAAAAAGGAATTTGTTGAGTTTTAAGGATATATATCTTCGGGGATTTGATACTCAATCCGCAACCGAAGATGGAAAGAAATACATGTATATAACTTCCAAAAAGTCGGGAAAAATACATGTCCTAGAAAAGTTACCAAAACTCCCTTCGGTTTGCATCATACGTATATCAATACGGTAGAATCACACCTTGTGATCATCCGGTAAAGAAATCATGATGATTTCACTTTATGGCATGAACGCCTTGGTCATCCGGGCACATCTATGATGAGGAAGATCATAGAAACCTCACATGGCCATTCACCGGGGGAAAATCCAAGAGATTTATCGGGGGAATAAAAGGACATGTACTGCATGTTCTTTAGGAAAATTGATTATAAGACCATCACCTAGTAAAATCGATAAAGAGTTACCAAAGTTCCTTGAACGTGTTCAAGGCGATATTTGTGGACCTATACATCCACCATGTGGACCATTCTATTATTTTATGGTAATGATTGACGCGTCAAGTAGATGGTCACATGTTTGTCTATTATCATCTCGCAATGTGGCATTTGCGAGATTTCTAACTCGATTATCAAACTAAGAGCTCGTTTCCGGATAATCCAATAAAAGGAGTTAGATTAGATAACGCTGGAGAATTCACATCCCAAGCGTTTTATGACTATTGTATGGTAACTGGAATCGATGTTGAACATCCGGTAGCACATGTGCATACACAAAATGGTTTGGCTGAATCACTAATTAAACGTCTGCAACTAATTGCAAGGCCATTGATTATGAGATCTAAACTCCCACCTTCTGTATGGGGACATGCTATTTTGCATGCAGAAACACTTATTCGGATTAGGCCAAGTGTGTACCATAAATTCTCCCCACTACAGTTAGCATTTGGTAGAGAACCAAATATTTCTCATCTAAAGATTTTTGGTTGTGCGGTATATGTGCCTATAGCACCACCACAACGTACTAAGATGGGACCACAAAGAAGATTAGGTATATATGTTGGTTGTGATTCACCATCAATTATTCGGTTCCTAGAACCACAAACTGGTGATGTCTTTACTGCACGTTTTGCTGATTGTCATTTTGACGAGAAAGAGTTCCCTGTTCTAGGGGGAGAAAATAAACAAATAGGAAAGGATATTAAGTGGTGTGTACCATCCTTGTTACACCTTGATCCTCCTACAAAGCAGTCTGAACTAGAAGTTCGACGAATTATGCATTTGCAAAGTATTGCAAATCAGCTTCCTGATGCATTTGCAGATACTAAGACGGTAACTAAATCACATATACCGGCTGCAAATGCCCCCGCTCACCTTGCAATGCCACAAGAACGTGATAGAGCGAATGATACTCGTGAATCCAAAACACGCTTGAAGCGTGGCAGACCTATGGGTTCTAAGGATAAAAATCCTAGAAAACGAAAAGAAGTTGAAATACAAAATTCTCCCAATATAACTGATATTGTGGAAGAAAATGAGCATAATGTTGAACAACCCGAGCCCGATGAAAATCATGAGATTTCTATAAACTACATTCATACCAAAAGGATATGGAATCGAAACAAAATCTATGATATTGATGATATTTTCTCGTACTTCGTGTCAAAAGAAATAAACGAAGAAAACGATGACCCATAACCAATTTCTGTATCAGAATGTCAAAAGAGACATGATTGGTTCAAATGGAAAGATGCGATACAAGTAGAACTTGATTCGCTTAATAAACGAGAGATTTTCGGACCTATCGTACTTATCCCTAAAGACGTTAAACCAGTTGGACACAAATGGGTTTTCGTTCGTAAGAGAAACGAGAAAAATGAGATAATGAGATTCAAAGCTCGTTTAGTGGCTCAAGGGTTTTCACAAAGACCCGGGATTGATTATGAAGAAACATATTCTCCCGTAATGGATGCAATCACATTTAGATTTTTGATGAGCCTAGCGGCTTACGAAAATCTAGAGATGCGTCTCATGGATGTCGTTACGGCATATCTCTATGGATCATTAGATACTGATATCTATATGAGAATCCCCGATGGGTTTAAAATGCCAGAAACATTGAAATCAAAGCCAAAAGAGTTATGTGCAATAAAACTGCAAAGATCATTATATGGGTTAAAACAATCTGGACGTATGTGGTACAATCGTCTCAGTGAACATTTAACTAAAGAAGGATATGTAAATAATCCTATATGCCCATGTGTTTTCATCAAGAAAACATCATCCAGATTTGTGATAATCGCGGTGTATGTTGATGATCTAAATATTATTGGAACTCATGAAGAAATTCAAAAAGCGACTAATTACTTGAAAGGAGAATTTGAGATGAAGAATCTCGGACAAACGAAATTTTGTCTCGGATTACAAATTGAGCATTGTGAAAAGGGTATATTTGTTCATCAATCCACATACACCAAAAGGGTGTTAAAACGCTTTAATATGGATAAAGCTACTCCACTCAAGTACTCTATGGTCGTCGGGTCACTTAATGTCGAAAATGATCCATTCCGACCACCTCGACGAAAATGAAAAGATACTTGGTCCCGAAGTACCGTATATGAGTGCTATTGGAGCTCTTATGTACCTTGCAAATTGTACTCGACCTGATATATCATTTGCGATCAATCTTTTGGCAAGATTCGGTTCATCTCCCACACAAAGACATTGGAATGGCATTAAACATGTTTTTCGCTATCTTCAGGGACGATTGATTTAGGATTACTTTATCCTAAAAATACAAATGGGCAAATGATTGGTTTTGCAGATGCTGGATATTTATCTGACCCTCACAAAGCCCGGTCGCAAACTGGATACGTTTTCACAATTGGTGGCACCGCCATATCATGGCGATCTCAGAAACAAACACTTGTAGCCACATCTTCAAACCATGCTGAAATCATTGCACTCCATGAAGCAAGCAGGGAATGTGTATGGTTGAGGTCAATAACTCAACACATCAAATCAAGTAGTGGATTCAAAGACAACTCAGAACCGACTATCTTATATGAAGATAATGCTGCATGTGTTGCTCAAACAAAAGAGGGATATATCAAAAGCGACAGAACCAAACATATCCCACCGAAATTCTTTTCATATACCCAAGAGCTTGAAAATAATAAAGAGATTGAAGTAAAATATGTTCGGTCATGTGACAACTCTGCAGATCTTTTCACAAAGTCACTACCAACGTCAACGTTTAGAAAACATGTCCATAACATTGGAATGCGTAATCAACGAAACCTCTGAAAAGATGTTCTGATCTTTGAGGGGAAGCTTTTGATCGTTGTACTCTTTTATCCTTCCACGGTTTTTCTACTATGTTTTTCTTGGAAAGGTTTTTAATGAGGCAACAGAAAAAGGAAAATAAAGATAAGAAACATATATGAAATGGTCTCCAAAGGGGAGTGTTGCAAAAGTCGTAACTTTGCGTGTGATCTCTTATAGTGGATCTCATTTATTTAATACTTACAGTATAATTTGTCGAAAAACTTATTCTATATATAGGATGATACTTCAATGTAATAAGATATAACTTACAATAAAATCTCTCTCTCTAAAATGTATGTTTCCTACTCTAATATATAATATATGTTACCCCTTATCTATATACATAATATTATATTGTTTCTACGTTATTATGATAACATCGTTTCATATAAATCAAATCTATATTATTATAACAGTTATGACATTTTTGAACAAAAGTTGACTTGTTATTGAAACTCTAAGAATAGCTTTCATCATGTTTGTCTTCTTCGTAAAATTATTTTCCGATTAATTATGAACAAGTTATGATTTTCAATATTATTACTCAAATTCTTTTGTGTTTCTTTTTTTATTTTGAAATTAATGTGTAATTTTGTGATATTTATAATATATATGAGTTTCAAAATATATCAAGTTAATATTTTATTTGTTTCAACCTGCTTTTTTAAATTTAAAATTCCGTTTTTGAATATTTTTAGAGAAATTCACAAAACTACACCTATTTTTATTCAAATATTTTTGTTTCCTATTTTTTTTTTTTTGTCAACGATTTGGGTCACAAATGGTCGACCCATTAGCCAATCCTACACAAACGTAGGCGCGGGGAATCGATCCCGGGTGGGGTGGTGCTACCTGCCTCTTGTGGACTTATGACTGCCACTAGACCAAGGCCATTTCCCCATATTTTTGTTTCCTATTAAAATTGAGATTAAAATACTTTTATTTTATTTTATTTGTTTTTAAACATACCGATAGGCTATAGTATATTGATTTTGTCATTCTTGTAAAAATGTTTCTCATAGATAATTACATAACTAACCGTTTTCCAAAACTAAACTTGTTATTTTTCGAAAAAAACAAAGAATGCAATATATTATATCCTATATTATACTATATATCCAAAATACAAATGTCATTTATCAAGTCTGTTCACTATATCTTCAAACCAATACAAATATTTAGACATGAGAAGTTCCTTTAGTGAGTTTTAAACCAGATTCTTGAGAGAAATAAGAGTTTGGTCTCATCAAGTTCCTTTCACTCTGTCTTTGCTAGTAACACTCTCATCTTCCAACAACAATCCTTCAACAACAAATAAATGGTTCTTCTACATATTAATATATATTAGTAGTTGAATAATTCAAATTTTCTGCCACTTAGATTGAACTTTGGGAGCTTGAGATGTAACATTATCAAGTTATGACAGAGATTGTTACCTACTTTTAAGTCACTTTTCATCTGGGAAGAAGCGGCGTTCTGTCGTCTGATTCACCGCGGTGGCTAGCCTGAACATACATAGATACAGATATAACAAAGACAATAATATCAGTTTAAGCTGGGACAAGTGCAAGAACTGGATTCACTAATCTGTTGAGTACCTCTTCGTTTGCCCCTGCGGCCATGTTGATGAATGATTCATTAGCCCTGTAAAGGAAAACAAAGTAGTATGTTGTATGACTTTCCACTTATTACAAAGAAGATTTGATAAACACGGTAAATGAAATAGAATCATATATATGTATGTATACTGTCACTAACCTGTGAGTATCTTTTGCATTGGCTAACTCTAGGTTCCCATTTTGTTGTTGTTGTTCGTCTTTCACTTTGGCAAGCGGTGAAAAGAACTATTGCATAAATTTGATATAAGAGATTTAGGAAAGTTAAAATTGATTTACCAAGGAAACAGGTTCATAATCATATAGGGGTTTGTTTTTACCTGGTGCATTGAAATGAAGACGATAGAAATTCCAAGAAGAAAATTCATGGTTATAACATGTCCAAATAGTGCTGCAGATGCTATGCCGGTAAATATTGTGGCAACCGTGGATGAATATTTCTTCAAGATCGTATCTAAAAGTATCAAAGATATTTTAGAACAATCTTTGCTATAAAGACAGTAACTCTCGAGTATATATATATATATATATATATATAGCAACATCAACAATATCTAGCAAACTAATTGAATCTAACAAAAACTTGGTCTCAAGTGTTACCTGCATATTTGAAGAAAAAGGAGGATAGTATCCCTTGTGCTGCGTTGTTCAGTATCAGAAACATGGTAGCCTTAGAATGTCCTTGTAAGATGTCAAAGCTATCAGGACCTGTCAATATCATGATATATAATCTAAGCAATGCATCGTGAGGTTCTAAGGATTATCTAACAAAATTCTGAAAAGCTATTATGGTGCTTAAAACATATTCTTTTCTGCACATACCTTTATATATAACAGTTCCTAGTATTCCAAGAAAGTTGAATATCGCACCATAGCCATAGAGAAATAAATTCTGCAAAAGATAGAATATGTTCAATCACATGACAAATACAAAAGAAGAATAAGACAACAAAGATGTACAAGACCCTGATCCTAGAATTAGACATAAGAAATAATATGAGGTACATACTCTAAGAGGAACTTTAGTGATAACAAAGCTAACTAGACCAGATAACGGAACAAGAGTTCAACATTCCAAAATTCTTTGCTCCTAAAGAGAAACCGATTTAGTAAGACACATGAAAAATGGACACTTCCATTCCATTAGAGCATCCTGCAAGCATATCACTTCTCTGATGCATGATAATAAATGCATATTAAAGACTATCTAACCTGAAGATAAATACTTGTGTCGTACTGACTCTTTAGAGCATACTCGTTGAAGACAGATGCCATCGATGGGACAGTAATCTGTATCAGAATTTCCAAAATTAGCCTCTAGCATGAATTACAACTTTTCCATAATGTATCAACGGGGATGCATGAAAAAGACAGCATTCCTTCAAGTTGAGAAAATATAAGCAGGAGAAGAAGAAACTTACAAAGATAAAGGTACAAATGTATGCACCAGTAGCAAGAGGAATTCCAATGGCAGTAGCACCTTCAGGAAGAGAACGCAGTTGATTTACACTAATCCCTATCAGCAAGAGAGCAAGTGCCTCCCACTATAATAAAAGTATATATAATAATTAAGAAGGATTAAGAAACAGACATATGAAAACATAAAAATCAAGAATAAGAGGTAACTATGAAGGGAATGGTACATACTACATACAAACTTCCACTATAGTATTGTTCGATACTGAAAACCGCTCATACACATAAAATCAACAAGAATAATTGAACCTAACCTGTATGATGGAAAACCGCCGCTTCATTACCATCTTCAATAGAACAGCAATGACCAGAACCTTTAGATTGCTAAGCATTTTCACAGTCGCAGGATTGAAATATAGCTGGCAAAGCAGAAACTTTCAGTATTATATAAAAGACAGAACTGAAAAGTACAAGCCTATAAAGACACGTAAATAAACCCACTGCAATGCACAATGGCCGTCTCAAATAACACAGTGAACTTAAGAAGTGTGACTGACATGGACATATGGAAAGTCATTATATATAGGATCAATAAAACTGAAATAATATAACAGAATAGGACATTCTACTGCAATGAGGCTAAAACCTCCGACAGTAGAGTTCACTAAATTTCAGTAGCTTAGACTTAATAATGCCAAAATGAAAAAATGAAAAGTAGTTGTACCTGCATTGTGAACTTCAGATAGTTATTAATTGCATACAGTAGGGCTGGAACAGCAAGAAGAACATTGTTTCGAGCTGCCTGCAAATTAGACTCAGGTCAATACGATCTGCATTATAAGTAGTCAAGAAACTGAGCTTAGGAGTTTCAAGTTACTACGTCCACCTTTCAAAAGTCTACAACATCTAATAAGATGTATAAAAAAGAAAGTGATATTTAGGTAAGGTATGTGTGCATGCCATATGATAAGCTATATCATGCCACAAATCTAGTATAGAAAGCTTTGCAATAGATTGGTCTTTCTTTAACTGAAAAAGAGGTACCTGAACAAATGTGGAAACAGATAGAAGAGGCTTCTCCCCAACTTTTTGGTGTCTGGCCTACAATTTGATTACAAACGTTTAAGTATTAATGAACCGTCCACAGAAAAGTGAGAGACTCGGGAAATGTGTTCTAATATGGAAGGAAATCATTTTCATGCGCAGACCTGAACGGGATCTTTTTCACATTTGCGTTATTAGTTAATCAACATCAGAACATTCAACAAATCAAAGGCCAGAGTTATAAAGAACTTTAAGAAACTACCCAAACGTTTGTGAACTTCTAGCAAGTAGTCCTAGATGCTAGAGTGTCACATAAATGTCCCGAAAAGAAACAATACTCAATTCAGAAACATACCTGGAGTAAAAGCATCACGATCGCGAAAATAACTTTGGCAATTTCCGTCAAGAAGTTGACGCTAATAGGACTGAAATTGAACTTTCCATCAACCTTAGACATGTACACCAAGACAGGCTGAAAAGGAAAAAACATGTTACTAATAACTATGATTGTCCAACAAGCATGTCAAGGCAGAAACGAAGTGTGGGCTCTAACCAAAAGCCAAGATGGTTTACCTGTAGACCAACAAGCATGCAGTCACCTACTACCAAAAGGACATTGAGAACGCGTTGTTTCGATGAAACCCTAATCTTATGTTCATCATAAGCCCTCGAAATAGATTTGCTACCGGGAGAAACCAGCTTCGAACGACACACACTGCACTCAACCATCCCATTCATCATTTATCTTCCTCAAAAATCTGAAAGTTTCTAGATAGAGACAACCTAACAAAACAAAAAAAACAAAAGCCAAAACAATAAGAGAGTGAGTTCAAAGAAAAAAGGTACCAACTTTAAGTAAAATTCAAGCAAAACTGTAAGCAAACAGAGATTCTCCAAACACCAAGTGTAAACACACGATCAGATCTCAAAAAACTAGCTCCTATAAAATCACAATTCAATAAGAAACAATAAGCTTAAATAGATCTCAAAAACCCAAAACTGAATCTAAGCCGCCATCAAAATTTGTGAACCAAATCGAACAAACAAACCTTGATTTTGACCTAAACGATGAGTTTAATCTCAATCGAATCGTCAAGCTACGAGACGTATCATCTTCACACACAGATCCAGAAACTCAGAGATCACTTATCGCCGCCGAATCACAGAAATTGAAACAATACCTAGAAAATTACAGGGACAGAGATAAAGAAGAAGATTCGAAGAAGGGAGATCGTTATGTATTGTATTTTGCACGACCTTTATGCTTTGATCTCACAACAACGTTCTTTCTTTTTAATTAATCATCACAAGGGATATTTAAAAGACCTAATTGCCAATTAACAGTAGCTTGTGGGGTAAATAACAGTAATAAAACTACTATATGATGCGCCTAATTTACAAAACTACACCATTTGAATTACATTTCACAAAATTACACCATTTTCAAAATACTTCACAAAACTACACCTAAACACTCAATATTAAATCCAAATAAACCCTACCCAAACAATCATACCCCTTAATACTATACCCTAAACACTAATTAGCAAACCCAAATGAAAATATTTTAATTTTGGTAATTTTTTAAAGGTTAAATCAAGCTTTTAAAATTTTGAAAGGGTGTAAATATGTGAAAATATTAAATTAGGAGTATTTTTGTGAAGAAAGGGTTGAAAATGTGTAGATTTGTGAATTCCTCTTAATTAACAGTAGATTAGTCTATTTAACTAGGGCAATTATTTTTTTTTTATAAAAATACTGAGATATTGTAAGTGAAAAAAATTGAATATATTAATGACATTAATGTTCAAGAAATAAAATCTACTTATGATTTTTAGTTTGGTTCATTGTAAATTTCTACTTTTTTACACATATAATTGATAACAAGAAATTTGATTACTAATACTAAAAATTAATATAATTGCTAATAATTGTAAGACTTGCTTGAGTGTAAACTATTTCATTTTTAAGACAAAAAAAACTCTTTTCAATTTTAATGAATAATGATATATACATGTTTTTTTTTTTGATAATGATATATACATGTTTAGCAAAAAAACAATTGATAATAATAAATAACACTCTTTTTGTATTAAAAGGACCAAGTTTTTATAACCTAAGCCCATTTAAGTGATCAACGTGAGGCCCATTAAAATCAACCACGTGAGTTTCTCGCTTTAAGTCAACAAAGCACGTGACTTTCTTCTTCTTCATCTTCTCAGATTAACTTTTCATCGGCGATTCGATCGGAGCCGAAGAGTGAAAGAGGAGAAGAAAAATGGATTCCGACGAGATTTTGCCACTGAGCCAGCGACTAGAGTGGTCCGACGTGGTCCCGTTGATTCAGAAAGATGGTTCGAATCCTGTGGTCCCGATCGCTTACAAGGAAGAGTTTCGCGAGACGATGGATTACTTTCGTGCGGTTTACTTCTCCGACGAGAGATCTCCTCGCGCTTTGAGACTCACTGAAGAAACCCTCCGATTAAACTCCGGGAACTACACAGTAATTGATTCTATATTTCACGGAACTTCGTGTATTTTTGATTTAGCCCCCTTGTATGTGTTGTTCTTTAGAAGAGCTAATTTTTAGGTTATTAGAGACTAATCATTAGCTATTTAACTTTCGATTTCGAGTACTTGAACACTTTGTTTTTAATAATCTTGTTCTTCTTGTAGGTGTGGCATTTCAGGCGGTTAGTACTTGAGGAGCTTAAGTATGATTTGTACAAAGAACTCGAGTTCATCGAAAGCATTGCTGAGGATAACTCTAAGAACTATCAATTGTGGTAAAGTTGATACCTTTGTCTCTTTTTATTCCTTGAATGATTTGTGTATATATGAGTTATAGTGTTATACTGTGAAGCAAGGTTCTTGCTTTTGTGGGAATCATCAGAATTTGGAGGCTGTGTCCCATAGTGCATGTTCTGTATATTTGATATTCAAAGTTTGTTCTTTTACACATTGTAATGTCCATAGTGTCACAGTCACATAGCAAAGCTTAACTTCTTTGCTTTGAGTTTGATGATTGATGGTTCTTCTCTTATTCTTCCTTTTCTCTAGGCATCATCGTCGATGGGTTGCAGAGAAGCTGGGTCCTGATGTTGCAGGGAGAGAACTTGACTTTACACGGAGAGTACTTTCGCTTGATGCTAAACATTATCATGCTTGGTCACATAGGCAGGTTTGTGATTTTGAAACCTTGGGCACTCTACTTGATGATATAGTTTAAGATTGATGTTAGGAAACAATGTGCAGTGGGCACTTCGGGCACTAGGAGGATGGGAATACGAGCTTGATTACTGTCACGAGCTCCTTGAAGCTGACGTCTTTAACAATTCCGCTTGGAATCAGGTAAAGATATAGTCATCAATACACATGCTAGATTCTGTCCAAAGCTTTATAACTTCTTTCCCTTAAATCTGGCAGAGACATTACGTTATCACTAGTTCGCCTTCGTTGGGAGGCCTAGAAGCTATGAGAGAATCCGAAGTAAGCTATACGATCAAAGCTATTTTAGCCAATCCCGCTAACGAGAGCTCGTGGAGATACCTGAAAGCTCTTTACAAAGACGACAAAGAGTCTTGGATTAGTGATCAAAGTATATCCTCAGTCTGTTTGAAAGTTCTTTCACGCACGGATTGCTTCCAAGGATTCGCTCTAAGCACCTTACTGGATCTTCTATGCGACGGATTGATACCAACCAAAGATCATAGAGATTCGGTGAGAGCTTTAGCTACTGAAGAACCAGAGAGTAACTTGACCAACTCGGTGTGTAACATTCTCTGTCGTGTAGACCCTATAAGAGCTAACTATTGGGCATGGAGAAAGAGCAAGATCACATGAATATGTTTTCATATATTAATACACTTTCGACTTTTGTCATATTTCTCTTTTTTGATATTCAAAGAAGCCTTCTCTCAATGAAAGACTTGAATCATATTGTGTTTTAAGTAACTCATATTTCGCGCGTGTGTGTACTAAATGCATTTGCTTTGGCGGGTAGTGGAAGATGTATGAAAGAGAACCGGAATAAACCGGACCGGGTTTCTACAAAAAGAACCATCAATTTAATCCGACCAAAGAACAAAAACAATTACTTTGCAGTTCATTACTATGAAAAGGTGTTAAATCGAAGGCGTGGTCGGTGTCGGAGCGTAATTGGGTCTAAAGGTTCGATCTTTCTCCGACAAGAATGTCTACATCTGGGTTTGGTCTGTTCTTAGCTCTTTTACAACTCGTGGGTTTCTTATTTCCGTTGAGAATATCTGCAATTAGGTAATCAAATCTTGTGCAACGTCCTTGTGTTGTATGAATTGTGTATCCAATGTTTCATTCATCTACTTTAGATCTCAATTGAATTCTGCAGGAAGGATATTGGGTTTTTAGAAGAACGGAGCTGCAGAACAACTGTTCAAGGAAGGTTTTTGATCTCTGATGATGATGGTAAAGCCCATATCTTCCCCTTTCGTATTCACTTTTACACCATTGAATCTCTTTCGGTAAAGACTTGTTTTTTTAAGTATGAATTTGTTGTTGTTGTAGGCAATGTATGTGATGCTTTGTCATTGGATTCTAGAACTCGTTGCTGTCCATGGAAAGGAGAAAGATTCTCTTGCAAGTGAGTCATTTAAAAAAAAAAGGAATTATCAGATTTATAGACTATTGTTTTGTTAATCTTACTTATTGTTTCTGTGTTGTTACTTGTTAGTGGATGCAACCTCCTATCACAATGCTGCAGCACTTATGAGTTTTGTGTTTCTTGCTGCTTGCATCCGTCTCGGGTAATTTATGGAACCTTTTGGTTTTTGTTTCAGATTATCAATAGGTTCATCTTTTGTCTGCTCATGAGTATATCTATCTTCTGCAGACGGTTCTTGAGAAGGTGGTTAAGGTAAAAGTCGCAAAGCCCACTACATCAGGTAACTCATTGCCGCGTAAATGTATTTGTATTTGCAAGATGACTAATTTTGCATTTTTGGTTTCAGGGACTTACAAGACTGTATTTGATTTTTGTGCCGGGAGATGCCGCCATAATTCTGAGAGTGTGGTAAGCAATTCACTGGTTATGTTTAAATGAGTTTTAACCAATGAGACTCTAATTTATGTTTTCTTGATACTTACAGGTTCATGAAAATGCTTACCACAGCAAGTCCCACCATTGTTTCTCTTTAACATCAAATGCTTCAGGTTAACTTCAATCGCATACTTGTTCTTTCAAATATCCTTTAAATGTTGAAATATTGTTTATCGCATTCATCATATAACTGGAAACAGGTGCTAATCTCACCCAAGTTGAGACAAGACTACTTGGCATTGACGTTATCGTAGGAAGGTAAAGCATCCTTCTCCTTGTCTGAATTGTACACATTTTTGCAGAGACCATTTTCTTAGTCTTCTTATTGAATTGGTTTCACAGGCAAGGAGATTCATGCGATGCAGTCTGCAAGTCACGTGGACAATTATGTGTGATGAATAAACTCTCACTTCTAAATCAGTGTGACGTGTAAGCTCCTTCTTAAGCAACTCTTTTACTAGATTCAATCTCTTATGTCATGTTCCACAGATTGATATATAGATTAAAAATCGTAACTTGTGTTCACATTGTTCTTTTTCTTCTTTGCTTACTTAGTATGCAAAGATATATGACCTGCAAAGGCTCGTGTTTAGCAAGTGCCGGAGCCGACCAACCTGCTGAAGTTGTCGAAGATGCTCCGCGAGATTTGGTATTTACTGTCTTATACGCGCTTTGATTTCTTGAATACCAATTGAAACATTTCACTCAACTCTTGAATCTTTTTCATACACTGAGTAATTGTGTGTGTGTGTGTGTGTGTTTATTCTCTTGGTTTTTAGTATCCAGGCGCGTGCTTGTACACAAGGACACAATCAATGCTTTCTTGTGACGGTTCACACCAATACACACGACGACTCTGCCCATGTGCATAGAAACAAGTCAGTATTATTAACACTTATGCCATAATTTTTCCTTGCTTATACACATGCAAATACCTCCAAACCAGATTTTAGTAGAACAACATGATTGTAGAAGTTCCTTTATAAAGTAAGTGATTTATGTCCAAAGGACAAGAACTACTTTTGGTGTTTCTTCATTATGTCTGTGTTCATAATCATACATATATAATCTCATTGAAACTGTCATCAAAGAGAAAACAAGACCCCAATTTTTTATTACAGAGATTGGTTTATACTTTCAAATTATCAGTAATTAAATTTAAAATAATAAAAAGACATTAGAAGCTATAATCTGTCTTAAACACTTTACTGTCTTTCTTCTCTTCTTTAGCTTTAGCTTTAGAACCACCTCCTCTGTTTAGCCCTGTTTCATCTCCTTCTCCATCATCCTCGTCATCGTCACCATCCACCGCAAACGCAGGATGGCTCAAAACACATTTAAGAAGCTGCGTTCCTCTCAAGGCGTTTGTAAGCGGTAAGTGCCCTAGAGGCGTTTCGTCGTTGAGCTCCCATTGAAACTCATCAGGGAAAGCTCTGTAATTGTATTGGACAACCTCTGTATCAAGAAGTTTCATCCATTGAACTCTGATGAAGAATCTCGTAAAGTCTTTCTTCGATTTTAGCCATATCTTGCGTTGCACGCTATAACCGAATCTGCCTTGGCTGTGTTTAGTCCACAAGTTATCAATGGCTTGAAGATCTTCCGTTGAGATTGATTTCACTTCGGAGAAGAAGACGTAGCCGCGTTTAACGGCGGATTCTCCTGTGATTTGGATAAGGAGCCTACGTGTCTCCTCGTCTGCTTTCTTGAAATCTTGATTGGTTAGATGGGTGGCTAGTAAGTCGAATTTTGTCGCGGTTTCGGTGGTTAATGCGGAGGCGTTTGTGGTGGTTGTTGCGGCGGAGATGACGGAGGAGGAGGAGGAGGAGATGAGAGAGAAAGTAGTGGTGAGGGAAGAGGGTTGTTTTAGAGAGAGAGAAGTGGGTTTGAAGTGAGATTGGCAATGGAGGTTGTTGTGGCGGTGTTGTTGGTAAGAAGAAGAAGAAGATAGATTGTGGTGGTGGAGAGAGTTTGTGGTTGCCATTGATTTGAAGAAGAGATAGAGATAGAGAGAGAAGTTGCGTCAGAGAAGATGAGAGAGAGAGTGAAGGTAGAGAGTTTAAAGAAGAAGAAGAGAGAGAGAGAGAGATAAGGTGTTGAAAATCAGGTGTGACTAGGCGGGGCTGATTCTGATTGGTTAATTAAGGGTCAGGTTTGATTCTCTTTTTTTCTATACTATTTTTTATTATTACTTATTGAATGAAAGTCGGTATAATCTCGAAACTTTTAACATTTTTGTAATTTTTCTTGTTTTGTTATGAAGACAACACTCAAACATTTGGTCATTATGAAATACTAATAAGTGTTAACATAGCTGATTAAAATAATTAAATAATAAATAGTTTAATAGAATTTGTGTTAACAAAAGATGGCCCGTATAGCCTCAGTGGTAGAGCGTCAGTCTTGTAAACTGAAGGTCCGTAGTTCGATCCTGCGTGTGGGCACTTTTTTAAAACTGTTATTCTCCTTTTTATTACATAGTATCTTTATAGAGCTTTTAAAACCATAAACTTGTCGTAAGCTAAACTATATCTATGCATCAATGTTATAACATAAGAAAGCTTTGTTACTACAAGGCCATCGCAAGCTCTTTTGTGTGTTTCCGACAAGAAAAATATTTATTGAAAAAAAAGAAGAAAATTGGGGGGAATAAAAGAAGAGAAGAAGATCTATCTCCTAAATCAAACTAGTGAATAAATTAACAAGGAAGAGACAAAAACAAAAAAAAAGGACACTATACTTGGTTTTGTCGATGATCTCTCTGTTCTAGATCTCTCACATTGTCTACTATGTGTTGTATTCTCTTTGAAAGACCATCGTTGTGTTGTTCAATCTGTTCAAAGAGCATCTCTAGATGCCTTTTGTAAGTAGCGGCTCTCTTCTTCTCTGCAGCTAGCTGTTGCATCAGCTCCTGGATCTTGCCGTGTTCGTTCTGCAAATGAAGCAAAACCACATAGAACCTAGTCATGAACCTGCTAACCAAGAAACATCAATTACGCGTAATTGGATCAATGAAAAGAGGAGACAACCAACCGGGTATTGATCGTAAATGCAACCTCGTCGAACTCTTCCAGGCATCAAAGGATGATTATGCTCATTAACAAACTTTGTGATGACCCATTTACCAGAACTCTCTTTCCTTATCAACATCATTGCTCTACATCCAACCCGTGTTTCCGCTCTCTGTCTAATAACCTTGTCGCGCTTGCTAGGCAATCTATACCCTTCCTTGTTGCAAACAAGCTGTCTGCCTATAGGTGACCCGTCGTGCCTCGACCTTGAAAGCTTGCTAACGCGGATAACGAATCCTACTTTCGTAGCGTACGCGTTATAAAACCCGTGCGCTGCTGCTTCGGATTCAAACTCCTGACCTACGTAAGGCTCATCGGCTTGAACATCGGTCATATCTGCAACAGCTAAAGGAATAGAACCGGGATCTACCTTCTCGTCGTCGTCTTCTTCTTGCTCAAGCATTACTTGACCAGAGTTGTTCTCGGCCATTTCATTATCGTCTTGCTCTATCATTGCTTGACCCGAGCTTTCGCCTATTTCGTTGTGGTTCTCTACTGTGTTAACCTCTAGCTCCACTGGGATCCCCACCATCATCTCAGAAGATACACCATTATCAATCCTGAACTCCACTGCAACATTTTTAAAAGAAAGGGTACCATCAAAATGTGACACCAAAAGAACGCACTTTTTTCAAATATACACTAAGAAGAGCTACAAAGTTATCATCTTTTTGCTAACATATATACAAAAAGCCTTTTACTTTCTCTTCTATCTTTAGAGTAATACAAAAACAAAGCCTAAGCAAGTCTTGAGGATTAACATATTGAAGATTCACCTTCTCTGTCTCATTCTCTCTCGCATAGACTAATATAAAGCTTAAGCGATGAAACAAAAATCATGATCTAACATAAACTCTGTGTAGGAGTAAGCAATCTTACTGTCGGAAGTTTTTCCGGGGGAATTCGACGACGGAAGATATAGATCGGAGGCGGCGGCGATCGAATTAGGGTTTTTCGGATAGACAGAGAAGGTGAAGGTTCAGGGTAAGGATAACAAGGGACGCAGTAACGTATGACGTGGCGAGAGATGATTGGGTCAAACTCGGATAAAAGTCAACTAACCGTTCATCTAAAGCTTTGTGTTGATCGAATCTATGGTTTCTCCAGTGCGCTTCTCCTCCTCTGATAATTTCTCCTTCTGAGTTTTTATTTTGTTTTTTAGGTTTTTATGTACAGTGTAATTCTCGCCGACCGTGTGTGTGTCCCACTACTTTTTGTAATTGTATGAGTAGACCCCTATATTTATCTTTAATTTCCTAAATATCCTTATATTAACACATTCTTCATATCTAACCTTTCTTTTCGTATATCAATTCGGGCCTGTCAATATTTTGGGCTTACCTAATAATCAACCTTTTGGAGAATAATATTTGGGTACATTATTGTAACTCAATTTTGTTGAGAGGAATTAACAAAACTACGCATAATTTAATATTTTTACATGATTTTTGGATATATTAAAAGGGTAAGATTATATGATTATGATTTATTTGAATTTAATTTTGAGTGTTTAGATGTAGTTTTGAAAAATGATTTTGAAATGATGTAATTTTGTGAAATATAATTGTAATTTTGTGAAATATAATTCAAAATGTGTAGTTTTGTAATTATCCCTTTCATTTATTAGGTTTTTAGTTTTTCATAATTTAGTTTAGTTATATTTTATATTTTGCAGCATAAATGGTTAGGCAAATGCTATGTGGATAATATGATCAAATAAATCATCCATTATCTATATCCTTCTTATTTAACATTTTATCCAAAAAATGAGTTTTGAGTTTTTTTAGTTTTGCACTGATAAATTCTGAAACTGCTTTAACTACTGTGAAATAAAAGAAAACGTCCAAGTATTGAAAGAGATTCGTTATTTAATGATAAATTTTAAAAATATTTATTACTTGGGGAATAGGAAATTAAAAAAAAGGTTAGTAAATCTCTCATAAATAAAAGGATCGAATAAGTCAAAATCTAATCCGGTTACTACCATTTATAAAAATCACATATTCATTTTCTCATTTTAAATTTAGTAATTTAGAGATCTTTTCAAAATCATAACTAAAACAAGATTAAATATTTATCCAACAACAGATAAGCCCCTAATAATTAGCCTTGCAAACTACGTCATGTGGGCCCATTTTCCATGCAAAAAATCCGGTCAATATAAAACAATAACTGATCTCGTAAGACCATGTTTATCAAAGGTGCTTATGTAGAGTGCTCGTGTATTTTTTGTGTATTTTTTGTGTATTTGAGTATTAAATTAAATCAAAACATGTATTATTAATAAGCACCTATAATGAAAAATGCTTAATTAAGCATTTTAAGCTCCCCTTTTTGTAGAGTTCTTATTAATAATACATGTTTTAATTTAATTTAATACTCAAATACACAAAAAAATACACAAGCACTCTACATAAACACCTTTGATAAACATGCTCTAAGATCATAATAATAAATACGTTAATGACCAATAGAATAGTACTTACCAAATTAAACATTTTAATTGGATAATTAACTCATTAATCAAAAATCTCGTGGATTTGACTAAATCACTATCTTAATACTTCTATATAAAACCCATTCCTTCACTAATCTCCTCTCATATCCAAAAAAAAACTAATCTCTCTCATTTTTTTTCTTCTAATTCTTTACACCGTCCGATTAAAACAAAAAAAATGGCTAAATCCAACGGCGATAAAAGCTTGATCGTCAGCTTCGGCGAGATGTTAATCGATTTCGTACCCACCGTCTCCGGCGTATCCCTCGCCGATGCTCCTGGCTTCATCAAAGCCCCCGGCGGCGCACCAGCCAACGTCGCGATCGCGATCTCTCGTCTCGGCGGCCGATCCGCTTTCGTCGGAAAACTTGGCGACGACGAATTTGGTCACATGCTCGCCGGAATCTTGAAACAGAACGGTGTCTCCGCCGAAGGAATCAATTTCGACACCGGAGCTAGGACGGCTCTCGCTTTCGTGACATTAAGATCCGACGGCGAACGTGAGTTTATGTTTTACCGGAACCCTAGCGCCGATATGCTCCTCCGTCCCGACGAGCTTAATCTCGATCTCATCAGATCCGTACGTTTTATTTTTACCTTTAATTATTTCTTAATTAAATGACACGTCGGCAAATTCATGGGTCCCATGTTTACTTAAATAACGGATCTTGATCTAATTAATATGACACGTAGGCAAATCTTGATGGGTCCCATGTTTAATTATACTAACGGATCTATACCGTCACCGTAACGTCTGTTTTATGTATTACAAAACGTAAGGATCAAGTTAGGTTAACAAAGTACTCTGTTTTTTGTTTTTTCACAGGCTAAGGTGTTTCACTATGGATCAATAAGCTTGATTGTTGAGCCATGTAGAACCGCTCATTTGAAGGCCATGGAGGTGGCTAAAGAAGCTGGTGCGTTGCTCTCTTATGATCCGAACCTGAGGCTGCCTCTTTGGCCTTCGAAGGAAGAGGCTAAGAAGCAGATACTTAGCATCTGGGACAAAGCAGAACTGATCAAAGTCAGTGACGAAGAGCTTCTGTTCTTGACTGGATCTAACAAAGTTGATGATGAGACAGCTTTGTCTCTGTGGCACTCTAATCTGAAACTTCTCTTGGTCACTTTAGGTGACAAAGGTTGTAGATATTACACCAAGGTTAAGTCGAAAACTAGTTTCTTTCTTGTAAAATTTCGACTTAAAATTTCGATGTTTACTTAAAGATTTGATCTTTGTGTGTGTTGTTGTGTGGTTACAGAGCTTCAAAGGATCTGTTGATCCTTTCCATGTGAATGCAGTGGATACAACAGGTGCTGGTGATTCATATGTTGGTGCCTTGCTATGCAAGATTGTTGATGACCGCGACATTCTCAATGTAAAAACATCACATAAGATTTGTTCTTGAAATTGTTTCTTTTGCTTTCTGATATTGAACTGTGTTTGATTATAGGATGAACCGCGTCTAAGAGAAGTGCTTAGGTTTGCGAATGCTTGTGGAGCAATAACAACTACAAAGAAAGGAGCAATCCCAGCTTTGCCTACAGAGTCTGAGGTTCAGAGTCTTCTTAAAGGAAACTGATTTCACACAAAAGTCTGTTTCTTTTCTTAGGGTTTCACGTTTTTTTACTTTTAGCTTTTGGCTCTTTGTTCTTGTTAAGCAGAGCAAAGAACCGTTCTTTTCAACTTTCTTCAAGTGTTTTTTTTTCTTTGTTTCTTTTGAGTCTTTTAAGCAATAAACTCATTATAAAGTTTAGTGATAAACATTTCTCTTCTTTAGAGAAAACCCTTAAAAAAAGTGTTATCTGAATTACAAATCTCTCTGTTTTATCTTCTTCTTGAATATATAGACTACATTTCTAACGTGATTAGAACCAAACAAGATACATTAACTTAGTTTATTGAAATGTTGACTTCTACTCCAAGATTTCCTTCTTCATTGCATTGGTGCATTGTGATTTAGGCTTTTGTATACCTTGGCAAATAGAAACATTCTTAGTACATTGCAGACAGTTATTCGAAAGGCTTCCTCTGATCTGCTTAGAGAGCCTTTGAAACTCCTCAGGAAGTGAACCTGACAAGTAATTATTCTCCAAGTATAAGCTTCTCCAAGAACTCTCAAGTCTTTTCCCATAAATCTTCGGTATATCTCCAGAGAACATGTTGCTCCTTAGATTGATATCTTTCAAGTTTGCGTAAGTCGCAAGGTTCAGAGGAAGCCGGCCTTGCAAATGGTTGCCTTCAGCATCAAGAATCCTCAAGCGCGACTCCATGCCTGTAATACTAATAACCTCAATGGATATGAACTGGTTAAAAGACGCATTGATACGCGAAATCTCAGGGAATGTTAAGATTTCATGGCCAATGGTTCCCGAGAATCTGTTTTGGCTTATGTCTAATGATACAAGCTGTTTAAGCCTATGCAAAGGCGATATACGCCCTGCAAGGCTATTGAAACAGATTGATAGTGTTCTTAGGCTTGATGGGAGCTTAGGCAGAGTTCCGAAAAGATGATTGTTGCCGAGTTCTAGTACTTGTAGTTTCCACAAGCCGTTAAAAGCCGGTATACGCCCATCTAGATGGTTGTTTGATAGTATCAAATGTGTTAAGCTTCTCAAAGCAGAGATTCTTGGAGGTATCTCACCAGCTATACTGTTCTTGGACAAGTCTATTGTCTTAAGCTCCTTGAGCTTTGTGATCTCAGGGGATATGTCTCCTGTGAAGAAGTTACTAGAGAGTGATAGTTTTGTTAGTTTTCTTAGCTGGAAGATAGTTTCTGGTATCGGACCGCGGAATCTGTTCTTGTTGATGCTTAGGACAGTGAGTTCAGTTAGGTTTCCTATTGCATCAGACAAGAAACCATCATAACCATCATCATCAAGATCGATTTCGATGACTCTGCTTGTTGTGTTTTCAAGTGGGAAAGAACACATTACTCCTAAGAATGTGCCTGATCCTTCACAAGGGTCTTCAGAGAAGTCCCATGTGCTTAGGTAAGAAGAAGGAGAAATTGAACTTGGATCAATGCTACGTATGATAGACTCTAGAGATTGTATATCAGATCTTAAAGTAGCTGATAAAACTGATGAAGGGACAATAAGTGAAAGAACTAGTAAGAAGTACAAGGAAGATGGTTGTGTTTTGTAAGCCATTGTTTATGGTTGTTCTTGAACATGAAAGAAAGTGAGAACCAACCATTCTTTTTTAAAGAGAGTTTGATTCTTGTAAGGTTTAAAGAAGATGATTGTTGTGTTGAACCTAATTGGGATCTAACATGATTTTCAAAGTTTGTATGTGGTTATGTTATTGGTGAGGATTCACATTTTTGTAGCACCGTTTATAATTTGCATTAAACACAATATAGACGACCTCAAAATATTATTTTGCTTAAATTATCTTATTTTGTTTGTTTAGTTATGGATGGATTGTCTTTAAATTATGTGTATATGTAAATGTAAGTTTCATATTCCATTACTAAGGGACTTCTTTTGTGATTTCTATTGAAATTGGCAAATTTAATAATTAATTAATATTTTTTGAGTGTGAAATGTAAAGACAAAAAATTTCTCCTTATATTTATAAATACACTACATAGACTTGACTAATCGAATAATAAAAATATACATACACTCAAATAGAGTCATGACAATTGTATTTTTGGTATCAAAGTTAGGACACACTTTTGAATAGTTTGTTCATTTACATTAACACCTACTTTTAACCCAATTTTTATTCACAAGATTTGCATTATACCTCAACTTTCTCTTCAACAAACAATTATCTATGTCTTATATAATCTCTACATTGATTAATGTGAATTAATTTATGATCCATTTCAAAATGGAGAAGAAAGGTCAACATAGTACATATGATACCTTATTAACTCAACATCCTATTCTTTGTATCATTGCTTTGTCTATAATTTTCATAGCAATTGATCCTTTCCACATAAGTCCTATCGGTGGCCGCGAGTTCAAACCTGTGAAGCATGAGGTTGCTCCATACAAGAGAGTCATGGAAACTTGGCCAAGAGACAATCTTAGTAAACTAGCACATCATGGGAAGCTTGAGTTTGTGGACCAAGTCTTTGGTCCAGAGTCATTAGAGTTTGATAGTTTAGGAAATGGTCCATACACCGGTTTGGCCGATGGAAGAGTGGTTAGATGGATGGGTGAATCAATAGGATGGGAGACATTCTCTGTTGTAACACCAAAATGGTACAAGAATGCTATATGTTTCAACACTTCTATGTATATGATTTAGTTTTGTTTTCTCATTATTGATGTTGTGTGTGTTGATGAGATTTAAGGTCAGAGAAGGCTTGTTCAAGAGGTGTGGATTCAACAACAAAAAAGCAATGGAAGCATGAGAAGTTGTGTGGGAGACCTCTTGGTTTAAGATTTGATAAAGAGACAGGACATTTGTACATTGCAGATGCTTACTATGGTCTACTAGTGGTTGGTCCTGAAGGAGGAGTAGCTAAGCCTTTAGCTACTCATGTAGAAGGAAATCCTATACTATTCGCCAACGATCTTGACATCCATAGAAATGGCTCCATCTTCTTCACTGACACAAGTAAAAGATATGATAGAGCGTAAGCTTCCTTCTTCTTGATTTTCTTGGTTCAATTTCCACCATTCATTGTATGATAATCTAAGAAACTAGACTATGTTTCTTTATAGGAATCATTTCTTCATATTACTTGAAGGAGAATCAACAGGGAGGCTCCTAAGATATGATCCACCTACAAAAACAACACACATTGTGCTTGATGGTTTAGCTTTCCCCAATGGCATACAACTCTCTAAAGACCAATCTTTCCTACTCTACACCGAAACAACCAATTGCAGGTATACATAACCATCTAGTTAAGCCTTAAATTTCAAGTAAGATGAGTTCAAGATCATGGATATAGACTCAATGTTTGCTTGACAGGTTAGTGAAATACTGGCTGGAAGGTCCAAACACCGGTGAAGTCGAGGTTGTGGCAGATCTACCGGGGTTTCCAGACAATGTAAGAATGAACGAAAAGGGTCAGTTTTGGGTTGCCATAGACTGTTGCAGGACACCGGCACAAGAGATATTTACAAACAACCCATGGATAAAGAGCATCTACTTTCGGCTACCAATACCGATGAAGCTGTCGGCGAAAGCCATAGGGATGAGAATGTACACCGTGATATCGAGATTCGATGAAGATGGTAAGGTCTTAGAGGTGCTTGAAGATAGACAAGGTAAGGTAATGAAGCTTGTGAGTGAAGTGAGAGAAGTCCAAGGGAAGCTTTGGATTGGAACAGTGGCTCATAACCATATTGCCTCTTTGCCTTACCCTTTAACAACATAATCAATGAACTATCTTCGTTTCATAGATAAAATTATCTTCTCAAGTATCATACTATTGTTTCTTTTAGCACAAGAAAGCTTCATAGCTATGAGGGAACCTTATAGAAATCAGTAGGAAGAAACATATCACTAACAATGTAGATAAAAACAGAAAAAATACAATTCAACTCATAAGAAAGGTCTTCAAAATTTAAGAAAAGAAACCAAAGGAAAAGACTTAATCATTGTAATTCATAAGACATCACAAGAAGAAACCCATAAGAGAACAGTTTACAAAACTTCAAACAATTGCTTCAGACAAATCTTGATTTTCAGAAACATCTTCAAAGATCTTGCACACTCAAACCTGAAATGAATACATATCCAAAACATAAACACTCAAAAGATTTCAACTTCCAATACAAATCACATACTTCAAAAACCATTACTATACACCAATTCTATGATACAAGAAGGCTCAAGAAGATGAGAGTATGAACCTGGAGGAAGAGACTGCTTAAGCTTATCAGCTTTCTCTTGGTCAGAAACACATAGTGTGTATAGGTACCTTGAGCACCTAACCTTGAACTTAACAATGTCCTTGCTTCTCTTTATCTTCACTGACCTAGCATCCTTCCTTCTTGCAGTCAAAAGAAAGTCTTTGATTTCATGGATTTGCTTAGGCTGCACAACAAACATCAAAAATGCAAAAATACCATTTTCAAATTCAATACAAAATTCAAAATCAACCTCAAAAAAACAAGAGACTCTAACTATAAATATTTCAATAAAAAACGAAACTTTAAAGCCAATAGATGAACGACGATGGCGAATCTTAACACATAATTTTACTACACAACAGTATAAAGGAAAAGACTTTAGCTTTCGTTACCATTGTCGGTTTTTTTGTGTGGCTGCTCGAAGTGGATTTCAGCGTCAGAGAAGAAAATAGAGAAGCTTTAAGTATTCTTCTCTCTTTATGAAGAAAACCCTAGAAGTGTTATATTCCTAAAATACCCCTAAGGCCCATTATTCAGAAATAAGCTTAATATTTGGCTTATTGGGCCTAATTAAATTTTAATTAGGTTTTTTTTTTTTTTTACTTTCTACTAAATCAACGTGTCGCGCCACTAACTGTTTTCCCGCGCCACGAAACTCTTCTTCTTCTTCCTTCTCCAAAATCATATTAAAAACCCTAACCTCTGCTCTCGTGTCTCTTCACACGAACTTGATTTGTTTTTTTTTCTCTTACTAAATTCGATAACCCTTTCTCTCTAAAACTTCGATTTCGAAGAGCCCTTGTTCTTGTTATTGTAATTGCTTTGATTTCTCTATCCAAAGTAGATGTTTTATTCACAGTTATATTTGGGTCGAAAAGGTCCATTAGGGACTGTGTGGCAAGCCGCTCACTTGCAACATCGCTTAAAGAAGTCTCATTACGTAGCCACAAACATCCCCAAATCTGTTGGTTTGTCTCTTCCCTCTCTGATTTTGATTCAAAGTTTGGATTTTTAATGTTAAATTATCTCTTTTGAAACATTTATGATTATTTACAATATGGGTATTCACTAAATTGTGTTTTTGCTTTGTGTAATCAGTAAAAGTTTTCGCCTTTTTCGTTAATTTTTGATTTTTTGGTTATAAAGTTATGTAATTGCAAATTGGGGTTTTTTCTGTTTTTAGATCTTATAATGTTTTCAGAGGCACCAATGGCGTTGAGACTATCAAGTCATCTTCTACTTGGTGTTGTGAGGATATATTCGAAGCAAGTCGAATATCTTTTCCGCGATTGTAACCTCTTTAGTATTTGGTTAGCTAAGGCTTTTGTTACTACACAAGTAGACTTGCCAGAAGATGCTAGACAAGCTCCTGTTGATTCTGTTACTTTGCCTCAAGCACTTAACTTGGATGATTTCAACTTGGAGTATGACACACTTGAAGGGTATTTTATTTTTTAAAACTTTTTGTTGGAGCTTGATGTGTAACTTACAAAGCCTGGGATAATACTAACATATTATACTGTTTTCTTATAGGAAATCTGATAATCATCTTAGGAATGTAGAAGATATTACTCTCACAGGTAACCTTTTGCCTTGGTTTTTTTTAGTCGAATGCATCATATTGTGATTTAGTGTGTTTATGATTCTGATACTAAATTTTGCAGATCAAATACCTACTGGCATTGATCCTTATGTTTCTGTTACATTCGATGAGGTGAGACTCTTGCCTCTTGCTTGCGTTTTTACGACTTTGAAGTTGGTTTTGCTTCTTGTTATTGAAGGAAAGTTTGTATGTCTTTATTGTAGGATATGTTTCCTGAAACTAGTCAGATGGATATTGAGTAAGTCCCTTCATAGAGTTTTAATTTCCTCTATTAGACATGTTTATATATCTTCCATATATGTTCAAAGACATGCTATTTATACTTTACTTCTTTTATGAATTAAGCAGCGAACCTACAGCACCTGTGAGTGGGCATCCTAGAGATACTGATGTTGAAATGGATTATGAGGCAGGACCAAGCAACGAGCATGCAGAGTTTGATACTGGAGTTTCTGGTCTTCGTAACGACACAGAGGAAATCGATGGATTCTCGGATCCTAGACCAAGTAACTTGACAGAACCAATCAATCAGAGTCCCCAGAGAAGCAACGCAAATTCCTATGAAAGTGTTCCCGAGATTGAGATAAGGCGTGACGCTGCACACGATTTAAGCCCTGTGTCACATCCATCATTTGCTACAGAACAACATAATGCCACAGTTGAATGCACTGAACCTTTAGATGAGACTTTGAACGAAAAGGAACCTACCATTGATGAAGTAATGTTAGATTCTGAAAGGCATTCGGTGTTTGAGCTTCGCTCAGGATCTCCAGGTTTTGCTGGTTCTGTGCAAGAACCAGGAAATTTTGGTGAGTAAACTACACAGCCTGATAATTTTTTGCTTAACCATTACCTTATCATTTGATTTAAAGTATCTTTTTGTTTTGATGTTAAGTGCATCCATCACCACATTTGGTTCTTCGGTCAACTCCTCCTCATCCACCACAAGCAAGGCTAAGGAAGAGGAAGAACTTTGATAAGGTCACAGTTTTAAGTAACAGGTACTAACTTCTCCATTGCTTCTTGTAACTTTGACTATTTCATTGCCTATTGCATTACTGATAAATGAATTTGGACAGGATCATGAGAGAAAGGCTTGAGGATCATAGTGATATTCGTTGTAAAAGAAGGAAGATGCCGTCTTCTAGAGTAAATATTTGGAGACTGAATAACCAGTCAAAAAAGGATCAAAATTTTAATGAGCCCTTGTTAACTGGTAATTTTCTAGTGTTTCTTACTTAATTTTACCTTCCTTTGCCTTTCGTTTTGAAGAAAGTTTATTCTCTATGTCTATGAGCAGGCTTCTCAGATGTTTTAGGCAGTGTCTTTGAAAAGGACTGTGTATCTTCAAAGCCATACCTTGCTGTTTCCGATGAAACTATCGCAGAACCTGGATCAGAAGTTAACCCGACCTCTTCAATTCCACAATCTCCGGTTCCTGACACTAATAATCCAGACAGTACAGTTCAGCTGTCTCCAAGGCAGCAAACTGAAGATGTGCAAGACTCTGCAGGTCCTCAATCCGCGCATGTAGAGTCTGTAGCAAGAGAAGCACAATCTCCTCTGCCGTTTAATAACGATGACATGGGAATCGAACAATTAAGGGATGGCGGTTTACCTCATGAGTTCATGCCTTCACCACCTCCAAGATCTTCACCTTTTAGAACCGATGACTTCACCGCTCAGCTTGGATCTTCGGAGACAGGATCTTACAGAACAGAACCATTAACTTCCACATATCCAGAGAATCTTTCTGAACAAAGAAACTCAGGACTTTCAGATATCCCTGAAATGGTGGACAAGGTTTGTTTCTCACAAAATTTCATGTCTTTTGTTTTTACCATCGTTTGCTAAGATTGATACCAAATACCACTTGCTTGTGCCATACAGGAACTTTATTTCCTCGAAGTAAGTGGCAATACCCCGATAAGATCACCAGCTAGTCAAGAATCTGATGCTTTAACAGGGAGAACAAGGTATAAAAGATTTCAAAAACCATGCTAGCTTTTAACTTTAAAGAGCCTAATGTTTCTCTACTAACTTGTAACATTCATTGAACATTGCAGAGCCTTGGCTCAGTATCTTAAAGAACGTTCTTCGAGCAGTCCTGCTTCAAGATATTCTTATGGAGATCTAAGTTTGAACAAGATCTTAACAGGGAAGTCAAGGAAGCTAGCTGCTCGAATGTTCTTCGAGACACTTGTATTGAAATCTAGAGGACTTGTAGATGTGCAGCAAGACCAACCTTACAGCGATATCGCTCTGAAGTTGTTGCCTGGCCTTTTCCCTAAGGATCAAACATGAATACACAATGCTCACTTGTTTTATTCATGTGTAAATTAGCATAGAAGCTATACAAGCAAGTGGTCATTCTTTATTTGATTATCAATTACCACTATCTTGTTTTACTTCTTGAGTTAAAAAAAAAATCATTGATGTAAAAATAGATACTGAGATTCCTTTGATTTTGGAGATTAACATATTACATGTATATGTTTGGTGAGTGCAAGTTTACCAGGGAGATCTGGGAGGCAATTAAGATAAACAAAACTATTAGGGAAAAATGTGTAATAAATATAAAATGCAGAGATTATTGTGGAAAAACAGAAACTTAGAGACAACTTATGTAATAAACAGAAAACAGGGAATATCGTGTAAATAATCAAAACTTAACGAATATATATATTAAATAAAGTGGAAAATAGAAAAAATTTATTCTCTTCCTCTCCGTAACACTCTCTTCTCGCCGCCGCTCCTCTCTGTCTCGAGTCTCCGACGAAGGTAAGCTTTCGTGATTCTTATATCTTCTTGTTAAGTTTCTTCTAGGTCTTTCATATAACTCTTGTATGCTAGTGGAATCAAGCTTTATCAAAGGATTTAGGAAGTATTTAGGGTTTTGAGTTTCTGTATTTTCGCAGATGGCAAAGAATATAATCATGTTCGAGGATATCTTCGTTGTGGATAAGCTTGACCCTGATGGCAAAAAGTTTGATAAAGGTACTTACTTTTTAACCCTAAGCGATTTCTCATGGATTTGTTTCTGATATTAAACCTTTAGCTGTTGTGGAGGAAAAAGATGTGAACTTTTATAAGTTTTGTGCTTTGTTTTGAATTGAGAGGCTTTCTTTTAGGAACGCTACAATGAATGATTGTGTCTATTGTGTGTGTGTTTGTGGTTACAGTTACTCGCATTGAAGCTCGGAGCCATAACTTGGAGATGTTTATGCATTTAGATGTTAACACAGAGGTTTATCCTATGGCTGTTGGTGATAAGTTCACACTCGCCATGGCTCCTACGCTTAATCTCGATGGAACTCCTGATACTGGTTATTTTACTCCGGTAATAAATGTCTACTGCTTTCTATATACTTTCTATGCTGTGTTTATACACACATAGAGACTCTTGTCTTCTCTGTCAATAAGTTTCATGTTGCCTATAGATTTCGTTACTTCTTGGAACCTGTATAAGGCGAGCATAACCATTAATATGAGTAAACATATGGAAATTGAGCAGAGTTTTGAGAGCCAAGAATGTTGTTCTGAATATTAGCTGGTTTGCTTTTGATATATTGCAGGGAGCAAAGAAAACTCTTGGGGATAAGTATGAATACATCATGCATGGGAAGCTTTACAAGATCACTGAGCGCGATGGCAAAACTCCAAAAGCGTAAGAACTCTCCCCCAAACTCAAACTTTCAAGTCATAACCTGAAACTTACAAGTCATAACCTGTTATGTTTTCTTTCTACTTGTGTCTTTCCAGAGAGCTATATGTTTCGTTCGGTGGGCTCCTGATGTTGCTTCAAGGAGATCCAGCTCACATTTCTCACTTTGAACTTGACCAGAGACTCTTCCTACTCATGAGGAAGCTTTAAGATTCTAGTGAACTTTGCTATGTAACTTGTGCTGCTTCTATGGAACTTTGTCTTATGTTGAACTTTGCTATATAACTTGTGCACTTCTACGGAGCCATTCGTATACTAAAGCAAGTTCCTTGTTAAAAGACTATTGATATAGGCACCTCTGATCAATAACCTAAAACATCAGCGTCTGTGAACACTAACATAAAATACAGAACCAAGACCCAATGTTTCTTTCTTGCCCAACTTTCACTTGCTAGTAACATTCTCTGTTTGATAAAAAAAACAACATTCTTTTTCCTAACAATCTGACTACAACAAGACTCAAAACTGTTGATTTCTGGCATAGTCAAGAATGAAACTGTCTCTTTGTAATAAAGTGTTTCTGGAGTTGTTACTCATGTCTGTATCCGGATGCTTTCCCACTTCTCCCAACTATATAAGGCTCAGGAGTAGTATTATCACTGTTTATCTCTAAACCGCGATAAGCACGGTTGAGGAAATACTCAGGTCCTGATTTTGCAACGGTTTGTTTAGTGAGTGAGTTTTGATCTTTGCCTCTCGATTGCAATGCTTTCTCTGCAGCTTGTACCAATGCCATTGTCTCTCCTGTGCCTTCTTCTTCATTTTTAGTTTGCTCTGCAGCAATTAGCCAACTTTTTGTCAAAGTCATGGGATCAAAAATAACCGTTTTTAGTATATTTTACAATGTATTGAGCTTCTGTGATACCGTTTGTATTGTGATCTTCTACGTAACCACCCTGAAAGAAGGAGAACCGTGGCTCCTCTGACCCGTTCTCTGCTTCTGATTGTGATTTTGAAGAGTTAATCACATCTTGGAAATGCATTAGGTATGCACCTGTCCATTGACTCCCTCTGAAATCCCAAAAACATCGATTTAAAGAACTTGAGGAACAAATACAAAATCTACAACGATATTTGCATTATGAATGTTTTCTCTCTTTACCTGCTAAAAGCAAGATTGGCTTCAAATGGAGTAATGACAGGCGCCATGAACTCTTTGCTATCTAGAAGAGCGGTTTGGGCGCATGAGATGTAAATGAAAACATCGCACTGAAAGGAATAGGACAAGACGGCATTACTCACTGGCATATCTCAGTTTGATAATTACATCTAAAGTTACAAATAAACTTACCTCAGGAAAGTTTGCAAGTTTGGCCGGGTTAGGCCGTCCCATGGCAAGAATGTACGACTTTTTTCCAGCCGCGGATATAAGGGCTTGCATGTGATGAATCATATGAAGGTAACCAGCTGCAATTAACACCAACGATATTAAACGATGAACTTATCAATCTTGATATCATATACGAGAAATTAAGTTGACATCTAACTTACCAACACCAAGAGTCCCCACCAAAATACCTATAATATTCGCATCCTTAGCTTTTTCCACCAAGTAGTATCTGCAACACATCACTTTGAATGAGGAGTAGAGATAATGAAGAAATCTTAAGTAGTAAAAATCGATATTGCGACGTATGATGTTTGCTTGCTAGTGATCATACCTTCTTTTGAGTATCCTTCTCTGTTGAGTAAATTCTGTCACCAAAGAGTCTACTTCAGCATCATATCTGACTAAGATCAACAACCAAAACATACCAAAAATATAGTCAGAGCAGACAATGAAAATGTTAATAAAACAACAGACATTAGTACATTACTCAAACATCGGACATCACCAAGAACTAGATCAAGAAAGTTACATCCACATCGATAAAGCCACATACCTATGTCACAACCATTGAAGGTCAGTACTACATTGGCGAAAGCTGAACTGTCTGAACCGATCCAGAAAAGTAAATAGTCCTCGATTTTGTGTCCTTCTGGTAAGTCCCAAGTTAATCCTCCTAATCTATAATGTCTAGATGAGGACAAACTATCACTAGAATCGTTTTCGCTAGATGGTCCTGGATGCTCCATGGATTCTCTAGGATCTTTAGATGGACTGATGAATGAACACAAGACGTTAGCTACAGAGATATTCAACTGAGAACCAGTCTTCGTTAACTCTTCTTGAATACACGGTATCACATGAGCGTATTCAAGTCCATAAAGAATCTGCAATCAAAGCAACAAAAGTTAAAACAAAGAACCCTTTTCATCACTATATGGTCATAAACATAAACTAAGTTTTCACTTCACATACCATAATAGGCTTATCGCTGCTCGTAGACGCGTAATCTAGCAAATGCTTTACACAGCTGGAGACATTTATCGAAGCTTTACCAAAAACAAAGAATGCTGGCAAAACCGATGTCCTGCGGAAAAAACAAGAAAACCACACAATCAAAGAAATTGTAAAGCAATAATAAACACAAACCAAGAACAGAGTTAATTCATAAACTCACGGGCTTAGACATGTTTGTCCGTAATGAACAACACACTGAGAATCAATATGCAAAGCTCCGACTTCATCAACACAGCAGCTACCATAAGTTGTGTCTGCCATAACAAAGAATCTAACTTCTCTATCATCTTCACTATTCTGCTTCTTCTTCTTCTTAAGCAAACGGGTTTGGTTCTTAAGAGAAGTCACAACTTTAGTCGATTCCTTTAACAACTCATCAGGAAACTATAACAGAGAAAGAAAGAAAAAAAACCTAAGCTTTATCAAAATTTTAGCTAAGAGGCAATAATCCAAAAAGAAAAAGAAGCTTATTGTTACCTGTAAAGCAACTCTAGTGAAGCTTTTGCTGATAATGAACTCTGCCGTACGATTAATCTCATACCTTGATTCAAATTCCATGTCCATAGGTTAAACCCACTTAGAAAAAGACAGCCTTTGTATTGTGACTTTGTTTTGTCGGAGGAGACGGAAGAATTAAAAACTCAGGCGAGTGGCGGCGGCTGAAGAAGAAATAAACCAGACGAACAATAATGATGATGATTGATAAAACGGTGTCGTTTTTGTGTTGAGTCTTATGCGAGTAAAGTATTAGTGAATCTCCGGTTTAATTAGCAATTGAACCGGTATGGTTTAAACCCACGTACAAAAAAAGGTTTAATGGGCTTTTAGATTAGGCCCAATTAAGTTAATAAACTGGGCTCACGTGGTCGTTGCTCCTATCACGTGATCAGGAAAGCCATTGATTTTGATGGTTAAGTAAAAAAACAACAACAATTGATGTATATTCTTCATATCATTTTATTCTTTTGATTATTTCTTGTTTTATAATGCTGATGAAAAGTTAGAGAGAAGACACAATGTGTTAAAAAGAGTATTGTAATTTACTTGTGAATATAATTTGTTTATGTAATGATAGTTCATGATCAGATTCAAACATTTATATATAATATTTTGAAGCTAAAGTAATAATATTATGAGGGGAGAAAAAGTAAGAAGGTGGATTCTTTGTGTAGCCTTGGTGGCCTATCATGTGCCCCTCCCTTTTGGTGTGTGATAATAAAAACAAGTTCCTACTTCAAGTGGAAATTAATCTGATTTTGATAATCCCAAAAAAAATATTAAGGAAAATAGAAAAAAGCTTTAAAAACTCAGCTTTAATGTAGTTGTTTTGTATAAATTATTGTTCAAGCATTGAATAATTTAAATTAATTTACAAAAACTAACATGACCAGTTATAATGTTGTAGCAGCTTTTTGGAGGCTCTTGATATAACACCACCCCCACCCTATCAAAATTGATTTTAATACTATATATTTCTCAATTATTTCTGATTTCTTTGATCTCTCTTTAAGTATTATCCTCCCTTAATCAACAAAAAAAGGTATTATCCTCCTTTTTATTAATTTAATCAATAATAAAATTAAAATTAAAGAATAGTTTATTACTCCTTATAGTGTGTTGCAACAAATAAATGTTTCATGTATTATACATTACCCTTAATTGTCACCTTCAAATCGTGCTCGTGAATAATCATTACCATTTGAAGATTAAATTAAATAACTATTCATATATATATATATATATATATATATATTAAATTATTAACATGTTGCTGGTTGAAAAAAATATAGATAGTATACATAATACTTGAAAATACACCTCCTTGCTTGAACTTTCACAACATTAGAACAAAAAAATTATAAAAGTGACTTTGCAAAATTATCATTTGATGGACATGCAAATACTGATAAAACATCATAATCCCAAATGGTTTCATTATGTGTAAATACGTGAAAGCTAATTAATAAATGGACTCTAACTATGATGCATGCCCATTTGCTCATATTAAAATATCATTATAATACTAATCATCATTCAAAAGAAGATGGTCCCACGAGGTTAACATGATTAATCCATAACTTAATCCCTTACTTATAATTATTCTCACATATTCATTTGATAATCTCTTATACTTATGAGCTCAAGTATTTGATAAACATTGTAATATAATAAAGAGAATATGATTGGATTCTCAAATGACAATTTACAAAGTTTATATCAACATATTCTAACATTTTTATAGCAATTTAAACGAGTTAATTATTACAACATTTAATGTATTATAGCTAAACAAAATTATTAGACAGCACCAATTTGTTTAGGGTAATGAATATAACATGCAAGATATATATGAATCAAAACACATACATATAGAAGATAATAACTTCTTTCCATTGAAAGTGGATCATGAGGACTATGGTAATTGCATTAAAAGCACCAATTTCCTTCACTTTCCCTTTTACAATATTTTGAATGGGAATATATCTCTCTCTCCACAAGTACAAGACTCATATCTTAAAGCAAAAGAGAGAGAGAAAGAAGAGAAAAACATCCACTCTTAAAGAATGAAATAAAGAGAGAAAAACCCTATAGTCAATTGTTTAACTCACACTCTCTCTCTCTCTCTCTCTCAAATATTCTAAAAATAGGCATAGGGTAGATGAACAAAATCTTAATCTTCTTTTATAATCCTTTGTGTATATCTCTCACTCTTATTCTGTTTCATGCAAGATTCAAACACCTCATCATCTTCAAGGTATGCTTACTAATTAACACTCCTTTAATCACTTCCTTAATTACCATCGATTTTGCAACTTCAATTATCTTTTAATTATCACTAACATAACTAAGTAAATCTTTTGTGTGTTATCTCTTACAAGTAAAATATCAGTACAATATTTATACATTTTCAATTTTCTTTATAGTAATACGTATATAAGAGATAATACTATTTGTATACATCAATTAATTAGTACATTTTTGCCAATTCCATGTTTTTGTATATACAACAAGTACAACTTATCTTAATTTACACACTCAAATAGTTCACTGAATAATAAATATATACTTAAAAGATAATTTTGTCTTAATTATTTTTATTATTTGATGAATCCAAAGTGTGATCAATAGTGTGATCAGAGTAATATACTTAGTAACCTAAATGGGCCAATACTGGGCCTAATCAATAATCATACTTACAAATTACAACATCTCTTCAAAAAAAATGATAAAAATTAGTTACCGTTACATAATTGGTAAATAATTTTTTTTTTTAAAAAACTCAAAACATAGTACCATTAATTTCATTCTTATTTCACAAACCCAAACAATTAAAGAATCTCTCAGCCAATTAAAGTTTCTCTAATCACAAAAAAATATTAAACACTGTAAACAAATTAAATTAAATTAAAACGTGAAAAACAGAAAAGCTTGGTACCAGAGAGCAATGGCGATCGCGAGATTCGCCACTAACTGGAGATCGAACCCTAAATCGCAACCACCGGAGATTAATATTCGTCCGTCGCGAAACCCAATCAGATCCAATCAAAACCAACAGCTGAGAAAATGCACTTCTCTTAAATTAGCAGCGAATTCCTTCACCAGAGTATGTCTCTGCGCTCCGATCGTCGGTCCTTACGACGACGTTTTTCGAAATTACGTTCCTCCTAGACGAAGCTCAAGCTATCCTCCGTCGAATCCTCTCCCGATTGCGACGGAGACGACGGCGGCGATGGCGGCGAGGATGAGTGTGGATTCAGGGGAGAGGAAAGTGTTTTTTAGAGGGAAATCGTTGAAGGAGAACGAGTTGATGAGGAGATTCGTGGCGGCGGAAGAAGAAGCGATGGAGAAAGAGAATAGGAAGAGAAACGAGATGGAGATTGTGATGAAGAGAAATCAAATAAGGAAGAAGAAGAAGAAGAAGAAACTTGGGCCTAGTCGTCTCTCTCGCATGGTTATCGCTGAAGAAGAATGATCTACAAGTTCTTCCTTCATTAGTGTTTTTTTTTTTTTGAAGTTAAATAGATTAATACGCAGTCGTTTTAGTGTCCATGTGAAAACGGCTTCGTTTTGTGTTTTTGGAAGTGTTTTATGAAGGGTGAAGTAAAAAATGGTTTATTGGTTTTGTATTTGATTAGTTTGTTGACATGTAACTAGTTTTTTAATCAATATTAGATTTTGATTATGTTGTTGTTTGTTTAGTATTCATTTTTTTAATGGATGTTTGAGATTGGAGATTGGTTGGTTTTTGTAATCCATGTCTTGATCAGAAATTTAATGAGTTTTAAAGTTTCATGATTATGAAATTTTTTAAGTAAATAGATAGACCAAGACTTGTGTTTGTTGATGGAGTGTATATATATATGGAGTATTTGGTATGTTTCTTTTAAATATCAATGTAATATATAGTTTTCATATGCATCTTGTAAAGGATATATAGGAATATAACATATATTGTGTACATGTTTGGCTTAGCTTGAAAGACACTCAAATAAGCTTTGGGTTTGATTTCATTTGATTTAATACTCTGCCATAGTTTTATCATTTTCATGTGTCATATAACATTTTTAAATCCATATTTTTCTATATATATATATACACTTTAACTCTATCCATATTTTAGAAAATTAAAAACGCAAGAGCATGTCTCTTCAGAAACATAACTATTGTTGCTTAAATTGTATTCCAAGCTCATATCAATATCATAACCATTCTTACTTACTTTCAACCATAACTTTTATTTCAAATAATAAAATCTCTCTTTTATTTTATTAATAAACTATCATATACGAATTTTTTTTATAAAGAATCTTGACATTATATATTCACAATAATAACAACAAAAAAAGTTATTATATATTTTGTATCGAGTGACGTTATCATGACAAGTATGCGACAAAATCTCACCACCAAACATAACCGTACGTATTCATCAAAAAAAATTATTATATGATGAAATGAAACTAATGTACTCAAATAATTATGACTCTTAACTTGTTTTAAGACTAGCCTTTCATTATCATTCATCAACTATATCTAAAGTCTGGTTTAAATCATGATTGAATCAAGTTTGGTTTATAATAAGTTTCTTAAAATGTTTTTTTGTTGTCTTTGTAATGAAGTAAAGTTAAATAAAATATTGAGTGGGAAAGTGGCCAACTAATTCTCTCTATCATTCTCAAAATTAAAATTATAAAGAAATTTATTTGATTAATCAAAAAAGGTGGTCAGAGAATTTTATTCCATACCAAGTAGACCCATAATCAAAGTTTCAAACTTTTCTACAAATTCAAACTAGTTTAAGCGATGACGAAATCTGGTGAAAAACTTGAAAAAATCTGCTCGAATTTTTCTCTCTCTCCCTCTATCGGCGATGAATAACAACAAGCTTCAGGTACTTTTGTTCATAGAATATCTAATCCAATTTCAATTTCTCTTTTTGTTAAAGAATATGAGAAACGATGATCCCAAAATTGGGCGTGAGGATGCCATTAATCTCTTGAATAAATCAATGACAGATTTCAATGGTTTGTTTTCTCTATCTTTCTCCAAATGAGAGAAAGGGAGAAAGAGAGAGAAAACAAACCATTGAAATCTGTCATTGATTTATTCAAAAGATTAATGGCATCCTCACGCCCAATTTTGGGATCATCGTTTCTCATATTCTTTAACAAAAAGAGAAATTGAAATTGGATTAGATATTCTATTGTTAGAGAGAGAGAAAGAGAGAAATCAATTGAACAAAAGTACCTGAAGAATAAAACTTTATTTTTTCATTTTTTTTAAGTTTCTAAAATTTTAAAGAAGAATAAAACCTTATGGTATGATCTTAAACCTCAATTTGTATATTTTTTTATGTTTTTCATTATTGTTAATAGATTATTATTTATCCTTTTTTATTTTCCTTATTTCAATTTATTACTTATTATTATTTGAACAAGAAAATGAATAACCACATATATTTCAATCATTGTTGCCATCAATAACATATCTAAGAGATGAAATGTTGGAGAAGGTTAATCTCATTTGTCATATAATAAACCAAGTCTCATTTGGGTTTTTTTTTAATTCAACTCTGAGAGACGAGAAAGAGATGTGTTATCGTTATTTTGAATTCGATTATTTAATTTTTCTATTGATTAACATTTCCATTTTCGATAACAAGATCTCATTTAATTTTGTTACTAAATTTTTTTAGCAAAAAGGAAGAACACAAAGAAGACAATAACATGAAATGTTAAGATAATAAAGGATGAGTAAGTGACAAAATTCTTAGAGTATTAAAGAAAATATGTTGTACTAATTTTGTACAAAATGTTGTAGGTTGGTCCATTGATTTTACAACATATGAAAACATTTAATACATTTATACTAGGAGAGTAACCGCGGGAAATTATTTTTTTAACTAATACTTTAATTTTTTTGTCATGTGAAGTGAATTATATAATTTGATTGGTGTGTTTTTGCTTTATGTTTTGATTTCAATGATTTATTTTTCGCTTTTATTTATGTTGTTCATATTGAAAACTTTATATCATAACCGATTTATTTAATTATGTGTGAATTATATAATTTGATTGGTGTGTTTATGATTATGTTGCATGTTCTTGACTGAATTGTTGTTTCACAATAATTGTTTATAAAGTTTTAAAGTAATTAAGAAAAAGAAAGTAAAAGTTGTGTTTATTATTATGTTTGACAAACCTTGCTTTCTCCTATTTTGTGTTTGTGTCCGTATTTATAGTCAAATTCTACATTAAACTTTTCAAAATTTTATTTTACGTGATTTTTCTAAATGTAACTTTTATTTTGACTAGGAGGAAATCCGCGATACTCGCGGATTTAAAGTCAATTTTATATTTATATATGTTTTTATAAATTTAATATATTAAACTCGAGCATTTGGTTCAGTATCTGTTGGTGCCTATACGGGAAGTAACTACATGCACAAGCAAGCAAAGACATTAGAGAGTATCTTGTATTGCGATATTGTGTAATCATAAACTCTAAAGAGAAAGCATGTTGGTATAGTGAATGCTTGAGAGTTTAGATCTCTCCCCTGAGACGTAGCCACATTGGTGAACTCAGGGTAAACAATTCTCAGTGTAGTTTACTTACTTGAAACGCAATTAACCCACAAATATAGAACCCTAATTAGGACAAAAACTTGCCAAGATTCCTAACAGATCTCTGCTTAGAGATATGGAATCGAGCTGAATTTGGGGATTTGCGTCTAGGGTTTTGCGATTTGTGAAGAGAGAACGAAGATGAAGAGGAAGAGGATAGGGTTTTAGGAGTGAGAGTTAACATAGCGGAAAATGATTTTTTTTCTTAATCACAGAGATGAATATTTTTTTATTTATTTCTTTATCAAAATAATCTAATCCGTCCGATTTAGAGCCACGTGTAGGGAAGCGATAAGCCGCGTCATTAAGCTTAGGATTAGTATAATTTTTAGGCTTGTAATTACATTCAGATTCAGATATTGCATTTTTTTTCTTCTCATTCATGATTTGTGTTTCTAGATTATGTTGTTTTAATCCAAAAATCATCTAAAAGCAAAATAAATAGTTGGAGCGTTTATCATATAAAATTTGAGTATACATTATACAATAGGGAGAATTATAAAACTACACCATTTGAATTACATTTCACAAAACTACACCATTTTTAAAATACTTCACAAAACTACACCTAAACATTCAAAATTAAATCCAAATAAACCATACCCACATAATCCTACCCCTTAATACTATACCCTAAACACTAATTAGCGAACCCAAATGAAAAAAATTTAATTTTGGTAATTTTTAAAAGGGTAAATCAAGCTTTTAAAATTTTGAAACGGTGTAAATATGTGAAAACATTAAATTAGGAGTAGTTTTGTGAAGTAAGGGTTGAAAGGGTGTAGTTTTATGAATTCCTCTATACAATATGAATTTTGACATAATATCTTTCAACGTGCGATATTATATTATACTCCCTCCGTTTTTTAATGTAGAATTTTCTAGAAAAAATCACAAAATATATAAAAAAAATAATAATAACTTTTATAACCTCATTTATTATTGCTATTATGATTGATAAATTATAAACGTGATAAATCATAAATGTGTAAGTAAATACATAATAGGAAAAGAGAAATTCACAGAACTACACCAAAAGCTTCCTTCCTTTACAATTTTACACCCAATTTAAATTTTTCACAAAACTACACCTCCTTCGTTAAAAAAACGGAGGGAGTAATAATGTATATAGTATAGTAAATGTATAAGTGATATAAATAGGTGGAGCGTTACAATATAGTTTTCCAACTAATTTTGTGGCCATATATCTCTATCAAATTAAAGCAACAAACCATGAATCTATAATATACAAGATAAACGATATCTCTCCTGGTGACGACACGTCAGATCCCCATTTACTGTCACGTGGAGTTTTAGCAAAACAAAAAATAAAAAATAGAGAAACCATCTCTTTCGTCCTGTGAAGTCTGAATCCGAGAGATCAAAATTTCCCGATTACCTTAGATTCAGAAATCAAAAATCTCATCATCATCGCTCTCTAAATTTGAGCTTACGTTTGTGCAATTTAACATGTCTAATGTTTAAGACTACAACAAAGAACGATCAATACAAGGGAGGTAAGTTTCCTTGATTTCCCTCTTACATCACATATGGCTTTCGTCTCCATGGTGTATAGACACACATAGATTGTAGAAACCCTAATCATTTGATTGTTATTCAAACCTATTAGTTTTCTGATTCAATCTTTTGCATCGATTTGATTTCCGTATCGCTTAAATTAACCCTAATTGATCCAATTCATCAAACACATGTTACAGGAAATTGTTATAAGGAAAAAGTGGTATAAGTGAATAATCAGATGGTGGTATATTGGACAGAAGCTGTGACGTGTCAAAGAAGAAGATATTTTCTCTTCTATTTTCAGAACGCTATATATACCAGAATGTAAAGGAAACAGAGCAATAAGAAAATCATTTGATAAGTTTAGTCTCTTTTAGTTTCTTCTTAGTTTTCTCTCTCAAAATCTCACCGGAGATTCATTGATTCCGTCGTCGACGACGAACGACGGTTTTCCTCTATCAAAGGTATCAGAGCCATTGATTCTCGGAATCATGGCGGAGAGTTTGCAATCGCGATTCATGAATCTCACCGGAGATTCTAATCGTGATCTTTCTCTATCAACGGATCTCACCGGAGATTATCCGTTACCGAAGATGAATCTCACCGGAGATTTATCGGTTCCGTTCACGACGACGAAGGATCTCACCGGAGATTCTCGGATTCCGGCGTTGAATCTCACCGGAGATTCCCCGATCCAGATTATCACGACGACGAATCTCACCGGAGATTCTAATCGCGCTCTTTCTCTATCAACGGATCTCATCGGAGATTCTAATCGTGCTCTCGTATCAACGGATCTCACCGGAGATTCTAATCGTGATAAGGAGCTAAAGACAGATTCGTTTCAGCAACAATTCTACGTCGAAGAAACACATACAACGATTCATGACATCGAAATGCAGGCGGAGAAGAAAGAGGTATCAAATTCTTATTCGGAACCTTGCCTTAGATCTAGGACTGGATCATTGGTTGTTGAGGCTGATTTGAAAGTTCAGTATAGTGCACACCAACTGTTTGTTGTAATTCTTAGTATAATTCTGAAGAGGAAGCAAAGGAAGATGCTAAAATCTTGGAGGTACAAATACAAAACTAGACCATGGACTTACAAAGTGGATAAGTTTGTGTTTGGGAATGAGTCACGGGAATATCCTATTATTTCTCAAGAAAAGTTAAAAATGAAATTTGAAGAAAAAGCTTGTGTTGGTGATGGACAAATTAGCCGTATGGCTTCTTATGATGATATGTTTGATCAGCTGGATGTAATTGTGGCTCAAGTTCTTCGATGGAAACGAAAGGCAACTAAGTGTTCTAAGTCTTGGAGGTTCAAGTTCAAGATCATGACTAAAGAGAGAATAGTGACACACAACGATCCATATCTACTCAATTCTCTAAAGGACAACAAGTGCAACAAGTTCTATTCTAGCAATCAAGTGGCAACAAGATCAAAACATATCAAATTTGTGTTGGAACATGTTTTTTTTTGGAGTGTCTTATTGCTTCTATGCTACATGAGGAGGTACTTCGAAGGGTCGCTTGGAGAGGGTTTAATAGCTTCACATCTCTTATACTCTAGCATCTTTGGGTGTTTCCATCCATAAACCTTGTGGTCAAGGTTTTTCGAAGAAGGGAGATTTGTTATAGGAATAATGTGTGGTGACGTGGCTGTATATGGAGGGTGAAATACAGTATAAATACTAGTCTTTGTACTCATTTACAAGACAGAAATAAAATACACATTTTCTTATTTTTCTTAGTTTGTTACAGAGATATTTTTCCTGTATCACAAGATCTAAGAGCATCATACATGAATGTTCTTCTAAGTCTAATCAAGATTATCTTTAAATGGCCTCAAGAACACTCTGATGATGATTTGTCTGAAGCAGAAACTGCTCTTAAGTACATGAAAAGTGTAGGGTTTAAGTTGGATTGGTTAGAGAAGAAACTTAATGAAGTAAAAGAACATAAGAAGAAGCGTGCGCGAGTGTGTGAAATGGAGAAAGAATTGAATGACTTGGAGAAGAAGTGTAAAGACCTAAAAACTCAAGTATCTATGGAGAAAGCTGAGATTTTAGAAGCAACAACTCCTGATATGACTTTTAATGATGTTGTTTGGTGACTTAAGTTGTTAAGTTTAGTTCTGTTTTTTTTACCCCAAAATTTTTTTAGTTCTATTTGATTTGGTCTTTTTTTTTGTTATAAAATAGAAATTAGTCTCCTCTGTTTAGTGTTTACACATTATTATTGCTCAGTCTGAAACCCTAACTATAAAATTAAAACACTAATCCTAAACCATAAAGCCCTAACTTGTCTTCGTAATATTTATTGAAAACGTAACAAATTAACAATAATGATCTTTAATGTTATAAAAGAATTATTCACCATTTTTATTTATTTAAAGGAATATTTATGTCATTGTATTTAAATACAATATTTAAAATATTTTTGGTTAAAACTTAGCGTATGGAAAAGTTTTTTTTTTAGTTTATAAACAAAAACATCATTTAATAAAAAAACTAAATTAATGTTCCCTAAGCATAACAACTCTCCTACCTATGAGATATTAGGAGCCGAAGAGTTTCTTTGGAACTTGGATGCTTTTTAAATAATTGTGGCTTCATTGTTGGAGAGTGGTCTAATATGTTTTTGAAGGGTAAACAGTAAAAACACAAATACAATTTGACCAAATCTGATTACAAGATTCAATGGAGAAGCAATACGAGAAGAAGATCACTTGGTGTATTAAGAATTTCTCTTCTTTGAAATCTGATATAATTTATTCTGATCAGTTCGTTGTCGGTTCTTGCAAATGGTAAAATTCGAATACATGTTTTTTCAATAATAGTTTTTACTAATCTAATTTTACATTATTAGGTTTACGTGTGACACATCCATAGGATTATTATCTATGTGTTTATGCTTGTAGGTGTCTTCGTGTGTATCCCAAAGGAAACAAGGATGGTAACTATTTGTCTCTGTTTCTTGAAGTTGCTGATTCTGAATCTTTGCCTTGTGGATGGAGAAGACACGCCAAATTTCGCCTAACTGTTTTAAATCAACATTTAGAAGCACTCTCTGAAAAAGAAGGTTATATTATTGAGAAATTCCTTAAAATGCCATCAAAATAAGTTTTTGTTTTGAAAATACCATTACAAAGTTTTTTATAGCAAAAATACCATTAAAATGTTTTTTATAACAAAAATACCTTCAAAAAGTACTAGTTTACAAAAATACCACAAATACAAAAATCGCCACAAATACAAAAATCGAGTTTTAACACTTTTAGATTTTAAATTTGTTCATTTGGGTTTGCTATATAGTGCTTAGGGTATAGTTTTGAAGGGGTAGGATATAGTTTTTTGAAGGTTTTGGGGGTAATTTTGAAAATTTAAGATTTGTGGTATTTATGAGAAAAAAAAAATTAATGGTATTTGTAAAGCTTTCGAAAATCTGTGTTAATTGTGTTAAATAAAACTTTTTTTAGTGGTATTCATAAGAATTGTCCTATATTATTATATACACTCTCTATTCTATAACTATAATTATCTGTTAGTGTGGACTTATGGTACTTTGTTTTGTGGTATACTAGCAGGTGCACAAATGTGGTTTGATCATAAGTCTCCCACGTTGGGTTGCAGAGATTTTATCTCCCTTAAATTACTACATGACAAAGATGGTGGATTTCTTGTTAATGATGAACTAAAGGTTGTTGCAGAAGTAGATGTTCTTGAAGCTATAGAAATATCATCAGATGTTTTAAAGGAAACTTCATATGTTGTGGAAACTATTGATGTCAATGGCTTTCAAGTTCTTCCTTCACAAGTAGAATCTCTAAGAGTTATATTTGAAAGACATCCAGACATTGCAGAAGAGTTCCAAGCGAAAAACAAACATCTGAGGAAAACTTGCATAAGTTTCTTGCTAAGCTTAATCGACACATTGTGTCAATCACTTGAAGAACTATCCCTTGAAGATCTTGTCGAGGCAGACATTGCGTTAACATACTTGAAAGACGCGGGTTTTAAGGTTGGTTGGTTAGAGAAGAAGCTGGATCAAGTCAAAGTAAAGAAGGAGAAAGAACAAGTTTGTTTGTCTAGGCTACAAGAATTGGAGGATAGTTTGCTTAAACTGAAGCAGCAATGTTCAGACATGTTTGATCTTGTGCAAGAAGAGAAGGCAGAGTTGTCTGCGACCAGAACTCCTCTTTCATTCGACGCGGTTGTTTGATCTTTTCAAGATCTTTAATTACTTTTGTTCTTTGCTTGTTTTGGTGTTCTGTTTTTACAACTTTTGTCTCCTTTGGTAAGAACAATGTTTTTTTGCCTCCATGGTTTATCTAAGTTTTTGCTACCTAATTTGAAAGGAGACTATTCTGCTTTATTTTCTCTTGTTGCATCAAAACTCATACTTAACTAGAGAGAAAGAAAGAAATATCCCCAAACTAATCAAAAAAGCTCAAGCGCTAAACTCGCATCGTGGCGTGAAGAACATGTTGAATATGTTGAAGTACCTCCAACGATCTTAATTAAAAGACAGGATACTCGCATTGTTCGGGTTTGTTATTTCACGGCTAATGCAAAATTTAGCACCTAAGTTTCTCTTAAGTAATTTGGCGATGCTCCATAAGTCTTTCTCAAAAGAGGTTTTGGGTTGTTGTGTACGAAGTCTTTCCATCAACTTTTCCTATATGTGAATGCAATGTGGTTTCCCTCACACTATGCAACTCCATAGAAACCATGACCATATAGATTGTGGTCACGAGAAGAGGATACCCAATAGACCTCTTTGTCTACTCTATCTCCTTGTGGAACATGTCCTTTTTTGTCACACTTGCTTATTGTAAACGATCATGATCCAAAACTATGCAAGTACTCTAGATGAAACCATGACACTCATGACCATCTTATCAAGCGTAAGGCATGCCGTGCACCACAAGAAAAGTATCACAATCACCTCTCTATGTCAAGTTTCATGGAGACAAAAACAGAACAGTTCTTGTTTTGGCAGATTCTGTAACCACATGAAACATACTTCACTTGGGGGGTTTCCTTCCCATAAATCTCATAGCTGAAGCCAATATCTTCACATCATTCTTGTGTTTTCTTCAAAGTAGATAGGCCTTAGACACAACACAAAGGAATTGGTTTCTTATGCCTAAAACAGAAACAGAGCTATTCTCTGTTTTTTTAACAGAAGACTATTAAAGATTACGTAAATAACAAGAAAGGGTGTGTCGTGTTACCTGGAAAACGAGCCGATCCCATGAACAACGATCCAAGCAAAACCCTAAAATTGATATATAAGAGGATTTAGGTTACAAATTAACCTGAAATTGAGTGAAGAACAAGAAAGACTCGTTACATGAAGCAACGAACAAGGAAGACATCAGCAAAACCCTAAAATCAATGTATAGAAGAAGACTATGATTTGATTAAACGAAGATAAAAAAAACAAAAGAAAGAGATTCATGTGAAGAAAGAGAGACTATATCATTGTCTCATATCTATTATATATATATAGTTATTAGTATATATTTCCTTTTCCCAATTTTTTATTTTCTCGATTTCCATTTTTATTATTATTTCTAACCGTTGAAAAATGACAGCTGGAATATTACTGTTGTATATGGAACATATTTCCTTTTTTCTGTTTTTAATTTCTCTATTTCATTTTTTATGGTAACGATCTGATTTTGGGCCTAAATGGTAAAGTGTCCTCTTAAAACATAGGAAGCTAGTGAGACACATTTTTGTTCGGTAGAGGAATTATAAATATTCATGTTTAGAGTTTCATGTAACTAGTTTTATATAAATATTCATGTTATGATTTATAAATACTAGTTGAAATCTAATGTTTCAACAATATTCATCATATCACATTCTCTTCACAAAAGAATCAAAAACACATAAGAGATTTTAAAAGCAAAAGAAAGAGAAATCAGATAGAGCTAATACGTAACATGCCATCATATCGGCTATCAAACCAATAGGGAAAATAAATATTCCATCATCATATCCTCCTTTCATTAAAAAAAATCATATAAAAATTCATCATTTTATTTTCCATCAAGACAAACAAAAAAAAAATCTTTCAAGAAAGCATAGAGTTTTTGAATAGAAAAAGATAAACAAGAAGACCACATAACATTATGATTTTTGATTATAAACCTAAGACGGTGGTAATACTCATATATATACATCATTAGAGAAGGCTAATTACATTAGGTTTTTGTTTAGGTATTATTCTCCTTTTAGTAGGCTTAAAATGGGCCTTATTAAGCCCATAGTTGTGCCCAATTTCTATAAATTCTATTTTGTTGTTCTCCATTAGTCTCGGTACAATGTTGTCCTTCAATCATTGACTTCTTGGTAGTTAATAGTGGTGATGAAAAAGTCAACTTTATATATTATATTTTGCTAAAAAAAATGTAAGTTAAAAGTGACATATATCCATTTTATTACATTTTCGAGGATATAAGAAGCTCTTTTGTTACACTAGATTTAAACTCTATGAGCCCACTATTTACAAGTTGAGATTATACAATAATAAAAGACTAATTAGTAAGTTTGGTTTTCGATCAAGGGATACATTATTTATCGGCAACAATGTATATATATATATATACTTGTGTTACATTAATTTCTGAAGAATTATATTTTCTACAAAAACATTTCTTGTGAGTTGTGATCATGTTAATAGAAGTTAAATTGCTTCTTTAAAGTTTTATTACTGTATTATTTATAGTCAATACTTCATGAGTTAAACATTATAAGCTTACATTAGGGTTTTCAAACCTAATCTCACACTACTCATCAAAATATAATTAATTAGTTAAACATCATTAGTGTCTATGTAAAGGAGAGAAGATATAAAATAAATTCTTCTTTTAATGAAATAGACTTATGAATCATGTTGGTTTTATGTTAACTAATTGGTCTGCATTATGTCCCAAATCAATTCTATATTTTAAAATTTGAATTGGCCAACTTGTGTGCATCACATTACATAAAGTCGTTTTCTTTTATCAGACATTATTAAGTGTGTCTTTGTAATATATATTATAAAGCTTTTCTTTTTAGCCATAATTCACATATTTGTCGGGCTTAATTAATAGTCACAAATATTTGTTTATGTTATCTCCTTCTAGTAGTGTCTATAATATATGGTTATATTGATATCGTATAAAATGGATTTCATGTCGAAAAAGTAACTTGAAATGAATCAAATAAAAAACAAACCGGATTAGTTTCATTTTTTAAAATCATATTCAATTGAAAAAAAACTCTAAATCTTAGTAAAAAAAAAAACAAATTAGCTACGAATTCATTTATGAATATAAACGCAAAAGTAATCTTATATAAAGTTGAATTTGTTTAACCTTGGATTTGATTGTTCTTTTGGCTATTGTTAAGTAATTTTATTCGGCTATAAAACATTTAAAGTTAATGATTTGATGGAAGTTGTTTAAATTCACTGATTGATAGCTAGCAATTGTAGGCTTATAGCTTGTAATCCCGAGTAGAGTGGAGACTTATTATATCACCCGAAAGGTAAAGCTAGAAGGCATGCAACTATATATAGACCCATATTTGATTATAAAATATTATCATTTATCAATTACATAAATTTATTTGCCAAAATGCTTGTGTAGTTTAATAAAATAAACAAGTATAGTTATACGCATGAACCTTGTTTATTAAAATAAAATTACTCTTCTATGTTACTTGTTTTATACTTCTTTGTTACGCGTCTCAAATATAATTAAGAAGGTTACAACGACTGCACCGATTATTTACACACACAAATAATAATAAGATTTTGATTATTAATTACTAGTTTAGCATGAAAAAGACAACTTTGTTTGTCACTACTTTGGCTAACTTAATTGATTACAATAAACCATTCCCCTTATATTGAGGTTTAGACTTTCTAAGTTATTGCCTTTTCGTCAAAGTACATATATAATCATGCTCTTTTTATTTATATTAAACTTGCTAGCTATTATTGGGAACAAAACGATTTTTTCGGTTTAATTATTATTGGATCGTGACTGGTAGTTTAAAAGTAAAGATCTATACTATTAGAGAGAATTACAAAACTACACTATTTGAATTACATTTCACAAAACTACACCATTTCAAAATTACTTTACAAAACTACACCTAAACACTCAAAATTAAATCTAAATAAATCATACCCACACAATTTTACCCTTTAATATTATGCACTGAACACTAATAAACGAACTCAAATGAAAAAAATTAATTTTGGAATTTTTTTAAAGGGTAAATCAAGCTTTTAAAATTTTCAAAATGTGTAAATATGAGAAAAATTTGAATTATGTAGAGTTTTGTAAAGCAAAGGATGAAAGAGTGTAGTTTTGTGAATTCTATTACTATTAATTGAGAATGGCAAATTTAAAAAACAAATTAAAATTTGGGAGAATCACAAAACTACACCATTTGAATTACATTTCACAAAACTACACCATTTCAAAAATACTTCACAAAACTACACCTAAATACTCAAAATTAAATCCAAATAAAGCTTACCCACATAATCTTACCTCCTTAATACTATACCCTAAACACTAATTAGCGAACCCAAATGAAAAGATTTTAATTTTGATAATTTTTAAAAGGGTAAATCGAGCTTTTAAAATTTTGAAAGGGTGTAGTTTTGTGAAAATATTAAATTAGGTGTAGTTTTGTGAAATAATGGTGGTGTAGTTTTGTGAATTCCTCTTAAAATTTTCTTTTAATTACATGTAATGTAATGCTATTGTATAAATTTTAGTATAAGTTAATTTTATATTAAAATAAAATAAAAAATATTTCTATTTAATAGGATTAAAAAAACGAAAAAAAAAGATATATAAAGATAAATATAAAAAACTATTTCTAATTAATAGGACTAAAATTAAAAAAACGAAAAAATAAAAATAAAAATAAACAGGTAACATAATGAAAAATAAAGTATTATAAATATACTAATTTTATGATAATCCATCGTACAATATTAATAATATATTTAAAGTTAAAAAAATAAGTATTTTCTTAAAGTATTTGAATCGATAATGTACATAAAAACCAAAATTATCCGAAAAAATATAATTTTTAATACTTTAAGAACCTTCTGCTAGACGTCATGCGTAATTTTACGACGGATCAAAATATATCATACATAATATTTATGATATATAAAAGAATTATTTTTAATAATAGAACATATATGATTAAAAATTTATTATTCAACATTCATCAATAAAAAAATAATTTAAAATTATATCAATTTAATATTTTGTAAATATTACTCTTAAGAATCTAGTACGACAATTAATTAACATAACTTAACCTTTATAAAAAACACATAAATTATTTACTTATCATTAATTTCACTATTTCTTGTTTGTACGTAATATGTATATATAAATATGTATGTATTGATATCTATACATGAGTATATAGCATGAAATATATTATATATATGATACTATACGTACCAAATATATATGTACGAAATCTGTAAACTATATAGTATACAACTAATACATGATGATTTATATGTGATTATCTCGCTGGCATGTCATAATCGAAATTTTATTAATCAGCAAAATTCCAAACACGTGTGATGGACCCACGTGTGGTCACACGTTGTCGGGTTGACTCTAGTCATGGTCCGCTAGGTCAACATCATTTTCCAACATTTATTCTCTATATTCAAAACAAAACTAGTAAGTTAGCCGCCCCAAACGCGAGATAAAAATTTACGTAATAGAAAAAGAAATGTTTATTGGTAAAAACAATGTGTAGTATAAAATGAGATAAAAAGAATTTGGATCTCATGTGATTCGCATTAAACGCGGAATTTAAATTTGAAGTATATATACAAAATATATTGTATTTTAGTTTTTATAATGTTTTATTTACAAAAATTTATTACTATTACTATTTTAATATTTATATTTTAATATTTATCATCGAAAAAGATTATCATTGTCATTTCGATGTTGAATATTTACAATTACGTATAATTTACTATTTATCATTAAAAAACAATAACTACATAGTGTTTTGAAACCATGATATGACTCGTTTAACAATGAAAAGTATGTCAATCCGGTTTCCATTTGTCATAAAACTCGGACTATTAAAACCTCGGATAAAACCACAGAATTTTCGGGGGCTCGAGTCAATTTAGTGTTCAAGTTTTGTCATTTGACATGAACTTTGATGTTTAATACAATTTTACAAAATAATATTGTTATTTATAAATGAACCATATGTTTTATCATTTTTTTGTGCGAGAATATAACATACAAACATTAGGAAAATTATAAAATTGTGTTTTTCATTGGCTTTTTATATATTTTAAACATATTGTCTATGAATGTTTAATCACTCTTTCATGTCTAAACTTATCTGAAAATTCTTTGCTCAAATTTTGGGAACCGGTGGTTCAACCGATGAGTCGGGTAAATTATGTGTTCAAGTTTGGTCATTTGACATGAATTTTGGTGTTAAATACAATTTTACAAAATAATATTGTTATTTATAAATGAACAATATGTTTTATCATTATTTTGAACTCAATATGATAGAATATAACATATAAATATTAATGAGATCTATTAGAATTTAAAAATGATAAAATTGTATTTCTTATAAAAATTTTAATATTATATTTTCTATATTTTATGGGTTTTTCAACATTTTTTAAATATATTATCCATTTACTATGTCAATTTAAGACACTTTTTGATAAATTTGAACTTTTTGTTTTGGGGTTTTTGTTTTGGGCTTTTATGAATTTTTAAGGTGATGACACGTGTAATTTTTACACACAGTTTCTCTTTCCGTCTTCAGTATTAATAATATAAAATTATATACACAATTTTTTTTGTCTAAAATTAATCTCACCAACAAGTCGTCTCATATGTATATTAAGCTCAAAAGAACGACGCTCTTTGTATTGTTATTTATTTGTATATTTTTGGTATGATTGTTATTTATTTGTATAATTATATCTATCACTAGCTGTTTTCAATGTGAAATATAAAAATACCATATAAACTCAAAAACTAATGATATTTACGTCAAATGAGCAATAGCTAAGTATTTATTACTACCTCCGTTTTTTAATGTAGGATTTTCTAGAAAAAAAAATTGTTTTGAAATATAGGATTTTCTAGCATAATTGACACATATTTTCCTATTATGTCCTTACTTATACATTTATGGTATATCATGTTTATATTTTATCAATCATAATATCAACAATAAATGAGGTTATAAAAGTCATTTTAAACAACTTCTTAATTTGTGATTTTTTTATAGAAAATCCTACATTAAAAAACGGAGGGAGTAATATATATTTGTGCCTAATGTTAAAATTTAGAATAATGCTAAACTATTATAAATTTTTTACGTAAATTAAATACAATATTGAAGTTTAAATACGTAACTAATTAAAGTAAGTAATGCTTAATGTAGCATATGAGTTAGTCAAACAGAAGCGCGTGACGTGGAGAAATAGTCAAAGTAGGACCCACAAGATATATCAAAATTGTACATCCGTGCGGCGATAATGTTTGGCTTTTCTCATCGACGCGTAATGTTTTTATTTTACTTTCTTAATAAAGAAAGTGACTATATATAACTTATAAATATGGATTCGATATGACATTAGCTAATTTAATCACCAAGGATTAGTAATCAATCAAATCCAAGTTGGTTAGACACATAATCATAATTAAGAAAAATAGAGAAGGCGAAAGGAGATGTTGCATATTGCGCGAGAACATGAAAAGTTGTCTGCTTAATCATATAATGCCGACAAAATCCTATTTAATTTGATGACTTAATCAAGTTTTTGTTTCTGTCTAATTTTTTCTATAAAAATTAAAAACAAAGTTACGTACAACAAGGATCAAAGACAAGAAACAAAATTAAGTCTTTTCGTTACACCAAGAGGCCTCATGACCACTACACGTATATATGATTAATTATATATACAAAGAATAACTGTATATATTAATAAAACATATTTCTTTTGCTTTTCGTGAAGCTTTAGCTTGTAAGAAGTTCAAACTATATTTTTATAATTGCCACCATTGTGATTTATTTTGTTTATTTAAACTCAAATTTTAATTAATGATAAACTTAAAGTTGCAGAAAATTCTACTAAGGCCTTGTGATAACCTATAGAACAAGTTGATTCATTAAAGTTTATCGTATATTATTATTATTAATACATGTGGTAAACGCATGTGTATGAACATGATCTACCATATATTTCTTAATAGTTAATAGATCCCTATAAAATTTAAGGGATGATATAACCGAGAAATAACCAATTATTGATAAATATTCTATGTGATAATTTGGGTGGATTAGAGCAGGTCCATAATTGGACTATGTATATGTATACATATATATACAATATTATATTCTTCACTAATGACGAAAATATTTTTTTCCAGCATTACAAAATATTAATTTGTTGTTAATTATGTGTATCTAATCATCTTGACAAGCAATAGACATATATCACTCACACTATGTAATTGACTAATATTTCCTTTAAAGTGGATATATTTTCTCAAATCTTGGAAAGAGTTGGTTAGAATGTCTTATTGTGTAGAGCCAAAAAAAACTAAGGACTATTGTTATTAATTAAGTACGTTGTTTATTTTTGCTTTTAAATTATTAAAACTGATTTATACAGTAGAGATGCAGTCCATTAATATACTATTGAATATGTTTTTGGTATACAAAAAGCCAAAAAAGTTTGTCCATTTTTTTTGGTTAAATAGTGTACTAATTAGTGCAAAAGGAATGAATAACAATAATATGAGAAGTGTAAGCCACCAAGCAGACAAATTGTGATTAAACAAATGCAATATTATATTTAACCTACCTTCATCTTCACCTTTCCCTAGTTTATAAAACCACTATCCTTAAAGCTATACTCAAGGGTTAAATCAAAAACCTAATTACAATAGCAACAAACATATAACTAATCCCAAAAATTTAGATTCATAAACATCATTAACACCATCATTAACATCATGAGTATCTCTACCTCTGGATCTCCTTGTGGAGCTTGTAAGTTCCTTAGGAGAAAATGTGCAAAAGGATGTGTGTTTGCTCCATACTTTTGTCATGAACAAGGAGCTTCACATTTTTCAGCAATTCATAAAGTCTTTGGAGCTAGCAATGCTTCTAAATTGCTATCTAATCTTCCCACTAATGATCGTTGCGAAGCCGCGATTACAATCTCTTATGAAGCTCAAGCTAGGCTTCAAGATCCCATATATGGATGTGTCTCTCATATCTTTGCTCTCCAACAACAAGTACTACTTGCTTTCAAAACCCTAATATCTTCATATTCCTTGCCTACATATATAAACAAATAATCTCTACGTATTAAGATTTTTTTTGTCAATTGTTTATTATTGTTGGGTTTATAGGTTGTGAATCTACAAGCACAACTTGAGATTCTAAAGCAACAAGCAACACAAACCATGATGTTTGCTGATTCACCAACATCAGAAAACCCTAATAGTTACTATGGAGACACTACTAAGACTCCTTATGATCATCATCATCAAGAACAACAAAATCTCTATCACCATCATGATCAAACCCATTTGGTTTACCAATCGGGAGGTTCCGGTATGGTTCACCACAGTGAAAACTCCTTAGACATGGGAGAATTCTCCGACATGGAACAACACTTGAACACTTTCAATCAAGAACATCTCAAAGAGCTTCAATCAGCAAATTTTGGTTACATATCCTTCTCGTGATGATGGTTCTATATATCAAGAAACGGGTTGATTCTTATCAATTATCCTATCTATATATATATATATATAGAATTTATAATATATATATGTAGCTTATGTATGTTTTAAGACTTTTTTGATTGATGATGTTGCCTAGATCAAAGAACTAGCTTTGTATTCATAAATAAACAAATGCTTGATGCCCTAGCTAGATATATATATTCACATAATATATTTATATATCATTAATATCTTCTTAGTGTTTGTTTCAATTTTTGTGTGTTAAATTTGCATAAAAATTATACAAGCCTTCTCAAATTTTTCATGGCCGTAACTTGAAAACAACACAAAATATACCTATCTAAGTAATCTATATATATGATTATCTTTGTATTGGTTCTTCAGATTTTGGAATTTTGTTAGTATATACATTCTAGTATACTTATGTTAACGTTTCATGAACAATTAGATTGGTCGGTGATATCTATCTTTTCATGTTATCTTTCTTCTTGTTAAAACACATAAATTCAATAATGTTCTTAGACGATAATTTCACTTAATTCATATAGGTTTGCATAGGTAACACATCAACGTACAATCTATATTTTCTTCTTCTTTCCATACCAATTATTCGTGATTTTTTGGATTATTTGCTCATCAATAAGAGATATATAACACTTGTCATTGACATATATAGCTAAACACAACATTATTTGGATTACAATATTAGATGTCCGATAGTCATCCACAAATAATATGCTTGTGTATTTTAGCCTTAAATGACGAGAAACCATATAATAGGGATACATAAATGAAATGCTATCAAATCTTCACTCTGTAGAACATGTTAGCTTTCTGCTAAAGTTTGTGTGCCTTTTGCTGGTATCTAGTCCAAGAAGAGTAGCTAAAATCCTTTAGCATTCTTACTGAACAAGCGGATCTTGAGTGAAAAAGAACTGCAAAAACGTTTTCGATATGATTCGTCACACATCCACCTAAGCAATTCAACTATATATATATATATATAGATCAAAGTATTTACCTCGAATGATTTGCCCGAGCTCTCGAACTCCAGCATGCTCAATGCAACTTCACAGCTTTGTGAAACAATAGGCTCAGGGTCCCTTGAGAATTCTTGTAGCAATGCAATGCTCTGTTCATCTAAAAATATCCGAAGAAGTGGAAAAGAGAGTTAAGTAAAGTTAGTAGAATTGTGACCGTTCAAGCGATGTTATCACAAAGATACCTGCTATAGAACCAAGAGCTTCTGCAGCTTCATGTCTAACCATCGGGTGCTCGTTCACATCTCTTAGTATTTTACTTAGAGTAGCTAAAGCAGCTTTGTTTTGCAACTGCCCCAACACATAAGCCACCTAACAAAACACAATTGCATCATATGCCAGAGATTTAAGATACAAGATCTTAACAAACACAAGACTCTTTCAAGTATATCAAGGAGTTTTGACAAACCTCGTGGCGTAGTAGGGCACTATTAGCACTCAAAGAGTCAACTATAGCAGAAACAGCTTCATCTCCACCATGATTCCTCAAAGCGAAAAGTGCAGCATATCTCTCATACATACCTTTTGTTTCATCCATAAGAACGTACCTATAGTTCAACGATTTTAATCAGTAACATGTTACAAACCCCTATGAACCATCTAGAATGTTTTATAATTTGGCGTCAAGTGTATAAGAAGAACCCAAGTTCGTGGACTGAAGAAAAAGCAGCGGCGGGAGCCGCTGGATCAACAGTCATGAAAGGGGATTTCTCTGTTGTAGATGACTGGTTCACGGCGTCGATATTACTCAAATCTTCAAGTCTTTTTAGAGCTAATTCGCATGTTTCCCGAACCTCTTGAGCTGGATCCAAGACCAAGCTTTTCTTTAAAATGTCAACGTTTCCTGCTAAACCAATGGCTCCTAGAGCTTCCGCAGCCTGTTACATTATCAATAGTATATCAGTGACTTGAAAGGATCAAAACACACTCATATACTGATACAGAGGAATCAAGTATGATAACAAGGATCAAATGTACTCAACTCATGCCGTACTATTGGATGCAAAGACATATCGTTAAGAACCGATTCAAGAGCAGGAATCGCTTCAGCGTCTTGCATCTGTCCCAATGCAAATGCAGCTTCGTGTGCTAACAAGTTAGATGAGTCTCTAGATGCTGCATACGACAGGACAAAGATCAAACACAAGCACATAAAGCTTGGACCCTGGAGATATATCTCAAGCAAATAGCTTTCTACATAAGCTCAAAGAAAGCACAAACAATAAAAGGATCAAAAGCTTCCACATTGGCCATATTCATCAAGTGCCCACATACTTAAACTAAGAAACAATCAATAATGAGACAGGACAAAGATCAAACACAAGCACATAAAACTTGGACCCTGGAGATATATCTCAAGCAAATAGCTTTCTACATAAGCTCAAAGAAAGCACAAACAATAAAAGAATCAAAAGCTTCCACATTTGTCAAATTCATCAACTGCCCACATACTTAAACTAAGAAACAATCAGTAATGAGACAGGGAAAAGATCAAAAACAAGCCTTGGAGATATCATCAAGCAAGTAGCTTTACACAGAAGCTCAAAGAAACCACAAACAAAAAGAGTCAAAAGCTTCCACCTTTACAGATTCAGTTAAAGCTACAGAGTATAAACAAGCAGAGAAGATTCAGACACAACAGGAGAATAAACAAACCCATGATCAGAGCGTTGCGAGGTCCTGGTCCTTTCATGTTGCGAAGAGAGAAGAGAGCTCTGAATCGCTCCGAGATCGCCTGCGACTGATCAACCAATCGCTCGCAGAGAAACTTCTCCACATCACTTACGCCGCCGTTTTCCGCCGAAGAAACTGATCCGTTACGTTCCATCGCTATAAGTCAATCTCGCCGGCGTTTGAAAAATCTAGGTTTCAGACACGACGGCGACGATAAGGGTTTTGTATACAATGAGGAAAGAGAGAGAATCCGATTCGTGAAATAGAGGAAATACGAGGGACTTATTCTATTAATAAATATATTTATTGTTTTGCCCCTTTATAATCTTTATAATTTTAGATTGACCCCATAAATTTTCAACATCAGTGAAAAATGCAGGGAAGAGGCCAAAAAAATAAAATAAAAATTATAAAACAATAATGCACCAGCCGGGAATCGAACCCGGGTCTGTACCGTGGCAGGGTACTATTCTACCACTAGACCACTGGTGCTTATTATTACCTTGTTTGTTATGTAAATATATCTTATATTATAATGAGACTCTTCTGTATTAGATTAGTAACATAATCTCACAGTTATTTCATAAATCTAAGTTGCATGAAGAAATTACAGTAATTGCAATGATAAGAACAAAAAAGAAAGCAAAATTAGTAAATTCTTAAATTAAATAGCAACTGTATTAGTTGAAGAATAATCAATCACACATGGTTTTTTGTGTGCATTAACCACATAGAAGCCTGACATATCTTTTGATGATCCTATATGCTCCTGAGGAAACTAGCAATTAAAGATTTAAACTAAGTGTAAACACTAAAACAATTGCCTTTGTGGCACAACAATGGGAGATCAAATCGCGCGCGCTTCATCATCAAATTCAAAAGTAATCTTCAAAGCCACCTTCTTTCTCACTTTCATAGTTCTCTGTTCCTGCAACATTATTGTTCTACAAGATGAGAAGAAGGATGTCTCCATCAAAAATCTGTGCAAAATGTTTATATTAAAGGTGGCTACTAGTGTGGTTCTTTCATGAGATTTCAGTGCTATTTTTTAACTGACCTTTGGCTTCTGTGGTTGATATGTCTTGAACAATGACTTGCAGCTCGTTCGGGTTAAACGTCGAGAAACTTTCTGAAGAAGGAGAAGGAGCGGGGAAAGTGAAATCGGAATCAGTTGATGAAGCTTCAGAGTTCTCAGAGCTGTCAGCAAGATCGTCACGCACAACGGGAGCTGAAGCCAATGATGAAGACATAGAAGTTGATCTCAAGATGGACTTAAGTTGCGAGAATTGGTCCGACATAGAATATAACAACCTGGAATACACTAAAACAAGGCTTAGGCATAAGTATATGTACAAACCTAAGATTATGTCTCTGGTTGTTGAAAATAACGAATCAATAATACCTGTTCAAGGAGTCTTGTAGTTGGTAAACTCTTCTCTCTGTTTCTTCTAATCTTTTGCGTCTTCTCTCACCAAGTTCTCGGGCTTCAAGGCATTTTCTTTCAGAAATATCAGCTCTTTGTTTCTCAACTTGCAATAAGGCCTGAGTGGTATAGTAAAACAGTAGAAAAGCTTGAACTCTGGAGATAACTAGCATGCCATGAGTAGAAAGATGTTCAAAATGTTGTAGGAGATATAAAAATTACCTTCAACATCTCAACTTCCGCAGTGAGGGACTCGATTTCTGTATCGCGGATAGGGTCTCTTGTTTGGCTATCAACAAAAGAATTGTTGTAAGGCTTCTCTGAAGTGAGAACAGATGAATGTTTTTTCTTCTTTTCATTGTCTATCTCTTCATCATCACTTTGCTCTGAATGGATTGCAAAGGATTTATCAAATCCATGTTCTGCTTCAATGGAATGTTTAGACTTCTTTTCATGATCTATCTCTTCATCATCACTTTGCTCTGAATGTATTACAAAGGTCTTATCAAGTCCATGTTCTGCTTCGATGGAATGTTTTGACTTCCTTTCATGGTCTATCTCTTCACCATCACTATGCTCTGAATGCAATCCAAAGGACTTATCAAGTCCATGTTCTGCTTCGATGGAATGTTTTGTCTTCCTTTCATGGTCTATCTCATCATCATCACTATTCTCCGAATGTATTATAAATGACTTGTCAAGTCCGTGTTCTGCTTGAATGGAAAGTTCTGCATCATCACTTTTCTTTGAATGTAGTATACATGACATATCATCATCGGTATCTTCTGCTCGATTTGAAACTTCCACTTTGTCTAAGTGTTCTGTCTCTTCTTTATTGTCAACCTATACCCATGATAATACATCAATTAAAACAAATGTTTTCCGCGTCTCTAAATAATGCAAAGATCAAAACGATTGATACTCAAACAAGCAGCAAGGATTGGTCTGTGTTACCTGTTTTGCATGTCCCAGCTGTTTTCTTGCAATTCTTCCTCTGAGTCTACTTTGATAAACAAGAGAAGCTCTTCTCAGCTTCTTGTAGTCAGATACAGCGCTGTAACCACGCCAATACGCCTGCAAGTTTCACACGGTTTGTAAGTCATTTATGATTCTTGAGATGGAATGATCACATGATAATTTGCTAAAGTACAAAACAATAGTAATGAGAAAAAGGACCTGAATCACAGTTGCTGCCCTACTCTTGTGTTTATATCGAAACTCATGACGTGCAGCCATTGTTCGGATTCCGCTTTGCAAGATGACTGCAGAAGATTTGGTGTTTCCATAGTCTTTCTTCGCAATCTGTCTTCGTAAATTTTTCTGAATTTTGATGGCAGCTTCTTCCCTTTTCATGTACTTGGTTATCTTACGTGCAATATTTCCTAAGATATGTAAGAGAGACTAATCAATATTTCTAGTTTTTTGGGTATGTCAAAATGAAAATCTACTACGCTCACCTCTCCAGTTAGCTTGTATATTAACTGAAGCCCTACGCATTATGACATATCGTTCTCTTGTAAGACGAGTTCGAACTTGTCCCTGAATCATCCTCGCTGCTTCGCCATGCACTCTTGTCCTGTGTGCATCTAGCTCTGCCATCTGACCAGCTCTCAGGAAAACTTTACTTTTACCAATCTGCAAATCATAACATTATATCAGCACATACATGTAGTCAACTCATGCCAAACTGCGATTTCCTTTGCATTCAGTGAGCTTCTTAGGAACCTTACCTGGTAACCTGTGAGCCCCTTTTTCTCCAAAATCCATTTGCATGCAACGTCGGCTTCGTAACTGAGTACAGTGTAAGGTCAGGACCAATAGGACAGACAAGAGCATAAGAATGTTTAAGCTTAATGGATAGAGAATTGATACATACTCTCCTTTCAGAATTTCCGGTGCGAGAATGACAAATCGATTTAAGAATTCAATGAAAGTCCTATTTGTTGGATATCCAGCGCATTTTACTCTGATGGCCTCAAGAACACCCTGCATAAGGAAAATATCATAAAATATATGATATAACACCTCAAGGCATCAAAATATGTTAATACGAACAGTTTGAAGGAAGCACCGACCCCAGAGCGTAATTGATGCAAGACATTGGTGTTGTCGAACACAGTTGGTTGCAACAAATTGTTTGGCTTAACACATCGGATGTAGTGAGGTTCCGTGGAGTTCAGTGTCTCCATCAGTTGTTGCAGTTGTAGCTGCACCAATTACTTAAACATGTCAGCTCATGCCCATGATGAGTGTGGCGACAAAAGTTCACTAGTTTCATATATGTGTGGTCCAATCATTGGTCCAGGAAAGTCACCTTGAAACGAGTGCCGATTGAGGAAAACTTAGATTTGCTACTCTCTTTATGAAGAGGAGGAAAGAGCCCTGACACAAAAGAACATTTTGAAGAATTTAACAAATCCTGATGCTCGGCAACAACATAATCTTTGTTTTTGTCTAAAAATTGATCTGACTGGTATTGAACCTGAAAAAAACAACATGAGGAAGACTAAATTTACAGTTATACCCACTTGTAATTCAGAAAGCAACAAAGTGTGAAATGCAACTTACATCCCCTGCATAATGAACTAAGGCAAAATCCGAACGAGTCAACTTTGGTCTTATGAAGCGCTTATGACCCCTGAATGTTTGATACAGCTTCTCACAAAATGTGTCAGGAGTTGATTTTGGTAGCATGCTGCAGAGATAATAAACAATTATGGTGCTTGGGGCTTGGATAAGATGGTTATGATGTAAAAACACGAAAATATAGCTGCGTGTAGATTAATTTATTATTATACCATGCTTCATCTAGTAGAGCAATAATACCACCCGGCTTCTGCAAAAGATTGAAACCATAGATTCAGAAAAGGAAACAAGAACGCATATAAACACCAGCCATGAATATGTCTTTCTATGAAGAACGAGACAGATAAAATGGATAAACAAACCTTTTCGATCAGATCCACAACATCTTGATTATCAACAAACTCCACATAGCTCCAATCTATTTCTTCCTTTTGATATTCACCTTGTTCCATTTTAAACACATGCTGCACAATATTAATGAGTTCAGATTAGTGAACATAATCTTGAGCCATAGCATGAGCCCATTACCTATGACTGACCTCATACCTGGTTGAAATGCTGTTGCAGCTTTTCATTTGTGTAATTAATACAGAATTGCTCAAAACTGCATCGAAAAAATAAACAAGTCGGTGAATAACCAAAGTAGAGGTGATATTAGGCGATGTTGTAGATATCTCTTTAGTGTTGAAAACTTATACAAAGACATCATTTTCTATGATCACAATTTTAAAGCTAATCACCTGTTGGTTTTAAAGCTCTCAAAGCCATAAATGTCAAGAACTCCTATCAAGCGCCTAGAATGAGAATCTTGCCCGATAGAGATATTTATTTTGTTAACCAACCTGGGATATGATAATGAGTACTAACTTATTAGCATATGCCACCCTTAGTGCTATGTGGAAAAAAAATGAAAGTTGACATAGAAAAATATACCAATCAAAGAGTCTAGAGTATATTGTCTTTGCTAAACCATCCCTGCTAACAGCAGCCCCAAGAGGATCAAGACTTCTCTTGATAACTTCTTCTGGTGTGACCATCATACGCTTACACAAAGCATCTTCCAAAGAATGTGGATCGCACCTACAATAACAAGTCGTAATTACACGCAGTACAAGAATCAGATTTTAGTTGGAAAAGTAAAAGAGCTATATCATACATGAGCAATTCTGATGTCATTTGGAGATGAAACTTCGACTTTTCATCTTTTAGAGATGATGAATCAGCATCTTCTCCCTTGCAAAATTCGATGTTTCCAAGATGGAGAATGGCAGCCACAACTCTGAAAATTGCATCCTGAGGAGATAAAAGAAGATGAGTGGTTCTCCTTTAGCAATCAACAGATGATAAGAAAATTGCAAAGAAGAAACTGTGAACCTGTTCTTTTTCACTTATTCCAACTACGTCCATAGCTCTTCTCGTAGCAAGATACTCCTCTGCGTCATTTACGCCGTCAAGTTCGTAGCAGCTAGATTGGTTGAGATAGCGAAATGACTTAGGATTCCCCAGTTTAAACCTCTCAACATCCTGCGAATTTAATATCATTTACCACTTCAGAGTTTCATTTAATTAATATGTGTGGACAACTTATGTAACCTACCTCTGGAGGAGCAGCACAGAGGAGATAGAAACAATGATAGTTACGCTCAGGATCTGAAACTTGGCAAACACGAGACCTCTCCAAAAGATAGGTTCTAATGGCTGCCCCTGATATTCGACCCACCTCATCAAACTGAATCTCCACAAATTTTCCAAAACGACTGCAACACGGAAAAATGTTAAAGAGACAGGCCGACAAGCAAAGTGAAAGAAAGAGATAATGTAAGCGCTTAACGTTTACCTGGAATTGTTGTTCTTAACAGTTTTTGCGTTTCCAAATGCCTCAAGAACTGGATTTGACTGTAACATAATCCAATTTGCACTACAGAATTAGATCTAGAACCAAAGGAAGAGGCTCAAGTGGTATCATAATATGAGCAAAGCTCCAATCTAAAGAACCATTTTAACAGTCTATCCACTGTACTTTAAAGAACCATTTATCAACTAAGACATTAATTTCCAAAAAATAAGACCATCACAACTTACTTCTAAGACTTGTTTTTCGACTGTCCTTCCTTCAACTGCAGTATGCCCTCCAAAGTATGCAAGATAACGCATTAGCATCTTAGTTGTTTCCGTCTTTCCAGACCCACTCTCACCACTGACCAATATACATTTATTCCTGCCCTCATTAATCATTTCCCTGTTGCAAATTTTGCCAAACTGATAAATAAACCCTACTTCTTACACTTCTTTATAGAAAACAATGATACAACTTAACAAATTTAGAGCTCGCAATCACCTATACGCAATGCCACCAATGGCAAAAACATGAGGACTCAACTCTTTGAACGTGGCTTCCTTGTACTTTTCCATAACCTCGGCATCATAGAGATGTGGGAGTCCTTGAAAGGGATTGACAGCAATAAGAATGTTTCCTGTATAAGTCTGTCATGATGTTAAAAATACTATAACATACTCGCCTCCACGCTGCATTAAGTAATGGTTTTCACCGAGGACCAGGATGTAAATATATTTGGTCTGCAAACCAGAAATGAGATATTCTTACATAAATTTCATTCAGCTCATATCTAATTGCCAAGTTTTCTAGAACAGCAGGCTCGTGCAAATACGATAATCTTGTCATGTCCTCTACTCCCTCTGAAGGAGCTTCAACGTCTTTAGGATGAAGTTTTGACAAGTTAGCAATAACCTAATGAGTAAAAGAAAACAAGATCAGCATCTGTTAGTGGTTTTCGTGTTCAAACGACTGAAACTAATACGAACATTTTGAAAAACAAAATATATATAGCAAACCAAGATGAAACCATGATTCAAAACATATGTGCATTACATCCATTTCTTGAAATAAGCTCTAGATAAAGGCAAGAATAGTATTTTCGTATAACCCCTTAACCATTTGTTTAACATCACCAAATGATGAATCTTAAGCAACATAAGCTACAATGACACCAGATAAAACTTTAGAAAACAAATAGCTTTTACCTCTCTGCCATCATTGGTTTTAACCTCAGCCTCTTCTCCCTTAATATTAAGCACAACCCCATCAATCCATGCTACTTCTGTGTCTTCCACCCAAACATGAGAATCCACCAATATGTTTTCAGCCATTCCTCAAGAGTCTTCCCTATCATTTCAGTAAACACAAACAAGCATAAACATTCATTATTTTGTCACTTCATGTACATAGCTACCATTCTCAAAAGGTACCACCAACACAATTATCAAACTATTGATTCCAAACACACAAAAGGTTATTAAAAAATGGGTCTTCCTCAAAATCTCTGCATAACTATTACAAAGGATCCAAACCCTATTCTCACATTACAACAAATCACAAACAAAATAATCGAAAAATAGAGATTAAACAAAAACCTGTAAGTATAGGCTTCTTTAATCACAATGAGAAACGTGTAAGCATGTGTGTGTAGAACCAAACCAGAAAGGCTCGAGCTTTCATGGACGTGATCGCTTCTTCTTCTTCTTCTTCTTCTTCTTCTTCTTCTTCTTCTTCTTCTTCTTTTGGATTCAAACGCAAAGGTTTGATACAGAAAAAAATGAATTTTTCTTCATGGGGTGTGATCGATTTCTGCAGAGAGAGAGTGACGCAGAAACCCACCTTCGATTTCGCCATTCTTGTGGACAACATTGTCTCTGTCTCTTTCTCTTTCACTACCAAATTTAGCTGTAGAAAATAAAAACACCATTTTTAGTGAATTTAATAGTTCTAAGTTTGTAAACAGACGAAGAGTTTCTCTTACACTATTAGGCTTTTTTTTAAGGCCCAATTATGGCCCAAATTATAAATATACTCAAATAGAAAATCTTTGAAGACAGATTTTTGAAGAAATTATGAGTTCATGAGTTAACCTATAAATCTACTTTACCTTAAAACTATAAAACTAATTTTCATTATTAGGATCATAAAGTATAATTTTTTCCGACAGAACAAACTGACTACACGTTACTTATGCTCCCTACACTTTAATATATTTATTTATCATATAATACAATCAACTTTTTTCTTTTTAAAAATTAATTCACCGAAACACATAGTAACATGCATAATGATTAATCACAAGTTGAACTATATTAAAAATTCGATGGTTTTTTTAAAACTTTTTCTATATATTCCGCGGCTATGAATTGCGCGTAGTTTCCGTGTAACTAATAAACTATATTTAAATAAAAATTATAGTATATGTTTAAGAACAAAATTTGGTATGATGATCACCAAAACACTGAAAACTTGTTAATCATTTTCCAACAAATTTTTACAAAGTTTAAACCAAAAAAAAAAAAAAAAAAAACAATTTTTACGAAGTAATATTTGTTGATGATTGATATTAATTCCCGTACAATATAACTTGAAATTAGTCTAGAATTTTGTTTTAAAAATGTGTGATCCATTTTATAATCATTATGTAGTAGTAAAATATTATCATTTGATAGTAATTAAGTAGAGTTTTAATTGGAAACAAGTGCAGTGTTGTGATATGTGACTGTATATAACAGCGAAAACATGTACGATTCGTTACGGAATATTCCGTATGTTTTTGGCATTTTTATGGCTGGAAATTATTTCCACAATTTTTATTTATAAAGTTATAACTCAAATTAAACTAATTATAAAAAACACCAAAATTTAATATATTTGGTTTCAAAAGAATATATAATTTTTAATTTAGTATAATAGGTACATTTTAGTGTAATATTTGGTAATTAGGTGATTTTTTAATCCATTTGCAAAAAGGTGATTTTGTTACGTCAAAATACAAAAATACCCATGTTTTATGGACCAAAAATAATTGGTTTGGTTTTGGTTGGTTTCTTTTTGGTCGGTTTGTTTTACCATTTTTTGGGTTGGTTGATTTTGATTTATATCGTGAAAAGGAAAACCTAATAAAAAACCTAAATTTCTCTTTTATTTTTTTCCCATTGTTGTCTTTCCCATTGTCGCCATTCTTCTCCTCCATTTTCTTCACTTTCCGGCGTCCAATAAGGTGATTTGGTTGTGGTTTATTGGTTTATTTTCGGTGATTTTGAGTTTTATCCTTTGATTTTGAGAGTTTTTTTGGGTTTTATAGATTTGGTGTTTATTCGATTATGGGTGATTTTATCCGGTGATTTTGGGTTTTATTCGTGTTTTTGTATCATTTTTGGTTAAATCATGACTTCCCATCTTTATCATTTGTCTTCCTTAAACTCATGTTATTATATATTTGATGTTCTTCTTCTTCTCCATTCTATGTTGCAGATTTTTTTTGAAAGTTCAGATTTAGTGAAAACGAGTTGCTTCTTCTACGTACTCTTTTTCGTTGATTTCTCATCACATTGTGAATTTTTTTCCTTTGAATTGAATCAAAAACTTTATTTGGGCATTTTTTAATTTATGATTTTGTGTGTTTTTGGGTTTAATTGGGTGGATTTGGGTGATTTCCGGTAGTTATTGTAGGCGTGGATGATTTTTCGGTGGTGATTTTGGATGATTTTCGGTTTGTGATTTTCCTCATTAAACATGAAAAGATGATGATAATGCAAAGTTGGGTGATGTGCTGAAATCATTGAAACAAGTGAGGGAACATGTGAAGAATAAAGTGTTAGATAGGGTAAAAGTCCGTGGACTATTGTATTCCATGAGAGTCATATATATACAAGATACAAGAGAATAATATCCCATATATTTAGGATATATTAATTTTAGATATGTATCTATCTCAATATACTTCGTATCTTATCTAATACTCCCCCGCAGTCGAAACGGCGAAGTGCAGACGTTGAGATTGTTCCGAAAGTCAAGAAACACCGTTGACGGCAAGCCTTTCGTGAACACATCAGCAAATTGTTGAGCAGAGGGTACATGAAGCACTCGAATTTGTCCTAAGGCAACTTTTTCCCGGACAAAATGTATATCAATTTCCACGTGTTTAGTACGTTGATGTTGTACCGGGTTTGACGTCAAGTAGATAGCAGAGATATTATCACAATAAACAATCGTCGCACGTGGTAACGTTATCTTCATTTCCAGCAAGAGAGTGCGTACCCAAGTCGTTTCCGCCACTGCATTAGCTACCCCTTTATACTCCGCTTCAGCACTCGAGCGAGACACTGTTGGTTGTCGTTTTGATGACCATGACACAAGGCTATCACCCAAGAACACACAATAGCCGGAGGTAGAACGTCGCGAGTCGGGACACCCTGCCCAATCAGCATCCGAGTATGCAACAAGACCAACCTTTGTTGAACGATGTAACATAAGGCCATGACTAATTGTACCTTTAATGTACCTTAGAATCCGTTTTAGTGCATTGAAATGATGTTCTCAAGGGTCATGCATGAACAAACAAACTTGTTGAACCGCGAAAGCAATGTCAGGCCGTGTAAATGTAAGATATTGGAGAGCTCCAGCTAGGCTTCGGTATAGCGTCGGATCAGACATGGTGGGGCTACCATCGGCTGTGAGTTTTGTCTTCGTGTCCGCCGGTGTCAAGCAAGGGTTGCAGTTCGTCATACCTGCTCGATGAAGAATATCCGCCACATAGTTTTGTTGACAAAGAAACAAACCGCGATTGTCCCTTGTAACTGAGATACCGAGGAAATGGTGGAGATTACCCAAGTCTTTCATTTCAAATTCGGCGCTCAATCTCTTGATTATGTGTTGAGTTAGTGTCGTGGTTGACGCCGTAAGAACGATGTCATCAACGTAGAGAAGGAGATATGCAATATCCGAATTATGACTGAGGATGAACAACGATGCATTTGATTTGCTCTGCTTGAAACCAATAGTCTTTGCAAACGTCACGAACCGGTTGTACCACACGCGCGGAGCCTGTTTAAGACCATAGATAGACCTATGAAGTAGGCAAACATGATCAGGTTTAGACTTATCTATAAACCCCGGAGGTTGATGCATGTACACGGTTTCTTCGAGATCGCCGTGAAGAAAAGCATTCTTGACATCAAGTTGGTGAAGTGGCCAGTCGCGGGAAGTGGCTACTGTGAGAACTGTGCGTATCGTTGTCTGCTTGACGACGGGGCTAAATGTCTCGTCACAATCAATACCAAGTTGTTGTGATTTTCCGTTAGCAACTAGTCGAGACTTGTATCGCGAAAGAGACCCATCTGCATTAAACTTGTGAGTGAACAACCACATAGAACGAATAATGTTAGTATTAGCCGGTCGTGGTACCAAACTCCACGTCCTGCGTTTAACAAGAGTACCATATTCATCATTCATCGAGGGATTCCAATTGGGATCCTTAGCTGCATGTACATGAGACAATGGTAACGGCGATATTGTGACATCTGTATGAAGACACAATGGAACACGTGGTTTGATAATGCCACTTTTGCTGCGAGTCGTCATTGAATGACCAGAATGTGTTTGAGCTATTTGAGGAGGAATTGGAGGTTGTGTTTGAGCAGCTTGAGAAGGAAGTGGAGGTTGTGTTTGATTTAGTGGAGGAGGAAGAGGAGAACTAGACGAAAGTCGAATAGGAGGTGGTGTGATGATGATATGTCGAAGGGAAACACTTTTTCCTCAAAGGTGACATGTCGCGAGAGTATGACCTTACGAGTCTTCATATCAAGTCATCGGTAACCTCGATGGTCGGTAGGATAGCCTATGAATGTGCATGGCGTCGATCTTGTGGCTAGTTTATGTGGTGTAGTTGCCGACAGATTCGGATAACATAAACAACCGAATGTCCGGAGATGAGTGTACGTGACTCGTTTGTTGAACAGCTTGTGAAACGGGACTCGAATATCGATGGCGGATGATGGTAAGAGGTTGATGATGTGAACCGCAGCATTAAGTGCCTCCACCCAATACGTTTGTGGCATGGTTGCTTGGAAGAGAAGCGTCCTAACCACGTTGTTGATCGTCCTTAGCATTCGTTCAGCGCGTCCGTTTTGTTGAGATGTGTGAGGGCAAGAGAACCGAAACTGTGTACCTTGAGATGCTAAGTATTCTTTGAAAGCTCGATTGTCATACTCTCCGCCATTGTCACATTGCAAAGCTTTTATTTTGCATTGGAACTGTGTCTGCACATAGTTAGAAAAGTGAATATATTTTGAGGGAGTATCACTCTTTCTATGTAGAGGATATACCCAAACAAAATGTGTATTGTGATCAAGAAAGATGAGATAGTATTTTATTCCGCTTATGCTCAGAATCGGAGAAGTCCAAATGTCAGAATGAATGATATCGAAAGGATTTGAAACAATATTATTTGATGAAAGAAAAGGTAAACGTGTATGTTTACCCAATTGACATGCTTGACACAATGTTGTCAAGTCAGTCTTATTACAAGGAATTGAAAGAGAAGAAAGCACTTTATGAAGAACTTGATCATTGGTATGACCAAGTCGGCGATGCCAAGTAGAGAGATCAAGTTGTGACGCAACAAGAACAAGTGGAGGAGACGAAGGTGGTGACATCTGAACTGAATAGAGAGGTCCGGGACTGTTACATCGGAGAAGAGTTTGCCGATGGAGAAGATCCTTAACAGTGAACCCAAATGGGTCAAATTCAAGAGAACACTGATTGTCAGTAACAAATTTTCGAACAGAAATCAAGTTTTTGATAATTGAGGGACAAACTAAAACATTGTTAAGATGAAAGGGACGATTAGGAGAGACAAGAATGCCGTTACCAGTTGTCGAAACATGAGCTTTAGAACCATTTCCTACAATGATAGATGAATTTGGACTCGAATTAAATACAGAACGAAGAGTACCTGTATTAGACGTTATGTGGTTGGTGGCTCCCGAATCCATATACCACATTGCATCCTCTGGATTTTGTAGAGACATCGTACTGAACGCTTGATTGAGATTATCGGCCAAGACGTGTTGTGGTGATGGTTGCTGGTGTTGCTGAGAGAGATGGGCCTCTGCACGACTTGGAGAAGGGCCGAGTAGTCCAGCTGAATTTGCATTGTGGGCCGAGTAATTATGGTTGTGTCCCATTGCCGATGGATGAGGGTAATGTGATTGTGGCGATGGATAGTACGACGGCGGCCAGTAGGGAGATGATTGCCATGGCGGTGAGTAAGGCGTCTGCCAGTTGTTGTAGCGACCACGACCTCGATTATTACGGCCACCACGACCCCGACCTCTATTTCCCCTGTATGAGTTTCCGCCATTGTTGCTATTGTTGGGGTAGCGGTTTTGATGAGACTCACCGGTGGCGTAGAGAACTGTCGGAGATGATGTTGTCGCGTTATTGGTGGTGGATGAGGGCTTCACTTGTTTGTTAAGACGATCTTCTTCCATTGATAGCATGGAGCGTGTCTCAAGGAAGGTCGGAAACGGAGATCGATGCTTAATCACATTGATTATGCTATCGAATTTGTCCGAGAGACCATTGAGAAGATGCATAACCAGGGAACGTTCACTAACTGGAGAATCGAGATTAGCAAGGATATCCGACATAGTCTTTAACTTTTTGCAATAGTCGTGAACATTTAAGTCGGCGATAACCGTTGTTCGAAGCTCGCTTTCAATCTGAAGTGCACGCCCTTCTTTGTTGTCACGAAAGAGATCCTCAATTGTGGTCCAAAGAGTACGAGCCGTACACTTGGTCATGAGTACCGTATCGAGAATTGATTCGGTTATGGTACCATACATCCACATCTTGACCAAGCCATCATGTTCTTTCCACTCCTTTTTTGTGTCAGAAGTAGGTTTAGATGTACCATCGATGTGACCTAGTACACCAAAACATATGCAATGTGTCTGAAACAACTCGCTCCAGACTTGGTAGTTAAGTTTATTCATGTCAAGGGTAATAGGAATATACGCCTTGATTTGATTTATGGTAAACGGCTTATCGGGAGATGTAAGAGCCATGATTATAAGAAATAGATCAGATGAGAATTGAGAAAAAGGAGAAGAAAAGGAGATCGAAAGATAGATCAGATGATAGACAAAAAAGAAACAGAGGAGAGAGACGGAGGATCGAAAAATTTCGTAGCTTGGAGGCTAGAGAGCTCTTGATACCATGTTAGATAGGGTAAAAGTCCGTGTACTATTGTATTCCATGAGAGTCATATATATATACAAGATACAAGAGAATAATATCTCATATATTTAGGATATATTAATTCTAGATATGTATTTATCTCAATATACTTCGTATCTTATCTAATATAAAGATGTGAAGAATTGAAGAAACAACTCTTTGTTTTAGTACTTTTGGGTTATGTAACGTTTTTTTGGAATGTTTGACATGTTTTTGTTATTCTTGGATAATTAGGATGTTTGTCATGTTAACTACATTTTTGTTTTGGAACATCTTTCACAATATCGAGTTTGATTTCATAACGTCTTTCATTTGAAATCGAACTCTAATCCAGTGATTATATTCATGAGGGCACATGAACATTCATTTATATATGTGAATATTCATGACTCTGGATGAACATTCATGGTAATCAAGTTGACATATATGAATATTCATAACAGGTTGTGTTCATTCATGTCATGACGTGAACGTTCATAGCGTTAAATGTAACATTTTACAAAAACCTTGAAAAACTTTGAGTAATTATGGGTCAAATCCAATATAAAAGAAAAATAAAAAGCAACAACAAATGTTTAAACATGAAATGAAATTAAAAAGTAACACAAACTGAAAAATAACACAAACACAAAAGAAGAACGCTTAGATTCTTATAAAGTATTTTAACGCTACTGTGAATATTCATAAAGTAGTGTGAACATTCATGTACGCTTATGAATGTTCATGTCGTGTTATTGTCTTGTATCTTAATATCGTCTTCTACCTCTAAACAAGTAGCTATGAAAAAGACAGAGACATAGAGAAAGAAAGAACGATGAGTGTATAATTATATGTGTAAAAATCACCATCACGTGGATTGCGAAGAGAATCTATAGTATCTATTGAGACAATATGCAATCCGCCAGGATTATAATCCATGGATGGTGAATAAAAGAAAAAGTTTTTGATAAGAACCCTAAAATTGTATCTTTATGTATGGTGCTCTGTTTTTTTTAGATTGGTATTATGTAAAAGATATATAGTGATCGAAAAAAGAGGAAATAAGAATATTGTGAAAAAATCTAAACATGATATTGTATTGTTTCCTAAATTTTTTTGGTTTTCATATTATTTTTGCCTTAACCGGTTTAACGATAACCAAAGTCTTGTAAACCAATATGATGAACCGTTTAAGGGTATAAAGGTCTGAATTTAATTTTACATCAAGCTAAATCACCTAATCGCTAATTTGAAAAAAAAATCACCTAATTGCCTAATTAGGTTCAAAAAAGTACCTCTTTAGCCAATTTTTTCTAATTTTTATATAATTTTATAAAAAACAACAAATTAAACTTGGTTTCATAATTAGTTACTCTTCTACTAATTAAAGTATTAAACCCGAGTTAGCTTCTTTATTTTGTGAACAGTTAGTGACATGAAGCCTTAAGCCAAGTACTTTATCTAATAATCTGTCACATTTGATTTGTCTTGTCAGATATTCCGATTCTCAATGCTCAATCATTTTGCTGGTCTCAAGATATTATTAAGCTAAATTCATTTTTGAAATTTGTGCATTTAGTTAAAAATTTCATTTCTCCGCAATACTTGGAAACTATATCAAAATAAGCCTATTGTTTCACATCCAACCAAAAAATTGTTTTAAAGAAAATGTTTCTCTGAGGATTAATCATTTTAATTCTTGTCCTTTTTTATCCGTTAAACATGTATTGACCTATGTAACACATTTTATTTAAAATTCGATTTATTTATTAAAATAACAAAATTTTGTATATACATTTGTATTTACGTGGTCAAACAAATACACATTTATATCTATGTGAAAATATATATCCCCCTGCCTCTTTTATGAAACTATTATATTACTAAATTTATAATAGTGATTTTGCATATATTCACATGTGAAGTAGAACTGGGTGGACTGAGAATGAGAGGAGAAGCACATGGAACCACACTTGCATTAACTTGTTTGTATTCACAAGCAAACCACATTAAATTTTATACATTAAATGAATAAGTTGCCAATATTACTACTCCTACTACATCATTTTATTTATTTTATTTTATATTTTTCCCTTTTGTTATATCGAAAATATATAGCCTTGAAGAAGTTGTAATCATTAATTAACTACTACATTATTTCTTATAGAGTAGAATTTTTTTTTACTTTTGTTACACAAGTATATATATATTTTTTTTTTTTGTTAAATCTGTAAATATCATATAAATGAATATTTTAGACAATACAAAATATGGTGCCTAAGAAGAGAGTAATCTTGACTTTAAAACTATGGTGCCTAAGAAGAAAGTATATATATATATATATATATATATATATATATTCAGTAAATTATCCTTTGTGTGTTTAAACTTTAAAACAATGAATAAGAAGGATTGGCCTACATGGAGCTTTGATTTGGGGACAAAGTAAATAGAAAGGGAGAGGACTCACAAATATTATTATATATCAAAATTATTTAAATTAAAAAAAAAAACAAAGCACATGTTCTGACACATGAACATGGTTCTCTTCTTCACTTCTCAATTTCTTTAAACAGCTCATATTTCTCTCCACTCTCCACTACTCTCATCCTCCCACTAAACTCATTCATATATTCTTCTATTTTCTTTGTAATTTTATTATTCTTTCATAAATTTGTATACTTATGATTGATTTTCTTGTTATTTGATTGTTTATATAGCAAGAGGGAACTAATTTACATTTATTTATGTACATGTCTCTTTATAAGCTAAATTGTACATGTGAAGGACATAAAGAGTAGTGTACATATATTAATTGTGTTGGGCTATTCTTTGTTATAACCACTCTTATGCTATCAACTCATTAATGTCCAAACACATTGTGTTATACAATCCATAATGATTTTTAATTTGCATTAGTGTAATAACTTTGTGCATTAAACTAAAATCATCAAAAAAGTTGGGTTACAATACATAATGAATCTTAATTTGCATTAGTGTAATAATATTATTGTGCATTAAACCAAATAGCAATAATAATTGTGCTCACTCACTAATTCACTATGTATAATATGATGAATCACATGGTAACATTTTCTGATAAATATGAATTTTATAGATTATAAGCTCAAGATGAGAAAAAGAGAGAGCGCATGTAAGAGAGAAAAAAACATAATAAGAATGTTTCAAAAAGGATAATTATTATATTATAAGTTTTTATAGAAAAAAGAATTTTAATTTAAAAATAATTAAGCAAACAAATTAAGAGGAGAGGGGGGTTCACCAAGAGCACGTGCTGCCTGATTCTCAAAATTTCTCTTAACACTTCAAAGTTTTTTTTTTTAATTTTATCAAACAGCTGTTTCATAGCTGTCTGATCTCTATATCTATCCCTCCCATGTGACCCCACTAAGAGATATAATATAATCCTTTTGAGATCGAATCTATATTATATAACAAATTAATTTAGGGTTTTTTTTAATTTGTTCTATTATAAAATTTATCTCATGCTTCTCTCTCACTTCTGTTTTTGTATAACTACTCTTTGTTATACATAGGCCATTTTAGTTACTCTTTGTTCGTTTCTCATCTCTTCTCTCTCTCTATAATGTCTCTTCCTCTCTTTTAGACTTATAATACTCTAAATTTCAATTTTTGTTTTTAATTCTCATTCAAATTTTAAAACTTTCTTTTGTTTTCCATCTGTGTTTTTCATTTTCTCAATTGGGTTCTTCTTATAATTCAGAGTTTTTTTCTACATTTCTTGAAAATTTCACAAAATATATATAAAAAAAGTTTCTTTTTTTCTTATTTCTTGGTGTGCCATTAAATCTCATAATTAATTAATTAATGGCACAACTTCCTCCAAAAATCCCAACCATGACTACAACGCCACATTGGCCTGACTTCTCCTCCCAAAAACTCCCTTCAATCGCCGCAACCGCCGCCGCAAACGCCGGCCAACAACAACAACAACAACAAATACAAAACCCTTCAATAACATGGATGGACGAGTTTCTTGATTTCTCCGCTACACGGCGTGGGACACACCGCCGTTCAATAAGCGACTCAATAGCATTCCTAGAGCCACCGTCCTCCGCCGTCGCCGGAAACCACCACCACCACCATTTCGATAGATTCGACGACGAGCAATTCATGTCCATGTTCAACGACGACGTACACCAAAACAACAACAACAATATTAATAATATTAATAACAACCATAATAATAACAACAATGTGGGCTCCACGCGTTCTTCATCAAACATCTCTACACCGTCGGATCATAATAGCTTAAGCGATGATGAAGATAATAATAACAAAGAGATATTACCACCACCGTCCGATCATAATAATAATCATAAATATAATGAATTAGAAGAAGTTCAAAGTCAATGCAAGACGGAGCCGCAAGACGGTCCGTCGTCGGCGAATCAAAACTCCGGTGATAGCTCCGGTAATCGCATCCACGATCCCAAAAGGGTAAAAAGGTAAAATTCTTAAATTTACTATTTATCAAAAAAAAACCTAGAAGTTGGGTCATGCATGCACGTACATCTATATATAATATCTTACAAAATGTTTATATATATATTATAGAACGGCTTAAGAGAAATTAGTTAAAATTATAATCTTTTATTATTATTTTTGTTGAATTTTTCTATAGAATTTTAGCAAATAGGCAATCGGCACAAAGATCAAGGGTAAGGAAATTGCAATATATATCAGAGCTTGAACGGAGCGTTACTTCATTGCAGGTAATTAAATTTATTAAATTATAATACTTATACATTGTTACATACATAACTTAGAGATTAATGTATAATTAGACTAATAATGAATAAATAATTAATTATAAATTTGTGGTTAATGAAGACGGAAGTGTCAGTGTTATCGCCAAGAGTTGCGTTTTTGGATCATCAGCGTTTGCTTCTTAACGTTGACAATAGTGCTATCAAGCAACGTATCGCTGCTTTAGCCCAAGACAAGATTTTCAAAGACGGTAATTTTTCTTTTATATTTTTAATTATTATTCTCTCTTTTTCGTATTAATCATATGTACTTCAATTTACTATAGAAACGTATTTTTTTAAAAAAATATATCTTACTATATATGTCAGGGAAGTTATCAAATTGTAGAAAATCATGTTTGTCTATTTTTTATTTGATGAATAAAATAATGTATGTCTACTTTGATGCCAATAACACAAAATGTGTAGGCTATTAACTATTTTTTGTCACTATATCATGACTCCGTTTATTTAATTATCACTGACAATATATATAGGCTCGACCAATGGTTATTAGTATATGTTAGTACTTCTATAGAATTAAGTACTTGCGGCTATGCATGCTTCATAATTCATATAACTACATAATTTTACATCAAATATAAATATATAAATATAGTTGTTTTATAATATGGTTCTAGCTAATTGAATGTTGTTTATAATGTTTTTTTAAAAGTTACAACAACTGTCCATGTTTGCATACATACGACTCACGAATAGACCATATAACACGTAAACATATGTCATGTGATTACTAATTGAATATCTTGGTTTAATATTTGACATTATACTTACATTTTTTTTTTGTACAGCTCATCAAGAAGCATTGAAGAGAGAAATAGAGAGACTTAGACAAGTATATCATCAACAAAGCTTGAAGAAAATGGATAATATTAATGTTTCCGACGAATCTCCGGCCGATATCAAACCGTCCGTTGATAAAGAGCAACTCCTCAATGCTTAAAGCTGTTTTATTCATTGTTATCTTATTGTCTTCTTGACCATAAAACCTCTTTGAGTCAAGAAATTGATTTATCTTTCTTTATTATTTAACTTATCACATTTTTTTAAGTTGTGATGAATTTGATTTCGTGTATCTGTTTTTTTTATTATGGAGTGGGAGTGGGTGATGAGGGGACTGTGTGGTTGATTTGTAAAAAAAAATTTTAGATGATTTGTTGTTTATTCGGTTTTTTTTTGTTGGAGTGTTAATTAATGGTCAGTGTGTACTAATTTGTTGTTGTTTCGAAATAGTTTTCTTTTATTTTCATAATTTAGGGAAATTGAATAGTTAAAGATTCATAATTATTTTATCAAACGAATCAAATTTGTTGCCTATCATGCATTATGCTAATAATAAAATTAATATGTTATATACTTGTTTTCACCATTGTTTAAACTTGTTTTTTTAGACAAAAAGAACAATATTTTAGAACCACGAAATGTTTGCATAGCTTCAAGATTTATAGCATTTGAAATGACATGTAAACGATTTTTCATTCCTTAAAAACTGACACGAAAATTAGAATAAAAACAATTAATTTGATGATTTAATAAAACATTCAATCAGTTTATTTTATTTTTATTTTTGAAAAAGACAAGTAAAAAGGTCAAAAAGTTACTATTTCCTAACGTAGGACCTAGATATATATATATATATAGATGATGTCATATAGAATCTAGATGGTAAATATCCCACATACAGTGAAAATAGAAACACATCAAGAAAATTATTAAATTCGGAAATTACAAATGAAAATGGATTAATAATTGTTTTTTTTTATTAAAAACATTATAAGAAATTTGGGGTCAAACAGGGTCATATCTAAAAAATGTGGGGGTGAAAAAAGGAAAAAAAGGGGAGAACGTGGATACCTCTGAGAACAAAGCTGTAAGTTCACGTGCTATGTTCCTTGGTCTGGACCACCACGGTCCGTTACATGATTGGCTCTGTTTCCTCTTCTTCTTTTTTATTTAATTTTATTATTTATCTCTACATATATCTTTTTTAAAATTTATATCAAAAGTGGATGAGACGGTCAAAGTAAAAAATAAAATATATAATAAAGTTACAGAGGAAATCTCCAAAAAAGATTAGGAAGATTAATACAAAGAGGATTATAAAAAAATGAAAGTTGAAGAGGATAAGTTTTTTTTTTTTTAAAGACAATAGATTAGTGGAATTGTGTTGGGATATGTATGAAAGTGATATATTGTCAGTTTTATTGTTTGAAATTATGTCAGTGCCAATACCAATTCTTTCCTCTTATTGGCCTTTAAAACAAGAATACATTTTTATACTATATTATATACTTCTATAAACAAAATTATATACTTTTTCTATAACCAAAAAAACAGAAATAACATTTTCTTATATTTTCACTTTTCAGTCAAAAGAAACGTTAGTTTTCTTATATTTGCACACACACGCACATGGAAAATGCAGAAATAATTAAGAAAATAAAAGCTTGTTCACCACTAATTTACTTAACAATCTGAAAGATGACTAAATGTAGTGCTTAACTAAAACTAAAACATGTACTGATCATAGAAATTGAGCTTCAGAGTTTTTTGGAACTTCCTTTAGCTACACGGAAAACAAAAGCAAGGACACATTAAGACATGTTATACTGAAAATGTGAAATAAACATTCAAAGTAGATTCAACAGTCCTAGATAATGAATACAAAAGGACCTGCTAATAAACAGTTCTAAGATAAAACAGAGTAAAAAGTGTACCTATGGAGCATCTCAAGTTTCTTTTGCAGCAGCTGCAACTTCTGAAGTCTCATGATGATGATACTTGCTTTCAGAGAAGGTTTCTCTAGCGATCTTCACTTCGTTTTCAACCTCGATCAGTCTCTCATCGAGCAGCTCAACAGTATCCTTGTAATCTTGAAATGATTTCAGCCAATTACTCTCAAACTCTTTAATCTGCCTTTCGAGTAGAGCTTGTGTCATCCTGTCTTCCACTTCTTGTTTCAACCTCATCTTTTCGATTTCGGTAGTGCTCAGAACCAAACCACCCGAACCTTTGACGTCAGCGTACACCGGTTTATCATCACCACGCAAAGGGCAGAGCTTCCTATGATCATTTGATGCCTTTTTCATTACTTTCAAAGTCTTCCTATAGCCTTCTAGTACACTTAACATCATATGAAGCTCATTCTCGAGTCTATAGATCATTGAATCTTTTCTCTGTAGCTCTTCGAACTTGGTTCTTTGCAACTCCTGAATCATTTCTTCCTTATTTCGTAGTTCCTGCATCAGATACTGCTGGTTCATAACAGATTGTCCACGCTCTTGATCTTTTTCAGCACATGTCAACTTAGCTTTTTCCACCCAATACATAATTTGTTCCATGCACACCTCGGGTGGAGGTGGCTTTTCATCCCAAGAAGGTTCTTCGGTCTTCAATCTTTTACTGTCGGGGTTATGAGAATGGTACTCTTCGTAAATCTCCCTCTTGTTCTTGCCATTCCTGAATAGAGAAGAACTACCTGGGCCCATAGCCATATGCATGTCAACCCCGGAAGCAAGGAAATCACCACCACTTGCGTTGCCATGGATTTGTAATCCAGAGTTATAATCCAAGGGAGACGCATCTTCATCTTCCAACATGATATTCTCTTGGGCGATTCCATGAAGAGAATCACCATTTGGAAAAAAGGGAAACTCTCCTTCATTCTCTGGTTTATCTTCATCAGTGTCTTCCACTTCATGAACATTTTCAATTGGCTCTTCTTCTTCTTCATCTTCTTCTTCTTCTTCTTCTTCGTCTTCTTCTTCTCCGTCTCCTTCTTCTTCTTCTCGGAAAGCTTCAATTGGTTCGTCGTCTTCTTCTTCTTCTTCTTCTTCTTTTTCTTCTTCTCGGTCATCTTCAATTGGTTCATCTTCTTCCATATTCAAGGATCCTTCTATTATATAGTCTTGGTCTCCTTCTCTAGCACTACTAAGATCGCAACGACGGAGGAAATGAGAACCAGCATGAGTGTTTTGATTCCATGACAACTTTTCATCCTTTTCTTTCTTGTTTTCCTCAACATCCATTGGTTGTTCCTCAACAGGCCCTCGTTCCTCCTTAGACACCATTTCTGCCACAGTCTCTTGCCCTAGATTTAATTCAATCATATTTTCATCCACATACTTCTCTTCTTTTGAATCAGTGTCACCATCATCCCTTATGTGCTCTGCATCACCAACATCTTCTTCCTCTTTTCCCTCTAATCCCAAACAATCTTCTTTTGGAGATTTAACCAAAAAGTCAACTTCCTTAACTTCACCAACATCTTCCTCTTTTCCCTCCAGACAATCTTCTTTTGGAGATTTAACCAAAAAAGCAACCTCCTTTACATCATCAACATCTTCCTCTTTACCCTCCAGACAATTTTCTTTTGGAGATTTAACCAAGAAAGCAACCTCCTTTACATCATCATCCTCTTGCACTTTAGATTCTTCCCTTAGTAAATCTTCTTTCTGTGTTTTGATCAACAACTGCAGATGCGAAGCAAAGAAACAATCACCTAACGGAGGCTCTGCTTTCAGTTCTTTCTCAACCATGTACCATAACAATGCACTCCAATCCAACTTCTCCAATTGCTTTTGCTTTATATCTTGATCCCATTCGAAAAACTCCGCAGGCCAAATCCACATATCATCTTTAGGCAGTGAAAAAAAAGTGGAAACAATCTCTTGAACAAACCTAGCGGATTCATCCTTGTCCAGAACCTCTCTCTCTCCCTCTGTAACAACAATGTCTTTTTTTTTCTTAGGCAATTTCAAAGCTCTAGCCAAATCAGGACGGCTTACATTAATCCTAGCACCATTCACATAGCTACATCTACCTTCTGGACTATAATAAGCAACAAGGTTCGCTACTAGCTCCTGACGTATGTTCTGCTCGAAATCCAAGTGCAGAAAATCCCAAAGACCTAACTTCTTCAATAGCTTCTCGTGCCGATCAAAATCTAGGGTTTTCGATGGAACGAAAGCAACGGGCTTTAAGGTTTTAAGAAGTACCTTAAGCTTCTCCTGAGATTTCTCTTGCTGCTTCCGTTTCTTCGTATTCACTTTCTTTCGCTTTGACCCACTACTTCCTCCACGGCGATAAACCGAAAAGCTTACGCCTTGCGTGGCGTCCATATCGTCTTCTTCGATCGAACCCTGTGGTTGCTTATCTATGGCGTCGATCTCCTCCAGATCGCGAAGGCTCTGTGTTTCGTCTTCTGTTGATTCTAAAATTAGGGGTTTTTTAGCGACAGAATTTGAAGTGTCGGCGAATACACTTCCTTGCTCTACGATTGGTTTCTCGGTGAGACAAGGATTCTCTGTCTCTGCGACTTGATCTCGACAAGAGACGGTGGTGGGATCTCCCGGAGAAGCCATGGCTGATTTTTTCGACGGAGAAGATGAAAACTAGGGTTAAATACACGGCCGCGAAATCAAAGACTTTCATAGCGAAATCAACCAATCACAACAAAACACGTCATTAATCCGAGTGTAATATGGCACAAACCGTTATTAATGGGCCTAAAAATATCTTAATTAAGGCCCAAATAATAACAATTAGTAACCGCTAAAATCCAAAAAATAAAACTTACACGAATCTTTTGCGTCTCTTCGGGTTTCTTCTCTCTAATGGCGTAACTGTTTTAGATCTTTCGTCTTCTCTATAATCTTTAACGGTAACTTTCTGCGAATCGCATACTATAATCACCACAAAAGCCTTCTTCGTAACTGTCCTTTGCTTAATCTTCTCTCTCTACGGAATCGATTATGTATCTCTCTCGGTGTTTTCATCTCCTCGCGGCGATGGCGGCGATGTTAACGGCGGTTGCAACGGCGCAGATCGGAGGAAAAGTATCGCAGGCGGAGCTGTGGTGCGTGGCGAAGAACGACGCGGAGGATTCGTCGCTGCAGACGGCGATCGATTGGGCTTGTGGACAAGGCGGCGCGGATTGCCGTCAGATCCGGCAAGGCGGATCTTGTTACGATACGACGGATATGGTGAAGATGGCTTCGTATGTATTCAACGATTATTATCTCAAGAACGGACTTGTAGACGATGCTTGCTATTTCGATAACAATGCTGCTCTTACTACTATTAATCCAAGTATTAATTAACAAAATCCTCCCTTTTTTGAAATTACATAGTTATATTAGTATATTTTGATGATGATGATGAAGTTGTTTCTCATGTGTGTGTTTCAGGTCAAGGAACTTGCAAATACCCTTCTAGGTAACAAAACTATGGATTTTTGAGTGATGTTTATTACTACTTTTGAGTGTTTTATATTCACTATTATGAAGTTTTTTTTATTGAAAGATGAAGTGTAGTGATATGAAATATTGGTTTAGTCATGTGAATTCTTCTGTATGTCTTTATGCTTATCAGTTTATTTAGTAACAGTAGTCTTGTTTTGGATAAAGAAAGAAGTTGATTAATGTTTATAGAGAATGGTTATGGTTATTAGATTGTTGAACTTGGGGGGAATATGAATGTCTTTGGATTATTCTTTTGTGTTGCTTATCAGTTTCTTTAGTAAGATTAGTCTTGTTTTGGTAAAGAAAGAACTTGATACATTTCCATGGAGAATGAATTTGGTTATTAGATTGTTGAACTTGGAGAACACAGAATGTCTTTGGATTATTCTTTGTGTTGCTTTGTTCTGTATTCTTATGTAACTCAACATTACTATGTAAATCTTATGGATGTGTAGTAAGATAGTGAGCAATGGTCAAGCCGGAGACGACACTATGATAGGTGCAGGACAAGGAGATATGAGCCGCGGCAAGCGTGTTTCCAGCAGTTGGGTCGTGGCCTTTATTGGCATTGGCAGCATAATGGCGATAACACGGATAATTCATCATCTTTAGATCACTAAGGCAGGCTCATTGATGTTACCAAAGGTGCCGATTTCATCTCTATTGATTTACATATTGAAGATAGGTCTAATCTCTAATTTTCTGTCATCTTTAGACTTTGGTAGTTTCTTTAGGACTTTGTCGTGATATTTCTCATTGTTAAGGAATGTATAATGATGCAAATGTTAGCAACCAAAATTAGTTCAATTTGTAATATACACAAAATTTAAACACTTTTAACTGGAAACTTGAAAGTAGGCAAAGTCTTAATCATATCATTACACAATAATACAGAGCCAGTTGTGTCCAGAAGAACATGATTGAAGTTTTGTTACAAAGAATAATATTTTTAGAAATGCGGTTAATACATGTTTCCAACTTCTTCTATTTTTTTAACTTTAACATATTGATTGTATTGATTCTTGTCAAGTTTTTTCTATTAAAGTTGACTTAATTATCTTTAACACTTAAACAATGTAAACTAATTTACTTGTTAGCACGTCGTCGTCCTATTTATATATATATATATATACATTTCTATGTTTTGTGTATAAATTGTGTTAAGCATCTCCACAAAAGCTCTCACACAAACACACATTTACCATCTCTTAACCATGGCTAGACTTCTTCTTCTTGTTGTTGTTTCTCTCTTCTCATCTCTTCTTCTCCTATCAACCACGGTCACGAAAACGGAAGCTTACTCGAAAACAACGAAAGCACCATATCCAATACATAAGCCAGAGAAGCTAACTCATCTCCACTTCTACTTCCACGACACTGTGTCCGGAAACAAACCAACCGCAGTCGTAGTAGCCACGGGTCCGAACACAAGCACTTCTGCATTCTCTTTCGGTATGGTCGTAGTTGTTGATGACCCGTTGACCGTTGGACCAGAACTTACCTCAGGAGAAATTGGGAGAGCACAAGGAATGTACTCATTTGCTGACCAAAACACTTTTGGTCTGCTTATGAACTTTAACTTGGTGTTCACTAAAGGTGAGTTTTCAGGCAGTAGTGTAGCCATGTTTGGTCGGAACCAAGTTAAGTTGAAGGTAAGAGAGATGTCGATGATTGGCGGCACGGGAGCTTTTAGATTCGCAGGAGGTTATGCACAAGCTAAGACATTTTCGGCTAATTTTACAAGTGGAGATGCTGTTGTTGAGTATAATGTTTATATTTGGCATTAATTATCTATTTGATAATATTGGTTGAACATAACCAAAAGAAAAAACAAATTGGTGGGTTTTTTATGTGTTATCTTTATTTTCTGTTGATATTTGTGAGTTTTTTAATTATGTGTATTTTGTTTGGTGACTTTGTTGGAAATATATAATTAATTGTGTTCAAAAACGATTATTTACCTAATATATAAGTGAATTAATAACTTGTTAAAAATCGTCAAAACATAGACATATATAGGTTATGGACATAACTATATATACCAAGTACTACAATAACTTAACTACACAACAAGGGTTACTCTACGATAATCATAAAGTTTTAATAAAAAACAAACAATTTTAGTAAATGAATGGATTGTTTCATCTAAAAAGTTATAGTTTAAAGATGCGTTTGCATACATACAGACTTGTCTACAGCTTAATATTACATCTCCCTGTCTTTTTGTATATAGTTGACTTAAATGTTAAAAACAATTTGAACAAAAAAAAAAATAATAATAATAAAACAATTATAATTCCAAAATCATTTAAGAAATGAAAACTAACAGATGATTGAAGGCTCGTTTCAAATAAGTAGTATATTTTTAGTGATGCGTCTTTAATACGTGTCTCCAACATTATATTTTCTTATAAAACATAAACTGACTTACATTTTTTCAAAATATTAATTTAATTTCACTTAAAAAAATTATTTAAAACGGAAAAATAATAACTCCAAGATTTTGATCCACATTATTGGTGATTTTCTTGTTAACACGTCTCTTCCTTGTTTGTTGGCTATGACATCATGCAAAATATATAATAACTATTACGTGCAAAATAATAACCTTTTTTGGTATAAAATCATGCAAGCATTTTTCACAAAAAAAACAAAGACCAAGTTATGTTGAAAGTGAGAGAGATGTCTATTATTGGAGGTACGGGAGCTTTTAGGTTCGGGAGAGGATATGCCGAAGCTGAGACTGTTTAAGAATATTTAATTAGTATTTTTGTGTATTTGTACAAAATAAAATACATAAACATTATTAAAGGTTTAATTAAAATTTCTCCTACATTAAAGGATACTAAAATGGGATGCTTAAAGGATTGGGCTTGAGGGATTTAGCGTCGGTGGTCGGAAATGCGCGATTCCGTCGTCGATTTTCGAAGTCGACGCCGCTTCAGGGACCGAAGGAGTTATTCTGGACTGTGGAACCGCCGTGACTCGGTTACAGACTCAGGCGTTGCGTGACTCGTTCGTTAGAATCTAAAGAGAGGGACGTTGAGCATATCTCTGTTTGATACTTGCTACGATTTCTCGTCTTTGACCACCGTTAAAGTGCCGACGGTGACGTTTAATTGTTTAATTTTAACGGAGGGAAGTCGCTTGATTGGTCGGCGAAGAATTATTTGATACCTGTTGACGATGAAAGGACGTTTTGCTTCGCTTTTGCTCCGACTTCATCGCCGTTGTCGATCATCGGAAACGTGCAGCAACCATAACAAAACCAAATTATTTTTCTTTTTTAAAAATTTAGCCTAATCACAAGCCAACACGCAAAGGATCTTGTTAAAATGCTTAACTAAGCATCGCTTCTTAGTATTTAATTATGTTTTTATTTATTTTCATACTCATTTACAAAAAAAAAAAATACACAAACACCCTAAAAAATACTATAAGCACATGGTCTAATGGTAATGCTCTTGTTGAATATAATGTCTATATTTGGCATTAGGTAATAATCATTTGTTTTTGGTGTTTTACCGTTTTTTTGTGTGAAAAGTATGTGATGTTTGGTTTGGTTGGATACAAAAAATAAATAAAAGTGGAATATTTTTTTATTCATTTGTTTTTGGAATTGATATTGTGTTTTTTTTGTAAGAAACTATGGTAAAATCTTATATTATTAATACAGAAGACGGAGAGAGAAAATCATTCTAAAATTATACGTGTCATCATCTGAGCAATTCTGGTCCCACATTATTAAAAATTCATAAAAGCCCAAAACAAAAAGCCTAAAACAATTTTATAATTTCTAATAGATCTCTTAATATTTATATATTATATTCTATTATATTGAGTTCAAAATAATGATAAAACATATTGTTCATTTACAAATAACAATATTATTTTGTAAAATTGTATTTAACACCAAAATTCATGTCAAGTGAAAAACTTGAACACACAATTTATCCGACTCATCGGTTGAACCACCAGTTCCCAAACTCTGAACAAAGAATTTTCGGATAAATTTAGACATGAAAGAGTGATTAAACTTTCCTAGAAAATCTGTTTAAAATATTTAAAAAACTAATGAAAAACACAAGTTTATAATTTTTCTAATGTTTGTATGTTATATTCTCGCACAAAAGAATGATAAAACATATTGTTCATTTATAAATAACAATATTATTTTGTAAAATTGTATTAAACATCAAAGTTCACGTCAAATGACAAAACTTGAGCAGAAAATTGACTCGAGCCCCCGAAAATTCAGTGATTTTATATATCTGAGGTTTTAATAGTCCGATTTTATGACAAATAGAGACTGGATTGACAAATTTCATTGTTAAACGAGTCATATCAAAGTTTCAAAACACTAGGTAGTTATTGTTTTTAATGATAAATAGTAAATTATACGTAAATGTAAATATTCAACATCGAAATGGCAATGATAATCTTTTTCGATGATAAATATTAAAATAGTAATAGTAATAAATTTTTGTAAATAAAACATTATAAAAACCAAAATACAATATATTTTCTATATATACTTCAAATTTAAACTCCGCGTTTAACGCGGATCACATGAGATAAAAATTCTTTTTATTTCATTTTATACATCAAAGTTATTTTCTACCAATAAACTTATTTTCTATTACGTAAATTTTTATTCCGCGCTTGGCGCGGGTAAATTCCTAGTATTTGTACTATTTTGTGGTGAATTTTAGAGAAACATTTGATATATATGGACCTAAGCCCAATAAGGCTCTAATCACTTTCAAGCCCATTGATCAATTTCATTGTTTTAATTTTCCTTATTAAAAAAAATGAAATTGACAAAGAGGTAGGGTGACATATACATGTCATAATCTAATGAAAGCTCCCCCACATACATCTAACATCGTTAATGCAATATCTGAAAAAGATGCTCTTCCCATTTATAACTCTTATCAAATGGTGGTCCTTACGAACAAAAAATATATATCATATCTCTCTACTTAAATCCAACCTCTACTTAAAAACACATGTTTTTCTATTGAAAACTAACTTAAAAAGGACAAGTATAATGTAAGTAAACTAACTTGAACAACATGTCTTTTCTACAAAAAAAAACTAACTTAAAAAGGACAAGAATAATGTATTAAAATGTATAGAAAACGGTTTTGATCTAGAGGCATTCATAAGTGTAAAGACAGTTTATATGATCCAAAATTGTTGAGAGAAAATGTATGAAAACGTACATCATACATGCATGGATAGAAGAGTAGTGGAGGAGTTGCATCGACGAAAAGGAAGAGATGAAGTAGAGAGAGAGGTAATGGTCCCTTCACCAAAAGCCATTAAAAACTCTGAAGTATATGACTATGACTTTATTGGCAAAGCAAAGGTGTTTTGTAACCAAACATTGTTGTGTTTAGTGTTCTAGAGACTTTGATGTGTCTTAAGACCATGTGGGGGTACATTTTCATTCTAATGACCCACCATTAATATCTTGTGTGATTTGTTTGGTTTGTTGTAATCATGATGTTTTCTTCTATAAACAAAATACTGGTTAGGTCACTAGTTTAAACTTCTTGAGAATAGTGATTTACGTGTTAAATATGACATTACCAAAGACTAACTTCGAGTTTCGGTGTACATTATGAACCGAAGATCTATAATTTTCCCACAGTTTATCCAAAGAAAACATTAATGTCTTAGATTTTGATTTAGGGGAGATTTTAATCTTTTTATTATATACTGAAGAAATTGATTAGGGTTTATTAATTATATCAACAAGTTAATTAGCAACAATGAATGATCAACATGTAAGGACCACTTCTCTTTATGTTACTACTCTCTACACAACAGCTTAGCTTGAGAGATAGATAGATAAAGTAAACGCTGGTCCTCGAGAGAGAAGATCTATCTTTTCTTAGATCTATAAATAGTAACATTCCACGTACATATATATATTCACATAGAGAATTACAAGAAATTATGTGATGAAAAGAGTACACAACACACCTAATATCACGTACATTGGTAATGAAGCCATGTTCACCTAATAAATTTCAACTAGTTTTACTATATAGTGTTATCATAATTAAATTTATTATGTCCCCTTTTCTTGTCCATAAATGTTTGTGTCTGATTCATTAACTCTCGATGCAAAATTGAATAGAACATTTCGTAGTCTTATATGTCCCAACACTTGTGAGAAATTTATAAAGAAACAAAAGTAGATAACATTAACGTAAGAACCAGGCAGATCAATGATTTTTGAATTATAATTTATGTTTCTTTGGGAAATGAATAATAGAACGACTAATTCTATACATCCAACCCTTTTCTAATTTTATCTTGATGAATTTTAAAATAGAAAACCAGAAATAGTTTTTTCCTTAGAAAACTAGTACTCCTAGATACTAATGTGGAAAATTAATAAATGACCAAATCATTTAATAAAAACGAATTAAAACATTAAGAAATATGTAGTCGACAATTTTAAAACCAAAAAAAAAAATTCAATATAAAATACATAATCAAATTGAAAATCGGAACTCATTTATAAATGTTAACATCCCTTTTGACAAAACATATATAGCAAGTATGATTAGACTATTTTACGACATCATTATTCATTAAACCTACCTTAAATCTCAATAATTAAGGATCTTGGTCTAAAATCCTCTAGTTATATAAAATAATAAAAAATAGTAACGAAATAGCATAAAAAAAAGAGAACCGGCAAGTTCTATATAAACACTATCTTTCTCTCAAGAACAGTCAACTTCACAACTCAATAATATATATTCACTCATAATTCTTCTTCTTCTCTCTCTCTCTCTCTCTCTCTCTCTCTCTCTATGGAAGAATTTAATGGAGAAACAGAAACACAAGACTTCATGAACGTTGAATCTTTCTCTCAACTTCCATTCTTCCGTCGTCCTCCTTCCAAAGACAAACCCATTCGTCTCTTCGGCCAAGATTTCACCGGCGGAGTAGATTCCTCCGTCGTCGCCACCGGTCAAGAAGATACCAAGAACAAGAAAGACCAAGAAGAACAAGGAGACCAAACAGTAGATAACGTTAAAGACAATAACATTATTAACAACAGAAGATTCGAGTGTTACTATTGTTTTAGAAACTTCCCTACTTCACAAGCCCTAGGTGGACACCAAAACGCTCACAAACGCGAACGCCAGCTAGCTAAACGCGGCACGTCTTCTTACTTTCACCATCCAGACGCTAACCAATACGGTTATCGTCATTACCCGACGTGGAGCAACGGTCCATTATTACAACCTAGTAGTACTAGGTTCTATAACGGTACACAAACATCTTACGGTCCATCATCGTCGCGTTTATTAGGAGGATTATGGCGTGTACCGCCTTCTACTACTTCTAGCGTTCAAGGCGTTTATAACACAAACGCAGCGTTTACTAATACTAGTCATATATCTTCTTTTAATTCTACTGTATTGGCTGGTTCTTCTCAGCCGCCGCAGCCACCGTCCACGCAAGGGGGTGGCTCCGTTGGTCAGAATAAAACGTCGTCTTATAAGTATGGATTGAGTCCTAAGAACGTGCAAGATCATGTGAGTCTTGATCTTCATCTTTGACGTTACATTAATAATTAATCAAAGCTATTATATAATGTTTATTTTATAGACTATATAAGACCTAATTAGACCATGTTCAATGGAGAATTTCTAATGCACAATCTCCTAGTTAGTTTTTCTTTATTTAATTTATTTTTTTTTTTAAAAAAAAATAGTGAACCAATCGCGGGCCGCCACGTGTCAGTGGGACCCGCGAAAATCTCAAGAACCGGATCTGAAACAAGAGGTGGAAGAGACAAAATCTTATTTTTTTGTGGGCCCTACTCTTAAGAGTTCACTTAAAACTCCCCAATAATTATGCTCTTATATTCCCATATTAAGAGACTAAAATTAAACGGCGTGATGTTTTGGCTTGTGAATGAGAAACGGCACGATGTGTAAAATTTCTTGTTTTCTCGTGAATTTATTTCGTTTAGGTTAATAATGTTATATACGCATGTTCATCTATGTTATATGTCTTGGTAAGTAATAGAAATATAAAATACAAGAGATGGGTAATAAAATAAACTTTTAGTACGTATATGATGATGAATGATGATAATTTGGGTGCGTGTGGGTAAGTTAAGACAATGCACAAGACAAAAGTGTATAGAGAATTACAAAGAGAGTGAAGTGGTCCATCATATAACACAAATGTAGAGTTTGTGATAGACCTTTTTCATCTGTTTCTTAATGTTATACACTTATGATATTCTCTTAACTTTGCAATTTCTAGTAAAAATTCATAAAGAAAGAAGCTTATTTCCTCAAGCTTTCTACATTTGTATGTTTTAACCTAACTTTTCTACATAACCAACAACCTCTATATACATACATATATATATAACACAATCAATGAACTCTTAAAGAAGTTGTGATTTACATACCATAGACTCCATTTAATATAGATGCCAACGCAAACGAATGTGATGGGTCGGTCTTGTTGCATTTAAAAGGACATGTTTTGATTGAAGCCAATACATGTATATATGCCCTACAAATTTACTATTGATACCATTTAATTAATGGCAATGACCTAAATAAGTTTCCGCAACAAAAAAAAAACATGTGGAAAAAATAATCCTTATACTAACTAATTAATATTAACCAATCATATTTTTTTTTGTTATGTTAAGCTATCAACTCAAAAACATTGATATCAACATGACAACATAGCTACACATTTTTGTTTAATTAGGCCGAATATTCTTCAAACACTATATTAAGAAAATGCAAGTAGATGCAACATCACATAACTTATTCCTTGTACATTTCTCTAACCAATTACGTCTTTAAAACATTTTATAACAAATATGATGTCTAAAATCTAACTATCATTATCAATATATCATTGACACCAACCTCAAGCTATAGATAAGTATTTTGAGAAGCTACACAACGCGATATAGCGATTTTTCTTGACCTAATGAACAATTTTTTTTTAAAAGGAAGGGACCAGAAGCATGCAACCTCAGCTTGTAGATCAAAAAGGGAAGTGATAAGGTTTATTATTGAGACAAATTTTTTGGAACATAATATCATTTGTCACCAAGAATAGTTACAAAAATAGTCAAAAAGACATATCTACCCTCATGAACCAATTAACTTAGCTACAAAACAGTACTAGTTGAGAATTATAGTAGTATTTTTCTTGTCAAATAATAGGAAGTTTTAAGGAAACTATCTACTAGTAGAAACACTGTCAAAAGAGTTAACATCAAGTAGTAGCTACAAAAGGTGACCCACTAGTTACTGCAAATTGAGAAGAGAAGCATGTGATGAATGTTACAAAGTAATACAATAAAAAAAAACTTGAACTAGTAAAGACATTGAATATCTATCTTATTAAATGGGAACGACAATTTTTCAAAAACCTTTAAAAGTGACATATATTTACAAAATATGTCATTGGTATAAAAAATATTTTAGTGTAAATAAATATGACATAAAAAGGACTTTTTGGTCAAAACAAAATAAGAGAAAATAATTTGTTTTTCAAAAAAAAGTGAGAAATAAAAAAAAATCCCACAAAAATAGGTAAACATATATTTATACATAACAATTCGAAAATTAAAACATTTTTTGGAATATTCGAGTCCATGATGTTATTATTATTGAAAGTATTTAATATGTTGAAAATTACATAAATTAAGAGCCATAAATATCCGAAAATATAAAAAAAATTAAAATTTTGATACGTTACGATATTTTGCGAGACGTCATTCATGTGTAATTTTGTAACGGGTCAAAATATATTCTACATAATTTATGATATATAACGAAATTATATTTTTAATCTGAAAATATACATATAAATGATTAATAATTTTATTATTCAATGTGCATCAATAAAAAATTAATTAAAATTATATCAAATTAATATGTTTATAAATATTACTCTCGTGTAGAATACACGGGTAAAAATCTAGTATTTTATATAATAGGACCACTTTATTTCAAATTTTTTTTAATAATACGGTGCAAAGAACTTTAGTATAATCTAAAGAATAGTGTGGCTCTTACCCCTAGGAGAAAATAAAAGTAGCAAAATTGAGGATGATAGTTCGAACAGTACACATCTCAGAGCACTAATTACAGTTTTTTGAGTAAAAAGTTAAAGGGTCAAAAAAGTTAAAAAAAAAAAAAACAATGTGGTTATGATAAATGAGAGATGACTGTTTTCATCAGTTTCATATATATCAAACATCTCTATGCATTGTATCCTTTCCTTTTTTTTGTTTGCTCTTCTTTTGGACCATGAAGATATTGTAGTGAAGCAAATAATTGTAGTAGCATTAAGCCATTCACTAGGGTAAAAAAACAGTAATATAGTCAATATTTTTATAAATATGGTCCTAGTTCTCAATAATACAACTACACAATAACATATAAATTAAAATATTTCAAGAACTTGAAATCTTTGAAAGCTGCATATTCACAAACATAGAGAATGTATGTACATAACATAAGCATGAGTTTACTTTAGCTATGTGTGTGGCTTCTTTGATATGACTATGCAATAAAAGAGAAGTCCATTATTGTGAAGCACTACTTGAAAGAGGCTAATAATATCACATGAAGTGATATTGTTAGTTGAGAAAAAAAAGCTTTTGAAAGTTGCATATATAACTTACAAATGTCAATACTCAGAGAAAAAGTTATATTATAATACATAAAGGTGTATATTATAAATTCAGGTGCTTAATGAAAAAAGTAAACACACATGTAATAATACTAGAAACTTATCAACTTTAAGGTACAAATGTGTGTAACTAACAGGTGTAGTTCTACAGTGTTTTAATTTGTATTATTGTATATACAAAAATTACACTGCTCTTCGACTTTTATTGTTAAAAGTGAACATAGAAGCAGAAATTTTTTAAATTGAATTAAAAAAGTCAGTATCTCTATTAATTAAAGGCTTTACTATTTGCTAGAATGTGACATATAATATCATAAATTTCTAAAACAAAAACTTACATACAATAGTTTGTTTCCGGTACAATATGAAATTCGTAGAATATATAGTAGGCCCATAAAGCCCATTTAAATTATCCTGCTTTCCAATTATTTGGGCCTATCCAATTCAAGAAAGTAAACACAAATACAAACCAAAAAAAAAATCCGAAATTAAATGAAAAACATGTAAATTAAGAAGTTTCACGTGTTGGAGTAAAAGTACAATTTAATCACGGATTGGTTATTATAAATTCTTGATGGTGTTTTTTTGTAATAATATTATGAAAAAATTGAATTGATTAAATTAAAAAGAAGAAAGAAAGTCTCACATGTATGTGTAAAGGACAATAGGCCATATTTGATGATAAAAGGGAATGGTTTTCTGCATGAAGACGAAGCCATTTAAAACATCAATTTGGATTCAATCCTATCAAAGTATATTCAAAATTTGTCTTTATGTTATTAATTGTTATATAACGTTTTCTAAACTTTTGTCTCTACTAATATTTTTACCTAAATTTCAATAATTTAGTACTTCTATATATATATATATATATATATATCAAAAGATTCATGTTTTGTTTTCTTATGATCTTGACGATATGATATGAATCGCGTAGATTTCACTGATAACGAATTGTGCTTTCAAGATATTATTATTTTCTTAAAAAATATGGCACACATTGCAATGTTTTAAATATTATCTACAAGAACTTTTAGCGGATCTAGAGAGGGAAAATTATTTCCATTGAATAATAATCATTAGAACGTTTTTTCAGCTCTTTGTTTATTTACATATATATCTTATATATTCACATTTGATGAACGTACGAAAACGGAAAATGTGACTTTGGGGGCAGAGTTGAATTATATTTTTTGAGTTAAGATTATTTAGCATTTGTGTATATTCACATGGTTTTTCTATTTTTCATGAGATTTATTTTAATATTGTATATCATCCGCACATTTTAATCGATAAAAGAGTAAATAACTATGTCATCATTCTGATTCATAACTTAAGTAAATAATAACTTTTATCTTAGATGAATCATTTCTATATTTTTTCTTTGTTTTTTGACCCAAAAATAAAAAATTGTTCTTTGCATATTATAAAGAACTCAAAGTTTTACTTCATCTACCCCAAAGGATGATGACAAAGGGGATTGCTTGTAGTATGAGCAAAAATTATATAAACTATAAACCTTATATTATAAAATAGTACTATTAAATGATAATTAAAAGAATTCATATTAAATGATGATGCTAGCATATATTTCCTTTTAGAGACACAGATCATATGCCGTCTAAAATGATTAGGATTTAATATTTAATATTTTGGTTTTTCTGTTTAAAAATAGTGGTATGATTCTAAAATTATAATACTATTTTTTAGAAAAAGTCAAAAGAGATAAATAAATCATGATTCAATTTCATTAAGCTTCCGGGAATGTTCCTCCTAATAAAATCACCTGATTTGATAGAAAATGATCACTAATTAAAAATGGTTTAGTTACATGTATAATCTAATTTTTACTCCTTAACCGTGGTTATAAAGGTAAACTCAAGCATGGAAGTAATTTTGTAATTGAAGTATTGCCCTCTTATATGGAAACGTAGACTACTAATAAAATAAAGAAATCTACCAATATATACAAAAACAGTTTCTATAATTTGTATTTTTTAGAAAAAAAACTACCAATAAGTCATAGAACATGTGTACCTTTATCTTGGGGAAAAAAATCTACAGTTTCTTTAATAAGAAAATTAAGATATTTTTAAATTTGAGAATTTACTTCTATTGAAAAAAATTGACACGATTTCACTATTTAAAACTATATATACTTTTTTAAAATAAGTTACCAATAAATCTAGCGTTCATAATTACAATTTGGAAAATAAAAATATATTTGACAGAAATAGAACAAAATCTAGAAAAATTAAATTCTTCATTGTTACCCATTTCTCTGTTAATTACCCATTCACACAGTTTATGATATCCATATAGTCTATACGCTTAAAAATTAGTCTCATTTGGATTTGAGAAGTTTCAAGTCAAAAAATTATTTGGATATTCACGTCAGGTAATATATATTGTCGAACGTAATATATTTATACACATGACATTCTTGAAAACATTCTTGAAAAGGAAACAATATGTCGTTTTGTAACTTTTCTATGTGATGTTTGCCAAATAATAATAATTATATATAGGTTTATATAATATTTTTGTGTAGATCTCAATGAGTTATTATATAATTATATATTAGTTTACATATATTTAGTTGTAAATATATTTATTTTCTAAATGATGTTGACTTTATATATTCACATAGTTTTCTTTGGCTATTCTATATTCAACGCTCGTTTGACAAATTCCGTTTTGTATCTAATTTGATTAACCAAATTAACTAATATTAATACCCCTTCGCGAATTGAAAGGATTTAAGACCGTTTAAAGAAAAATTACAAAGTTTTAATCTTCTTGTACTTAAATTCATAAGTTTCATAATTTTGTTGAAACACTCATGTCAGCATGATTTCAAAATTAGGGTTCCTAAAGTTAGATACATTTTTGTAGTTTTGTATTTTAAAAACTAAACACGTGTAGTACTTAAAAGCAAATAATAAATTGACATTTGTCATTAACCAAAAAGACAAAATCGTCACGGAACAAGAAGTTCCTGATTAATTAAGGCGTGGATCAGACAAGCTTTGTTGATGCTTTGGCTGTTATTGGCATGTGGGCAAGTACCAGGCGCTTGTCTTTTTCTTCATCACCACCTTTTTTTTTTTTTTTTTGTATTTCTCCACAAAAATAATTTTATTAATTTATTAATTACAAATATTCAACGATATTCCATATAAAAATCTTATATCTATCTATCTATAAATATCATTTTCTTTGTTCATCATCATCAAGCATAAAAAAATCTCCTCTTGATATCTTCGGTATATATTTCTTCCTTATTAATTATTTATTCATACTATATATATATAGTTAATATATAATCCACGCTTTTATAATATATATGATTTATGTGACGATATGTTTTGATATAATCATTTTCTAGAAATGGAAGTAAGTTCTATGGATACACCGTTGCTTTCTTCAAATGATCATCATGAGGCTGAGATTAACAAACCGAAGTTAACCGGTTCGGTTTCTACGATGAAATCGAATTTCTTCACTGATTTGCCTCAAAAACTTAGATCCAATATTGATCCAGAGAACCCTTTTCACCTTGATGTCTCTAAAGCCATAGGGCTTAAAAAAGGTATGTCTTTACTTTATATAACCTAGACAAATATTGTCACAAATATTAAACCAATAATTCTATTATATTATTTTTTGACATTTTCAAAGATGAGAAAGAGTACTATGAGCAACAAATAGAAACACTACAATCATTTGAGCAAGTAGAGAGTTTTTTAGCTAGATCAAATGACTATGTTATCGACGAAAAAACCGAAGAAGAAGATCGAAAGGAGAGAGCTGCACAAGAGATTGCCATGCAAATCTCAAATTGGGCTAACATCTTTTTACTTGCTCTTAAGGTGTGACTTAATTACATTTCACAATATTTCTATACACATTTTATTTGAATAGTATTATATGCTTATATATTTCATCAAATAATGTTTAATTATAATTAGATATATGCTACAATAAAGAGTGGATCAATAGCTATTGCTGCATCTACACTAGACTCTTTGCTTGATCTAATGGCTGGTGGAATACTTTGGTTCACACATTTATCAATGAAGAACATTAATATCTACAAATATCCCATTGGTAAACTTAGGGTACAACCTGTTGGTATCATCATTTTCGCCGCGGTTATGGCCACTCTTGGTATATATATATTATTTTCTAAAGTTTTAAACAACTCAAAACTATATATTATAATTTATAGTATAGTTTCTTGATGAAAATGTAATGCTTCATATTTGTGTAGGGTTCCAAGTGCTACTTGTGGCAGCTGAACAATTAATTACAAATCAACCTCCAGAGAAAATGAGCCATGACCAATTAGTTTGGTTATATGCAATCATGCTTAGCGCAACCGCGATTAAACTAGTCTTATGGCTCTATTGCAGAAGCTCAAGAAATCATATAGTTCGCGCATACGCAAAAGTATATAATATTATGATCATATATCCTTTTATAATTTCATGTAAAAATTGTTTACTAATATATATTGATGAGTTTTTTTATATAGGATCATCATTTTGATGTGGTTACAAATGTTCTTGGTTTGGTCGCGGCGGTTCTTGGGAATGCATACTATTGGTGGATCGATCCGGCCGGTGCTATACTCTTAGCCATCTACACTATTGTTAATTGGTCAGGGACTGTTATGGAAAATGCAGGTAAAAATTTATATTTCTATGTTGTTATATTCTTTATTAATCTAATAACATAGTTAAGTTATTTCACAATGATTTTTTTTTTGGTATATTTTAGTTTCATTGATCGGACAGTCAGCTCCTCCAGAAGTATTGCAAAAACTGACATACTTAGTGTTGAGACAAGGCGCGAATAATATCAAACGTGTTGATACTGTCCGCGCCTATACCTTTGGTGTTCTTTACTTTGTTGAGGTATGTCTATATATATATATGTATAGTTAAAAACATATAAAACAATGTCTATATACTCTTGGCTATTGTATAATACACTATTGCATCATATATTATAATTGTTTTGTTAATTAAATGTTTTGGTAGGTGGATATAGAACTTCCAGAGGATATGCCATTAAAGGAAGCTCATGCAATTGGTGAGTCATTGCAAATAAAGCTTGAAGAGCTTCCAGAAGTGGAAAGAGCTTTTGTTCATCTTGATTTTGAGTGTCATCACAAGCCTGAACACTCTGTTCTTTCTACAATCCCAAATGATTTATGAGGCATATATGTGTTTTCTTGTGCTTTCTTTAATGTTCTTGCTTGTAGCTTTATACATTACACTATGACTTCTCTCTTTTTCCTGCTGAATTTTGCTTATTCTTGTTTGCTTTTGCAATCTACTTGAAACATGCTTAGGCCTTAGAGTCTAAACCGAATCAAAAATCAACATTGTAAACAAGAACAATGAACCAAACTGTTTGAGGAACATGGTTTTACAACAAGAACATAACCAAAATCATGTCTTCCCTTGTCTGAAAACCACACAAACTCAACCACCAAAAAGACCCCCAAAAATTACAGAGAAAGACAATATAGTTCTTTGATTAGACCATAGAAGATTATCATCATCATTATCTCATCTTCATCATCATTGGAGAGGACTCCATTATACAACACATACAAAAAACCAGACAACAAATCTTCCATGAGGCTTCTTCTTCTTGTTATGTACATCGATTTTTTTTTCCAAATCAATTTTACTCCTCTTTCCAAATTCGACCAGTGACTCTCAATTTGAGTTCTTGCCTATCACCACCAGAAAAGTAGAGCGCAAGGTTTCTAGGGATGATGAGACCATCTTGACTGTCTCTGACTTTTCTGTGGCTGTCACGGACGCTTCTAGGGATCCCTTGCCACGTTAGTTTACGCCCGTGGGCTCCTACTTCCAAGCTGTAACTGAACTTCTTTGCCTCGTTTTCGTCTCCCATGAAACGAAGAAATGCCATGTACACCGGTGCCATACCAAGCTGAAACGCCTCAAAGTGTAAACAGAACTGTCTCCCGAAACAATTAAACACCTATAGAAAACCAAACTTAAGAAACCAAGACGCAAAATAAAGTGCAAAAAATAGGAAGAATGAGAGAGAAAACCTATGAGATGGTACTTATAGAGGAGCCATCAGAATCAGAAAGTAAACTTTACCGTAAGCATCCAAGTAGCGTTTTCGACCTCATGAGGATTTGATTTCACATAACGGTGGTTGAAAGTGCACCCATCATGCATATCGACTTTATGATCGTCCTTGAGATGAACAACTAGTGTTGGGATATCACCTGTGACAGAACACTCAGAGCCAGCGTAAGGGCAAGTGTAAGGCCTAAACCTGCAATGCTGCTCGTGCTTAAGCTTGCTGTAGTAAGGGAAAATGTCATGACACCCCAAGTTTTGGTACCGGCATGGAACTTCCAAAGACTCTGCAACTTTCTCTAGAGCTAAACACCTTATGTTACCAAGCTCATAACGACATGTAGGACAAGTGTTCTGCACTCTCACTTTGCAGTTTGAACATAACGTGTGGCCATTCGGACACTACAGAAGTTAACAATGTTAAGAGCTTAAGAACATAAACAATGCAATGACAAAATCTACTAAAGCTTTATATGTTTCTGACCTGATGGATAGGAGGGTACATTAGATTAGTACACACAGGACACTCAAGAAGCTCGTAAACCCCATTGTTCGAATGCAACCCGTGTTTACTGATCCCGGCGCTACCTGATTTAGTAGGCCTGTTGCTGTTATTAACTTCGACTTTCGCCATTTTAACCTCGTAATCCATCCCTGTCGAATTAGATTCCATAACCTCTTTCAAAGCACTGCCTCCAGGAGCCATGAACACTTAACCAATCCAAATCCTTAATTCAACAAAATGAAATGTCTTTGTTCATCTCTTGTATTGTTTACTTCTATAGCTCTTTTAGTTCTTCTGCAAGAGAGATAAAAAAGAACCATGACCAATATCAGCTTTTCTATGTTAAAGATAGCATCAATGTAAGGTTCTATTAATACACCTGATCAAGTCTATTACTTTATATCTGGGATGTGTTAGCTTCTCAAGGAACAAAACAAAAAACAATTCAAAAGTAGACAATAGAAGCAAAGACATTAAATGCACTTTCAGATAGGTAACAAAGCAATAGGTCTAAAGCTATGAACAATACTTAAAAGCTAGACCTTTGCACATTCCAATGTCAATTAACATTAAATCTATGACAGAACTATCAAACATCAAAAGAGTAAACAAAACAGACCAATCTTCTCTATGAAGACCAGTCTTTACAATCTAACTAGATAGAGAAAACATGAAAAAAACAGATCTAACTAGAAAGAGAATCAACATGGTTTCAAAACACATAGTTTAAAACATGCTAAATCCAAATTAAACAAGAATAAACAAATCTAAATCTATGAGAGCTAACAAAGATGGTGCAAGCAATGTCTTAATTTTTGCAATTAAATCTCAACACAATCTTTTAACCCTATGAATCAAATTAAAACAATTTATCAATGAAATAAACGATTCAAAAACAACAAAACAGAGAAAAGGGTTTTTAAAAAGATTAAATTTTGAACAAATCTATCAATGAACAGAGAAAGGGTTTAGATAAAAATTCGATTTTTTTAACACTTTTAAAAGATAGATTTAACCTAAAAAAAATGCAAAATTGATTCGTTACACTATGCCTCCTGATTCAACAAGAGAAAACCCGATTTCAGATTTGGGTTGATTCTCGATTTTATTTCTACGAATTCGAAATTAAGAAAACCCTAAAATTGAAAAGAGAAGTAGAAGAAGTTTTTGTTCATACCCGAAGAGAAAATCTCCAGACTTTGGAGGGGTTTGGCGTGTTTTTAATAGTTTTGAATTCAGATTCAAATTAAAGAGGAAAAAAATCGAAAGAGAGACGAAAGAGAATGGTTGTGTTCATGTCTTTGTTCGTATCGGTGAAAGGCATTAATGGTGGTCTCTGTTTTGTCTTTATTATTCTCACTTTTTTTTTTTTTTAAAAACACCGAGTCACAATTCACGAAGGTGGTTCCTCTCTCTCTCTCTCTTTTTTGAGAAAAAATTATAATTATTACTATTTGAGAATATAAATAATTGAGATTAAGAGAGATTAATTAATTTATTAAAGAGGAATTCATATTTATATTTCAATTATTTATATTTATAGATTTTCTACTATAATAATAATTATTACTATTTGAGAAAAAATTATTCCACCATTATTGTACGTTACTATTTTACATACAACGCTTGATTGCCTTCTTGTTTTGTGTTTTCAGATTGTAAATAACTAAAATTCTAACAAAACAAAAAAGGGAAAATATTTCCAAGTAATTAAATTTATAGATTTTTAATTGCATGACAGACTAATCTTAGTTTTTTAGATGTTTGTGTGATTTGTGAATTATGAGTAATAAAAAGTAAAAACCAAAAGCAGTAAAGATTTCGAGAAAATAAATTGTTTCTTTTACCTTCGAAAAGTCAATTTATATTGTTGAAAAAATACAAAAAAAAAAACAACTGACACAATTACAAAAAGATCTAAAATAATAAATTTAAAATTAAAATATTGTTATTGGCTAGAGTTCGTGCATCGAGTAACGAGACAGACGCTCGTTTCCCGCAACATCAATTTTGAGTTTCTTTTTTGACTTTTGTCTATTTAAATTTTGCCTTTAACCATTTTTTTAACAAATATATTTTGTTTTAAGAAAACTTAATAAATACCACAGAAGATACAACCATGTAATTTTGACATGTTTCATTTTTAGAAGATACAACAAAATAATTTACTTAACACAGATCATTGTAATTAAGTACGTTGAGCTTATAAGGTTACAAATGTAAATTATGACGAATCTTTGTGGGGTTTGATTTATATTATTTTTGCCCCCATCGTGTGAATGTTTTTATAAGCTGTGTCTGTTAATGAAGTTAAAAGATAATTCAAAAGAATAATTTACGTGTCGGATGTCGCTGTGCGCATGTGACATGTAACACTGCTCATTATACTTTGGATTTTTCGATAAACAATCATCGTTTTCTTATTAAAATTACATAAAAAAATTAAAAAATAACGTCGCCTGAGAGATTCGAACTCTCGCGGGGAAACCCCATGTACTTAGCAGGCACACGCCTTAACCACTCGGCCAAAGCGACATGTTGTTACAAATCCGAAAAAGTTAATATTATTTATCAGTTTCTTACAATTTTGTTTTAATATCAAGTTTATACACTTTCTTAATCATATTCAAATCCAACTAATATTTTAATTTTCCATAATTCCTTAAAGCTTAAATTAAAATTTTGATATAAAACTTTAGATATAAATAGATCTGATTATATAAAAGTAAGCGTGTTTAATTATAACTCACCAGATCGTGACACGTGTCACAATTAATTTAGATTGCGACATTTGTCATTATTAAAATAATGAATCTTTTTTTAAAAATAGGAAAAAAAGAATGAAAACACCTTTAAAAAATGGAAATCTTATAAATTAAACACTCAATGTTGTTAGAATAATGTTTAAGAAAAAAAATCTAAAAGAAGAAGAAAAAAAAGGAAAAATGTTAATAATGTTTAGGAAAAAAAGAAGAAAAATGTTAATAATTTTAAAAGAAGAAAAATGTAACATTTAGGAAAAAAGGTAAAACAAAAAAAGAAAAAAATAGAAAGGAAAAACAAAAAAAAAGAAAAAATAACCAAACGAAAAGTGTTCACTACATCCACTGGCGGAGACACCATAGAGTGAGGGTGGTCAAATGACCCACGTAAAAAAAAATTAGTAGTATAGTTTTTATCATATTTTTTAATTGACCCCAACCAAAATTATAAATTTCTCCTATTAAACTTTAACTAGATGCGGATCCGCAGATACGTGCGGTTTTTAATTTGATTTTTTGGTAAAAAATGTATTCAAAAAATTTCTAATTGACTTGGATTATATGTTTGTGGTCTTATATTTCACATACGTGAATATATTGTAATTTTTATTATTTTCCTATAGTGATGAAAATATACAATTTCTTTATTTATATAGATTTTAATTTTACGAATACGATTTGGTTATATTTTATAAACTATATTTGATATATTCCGACCCGTCGAAAAAATTATACATATATGTTATACATAAACTAAATTTGATTTAGTTTCATAACAATTTTCATTAGTGATTTTTAATAACCCGTTACAAAAATTAAAATATGTGAATATAGTTTTTATTCAAATTGGATGTTAAAAACTTAAAATCTACGATTATACATAGATTTAAATCTGAAACTAATCTGTAAAAAAAAATTTAATAAATTAATCCATAAAATCTATTGTTATCAAATATATCATTTAAATATTATTGTTTCTTTTTTTAAAGCTTAAATTTAAATCGATATAATTGGGTGTTTTGGTTCCAATTTTAACGGAAAAATATATGCGTTAGACTTTTCGAAAAAGAGGCAATCGATTTATATAATTTGTATTATATTGGGTCTAATTTGGTGGACTTTGTGAACTATATACTTTGATTCATTGTAATCATAAAAGCAATTCGAAAACATAGGTTATGATATAATTATGTAGTGATGGTAATTATAATTTTTTTAGGTTCTTAAAAAAATGATTTTCAATTAATAGATAAGATGACCCTCCTAAATTTTTTTTATGCCTCCGCCACTGATTACATCTATATATACATATCTAATCACTAAATTTCATCGTGCTCTCCTCTTTGTTCTATTTACTATTATTATTATTTTTTTAACTCAAACAGAGAAAAGATGAGTTTCATAGTTTCTAAAAGCCCAACAATCTTACTTCACACTAAATCAATTATATAAAAGTGAGAGCGTTTAACGTGAGCTCGACACGTAGGCAAATTATAACTCACTAGATCGTGACACGTGACACAATTAATTTAGATCGGGACATTTGTCAGTATTAAAATAAGAAATCTTCTTAAAAAAATATGAAAAAGAAGAATGAAAACACCTTAAAATAAAAAACTTATAAATTAAACACTCAATGTTTAATTTATAGTTAATAATGTTTAGGAAAAAGAAGAAAAATGTTAATAATTTTTAGTAAAAATGTTAATAATGTTTAGGAAAAATGTTAATAATGTTTAGGAAAAATGTTAATAATTTTAAAAGAAGAAAAATGTAACGTTTAGGAAAAAGGCAAAACAATAAGAAAAAGAAAAAAAAGAAAGGAAAAACAAAAAAAAGAAAAAAGTAACCAAACAAAAAGTGTTCACTACATCTATATATATACATATCTAGAATCACTAAATTTCATTGTGTTCTCCTCTTTGTTCTATTTACTATTATTTTTTTTTAACTCAAACAGAGAAAAAGATTTAGCCCATAGTTTTAAAAGTCAACAATCTTACTTCACACTAAATCAATTATATAAAAATGAGAGCGTTTAACGTGAGCTCGACATGTAGGCAAATTATAACCCACGAGCATGTGACATGTGACACAATTAATTTAGATTGCGACATTTGTCATTATTAAAATAAGAAATCTTCTTAAAAAAATAGGAAAAAAGAAGAATGAAAACACCTTAAGATGAAAAACTTCTAAATTAAACACTCAATGTTTAATTTATAAATTAAACACTTTTAAATAAAAAAATTAACTTTAATTATCAAATAATTAGAAATAAAATAAATTAATCCGAAATATAGAAAAATAAAATAACCAAAAATTAGGAAAATAACATAAAAAAAGAAAAATTTAAGAATATTTTAAGAAATAATAAATAAAAAAATAGAAATAAGAAAAAATAAAAACGTAAAATTACTTGAGAAAATAAAGAAAATCTTTATAATAACTTATTTCTTATCATCATGGATCCACTATCTAATTATTAATTTAAAATTTCATGTAAATAACAAAAGCAATGTAATAAAATAAAAAATGTGTTATTTTTATTTCTTAATAGATGAAAAAGTAAAAACCACTTATTTACTATTACCATATATTGTTGTGTGTCTTTTATATTTATTTGTTAATAAAATAACGGTATAATATTAGCTTCGTTTAAATCTAACTATAACTATACAAATTTACTAACAATATTAATATATAATTATAAAATGATTTTATGTAATTTGTCCGCGTATTACGCGGGATTTCATCTAGTAATATAATAATAATATGTATAATCCAATATGAGCCTAATATAAACACATTCCATATTGAGAAACTAAGACCATATTAAAGCATAAAAAGAAATATTCCAGAAAAATGAGATAAAACTTTGATTAAAATACCATCCCTATTGTGAAAGTTACAAAAACAAAATACAACAAACCAGCAAATGAAAAATACAAGGTTACAATCTTCTTCTTCTTCTTCCACATATTGAAAGCTTACTTCTTTCAATGAAGTTTCTCAAGTAAACCTTCTTCTCCTAGGTGGTCTAGAATCAGCACTGTCTACATCAGAAACCCTTGAAGAACCATTCTCATTCCTTCTCCTCGAAGAAGATGTCGAAAGAGTCACCATCGAATCAATCTCAACCGCGGTATCAACCTGACTCTCTGAATTTATAACAGCCGCGATGCTCGAGAATGAGTCTCTATCATCAACCACATGATGATGGCTTTGCTCTTGCTGGTTCCTCCCCAACGGATGAGTCCTAAAATAAGCTTCTACTAGCCTCTCCGCTGAGCTCAATGCAGATGTGAATGTCGATATCCTCGCCACTCTATGTGCCTGTAACTGCCTCCTTACCAACTGTGGATGGAATCTTGTAGCCGCGGTTTCTCCTTCAAGATCTGTAGGAATGTCAATATCCTCTGTTGGTGCTGCTGCATTAGCTTGGTTCTGCTCTGATCTAACTCCTCTAGATGTCATGAGCCTGTTGAGAATCGAACTGGCTCGATCGTTGACTCTCTCTGATGCCTCGCGGTTACTAGAATCAGAGAATTGGGTTGATGAATCCCTGTCGAACCTGCTATGTATACGTCTAATCATTTCTTCAACCGGTATTGTAAAAGGCGATCTTTGAATCGTATTCCTCAAGCTCTCTATGCGTCTAGCGTGTGGTCTCATGGGTGTTTTAGTATCTAAGCTCTCTTCGATTTCTCTCTTATGGTTTCCTCTCCCATAGATTGGTGTTACGGTTTTTGGGGTCACCTCTCCTTTGCAGACAGGACATTCCTTTGCGTCCGAGATTTGTAGCCATTGGTGTAGACAAGGCCAACAGTAGAGATGGCCACAACAAGTGAGAACTGGCTCCTTTGACAAATCCAAACATATATTACAATCGAAAAAATTACCATCGTTGCCACTGCTTTTCTCGACATCAGCTTTCTTCTTCTCTGTTACACCGTCCCCGATGGTTCCATCACCGTTTTCACACATTTTAAGATCTTCATTGACTCTTTCACTACCTTCTCCAGTCTGCAAAGAAGCTCCATTTACAGAACTTCCCATGAGTTGGTTAAGTTCTATAGCCATGGTCTGAGTTTCAGACATAACCGGGATGGGGAGGTTAAGCTGTCTGAACCGCGTCCTATGCCTTGTCCTGATCCTAGTCACAGCTGCAGCCGAGGAGGATCTCTCAGACGAGTCATTAGTCCAATCAGCCAGATTCACGGTCTCGTTTTGTACCGGATTGAGGTCTAAGTCAGGATCAGGGCCTAGATTCAAATCTAGGTTCATTGTATCAGCTAACTCTTCACCCATCAATAAAACAAAAACAAAAGGCTCTTGCTTTCACTATAAATCTTTATGTACTCCTTTGGATCTTTATTAATCTGCAAGGAAGAGAACACAGAGACACAAATATAAGCCTATACGGTTTCAATTATACCATAGAAAAGAATCAATCCAGCTTCTTGTGAAGGCACACAGTTTTCAATCTAAACTAGAGATATAAGACAACACATTAATGTGTAAAAGAGACTATTAGCATGAGCTTTAGTAGTATAAATCCTAGACAAGAACAAACACATTAGGAACAAGAACACCTCTCTGGTCAAGATATGAAACCAAACCAAAAAAATCCAAACTTTAACCCAAAAAAAAAGATCAAAACTTTGCAATAGAAAAAAGAGCAGATTCAATCCAAAAAATAAGTCGAACAAGAAACAAAATCAGAATAAGATGTAATTACCGCAAAAGAGAAGTAAACCCCACAATTCTCAATTCAGAAACCTTCTAAATAAGCCCAAAGGTCTTGACTTTCGATCGAGCGGAAAACCCAGATTGAACAAAAACCCAGAAACCGATGCAAATTTCACAACAAAATCAGACAATCTGGAGCTGGATTGGGTCGGTGAAATCATAAGGACATGGTTGATCAATAAGCTATAACATCATGCTCAGAACTTGTTTGATTCCGAGCTTGAAGAAGCTCTTCGTAACGCCATGGAAATACTCTCCCTCTTTTTATTTTAGATAGAAACGTCCAAATCTTGTCAAACACAGAGAGAGAGAGAGAGAAAGGAAGAGAGGAGAGAGAAAGAGAGGAGAGGAGAGAGAGAGGAATCTGCTACGATCCGGTTCAGACAACAGATGGTAATAAAGTTCCACACGATGATCACACTTTTCTATGATCGGACGGTTCAAAATTTTTCTTATAAATTGTTTCGTTATACGTTTCTTTTCTGATTATTATAAAGCAGTAGAAAAAAAATGAGAAAGATACCGAAATTAATTACCAAATCTCATTAGGTGTCATTTGGTTTTGGGTGCGAAAGTCCAACAACACACAGAGGTTTAAATGTGTTTCTTTTCAGACCAAAGCAGATATGTTTCATACACAAGAGTGGTCATAGTAAGATGTTGCAATTTCTAAGCTAAATAAAGGTATAAAACCATATATCTTATTCTTTCTAAACTATACTATTAATTAGTTCATATTTAGCTTTTCGCATAAAGATTGATATGCCACAGTGCAAAGCTTGAATTTTTCCTCGGCTGCATTCTGCGATTTCATCATAACAATTATGTAATCAGTGTTGTTTTGGACTCTTACACATTATGTTGCTCCAAAAACACAGTGAAGGAGTGAATAGAGATTGTATTGGTTTACCTTTGTAGAGTCGCGGTGTCGGTCTGGATGCCATTTTAATGCACAAACTCGGTATCTGAGGCAAAGAAAAAGTTGGCATGAAAGAGTTTTTAAGAGATTAACAGAAACAATAGCTTATGTAACTACTTTACTCACGCGTTTTTGACATCTTCGAGGCATAAGGGTCCGGAGGAACTCAGACCAAGTGCTTGTCTATGAGACTCTTGGTTTGAGTCTGACTCGGTGAATTCTGGTGAAGAATATTCTTCTTCATCATTATCATCTGACCACTGTCTCGAGGAGCCCCAAGATTGTCTGAAATTGTTAGAATTCCTCCATGAGCGACCTTCCCTTTCATCATGAGTGTTAGACCTATAGGAACTCCGCCCTCGACCTCGAGTTTTCCTCCCTTCATGGGTGAATGAGAAAGAGAAATCCCGGGATCCTCCCAACGCAGTTCGTATAAAGTAGTCTATCTCAGATCCCTCATCAACACCGCAAAAATCAAAACACCCTACACAAAAAAAAGCATTGCTTGAGAGCAAAATCAACATCCAAATATTCAAACAAACAAAACAACACATATGATATTCATTACAAAACCTTATGCTTAATCGATATAAACTCTTAAGCATTAGTATTAGTGGCTAAACAAACAGTCTACACAAGAAACAAAGACCTCACTGTAAAAAGAAGAACTAGAAGCAAAGAAAGAGTAGGCTTACTTGGATCCAAACTATGAGGAATGTGTCTACTACTATCACTACACTACCGCAAAAATCAAAACATCCTAAACAATTGAAAGCATTGCTTAAAAGCAAAATCAGCATCCAAGTATTGAAACAAAACAAAACAACACATATGGTATTCACTAGACTACCTTATAGTTAACCAATATAAACTCTTAAGCATTAGCATTAGTGGCTTCTTAAACAAACAGTCTACACAAGAAATGAAGAAACAAAGACCACATTGTAAAAGAGTGATCTTACTTTGATCCAAACTATGAGGTATGTCTCTACCATGACGGCTTCTTTTGCAGAGCCTAGAGTACTGTTTCTCAAACCAAGAGGTGTGCTTACCAGAGTAATCAAACCCATCACTCCAAATCTGACATAAGCCCACACAAAAAAAAACAATGTAATTACATCAAAATTAAGACAAGAGCTTTCACAATGTAGAGATAACAAAAAAAAAAAAAAACTTTAACATTACCCCAAACAAATGTTGAGCAAAAGCATTCACATTACGACGTAGATCTTGCTTTGCCCTCTTTCTCTCTAACCTTTTGTTTCGAGCTTTTGAGTTCTAATCAGACCAAAAGCAAATTCATTGTAAGTAACATTCACAAAACAGAGAATATGGTCGGAGAATCATCGGAGAATCACACGATGACAAGAAGAAAGAGAGATACTAACGGATTGATGTTTGCGTTGTAAGATAGGAGAAGAGTGAAAAAACGCGGAAAAGCTTGTGATAGGATATCACATTAATCCGGTTTAATTATCTCTATATTCAATAAATAACTTGGTTCAGTTGTATCCGGTTTTGTACCCGGTTTAAGTGTCACTCTCACAGCCACGTGTTAGACTGTTAGAGAGGTCACGCCTTTATGTACTGGACACAGCCTTTTAGAAAAAGGCAATCAAAAAACAATATTCTCTTATTCTCTCTCATCCACCATTGTTACGCTTTCATTGATCTTCAGATCTTAAAGGTGATCTTCTTCCTTGAATCATCTTTTAGACTTAGATCTTCCTCGTTTGAGATCCTTGGTGGGTTTCTAATCAGGAGTATTATCATTTATCTAATAATTTGTCTCATTGGTATCAGAGCTATTGGTCCTCATGGCCGACGCGACGCGCGTACAAACAATGATCGAGTTAAACAAAAAGATGGAAGAAATGAGAATCGAACAAGAGAAGCTATCCAGCGAACAGAAGAGTCGCACGGATTCCCTTGAAGAAACCATGAACGGAGGCTTTGCAAAGCTTGAGGAGATGATGATAAACTATTTCTCTAAAGCTATGCCAGCAGTAGCGAGACCAGCCCCTGAGTTTGTAACCTCTACCTCGTTATCGGCCGATTTGGTGTCTCCGGGATCTGGGAGACCTCCTGATCCTCCCGATCCGAGCCGATCCGAACGAACACGACCGGTCCGGCGATCTATGACAAGGACGTGGCGTCTCGTTACCGAACCGTATGGTGTCTCGGTTATCAAAGATCGGGGTTCCCATCGTTTCGATGGTTTGTTGTTACGCGAATGGATCTACCGATGCGAGCGCTTTTGTGTTGGATACTACTCCACCCGAGCCGAAAGTCGTGTTAGCATCTTTGCATCTCGCCGGTAAGGCATCGCAGTGGCATCACAACTATATGTCACGCAGTATGGTATTTTTCCTCCTTGGACGATTTTGTGAAAGCCATATCCGAGAGGTTTGGAGAACTATATGACGATCCTTTCGTCGAACTTGTTAGCCTAAAACAGACAACGATTCCGTAGAGGTTTACCTGGATAAGTTTGAATGTGCCCTTACTAGGTTGGTTTTACCTGAATCCCATGCTCTTAGCATATTCCTTACAAACATGAACCCCCACCTATCATTTCATGCCCGACAGTTTGAAGTCCAAAACATATCCTCCGCAGCCAAAATAGCCAAACTACATGAATGCTCCCTCCTTCACACCCCAAGTAAACAGTCTAGAGCTCCCTTCAATCCTTACCAAAGAACACACCAAGCCTACTCTAAACCAAACAACCACATAAACAACCACGCAAACAAACCACACAAATGACCACACAAACACCCCCACAAAAACCCTTCCCCTTTTACCCGCACCAAACAACAACAAACCAAATTTTATACCAAAATCACCATCCGAAAACCAACCTAAGAAATTCACTTATCAGAGATGCAAAACGAAGGCTTCAAGGTCCGAGTATGTTCGTGATGAAGTTTATTCTCCGGCCATCACTTGAAACATAAGAGGTTACACGTCTATGTGATGGAGTGTGATGCGGGTAGTGATTCATCGGATGAGTACGGTGAAGCCGAGACGACTTTGGAGGAAAATGCTGATGAGGTTGTTGATAAGTCTCCTACTATATCTCTACAACTTTCAACTGCATGAGAGTGATAGGTCAGAATGGGAAAAGGAAACTCTACATACTCATTGACCCGGGCAGCACACATAATTTTTTAGACCTTAATGTGGCTAATGAACTTGGTTGCTTGCTGGAACTGATCAAACCAATGTCTGTTGCCACAGCTAATGGTAGCACTATGATGTCTAAGTATAGGTGCAGCGATTTCTCTTGGAAGTTGCAGGGCCATACTTTTAACACGGAGATCAGAACTTTGCCTTTGGATTGTTGTGATCTAGTCCTTGGAGTACAATGGCTCACAACACTTGGTCCCATTCTATGGGATTTCTCGAACCTCAGGATGGAGTTTAAGTTAAACGGAGTGAAGCATGTCTTACGAGGAGTCACTAAATCGGGATGCAAAATGATCAAAGGTAGCAGCTTTAACAAGCTGATGTTACAACAACCTCAGATAGCACTTCTGCGAGTACAAGAAATCGGCGAACAGAATCCAAACATACCTCTATCACCAGAAGCGATGTTTTCACATATATCAGCAAAAGGTGATGAGTTAGCCGATGATCCTGTCCTAAAGTCACTTCTGTCGCGGTTTGCCGACATATTTGAAGAACCATCAGAATTACCTCCTTTCAGAGAGAGTTTTGACCATAAAATTCCACTGGAAGTTGGAGCTAACCCAGTCAATTTGAGGTCGTATAGATACTCTACTCTACAGAAAGATGCTGTTGATGGAATGATCAAAGATATGCTCATTCAGGGTACTATTCAGTGCAGCTCAAGCCCTTATGCTTCTCCTATTGTATTGGTCAAGAAAAAAGATGGGACTTGGAGGTTATGCGTTGATTATAGGGGTCTCAACAAGCAAACAATCAAGGAAAAATATCCCATACCGTTGCTTGAGGATTTGCTTGATGAACTAGGAGGTGCTCAATATTTCTCAAAGCTGGATTTAAGGGCCGGATTCCATCAGATCAGAATGTCACCTGAAGACGTGTATAAGACAGCATTTAAAACTCATGCTGGGCACTATGAGTATCTTGTTATGTCGTTCGGCCTGACAAATGCTCCTTGCACGTTTCAGAGTCTCATGAACCATGTGTTCCAAGAGGTATCTAGAAAATTCGTACTAGTCTTCTTCGATGACATACTCATATATAGCCCTGATTGGAAAACACATTTGGAGCACCTAGCAACGGTATTCTTCATTCTGAGGCAGCAACAACTCTATCTTAAGGCTTCCAAATGCACTTTTGGAGCTACTATAATAGAGTACTTGGGGCATTTTATATCAGCAGAGGGTGTGAGCACCGATCCTAACAAGATCACCGCTATTAATCAATGGCCAACCCCTGTTTCCCAAAAGCGACTACGAAGTTTCTTGGGTTTAGCCAACTACTATCGGAGATTTATCAAAGGATATAGTATCTTGGCCAGACCTCTAACAACATTACTCAAGAAGGATGGGTTCTCTTGGAGTTCAGAAGCCACTGAAGCTTTCCAAAACATAAAAGCAGCTCTTACCTCCTCTCCAGTTTTGGGACTGCCCGACTTTGAGAAAGTGTTTGTTGTTGAAACTGATGCGTCAAACACAGGAATCGGCGCCGTGTTAATGCAGGAAAATCATCCAATTTGCTATATCAGTAGAGCTCTTGGCCCGAGACACCAATCTCTCTCTGTTTACGAAAAAGAGCTCATGGTTGTAGTACATGCGGTGCAAACATGGAATGCGTACTTGGCGCATCGCCCTTTTGTTATCAAAACAGATCAGAAAAGCCTCAAATTCATGGTGGAACAAAAGGTATCCACGCCGTTTCAGCACATGTGGCTTTCCAAGCTGATGGGATACAACTTTGAGATCCAATACAAGCAAGGAAAAGAAAATGTAGCGGCAGATGCCCTCTCTCGCGTTACAGGATCTCAGCTGTTACATATCACTTTGTCACAAGTTCATCAAAACTTTTATGATTCCCTGAAACTCCTTTGCGTACGTACCCTCACCTACACAACATCATAAAGGATCTCCAATCCGGTAAAGTGGCTCACCCCTCTTACACATTTGTTAATGATGAGCTGCGAAGAAAAGGGAAGCTAGTAGTTGGGAATGATGAATCTGTGAAATTGCATATCTTACAATGGCTACATGATTCGGCTGTTGGGGGCCATTCTGGTAGAGATGCAACTCTTCACCGAGTGAAATCTCTGTTTTTCTGGCCAAAGATGAGTTTGGAAGTGCAAAACTATGTCAGAAACTGTGTCATATGTCAGCGGAACAAATACGACTATGCGGCAAAGCCAGGCCTGCTGCAACCATTACCCATCCCTAATGGTGTATGGGAGTCAGTGAGTCTAGATTTTATTGAAGGGCTGCCTCCTTCCTCGGGAAAACATTGTATTTTGGTGGTGATTGACAGGTTGAGCAAAAATGCTCATTTCTTGGCCTTATCACACCCTTATACAGCCGCTGATATTGCTCAAGCTTACTTGGATCAAGTTTTCAAGCTTCATGGAATGCCTAAAGACCTCATAAGTGATAGAGATCCTACTTTCCTTAGTGAGGTCTGGAGAGAGATGTTCAGAGTTCATGGAGTGGACCTGAAGTATTCCACTGCCTACCACCCACAAACTGATGGCCAAACCGAGGTAACAAACAAAACTCTGGAGACATACTTGCGTTGTATGACGGCCGAGACACCACACACTTGGAGTAAATGGCTACCTTTGGCTGAGTGGTGGTACAACACAACGTTTCACACAGCCATTCGTAGCACCCCTTTTGAGATTGTGTATGGCCAACCTGCTCCAACTCACCTCCCTTACTTACCAGGTGAAAGCTCTTCTGTTTTGGTTGATAGAAGTATGCAGAAGAGAGAAGAGGTGATTACGATGCTGAAGTTTCACTTAATGAGAGCACAAAATCGAATGAAACAAGCTGCCGACTCCCATGATCGGCTCGTGAGTTTCGATTGGAAATCATGTGTATCTCAAATTGCAACCGTATCGCAACACTCCTCAAGAACAGAAGATTCCTCACAAGTCGTCTCCAAGGTACTATGGTCCTTTCCGCATCGGTGATAAGGTGGGACAGTCGCATATAAACTAGAGTTGCCATCTCAAGCGCCCATTCATGATGTCTTCCATGTCGGCCGGCTTAAGTTATGTCCAAATCCGCCAACAACCTAGGTCCTCGTTCTTCCTCGACTTGTCGATCTCGCAATACTAAAGAACCGAGTTCATTCTCGAAAAGAAGATGGTTAAACGTCACAACGCGGCAGTGACTAAAGTTCTGGTTCAGTGGAAGGGTGAGACCCCGAGCAAGCTACGTGGGAGTTTTATCAGGACTTCACATCCAAATACCCAACATTCTATCCTTGAGGACAAGGTAGTTCTCGAACAGGGAGTATTGTGATAGGATATCACATTAATCCGGTTTAATTATCTCTATATTCAATAAATAACTTGGTTCACTAGTATCCCATTGTACTGGTTTAGTGTCACTCACAACCCACGTGTTAGACTGTTAGAGAGGTCACGCCTTTATGTACTGGACACAGCCTTTTAGAAAAAGGCAATCAAAAAACAATATTCTCTTATTCTCTCTCATCCACCATTGTTACGCTTTCATTGATCTTCAGATCTTAAAGGTGATCTTCTTCCTTGAATCATCTTTTAGACTTAGATCTTCCTCGTTTGAGATCCTTGGTGGGTTTCTAATCAGGAGTATTATCCTTTATCTAATAATCTGTCTCAAAGCTTTGCGGCGGCTTGAGAATCGATGATCTAATGGCGGCGATCATCTCCGCCGCGAAAATCGAAACCCTATGTTATGACTCCGCCGTATTCATCTCTGCGACCTAACCCAACAATTAGGCCTTCTTACGTCCGGTTTAGTTCGGTTTAGAATGTAAACCAGCATTTTTTTTTTTTTTGCTCAAAATTCGACACTATCCTTAAACTAAATGTGAGGGAGAAAACAGTAAATTAACACTCATGCTCTCTCGTCTTCTTCTTTCTTCCTCAGATTTAATTATACGCAGCGAAATCAAAAACAAAATCTTCAATTTTTCTTCTTCTTCTTCATCAATGGCTTTGTTACAACACGGTCCAGTTTCTGCGACTTCTGTGACCCGATTAAGCTTCTCATCTTCATCATCGCCACCGTTAACGACGAGGGTTTCTCTCAATTTTCAGCCGGAGAAGAAGGATTCGCGGAGGATCCGTTACCGGAGAATGATATGCAGAGCTATAGCACAAGACTCTCTTCAAGGGATCCCTTTGGTCTACGCCAGAGAAATGGAGCGTCTGTCTGCTAAGGAATCGCTGATTCTCGCCGTAAACTAACTATTCTCTTCTCTCTTCTCTCTTCTCCTACGCTTTCGATTTCAAAAATCTGAAAAAATCGAAAGTTTATCTGATAAGTACTCTCTGCTAGCTTTAAACCCATTTTTTTGGATTTAACAGTTCAATGATGCTGGTGGCTTTGAAGGTTTAGTCACAGGGAAGATCACTGATATGCAAAAGATTGATGTTAATGAGAGGATAACTTGTCTTGAGAGGCTTAATCCAACTCCTAGACCAACAACGTATGTGCTTTGGTTTTAAAGCAAATCTAAAGGCTTTTTCAAAGAGACAATGGCTTTTTAAATGGCTTTTAATAGCTTTCCAGGTCACCTTATCTTGAAGGAAGATGGAGTTTTGAGTGGTTTGGATCCACCACTCCTGGCTCACTTGCTGCTCGGGTTATATCCGAGTCAGTGTTCTTACTATCTATTCATCGATAAAGTCGCAGAAACATTCGGTTTATGAATCCTTCTTATGTGTTTGTGATTGTGGCAGGAGGGTTCCTTCGGCGTTGGTGAGCTTATCTAATATGGATATAGTCATTAAGGATGCTAATGCAAAGGCAACCGCAAACATCAAACTTCTAAACTCGGTAACTATACTTTTTCCAGGATAAGAGTTATCTATATAATATAAGTAAATGCTCTAAAAAGAGAGTCTCTTTTGAAAAAATGCAGATAGAGTATAGAATCATTCTGTCATCGAAATTGACAGTGGAAGGGCCTTTAAGGATGAGAGAAGAGTATTTAGATGGAATCATCGAGTCGCCTACGGTCATTGAAGAAGCAGTACCTGAACAGCTAAGAGGTTTATTGAGTCAAGCTACCACAACGATGCAGCAGCTTCCTGATCTTATCAAGGATACTATAGCCAATGGTCTAAGAATTCCCCTTGGTAAGCAATTAGCAACATTTCTAAGACATATGCCCCTTCTTCATATGTAACCTCACTTATGATGTTATTGTTATTGAGTTTCAGGTGGAACTTATCAAAGATTCTTCATGATATCTTATCTAGACGATGAAATTCTTGTAAGTTTCTAATATTTTGTGTTCATAGAAGGCTCTACGACTTACCAAATATAAAACGGGTCTCTTTGTTGTTGTGGTGTAGATTGTAAGAGATACAACAGGGGTGCCTGAAGTTCTAACGAGGGTGGAAACATCGTCTTCATCAAGCACTGTAGAAAATCTTGAATACAACAGTTAAAAACAGGTTCTTATGTTACTCTGTTTCTGTATGTATGTACATGTAAAAGATAAAGAAAGTGAATATGACTTACCCACATTATACACCATTACTCTGTTTTAACTATTAGCATGTATTCTGTGTATGTTTCAAAAAGGAACACATTTTTTTTTTTGACAAAAAAAAAAAGGAACACATTATAAGGAGGTTACGAATCGTTTTAACTATCTTCTATAGGATCAAGTATCTGCTAACAGGTCTAAGGCAGTCATGTACAAAGAAGTGCTGGAATCTTGTTTACAAAGGAGAATTTGCTAGTTCCAGACAACAAGAAGTGGTTGTTTAAGTACCAAAGATATCAAACAAGGTTATAAGAGTGTTCCAGTCTTGATAGTTGTCACACATCTGTTATCACTACGTTCTGCTTCTCAGGCGATAGGCTTTCCTTCATCGAGTTTGCTGAAAATAGGAATCCCACAAGCAGTTTCTCCGACCTAACAGAGGTTTTATGTGACGACTTGTCTCAGTGAATGGTTTAGCATCAAAAGAGTGTGTTGATGAGATGTTCAGCAAGATTACCTCGTTAGCTTTCTTCTTTCGTTGAGCTGTACTGGTTGCGCGCAAGATACTATCGCCTGGTTTAAGAAAGCATTTACGTGTTGGGAACCCGGGATGTCCATCTTGCCACACCGTATCTTCTGCTGGAAACTGCAAAGAGATTGAGATCAGGAGTTTCAGCTTCTAGAAACTTGAAGACAGAGAGATACATAACAAGCTTGATCTTACATATCTGATATCAATCCAGTTACAAGGATCCTGAAAACGGCTTTTGCTTGCATGAGTCACCAGGTAATGCATGTCCTGACGATTGTAAACCAATATGTCTTAGTATGGCTTTGACCTGAACTTGATGAACAACAACATGAAGAGATTGTGTACCTTTTTGGGGTCGTAATCTTCGATGAGGTATGCAATGTAATCGACTTCACCAGGCAGTATTATTTTGATCCATTTGTTAACAAGAGACTCAGGAGAAACTTCTCCCCAAGTTAAGATAGCCGAATCTTCAATAACAGAGGTTGGTTTTGTCTTGTCTTTCTGCAAGAGACAATGCAAGTTAAAGACCAGACCAAGTTATCATCTTTATGATTTGGGTAAAGACTAAGAGAAGAGAAAGCTTACGAATTTGTCCAAGTCTTCCTCATTCATACTCTGAGCCATTCTAGCTTTGACTTTATTCGCATAACCTTTATGAGTTTTGTTGGTAATGTTCCACTGTTTCTTCAGTTCTTTGATGATTGTAACCTTCCCCTGAAGAAGACAAGACAAGAAACATCATAAGGAAGAAGGAAGAAAGAAAGAAAGAAAGAAAGATGTGTGTGAGTGTGTGTTTTACGGTGGACATTTCATGAGATTCAAAGATGAAAGCTTGGAGAACATCGAAGTAAGCCTTGTGCTGGAGTTCATGGAGACTCAGATTCCTTTTCTGGTTGAAGAAAGCATCGTAGAGCATGTTTCTCGAACCAGGAGGTTTGTTTTCTTCAGAAGATCTCTTCTTGAGAGAGAGACCATTTGATTCGTCTGCAACAGAATCAAGATTAGCCATGTCCATAAGTGACGGAGAATCTGTTGCTTGGTGGTCTATCTGGTCTAACATGGTGGTGGAGAGAAACAGAGGAATCCGAGAATGGTCTATGTCTTCTTCTTCTTCTTCTCTTCTCGATGAATCGAAAAGAGAAGAGAGAGATTGTTTGGATTCTCTCTCTCTCTTACGAGCGTGAAGTAGTGAAACTATATTTCTTGTGAAAGAAGTTAGGGCTTATTGTTACTTGTTGGGCAGTATATAAACTTGATTTTAATCCAGATTACGTACTGACACGTCAGCAGATTGTTTAATCCGGATTAATTAAGCCTGATGGCTTGTATTAATTTATCTACGTGTCATGAATTAATTAAAAAGTAATAAGAATAATAATAGAATCCGTTTCCTTGAGCTTTTTTTTCTCCAGATTTTGCAGTTTCTATGCGTTTTGAATCGAATCGATGAAGAAGAAGAAGAAGAAGATCGTAACCCAAAAAAGTCAGATCTAGACTAAATCGCCAAGCCCCACACCAAATCGATTATACAGATCTCGCAATCGAATCTGTGAAACGCGATTTTGAAGATAGTTTCAGAGAAGAAGCCTTTTGTTACGTAGAGGAAGCTTGTGAGAAACGAAGCTAATGGAGAGCTATATATCAACGCACAAGAACGAAAAGCTATTACAATCAACAAACTAAGTAGAATCAAGTGTTTACTTTTGCCCTAACAAAGGTACTTAAATCCAAAACCAATATAAAAGAAGAATCTTTTGTTTTACATTTTCACAGTGACCCATTGCATATAGATTGTGTTTTTGTGTTAGTATCCACCATTGTCTTTGTACAGGACTCCATGACTAGTTTCACTGCATAACAATGATTGCTTAGAATGTCACTAGGATGTTTTTGGTTAAGATATAGTATTATACCTTCATTATCAAGGGATGTAGCCACCGCTAAGTTTCTGAAAGTTTGGTCTGTGTCCACGCTCCCACACTATATCTTCACGCTTTATCTGCCAAATTTTCAAAAAAATCTCTCTTTGAAATCAGTACTTTCAGCTTAGTTTGATTTTCTATACTAATTAGTAAACAGTTTTCGTGTGTGTGTGTCTTACTTCTCTGACATCGATCCAGATTACATCCGAATCTGCATCTGAATTTTCCTGCTCTAGCAAATGCGTTTCCTGGATAGTGAAAGCAAAGGTATGAGAGATGCAGGACAAGCTATGTATTGAACAAAGTATGTGAGAGGCAGGACAAGCTAATGTATTGAACAATGTATGTCAGAGGCAGGACAAGCTAATGTATTGAACAAGTTATGAGAGAGTCAGGACAAGCTATGTATTGAACAAGTTATGTCAGAGGCAGGACAGGCTAGGTATTGAACAAGTTATGTCAGAGGCAGGACAAGCTATGCAATGAACAAGCTATGAGAGAGGTGGGACAAGCTCTGTATTGAACACGGTATGTTAGAGGCAGGACAAGCTATGTATTGAAACAAGGTATGCGAGAGGCAGGACAAGCTATTTATTGAACAAGTTATGTGAGAGGCAAGACAAGCTGTGTATTGAACAAGGTATGTGAGAGAGGCAGGACAAGCTAAGAGTAGTAGTGGTACCTCTTTAGGGTCATACTCTTTGAGGATGTATTCTTTGTACTCTTCTTCATCGGGCATTCTTACACGAACCCATTTTCCGACAAGAGATAACGGATCAACACTACCCCATGTCAAGACAGTTCTAGGCACAGGACCGAGGATCGAAGTTGCTTTGTTCTCCTGCTAAAAATTCAACACAGAGAAGATAACAAGAATGAGAATTTAAAACTATGCTGTAAAAAGACTAAACCAGAGCTGTTTACTTCATTGTCTCTTACCATTTGTTTCCACATCCCATCAGATGCAAACCTGAGGAAACACAAGAATGGGCTTTACTGTTTTAGAACAAGGTAAAGATTACATCTTTGATCTCAAAAGCTTTTTGATTATGAAGTATATACCTTTGTGGAAAGGCCAGAAGATTTTTCCGAACGTTTTGCTCGCAAGCGATGTGAGTTTCATTATCAATGTCCCACTCCTTCAACAGTTTCTCTATGATCTGATTCATCTTCTGTAACAAATGTAGGAAACACACAAGAACAACATTCATGTAATCACACAAGAAGATGAAGAAGAGGGAATGATTCAATGGAAGAGAAGTGTTGTTTGTTACCTCTGGTTTTGTCGATGTTTCTGCCGCAAAAGCATGGAGAACAGAGTAGAAAGCTATAAGCCTGAGATGTACGAGTTTCTGTTTCTTGATATCTTCTCCAAGATTATCAACTTTGTCTAAATCGTCACCGATATGGCTTGAATCAGAATCAGAACCTGCCTTGTACGGAAGCGATCCAAGAAGTGTTTTTCCAGCCATTACTCTCTTCTTTAATGGCAGAAAAGTTGGCCTATCTGTATCATCAAGAAGAGTATACAAGAATCAAGATCACTCGTTACAGAGAAAAAAGCAAAGCAGAGGAATCCGAGAAACCCTAAAGCTGATTCCTACTCAAGAACCCTAATTAATGGAGATTGTGATCGTAATGTTACAATAAGAAAGACGAGTGTGGAAAGATACGTACTTGGAGAAGGATCTTCGTGATAATCTTTCTGAACCGCCATTAGAGAATGAGAGAGAGAGATACGAACGTGAATATTTTGTAGGAGGAAGCGAGATTATAGTGTGGCTTGTGGAAGAAGTTAGGGGTTTTCTTTCTATACTTGTTACTGTTTATTTATTTAGGATAACTTTTTTTAGTCAACAAATAAACAAGATAATTAATTAAAAGCGAGGAAATTAAATAGCTACGTACAAAAATCCTTAGAATACTACCAAAATAAGTTTTTGTTTTGAAAATACCATTAAAAAGTTTTTTATAACAAAAATACAATAAAAAGTAGTAGTTTACAAAAATACCACAAATACAGAAAACGAGTTTTACCATTTTTAGATTTTTTTTTCTATTTGGATTCGATATATAGTGTTTATAGTATAGTTTTAAAGGGGTAATATATAGTTTTTGAAGGTTGTGTAAAATTTTGAAAATTAAAGAGTTGTAGTATTTATTAGAAAAAAAACTTTTTAATTGTCAAACTTTTTAATTGTATTTGTAAAATTTCGAAATATGTGCTAATGGTGTTAAAAAAAAAATTATTTAGTGTTATTCATTAAAACTGTCTTTAATCCGATTAATAGATTAGTTGTGGGTCTCGAGCATGCTACATAAAGTTATACTCTTTCTATTTCAAAGGTCAACTAAAAAATATATAGAGATGTGGAAATTTTGACTATAATCTAAATTTAATAGAGATATGTTTAAGCCTTTTCATTAAAAGCCTAAAAGTTTTAATCAAACGCATAGTCTGCTACCATGTTTAGAAGCAGTTCAACAAAAAAGAAAATATAAAATCAAATGATAATAAAAGAAAATATGAAAAACTGTTACTCCAATCTATTTTCGCATATTAAAGTGGTAAATAAAGTCCTCTAAAATCCAAAATTAGGTGAAATTTTGATCTATGAGTAGTTGAGAAGGCACAGTGAATTGTGATTTTAGATATTTTTCTCGATATTTGTTTCAATCCTTAATTTTAATTTATTTTGGTCTTTATAGTACAGTATTACTATTACTATTACTATTAAGTATTAACTATTACCCCCAGTTTTACAAATTAAAAATTACAAATTCCACTTAGTAATACAATTATTGGTGTGATTTTAGTTTATAATAAACTATCAATATTTTCTTGTCTTCCATGTCATCTTTTGTAATTTATTTTTGTTTAATTCTCGTGAAAATAATTTCTTCAAACTTTCTGAAGATTTTAATTAAGCATGTGTAATTAAGTTGGAGGAAATTTACCAAACACTAACCAGAACTCACGACTTAAACTAGTTGTGTCCAAATCGTTGGACAACAGTAATTATTATTGTTTTAACTATATATATGATTCAAATATATTTCACTAATTAACAAACCCAAAAGTTTCAACTTCTTGCACATTACACCCCAAGACTTTCAAGATACAACATTTTCACCACCTTGTAATAAATATCATCAAACTAGCTAAAATTTTACAACATGATTATTAAACTAAATTAAAAATACAAAAAGTTGAAATCTAATTTTTAATCTCAAATATAATTCACAAACCTCTTTCTAACATTTCTTGAAACTTTCTATAAGATTCAACTTTTTCAAGCAAAAACTTCTCATGACAATTAGCAATAAACTTATCAGCCAAATGATCAATATCATCATCATCATCATCATCATGATCTTTGATCCCATCCACATCATCATCATCATGACCATCATGATCTACTTTCTTGTGTTCAAGCCATTCAAGATAGCCAGAGAGATGATGAGACTCATCATGATAATCATCTTCTTGATCATAACCATTGATGTTAAAAGGGAAACTAGGTTGAGGAACAGGAACAACATCAGAAGAACACCAATTATAATGCAATCTAAAAGATCCAAAGAAGATCTTGCGTTGATTCTTTGAAGCTTTTGTTGGATAAAACATCATGAGTTTTCTTTTCTTCTTGTTGTTGTTTTTGGAGATTTCAAGAAAGATTGATTTGGCTTTAGAGAGAGCTCTTAAGAAACGGTAGAGAGGGTGTGCAAGAAGATTTTGAATTATGGTTTTGAGTTTCATTGAAGAAGAAGTTGGTGATGATTTGCGATTCATGATGACTTAAGACTCAAGAGAGAGAGAGAGAGAGACTCTTTCCTTCTCACACTTGTTTTGTGTGTGTGTTTTTTTTCTTTTGTTTGTATGCATTATGTGATTAATACTCGAGGGGGCTTTATAAAGGATTTTCTTGACTTTTTTTGCCACTCATTTCTTTGTTATTTTCTTAATTATTTTATTTTTTTTAGCCTAGTGGATGTTTTTGTAATTCGAGTTTCTTTGAGTATGATTGTATTGTGTTGTAAATTTCCGTAGAATTTTCCACGAAGTTGATGTTTTTTTTTTTGTTAAAATCTTTATTTGTGTATTATTGTTCTAGTTAATTGGTAATTTAAAATGTTATTTCGTAGCAATAAAAAGTTGTTGTGGAATAAATAAGAGGAAGGGTCTTGATCAACTAATTATTAGGTGTAATTTGTGTTAAGATATCGATTAGGATAGACACACAAAATAGATTGTAAACCACTATTATAATAGTTTTTTTTTAATAAAAAATAGTATATAAATTTTGACACCCACATGTTACCTATTCATAGATTGTTCTACATTCTTTGTATATATACCATAAAACGTCATATAATTTGTGGTTTACATATGTTCACAAAATTATATTTCGAGAGATGGATAAAAAGCCACTAGAATACTAAATTGCCACGCATAAACTTCAATAATTCCACAAAATTAGGTAATTACTAAAAAGGTATAATTAATTTACTGTATTTAATTTTTAGAAAATTCTCAATAAATAATGTAAGTTTGTGGTGCAACACAAGAAGTAGAGTGGAGCCACAAACGGGTTTGGCTAAAGACTGAAATTTTTAAAACCAAAAAAATTAGGTATTGGGAAGAGTTCAAACTAATTAAAACTTTGCGTAAGATCAAAGAAACCAAACACTTCCTATGTTTTTATTTGTCGTTATTATATTAATTTAAATTTTGTTTTGTTAATCTCATATTCTTTAGTTAAATTTACCTATAAACACAGACAGGCTTCTGCGAGAATCTTTAATATTTTATATAGATAAGCTAGCTTGTAGTTGTAGAGTGTGTTTAGTGATTTGTATAAGACCACCTACAACTACTCCTAGATCCTAATTTATACACTTCTTAATTTCAATTAAAATTCCCACATTTCCCAAACTTGGATCGGATCAACGAAAAATTATATATTTTTCTTAGAACATCAAAATCCACTATTTTATATTTAACAAAAACATGTAAACAAAATATAAATTTTTGGCTTACTTGGGAAAAAAGTTAGATTGTGTATCAGCCATAAAATATTGAAGAATTTATTTATTTTTACAATACAGATGGTTGTAATAAATTAGAATTTAATCATTTTGAATTAATTTTGTTGGTTGGTGTTCATTTGGATCTACAAATGGATTAAATTTAGGCAATGGGATTAATGAAAATTAGGCCAAGGGTGCTTGTCGTCATGGAATCTTAAAGCCAAACAAATCCCAATAAGCACATGTCTTATACACATAATCATATCGTTAATTAATTACATATGCATGTATTACACTATTAGTCTACTAGTTAGTTAGTGATCATATTTCTTAAAGTAATTAAACTCATGTTAATATTGGTCAAACACATAAAAGTTTTTTTGCAATATTACCTATAAGATTTAGAATAGGAGTTTTATTTAAAATAGAATTGTTATAATTAATATTATGTAACACTTTTTGATATCATACATTATACATATAGCATTGTTTGTTTGTTAATAATATATAATTTATTTGTCTCATATACAATTTTCAAATAGCCGTGAACGGCGCTTAAGGCTTAAGCTTCGCCGGAAACCTCAAAGACCGAGGATATATAAAACAAATCAATACTATTCGTTAATCACTTTTGATATAATATTAAATCAACAATGTGGCTCTGGTCTAAAGATAACATTATAATATATTCTTTAATACAAATTTAGACATATATAATTAAATATTTTGTAGATTTAATTAGACAAGAATTCAAAGTGGCTTATTTCCTGTTGATCAAGCCACCTGAATCTCTGGAGTTCTTGTCTTTCTTGGATTTCATCTTACACGAAAATTCAAACCAAAATACACATGCATATCTACTTTATGTATACATTTATATATACGCATGCATTAAATATAATTATAGTGTGGTTTATTCTAGTTAATATATTTATTAAATACCAAAAGCTTAAAAAGTTTATGCATGTTTGTGTTGAGTTGTAAAAGATAACATGCATGTAATAACTAACTATGTATAGCTTACTTCGATTTAAATACATAAATTTCAATCTTTTTACTTTTTCTTACAATAATAAATTAAAGTTAATTACTAGTAACCATTTACATTATTTTTTGTTATAAAATAATTGGGATAAAAGGAGAGATAAAGAAGAGATTGGTGAAGAAGGAAATAAAGGTAAGAAAGAGGTGTATACAAATTTTAAAGTGCATCATCAAAGTCGTATGAAGAATCCATAGATGACAAAACATATAATATGAAATAATAGTTGGTATCTCTCTTTTAACCCACTTGTTGCAACAACTACTTCTTCTTTTTTACCATTCACTCACCTTTTGTTTTTGTAATTGTATATAATCATCATATTAGAATACATAACTAAACTATATATGAAAAATAAACATATCAATGCATTCACCATTGAACCTAGAAAAAGAAGTAATAAATTTATTTGTTCATATTTAAAAACGGTTTTTATAATTATAAAAGGGAATTGCATTAGAAGGATATATACATCTAGCTATTGGCTAGATATTTGATTTAGTTATCTTTATATAATTTACATATATGATATATGTGGCATCGTGTAAATAGTTATCAATTTTGTGAGTACAAAATGTATATATTAATATATATTATATCGTCATGCATGAACTCAAAGTTATTTACGTGAAGCATTGGTTCACTAAAGTTGCAACGTAATAAGTTGAAATATATGAGCTAAAAGGGGTTAGAGAGAAAGCAAATTGATAGAGTTTTGGTTATCAAAAAAAGCAAAATGATGTTGTAATAATAAAAAAAAATTGTAATAAAAAAAACCGTTTAACAAAAAAAAAAAAAAAATACTTTAACAAAAAAAAATAATAAAAAAAAATTGTAATAAAAAAAGCAAAATGATGTTAAGTTTGTTAATGCATATAAGAAATTTTTTTAAAAAAATAAAGAGATCATAATCATTGAACGTACATGTTTCATTACATCATAACTCTTTAAAAATTACAATCATTTGCACATATGCTTACCATCATCAATTATGTCTACCTCCTCTGACTCAATCTAATAACTAATAAGCAATCATACATAACAACATACTTGTACACTTTCAAAAGTTTAATTTATAGATTTTTAGTAGTTTCACATCCTCTACTATATGTTGATTTACAAAATTGTAATGTTTAATGAAAAAAAACTGAATTTATTAGTCTTTAATTAGTCACTTTTTGACAAAAATAAAATAATTAGTCTCTTTTGACAACAAAACCAAGATTACAACAAATATAACTAAAAAAAATTCGACTTGAAAAACAAAATTCTTTTCTCGTTCTTTATATTGTTTTGATCATTGTTAAAATTTTCTCTTTAGGCTTTTCTCTTCTTCGAAGATTTAGATTTAGAGGAAGAAGAAGAAGAATGCTTATCTTTGCTTCTCTTTTTGTTCGATTTATCAAAACCATTTTGATTCTCCAATTTGGTAGATTCAACACTTATAATACCACTTGAAGAGATTTTTGAATTTTGCAGAGCCTCTGCTTCTTTGTCACCAATTACATATTGTTGAAACTCATGAGGATCCATCAAGCCTTTATTTTTCTCCTTCAACATTTGTTCCTTTAAAAGACACAACAAGAACATCATAACTTCTTCAAATGTTATAATAACCAAAGCAACAAAACAAATATACATTTTCAAGGGAGAAAGATAAGTACCTTGACTTGTTTTGCTCCTTCTCTGAGATCATCGTCTACCGATACACTGTGTGGTTCAAGCACTCTCTGCAACCAAATTCAACCATCAATTATAAACTTAGCCTTTTACAAATTAAACTCTAGAAATCAAAAATGCCACTTTCCAATAGCAAACACATAATGTAGCACAGAGAGAAATGGCATCGAAAAACTTGGTTCTTTCATCTTTGTATTCTAATTAAATGGCTAAATGTATATTCTTATGATAATAGAGAGAAAGTAGAAAGAGTTTACTTCTTTCAATAGAGGCATGGTTGATTCAATCTCCTTTGCTGCAATTCTCTTCAGGTAATGGAACAGCTCCTTCGCGACCTTCAAGAGAAGAGAGTGTATCTGTCCCCTCTCCAACTGCATTTGTCTCTGCAAGTCCAACATTCAAAAGAGAAACATACTGAGAGATGCTGCAATCTTTGAAAAATTAGTAGTAGAGAACATGTTACTACCTCGATGCTAGAGAAATCCAACTCCTGCAAGCCTAAGCATAACAATATAGATGCTTGAACATATGACAGCGAAACAGGAAGCTTCTCTTCAAAATACTGATGTGCCAGTGTTTTGCAGATGTCATAAACCTTTCAATGATAAGAAGATGAAACTGGTTACAATACAGAAGGAGAATGATAAGAAGATGAAACTGGTTACAATACAGAAGGAGAACAAAAATAGTCTGTTTTGATCTAAATCTATATAGCAAGTGTATATGGCAGAATCTAACCAGATTGAAGTCAGTCAAATTGTTAGTATATGCTCCAAGCCTATCCATATCCAACGGAGAAACAATGCCGTCAAGTGTGCTCAAGAATCCGTCTGATGAATTCCCAGAAGAATCGCCCTTTGGAAAGTTGATCTTGGGGTTCAACACACTGAACAAAGAAAGATACGGCGAAAGAGTTATTTTACATGAAGAATAATGTTATTACATCACAGTGAAAAAATTGTTAGTGCTCACCTCATTGCAAGTTTGTAGTCCATATTCTTGAATTTATCACTCAACAGCTTAGAGAACCTTATCCTGAAATCTGAAAACATCAAACAAAAATTATGATAATATACTTGGAAGATGGAGAAGTTAGTGATCAACGAATCAACAAACCTTTATAGAAGGGAGCAAAGAAGCCCAACTCTTCGGACTCGCTGACTTCTAGTTCATCATTTTTCAAAGGTTTTAGAAGCATACATGTATGCTCACCAGTTACAGTACTCTGATCCAAGCACAAGGGAATATTCAATGTTACAAAACAGCTAATAGTAATGGGATTAGTGTAAGCAATTAGGCAGAAAAGACAGAAATATTCTCAACTGGGATTTGGCTAACATAGAACGGTGCAAAATTATGTTTTCTCCAAAACCGGAAGAGGTCCAAAGTAAGACCAAAGGAGACACCAATGTAGTGAAGCCTCTCAGGTCTTCGATCACGGAGTGGAACCAACAGAGGTGGAAGATTCGTGCGTGGCTTTACTTGCTCCTCGAGCATGGAAACCTACCAAAAACGGAATCAACTAAGAATGGAAACAGAGGAATAACTATGCTAGTGAACATAAAAAAAGAATCAGATTCTGCATTTAGAGGCTAGGGAAATCCAAAAACCTTCTCAGCCGCCTCAGTAACTCTAAGGGGTAAATGTTCCATATCAACTTTATCTTCTGCTTCGGAGATTGGAGCAATCTGACCTTCAAAATATCTGCAGATGTTGATCAGTTTAGTAAAAAAAAAGCACTATTTTTGTTAAAGAGAACGACCGCATCTAATGAAGAGTACAAAGTAAAATGGCTAACCAAAAAAGCTATAACATTGATAAGTAATTTATGGGACATATTAACAAAGTCGTTTATGCATTTTTCCATGAATTATACCTGGTCAAGAGTTCAACTGCAGCAGAACCATATCCCATCTACAAAGATGAATCATAAACTTGTTAAACACACACAAAACTTAACTACACACACAAAACTTAACTGTACATGTAAACATAAGAGCAACAAAAGATTACCTTCATGGCGTTGGGGTGGACTGCTATGCGTACTATCCGAGCACCAGAAAGACTTGGGAACTCAGGGTCCCGAAATTGTTCACAGAACTTCCATGGAATTTGGTCACCATAGGGTGAGTGACCATCCTTTAAACTTTTGAGGGCTGAGTTCTGAGATATCCGTCCTTCGAGACAGACCTGAATACAATAATTACCAATGCCTAAGATCACACACTTAAAAAATCGACACAAACTAGAAACTATGAATGTCAGAAACATGTGGCAAAAAGCACTTAAAACAGATTCAAAGCTGAAAATTCAAGACTAATGATGCTGATCTACGAATGGGAATAAAAAGCAAATTCTATACCTGGACAACACAGAGTATATCAGGCTGCTTGTTTTCAGATTCATCGACAGGGCCTGCGTTTAGTATCTGTTAGTCACAGTTACGAAAATTAAACTAGGTCAGGGTAAGGAAACATACCAAGTAACACAAACAAATGATGAGCAGGAGCATCAGCCAGCAATTGAAGATCATTAGGAGAATTCTTGTAGTGAGAAGAGACACATAGCGCCATCATTCTCTGTAGGATGCACTTATATCAGTCTATTATCAAAACACAGGTAACAAGAGAAACGGTATGGAACCCTATCGACCACACTTACCTGCAGAAACAACTCACTATCTTTGTGATAAGAAAAGAGTGTGTCTCGGTTGACATAATAGAGACCACAGTCGCTTGGCAGAGGATGGCTACACAAAAAATAGAAAGAGAAGCCAAATCAAATAAAAATAACATTTCTAGACGGTTGACACCACAAGAAAGGAAGGTAGTCACTATAAAAATTTAGGTAAAATATGCTTACCATGCAGGATTTGGCAAACTAGTAGCAACGTCAAGGCAAAGTAAGCCATTAAGCCAGGACTCTATTGGATCTCCAGAAGCGTATCTAATAGACTCATTAAGTTCTATCTTCTTGAAAAGGCAACCTGTCCAAAAGAACTTGAGAGTGTCAGGGGATTCTCCAAAATTGCCACAAATAAAATTAAGTTTACCACATATGAAGAACTAAAGCATGTGAATACAGAATACGTAGGAACAAAATTCATGCTCTTAAAATTACATATATTCCTCAATTGACTATGCCACCTAGATCATTACAGTCAAGATTGAGAGCAAGATAGAACAGTCACCAGAAAGAGAGCCTTCCAGACCAGTAGAAGGAGCCCGACTTTGCTCATCTAATTGTTGAAGGAGTTTCAGAGATAAAGATCTACCAGTGCCTTCATAGCTTTCAACCACAAGGAAGAAGAGACAGGTAAAATTCAGAAACATGATCATCCTTTAATTAAAAGAACATGTATATAACTTTCCCAGGTTTATGGGAATAGCACTAAGTTATGTTTTCACATACCCGCTGACTGTTGACGATAGGAAAACTAGATAAGGACCGAGCAAAGACTTCACGACTGGCAAAGGAATAGCTGCGGCTTCATCAATAACCAACAGCTCTACTTGTGAGAGCTTCTCATGCTCGTGCGGTTGTATATACTGAATGAAAAAAACAAGAATGGAACAATTCAGAATTGCAAACAAATCACGCTTTAAGGCATGAATTAACTAAGGAATGAACAAACCTGGATAGTTTGTCTATGCTGCTTGAAGATATTTATCCGTACAATAGCTTTTTTGAAGTCAGGATTCACACTTTTCACAACGTCATAATCAAGATGCTCCTACAAAAGAGAGAGTGATAGGAATTTTAGAAACATATACTACCACATCGCGAAGCAGAATAATCTCACCTTGCTGGTTCTTCACAATGAAATGAAATAGGTGTGTGCTATAAGTAAATAATCTATAGGAAAATAAATTAGTTTACCTTATATTCAAGTGCGTCAAAGCCTTTGCAAACAAACTCAAAGAATGTCTTTAAGTTATCAGGGCTTGGTGCAGTAATGTAAATATTTGAGTACCTAAGAGCAAACAAAACACATACCCATAAGTATAACAAACATCATGAAGAAACATTACTGGAGAGTAAAGGAATGTATGGGAGCAAATCTACCCTGCAGCAACAGCCCCAGAAACAGCTAAACCAAGTGCAGCAGATTTTCCACGCCCACGACTAGCAATCAAAGCAACTATGCTTCGGAGAGCCTTATCCAGAATTGCATCGAAAAATGAGACAACAGCTTTACCCTACAAAAAGAAATCCAATAACATCAGCCAAGTAATAAGAGAGAGAGCATTAGCAAGATAAATACGAAAACAAATGATAGCTTTAAACCTGATCCAGTGTACAACATTTCTTGATTAAAGGACCAACAGGGAAGTCATCACTTAGTTCCTCTTTCAAATTCTTCAGGTCCCTTTCTGCCTCAGAGAGTCCCTCCGAATCCTTTTAGAAACAAACAGTTTTCAAAAGTTATTATTATTAACTCGAATTTTGGAAAGCATTTTTCTCATAACAGAAGCCAATTCACTTACTATTTCTGTTGGGACTTGAGTAATAGATCTGATATGCGAGGAAAGCGGCAATATATTCAACTCATCATCCATGACAACACACGCTTTACACGATGCAAGTGATAGAAGAAAACGCTCGTTGAATCGTCCAGCAGCCTCAGAATGAGACTCAGTTCTGAATCTGTCATGGACATCCTAACAAGAACAAGAAAGACATGTTTTTGAACACAATTATTAAAGAGTAAAAACATCAAAAATACAAAACTGTGGTGTCTCCATACCATAACCATTGTGCATAGACTAGTAAGCGATGTGAGTGATCGTAATATCAATACAACCATGCCACCACCTTCTACAGTCTCTATTGTCCTTGCTAGTAGATTAGGAGTTAAAGCTTCAAAATCCTATATTCACAAAGAAGAAATATTCACAGGGCAATGTAACAACAATCACGAAACGAATACTAGCAAGATATAATAAGTACCTGTAAGATGCACATGCCGAAAGTATTACCAAGAATCCTTTCAGAATCTTTGTAAAGACAATGAGTAACTCTTCCTACATCAAGCAACCGCGAAAAGGCGTCGAGTTTCTCAGGATCTAATTGTCCTCTCTCCCTCATTCTCTTCAATTGCTTAGAACGCTTCTTCTTATGACTTCATACAAAAACAAAAAAAAGGCAAAACAAATCGAAACCCAACAAGTATAATCCAAAAAGCTACAAAATTTGGCATCAATAAGTACAAGAATCGAACCTGCTAATGTCAAGTTTGTCCTTGTAACACCACAAGACACTAGGATTAGACTTAACAACTGCTTTCGACAACATATGATGTAGATTCACTATCTGTTAAAGAGAGAAAGGAACACAACATACACACGAAATAGTCTTGAGGGATATGAGTTATAAAGTTTGAAACTTTAGAGAGAAGATAGAGAGAGAGAGAGAGAGGAGATAAACCTGGTCACGAGACTTGTCACCGATTATTACAAACATTGAACGGTGTCTTAGCTTAACACCGTTCTCTATCAAAGTCCTTATACGCTCGTCTACTTTCTTCCTCATTCTCACAAAACTTCTTCTTCTTCTTCCTTAGTCTTTGCAAAGGAGAGAAAAACCCAATAAATAACAAAACCTATATTATGTTCTCTCAGTGTCTGAGAAAAAAAAAACGATTTTTCTTGTTAAGGATTAGGGTTTTATAAAGGAAGATACTTTTTCATTTTTGGGACTTTGACCTTTTTGCCCTTTTTCCTTTTTTGAGATTTTCTGAAAAAAGGAAAAAGTATAAATGGGCTAATAAATGGGCGTTTAGTAATAATAAGAGAAAAGCCCATTAACAAAATATCTGTTTTATTTAATTCTTTGGTGATTAGCTGTCTTTTTGACTCTTCTTTATCCACACCAAGCTTCCGACAACAAAAACGAGTAGAATTTTAGAATCTCTATGTGAATTTGTTAGATTAAAAAGAGAGAGACTTTATAGAGTTTGGTCTCATTCTGAGTAATGGGTTCACAGGTTAGTCTCTGTTTCTCTTTGGTGGTAGTAAATGATTCATGTGTTAGGAAGAAGCTTGAAGAGAATTGGATATGGAGTTTGTGTTTCTGTTTAGACTTGTTCATGCAATTAGTTTTGTGGAAGTTAAATTATTGAACTTGCTTCTTCTATCTTAGTTTTTGTGGTTAGAGACCAAGTTGTTCATTAATATCTAGTGATATTAAGTGTTGTGTTACTAAGATTCAAGAACACAAATGTATGTGATTCATTAAGTTCTTAGACAAACTTGTTTGTTTCATTGAGTTTAGTTTGCTTTCATTATGTTGTTGTTGTTGTATCTTTCGATGTTTGGTTACTATATTGATAAAAGATCTACCTTTGAATTTGTAGGTTTATTGACTATTTGCTTGAGGCTATTGATTTTTGTGTGAATTGGATATAAAGAGTTATGAGAAGAGGTAGAGGAAAAGGCAAGAAGCAGAATGCTAGAGAAGATCGAGGAAGCGGTGAGGAAGAAAAGTTTTTAGCTTACAGGAGAAGAGGAAGGCCACAAAAGTCGATGAAAGATGATATCGAAGGAGAAGAAGAAGAGATCTTGGAGAAGGATAATGATACAAATGGTTTAGTAATAACAACTAAAGAAGATGTTGTGACAGAGAATGGTAAGAAGAGGAAGAAACCAGTAGAGTCTAAAGAGAGCAATATAACCGAAGAAGAGAATGTAGTAGGATCTAAACCAAGCACCGATGATTCGATGAAATCTCCGTCGTTGTTGTCTATCGGGTTTAGACCTAACGGGAGTAGAAGGAAGAACAAACCAAGAAGAGCCGCGGAAGCTGTTGTTGATTGTAATGGTGTTTAAAAAAGTGGTTCTTAAAACCGCCTTTTTAAATCGTTTTTTCGTTGTTGTTGAATCGCTTTTGTTGTTAGAAACGCGAGTTTGATGCGGGTGCGTTTTGGAATCAGAATTTTTTGGAACACTTAAATGAGTTTTCATATGTAGTTTTGAATCTCACATATCTAGTGAGCATAAAAGACTAAAATGCTCTTTAGTGGCTAATGGCTATGAAGAAGAAAATATATGAGAAGTTACCAAAATTATATATTTTCTGACAAAAAATGTAAAGAAGATTTGTGAAATTAGTGAAGCTAGATTAGGGGATTTATTAGGTTTTTGTTAGGTTTATTTATAGAATATTTTGCAAATCAAAAGAAAAGAACTTAAGATTGAGTTTATATCTTTATTAAGTAAAGCAAAAAACAGAAAAGGAATATTAATCAAATTTATAAACATTCTGATGGATACATAACTATGAACCAAATTTCCCATACTCACTTTTTTGAAAAAATGTTGTTTAATTTATCAAGAAAGTTATTGCAAAGAGAAAAAGCCAAATCTGATTGAAAAAAATGATAGAAATACTTTTTGTCTCATCAAATAATGGCCCATAAATTCTTGAGGAATTCACAAATCTACACCCTTTCAACCCCTTCTTCACAAAACTACTCCTAATTTAATATTTTCACATATTTACACCCTTTCAAAATTTTAAAAGCTTGATTTAACCTTTAAAAAATTACCAAAATTAAAAAAATTTCATTTGGGTTCGCTAATTAGTGTTTAGGGTATAGTATTAAGGGGGTAAGATTGTTTGGGTAGAGTTTATTTAGATTTAATTTTGAGTGTTTAGGTGTAGTTTTGTGAAGTATTTTGGAAATGGTGTAGTTTTGTGAAATGTAATTCAAATGGTGTAGTTTTGTGATTCTCCCTAAATTCTTTCTTTTGTCAGTTCCTACCTTTGCCCCTTTTTCATAATCATTCAAGTTTTTTTATTGGTTATCAAATGAATTCAAGTTTTTTTAAATTTCTTTGGAAGAAGTAGGTTTAATTTTGCTGTTTATTATGTTATAAAGTCTCAGTATACATCAGTAAAAAATAGGTTAAAAATTGACAAAAGAAGATTCTCTAATTTCATCATATATATATGCATGCCTGCTTTTTACAGTAGTCAATGGTTTTTTTCAAAATAAAACAGTCAAAATTTTGTTGTCATATATTTTTCATGACAAAAACAAAGGTAGAAAAATATTTTGAAAGAAAAGGAAGAGATCTTTAGGGGGACAAGATGACATGAGCTAAGATAGGGTACTTTGAAACTCAAAATAACATTTGTCAATAACACGGAAGTATTCTGATAATGATAACCACATTAAACCATATAATAAAAAAAAAAGTTAAATCCCTAAATCATTAATTAAATAACAACAACTTTATAATATAATGCTCAAAGTCTCAACAAATATCGTCACACCATTATGATGATATGATCCAAATTAGAACGACGCCGTTTTAACCTTTCACCACCACGTCCCATCACGACCAACTCATCATCGCTTGACCGTTCAAGCAACGACTCAAATGCGTTTTGTAGTAACCGCACCGTCTCTAGGCCATGTTGCTCTTTATCTCCGACCACAACGAGATCGTTTCTTATACGACCACTAATTGTCGTTATATCAACAAAGGCTGTTTTCATGTGAAGAGACTTAAGTATATTGATGAGTTCTTGTAAGAGATTTGGCTTGTCTTCGCATGACAATGATATTTTCAAGATTATTAGACCGTTTTCTTCGTTAGGACAGTCTTTGAAGTTAAGTACATTGATCTCATCTGACTCTGATGGTAATGTTTCGTTGTCGGAGATTTGTTGTTTTAGTTCTTTGACTCGTTGGACTACTTTTGCTAGTAGTGTGGCTTTATCTGTCTATAAATAAAGACAAATATATATATATATATATATATATATATATATGAGATAAGAAAGAGAAATGTTTTGGACTTAAAAATTTTGTTGTTTCTATGTTTAATTTTTCAAAGGAATATTAAAAAAAGTTTGAGAACTTTTCCGACAAAATGATTCAATATCTTCAGAGAGAAAAAAAGGACTTGGGAGCTTTTTTAGATTTTTTCCTCAATTTTCTAGATATTCTCTTTAGTACTTTGCAGCTTTTTAATATTATTCGAAAACATTACATTGGTGATTGGACTCATGATGGTAATTTGAACAGTAATTTTGTTTTTCTATAAGTGATATACTTGAAATGTTCCACCTTTTCTTACCAATTATATAAGACCCTATAAGATATACTTTAAATTAAGTAATTAAGTAAAATTAATATAACCAACCATATAAAAAAAGACATTTGATTTCTCCATTAATTTGGATATCATACAAAAAACTATAACCATCATTCTAAATTATTTTTTAAAAATTATGTATAGCATGAGTAAAAAAAGATTCATTCTAGTTAATCTTTCTATATTTTTCACTTAACTTAGAAAAACAATAATTAAGTAAAAGATTATTAATTAGAGACTTGAGTAGTAGTAGTAGTATATATAGTATAGTAATAATAAAGATTAAAAAAGTTATGAACCTTGTAGTTACAAGAGAGTAAGTTGCGTAGCTTATTGAGATGTGAATTGATTTTTTCTCTTCTCCTTCTTTCAGCTTCTTTATGGTTTCTCATTGCAGCAAGTGATTTGTTGTCTTGTGAAATCTTGTCTTCTTCGATACCAAAAGGATAAAACGACGACGTTGTGGTGTTCGTGTTTGATGACGAGGCACATAATCCTCCGGTGAGAAAAGAATCAAATATTTGATCTGATATGTCTGGTTGCATTTTTTTGCCTTCTTTCTTTTGGTTTGTTCTGTCTGAAAATGAAGATGATTGTTTGTATTTATACATAAAATGAGTTGTGTGTGGGAGATAAAATAATATTATTTTATTTCAAAAAGTTTAATATTGATACCATCATTATTGGGCTTCATTATAGATTATGGGCCTAAAGCCCAACATTTAACAGGTAAAAAAACACAAGTAATAGAATCTAATTTGCATTTCACAAAACCCAATGATAACAATGCTTTACACAAGAGTTACAACTTACAAAATCAAGAAAATCAAACAAACACCAAAACTTAGAAAATGTTCATATAGAAGAGCATTAAAAGGGATAAACATCACTGTCTTCGACAAACCAGAAAAAAAGACATAGCCAAGTCCCATGAATACAAGATTTTAGAACATTATAATAAGAATAATAATTATTACATAAAGAGAGACAAACCAAACCAAACCAAACCAAGGTTCGAGACCATCCAGCCATCACTTAGCCATCATGACCTTAACAAACTCATCGTAGTTAATCTGACCATCACCATCAACATCAGCTTCTTTGATCATCTCATCGACTTCTTCGTCGGTGAGCTTCTCGCCGAGGTTTGTCATCACATGACGAAGCTCGGCTGCTGAGATGAAACCGTTCTGGTCCTTGTCAAAGACCCTGAACGCTTCCTTGAGCTCTTCCTCTGAGTCGGTGTCTTTCATCTTACGAGCCATGAGGTTCAAGAACTCTGGGAAATCAATGGTGCCGTTACCGTCTGCGTCAACTTCATTGATCATGTCTTGGAGCTCTGCTTCTGTTGGGTTTTGTCCTAGAGAACGCATCACAGTCCCAAGCTCCTTGGTGGTAATGCAACCTACAAAGCAATATCTAGGATATGTGAGCAAGTCTTTACATAGTTTATTGCTATGAATTAAGTATAGAGCAGCCACAAAGAGCAAGTCTTTACACAGTTTATTGCTATGAGTTAAGTAATAGAGCCACAAAGAGCAAGTCTTTACACAGTTTATTGCTATGAGTAGTATAGAGCCACAAAGAGCAAGTCTTTACACAATTTATTGTAATGACCTAAGTGCAGAGCCACAAAGAGCAAGTCTTTTACACGGTATATTGTTATGAGCTAAGTGCAGAGACACAAAGAGGCAAGTCTTTACAGATTCAAATGAGTAACCAATATCTCTCTAAAATTGAATATCACCGATTACAAAACTCAAAGCAGAGAACAAGAAGGTCTCTTCTCTAGAGAGATCATCTTAAAGCTAAAATCCCCAAAATTATCTCTAACTCTTTTAATTTTTTTTAAATGGCGTTTATTGCTATCACGAGGGACCAAAATCAATTCAGATTCAAACATAAATCAACCAAACTTTCAAAATAAGTAAAAAAAAAACAAAAAAAACGAGCGTAGAGATCAGATCGGAGAATCGCAGATCCATTATCATCATAAAATGAAAACAAGAGACGAAGCTAAAGAAACGAGCTTACCATCACCATCTTTGTCGAATAAGCTAAAGGCTTCTTTGAACTCTGAGATCTGATCATCTGTGAGCTGATCTGCCATTGTTTTCTCTTTGCTTTTTTCGCGTTAACCTTAAGATTCTCTTCTCTTTTTGTTTTGTTATAATCGAGAGGAGGAGGAAGAAGAAGAAGAAGAGATTAGAGAAGCTGTGTTGGATAAAACGAGAGAGAACCCGTCTTTATCGGATATTATTATTATTATTAGCTAATTAACCCGCCCGGATATTTTAATTACCAATTATACCCTCAATTTCTTACAGTAATTACGTTTATGCCATTATTAATGCGCGATCACGCGGTCTCTACGCGGAAATCAATTTTCTGATATCATTAGATGATGACGTATTTATATATGGACAAACTAATACTATATTTAAGAACAAATCCAATGGTGTTTCTTAACGGGATTTTAGCATGTGGAATCCACCTAAATAGTTAAGATCTGAATCTTATATTTCTTATTTAAGCTTCGGATCTTAACTATTCATGCATACGTGGCGGTCCATGATTGGTCCGTTTTTATTTTTTATTTTTTTATTTTATTTTAAACCAATTGTTCATGGACTCATTGAATAGTTAAGAAATTGTGTGAGTTTCTCTGTTGGAGATGGTCTAAGGTAATACTTTTTTTTTTGTTAAAGTTATTATTGATGATGATATTTAAGGTAATAATTGAATATGATTTTTTTGTACATATAGAGAACAAAAAGATTTGCATTGAGACATATAGTTAGAAATAAACTAAATATGATGATTAATTAAAGAATAGTCATTTTGTAGTTTTTATAAATGTATATATTCTCTCGTTTCAAATTTTTATAGTTTTGAAAAAACATTTAACTTTGTTAGGCTTAATCACTATAATTAAGGAAACGAGTGAAATTGTTATAATGTAACAAGATATTAATGAAGGAAAATTATACTAGTCCCAAATTTTACCATAATTAAAATGTAGTAATAATTATAACAAAATCAGAAAATAAAACTACAACACGTACGCGACGACACACACAAAAATAACATAAAGATAGAAATTGAATGACATATCAAAACACTAATCTCCTTCGACACGCGTCAAGCGGAAGTGAGTTAGTACTGCCACGTCGGATATGTCGGCTTCCACTTCTCCCGGCGTAACAAACATCAGAATCCACCGTCGATTTACGACACGTGTCACGGTTATAGTATTTGGAGAAAGAGAGCTCGTGAACAATCTCAGCGATTAGGTCACGACAAATGTGATCATGAAGAGCTAAACCGATTTTAGCAACCTCTCTTCTTTGACCATATGACACGTCATCGCATACTTGGTTCACGCTATCCATCAAGCTAAGCCTTACTCTCCGCACCACAATAGGAGTCGTTGTGGTGGTGCCACGTGTTATTTCCGTTGACGTTGTTTTATTGGTCATGATGTCGTCGTGATCGGTTTTAGTGATTAAACTTACGTTGTTGACTTTGTGCGTTTTGTTGTCTTTGTAGTAGTCTTGATCATGATGGTTCATTTTAGACAACATTGTGTTTGTTTCTATTTCGTGTCTTGTCGTCTTTTGTGTCCCCACGACAACATCTCCTGCCATTTGTTAATGAAAATATAATTATTTATCCGATAAATTATGTTTAAGAGAACATAATTCAATTTCAATCATTCGATTTTTCCTATTTTTACACTTTTTTCAAATTTCAAATTGTTCAATTATGCTCTAAAAAATTACCAATATTAAAATATTTTTATTTGGGTTCACTAATTAGTGCCTATAGTATAATATTGAAGTGGTAGAGTTTTGTGGATAAAGCTAATTTTGATTTAATTTTTAATAATTAGGCGTAGTTTTGTGAAGTGATTTTTAAAAATGTAGTTTTGTTAATTGCAATTTAAAAAGTGTAGTTTTGTAATTCTCCCTTTATTTAATATATTATCCTTATGATTGTTGTCAAAATGTAAAATTTATAGTCATCGAAAATCTATATCCGTTTTTTATATCAATGAAATATCTATATACCGATTGTTATTAAATTTCTTATTATTATTTTCCTAACATCGAAACAAGACTAGGCATATACAAAATTTACAAAGTTGAATTTCCATCAAATTTTCACTAAAAAGGTTATATATGTGTGGTTATATATTATAGGGAGAATCACAAAACTACATCATTTAATTACATTTCACAAAACTATACCATTTCCAAAATACTTCACAAAATTACACCTAAACACTCCAAATTAAATCCAAATAAATCTTATCCACACAATCATATCCCCTTGATACTATACCCTAAACACTAATTAGTGAATCCAAATAAAAAGATTTTAATTTTGGTAATTTTTGAAAGGGTAAATCAAGCTTTTAAAATTTTGAAAGGGTGTAAATATGTGAAAAAAATAAATTAAATGTAGTTTTATGAATAAGGGGTTGAAAGGGGGTAGTTTTGTGAATTCCTCCTAATTATATTATATTAATAACTAACATTGTTATATATATTTAGATGGAGAGCGTACAAAATCACAACATTGCTAAAAAAGGTGATAATTCTTGATTTGGTACCATTGAATAGTTTTGTGGGTCAAAATGAGGAATAAAGTAAAATAAATGGGGTGGAAGGGGCCCAAATGAATGAGAAAAAGTAAAAGTGGGCTTTCATAAATAAAGGAATAAAGCCCTCCTTTAAAAGCTGTTTCTTCCATTATCATTTGTCTAACATGCCTCTTATTCCTCACACTTTTTCACTTTAATTAGAGACATAAATGATGTTAGATTAGAGACTTATAGGCTACTAACTTTTTTGACTTATATACTAATTTCAAACATTATACTCAATGCCCATTGCCAACCACTTTGTAGTGAAACTCATCTAATGACAAATGTAACATTAAATAAAATAACACATCCCTTGCATGCATGAAATCCTTATATCAATCACATTTGTTTATTACTATATAATATATATATATATATATATATTTTTTTTTTGTTAATTACTATATATATTTATTATTATTTATATATAAAAAACTGACTGTTTTCCACTATTGGACATACTCATGATTTCACCACCACTAAAGAGACAACTCTTTGGCCTTTTCATCCTACCTTCACTCTTTATTTCTCAACTTCCTTAAATTTTTAAACTAATCTCCTAATTTTACTAATTTTTGCAGTAATTAATTTATATATGTTGACCAACTTAAATATTCAAAACATTTCCCTTATTAATTTTCTATATCACCGGTTAATTAAACCAATTTTCCCACATTTTTAATTTCATGCTTGTCTTGCTTGATTAGTATACTAATTTAATTATATTTGACCATATGTTTAATTAATTATGGATTATACTATTTTTGTGTTAAATTAATTATGGATTATACTATTTTTGTGTTAAATTATGGGTTATCCTATTGTCATATCTACCTTTCAAAATGTGGATTTAGAGTGTTATTATATAAGTTTTAGACAAGAAAAAATTGAAAAAACCAAGAAACGTACCGGTGCCGGAGAATTTGAGAATGCCACGCTCCGCCGGTGGAGAAACCTCGCTTTTCTTGTGAAGAAGGTAAGTGGTTTTGATAACATCTATAGTTCTCCTTAGCTCTTCTAAATCTCGATCGCATTTCTCTAACGCTCCGACAAGACTCACCCTCGCCGCATCTCCTCCGCCGCCGCCGGAGACGACCGTTCTCTGTTTCTGTTTGTTAGATCCTAAAGTGATGGATTTTTGACGGTTAGAGGAGAAGTTGAAAGTGGAGAGGAAAATGTTGAAGAATCCGGGAAGACAGCCGGAGGATACGGCGGAGGAGTTTGAGTTTTTCCGGTGAGGGTTATGATTTTCCCGCCATGAAGACGAAGGAGAAAGTAAATTCTCTCGTTTAGTATTGTTCTTCTTCTTACTCATTCTCTGCGTTTTTTGTTTTTTGTGACTTTTCTTTTCTTTGTTTTTCTCTCTATGTAGAAACCTTAAACTACCATTTACTCGTATGTTTTTGTTTATCTCTACGATAAGATTTAAACATTATATACTATTTTTACGATTTTTTGCTTTCCTTTATTTTTTTCTTTTACTTTTTTTTTTTACTTTTTAGGTTGGTCCATTGTCACATGGTAAATACCAATGCAATATATCATTACACCAGAGACATCATAATGTTACCTTTTCAACATCTACTATATATAAGTTTACTTTTTTTTATTAATTCTAATATAAATTTAATCCGATTTATGAGATGATTATAATTCAGATTTCAGATGGTTAATCTTCCATCAAAAATAATTAAGAACATTAATAAAATAAGCATGAAGAGTTTAGCACGACGCTCTATGAGAATCAAAGAGGGCATTGATTACGAGTGTTCTTTAAGCTTGATAACCTTTGTGCATGCTGGACAGTTATATTGGAACTAGTTCTTTAATAATTAAGCTATATATATATATATGTAGTCTCTCAAGTTTGAGACCATAAATCAAATTTGCACATTTAAATTATGTTTTATTTGTCAGTTGATTTACTAGTACTAGGCTAATATAACAACAAGTTTTGTCCTAAATCGAAGTTGTACTTGTAATTTTATGGTTTTTTATATTTTCAAAATAGATTTTGTACATAGACTTTGAATTGTGATCATAAGTTAATAGTTACATTGTGAATTAGACTTTTGAGGAAGAGGAATTCACCAAACTACACAATTTTATCACTTAATTAGGGTTTAATTTTTAGTGTTTATGTGTAGTTTTGTGAAGAAATTTTTAAATGGTGTAGTTTTGTGAAATGTAATTCAAAAGGTGTAGTTTTGTAATTTCCCCTTTGAAGAATTGATTTGAAAAAATAAAACCAACATTTACTCCAAACCTGTAAATAAAAATCTGGAAGTTGTGTGTCTTGTCTAGTGCCTATTTCTTTACAAATAAGAGAGCGAAAGAAAGAAGCCATAGATTACACAAAAACTAAACTAACCCACTTTTATGAATTAAAGATCATTCCATACTTTGTAGTCACTACTTGAGCTGTTGTGCATATTACTACTGTCTTGGCAGCCAATGAAGAAAGTAGAACGCACCGTATCCACATTTATCAGTGCATGAGCCGTACCACTCGGACTAACCGCTACAGCTACTTGTTCCTCTCCAATTACCACTTCTGCGAAACCCTTTTTGACCTTGTGGTTCTCTAGCTACACAAAGTTTTATTCATCAAACAATGTCAAATTATTCATGAGTTTTTGTTCACTATAAACCTTACTAACAATAAGTCAGAAATTAAAAAAGGCCCCATCAAGACCGGAAAGGGACTAGAATAAGCTTTACGAGTTTCATTTACAATGGCGCTGTTCGTTTGCATGTCGCTAGCGACCGCGACTAGAGTCAACGTTCAAATGTTGTTCGTTTGTTTGTCGCCGTATTACACGACCTGTCGCGCGACAATGAAACGAACAACATCTGGCGCCAGACATATGGTGGCAGACGCTAGTCGCAGACTCTGGTAGGGGTCGCTAGAGACTTACAAACGAACAACGCCATTAACTACACATAGTAATTGACCTAAAGAATACAGTGAAAGTAGGTAAAGAAACAGTAAAACGAAACAACATAGCAACAACAAACAAGGCTTACCCTAAACCTTGTCTTGGCTCCCCATAAGACAAAAGTCTCATTACAAGTATGATGTCTGTGGTTTCCTCTAAGCCCACCAGGTCGGATTTCACCGACATGGATAGATACACACGAATCAGCTCCACCTGAAGACAAAGTCAAAGATAAGAGCCTAGGAATCTGAATCGATAAGAGCAAAGTCAAAAAAGAGAGAGGAAGAACCATAGAGAAGAGAATGACGAGCAAAGATAATCGGATCAAGCAACCATCCACGGTCGTCTTTTCGAACCGGAGAAAGCGAAGAAGCATCGAACCGGACAAGATTAACCATACCGTCGTCGTCATCGTATTTGATTTTCATCAAATCAGGACGAGGTTTCGGTTCCGATTTTGGATGTTGTAACCTGAGGGAGATCCAAGTGAGGAAGAGGAAGAAAGTGAGAAGCAGAGGAATCGCTTGTGGCTTCTTCAATATGTTAATCAATGGTGAAATTACTCTTCTAGGGTTCGCCATCGTTTTTTTACTCAAATCTTCCTCCTCCCCCTCTAGTTTCTCTATAGATTTATACTTGTATAAGTTAGACAATATTACCCCTAGTATCTCCCATGACATAAGACCATCTCCAGAAACCGACAAAATTTCTTAACTATTCAGTGGATCCATGAACAGTACAAGATCTCTCTAAGATAAGGAATTTAAGAGTCGGTTTCTTAACTATTTTGTGGACCACACCGGCTAAAATCCCTCTAAGAAGCTCCATTGAAAATGCTTTAAGAGTTTAATTTTGTCTCTATCATTGATAAGATAGATCTAAGAGTCTGAACAAAGGTGCTCTTTGTTGTTCAAGTGATCCATCTATATAACTAAACAGACCATTTAAGATTGTTAAGTGGTGGTGTCTTTTTTTTAATGCAACATGTGTGTCTTGTATGAATTTTGGATCATTGGTCTGAAAAGTTGAGACTTTGAATTTTTGATGATACTAATGAAAAAGGATAACGGCTTACTACTACTACAATAACTCAAATACTGTTTTAAAAGAAAAAGTTAACAGAAATTTGCTCCAAAGCCAATAAGAAAGTCTATGGAATGTACAAAGAAACAAAGCTGTTTTTTTTTTAACTCTCCTTTTTTTTAACTTATAAGCAAACCCTTACCTTAAAAAAAAAACAAAAAAAAGTTTTTGAGATCAGAAAGGAGCTGAGCTTGTTCGTCGAAGCTGTCGCTTGGGGTCAGGCGGTGGTGCACTTGGGAGTATCTTCTCTACCTCCTGCACATAACCAATGTAAGATTATGCTATAAACTTCACAACCAACCAATTCCAACTCTTATGTTTTCTCTTACAATAAGCAATGAAACAACAAAGTCTTAGCCTTTTTACATGTTTGGTCTAAATAAAGCCTATAAGAGCCAACACATATGAAACAACTAGAGGCTAGTCCTACAATCAACACATATGTAAGTTTATAAGAGCCAACACAGCTGCAAAAGCATTTACCTTTTGCCTCCTGAGTCTTTCGTTTTCTTCTTCTAACCGTGAAACTTTGATCTCTAGCTCATGAGTGTAAGCCTGCTCATCAACATAGAGACACCAAAGACAAAGAAACATGATTCAACAAGGAATAACAAAATAATAGCAACAACAGAGGTAGGTAGCTTCACTAACCTGTTTCCTAGCGCGAGAACGAGCAGCAGACTCTCTGTTCTTAATCATTCTCTTCTGCCTCCTCTCTACAGTCTTCTCCACAACTTCCCCTGAAGCAACCCTCTTCCTCCCTGGAGTCTGTGTATCCGACAAACCACCCATCAACGAAGACTGAGACACCATAGCTTGCATATCTGAAACCGGATAAGGCATGAACGCTTGTGGCTGTGGCATCGATGGAAGCTGATGATACTGAACCCACGGTCCAACCTGAGTTATGTTCTGTCCTAAAACAGCACCTGGACCACCACTAGGACCATCATTGTTCGAACCCGCTATTGTCTCGGTGACTACTCCAGCTTTCAACAACAAGTCCTCAAGAGTCATTTCGCCAAGCGTAGGCTGCTTATCTCTCCTCCTCTCATGAGCAATATTACCACCATTCTTGTTCTGCTGAATGTCTTTCCACACCTCATCAACAGTCTTTTTGCTAAGATCACGTGGTAAAGTCAAACTCCCCTGACGAGAAAGACCCTCTTGAGCATCTCCTCCTTCTGAGCCATTGACAGCCATGGAAGATGGCTGCTGATTAGCTTCAACAGAACAAACACTCTTGAGTAGCTCGTCAAGGTTCATGCTTCCAAGTGCTTTACCAGAGCTACCCAAGTGGTTTTGAACCTCATCAAGTGTTAAGCTATAAAGAGAGCCTTGCCTATTCAAAGACTGAGATTTAGGTTGTTCAACAACACCTCTCTGAGAATCCATTAAGCAATAACAACAAAAGATAGATGAAAACAATCCTCAGGTCACAAATAAATAAATAAATAAAACCCTAATCTCAAAAACACAAACCCAGATATGCTCAATTTGATAAATGGCTACACTGTGAAGGATTCATCAAAATCGAGACGAAAGTTAAGATTTTTATCCTATTGGGTCAAACATGCAAGCAAGAGAACACAGAGACCGAAATCGGAAGAAGAAATCAGAGCTTTGTAGTAATCTGAGAGAGTATTGGGAATTGCATGCAGCATCGAAAGGGTATCAAATGCAGATAGTAACCATGGAGATCGCAACAGAATCGAGAGAAGAAACGCTTGCGAAGAAGAAGAAAAGGAAAGATCTTTAGAAAAGGGTTAGCGAATCGGAAGCAGATCTAAACAAAGGAAGCTTTGGGTTTTTTTGTTTCTCCAAGTGGTAGAGAGAAAAAGAGAAATGAAAACTATGAAGAGAGATTTACAAAAGCAAACCTAAAAATCTGTGTCTAAGTTTCTCTCTCTCTTCTTTTGTTTCGCGCAGGAGAGGGAAAAAAAGTGAAGAGAAGAAGAGAGAGAAACCTTTTGATTGAGAAAGTGTCACTGTCTATATTTTGGCAAATTCCCCACAAGAATTTACGATGGTCTCTAAAAACTTATACAAAAAGAGAGATCTTTTTTCTTTAATCAACTTTGATTAATGGTTCAGTTTAATGAAGATGGATATCAAGTTTATCATTCCCTCGACATAACACACAAGGTTAAGTTAATCTGGTGTTTTAATTACAAGGTTAGATTCGTACTTTCATAAACTAAAATTAGTAACTTTTTTGTGGTTGAATATATAATAGAGAAAGTTTTATACACACCAACAATGCTTTAATCTTCATCACTAAATAAAAATTTCAGTGGTAATTATGATTGCCGCCAGGTCATTGTTTTAGATTTGGTTGAACCGGAAATATTACCATATGATATTCTAGTTATTTATTTTCAGAGAGTTAATAAATAAAATGTGTCATATGTATTAAACGTTGAATCTGATATGATTAGTTTTGGGTTGGATCTCTGCTTGAAGCTGTCTCAATCCCTGAACCTACACAAAGAAAGTAAAGATCAATGAATATGTCAAGACACCACAAGTCAACAAAAGCAAAACAACTTGAAGAGAGAGAGAGACTTGTGTCTTGTAAAGCTAGATCTAGCTATCATAATAAAAAAAACCACAATGTCATCTTTGATCCAAAGTTGTTTCTTTTACCATGTTTTGTGTATAAGCAGAGAGACAAATAAGAAGCCAAGAGTTTCATCATAAGCTTACCCTCGAACTGGAAGCACATTCCGGATATCCAAAAGGCGTAATTCGCAAGAAGCCAACAACAACAACAACTTCACCTCTGGTTCAGAGAAACCAGCTCAAAAACTAACCCTGAAGACAGGTTTTGAGGTACATAACAGTTCCTCATATGTGTTGTTGACAAGCTTGCGCTACAAAACTGTTTCATGTTACCAACAAACTCACTTTCAAGGCCAATACTATTTGGCTTCTGCTATAAAAAACAATCTTGTAACACTTGTGATTTAAGATGTTTGACACTATTTTTTTAACAGAAAACCCAGAAACTCCAGTGAAAGATTTTTGTTTGAAAACACAAGTTTTCGAGTCATTTAAGAAACCAAGTAAATGGAGATTAGTATATATGTTTACTTTATAAACTTGGCTGCTTCAACCTGGAAATGACACTAACCAGCATGAAGAATAAGAGACTTAACATAGAGCATCAGGATAGCATGCATATAAATCATATAAATTTTTTTATAAAACTTGAAAAAAGTAGAATCCGATAAGTAGCATATTTGAGTTTTTAGTTTTACAAAATGAAAGATGTTTCAGAAAACAGAGACATAAATGCTGAAAATAGTACAAAGGTTTTAAATTTTAGGAATTGTATTACTATAAAAAGATAATAAGTAGTTGGTGAAAAACGAAAAAACTCCACAAAAGGTTTAATAAGTGGCCTTATGAAGGGGCCAAAGAGTAACATTTCATAAAGACTTCATTTTGCATCAAGCTTCTTTATAAACTTCAGAAGAATCACCAGGCCAATACTAAAACATTGATTTTATATATCTGCACATTGAGTTTAAGAAAATAAGAAAGTTTTTTCACAATCGAAATCCGTGCAAATCTGAAAACATTTCAGAAAACAGTTAAATTCTAAAAGCAAATTCCATTTTTAATCTGATAACCACCGCAAAATCCTCAAAACACCGATGCAAAGGGGACCAAAAAACCGATAGGAGGGTAACTGAGCGGTTCAAGATACAGAATTTCTTGTCATAAGACATAGTAAGTTAGTTTGAGGTAAGGTATATAATGATATAAGTGAAGAGATGATATTCATTGTTATACCTGAGTCGATGCATGGTGATACATCTACTGGCCCATGTAAGGAGTGTATTGCCCAACACCAGGCTGTCCTCTACCTGCACCGCCCTGACCGAGTTGCTGAGTCTGATAGCCACCTTGTTGCCCAAGTTGTGCACCGTAACCAGGAATTGTCCCGGGTGCCATAGCTTGAGTACCATATCCACTTGGCATACCAGCACCTGGGTTTACGCCTGCAGCTGTTCCTAGAGAACCTAACAAAGCATGCCCAATTGCTGGGTTATAAGCTAAACCAGCTCCCTGTGATTGCAGTAAAGCCGTCAAGGCCTGTCCGATGGCCGGGTTAAACGCCTGCACTTGACCACCCATACCAGCTTGGTTACCACCCATGAGATGTCCATGACCTCCAACAGCGCCGTAACCATTGTTGTTGTCGTTTCTCTGGTAACGAGGATTGTTGTGTGTGTGAGCGTTCTGGTGTTGTTGCTTTCCCATTTTGGGACCATCTATTGCTTTCTGGCAATGCAAGACGTGACCTTCAAAGGTCTTGTGTGGCTCCTCTAGAGCTCTCTTGGCGCTATCGGAGGACTTGTAGACAAATAGACAAAAGCCTTTAGGTCTCCCTGTAAACTTATCAAGACCCAATGGACCTTCTTCAATCTCTCCAAACCTCGAGAAAAACGCCAACAGTTTCTGAGGATCAAGCTCTGCACCAACATTACTAACATAGATCTTCTTCTGCGTGTGCTCCGAATTCGAAAGCTGAGCAGACATCACCGAAGAAGCAGCAGCGACAGGGTTTCCACCAAAGACAGGTCCTTTAGAAGCTAATTGACACGCGGCCATGCGATTTCCGATCTTCTTCTGAGGCTGCTTGAGAGAATTGCGAGCACCTGACCTAGACTTGAACAGTATAAAACCATACCCTTTAGATTTCCCAGAGACCTTATCGAACACGGCCTTCGAGTCTTCGATATCTCCGTACTGTTTAAAAGCTTCGATTAGAGTCTCTGTTTTAGTGTCCCATCCAAGCCCGTGGACGAAGATCTTACGATGAACAGGATCCTCATCGGCCACTTCACGGATCCGATTCGCCACATCTAGATGCTTCTCCGCCGCTTCCTTGAGCAGATTCAATAGCTGCTCCTTCGAAAACGGTTCCAACAAATCTTGAATCGGCTCATCGTCGTCATCAACAATCTGATTCTCAGATCCAGTCGCTCCAACATCGTATCCTTCTTCAAAATCTTCTACTTGCTCTAATTCAACTTCTACATCGCTGCCGCTTGCTTGATTACTCTGATTTTTGATTTCAAGCTCCTTCTCCTCCTTCGTCTGCTTCAGCGAAGATTCTAAAGGATCGCTTGATTCTCCTTCGAGCTTTCTCTTCTTTGCCATGGCGAAAATCAGACGGCTTTAAGAATCTACAAATAATCAAATCAAGTCTGAAGCTTTTTTAGGGTTTCGGAATTTTCTGTGGCTTCTCCTAAACAAGAAGCTGATTCCTCTTCTTCTCTACAATACGCCGCTTATGCTAACTTGCGCTAAATATCAACCTCAGGCCCATTAGTTACTATTGGGCTTTTTTATTAGAAGACCCATTTATTTAAGAAAATATTAGAGCGGGGACAGAATAATATCACACTTCCCGCCAAATATTTTTCCCGCGAAAACTTCACTGCTAATAAACTCGCGTCTTCTTCTCCTTCTCTCTCTCTCTCTCGTGCATCGATAAAAGTAAAACCCTAGATTGACGATTTCGCGAGCTTTGAAATCCTTCTCAAAATCAAAATAATATCAAAGGTAAATTCATGTTCATCTCTCTCGTAGTCTAGATTCGATTTCTTCCTTTGATTGCATTCATCTACGTAACCCAGATCTGGCTTTACCTTTATCCGCATACGACGTCGTTGTTAGCGATTTCATCAAGATTCATTGTTTTTCTGTGTTTTTGTTGTTAGCAATATCCTTACCGTTAATTTCTTTGTTACTCAAGTTTTTTTTCGATTTCGTGTAGATTTCAAGCTTAATCAGTAGCTAGGAACTAGGGAAGTGATATTTTTTTCTGAGGGGTTTAGTTACAATGGTGGAGTTAAGAAGCCGTACTCAATTGCTTTCTCAGAATCATTACATAAGATCCATTAAAGACGGCTTGATCGAAACAGTGATGAATGTTGTTGCTAGAGGGAAGTCGAAACTCAGATTCAGGAAGCTAGTTGATGTATACAACAACAAAGATGATGTGTTGGTAGTACCAACAGTGGTCAGGGATTTGGATAATGGGTATGAGATGAAACAAGGGTCTTGTGTGTTTGGTTCTGATGCGAGTATCGAACCTAATCCGGAAAGCGAAGCCATGGATTTTGTTTCCTCTGATGCTTGCAAAGAGACGGAAACTACGACAAATGCAGAGTTTGTGGAAGAGATTAACCATGATTCGCCCAAGGAAAGAAGTCTGGTTCTATACTGCCCTGGAGAGCCGAATTCTCCGGGAATGGTAGCCGTTGAAGAGCACGTAACTACAAAGAAAGCGCGGTGCTGCCTTGCTGATGATATTGATGTTGAATGCCAGACAAATGTTTTGTATAGTATTGTGCCTAAAGAGGAGGTTAAATTGGAGGTTCCACAAAGTTCAGAGTCTGAGACTATTGGTTACGTCAACAACCTTACGGCTTCTAATACAAGCTCGGAGATCAGAGAAGCTAAAGAGGATGAGCAAAGCAACGATTCAAAGCCTAACTTAGATATGACCGCAACTAGTTTAGAGATTATGAAGGTAGAAGCTCCAGAAACACTTGTTAACTTAGACATGGCCATAACTGGCTTGGAGATGGTGAAAGTTGAAGCTCCAAAAGTACTTGCTACCGATTACTCAGGTTTGGTCCCCATGGATTTTGGGGTTGAAAATACTGAGATTATGGGGGAGCATGAAGACGTTTCTGCTAACGATGAGCTTCTTAAAGCCACTGATATTCTCCTGTTGAGCAGTTCTTGTGATTTACGGGAGAAACTGTTTTTAGTTCCTGAGGACACCACAGTTTCATTAGAAGAAGATCAAATGCTAGAGAGATCACAACAACAATCTTCATCCACAGGGGATGTAGATGAAGCAAGAGACCACAAATCAACACAACTCTTTCAGGCACCTAATGAAGTTAAGACACCTGAAAAGACTGATATTATCCAGCCACAAGAGCTACATTCTCCACCTGAAAAGCTACTCTCAGGGAGAAAGGTTTGCCATGTGAGTAATTTTTGACAAAACACATTCTATCTTAAAGCAGAACCTCACTAATTACATTTGTTCTTTTTCAGGCTTTATCTCCAACCTCTCAAGCAAATCTTCTTAAGGCAATGGAGCACCCTGAATATTCACCTGAAAAGAGTATTAAAAGTAAGTCAATAACAAAATCTTTTAACATATGTTTTACATTCTAACACTTTTAGACTCTCATACTATTTTACAAAACCAAAATTTCCAGAATCGAAAGGGAAACTCTACATCAGTAGTAGTAGTCAAAACTCACATAGGATCTTTAAAGCTCTAAACAGCATCGACCGAGTAGAAGTCATTCCAACTCCAAAGAAAGCCACTCGAAAACTAAACAACAATAAACGGCAAAGGCAGTATCAAGGAGCCTCACAAAGGCTTCCTCGTCGTGATACTCGGGGAACTAAATCACAGCCTTTCAGCACCGGATCCACATCTTTACAAGGATGTGCAAAGAAAGCTATTGACTTCACACAAGGGCAAATGCACGATTTCCGATACGTAGCAGCTAAGCTCAGTAAAGAGCTGAAATCAATGAGAGAGATTACAAAGAGATGTCTGTTAGCTGAAAGCAACACTTCCAAGATGTCTGATTATAACATTAATGAGGTATGAAAACAAAATTTGATTTTGTTTTTTATGACAAAAGCATCAATTTCTTTTCTCGAGCTAAGATGTAGTTATGTCTCTTGTCAGGTGAAAGCTTTGATTGTGAACTCAGAAAGAAGTGAAGAGAGTAGCAAGAAATGGCTTTCGATAATCGAACGTGATTGTAACCGGTTTTGCAAAATCATGGTATGTTTTCACAATCTTTTAACATTCATGAAACACCAAAACTTTACTTAAGATATATTTGTCCTATTTTAAAAAAAAAAACAGGGTTTGGTTAAAGAAGATGCTACAGATGCTATTGAAAACTTTGGTCACAAGAAACGGAAGATTAGATTTGCAGATGATGAAGGTGGAGATCTTTGTCATGTTAAGGTTTTTAATCTTGATTTGGAATCTGAATCATTAATTTAACAAAAGTTTGTATACTCCATAAAAACAAGATGATGTTAACTAATCATATATATAATGAGGCAGTTTTGCCTCTCCTGAAGCTGTCCACGTGTATTTTTCTTTGCATTGGGCCTAAATATTTTATGTGGGCCTTCTCTAGCTGTGCATTTAATCATATAATTTCTGGCCCAAATGATAAAGATTGCTCCGTTAGCGATCGTTACCTCTTCCTGCACGCTTCAGAGGGTTTTCGCTTCTGAATTCAAGTTCCATTAAGATCTTTTCATCTTCCCCGCAGCGGTTACATAGGTTACATATATAAAATCAAACCCACAAATTGTCACAATCTCACACAAAACAAATCTTACAAGACCAACGAATCAATACACAATCCCATGAAATTACATCTATTAGCATCCTAAGAGAGAATCAAAAGACGAATAAATCAAAAAAGGGAAGCTTACGTTGCAGTGCTAAGCATATGTGCAGCTTCAAGAGACTCCGTGAAGTCTTTTCCAAGTTTCTGCAAGTCCGCAACAACACATCTACAACAACAACAATAAGGGAATCAAATAAGATTTAAGAGCTTGTAGTGAGAGAGGAAGAGGAAGAAGAAGAAGAAACCTGGTGGTGAATAGCTTGAAGGGACCACCGAGTAAATCAGAGATAACTGTGTCGGCGAGAGTGATGTCGTTGGAGATTAGATGATGTATGAATGTTCTGTCGCAGAGGATTTTGTAAGGCTGTCGGAATCCGAAACATACGGTGAAGAATCTAACGGTTCTTCTGTTCTTCTTCAGTCTCTTCACTCTCATCTCTTCTCTTGTCTTCTCTCTTTGACGGGGAAAAACTAAAACGCAGCGATTCGCGGAGACGAAGAAGAAGATGATGAAATCAGGGGTTTTAAGGTTTTTTTTTTGCTTTGTGATGAAAACGCCGATTTAGAGAGATATGAGTAAAGGAACTTTCGTGAGCTCTGCTCGGTGATAACCCTAGCCGCCTCTCCCAGACACGTTTTCCAAGGTCGTCGTTCTTGAGTCCTCTGCGGCTGGCGGCGTCGGTTCTCACCGGCGTCGCTAGATCTTTTGTTTGGTGCAGTTGCTTTTTAGTTTCTGGTATCTTAGCTTCTTTGCGGCTCTTCTTCTTCTCCTCAGTTTGTGGTTCCTCGTCGCTCCGTCTTTTCGAGGCTTGCTCCAGTGGTTCGTGGTGGGGAGCTTCGCTTTGAAGAAACAAGGTTCTGTAACCCTTTGATTCCCGATCTCCCGGACCCAAAGACTCTCCTTGTGAGTAGATCTGCTCGTCTCTTATGCTCGTTTGAACTTATAGCTCATCCTCTTTTCAGCAAACTTGGGTTAGGCTTGAGTCGTCAAGTCTTGTTCGTGTTTGGGTGTGCCTTCTTAGTGGTGTAGACGAGTTGTTATCTTGTTAAGGGTCAACGGTTTTGTGGAATTGTTTGAGGGTTGCTAAGGAGTTGGAGGAGAGAAGGTGTAGTTTAGTTTTAGTGTGGGTTGCTTTTGACTAGGCATTGGAGGCCTCGACGTGCTCCTTTGGCTTCTTTGACTCTGGCAAGAGTGACTTCCATAGCACTTTTCGCTGGCTTTGATTCCGACTTCGATTGGCTTATGTAGCGATGATGTTCGGCTTATGTTTCCCTTTTAACTACGATAATATCTCTCCCAGAGTTTGACGTGTTGTTTGACGTGTCGAAGAACGTTTACACGGCGAAGACGAGCGAACCCTTCTCTTGCTTCCACCGGAGTCTCCACAAGTGGTGGCAATCTCTGTGAAGATTCAGCGGAATGAATCTTACGATTATCAACATGACAGTGACCAACAACCAATATCAACGGTGACTGACCGACGATAACCGTTTCTCCGACGTGTCACACGCTTCCGATCTCGTTTGCGGCGCAGAAAATTTGTTCGGTTGAGAGAAACCTAATAGTTATTGGGCTTATTTAGTGTGTGTTTTATGTATTTTAGTTTTTGAGTTTCAGTTTGTGGATCTGGCCGTTTGTAATCCTCCTATGTTTTAAATGATAAAAAAAGAGAGATATGAGTAAAGTTGAATGTTTGGTTTGGTTTTGACTAAAAAAAATGAATGTTTGGTTTCTTTTGGTTTTATTTGGTTTTTTCTGATTTGGTTTGGTTAAGAAATTAAATTTAATTGGTTTGCTAAGAAAACGATTGTTATAGCTTATATGCGTATTATTACTGTTCAGTCCCATTTCTTTGCGAAAATTTTTAGTCCCATATGGAAATTGAAAATTTTAGTTGGTATATTTCATATATAATTATATATTTAAAATATATTTATATTTTATTATATAAAATAAATATACAAAAATTGTTTTTTAGTACTCCTTAAGTTTTTTGTTTGATTAAAATTTTCACACAAATAAAGAAAACACATAAATAACTATTAATAAATAATAAATGTGTGTTTAATAAATTTTAATTAAACAAACATCCCGTGATCGACATGCCTTCCTCTTTAGTCCAAACAATCCTCCACGTGTTCACTGCGGTATTAAGAAAGCATAACTCACTTATGTTTCTCGTGATCGACATGCCTCCCTCTTTAGTTGCAAGGCTCGGATTGTTGATATTGTATCGCGCAATGGTTGGTTCACCGTCTCATGCAGCGTCTGTGATAAATCACTACATTACTCTGCAGCTACTCACCAGTGCGGGCAATCCAGTGCCATGCAATCAGATGCTGTTGTCAGGTAATCCCATTTCCACCCGCCTACACGTAGCCCATAAATTTTATTCCGAAATAGTTATAAGAACGCATGGTCAACATGTACCGCGTTGAAATCCTTGTGGATGATGGTCAAAACTACGCTACTTTTGTGGTTGATGACAAGGACATAATCGCTCTAACTTCCAAGATGGCGTCCACCCAGATTTCTGATGAGGTATCGTTACCCTAAACTTTATAACACCGAGAATATCTTCCGTCACTTGGGCACAATAGCTTATTGTTGACCTTTCAGGTTGCTCTACCTGAGAGAAACGCTATTCCACAGGCCCTTAAACAGCTACGGGGCGTACTTATGTCTTCCATGTGTTCACATCAGACAACTTCACAACGACTAACCGCCCCTTCAACGTTGTCGGCATCACTCAACTGGCAGGCAAATATGTAGTACACTCAGGCTTTTTTTAACTGATGCATCAATCTTCTTACTATGATTTGTTAAACTTGTAGTGTTATACACAGACTACGGTAGACGCCACAACCAAATCTGATGCATTGGAATATGAGGACCTTTCAGGCAAATCCGCTTCCCCAAACATGTCACAGATTACACTGGAACGCGGAGGGGTACGTGTATCAGAATCATGAATGCGTGCTCTAACGCATAAGGCAACAAACTGGAGCTGGGTCCATTTATTTTCGCTAATAACTTGCACTTTTGAACCTTATGTTTTTACTTTGGCTTATTTCGGTCATATTTGCAGTCTAAAGAATACATTTATCCACAAAATGGCTAATTTGAGTTTACAATATACCCACTGCCACTCTAAGAAACACCCAAAAAAAAGTCTAAAATCGTTTTCCTACATGCTTGTACGTCTACTGCCTCATGATGGCCAAACGAGAGCGTCATACAAAATTGTCATGCCTTCCACACCATTCAAACTCCACAAAAAAAGTCAAAACGCACAACATTCAACCTCAGTAAGTTCAAATTCCCCCCACCGGCCACAACAGTTGATGCTTTTTGGTATGTTTCACGGTTTCGTCGACAAGCATAAGACAAATTCAATGCTACCAATTGAAGTATAACAAACATCCGGGGCTTCGCCCCTAGTTTGTGTAATACCAACGTTTACTTAATTTGATCTATTTATTTAAATTAAAATTAATCCTTAAAAGTGGAGAAATATCAAATTTTTGATAGAATTATTAATCATATCATACTTTAGAGGTTTTCTAATTATAAGACATAGTTTTTCTTTTGATTTGTGGGATAATAAAGTTGTACATTTATCATCTTTTTTTTTGTTTTTAAAACATTATCATCTTTATCTTAAAAAGATAAAAAAAAAAAAAAAGGGGAATCTTAATTAATAATGACAATAGAAAAGTGCCTTGGGCAGCAAGAATGGGCAGTGTCTTGGGAACGATGAAGTTACATTGGTCGTTACAAATCGACACGACAGTTTCTTCAAGTCAACATTCTCACGTGCCCCTTCCTCTCTTTTTATTTTATTTTAATTTTTACTTTTAAATCACTTTTAATTAAAAAAAAATTAATAATACTAACAAATTTAGATTTTTGCCGCGTATCGTCATGATAACGTCATGATTACCTCATTCACGAACGTGACGCAATCGCTGGCGTCTTTTGACTATATTCCTCCGATAAGATCGTATACTTGCATTTTTTTAATAATTAAAGACTTTCCGCTTTTTATATTTGTGTGCGTATTTAATTTGCAAACCAAATAATTGTACAAAAAAGACAAAAATGTATGAATATTCTCGACCTATTTAGCTTTTGCTACAAGGATAATTACTATTAATAATTGAATGAACCAAAGACATTTTGTGAAATGAATACATTATTTATTGGCACTAGCCTAACACAATATTATTAAAGTGATGTATAGGTAGTTTCATGGATTGACTCGAATGATCTAAATATTCCATAAATGGCTTATTATAGTAAAGGAGATAATTTTCTTAGGTTTGAATTTTGAACATTTTGGAACGCACGTGAGTATAGTCTATAACCTAAATGGAACGTTACATAAATGAATATATTATAGTTGTCAAAAAAAAAATGAATATACTATTTATAAAATTTATATGTTTTAATTCCCAGCTTGTCGTGATTTTTTAATTGTCAATGATCGAGACATTAAAGTGTTGTACAACTAATACGATATGACTAACCCCAACCTCAATAATGTATACAAATACTTTCATTTTTGTATTTTTTTCCACAAATTTTAGTTATAGCAAACAGTTCTTTTGAAATAATCAAAGTATATATGTTTAAATTTTGTTTTGTAGGATTTATTAATTGTATTATAATATGGTTTTATACAAATGATACTAAACTTTAATCCAAGCATGTTAAAGAGGAACAATGGTAACGCAATCATAACTTGATAAACTCCAATAATTTGACCACTAAAATCAAAGGGCACAACGAAGAAAGTTATCTAAAAGATTGGTCCATCTTTTAACTTTATGGGTCCACTTATATTATCTCTAATAACATGCATCTAGTAAGTTACTAGTAAACACACACAAAGCAATTTGTTATGTAATTTTATTCTGAATTATTGGATATTCTAAACACATAATCATTTGTAACGTTTATATAATGTAGTTAGCTTTCTTCACGCAATCATATTCGTCTTCTATACATATAAATTATACTACACAATTAATATTTGCCCCTCCTATAATTATTTAAATTATGGACGTAATAATCACGCTTCTTGAACACGAGTTAGTACTCTAATACCAACATTATAATGATTTTACGGAAATAAACTACAAGTGGTAACATGTGTGCAAGACCAAGATTCTGCGCTTGATAATGCTCTAGGAACTTGCGTTGAAACCGACATGCGACAATATTGAAAACAACGTCTCAAGTTTAAAAATAAATAAATTATAATAGACATTATGAAATACGAGTACATTAATATATGCTTTTACATTTATGATAAACTAATAGTAGGTGAAAAACAACAAGCACATAAGTTGCATTACGGAACCTTTGGTTAAATTAAATGTTATAGTATCATATATATACATATATATATTTTTTTTGGTTTAATATTATAGTATCATATATTAATTAATGTCTTATATTTTAGTGAACTTGGTAGATAAATAAGTATTTATATTATCATTCCAAAAACAAAACTTGGTAGATATTAATTTCAGATATAGTAAGCGGTGAATATTTAATTAAAAAATAAAGAAAATAAATAAAATAAAGAAAATAAGAATGGGTCAGAGGGGACAGTGTAAAGGAAGTGAGGAAGAAGAGACAGTGAAAGATGTGATAATTAAGAGATAACGCGTTTTCTATATTAAAATTATTTTGATGACGTGGTAAATGATAATTTCAGTTTTGCCCATTCATGCAAATCCTCACTTATTAGCTTTTTATTCGCACGTTTCAGTTTCTAAAGAGTTTTATTTTAATTTGATTACTTATATATATATACTATTAATTCATAATTATTATATTTGTGTAGCTTTTTACACACTTGTTAGTTTCGGTTACATGCAATGCAAATTAAGGTAATTTTCATGTAACTGTTATGTGAAATATCATAAGTTGAAGAAACACTAAAGTAGCTAGTTTTTAAAATTCATTTTGACATAAAGATAAATTACAATTAAAAAAAAAGAAAACGACTAGAATTGTGGTCAAACTATATGTAGATAATGACTTAATAAAAAACAAAATTTATGCATATTAATTGTTTAATCGGTCAACCATATTTGGACCTATTATCAACTAGTATTCTTTTTAATGTTTTTTCCCCATTGTTTCAATTTTTCTTAGTTTCATTACGTTGGTTTGGATTTAGATATATATACAATCCATGTAATTCTCGTCCCGCTAAAAATATATAGAAATAGAAACAAAAAAATATACGTTTCCAAACGTATATTGTTTTAAGAGGAATTTACAAAGTACACCATTTTATTTATTCTTTCAAAAAATATTTTAATTTAATATTTTTTATATATACATCTAAATTTGTTAATTAGTGTTTAGTGTATAATATCAAAAAGATATGGTTATATAGACATGATTTATTTGGATTCAATTTTGAATATTTAAATGCTATTTTTAGAAAATAACTTTGCAATAATGTACTTTTATAAAAGAGTAATTCACGGAACCAAGTCTTTTCAAGTTTCAACCTTTCATTCACAAAATCCTAATTCAATATTTGAATGTATTTACACATTTTCAAAACATTTTAAAGTTGATTTACTATTTAAAAAATTACCAATTTTTTTTTTTTGGTTCGCTAATTAATGTTTAGGGTATAATATTAAATAGTATAATATTAAAGAGTATAATATTAAGGTGTACGATTGTGTGAGTATAGTTTATTTGAATTTAATTTTGAAGGTTTAAATATAGTATTGAAAAATGACTTTGATACGATGTATTTTTGTGAAATGCAATTCGAAAGATTTAGTTTTATAATTGTTCCTTTATAAAATACAATTTAAATGGTCTAGTTTCGTAATTTATCCTTTTTTTTAATTTCTTTGAAGTTTGAATCTAATTAAAACAGTTTTCCTGACGGGACAAACAATGTAATTACCGGTGCATAACAATGTATACTAGTGACACTTGTTAGGTTAGTGTAGTTAATTTAAAAAAAAACTGTGTTCGTTTTAATTAATTAATTAATTAATAAGGGTTTAATTAATTAAGACCGTCGACGAGAAGCAGAAGAAGCTGAGTCAGACTTCCGTACAACTCTGCTGACGCGTGTCACTCTCTCTCTCTCTCCACGCGGTTTCTCTCTCTCTCTCCACGACGCCGTCCTATTTATTAATCTCTCGTCTTCTTCTTCATTCTCTACCTTCACTCTCTCTATCTTAACTTTCTTCTTCTTCTCCACTCAGAAAAAAAAAAGATTCGATTTTTTCTCTTCTTCTCAAAATTTTTCACGGTGGTTTTAAAAAAAACCATGGCGTCATCGGAAGGATTAGCTAGCGTTGATCCATGGTCGTTTCGTCAAAGCTTCAACATAGATTCATGGCTAATCACTGATCCTTTCTCTCACGATAGCGATTTGCTAACTAAAGCTTTACACAGATCTATCTCAACAACGACGACAACCACTACGGAATCTCTAGATCCGCTTTCTCCTTCGGCTTTCTTCGATTCCGCCGCCGTCGTCGTCTCAGATCTATCTCCTCCTCAAACTTTCTCTAACGTCTCCTTCGTCTCAGATCCGGAGATCGTCGGATTCTGCGGCGGCGGTGGCGGTGGGAAGAGGAAGCGTGGTCCTGGTGTTGCTGGTCTTCCCGGAGGTAAACCGACGAAACGCCGATCTAGGGTTTCGTCGAAGAAATCTACGACTACTTTTATAACGGCGGACGCGGCTAATTTCCGGCAGATGGTTCAGCAAGTCACCGGAGCAAAGTTTGTAGGTTCGTCACATAGCATTTTCTCGCCGGTGGTGAAGCCGGAGCCGCATCGGCTGGCTACTAGGCTACCACCGTACGGGAGCTTTGATGGATCTACGACGGTTCCGACGCTAGATACGTCGTCGTTTTTGTCGAATCATCGCCAAGAGAATTTGGTTAATGATTTAGGATCTGTTTCGGCGCCGGTGAGTTCGTTTCATCAGTCAAGTGCGGCGACGAAAGTCACGGCGGATGGTGGTGGCTCCGCCTTGGATTATCCGAGCTTCCCGACGCTTGAATCGTGGAAAGTTATGTGATTGGTTGGGTTTAATTAGTGTTTTTTGTAGATGTAATCTCTCTTTTTTAACTCTTTTTATTTATTTAGATCCGATTTATATTTCTGTCTTGTATCTCTCTCTTTTTTTTATGAATTATCTTGTTTTTCTTCCTTAGCTTTTGGTGGCTATGGAGTCTCTTGTTCATACTTTTGGGGGATATTAATGGTTTATGTAAAATCTTTTTAATGTTATTTCTGATTTTATATTTGTTTAAGCTAATAAATTCAGTTCGTAGCATTACTAGTGATGAAATTTTGAAAATTCTTCAATGTTTATTAAAGATACGTAAAGTATTGATTTGTACAAGCATTTCTGTGTTGTAATAAAAAAATAAAAAAGCATTTCTGTTATTTTTGAAGGATGAACCAAGGAATTTGAAAGTCAACAAAGATTTCTTATTTTATTTTGTTTTTCTCAACAATTAATTAAAGAAAATTTTTATGCAGCTCATAATATTTGAATATTTTGTAAAATGATTGAATTTAACTTTTCATTTCGATTGGCAAATTTAATTCTTTCTTTTTCAAGGGAAGAAGATTATATTGATAGATATTATCAAGGTTCTAGAACTCGTTACAACTATCGGCATCATGAGTCTAGCGCTTAACGAAAAATTGAGGAATAATTTTTGAATATATTTATATTTTTCTAAATATTACACCTTATATTGATTTTTTATTACTATTTATATTGTTATTAAGTTGTAAAACTAATAAATTAACATTTTTATAAAATTTAAATGTAAGTGACCAAAATAGTCAGAAAATAATCAAAAATTAATTGGATTATGTGAAATTTTATAGAAATATGTGAAATTTTATAGAATTATGTGAAATTTTATAGAATTATGTGAAATTTTATAGAATTTTGTGAAATTTTATAGAATTATGTGAAATTTTATAGAATTAAGTGAAATTTTATAGAATTAGACGGCGTTACTCAGATCATTAAATTTACGCGGCCAAAAATTTAATCGACGCAAATGAGCTCTGAATAGCAGAAACGCGGGGGAGTAACCGGCTAAGTGGACGAGTATTAGAAAAGAGGATATTATTATCTCGACGGTCCCATGTAAGCATAGGTTGTCAACATCTTTAATATAAAAACAAATTATTTGCGTTATCACCACACAATAATGTCTCCATTCCTGATACAAAATCCATATAATTTTTATTTTGAATCTAGATTTCTCATATTCACAAAATCCAACGTCACAAACAAAACAAAAAGATTATCATCCAACAACTATCATATACTAAGAGCATGTCAAAGTAAACGATAGTAATGGGTTTGGTGATCAGAAAAAAACAAAAGAGAGTTTTAATTTTCAATATTCATTAAATTTAATTAAAAACAAAGAGAAAAGTTCGATTTTATTGTTAATTAAAAAAAAAAAAAAAAAAAAGAGAGAAAAGTCGCAAACAAATTGAAAGTTTGGTTCAAAGTTTCAACTTTGCATTCAATACCACCTTTGGGGTTATATAGTCAAAGTGTATTCAGTTATAAAGTGAAGTCAACGTCAATGCCACAAAAGAGGAAGCAAAGTAGTGATCATTACCATTAAAACGTCATTACCGTTGACTATTGACTCCTAAATTACACGACACCAAAGAGACTAAATCTTACCCTTTACAAACGTAAACTTTTATATATTTGTATGATAAATTTGATAAATAATTTTATTTTTTTTTTAAAATGGAAAAAATTGGGAAGATGTGGACGGTGGAAGAGAATTTAAGAGTGCAATAAATGTATTAAGAAGGGACCATAGTTTTGACCAAATGTGATTATATACACAGAGTCAGAACTCAAACAAAGACTAAATTGTAAAAGGAGACAAATGTATTAGGTGGTTGTTGGTTTATGAAGAGGGAACACATCATCTTCATAATCATCATCTACTTTTGTCTGAAATCAGATTTAGACACTTATCTATCATCTCATGTGGGTCGGTTTTTTTGGACTTGTAAACATAATTGATGAGGACGCGAATTAATACTTTTGTGTGTGTCTTTGGCCGGCTATGTTATAAAGAAAGCTTATGAGCAAAAGCAAGGGCTAGAAGAGAGTAAGTGTTACCTACCTACTTACATTCTCCCGTGCCATTTACTTTCACGACGGATTTACATCGCCTTTTTGAAAATTCCTTAACAAAACTGTAGTCGTATAAGATTATCACTGGTGGTAAAAAAGTAAAACAAAATGGAGTTAAATAGTTAAGCATCTTCACCATTTATTAGCTAGCCTAAACTATACACAAGTAAATCAGCTAGAATGTGTTTTGAGATTTGCAAACACTTGGGAAAGTTATGAGATTTAGCCCTACAAGCTAATCAGTGTTTTCTCTCTCTTTTCTAATGCTTAGACCAAGAAACCCTTTTAAGAAACAAAGGTTCTGCATATATATCAAAAAGCCGGACCTTATAGTTGATATAAAATGGGCTTTAACATTTAAGCCCAATAAGATAAAGCCTATCAGTGAAACCTCTGTATAAAACTCGCTCGTCTAGCCGATTACTCCTCCGAGTTTCCGCTACTCAGTGGTCGTTCGTGTCGATTAAGTTTTTTGCCGTGTAAATTTAATGACCTGAATAACGACGTTTAATTCTATAAAATTTCGCATAATCTAGCTAATTTTGACTATTTTCTGACTAATATGATCACTTAAATTTACGTTTTATAAATCTTTTGATAAATTATTAGTTTTAGAGGTTAATAAAAATATAAATGATAATAAAAAATCAATATAAAGTGAAAAATATATGAAAATATAAATTTATCTAAAAATTACTCCCCGATTAATCTCCGAAAAATCTCCGATTTTTTCGCTAGGCGCTAGGCCCTTGTTGGCCGCACGCGTAGCGCCTAGCGAGTTCTAGAACTTTGCGTGAAACCAATACAAGCTTTTTATGTGCTATAAAATAAATTAAAAACAATATTTTCTGAATATTATGAGGAGTTTTTTTACTAAATACTACAATCATGGTTTTTCTAAATACTACAATATTATTAGGAGTTTTTTTCTAAATACACCATTTTTTGGAATTGAGCTTATTAATTTTGGTGAGGTTAAAACTAGTTTTAGTTGTGTGATAGTTTTGAATAAAATTTGTGTAGCATTTGTAGGAAAAAATATATATAATGATAATAACAACAAACTAAAAATTGGAATATATTCTTTTGATAATTTTCTATATATATCAAACAAAACTTACATTTTAATTGGGATCCACACAAAATAATAGATTTCTATAATTACAAAAAGAATAAATGAATAAACGAATGGAAAAAAAAACAATACATAAAAATCACATGACAACACAAGCATGTACATTATCATCACTAAAGAGATGAAGAGCATTTTCATCAACTTTTTGTGACGGACGAATACGATAACCATTACTATTAGTAAAAGAATCATCATATAATTCGTATTTCTCCATATTTTCTGCATGATTAGGTATCTTCTCATGATTATATTGTTCAAAATGTTGAGATGAATCATAATTATTATTATAATAGTCACCATAATAATAACCATCATAAGGAAACGGCCAAAACTCAACGATTCGTCCCGTTCGTTTAACCATTTTAAGCACATCTTCTCTATCAACGTAACCTGTTACCGTCACTTTTTGTCTATCCACGTCTATCTCTATCGTATCCACTCCTACACATAATTATTATTATTAGACCGTTTTAATAATCATCAAAAAAAAAATAGATTAAAATGTTATAAGTTTTGTATTATCATATGATTAATTAGTTTTCTTACCATCGAGTTTTGATATGGCTTTTCGAACTTTCCTTTCACATCCTTGACAGTCCATATCTACCAAAAGCTCTACAATCTATAACAAACAAAAAAATATACATTAGGTTAAAAGAAATTAATTACAAGTAACGTGTTGAAGAAACATTGATAAAAATTAATAATAATATGGCTATATAACGTACAGATAATGCGAGTGGTAATCGAGAGTTTCTATGTATCCAATCAAACATATTGGTATATATATATTTTTTTTTTTTGCTTCAGAATCTTTTTGCTTTAAATGTGATATTTTGGTTTGTATAATACAATGTGTATATATAGGCATATAAATGTCTGCGCGTGTTAGGGAACACTTGATGTATAATTCCAAGTAACCGCGTTTGCGTATTGTGAGATGCAAAAAGCTTATGTCCTAAGTCTTACATTATATTGTGTCTTGGTGTCGCCAGGGTTTTAAAATTGTTTTATTTTCTCATTTTAGCTCTTATTTGTGATTTGTTACTAAACTAAAGGCTTACTATTTTGTAGGATTTATCGTGTTAGAAAAACAGAAGATGTGATTCAAAAAATATATATACTACAATATAATTAATATTCGATTCGTTAATATCTCTCTAAAATAATAAAATTTTTCGGTCCCAAAATTGATTTTTGTTGTAGTTTTTCTCTATGTAAATTAATAATCATTATAAATTTTATAACTTTTTAGCGTTTTGCTGTAATATCGACGTTATTAATTTATAGAAGTTTTATCGTAGTTCCATATGATACATTTTGTGGGGATAAATTTGGTGTTTTAAAAAGGCATGAATATTTTACCAATGAGATAATATTATCATATATTTTAATCTTGACACATGACAAATTTTTTTCTTTCTGATGATTCATCTTTAAATGTAATTTAAACATTATTAAAATTCTAAAAATAGTTTATAATTTGGTTGGGACAACTCGAAATGAAATGGTAATCATATTTAAAAGTCAAGATTTCTGCCTATCTACCAAAGTGGAATATATACATATATATATACAAAATTACAGTTATATATTAGCGGATCAATGCATGTTTTATTTAAAAGAAAAATCTAATGTTTTTATTTTATTTGATGAGGTTTCAAAATCTAAACATGGAAACAAAGTAACACGCTTTACCACTTATGAAAACAAAATCAAAAGGGCGAAACAACACATTATGATGCAAGTTGTGCACAATATAACTTACAATCTCAAACAAAGAATATATTTTAGTTTGTGTAACGTAAAGTACAAATAAAAAAACATAAAACCCTTAAATTTGTGTCACGTAATTTACCTAGAAGAAACACTTATAAGAAACACAACACTTCTTGAACAAAAATAGTTTTGGGGCTATAATAACATAAGAGATTATGAATATTTATAAGTTCAAGCCAATTCAAGGTGTAATCAAGTAAATTAAAGATAAATCTCTAAACAAGATCTAAATAACAATGAATGTATTTTGAAAATTACAATAAAAAAGCAAGCAAATGCAAAGAATCAAATGATATCTTAAACATTCTCGAGTTTCTTCATCTTAGAAGGTGGCCAACGACCTTTCTTCCTCATCTTACGCTTACGAACAAGACGGTTCCTTCTTAGCCTTATCTTCTTCGCTAACTTCATCTTCATCCTCTGCTCCAGCAACAGTTTCTCTTTAGCTTCCTTTGATTCTAAAGGTAGCTTCTCCACTGAAACAGAAGAAACAACAGATTTTGATTCTTCATTGCTATCGAACTCAGTCACGTCCACGCTATAAGCAACAGCCTTCACGATCGCTGATCTTCCATGGCTAACAACACTCAAGTTGATAAAGACTCTGTTTTTAAGCTCGAATACATTGCGCTTAAGTCTAAAAACTGAAACCCATTCAATGAAGAAAACCAAAAAGATCAGAGAAACATTGAAGCTAAGGTGTTCGACGAAATGCCTCAAAGAAAAAATTGTCTACTTTCAAAAATCAACGAGTACCCACCAAAAAAAGATCTGATTTTGTTTCAACAATAGAAGAAATTGAAGCAGACAAGTAAATCGAATCTGGTTTTGTTGTGTCCCGAATTGAGATTTTAACAGTACAAAACGAAACGGAGATTGAAGGGCGTACCTTGTGAAGCTAAAGACAAATACTGAATCCGCGAAGAAGAGGAGAGAGAAGGAAGAGGATTGAAGCAGAGAAGAGCCATCTTCTTCTTCTTCTTCTTCTTCTTCTTCTAATGGAAATTCAGAATATTTTGCCTTGAGAGTTTCATTAGTATCTGGATAAGCTTCTCTCTTCGTCTTTGTCTTTCTCTGCGTCTTCTTAAAAGAACCGATTTGAGTTGGTCCGGTTTAATCCGGTTTAGATCTGAATTACTTGGTTTTCTTTAATTAGGTTGGTTTATTGTATACTGAACCGAATGTGAATCGTGACACGTGGATCTAGATGGCCTAGAAGGCTATGTTAAGGTTGTTTCCAGAGAATAATGATCGATGTTTGTTAGGCGTTGGAGTAAGTAAAGCTTCTTCCAATGGCGGAAGACAAATCTATCTACGAAACGAGAGATATCGAGAGAGAGAGAGAGAGAGAGAGAGAGAGAGAGAGAGAGAGAGAGAGAGAGAGAGAGAGAGAGAGAGAGAGAGACAGAGAGAAACCACAAAATCAGAAGAAGAAAAGGAAAGAGAGAGAGAGAGAAAACAAAAGGCGAACAATCTCGGCGATTAGAGTTTTTCGAAATCGGCGGTTTCGATTCGCTGATTCTGAGATCGATAAAGCAAAAACGCCATGTCTGCTTCTAAGAATCATGAACGGAGAAGGATTTATCAAGTCTGGCCTGGCAAAAATGTAAGCTTTCCTCCTTTTTGTTGTTTTCTTCCTCTCCTATAGACAAGCCACAATGTTTGGTTTTTAAAGGAGAAGGTAAGATTCGTGAATTAGGAAAGTTTTTGAAGAACAGAAGCTTTAAGAATGATCCTGTCTCCATAAGGCCTTTAGCTTGGAACTAGTCTAAAGATTCATGTGTATTGTTTTCACACATAGTTAGAGCAAAAAGGCAAGATCCTAGTAATTTCTGTCTGTACCAAATCATACTATGAAAAGCCTTAGTTTTGAAAAAAAACTAGGGGCAAAGGAGAGAGAGCTCATGAGCCTTTTGCGCCTAAGGCCGCCTTATGCCTTTATAAAACTAAGGTGAAAGCAGGGTTTTTTTTAATCTATTTTTGTGTATGTGTGTTTCAGAGATTTCTATGTGGAGGGAGACTAGTGTTTGGTCCAGACGCGGCTTCGCTTCTTTGGACATTGTGTATGATAGGAGGACCAGCTATAACTTTCTGCATCAGGATGGCTTTTTTGATCGGAGACCGTCACCCTTTGTTCCATTCTATTGTTTTGATGGGTGCAATTCTGCTCACGATCTTGGTACAAACATTTGCTTATTCACTTGTAAAACAAGGTAATGCATAGCAACAGGTTCCTTCATCCTCTTGCTTCTTCGTTTTTCTCATTCGCAGGATTTCACGTTTCTCTTCTTGACTTCATCGAGAGACCCTGGGATTATCCCGAGGAACAAAGTGGCACCTGAGGCAGACACACCTGAAGTTATCACACAATCATTGGAATGGGTGAGTAACAAAGTAGGGAAAGGAAAGTTACCTCGGACAAGAGATGTAACAGTGAATGGTATGACCATCAAAGTGAAATTCTGCGATACATGTAAGGTATATCGTCCTCCTCGAGCTTCTCACTGCTCAATATGCAACAACTGTGTTCAAAGGTTCGATCATCACTGTCCATGGGTTGGTCAGTGCATCGCCTTGGTAAGTCTTGCTTGAAAATCACTTCTATAAGAAAGAACTTACAGTACTTTGATCTTATGGATATAATATGTTATATATGGGGTTTATTTGCAGCGTAACTACCCATTCTTCGTCTGTTTCTTATCATGTTCGACCCTTCTTTGCCTCTACGTCCTTTTGTTCTCATGGGTCAGCATGCTTGAAGTCCATGGCCCACTCTATGTAGTCCTCGCTGACGACGTAATATTAGGTGTTCTTGCTATCTACTGCTTTGTTTCAGTCTGGTTTGTTGGTGGGCTTAGTGTCTTCCACTTCTACCTAATCAGCACTAACCAGGCAAGGTTTCTTTAGCTTCTAGTAAGCATTGAACCGGTGTTTTGCAGTTATTGTTTGTCTGATTCATTTGTTTTGCAGACGACATGTGAGAATTTTCGGTATCATTACGATAAGAAGGAGAACCCTTACCGAAAAGGGATCTCAAAGAACTTCACAGAGCTCTTATTCACAAAGATTCCACCGTCTTTGGTTAATTTTAGAGAGTGGGCTCCAGAAGAAGAAGAAGAAGACGATGTGGAGGCCGGATCAGTGTCCTCTGAAGTAGCCAGAGCCTTTGAGTCGTTACCGAGACACACGGTAAAGAGCAGTAGCAAGCCTGACCATGATTAACCTCAAATTTGCGCCTTGCAAAAGCTGGACTACGAAAACTACTGCGATGCAAAGATGAAGGCGCCACAGCTATTGGCTCTGGCCTCTGTGTACGAATAACCAGTGAATTAAAGGAGAACCTCTAGTGTGGATTTTGAGATCAAGATAAAGCAAAGAACAGACCAAACAAGTGTAATTAAATATACTTATGGAATTAAAAGCCATGAAAGCTCTCTCTCTCTGTGTATGTACTCATAGAAATAACATTTTTTTTAACAACTTCTTCTTGTATAGAACAAGAGTAATGAGAATTAACTCTATAATTAGAGGAGAAGAAGAGAGAAAAAACACAAAGGATAGGTATAAATCGATGTGTGAAGCACGTTTTATTTGGGAGATGAATTTGACTTTCCCGATGTAATAAAAAAAAAAAAATTGACTTTCCCTTCACATCAACAATGAAATAAAAAAATATTTTTTTCGTAATACACAAAAACCAAAATAAAACAAGATATTATTCCTTTCTTACAAACATCTTATTAGCATAATCACTGTCTCTAATTACACACCATGTGTCCATTATCTCATTAACTCTTAATCTAATTATCCAGCAATACAAGGAAACGTATATACAACATATTTTTTACCAAAAATATAAAGAAGGAAAGTGAAGAGAAGAGAAAAAGGAACAAAGGGGATCAACATTTAGCAAAACATCGTGTGATTCGAGTGGAGAAGACAGCTTATCTTTTGTCTCTCTCCCTCTCGAACTGTACCATCAAGCTCGAATCTTTTCTGGGTTTTATCTTGATTTTTTAACCCTTTTTCTCTGATCCATAGATTCTCCCATGGGTTTCTGATTCTGGGTTCTTCGAAAGTTCTTTACTTTGTCGTTGTTCTTCTTAATTAACTCAGCTATGGCTTGGAATGAGACCAAACTCAAGAGACTCTATCAAGTTTGGAGAGGAAGCAATGTAAGACTATAATAACTTTTTTATGTTTAAGACCATTCTCTTGTTAGTATCTTGAGGATTGATTGTACATATATGGAAAACTTCAGGACATGTTTATTGGTTTCTCCAAGCTCTTTCATGCTTTACTTATATTTAAAACTTAGTTTTGGTTTCTCTTTGTTGTGTGTGTTTGTCAGAAATTTCTATGTGGTGGGAGGCTAATATTTGGTCCAGATGCATCATCACTATACCTAACTACCATCTTGATCATTGCCCCCTCTGTGATGTTCCTTGTCAAAATGTATTTGAAAATGGCTGATCCTCTCACCAAGAATCCTATTCTTTGTATCCTAATTCTCGCCGTGTCTTGGATACTCACTCTCTCGGTATGTCTTCATCATTTAATAACTCTATAGATCAAAAAGTTGATAGCTTTACGAGACTAAAACTTGAATAGTATTCTTCAGGTTGTGTTTTTCTTGTTAATGACATCTAGTAGAGATCCTGGAATCGTGCCAAGAAGTTTTAAGCTTCCTGAATCAGATGGTGCACCGCATTCAACCACTCCGTCTATGGAATGGGTTAGCGGTACATCCTCCAATATAAGATTACCGAGGGTTAAAGATGTTACGGTTCATGGCCATACCGTAAAGGTGAAATTCTGTGAAACTTGTTTGCTTTACCGTCCTCCTCGAGCTTCTCATTGTTCAATCTGTGACAATTGTGTTCAGAGATTTGATCATCACTGTCCTTGGGTTGGTCAGTGCATCGGAGTGGTGAGTTTACTAAACAACATTGCTCTAAATTCCCAGGGAACTATATAAATTATGTGTGTTTTGATCTCTTTTGGTTATCTTGTAGAGAAACTATCGGTTCTTCTTCATGTTCATATCAACATCGACCACTCTCTGCATATATGTGTTTGTGTTTTCTTGGTTGAACATATTTCAAAGACATGTTGATGAGAATATTAGCATATGGAAAGCTATATCAAAAGACGTTCTTTCGGATATACTCATTGTTTACTGCTTCATTACAGTTTGGTTTGTTGGTGGACTCACAATATTTCATTCATATCTCATATGCACTAACCAGGTGAGTAGAAAGATCTATCCTTTATTACAATCTTTCGCTTTTTTCTCTGTTTTGTCTCAATGGTGAATCTGTTTTTGTGCAGACTACTTATGAAAATTTCCGTTACCGATATGATAAGAAGGATAATCCGTACAACAAGGGAGTGTTGAGGAATGTGTGGGAGATATTTCTGTCCAAGATTCCTCCATCAATGAACAAGTTTAGATCATTGGTGAATGAAGAAGATTACATGATGCTTGAAACCCCTACTTTGAATTTAGGCGAAAGTCTAGTGAGCTCGAAAGAGAATGTAGATATCGAAATGGGAGGAGGAAAGATTGTTGTTGATGAGAATGGAAAGAGTTCCTCACTTCCTGAGATTCTCCGGAATCTAAACTATGAAGATCTTGAGAATGATTGTGATGAAGATGACTTGAAGGCTAAGGATCATGATGATGAAGGAATCATTCCTCCTTTTGAATCAGTTTTGGACAAAGAGAATGGATGTGACAAAGATGAGAGAAACGGAGAAGAATCAGGAGGATCATCAAGCGATGAAGAAGACGCAGGGAAACGCGTACGGGTCTTCATTGATGATGAAGAAAAAGTTGAAGTGTCTAAAGGTAACACAGGACCTGAAGATGGAACAAACTCTCATAAATCAACTTCACCAAAGCTTAGTAAATAGAGGTAAATTAATTTTGAGCCTCATTCTCTGTGTGTTCTGTTTTGTTAGAGCTTGTCACTCTATTAACTGTGTTTCATTTATATGTTGGTTCTTGATGTCTTGTAATTGAATGATAGAAACTGTGTAATATCATTTTTTTGAATAAAGAAAAGACTTTTACTACTTTGCACAATGGATTCATTTATTGAACTGATTTATACAGTTTGAGTTTACTAACAAAGAAAAGAAAACATCAAGAAAATCTAAAGAAACACTCCTTAGCCTTTTGTGTGGATGAGATTTTTTTTATCCAGAAGAAGGATTGAATATGAGGAGCTGATCTCATTCCTCATTCGGTTTTCGCCTTAGGTTTCTCTTGTTCTTCTGTTAAAGGCTTAAACACAACATTGAAGAACCAAACTGCTAGCAATGTACCCTTGACAGGTCCAAGCCAATACACTAGCAAATGCTCTTTTGTTATATGTTCACCTCGCGCATAAGCCCATCCCATAACCTACAAAAACACAAAAAAAAAATCAATCAAAACAACACAAACACAAGACTCTTCTTGTTTGTTTTCTTGTTTGTGTGTACATACAGTAGCTGGGTTCATGCATCCACCGGTTAGATCAGAACCAAGAACATGAAGTGTTAACTTAGAAATACTAGAAATCCAAGTCTTGATGAAGAAACTTCCAGGGATCTTTACTGTTAGTCCCATAGAGAGCATTACTATGAAAAATGTTAGTATCCCTTCTGTTAAAGCGCCGTGATGGATCGCTACGTTTAGTCTAGGTCCTTTCCCAATCTCAGGGAAAACGTGAAGGACATGTTTAACCGCAAGGATTGATCCTATCACCTGCCCCAAACAAACAAACCAAAACAGAACAAAGTTATCAACTTTTATCCTCAACACAATGTCACAACAATGAAAGAAACAGAAAACAGCTGAAAATATCTTCAAAGATCAAGTCTTTATCAACATTAGATCAAAACCCATCAGCTAAAATATACATTGATAATAGACCCATCAAATAAAATCTGAAATTTCTCTGTAAATTAAGACATTTTTACAGCAACATACAAACCTTAATTTTCATGTCGGAAAGTAAAAACAAAAAAAAGGTCAACGAGACTAACCTCGACGGGGATTCTAACGAAGACGGCGAAGATGAAATTGCCGAAGCCACCAGAGACACCAGAAGCTAAAGCGGTCAAAGGATTAAAAAGTCCACCTTTGGTGAGTTTCGTAAGGAAAGCGAAGACGAACATGGATACGACGGAGAAGAGATAACGGACGATTTCTCCGGTGGTATCTTTCCGGCTAAATCCAAGAACACCATGGACTAGAATGTTGACAAAAACACCTGCCCATATCCACATGAAAGACAATACAAGATCAGAAACGATTATGCTGATTTTACCCATCTTTTTCGATACCAACGATGAGAAAAATTGAATTTTTTTTTACAAAGGAAAAGTTATGAAGTTGTGATTTTGGGATTTTTTGGGGATGAAATAGGGAAGAATCGTGGACCGTTAAAGAGAAAAAGGATTTTCAGAGATTATGATTGGTTATTTAGTAGTTTGTGAATTTAGCTCATAATTGATGCTAGAGACATTTTTTGTGTGTTTTTGTTTGTAGTGACGTGGTGGTTAGCTTTTGATAATAAAATGTGTTTATAATATTGGGAAAATGGCTAATTTAATCGTTAGCCGACAAAATTGATCCAATTTAAACCCAGATACCGATATGAACTATTTAAAATGTCAATTGTGATTAAGTGATCCAAATCGAATCCGAATTAATCAATCGATAATTTGCTTAAACAGACGTTAACTGTTCCGTTTAAGCTGAAACGGTGACGTTTTATTAATGAGATATATCGACTATAAACACAAAAAATCCCCAAATCGATAAACATAAACCCCCACAATATCCCGATCTAAATCCCCACCTTTCTCAACAGACGCATACTCACGAAACAAAGCCTCAACATCATCCAAATCCACACGATATTCTTCAATAGATCATCATCTCCTTCCCCGTGATTGTTTCTACGGGAATCTCCATGTTAGTTTCGTCATCCTCATCTCTTTCCTCCGTGATTGTTTCCACAAGAATCTCCATGTATGTTCCAAGATCATCCTCTCGTCATCTCCCCTTCTACATGAATCTCTCGTAAAACCTTCACATCTATTAGCTTCTTCTTCAATTGTAACATCTACGAAACCTTCGTTGGTGGTGATGACAGCTTCGTCACTTACGACTTTGTCGATAATCGTAGGTGGTGGAGGAGCTTCACGGCGGTGAGTGTCAAGCTTTTTACGCTTCGTCATCTCTGTTAATCGGAGAGGAGAAGAAGAGAAAATCGATTTAGGGTTTATGTTTATCGATTTGGGGATTTTTGTGTTTATAGTCGATATATCTCATTAATAAAACGTCATCGTTTCAGCTTAAACGGAATAGTTAACGTCTGTTTAAGCAAATTATCGATTGATTAATTCATGTTCGATTTGGATCACTTAATCACAATTGACATTTTAAATAGTTCATATCGGTATCTGGATTTAAATTGGATCAATTTTGTCGGCCGACGATTTAATTAGCCATTTTCCCTTATAATATTTGTCGTTTATGAGTAAAAAGATAATAAAACAAGGTTGTTTATAGTTTTTGGAAGGGCTCATTTTTTTAAAAAGGGCCCATGATAAAAGGGCCCATTTAAAAAAAAATGTATTTTTATAGTTTTTGAATTATTTTATTTTCCATAATAAGATTTTTTTGGTAGAATACATTTCTTAAAATATATACTTTTCGTTCCATAATATTTTTTGATATTTACTTCTACACTATCAAAGGTTAGATTTTTTTTTTATCAAGAGGCATTGAAATTTGGGTTAGTTACGACAAAAAATAAAATATTGGGTCAAAAATAATATTGATTTCGTATATCAGGACTCTAATTAAGTATCAAAAGCGTAAAATCACGAAAATTCAAAATTGTAACAAGACCCCCCAAAAGTTTAAGACTTTTAATTTTGACCCCTCGAAAAGTTAAAATAGTAGCCAACCGCGTAAAACCGAAACGACTTACTCAACGGTTAGAACCTTAACGACAAAACAACCATCAATCACGTGCAACGCCACAACCGATTTTCCAGCCTTGCAGATTCCCTTCTCCTTGGCCACACCAATCGCGAATCTAATCGTTTCATCCGGCGTTTCAAACGCACCCGTCGCGATCACAGGAACGATTCCGCGGTAAACCAAACCGCGTCTCGCCACAGATTCGCTACACGACAAATCGACATCGTCTCCATCGGGCAAAACCACCGACAAAATCGGAACATTAGGTCTAAATTTCGCCACGAGCCCCGCCGTGTAACCACCTTTCGTAAGCACCAAAATCGCCGCCGCATCCAAACTCCTCGCCGTCGAAACCGCCGACGCGGCCAAGCTCTCTATCGGCGACAACGGAAAATCCAAACCCCTCAAAATCTTCTTATGCACAGAATCGTAATCAATAAAATCCTCTGCCTCCTTACAGATTCTCGACATGGTTAACACGGCGGCTTCAGGGTGAGCTCCGGCGGCGGTTTCGCCGCTTAACATGACACAATCGGTGCCGTCTAAGACAGCGTTTGCGACATCGGTGGCTTCTGCTCTTGTCGGACGAGGAGATTTGGTCATAGATTCAAGCATCTGTGTAGCTGTGACCACTGGTTTGCCTAGGGCGTTAGCTTTCTCAATCATCATCTTTTGTGCTAGAAACATCTTCTCTATAGGTATCTCCATGCCTAAATCTCCTCTAGCCACCATGAAAGCATCGGTTTTCTCCATTATCTTGTCTAGATTCATCACTCCTTCTTGATTCTCCACCTGTTTTACAGATATTTCATTAATACCACAAAAATTGTTCCAAATATACCATCATTAAGTTTTTTAGACCAAAAAACCACCACAGATACAAAAAGAAGTTCAATGTTTTGTGTTTAGTTTTAAAGGTTTTTTTTTTTTGTCAAACAGTTTTAAAGGTTTAAGGTTTAGTTTCAAAAGTTTTAAAATTTAAAGTCCATGGTATTGGTAACAAAAAAATAATAGTATTATTGTAGAAAACTTGAGATTTTATGTTATTTTTGTTCATAAAAGATGATTTAGTACTATATATGAAAACTAGCCTAATTTTTAAGAAATAAAACAAGTTGTGTTCTGTTTTTGTTTATTTACCTTTGACATAAGCATGATTCTCTTTGCGTGTACTCCAAGTAAGCTCCTGACCTCGTCGAGATCAGAGCCTTTACGAACAAAGGAAAGAGCGATGATATCGATATTATTAGGAACTCCCCATTGAAGAATATCCTCTCTGTCTTTCTCCGTAAGTGTCGGAAGATCGACCACGATCCCGGGGAGATTAACATTCTTCTTCTCCCCCAGAACGGCAGAGTTTTCGCAGCGGCAACGAACAAGACCTAGATACTTGTCACAGGACAAGACAGTCAAAGAGATTGTCCCGTCTGAACAGAGAATCACGTCGCCGGAGTTGAGATCCTCCGCGAGTTTCTTGTAGCTCATCGAGATAACGTTAGAGTCTCCTTTGATTGTGTAATCAATAGAGATTGTTATCTCTTGACCTTGGATTAGGTCTACAGGTTTGCCTTCTTTCAATAACCCGGTTCGGATCTCAGGTCCCTAGAAAAAACCAAACAATCATATGTTAAACCAGAGTTTCACTTGAATCTTAAAATAATTTGTAGGTAATGAAATTTATTAGGGTTTAGTTTACCTTTGTGTCGAGCATGACGGCGCAGAGGATACCGGTGTTTTTAATGGCGGTTCGGAGATTATCAAGAGTTTCTTGATGGTAAGAGTGTGTTCCGTGGGAGAAATTGAACCGGGCTACGTTCATACCGGCTTTGAGAAGCTTTTCGATCATCTCAACAGATCTAGACACAGGTCCAAGAGTACATACGATCTTGGTCTTTGACTTAAGGGAGGTTGTTTGTCCACCAAGTAACTTCTCCATTGTCGGAAAGAAAGTAAGAAAACTAAAGTGTTTAGGTTTTGTGTGTTGTGTGTGTTTTTTGAGCGTTGTGATTTGTGAATTGGAGTCACGTATCTATGTTTATATAGATAATTGATTTGGAAAGAAAAGGAAAATAAATATTTTGCCTTTTTTTATGTAAAAGTTGTTTAATTTTGCAATAACGGATATAAAGTTTTAAAACCTAAAAGGAAAAGGAAATGTTCTTCGTGCGAGTCAAGTAAAAATAATAAGTACCCGAAAAGGAAAACTTGGGACTAATTACCAAATTTTTTCTTACTCTATGTTTTTTTTATCAAAAGTTAAACATTAAATTAATACTTTTTTTTTCAAATTCTCGAAACTGAAAAAGGAAACTTTTCTTATTGCAATTTATTGATCTTCTTGCGCCTCAAGAATGCCTGAAACTGATTAATTATAAAACCAAAATGTTTTTATTAGTAAGGGAAAATCACAAAACTACACCAGTTGAATTACATTTCATAAAACTACATCATTTCAAAATTATTTCACAAAACTACACCTAAACACTTAAAATTAAATCCAAATAAACCTTACCCACACAATGTTACCCTTAATACTATACAATAAACACTATTTAGCGAACTGAAATGAAAAGATTTTAATTTTGGTAATTTTTAAAAGAGTAAATCAAGCTTTTAAAATTTTGAAAGGGTGTAAATTTGTTAAAATATTGAATTAGGTGTAGTGTTGTGAAGGAAGGGTTGAAAGGGTTTAGTTTTGTGAAATTCTCTATCACTAATGGTTTATTCAAAAAGGAATTTTTCATAATTTGATCAACGAATTTAATATCGTCCGTTATATTATACACACATACTTTTTTCGTACATGTTTTAAAGCATAATTAAAGCAAAGATAAATGATCTTTTTCACAAAAAAAGAAAACTTTAACAAAAAAATAAAATAAGTATCCTTTCATGTTTCAGGGAGTTTCTACTCTTTCATCTTCGTGTTCCTGGCCATTGTCGTCTCCCTCGAAAATCGAATCTCCTTCACAAAGACTATTGACCTTCGCGTCTTTCTCTTCGCCATGAAAAGATATGAACTTTCTCTCTCTCAAGCTTTGGGTTTCAACTTGTATCTCTCTTATGTCCTGTGACTGTGTTTTGTGTATGGGATTCTATTGTGTCTGTAACAATTAGTTCTTGAAATAAAATTTAAATGGGTCTTTGTTAGATTAGGTTATAGAATGGTTTAAGTAATGCACATAAGCTGTTCGATATAATGCCTCACTGAGTTCTAATTTCAGCTTTTTATGTTTATGAAGCTGGAGATATTATCAGTGTTATGCTAAATTGGTTAATTATTACTTTAATTTATTTATATTTTAAAGAAATATATATATATATATGTTTTGTTTGTGAGAGCAAAACTAGGAGATGCTAAGAATAGAAAGTAATGGGTATTGCTTGTTTTTCCTAAATTCGAAGGCTTTCATTGGTTTGAGGAGATGAACGGTTTGTTATGTGAAAGACATAATTAGTTATAAGAGGAAATCGACAAGAAAAGATGAAATGTCGGAGAATTTTTGTTTGATCCCTTTAACTCTTTTGTCCATTAGTTTCTCTCTCTCTCTCTCTCTCTCTCTGATTCTTTGTTAGAAACAACATTCACTCCAATAATGTTGCAATCTAAAGAACAAAATAAACTTTCTTTTTGTCATATGATTCATTGACATTGCAGAATTTGATTGAATGGTTTTAGCTCTAAAGTTTGTGTCTTTCTCTGCACAGAGCTCATGATCTTTACTTGTGCGTGTGTAATAAGATTGTTGTTTAGAGAAAAAATATGTATTTTTAGGGAATAAATGTTGAACTAGGATATATGTATAAGTCTCTAGAAAAAAGCTTTAAAAAGATGAGCAAAGAACAAAGTTGTGTTCTAAAAGCTTGGGAGGTGACTATGAGAAAGACACAACAAGCGAAGAAGTGTGCAAACAACATTTTTGGCACGGTGTCTGTAGCTCCACAGACAGATGATGAGGCCACGACGGCTGAGGAGTATGAGGATGAGACCAGCACTAACAGAAGCAGCATAGGTGAACTATACCATGCGGAGAGAATACTTCCTAATGGTGACTATTACACAGGGCAGTGGTATGATAGTTTTCCCCACGGGCACGGGAAATATCTATGGACTGATGGTTGCACTTACATTGGTGAGTGGTACAATGGGAAAACTATGGGGAAAGGAAAGTTCGGGTGGCCTTCTGGTGCCACATATGAAGGAGAATTCAAAAGCGGATACATGGATGGTATCGGCACTTACACGGGTCCTAGTGGAGATACTTATAGAGGCCAGTGGGTGATGAACCTGAAACATGGACATGGGATCAAGAGTTTTGCAAACGGAGATGTGTATGATGGTGAATGGAGGAGAGGTTTGCAAGAAGCGCAAGGAAAGTATCGGTGGAGAGATGAGAACTATTACATTGGGGAGTGGAAGAATGGTATGATATGTGGCAAAGGTACTTTTATGTGGACGGATGGTAGTAGATACGAAGGGTTTTGGGATGACGGGTTTCCTAGTGGTAATGGTACTTTCAAATGGGATGATGGGAGTTTCTACGTTGGTAATTGGTCTAATGATCCAGAAGAAATGAATGGTGCTTATTATCCATCGGGAGACAAAGAGGATCGTGAATGGGAGCCTAAAGACGTGTTCAATAGCCTGAGTGAGTACAAGATATGCAGCGGAGAGAGGGTTCCCGTGTTGCCTTCGCAGAAAAAGCTATCTGTTTGGAACTCTTCCAAGCGTGTGGAGCAGCCAAGGAGGATGTCTGTTGATGGGAGGGTAAGTGTTGGAATAGATAGAGCTTTTGAGAAGATGAATATCTGGGGAACTGAAAGGGGTGAAGGCGCTGCTGATATAGATTCCACCACAAGGATGGATTTGGATGCTGAAATAATGAGACTAGAGGCTGAAGAATTCATTCAGAGCTTGAAACCGAGCCCTGTGCCTATGAGATTGCCAAGAGCAGGGAAGAAGCAAGGCGAAACAATATCAAAAGGCCACCGTAATTACGAGCTTATGCTTAATTTACAGCTTGGAATCAGGTAAATATCTCACTCTTCCATCTTAGTTTATACAATATGAAGCTTTATTGATGCGCTAACCACATGTTTTACGGCCTTTCTTGCACAGACATTCTGTCGGAAAACAAGCTCCGGTTGTGTCTCTTGATCTAAAACATTCAGCTTTTGATCCAAAGGAGAAAGTATGGACAAGGTTTCCACCAGAAGGAACCAAATACACGCCTCCTCATCAATCTACCGAATTCAAATGGAAAGACTATTGCCCATTAGTCTTTAGGTGAGATACAATAACACTCACTATAGTCTATTACTTATATTTCATTAGTACTTATTCTTACACTACGTTATGCTATAAACTATCTTCAGGAGCCTGAGAAAGCTATTCAAGGTAGATCCAGCTGATTACATGTTATCAATATGTGGTAATGACGCCCTACGGGAGCTATCATCCCCTGGTAAAAGTGGAAGCTTCTTCTACTTAACAAACGATGATCGTTACATGATCAAAACAATGAAGAAATCTGAAACTAAAGTGAGTTAAAAGAAAATGTTACCAGATGAAAAGTTGTGTGGCTGCTACACAGATTTAACTGATTTCATATGATGCAGGTGTTTCTGAGGATGCTTGCAGCGTATTACAACCACGTTCGCGCATTTGAGAACACTTTGGTTATTAGATTCTACGGTCTTCACTGTGTGAAATTGACTGGACCAATCCAAAAGAAGGTAAAGAGTGAGAACAATGGTAACTAACTAAACAAAGACAAAGTGTGTGGCTATGTTTTTGATTGAATTCATCTATCTCCTTCAGGTGCGGTTTGTGATTATGGGGAATCTATTTTGCTCAGAGTACTCTATCCACAGACGTTTTGATTTGAAAGGATCATCTCTTGGCCGTACAACCGATAAACCCGAATCAGAAATCAACTCAAACACAATCTTGAAAGATCTTGATCTGAATTTCATTTTCAGACTACAGAAAGCTTGGTACCAAGAATTCATCAGGTTATAAGATCATTAATGGTCAATATATACCATCTCTTTCTGTTAAGTCTCCTTCATTGTTGTTTACTATGCCTGCCTATTGTTGTTTTTCTTACAGGCAAGTAGACAAAGACTGCGAGTTTCTAGAACAGGAGAGAATCATGGATTATAGTCTTCTCGTTGGGATTCATTTCAGAGAAGCATCAGTGGCTGGAGAGCTGATTCCTTCTGGAGCTCGCACGCCTATTGGTTCGACCTCTTAAGAAACCGAATATCATTTTCTCTATATTATATTGGACTAACTACTGTAAGTATATTTTCTTTGTTAACTACAGGTGAATTCGAAGACGAAACAGCCCCTCGTCTCTCTAGAGCAGACGTTGATCAGCTTCTTTCTGATCCCACGAGGTTAAACACAACACAAATCAAACTCATACTTACAAAAAGATGTATTTTTTCGATGTTTTAGTCTGATAATTCGGTTTTGTTATTGTGTAGGTGGGCTAGTATTAGGCTTGGAGGAAACATGCCGGCTCGAGCAGAGAGAACAATGAGGAGAAGTAACTGTGAGTTCCAGCTAGTTGGTGAACCAACAGGAGAGTACTACGAGGTTGTAATGATCTTTGGAATTATAGACATACTTCAAGACTATGACATTAGCAAGAAACTCGAACACGCTTACAAGAGCATTCAGTACGATCCTACTTCGATATCAGCAGTTGATCCGAGGTTGTACTCTAGACGTTTCCGCGATTTCATCTTCAAAGTTTTCACTGAAGATAACTGAAAATACAAGTCTAGTACTCTGTTTCTCAACTTGACAGGCTTTCTTGTAGTCCAAGAAAAATATGGGCTTAGGTTTATATATTACACATAAATCGTCTTACTTTTATAATAAACGATGTATAACAACAACATATATAGCAGTAAAGTTAATTTTTGTTTTGTACTAATTAAACAGTTTTGGCCTTAGTGGGCATTAATCACCTGAATGAGTTTTCACATTTTTCATATAAGTACAACATTCTTTGACCTAACTCCTCCCAATTCATTTTGTAATGATCATCCATGTTTACTACTTGAAGATGCAATGTGTAGAAGAGTCTTTCTCCATGAGACCTTGAAGATAAAACATCCACAAGAATAAAACCATCTTCTTCTAAACCACTCAACACATTAGATATTGAAAAGTTATGAATCTTTGACGATGAGATTTGGACCATAACTTCATTGTCTCCAAGCTTAGTCGTAGAAACGGTCGAGACATAACTCACAAGTGCCTTTTGTTGTGGCTTAGAGCATTGTTCAATGTCTCTTTGACCAGAGACTCTCACCAATAGTTCTTCTTTCTTTTGTCTTAGCTTCTTGACTTGTTCTTGCAGCTCCGGTATGTACTTCAAGCTCCGCGAAACCGTCTGTGGAATACTTAACTTCTTCTACAAGAAAGCAAAGAAAAATTAGGGTTAATTCAATATTCTTCAACTACAAGGTACCCTAAGCAAAGAGTAGGGTAATATTTCCTAAAGGTAATTCTCATATATAACACTCAGTCAAGTTTCTTCCACAAAATAACTCTCAACCTTTTTACAAATACCACAAACATTTATAGGTCAAAAGTACCACAAAACTTAGATTGCTATATGTATGTGTAGCTAACTTACGGATTGATCAGAAGATGGAAGGCATGAACGTAGAGAAGAGAACAAAGAGTTGATTTTCTTGCGACGGTCACGTTCACTTGCATTGTGGTTAAGCTTCTTGCTCACGTTTGGATTGTTATCTATCTCATTACCCTCAGAAGAAACAGAGACTACTAAACTCTCCTGATTATGATGATGAGCCATGTCATTAGTCTCCGGCGCCGGAAAATCAAGAAACATGCCGTTGTTGAGGTTATCTCCGGCGAGGTAGTAGCTTTCATACCCTCCCGTCGTTGGCCAACCAAAGTTTGGGAACAATGGTGGAACTAATGCACACATCCTTTGCTTTAATTGAGATTAGGTTAATGTTGTTAATTGCAAACTAATTCTCTCTTAATCAAAGATGTTTTGGTAGGGAATATTGTTGCCTCATATATATACGGATAAAAAATATAATGAAATATATCTCCATGTTGTTAAGTATTTAATTAATACTATATGGCTTTATTTGTCAAGACTATATATTAAAAGTGTTTGCGACTTATATATAGATTACATAGGTTGACACGAGCTAAGAGCCTATGCTCCACACATAAGTAGGTCTAGTCACCATACAAGAAATTATATAAGAAATAAAAAAACGAATATTACATACATCAAGACTATTGTAAGGTTTTAATTTACATGTTGAAAGATGACTAAGCTTGAAGAAATTGTTGTAGGCACGTGCAAATCATGTGGAAAATTATTTGGGCGTCTTCCTCGTCCAAAATATTTGGATGTTGTAAGCCAATACATAAGCATCTTCTCATGGTGTAAGCCTATGCATAAGCATTTTTTATAAATTTTAATATAATATATTATCTTAAATAAAGGCAGTCTTGTTAATTAAGTTTATAGCAAAGTCATTATTATAATACTAGTTAATTAGGTCAACTTGACGCCATATGTGTTAAAAAATAAAGAATGTTATGTTATGATTTAGTTATTCGTGCAAGAACTAGTCAAAAATATTCCAATATTGTAAATTTGAAATTTTGAATCAATGAAGTAAGTATAGATTCTTTAAAAGTGACCCACACATTTCCAGATTAATGTAATACTCCGAAAGCAACATATTTCGTCCTTTAAATTCATATTCTTGTTTTGTTTACAAAAAAAAAATCCATATTCTTATTTTTTTTAAAGGGAAAAACGCCAAAAAATTCTCGAACTTGTAAAAAAAAACCAAGAAAACCCTCAACTTTGAATTGAGTCATTTTAAACCTGAACTTTAAAATTTATACTATATAATCCCGTATTTATGTTGACCAAGCCATTTAAATCTCACTGAAAGTCAACCGTTAAAAACTGATTAACAGACGTTAAAATACGAGTTTTGTGAGTAAGCAAAAGCTCATGATTCCATTGTTATTCAATCTTAAATCCCTAAGCCTCCAAATACATGATCTTGATATTCGTTGACATTGAGATTAACAACGTCTCACGTGATTTCAGGAGCCACCATATCTTCCTTCTTCACCTAATATTGCTTCAACTTCAAACCATTCACCCAAACTCCAACCTTCTTCTCTTTTCAGTTTTTGTACAAAACATAATTTGAAGTTCTTTTTCTCGTTTCTTTAATTTCTACTTGAGGACTTAGTTCATTCAAAAAAAAATCTTTGATTTTCTGTTATATGTTTAGAGAATTTGATTTCATGGAGTTTCGTTGGAAGATTGGAACAAGAGTGTGTGTGAGATCTTCGATTTGTCGGAGAAAAGATCGGATTGTTGTAATATAGGACATAAACAAGGCGGTTGAGTTATTATCCCTACAATGAATTGGCATTTTTGTAACAGATGTTGCTTGATTGACGTTATCATCAATCTCTAAAATTCAACTCATAATCGCTTTAGTCTTCTTCGATAGTACTACCCATAGACAAATGAGAAGAAAAAGACAGAAACGGAAGATAATATATTTGGGGATTTAGGGATTTAAGGTTGATTTTACTGTGAATGCATGATTTTTTGTTTATTCACAAAACTCGGTCGTTTTGTTTTAACGTCCGTTAATCAGTTTTTAACGGTTGACTTTCAGTGAGATTTAAATGGCTTGGTCAACATAAATACGGGATTATATAGTATAAATTTTAAAGTTCAGGTTTAAAATGACTCAATTCAAAGTTGAGGGTTTTCTTGGTTTTTTTTTACAAGTTCGGGAATTTTTTGGCGTTTTTCCCTTTTTTTAAATCAAAAGTGGAACAGTAAAAGACAGGAAACGAAAATATTAATACCAAAAATATTCCAAGATATATATATATATACTAGATGAAATCATGCGTAATACGCGGACAAATTACATAAAAACATTTTATAATTATATATTAATAATTTTATTAAATTTGTATAGTTATAGTTAGATTTAAACATAAACTAATATTATACCCGTTATTTTATTAACAAATAATATAAAAGACACACAACAACATATCAGGTAATAGTAAATAATTGATTTTTACTTTTTCCAACAATTAAGAAATAAAATAACACATTTTTTGTTTTATTACATTGATTTTGTTATTACATGAAAAAATATTATTTTAAGTTAATAATTATATAGTGGATCCATGAAGATAACAAATAAGTAATCATAGAGATTTTCTTTATTTTTCAAGTAATTTTCCTTTTTTATTTTTTCTTATTTCTAATTATTTTGTTTTTATTGATTATTTTTTAAAATATTGTTAAATTTTTCTCTTTCTATGTTATTTTCCTTATTTGTGATTATTTTATTTTTAATTATTTGATAATTAATGTTAAGTTTTTTTATTTTTGATTATTTTCCTTATTTCTGTTTTTTCTCAATATTGTTAAGTTTCCATTTTATAAAATGTATATGTATCAAATTTAATACACATGTCACGATCTCAACTAACCATTACAAATGTTACGATCTGGTGAGTTATAATTTTGCATACGTGTCGAGCTCACGTTAAACGCGCTCACTTTTATATAATAAGATTCCCGGTTGACGCGGATCCTCGCGTAATCACGGCGAATGCTTATTTTTTTAATATGTTTCCTTTTTTATATACAAAACGAATTAGAGTAATGTGTTTTAGTTGCCTTTTTTATATACTAATCTAATTAGAGATTGGTTAGTTTCTTTTTTTCTCCTTTCTAAAAATAATGAGTTTCATTTTATTAAATTTCATTTTTTAAGCTTTTTTCCTTCTTTTTTTCTTATTTTAAAATTATTTAAATTTTCCATTTTTCATTTTTTAAATTTTCTATTTTTAAAATTTTCCATTTTTCCTTCTTCTTTTATTCCTTTTTGTAAGAAAATTACTTATTTTAAAAATGACAAATGTCACGATCTAAATTAAATGTGACATGTGTCACGATTTGGTGAGTAATTATAATTTTACGCGCTCTCTTTTATATAATAAGATATATATATATATATAAAAAAATCAATTTCAAGATCAATGGATAATCATGGCTTCTCATTTACCATGTATTCAAATGATTATATGCTTTTGCCAAAGCATTTATGAGGGTGTTACTTTTCTGTTTTAATTTTATTTAACTTTATTTTGTTAATTTATTTAAGGGAGAATCACAAAACTACATCATTTGAATTACATTTCACAAAACTACACTATTTCCAAAATACTTCACAAAACTACACCTAAACACTCAAAATTAAATCCAAATAAATCTTACCCACACAATCCCACCCCCTTAATGCTATACCCTAAACACTAATTAGCGAACCCAAATGAAAATATTTTAATTTTGATAATTTTTAAAAGGCTAAATCAAGCTTTTAAAATTTTGGAAGGGTGTAGTTTTGTGAAAAAATTAAATTAAGTGTAGTTTTGTGAAGTAGAGATTGAAATGGTGTAGTTTTGTGAATTCCTCTTTATTTAATCTAGTTTTGTATACTTCACTTCTAAATCAACATATAACCATGTTGATTTCTCTTTTAATATAAGAACCATCTACCCTATTAAAAAAGAGAAATCCAATCTATTTAAAAGAGAAGATAAAACGTTTACGTGTCTCAACGAAAACGATTATGGAAAAATACACAAACAAAGAGTACAACATAAATGGTTTGCTTACCAAAAAAAAAGTATTTAAATCAATAATAATACATAAACAAAAATTAATATTGATAGATGTAACATGAAATTCATAGTAATGAGTCAATACTCAATAGCATGTAATAATCGATAATTGACTTCGACAAAAAAAAACCCTAAACAACTCGACTACAATGCTTTGGGTCATGAAAATGTTAGATTTTCAAGAGAAATATTAATACATAACTAAACGAAAACAATAAAAACAAATTATCATCTAAATGAGTTTCCACATTCTTCATACAAATACAATATTCTTTGACTTAACCCTTCACAATAATTAAGTTTATAATTATCCATTCGAAGATGCAATGTGTAGAAAAGCCTCTCTCCTTGAGACATTGAAGATGAAACATCCACAAGAACAAAACCATCTTCTTCTAAACCACTCAACACATTAGATATTAAAAAGTTATGAATCTTTGACGATGAGATTTGGACCATAACTTCATCGTCTCCAAGCTTAGTCGTAGAAACGGTAGAGACATAACTCACAAGTGCCTTTTGTTGTGGCTTAGAGCATTGTTCAATGTCTCTTTGACCAGAGACTCTCACCAATAGTTCTTCTTTCTTTTTTTTTAGCTTCTTGACTTGTTCTTGCAGCTCCGGTATGTACTTCAAGCTCCGCGAAACCGTCTGTGGAATACTTAACTTCTTCTACAAGAAAGCAAAGAAAAAATTAGGGTTAATTCAATATTCTTGAACTACAAGATACCCTAAGCAAAGGGTCGGTAGATAGACTAGTAATTGCTAAAGGGCAACTCTCATATATAGCACTAAGTCAAGTTTATGCGACAAAAAATATCACACTCTCAAAACATTTACAAATACCACTGACATTTTATAGGTCAAAAATACCACAAAACTTAAATTACTAAATGTAGGTGTAGCTAACTTACGGATTGATCAGAAGATGGAAGACATGAACGGAGAGAAGAGAACAAAGAGTTTATCTTCTTGCGACGGTCACGTTCACTTGCATTGTGGTTAAGCTTCTTGTTCAAATTCGGATTATTATCTATCTCATTTCCTTCAGAAGAAACAGAGACTACTAAACTCTCCTGCTGATGATGATAAGTCTCCGGCACCGGAAAATCAAGAAACATGCCGTTGTTGAGGCTTTCTCCGGCGAGGTAGTAGCTTTCATACTCTACCGTCGTTGGCCAGCCAAAGTTTGGGAACAAAGGTGGTACTAATGCACACATTCTTGCTTTATTAAAGACAAGTTTTTTGAAGATTCTGTTTTTTTCTCTTTCTTTTGAAGCTGTTTTTGTCTGAAACTATAAGTACAACATTATTATCCAAGCTTATTTATATATATGCGAATAAAAATAACTCTATGTTGTTAATTAAAAACTATTAAAAACTAACTAAACTATATATTATAAGCTTTGTACGACATAATATTATAAAGAGCAATATTTAGGATATGAGGACGTAGGTAGACACATGCCAAAGTATATATCCCACGCGTGAGATATGTCTAGTCACAATTACACTAATTACATAACAATTAAAGAAGAATATTTACATGTATTAAAATATGTTTGATTATAACAAACACTAGAATCCACATATTGAGAGATGACTCAGCTTTGAGAAATTGTTGAAAGCTTGTGGAAATAAGGTGTAAGAAGCTTTAGGACAAACATTGTATAATGTATATGTAAGCCTATACATAAGCAATTTTCATGTTGTAAGCATATACATAAGCATTTTATTTATTTGTTGACCTCCCCAAAAAAAAAAAGCATCTCATTTGATTAATTAAATTATATATTTAATGAATGTTTAGTCTCATTATTTTAATTATATTGATCTTAATATCGTGTTAAGGCACTATTGATTTAGGGTCAACTTGTAGGTCATCTCTTATCCAATCATTACCTTTAGCCACAAGTAAGCAAATTATGTTGGTTTGGATTAAGACATCAAAGCTAATAATACATTTCAAGGATGAAGTCAAAATTATTCCAAAATTGTATATGTGAATCAATAAAGTTTCAAAAATTCTCAAAAGTAAAGCACATTTTTTTCAAAACTAACATAAAGATGAACTATTATAAATATAGAACTATATTATAAATTTTGTTTAAAATTGATTTTAAAAGATGAACATTTATCAGTGCCGGCCTCTACCACGTCCACCACCACCGCGACCACCTCCTCTTCCTCGCGATCCACCACCACCGCGACCACCTCCTCTTCCTCGCGAACCACCACCACCGCGTCCACCTCCTCTTCCACTAAAACCGCCACCTCCATTACCTCTATAACCGCCTCTAATAGCATCCGGTTTCAGACCAAGAGACTGAACTCCTCTTCTCTTGTTTCTTTGCCCATCTTCATCCTCATCGTCTCTATCGTCTCTGTCTCTTGTGTATTTCGATGAGCTTCTCGCGTTGAAAGAGATCTCACGGGATCCTCCAGGACCAAACTTTACATCTTTCGAGCCCCCAAAGCCACCACGACGGTTCTCTATAGCTTTGACACGTTCGCCCATCGGAAGACTATCTTCTTTAGCCAGCGATCGGCGGTTGTAGAAAGCTTCTGCGTGCCGCTCGTCTTTCACTTCATACAACCTAAAAACCAAAACTTTCCACATTAAGAAAAAACAGAGAATGTCTAAATTATGCAATGTACGAAAAAAGACACTAACTTTGGAGTTTTCGATTTCTTGCTTGGCCTTGTGTTATCATCTTCGACTTCGTCATCTGAAGCTTCTTGTGATGCATCGGAATCGCTGTTCTCGTCGTCATCTGTAACAGGTTCAAAATGTTCATCTAACAAAGAAGGTTGCTTCTTTGAAGTAATAGGATGCAAGACACCATATTCATATGATTCTCGATCAATTTGAAAGTCCTAAAAAACCAGAAAGAGATTCACAAGAAAGTTAATTAAAACGACAACAAAAATAAAGAGAGAAACCAAAAAGACCGAAATATGTTAATACCGGATTTTGGAACATATCTACGAAACGACCATCTTCAAAATGCTCGCTACTAAGTCCGAGTTTCTTCTTCTTTGAGGCTTTCTTAGCGGCTTCCTCATCCTCTACGCTCTTTTTCTGATCCTCTGCATCTTCCTCGTTCTGGATAGCGGCTGCGAGATCAGGGTTAACCTTTGGTAACCTTTTCTTTTTCTGCAGCAAGCACAAGACACACACGTGTGTTGTGTAAGTAACCAACAAACAAACAAACAAAACTGTAGATGTTGTTTAGATTCAAAATACTAACTGTTATTCTTTGGCTACGGTCTGCTTCTAGCTTTTCTTGCTTCTTAACTTCTAAGTAATCAGTATATGCAAAAGGTTCAGACACTGCTAAAGCCTGCAAAGAGAAAGAAACAAGTTATAAAATTCTGAAGTTATGCGTGTATGAATACTAAGAAAATGTCAAGGCTCACCTTTTTGTAGAGACGGTGATTGATAAAATATCCATGCATTTGAGCTTTCAGAAGATCTGTCCCAATCAAATGAGTCAGCTGCAACTTCTCCAGCTCTTCCTTAGTCACAAACTTGTAATTATCGTAAATAGTCGTCTGTCCAGTTTCCTCCATCTCTTCCTGAGAACAAGAATTTCAAAAAGAAGTGTGTGTAACAATGCTCACGTCACTATGGTGATGGAAACATTGCAAAAGTTTATGAATCAATATAAATACCGTTAGATTTTCAAGAGGAGAACACCATTTGGGTGCAGGACCAAGTTCAGGTATGAAGTAAGATGGGATTAGGCTAGAATCTAAAGCCAATAGCATAAGTCCACTTCCACGGAAGACACAAATGTCGTTTATTACTCCTCCAGTTGGTTCAATGCTGGTCATACCTTCTCCCTGTAAAAATAATTGGGATTATCAAAGCTGTTTCTAGCAAAAAATTCATTAGTTATACCACGATCCACGGGTTCAAGAAACCAAAGTACAGACAGTACTATTGGATGCTTACCGTATTTGGATCCCATATTCTAACAATGTGCTTGTCAGTGGTAATCAACTTAGGTTGTTGAGTGTTAAGAGTCCGTTGCCACTTAATATTCAAAATTGGGCTCTCGTACCTGCAAATTTTGCGGAAAGAAATGAACCAAGGAAACAAGCCAAAAAGCTATAGCATATATGATGAATTTTGAGTTAATGCAAACAAGGTAATACTTACATGTGATCCTTCACTCTTATGGGAGTTGAAGTACGCAAATCATATATGAATACCTGCAGAGACAGAAGAGTATAATCAATTTAACACTTTATAATCAAACGCTACCAGCTTCTGAAACTTAAAGATTGAGAAAGAAAAAATTAAATAGCATAAAACCTTTCCGGCACTACTCCCAACAGCTACTTGGAGACCTTCACTGTCATCAAACTCTATAGCAGTAACCTCCTAGTAGCCAACAAAAAAAAAGCACAAGTTATCAATACGACTGATACAATTTCCGCGAATCAAGTTTAAGCTATGAAAGTCTATTTATATGGAACATATGTAGAGAAATATTACCGCAGCAGCATCACCACCATGTGTAACTGCGTTAATTCTAGCAGCAGATGATTTCATTCTCATATCAAAACATTCCACAACACCATCCTCGCCACCACAAGCAACCAACCCATGGAATTTGCTGGATAACAAAGTGCTCATACGTTAACAATGATAATTTTGAGCATCACAACCGAAACTTAACACAAGAAATGACAGTTGGGTAAACAGACCTTCGAGAAACAACATTAAGCGCTGGGGATTGAGTGGTGAGAGGAGAGAGAAATCTTCCCTACAGAGAAAGAAAGCAAATCTCACCAAACATTTTCCAACAAATACTAAGGTGTGTCGCAAGGCCAAACTACTAGCATTCGTCAAAACGAACCTGCTCTAAATTGATTCTGTATAGATCTGGTGAAGAAGCAGCGCAAAGCAGATCACAAGACCATGAATCATAAGTCATGTCTCTCCCCATCCTGCAAATAAATGTGAGCTATTAAGAAGGCAAGATTTGAGTAGAAACACACCAAAGTTCACAAAACTAGAAATACCTTGGAATTCGTAAACTGTGGTGCTTCCCGTATTTGGCGTGTAGGTTAATAGAACGATCGGTACATAAGAAGGCAAGCTTTGAGTAGTCATCATCCAATATCTGTAGAGCCAAACAAACACATAATCAAATCAAAAACAAAGATAGTCACAAAACAAAGGCTCATGAAGAAGTAATAAGTTACTTCGAAATCAACAATCTCCGCATCCAAATGTCTCTCAAACTTCAAAGCAAGCTGTCCAAGCTCATAAACTTTCACTTGTGGTGGATATATACCTGAATTCAACAACAAAGTCATAGAAAAAGTCACAAAAAGAACACATCCAACAAGTAAAGTAAACAAAGATGAGAAACTTACCAGAAGCAATGAGAAACTCTCCATCAGGAGTAACTTTGATTCTAGTAGTTGCAGTCTCAAACTTCAAATCCTGAACCAACTCCACTCTTTGCATATAGTCTTCAAAAACAAATAATAAACAAGCCCCTTGTGTAAACAACTTCATCAATCAAAGGAGAAGAACCCTAAAGCTACACTCTAGAGTGAATAAAGGAGGAGACTTTAAGAAAGATACTTACGAGGGTTTTTACGGAGAGCACGTAGCTTCTTTGGATTAAGTAAATTAGAAACATTAGGAGCTGAAGAAACATGGTATAGCTTAACTCCATTAATGGCGGTCGATTTCAGTCTATCTCCATAAGACGTCATCTTCAAGCAAAACTTAGGTTTAAACAACAAAACAAGCCACGATAGTCTATCTCCTTACTCTCTCTCTCTCTCTTGACGGCTTATTGAAGGCGGTCGTGCTCCGGCGAACAAAAGTTAGACGAAGACAATGAAATTTTTAGGTTTCTTGTCGATTTTTTTTATTTTATTAATAGACCTTTTTTAAAACCCTTATTGGGCCTTTTAAAAGCTTAATGGGCCCACTTGACCTTATAAATTTAGGGTTTTATCAAATTAAATCGGAGTCGCCTTCTACTTCTTCTTCTTCTTCACTTGAATCTTTCTTCTGCGAAGCTCGAAGCTTATCGGAGTAAGTAAGCTATATCTTCTTCTTCTTCTCTCTTTGATTTAGCTCTTCTTTATCAATGGGTTTGTTATTTTAGGGTTTTAATTTCAAGTTTAAGCTATAAACCTGAAGAAATTTGATTGCTTTCAGTGATTGTTTGCATTGATAGAACTTAGAAGCAAATTTGATTACTTTCTGTATGAATCTTTCGTTAGAGTAGTGTATTAATGTTTGTTAGTATGATTACTGAAAGAAAGGTTACTCCTTTAGCTTTCTCTGATTATTTGCTCTGTGGTTTTTGTGATTTGGTGTTAGATTAGCAGAAAGTTTTGAAGCAACATGGTGAGACCTTATGGGATTAAAGTGAACAAGAGAAAGGAGAGACAAGAGAGGTACGATAAAGACGAAGTCGAAGAAGATGAACAACCAAAGTTTGAGCAGAAACAACAAGCCAAAGAAAGTGCAAAGAAGGCCAAGAGAGAAAGCGGTTCAAAATCAGAAGAAGTTAATGAAGAGAAGGTTGAAATAACGAAGGAAGCAACAGAAGAGGATCTTGATGTAGGGATACCTATTGCCCTTGCTGATACTAATGATAACAAGGAAAAGCCCGGTGTTATCTTCGTGCTTGAGAAAGCTTCTCTTGAAGTTGCCAAAGTAGGAAAGGTAAGTAATGTTTGCATTAACTTATGACTCCAAGGATTCTATCTCGGTGCTAAGTAACTAAAAAGGATATATAGTTTTTGAGTCTCTTATGTGCTAATGTATGTGTTTGTTCTTGTTTTGTAGACTTACCAGTTACTAAATTCTGATGACCATGCTAATTTCTTGAGGAAAAATAACCGAAACCCTGCTGATTACCGACCAGACATCACACATCAGGTTAGGATTTGAGAATTGAGATCTTTAAGTTGTGTTTTCTTTATAACAAATTGTGGACTCATCATTGAGCGATCTCTCTCTCTCTTTCTTCAGGCTCTTCTAATGATTTTGGATAGTCCGGTTAATAAAGCTGGGAGGTTAAAGGCTGTTTATGTTAGAACAGAGAAAGGTGTCCTTTTAGAAGTCAAGCCTCATGTTCGTATACCAAGAACTTTCAAACGGTTTGCTGGAATCATGTGTGAGTCTCTACCAATTCATCCGCTCACCCTAGGCGACGTTTTGTTTATTTTAACCTTTCTTATCTGATTTTAATTGGTCTTGCAGTGCAACTACTACAAAAGCTGAGTATTAGTGCTGTTGGTAGCCGCGAGAAGCTTCTACGGGTAATCAGGAACCCTGTTAAAGATCATCTACCGGTTAACTCGAGAATAATAGGTAAAGAAAGCTTATAGTTACCTCCCACATTTGTTGATAAACCTCTGCCTTAAGAAGGGCTTGACACAGACAGGATTGTTTCTTTCTTTTAAATTAGGATTTTCGCATAGCTCTGAGAAGCTGATCAATATGCAGAAGCACTTAGCTACTGTTTGTAGTGACACCAACACTGTTTTTGTGGTAAGTGAGCTTAAATATAGTCTTATCTCATTTTATGTACAAAGTCTAAATATTCATTAGCTTAGTGATAGGCTTTTGCTTTTTCAATCTTTTATTCAGACAATGTGCCTTGTTTTGGCTTTTGTTGTTTCAGCTTGGTGCTATGTCCCATGGGAAAATAGAGTGCGACTATATCGAAGATTTTGTGGCCAGTAAGTCTTCTTCTCTTCACTCATCTCTTTGCAGAAAAAAAGATAAAAGAGACTGTTTAATGATAGAAACATTAGAATCTGAAATGGTTTCTTGTTTGTTTGTTTTTTGTTTCTTTCAGTTTCAGGGTATCCTCTGAGTGCAGCTTACTGTGTCTCAAGAATCTGCGAGGCATTATCAACAAATTGGAACATAATATAAAGAAAATCTTAGCAAAGAATGTATCTCTCTTTTGTATTTCAACACTAGTGGATTGGCCTATACAATTTCTTAATTTGTTAAAGAATACTATTGGTAAGTTTGTTTTTAATTTCAAGAACTATTTATGAGTACCTTTTTCGAAAATACATCAATTTTTTTCCTTTTCAAAAGTGCCCCCAAAGTAAAAACTAAATCTCAAGTAGATGTATCTATTGGAACATTATGCAAAACACATAATATTTGTAAAAAGATCCATTCATATACTATGAGACATTACATAGTACATACTATATGGTCTACTCAATACATTACATAGTATATTGTTTATTCACTTGAGTGTATACGGTTTGCTATTATTACTTCTTTAATATAAAATTGATGTCTTTGTAACAAAACGAGCAAACAACTTTTTTAATATCATAATTGAAACAGAAAATTTTCAATGACACTAAAGTGTTTGGAATGAGTTTAATAGATTTATAATTAAAACAAACTTATAGGAACACAATCATACAAACTTTATGTATTAAATGATACTTAACATGAAATATAAAACACATGAGATAAATAAAAAGAAAATTGGTAAAAGAGGTACATTTTTTTTTTGACAACTTAAAAGAGGTACATTTTGAAACATAAATTTGCTAATTGGGTGATTTTTTAATTTGCTAAAAGGTGATTTTGCGTGTTAAATTATAATTTTACCCTTAACTTCGAAATTGTCAAATCTCGTGAATGATTGTTGTGGATGATATTTTGTAAATGATTTTTAGTGAATGAACGTTGTGAATGATGAATTGACTCTGTGAATGATCAATGGTCTATGTGAATGATCAACGGTCTATGTGAATGATAAATAATACATTTGAATAACGAATAATATTCGTGAATAAACCATATGAATGGTGAATCGTGAATGACCTCCCGTGAATGATCTATGTAAATGATTTTCTGTGAATGATTTTTGTGAATAATTTATGTGAATAAGGGTAAATTTGTAATTTTAAATACGAAAATGAAACAAAATTACCTAAAATTTAATTACTGCATCAAAATCACTCAATTGACAAATTATCTTTTAAAATGTACCCAAAACACTAATTAACTCATAAATAAAATAATAAAAGATTTGCTGGCAAATAAAGCAAAAAAGGATTTGGTTTGGCTCTGAGTTCCACTGGAGGGACACTTTTCATATCTTGAATGTGTCCGAGCAGGTTTTGTAAGGTCATTTTAAGTTTATTCATTAGTATTATTATTTTATAAGTATATATGTTGAATATCTAATCTTTAAATTATTGGCACACAATCTTAATTTGAAAACATAAATGAACAAATTATCGTTACACTTTCAAGTTAAAATTATAAATGAGGGCACGGTTTTGTATATTAGCCAATTAAATATAAATTATTTTCATCCAATCATTTAATACTTGAAATAAATAAAAAAGGTCAATTGAGTATTTTAAGAAATACGTAATTTTAAAAATATTCTCAAAGCATGTAAAATTATATCTGTGCATCTTTTAAAGTTTAAATTAAGTTTAAAAAGTTTGGTTTGGAGTATGTAGACTCCTTAATTTATCGTTTTAATCATTGGTTATTAATTAGTACTTAATAATATTTTATACTAATATTTGACCTAACGTGATCGTGTGGTTCGATATATATGCATATAATGCACACCGACGACTACATATTATAACACGAAGTGTAACTACATATTATTTATTTTGTCAACTATAAGACCGATTTGGTACAACCACTCATGCATGCCATGGTTTAATCACGTAATTTAATTATTTGGTTGAATTTTATAAATATCAGTGGTCTCTTATTATGTTAGTTTATTTTATCTTATTTTGATAATCAAACGTATATATATATATCAACTAAAATATCATTTCATGTAATCTACAATAAGTGTTTAAAAATACTAGATATATCAACAAAAACATATAATTAGATATATAACATCTTTACTAAATTTAAAGAAATATATTTCCAAAAAATGTTAAAATAAATAGTGTTTTTGTTATTTTTTACTATGGAGGAATAATGAGGAAAAGTAGAGAAGAAAAAGAAACGAGCATTAAGGAGAAAAGCCTGAAGACAAGGGGAAAGAGAGGGAGGGGCCATTTTGTGCATATTTATTTAGACAAAGAGTGCCCCCTTCACCATCACTTTTATTTTTCACTATTTATATTAATGACAATTATAAACTTACATCTTTTAAATTGTATTTCACAAAATTACCTCATTTCAAAGAAAAATTTTCAAAACTACTTCTAAGCAGCCCAAAATTAAATTCGAATAAATCATATTCACACAATCCCACCCTTTTATTATTATACCATAAATACTAATTAGCAAACTCAAATAAAAAAAATAATTTTGGTAATTTTTTAAAGGATAAATAAACCATTTAAAGTTTTGAAATAGTATAAATATGTAAAAATATTAAATTATGTGTAGTTTTGTGAATGGATGATTAAAAATGTATAGATTTGTGAATTTCTCTTTATTTTTTATATATTTATTGTGGTATGCTGTTGAAGTATTTGTTAATGTAATCTATATATCTTATGATTCTTAAACTATGCTCTTAATCCAAATCATCGTATATTTATAATTACGAATTGTAAGAAACAAAAGTTAATTTCCAAATTATATCCATGGCGTATTCGTTTTGTAATGAAATTTAGCATTATTATTGTCGATGAATACAAGTTTTTTTAGTGGACTTGTATAGTTCGACAAAGAAGTTTCTCAGATTATTGAACATATATATTATTTTATTTTATCTATAATTAAAACTACTAAACTCAAACACAAACTATGGTGTCCAAACAATATGATCATAAATGTATCATGGTATAGACACTTATTAGATGTTAATAATATCTGATTTTCTAATGGGATTTTTTTCGGTTAGTAAATGATATTACATCATTTCACAAATTTACAATCCTTGTTGATCACATCTTAATAATGTTTTGGTATCAAATAATATGTGATGATGAAGTGTTTGTGGTAGAGAAAAGACAAAGAGAAATGGATGGTTGTGAATGTGTGTGAGATATATATATATATATAGAGAGAGAAGATATGTAATTAAAATGATGAATCCATTAAAACTGTTTTGGATTAAAAGCATGTCTTCCAAACATTATGGATTACAATTAAATTGACCACCCAATAAAATCATTATATTTTTGGTCAATTCTTCAATTTTACACCTTTGAATTTTACTTGAGAGTGCATGTCTTTTTTATATGGTCCCTTTTGTGCACAAATTAATGAAATTATTACGTTAAGGTGAAATTATAGATCATTTTATCAAAAATAAAAAAGAGAGTAATTAAATTAGTTTCATTGGAGGGCTTTTAATGTGTGGCTTATACAAGGGATGTTGATTATAATGGCAATCATGATGATGATGATGTTGATAATGGCAATCATGACCATGTGAAACAAAATCTTTGAAAGAGAATCTCCCATAGAAATTTGCCTTGTTGGTGCCACCCATTATATTCACGTTTTGCTTAATACTATACTTCTTGAGTTATATTATGTATCTTTTTCATGTATTATGTATATATAATTGGAGGCTAAAAATCAAGTAAACGATTTTTGTATTTATGTATATGTTGAATTTAATGATAAAGTAAACAAAAGAAGCATATTTGCCAACGTCACCTATATCTCTCAAGATTTTGGTGGGTCACTCTTTTCCTATTTTTTATTATTATTATTTTCTTATGAATTTTATGTTACTATTTTTGAAATTGCATATATTAGGAGAAATAACCTATTTAAATTTGCATTAATTATCAACATAAGATACGACTTAAAGTTTAAAATTCACAAAACTACACCCTTTCATCCCTTCCTTTACAAAACTCTACCTAATTCAATTTTTCACATATTTACACATTTTCAAAATTTTAAAAGCTTGATTTACCATTTAAAATATTATCAAAATTAATTTTTTTACATTTGGGTTCGCTAATTAGTGTTTAGGGTATAATATTAAAGGGGTAGGATTGTGTGGGTAGGATTTATTTGGATTTAATTTTGAGTGTTTAAGTGTATTTTGTGAAGTAATTTTGAAATTGTGTAGTTTTGTGAAATGTAATTCAAAATGGTGTAGTTTTGTAATTCTCCCTAAATCTAATATGATTAATTATGGTGAAAAAATGTTTCTGATGGATAAAATCATAAAACAACAATGATATATAAAAATAGTCAATAATAAAAAAGAAAAGTTAGTGACAGTTAATTTTCAAAAAGTTGGGATAAAGTTTTTTGACTAACAAAATTTAGAGAAATTCACAAAACTACCTATTAAGTATTGTTATACAAAAACATAAAAATATTAAATTCAAGTTTTAATCTTTTTTTTTTGTCAACCCATTAATGGTTTAAATTAAAATAACGAATCTTTTGATTGTAAATCATTTAAAAATTTGGTTTAGAAGCAAAGTAGTTAGTATATAAAGCAAAGTCATCCTCTTATCTAATCCTTAAAAATCCTCAAAAAGATTTGTTTTTGATTATTTAATATTTTTCCTTTCTGCGTTGTGTTTTTTTTTTAATTAGAACTTTCTTTCTCCACAATTCAAAGCTAAATAAATTTATTCATTGTTCCCTCTCTCTTACAAAAAAGTTAGAGACTTTGCGTTTGGGTTTCTTAAAATTAGATCTTTGAGATTCTCTTATAAATCTTCAATGGGTATGGCAGCAGAATCTCAGTTTCATGTATTAGCTGTTGATGATAGCTTATTCGATCGCAAACTCATTGAAAGATTGCTTCAAAAGTCTACTTCATGTCAAGGTAACAAAAAAAGAAGAGTCTTTGTCTCTTTGTAAGAATCTAATAAAGATCTAACCTTTATGTTGTTTTCTTTGTTGGGGTTATGTTTTCGTAGTAACAACTGTTGATTCAGGCTCTAAGGCTTTAGAGTTTCTGGGTTTAAGAGAATGTAAAGACCCAAATAGGCTTTCTACATTACCTCAGATTCACCAGGTTTGTTTAATGTTTGCTCCTTTTTGTAAGTAATTTATTACAAGACTTTTGTTTAATGAACGTTTTGGTTTTCTTGTGTTGGGTTTTGACAGGAAGTTGAAGTGAATCTCATAATTACTGATTATTGTATGCCAGGCATGACTGGTTATGATTTGCTCAAGAAAGTCAAGGTATACTTGTTTTGTCTCTCTCTCTCTCTTTTGTGATTTGTTTACTTTTGATATGGACAGGACAGTTTAGTAATGTAAACTTGTTTTACAATTTTTGTTAGGAATCATCAGCTTTTAAGAACATACCAGTAGTGATTATGTCCTCTGAAAACGTTCCTGCAAGGATCAGCAGGTAAAAAGATATTGAAAGTTTTGAGCTTTGTGTGCCTCTTTAGTTGGTGCTTTTTCGTCGTAAAATCTTATGTTATTGTGTCTTAATAATCATGATGAACAGATGTTTAAAACAAGGAGCTGAAGACTTTTTCTTGAAACCAGTAAGATTGTCTGATCTCAACAAGTTGAAACCTCACATGTTGAAGAACCAGAAGAAGCTACAAGAGATTCAAAAACCTTCAATACACGAAAATGAAACCGTAGTAGCAACAGCGGAAGAAGTTGAACTTGAACCAGAGGTTAAAGATTCAACAGAGATCGGAATCAAAGTCTTGCCTTTTCAATCAGAATTACAAGAGAAGAAACTACATGTGCAAGTAGTACAACAAGAGGAGCAAACATTGAGTAACAACAAGAGGAAATCAGTGGAAGAAGGGATCTCAACAGATAGATCAAGGCCTAGATTCGATGGTATCACAACCGCTGTCTGATCTTATCGCCATGATGCTTCTCTTTTCAGTTTATGAGTTCAGAGTTCTGTAGATTGTTGTAGGAATGCTTCTGCTGGTACTATACATGGTTTCATTAAGCAATATGTAGATGATGATAATGAATCAATGATGATGATGATGTATGAGGATAATGTTTATATGTACATCAGTAAATCTTACCAAGTTTGTTTAACTATCTACAAATGGTATTAAGGATATATAGGTATGTCTCTTTTTTTTGCAAAGTGTAGTTTTCAATTGAATGCATAATGTTACTTTGTTGTGTATAGACAAATACTAGTGAACAAAAATATGGTAAAGATGTGTCATAGTTTGTTCCACGTTCTTGTTCTTACCAAACATGAAACAGAATTTCAGGACAAGTTGGTCACTGGGTCCTCTCTATTATATTATTACCTCTTCACATATCAAGAATCTTGTTAAGAGTTTGTAATCATGTTTCTACTGCTTATGTTGGCTTTGAAGTCTATTACAAACTCTAAATAAACAACAGAACAAATACAACAGTAGTGAGATTCTTGTTTGCTGTGTTCTCTAACACCATGTTATGTTTTATTACTTGGATAGATTCTTACTTCAAGAACCTATGAAAAATACAAAAAGAAACTGAGACTAAAAGAACAGTGTTTTCTTCTCATACTGAAACTAGATAGGACCGGTTTTAAAGGCGATGTCAAGATCAGAGATCAAATCATCAGCATCTTCAATGCCTGCAGATATACGGACAAGATCTTCCGTCAAGCCTCTGGCCTCGCGTACTTCTGCAGGTATGCTTGCATGTGACATGAAGCACGGCATGCTTATAAGTGACTTAACACTCCCTAACAAAGAGAAGAAGAAATCCCAAATATCATTACAGCTTCTTCTAAAGATAAACAGCAAAGACAAATATTTGACTCTCACCAAAACTGACTGCTATGCTGAAGTATTTGGTGGTTTCTACAAGATGCTTGGACAGCGCAACCGATCCTGTTATAAAGCTAAAAACTGATCCTGCACCTTTTGCCTGCATTTATTGAAATAAGAACATAAACTATCTCTTTTCTTTTCCTATATCAGATTATGCTTTTTAGTACCTGAGAGAAGTGGAGACTGTGACCAGGATGATCTGGTAGACCAGCATAGTACACTTTCTTCACTCTTGGATGAGAAGACAAGTACATAGCGATTTTCCGTGCATTTTCCTAAATATGTTTTGCCCATCTAATGTAAGTAGTGAAACCAACAAAAAAGAAGACAATAACTAGAGAGGTAGAAGTCAAGACCTGTTGCTTTTCTATACGTAGAGCCATTGTCTTGATTCCTCGTAGGCAAAGCCAACAATCGAAAGGAGCTAATCCAGAACCTTCTGAGTTTTGGAGTAAATACAACTCCTTTGCCAATCTGGAAATTTAAACATATGAGAATATAATAGAAACTATCTCAAACACTTGAAAAGAGAAGTTAGAAGAAACACACTTTTCGCCTTTGACAGCAAGCACACCCGCCATCACATCACTGTGTCCGGCTATAAACTTAGTAGCCGAGTGCATCACGATATCTACAAGGCCAGACAAGTTAAACTATTAGTATTAAGAAGTAGTTATGAGAACTATAGCGAACCAATAGCGAACAAGTATTGAGTTTTTCTATAACACACCAGCTCCAAGTTCTAATGGCCTAGAGAGCACCGGTGACATAATACTGTTGTCTACCAGAACAAGTGCACCTTGAGCATGAGCCATCTCAGCTATTTTCTACAAAGCGAAACATATAATCAATCATACATCACAGAAAAATAAGTCGATTTCTGCTATGTGGTTTCTGGATTCACAGAAAAATTTACTCGAATATCGGAGATTTGTTGTCTGGGGTTGGTTGGAGATTCAAGCCACACAAGTTTTGTCCGTGGACTAATAGCAGCAGCAACCTCGTCTAGCTTAGTTGTGTTGACTCGTCTACATGTATATCAAATGGAATCATCAATTTATCTTGGTTTTAAGAATACATACTTTGAAAAGTTTCGGTTTACAGGTAGTAATACTTACTTTACCACAATGCCAGCTCTTGGAACTACTTGAGATAGTAATCTGTCTGAGCCACCATATACATCATCTCCAGCAACAATTTCTTCGCCTAATGAATGAAACAAAAACAAATATACTACAATGATACCAAGTCTATGAGACCAATCTAACGGAAATACATTACATTTCAAGAGAGTGGCCGATATCGAAAAATTACCACTTTTGAGAAGGTGTGTAACAGCAGTAAGAGCAGCCATTCCACTAGTAAAGCAAAATGCTCTATCTGCCTTGTCTAACTTTGCAAGAATGCTAAAAAACAAACCATAAAGAAAAGATGAAAAATTTTACAAGAAACATTTCACCAAAACACATAGAAATACAGCTAAAATCACCAATAGATCGATAAGATACTATGCGAAGATCTACCTCTCTAATGCATCCCGTGTAGGATTCCCACTCCTTGTATAATCATATGGTCCATTTTCTGTAGCAGAAGGCTACAAAAACAAACAAAACAAATACACTAAGAAAACCTAAGCATGAAGTGACAAAAAAATGTTTCTTCAGATTCCACCACACAAGACACATACAATACCTGCTTAAATGTAGCTGTCTGGTAAAGAGGAGTGCTCATAGAATCAAAAGGATCAAACTTGTTATCGAAATTCACAAGTAAAGTAGAGACACTAACTTCTTCTTTGATATCAATAGCTACACAGAACATGGAAACACCATCAACAAAACTTATAATCATCATCAATTCTATGAAAAAAAAGAGAGAAGCTTTACAGACCATTTAGTGTCCGAACATCGATATTTTTCTCCATCACACACTTAAGCCTGAGAAGGTTTCGACTAGAGATTTGTTTCTTCTCCAAAGTTGTAACCTTTTGAATGAAAACACTTGAAGGGGATGTCTTACTAAGCAAACCCTTCAAGATAAACAACACAAAGAGTCAGATTAAATGTCAAAATAGCCACCAAAACTTAGTGGAGACTAAAAAGCAATAGAGATTGGTAAAGTAGGGCTTACTCGATCAGCAGAGGAAGGTATAAAGGAGGAGTGAAGTGATAATGAAGATTTCATTTGGGTATATGAGAGAGAGAGAGAGAGAAAGTGGCTAATAGCTTCTTCTTCTCCGGCGTCTATTTCGCGGCTGAGATCGGCGGCGACGGAGGTTAGTTCTGGTGGTGAAGAGAAGAGTGGAGACAAAAGAAGAAGAGAGAAACTATAAAGGCAATGCTTTTAAAGTATCGGTTTGGTTTATTTTGGTTTTGTTTCGGTTTAATTTACATAACGAAAAGTCAAGAACCGAATTGAATATGGGCCTTTTGAAAAAGGAAAATAATTAAGTCACGTAATGGTTATTATATTGGTTAGTGCAATTTGTATCTATATTAGTATTTTTGAAGTACTTAATTTGAAATTTTAAAAAAATCACACTAAATTACACGTTATCGCCATTTAGGCGTAAAAGGAAATATTTTTGAACATTTAATTACGAAAAATCAAATAAGGAAATATTATAATTCTCTCCAAAAATAAAAAAAAAAATATTAAAGAAATTATGTAAAAAATATTTGAAAAACAAAATAAACATATGTAATTCACATAAATACATTATTACATAGTTTTTTTATAAAAACTACCATTAAAATTTTATTTAAATCAAAACAAACGAGGTTTAATTAATATTATTAAGAATTTAAAAACGATTTGAAATTTTTTTTTGTTAAAAATATCAAACAATAAAAAACAAAATAGTTTGTTAACGAGTTTGATTTCCGGTTCGATTATAAACAAAAAAGAAGAAATTGCAATTCTACTAAAATTTAAATCTTATATTACATATTTAGAATATGTTTACAACAATTATTTATATATATAATCAAAATAATTATAATTTTAAATAAATTTGGGTAAATCGCATAATATGATTTGTGTATTTTGATTCGGTTTGTATTTTGAATTCGGGTATTTTCGAATCCTAAATATAATAAATAATAAATTATTGGTCTAATCAACTTATAAATTATATTAAATTTTTGCTATACGAAATATATAATAAAAATATATATATTATTATTATTTTTGAAGTACTTTTTTGAACTTTTCCAAAAAAACTCACTTAACTACATACTATGTCATTGGTTTTAAACTCACTTAAAGAGTTATGTGAAACTTACACACAAACATATCTCATTCTATATATATATACTTTTTAAAATTGACTTAAATATCAACAAAAACAATAAAACCGATTTTAACATAAAATCAACCACTAATTTCATATTTATGATATTTTTGATATAATCTTTTTATTTTTCTTACGGAGGTCTATAAAAAATTTCAGAATATAAATATTTTTTAAAAAGTATATAGTTTAGTTTTTATATATAATCATTGTCCATATTATAATTTTCTATTTATATTAATATTTTAGATGTTAATAAACATCTATATTGAACATAGATAAAGTTTGTTTAAATCAATTAACACTAAGCATAACAATTATTTATTAACGGGTTCGGTTTAGAAAAATTCTAGATAAATGACAAGAAGTTTGAAAATAATGATTAAACTTTATCATAAACAAATTTCGGGTAATTCGGGTTCAAATCTAGAAATTTGTTTTGGCTTCGGGTTTTCAGGTAGTAAATTTCTCAATTCGTTCGGGTTATTTATTTTTGGAACGGTTTCGGTTCTTTAATTTCGGTTTGGTTCCAATTATGTACTTCAAATATAATTATAACTATTATTATTTTAAATAATTTTTGGGTAGTTAGAGTAGTTTAGTTTAGTTCTATAAAATTGAGTTCGGTTCAGATTCGATTTCGGGTATTATGGTAGTAAATTTCCCTATACATTCGAGTTATTTGTTTTTAGAATCGGTATTGATTTGGGGATTTCGGTTTGGTTTGGGTTCGGTATTTCGGATCCGGAAGTTTTGTCCATCCCTAATTTTTATAGTTTATATTAAAATATAATTCTCATTATATATTTATGGGAGAATCACAAAACTACACCATTTGAATTACATTTCACAAAACTACACCATTTCAAAAATATTTCACAAAACTACACCTAAACACTCAAAATTAAATTCAAATAAACCCTATCCACACAATCATACCCCTTAATACTATTTTTAAACACTAATTAGCGAACACAAATGAAAATATTTTAATTTTGGTAATTTTTAAAAGGGTAAATCAAGCTTTTAAAATTTTGAAAGGGTGTAAATTTGTGAAAATATTGAATTAGGTGTAGTTTTGTGAATGAATGATTGAAAGAGTGTAGTTTTGTGAATTTCTCTATATTTATTTGCATAAACAATAAAAGAACAAAATACTCTTTAGAAATTCTGAATATTTTTATTTATTTTACAAAATCGAAAAAATATTACAAACTTCTAAATTAACTGTATATATATAAAATTATTTATAAAAAACATAAACCCGTGGTACACCACGGGTTAAATCCTAGTACTCTTTAATAATCTTGTGGAGCATATCAATTTCATGATATAAAAAAATATAAAACTATATTGTTATAAAATATTAAATATTGTTAAAACAGGGTTCGGTGTTAGTACCGAACTGAGATGGTTATAATTGAATGGGGGTCGGAAAACTCGTTAAGTGATAATGGAGACGAACAGATAGTACCGAAGTGAAACAAAAGTAAAAATGCCGAACGGAAATATAATATGCCGAACAGAAAAGTGGATAAGAACTCGGAGTTCGTTTGTTTATTGATTGGATGATTGTTTGATACAATGTCGAAGTGAATTGATGATTATAACAGTTTATCTCTGTAGATTCTCTCTCTAAAAATTCGGATCCCCTGCTTATGAGCCGGAACCCTCTATTTATAGTGAAGGCCTCTGATCCTTGGCGGGTTTTTGCTCTTTTGGCGGGACGGCTTCGGCGCATGCTCGACATACGGAAAGTTGTTCTGTCGAACACGCCTTTGCATTTAATACAGTTGTCGAGCGTGCCTCTGCATTAAATGCTGGTTCGGCTGACCTCTGTGCTCTGCAGTTCCGTACTGACACTTCTGAGCCACGGCGCCGTACAGACGTCACCTGTGTCAGTCCCGGCAGGTCCGTACCGATGTCACTGTCGCGCGTGCCTCCTCCAATTGGGCTTTTGACTTCGGCTGGGCCTTGGCTTCGGCGGGCCTTTGGGCCGAACTCCGGATAAGGCCCAACGAATTCTCTTGGTGACTTCTGGAATGGGCCAGGCCTGAGTGGGCTTAGGCCCACCCTTAACATTAGTCTCTCCCCCAGTTCGGCTTTTTAGGAGAGGCGAACTAAAGAGATCGGCCTTAGGCGCATTCGAGGAGTTACCATCTGCGATTTGATTGTCTTCGGCGATTGACCGCTTCGGGGAAAGCCACGTCACCGGAGTGCCACGTCGATTTGTTGAATGCCATGTCATAAAGGCGCATCATTTTTCGCCGAGTTAATGGTTGCCACGTCACCGAATCGTGTAGTTATTTAAAGTTCTTTGGCGGCACATTGGGGGGCGTGCGCCGCTTCTCGGCGAATCGCTGGATGCCACGTCATCGTAATGATGGGTCTCCGTCGCTTCGTATCTCGGAGTCGTGTCATTGAAGCTGCGCCATTTATTTAGCGAATAACGAGATGCCACGTCATCGTAATGATGACGGTTCGTTTCGCGCCCTTCGATGGCGCCTCTTCGTTTTCCCATGTTTTCCTATAAAAAGACCTCTTCCGATTTCATTTCTTCATTTCTCTTTCGCGCAAAACTTCAGGTACTTTCTCTCTCTATATTCTCTCCAATCTCTCTCTAGAAACTTCTTTATTTTTAGTTATGTCTTCTGCTCAAAAGAGTTCGGCTCCTTCTGCTTCGGCATCACGTCCTGCTGCGAAAAAGGTTGACGAACAGCTACGCCGAAGTGACGATAGGTTGTCTCCCGCGGCGGGTTCGGCTACCGACTGTGCTAGCGATCTCCCTTCGGCTCGGATGCCGGGGTCTTCCTCTGGTACAAGGGATCCTGTTCGGATGGGTCCTCCTCCGAAGCGAACAAAGATATCGGCAAAGAGTGTCGTGAAGCCTGTTGGGGGGGAGAAAACGCCGACGGCTCTTAAGAAAACGAAGCCGAAGACACCGAAGTCGGTCCATGCTTTTACTTCATCTAGGAGTAGGCTTGAAGGGACCCTTAGCAAGATACGCTCCTTCGCGGCGTCCGGCGAGGAGTTGGAGCTTCTGGTTCCATCGCCGAACCAGAGGCCTTGGGATTGCCCTCCTGGTTACATATGCTTGTACGAGCATATGTTTACCCAGGCGGGGTTGTGGTTCCCCTTGCCCCGGCTTCTTGTTTCCTTCGCCGAAGCGAGGGAGGTGGCCATCTCCCAGCTGACGGTTCCCTGCATCCGGAACCTGGTTGCGGCCATCGTGGCGGCCGAAGAGATGGGTCTCGATATGTCTCTTCGGCTTTTCGAGGAGATTACGCGTATCAGTGCGAACCACTCCCTGGCTGGGACCTGGTCGATCTGTTGGAAACCCGGCTTCAAGCTCACATCGGACACATCGGTGAAGTTGCCTCTCTGGTGGGAGAAATATTTCTTCGTCAGAGTGAACTCGGCATCCGTTCTGGACGTCGAGAGGGTTTACCAGACCAAATGGTCGTCATTCATCGGTAGGAAAGCCGATCTTCTTTTTATACTTTGTTAACATATTTTTCTTTGTTTTTCGCAGTCAAACCGCCGCCGATTTATCCTTTTCCGCAAGAGTATCAGCCGTTCAAGGATCAATTCCTTAAAAGGGAGGAGGTGCCGTAGACCGAGGTACTTCGGCAGCAGAAAATCTTCTTCGCGTCGCTGGGAGGTGAGTTCGGTTGTCTGTATATATATATATATATATATATATTTTTTTTTTTTTTTTTTTTTTAAAATCCCTCTTCGTCATTCGCAGGTTCGTTTAAACTTGCGCCGCAAAATCCGAGTGGCATAGATAGAATGAGGAGACTCGCCGATTTCAGGGGTCTCTTCGACGATGAGAAAGAGGAGGAGTTTCTTGCCGAAGAGGAGGCAGAGGGAAGAGAGACCGATGAGGAGGAGGATTCTTCTTCGGTCCGGGCGGGTCTGCCGCAGACGTCGGAGGTTTCGTCGCTTCCGCCGACAGCTGACCCGCCTTTGCCAGCGGGTAGTCCACCTTCAAATGTTGCTCCGCCGCCTCCATCGACTCCTGCGGACGTGGCTTCTGAGGGCCATCACGCCTCAACCGAGGTCGTGTCTACGATTGGGGTGAAGAGGACTCGTGAAGGGGTGAGCGATCCTTCGGCGGATCCTCTTCGGGTGACAAGGCGCCGAACTGACAAGGCGCCGATCGAGAGTCGGGCTGGCTCTGGTGAGCCAGTGGTGGTCGGAGATCAAGCTGCTGAGCTTGGACCCGAAGAGGCGGGCCGATCCGCGATGGATGTCGATCCTTCCCGGACGGATGAGGAGGGGAGTAAGTCTCCGTTGGTTGAGGAGCGAGGAGATCAAACTACTCAGTTTGGTCCCGAGGAGGCGGTTCGGGCCGCGGCTGACGTTGATCCCACCCAGGAGGATGTTGATGGGTCGGCTGGGAAAGATGGGTTCGGCTTCTCGCTCGAGGAGGGGAACGAACATGGCTTTCGTTTTACTTACGATGGCCTGGTCCCCTTCCTTAACCACAAGGAAGCCAGTGGTGGTTTTCAACGGGCCGTCTACTCGGCCTTTCACGGCGAAAAGGCTCCCTCCGACCTTGTTCTTTCCGCCGAGGTGGCTGAGCTGGCGAGGTTGGAGCAGAGGGTAAGTCTTTCGGTTCGAACCCCTTGTTTTTTGCCGATCTGTTTCCTTTGATCCTCACCGAACTTTTTCTGTCCAGGTTGCATATAAGAGAACCCGTCTTAACTTCTCCTACGAGAAGCTCTTGGCCGAAGAGAAGAGTTCGACCCAGGCACGCCTCGTTGCTGTTGAAGAGGAGAGGGATGCTGCCACGGCCAAAGTCAAGGAGCTTGAGGCGGGCTTGGCTTCAGTGAAGAAGAGCGGGAGGTCGAAGAAGTTGAAGAAGCGGCTTGACAAAGCCGAAGCTGATAATGCCGAAGTCAAGAAGAGGCTGGCGGAGTCGGAGGCCGAGAAGACCGTTCTTAAGGAGTAGGCAGAGAGAGCGGAATCTGTGAAGATCGGCCTAAAGGAGGAGCTGAGGAGGATAGAGTCCGAGAAGGACGTTCTTGACAAGGCACTCGAGGCCGAGGCTGAGGCATCGAGGATCCGCGAGTCGGCTCTGAAATCATTTCGCGAGGCCGAAGAGACCAGAGCGAGGGAGCTTGCCGAACTCAAGGCTGACTATGATCAGCTTTCTGAGGTCGGGGCCCTGGAGGTCAAGTGCTTCCGTGAGCGTCTCGTCGTGGCGAAGCAGCGGTTCGATGCGCTCCGTGTTGCTTCTGAGGCCCGGCTTGGCAAACTCAAGGCTTACCTTGAAGAGCAAAATTTAATCGATACCGCTGGAGCGGCTGGAGAAAAAGTTCGCGATCAAGATTCCGCCCATCTTCGAGCGTCAATGTCGCGAGAGAGAGGGAAAGCTCGAACGTTGGCTTGAGGATAGGCCGCAACTTTCTTACGAGGCTTCGGATTTCGAGCTTCCTGCTGATCTCGAGCTTGAGTCTCTTGTCGACTTCATGGTGGAGGAGCCGATCGAAGATGCAGATGGAGTTCAAGGCGGTGGTGGTCGAGCCGATGGCGAGGTTGCCGAAGAGGGGACGACCGAAGATGAGGTGGCCGAAGACGAGGAGGCCAGAAATGAAGAGGTCAGGGATGAAGTGGCCGGAGACGCCAATCTGCCTGAAGAGAGCGAAGTGGCGAGGCGGGACGAATAGGACTGCGTTCTTTTGTAATTTTCTTTATTTGGCCGATCATTGTGATCGGTCTTTTTTGTAACTTCTGTTGGCCGATTGTTGGGATCGGTTTTGTTATTCTCCTTATTAATATAACGCACCCTTTCTTTATTCTTTGTCATACTTCTTTCTGTTCGCATACTGGTTCTTCCTTCGGATTGGTTTTTGGGATCGGATTTCTCGAAACTTGATACTTGAAAGTTTTGTTGTTGGTTTATCTTCGTATTCCTTCGTGTGCCGAACTCGTTTTTTCTCATGTATAAAATCTTCTTTCCTAGTTCGCAAATGATACGAACCGTTTTTCGAGATTGCGAGGAACTCGGCTTTTGTGGTTTCGGATTGGGCCACTGCAAGTGTTGAACATGAGTTCGTAGATATCTTCCTTGCAAAATAGTGGGTGATCAGTCCACTGCACTTTAAGATAGTGGCTAATTAGTTTGCGGAATAGACCGGCTTAAAAATGAGAGCGCGGAGCCCGTTTTAGTATAAGCGAAGAGCTTGTGTGACCGAACTCGGAGTTCGTTTTTTGTCTGAGTACTGAGCTCGTGTTTCCTGAGTTCGGGACTCGTATTAAGGAAAAAAATTTTTATTATTATCACAGATGCGCCTTTAGGAAGGCTGCCTACGTACCCAATAAGGGATCAAGCCATTCGTAGTTCGGTTTACATTGTTTTTTTGAATAAGAACTCGGAGTTCGTTATTTTTTTTTTTTTTTTTTTTGATAGTCTTCGGTGTTGATAGTCTTCGGTGTTGATAGTCTTCTAATGGTAGAATCTTTTGAGGTGCATCGCATTCCAAGATCTTGGGATCGGTTTGCCGCACATCTCCATGAGTTCGAAGACGCCAGGTTGAAATACTTTTGAGACGAGATATGGACCTTCCCACTTTGCTCCGAGTTTCGTTCCCACTTTGCTCCGATCGGCCTCTCTGCTGTTTCGTGATTTTCGAACTCTCTGCTGTACTTTTCGGAACACTTTTCGGACCAGATCGCCTTCTTCGAAATGCCTTCCCTTCACCTTCTTGTTGTAATATCTTGCCGCCTGGTGTTGGTAGTTCTGAATGCGGAGTAGGGCATGATGTTGTTGCTCTTCGGCATGATCTAGTTGATCGATGATCATCTGTTCGTTCGTCAGTGGGTGCTGGGTCAGCATCGTTCTGCGTATGTCGGGGACGTTGACTTCGGCAGGAGACATGGCCTCCATTCCATGAGAAAGTGAGAAAGGTGTTCGTCCCGTTGAACTGCGTGGACTTGTTCGGTGTGACCGGAGGACGCCTTCTAGTTCGTCGGCCCGAATCCTTTCTTCTCCTCGAGTCGTTTTTTGATGCCGTCTATGATCGTCTTGTTCGTTGCTTCGGCTTGTCCGTTCCCTCGAGGATACCTCGGAGTTGATTTGTTTAGCGGATGTTCCATCTTGCGCGAACCCTTCGAATTTAGCCGAAGTGAACTGGGTTCCGTTGTCAGTGACGATCTCGTATGGGAGCCCGTGGCGGCAGATGATGTATTTCCAGACGAAGTTCTGGACCTTCGTTGCATCGATCTTCGCGTATGCCTTCGCTTCTACCCATTTCGTGAAGTAATCGGTGACGATCAGGAGGTATTTTCGCTGTCTTGAAGATGGCAAAGGTCCGACGATGTCCATGGCCCATCTCATGAAAGGATAAGGCGCGGTTGCCGAACTCAGAAGTTGTGTCGGGGCGTTGATGAAGTCTCCGTGTCTTTGACACTTCTCGCATTTTTGGGCGAAGTCGGCGCAGTCCTTCTGCATCGTTGGCCAATAGAAACCGTGGTTTTTCACTTGAAGGACTAATGCGCGTCCTCCGGAATGATTACCCGCTGCTCCTTCATGGGCTTCTCGCATAACCCGGTTGACTTCGTCGCCCGTTATGCATAATAGGAGGGCTCCCGATGCGCTCCAACGATAGAGGCAGTCGTCGAGGAGGGTGTAGCGGGGGTTGATGATTTGGGGGTTGGCGAACCGCGGGGTTCGCTGATGAGTGTTAGGTCCGGCAGTTTGATGGGCGAACTGCGGGGTGTTGTAGATTGACATCGGGTCGTGAGTCCCGTAGAGATGTCCTGTCAGCGGGCTGAAAGCCTGATGGTTCTGATTTTGCTGTGTCGCGAACTGAGTCGCGTCTGTTGAGGGTCCTCCGAACAGGTTTCTCTGAATGTTCGGCGAGAAGTTGACGGCTGATCTTGGGTTTCGAGACTAAAAAGCAATAGAGATTGGTAAAGTAGGGCTTACTCGATCAGCAGAGGAAGGTATAAAGGAGGAGTGAAGTGATAATGAAGATTTCATTTGGGTATATGAGAGAGAGAGAGAGAGAGAAAGTGGCTAATAGCTTCTTCTTCTCCGGCGTCTATTTCGCGGCTGAGATCGGCGGCGACGGAGGTTAGTTCTGGTGGTGAAGAGAAGAGTGGAGACAAAAGAAGAAGAGAGAAACTATAAAGGCAATGCTTTTAAAGTATCGGTTTGGTTTATTTTGGTTTTGTTTCGGTTTAATTTACATAACGAAAAGTCAAGAACCGAATTGAATATGGGCCTTTTGAAAAAGGAAAATAATTAAGTCACGTAATGGTTATTATATTGGTTAGTGCAATTTGTAACTCTTTAATAATCTTGTGGAGCATATCAATTTCATGATATAAAAAAATATAAAACTATATTGTTATAAAATATTATATATTGTTAAAACAGGGTTTGGTGTTAGTACCGAACTGAGATGGTTATAATTGAATGGGGGTCGGAAAACTCGTTAAGTGATAATGGAGACGAACATATAGTACCGAAGTGAAACAAAAGTAAAAATGCCGAACGGAAATATAATATGCCGAACAGAAAAGTGGATAAGAACTCGGAGTTCGTTTGTTTATTGATTGGATGATTGTTTGATACAATGTCGAAGTGAATTGATGATTATAACAGTTTATCTCTGTAGATTCTCTCTCAAAAATTCGGATCCCCGCATGAGCCGAACCCTCTATTTATAGTGAAGGCCTCTGATCCTTGGCGGGTTTTTGCTCTTTTGGCGGGACGGCTTCGGCGCATGCTCGACATACGGAAAGTTGTTCTGTCGAACACGCCTTTGCATTTAATGCAGTTGTCGAGCGTGCCTCTGCATTAAATGCTGGTTCGGCTGACCTCTGTGCTCTGCAGGTCCGTACTGACACTTCTGAGCCACGGCGCCGTACAGACGTCACCTGTGTCAGTCCCGGTAGGTCCGTACCGATGTCACTGTCGCGCGTGCCTCCTCCAATTGGGCTTTTGATTTCGGGCGGGCCGGCCGGCGGGCCTGGGCGAAGCTCGGATAAGCGCAACGAATTCTGGTGACTTCGGAATGGGTCGGCCGAGTGGGGCAGGCGAGTGGGCAGACCACCCTTAACATATATATATATATATATATATGAAATTTATGTTATACTAGTTGGACGAATTAGTTTATCTTACTCTTTGGAAAATTCTTGTAATTAAAGGCTATTTATATTTAAATATTTTCATGTGGGAGTTTGAATTTACAGCTATGTCAATTAATTGTCTTAGTCAGCATAACACCTTTGTACATTACATATTTAATTTTGGGTTATGTAATAATATTTCTTGTCTTATGAATTTAATATCTATTTTTACTATCAACCTGCCAACAAATAATCAAAATACTAATTATTTGATTTCATTTCCTTTAGTTACTAAAAAAAAATTCAGTTATTATGATAAAGATTGCAGTTATGTAGATCACGACATTTTTATTTAAAGAAAAAAAATACAATTTTTTATTCTGAATTATTTTTTTACGGTATGTAGCCCTTTCATAAATTCGTTACACAATCAAAATCAAATATATAAAAAAAAAATTGGGTGTCGGAAAAATCAACATCACCTTCCCTTCGTTGTTCATTACCATTAAATTTTCACCATCTTCCACCTTCAACTTCCCTAGACAGCTATTTTCCACCTTTCTCTCTCTCTCTTCTCTCTGTGTAGCTTTCTCCTCTTAGAAGAATCAAATATCTCATCAAGTCATAAGAATAAACCACAAAAAAAGGAAATAAACTAATAAAAATGGGTTCTTCCGCTTCAAAAACCGTTTCTTCCGCTTCTTCTACTACTTCCTCCGCTACGGTTTCGTCTTCTCCGGCGACGACGACTACATTCACCTCCGATTTCCCTTCACCGGCGGTTCAAAGAGCTTTCTCCTTTCCGACGCCGTTGGTTCACCATCCTCCGGCTAGAAAAGGCGACACACACCACCTCGTTTCACTCACATCAACATCGTACGGATCTCTTCTCTTAATCGATCGCGACGGATCTAAAACCTCCTCCGACCAACAAACACTTCCTCGTATCTCGATCTCCGGTAAGAACACGCCAGATCCGGTCTCTCCTGACTCAGTTATTAACACATGGGAGCTTATGGACGGCTTAGACGACGAGTTCGAATTCGAAATCCCTAAACCGGGTAAGCTTGATTCCGGTTCAAATTCTGGGTTTTGCTCAAAGCCCGACACGAATCTGAACGTGAATCGAAGTGGGTCTGTGTTGAAATTGGATGAATCTTACGAATTTGTGAGAATCGAAGGAGACGATGATGATTGGGTTCCTTTGTCTAATAAACCTAAGCAACCTCTGTGGAAACATTTGTCTGAAGAATCTTTTATCTCTGGTTTAGATCCTAGCATTGTCTCATCTTACAAGAAAGCTTTGTCTTCTAAACAATCAAGCAACAATGTCGACATTAGAAACCATGTCAAAGCCACAACAAAGTCACTCTCTTGTAGCCCAACGATCTTAACCACCGAGCCAGAATCTGTATGCTCTAGTCCACTAAGTTCGCAGGCTAAACCGAGATTCTTAGGAGGAGAAGACAAGATTGTACTATACTTCACAAGCCTGAGAGGAATCCGGAAGACATACGAGGATTGTTGTTGCGTGAGAGCGGTGTTGAGAGGACTTCAAGTCAATGTAGACGAGCGGGACATCTCGATGGACTCCAAGTACAGGAAAGAGCTTAAAACGGTGCTTGGCGATGTAGAGAAACCGGTTTGTTTGCCTCAGGTGTTTATTAGAGGAACCCACATTGGTGGAGTCGAGGAGATTATGAAGCTAAACGATGGCGGTGAGTTAGCTGAGATGTTGAAAGACTTCCCTGCTAGTGAATGCTTGGGGACTTGTCGGAGCTGTGGGGACGCGAGGTTTGTGCCTTGTAGTAACTGCGACGGGAGCACGAAAGTGTTTGAGGAAGAAGAAGAACGGTTCAAGCGATGTCCTAAATGCAATGAGAATGGATTGGTTCGTTGTCGCTTGTGTTGTCTCTAAGTATGATTATGTTGGATCAGAAGTTGTGTGGGTGATATAGATTTGATTGTGTGAATTGTGAAGAGAAAGAGAGAGAGAGATTTGATTCTTTGTTAAGATGGGTTATTTGGGTTAGTGTTGTATATTCGAATAAGATTATGGCTCAAAAGCTAATTGTTAATACTCTCTTGTAATGGTGGTGTGTTTTGTTGGTATCATATTTGTTATTTGATCTAAGCCATTTTAAAACTAAATGATTATTAATACTTTTGCCAAACAAATGATAGTTTGCTTTTGGATTTGAGTTTTTGAATTTGATTTTAAAAAGCCTTTCCAAATCTTTTGAAATCTGAAGAAGTTTGAAATCAGACAACCAAAAAGTTGAATGTATCACACCATGAAAAATTCAAAACATTCAGGTGAGATAAATGGTTAAAAGTATAGCTTACCAATTCCCCCTATAACTTTTTCTTTTTAATTTAAATAAAAAATACCACCAAAAAATATATATATATATATACATACTCAAAAAAGAAATAATAAAGTAACCACAATGTCTGAGTTAAATTGATCTCACCTTCTCTCTCATTGGCTAATAAATAAGTAATAATACTCTTCTTTTTTTTTTGTCAAACAGTAATAATACTCTTTATTACCATAAACAGCCAGTAAATATTATTTTCCTTGATTATATACGAAAACGACATCGTTTTCAATTTACCTTTTATATCCATCACTGTACTCGGAAGTTTATATTCTCAGATATCGAGAGAGCGATAAAAATGGAGAACGGAAACGAGAAATCTCCGGCTCCGGTGCCGACTCCGGCTCCGATTCAGTGTCTGAGTAAATACGTGGATCCAGCGAGCGAAGAGAGTCACAGATACTATCTCGCTCGTAGAAACGCCTTGGCGATGCTCAAAGACAGAGGCTACGAAGTCTCCGACGAAGATATCAATCTCTCCCTCCATGATTTTCGAGCTGTTCACGGCGAAAGACCAGAAGTAGACCGTCTTCTTATCTCCGCTCAACATCGCTCCGATTCATCCAAAAAGGTATACACACTAAATTTTGATTTTGTTTTCTGATTTTTTTTTCGATTTTTTATGGGGTTTATTGATATTGCATGTTGGGGTTTTACTGTTTGTATAGCTTGATTATCACTGTATTAGATTCAGATGATAATTACTACTACCACTACTATAATGGCCCCTGTGGCTCATCTGATTGTTATGTGAAACTTTGTAATGTGAAATTTCTGTGTTAAAAAGCTCAACAAGTGACTAGTGATTCTTAGATCTCTGCCTTTGGTAGTGACAATGTAATGTGAGGTCTGGATTATTTTAGAGAATGGTAGAATTTGAGAGTTTTGTGTAGCTAGAAGTAACACATGTTTGATTGTATAACGAGATCGAAACCGCTTAAAGAACTGTTAAAGTTGATTTTTTTTGTTGAAAGTCTTATCATTTTTTTGTTGGTTGGTTCTTTAGTAACAAAGTCTCAGGTTACTTACAACTTGTGAAGGTTCTTGTATCAGCTCTAGTCTTATGACATGACAATAGGTATTTCATTGTGTTCCTGTGATAAAGAAGTGTGTTATTGGTTCAAGAAGTTTTGTGGTGTTGGTTTTTCAGGTCAAGGTTGTATTTTTCGGTACTGGTATGGTTAAAGTCAACGCGATCCGCAGTGTTGCGGCGGAGGTACTTAGCCAAGAAACCATAACAGGGCTGATAATGGTTCTGCAAAACCATGTAACCAATCAAGCCTTGAAAGCTATCGAACTTTTCTCGTTCAAGGTCGAGATATTCCAGGTATATATATATATACAAGTTTTTCTTACTGGTCTAGTTTTTGTTGCGAATCTGTAACGCCTAGTTTCCTTCCTGCTGTCTTGTGAAGATAACCGACTTGCTAGTCAACATAACCAAACATGTACTAAAGCCACAACATCAAGTCCTAAATGATAAAGAGAAGAGAAAACTTCTCAAGAAGTTCAGTATCGAGGAAAAACAGGTACATTCTCCATTTCTCGGAGCTCTAAAACTTAGGCTCAAGATTCAACTTTCTAACCGCTGTTTTCGAAATTTGATTTGATAGCTTCCTCGGATCTCAAAGAAAGACGCGATTGTGAAGTACTACGGATTAGAGAAAGGGCAAGTTGTTAAAGTGAACTACAGTGGCGAACTCACCGAGTCTCATGTTGCCTATAGATGTGTGTGGTGAAGTTGAAACCAATGGCAAAAAAAAAAACCCATCTCATGTTAGTAGATCTTTTACTTTTAAAACACAAGAAAAAGTCCTTTGCTTGCTCTTGACAATGTTTCTACTTATGTCTTTCCCTTAAAAAGAACAGCTTTAGTACATTATCTTACACACACACACACACAAACAAGGCCTTGCTTGGTCGCAGCCTATCCGAGTCAAGCTTCTCTTTTCATGGTCTCTGATTAAGGAAGAAAAAAAGATTAGTAATTGTGAATAAGATACTGAAAAATCTGCTGCAACCAATTTTAGATACTGTAGCAAAAAACAAGGAAGAGGAAGAAGTAAACAAGAGTCATGCGATTTAGATGCAAATAGTTTCCAAAAAGTTTCAAACTTTAAGCAAATCTGTCTGATTATTTTGAGTATTATTAATTAAACTATGTAATATTTTTTTTATAATGACATGGATAATATCAAACATTTGTTTTCTAGTTGATGCTGAAGTATGTTAATTTCTTGTAGGAAAAAAAGGTCTTAATCCAACGGTTGAGATTTGCTTTAGTTTTAATCCAAGGGCTGATGATTTTTTGGGTATAAATTAGCAATAATAAAGCATAAAAGATCGATACTTTTTCCTTTAATCTATGAACAAACAAAACCCTTTTGTTTACTCACAAATCGAAAGTCTTTGGAGTCACGAGACTTGTGTGTGTGTGTGTGTGTGTGTTTCTACTCCTCTGTTTCATTACGTATTGGTAAGTCTCTCATCAAATCAAAACTGATTAACATCTCTTCTCTGCAACAAAGTTTTCATTTCATAGCATACCAAGATCTGTTTGAAGATTTTAAGTCCTAAGTTTTTCTTTCTTGTATTTAAGGATGTTGCTTAGTTTAAGTAGAAGAGATTAGCTAGAGAGGAAGGTAAAATCAGCATACTTTTTCATGCCACTTGTCAAGATTAATCAGCTAATTCAAAGTTGTCTTTGTAACGTATAAAATTTTCAACCTTTCTATTTAGGGTATATTGGAAGCAAAAAAATTAATGTAGTTTATGTTTTGTTTCTTTGACGAATTTGAGTTTGCTTTGTGTTGTGATAGTTCATTGAATGTTACTGGTTTTGGAAATCAAAAGACTTTGTCTTTTGTTTCTTGATTTTTTTACCCCTTTGGGTACTTAAAAGTAAGAGTCAACTTGGGATATTTTTGGTTTTTTTGCTAGTGCATTGTCTCTGTGAATTCTGATGAAGTGTGTGGCAAAGTGTAGATAGCTGAAGGAAGATAGCATAAGAAAGCTAAGGAACCGAAAAAACTCGAAAATAAGTTCATTTTCATTTCACAGTATAGTTTCTGATCATCTTCTTCTTTCTTTGGTAAGTCATTTTTAATGTTTACATATGTATTAGAGTAATGTTTCACTAACTAATTAGCTCTTCTTTTCTTTTCTCAACTTGGTCTCATAAGTGTATTGCTTATTTTCAATTGAGAGTCACAGTCACATGGGTGCCTAGAAGAAGGAACTTTGTGACAGGCAAAGATCAGATGCATAGTAGCTCCAGCCTCGCTGATGACTTTGAGAAGCAGCAAGACAAGGCTCCTCAGGAGCAGAGCGAGTCAATAACCGAGTCTGACAAAGAAGTGAACCTCACCATTGTTGTCTGCAACGGAGATTCTAGTCAGGCTAATGAAACCGCAGAATTGGCTCATATCTCCGTACCAGCGGAGAGTGAGGAGTCTCCGAGAAAGGTTTGCTTGTCCAGAAACAACAGTTCTCACGAGCAGTGTAGGTTTGCTCCTTCCCTCTTCTCATTAATGATACCAAACGAACGGTTCCAAGAATGTCAAGTTTCTCTTGTTTGTAATCATTATGTCATCTTTGGGATATAAGTTTATGTGTTTGTCTTGCTCTTTTTTGCTTATATGTTGCTCTTTTGCTTTTGATAAGTAGGGTTTGTCTGCAAGATAAAGAGGAGGTTTTGATTGAACTTGGGTGTCGATGCCGCGGTGGACTTGCTAAAGCTCATAGGTCATGCATAGACGCGTGGTTTCGCACAAAAGGCTCGAATCAGTGTGAGATTTGCCAGTGAGTTAACATTCTTGCTCTTGCTTGATTTCAGTGAGTATGAGACTATGCTTATTAGCTCTACATCTTCTCTTGTTTCTTCAGGGCAGTGGCTGTTAACGTGCCACCTCCAGAGACCCAACCAACCGTAAGTATAATTCTGTTGTTTGAAAAAAGAAAGCGATATTATAGCTTAGTTTTCCTGTAATAACATGATGTGCGCTTTTGTGAAACAGACAAATTATTGGGTTTGGAGGATTGATCCAAGCTATAGACAAGAACCGCGTGAAAGAGTAAGTGTATCAACACACAAAGAGAGTAACTTCTAGTTTCTCTTGTGTACATTAACAATATGTTTTAACTACTCTTTTGTTATCACAGGGATGTTTCAGTCCACTTTGGGTAGCATTCTCGATTTTAATAGGCGGTCTAATGCTCGATGTGTTAATATCCATCACACTCGGTGTCTCTGCTCTACCTGTTAACATAATCATCGGTATGTTTGTTGTGTGTTTGGTAAGTGTATAAACCCTGAAGTTATATGGTAAGTAGTGATTTGAATCTGTGATGTGTTTGTTTTTGGCAGGAGTGATAGTTGTGCTTGGACTAGGAACAGCACTTAGGCTGACACTGGAGTTCTGTTATGAGTGGAGCTTGAGAAGAGCGGTTCATAGGGCGGCGCAGAGGTCTGAATCACACTTTAATAGCATTGCATACCCACCTGCCTTGTAAAGGTTTATATGTGAAGTAACAAAGAAACTCCTTTGTGTGTGTTGTGTGTGTAAAACTTGTGTGAAGACTTGTAGATTTTTCACTACAATGCTTGGAGTTGTGTTATTAGCGTTTTCATTGATTGGGCCTTTGTTGGGCCAATCAGGCTTTTGAAATATAATGAGCTTAAGTTGTTATTTTAATGGGCCATAAGCCCAAATTAAATACTAAGTCCCTAAGGCTAAATTCGGTTTAGGTAAAGACCGGTTTGGTTTTCGCTATTGGTTTTGTTCTCTTGGGTATTTTGTGACTTTGATGGGTTTAATACAACTTTGTGATTCTAATGATTTACAGACATATAAATTCACTATTACAACACTTGACTTTTTATTTGCTGGTTTTTTTTTACAAACTACAGAAACAATCTTAGCAATAAAATAATGAAAACCAGGCAAAGAAAAGTCATGATATTTTATTCTAACGGTTTCAATGATGAAATTTGTAATAATGAGAAAGCTCTTTGTTTAGAATGCTGAAAACTTAATTTGATTCAATGAAAGACATGGCCTTAATATAGCCTTACAATAACAAGAAACAGAAAATGAAACGAGACTTGCGCTAGTGAAACAGAGTAATAGAACGTGAGCCGTATTACTCGGTCAAACAAAACAGAAACAAAAACTAAATCAACTTAACTAATCCAATGGCTGAGAAAACTCTTATTCCATCCAACGATCATCATTACTTCATGACCAATTTGCTCCAACAAACCCTCCCTAAACTAAACTTGGTGAACCAAGCTTAGCTTATCTGTTACTGAGCAAATTCCAAGCTTACTCCTCAATCTCTCAAACGCCTCCAGCTTCAACGGTTTTGTAAAAATGTCGGCCACTTGCTCGTTTGATCCACAATGCTCCAGTTGTATTTCTTCATCCTTCACCATGTCACGCAGAAAGTGAAAACGAACCCCTATGTGCTTGCACCTTCCATGGAAGACTGGATTCTTCGATAGCTTAATTGTTGAGGTGTTGTCACAGTAGATGACAGTACTTCCATCCACATTGTAGCCTAGCTCTCCCAAAATCCTCTTGAACCAAATAGCTTGACAAGCACAAACTGAAGCTGCAACATACTCAGCCTCTGTTGTGGAGAGTGTAACAATCGGTTGCTTCTTAGATAACCATGCCACAGCTGCATTATCCATAAGAAACACATAGCCAGATGTGCTTTTCCGGCTGTCGATGTCGCCGGCAAAGTCACTGTCGGTGTACACCTGAAGCTCTCCAGCTCCTCCACTCTTGTACCAAATCCCATAATCCATCGTGCCTCTCAAGTATCTTAGAACCCTCTTGGCAGCCTGAAGATGCAGTGTTGTAGGTTTATACATGTAACGACTCAGTAAACTTACAGCAAACTGCAGGTCTGGCCTTGTCGTTGTGATATACATGAGACTTCCTATGATCTGCTTGTAGAAGGTCTCATCAATCCTTTTTCCATTCTCGTCCAAGTCGACCTTGCCTCCAGGCACCATGGGATTGCGCACTGCATTGCAATCTTCCATCTCAAACCGCCTTAAAACCTCCATAGCATACTTTGCTTGAGACAAGTGAATTCCCTGACTTGTCTGCAATACTTCTATGCCTAGGAAATATCTCATCTTTCCAAGATCAGACATGTCAAATTCCTTCTCCATCGACAGCTTGAACTCTCTCATCATCAACAAATCATCACCAGTGTATATCAAATCATCCACATATACACTAACGATGAGAATGTTACCTTGCTTGTTACGCTTGATGAACAAAGTTTCTTCATTCTCTGACTTATCGAAACCTTCTTTGCCAAAGTACTCATCGATTCTACTGAACCAGGCCCGTGGGGCTTGTTTCAACCCATATAAGGCTTTACACAGCTTGTAAACCTTCTCTTCTTCACCTTCTATCACGTACCCTTCTGGTTGTTGAACGTAAACATCCTCTGTGAGTACTCCGTGCAGGAATGCTGACTTAACATCGAGCTGAAAGATGTCCCATCCTCTCTGAGCTGCAGTAGAGACAATGGTCCTGATGGTGTCCATGCGTGCTACAGGTGCATAGACTTCAGTGTAATCGACTCCATGTTCCTGCGCATAGCCTTTAGCCACTAGACGAGCTTTGTATTTGCTCACCTCTCCAAGCTCGTTCAGTTTTGTCTTGTATATCCACTTTACTCCAATACACTTTGCTCCATGAGGTAGGTCTGATAGCACCCAAGTGTGATTCTTCTGGATCGAGTCAACCTCTGCATCCATCGCTTCTCTCCAATTGGCACACTTCTGAGCATCTGCAAAGTTTGATGGATCGGAAGAGTTTAGCTGAACCATGTTTACCTCATCGTCCTCTTCATGTTCAGTGACATAGTCTCTGAGATAGCTAGGAGGTCTTGTCTGTCTTCTTCCCTCCCTGACTGTTGCTTGTGGTGCTTCTTGAACTTCTGCAACAGTCACTTGTCCCCCAGCTTCTTCTTCTCCATCACTGTCATTTTCTTCCCCCGGTAGATCATCATCATTCCATTTCAGCTCAGACTTGATGTGCTCTTGCTCCTCATCCCAGTTCCAACCTTTTGTTTCCTCAAAGACAACATCTCTGCTCACCACTATCTTCTTAGTGGTTGGATTGTACAAGCGGTAGCCTTTTGATTCCTTTGAGAAGCCAAACATCACGCATGTGTTGCTCTTGTCATCAAGCTTCCCTCGCTTCTCACTTGGTATATGCGCATGGGCTAGGCAACCCCACACTCTCAAGTGTTCCACGTTTGGCTTAACTCCACTCCAAGCCTCTTGTGGTGTGATATTCTTAACCGCAAGAGTAGGACATCTGTTCAGAATGTAAAAGGTCCAACTGACAGCTTCTGCCCAAAAGATCCTTGGTACCTTTCTCATAGATAACATGGATCTCACCATGTTCATCACGGTGCGATTCTTCCTCTCCGCCACTCCGTTCTGCTGTGGTGTGTAGGCAGTGGTGAGATGTCTCCTAATTCCGTGTTCCTTGCAGAACTCAGAGAACTCAGTCGATGTATACTCCCCTCCGCGATCTGTCCTCAAGCATTTGATGAGTTTCTCTGTTTCAGTCTCCACCGTCTTTTTGAACTCTTTGAAGTAGCTGAAGGCTTCTGACTTCTCCTTCAGAAAGTATGCCCAAGCCTTCCTGCTGTGATCATCTATGAAACAGAGAACATATCTCACACCACTTGTGGTTACTGGAGTGATAGGTCCACATATGTCAGAGTGTACCAACTCCAGAACCTCCTTAGCTCTCCATGAGCTCTTCTTAGGAATAGGGTTTCTTGATTGCTTGCCTACTAAGCAATCTGAGCAAGTAAACTTCTGAACGTCAAAGTTTGGCAGACCTATCACCATCTCTTTGCTCTGCAACGTCTTCATGCCAGTGTGGCTGAGATGTCCATAACGCTCATGCCAAAGCTTTGATGTGTCCTCAGTGGTTGCTTGCAAGCAGCGTTGTTGACCTGTCTCTCCAGTTTGATCAAATAACATAAACATACGGTTGGAACTCATCTTGCTCACTGCGATGAGGCCTTTCTTCTCATGAAATATCTTGCAAGCTCCCTTCTGTATGATGATTGTCAGCTCCTTCTCTTGCAACTGTCCGAGACTCAACAAAATTGTTTTTGAGCTCCGGTATGTAGTACACACTACTGATTGTGTAGGCTATATTGTTCAGCATCAACTTCACATTCCCTTTCCCAACAACCTCCATCTTCTTATCATTTCCCAGCTTCACAGTGTGCTTGAAATCCTCATCCATCTGTGAGAACAAGACTCGATCTCCACTCATGTGATTTGAACAGCCAGAGTCTAGAAACCATGCTCTCTTCCTCATGCTCTCGTTCTTCCCAGCATACGTCATTAACAGCTTCTCTGCATCTTCCTCAACCTTCACATCGATCTCCTCTTCTTCCTCAATGTACGCCATTAGAAGCATCTCCTCCTTCTCATCAAAGTCAGCATAGTTTGCTTCTTCATCCCACATTGGGCACTCGTTCCGGAAATGTCCCAGACGGTGACACTTGTAGCACTCCACCGTGCTCTTGTCTCTCCCACGACCTCTTCCTCGGCTTCTCTCATTGAAGCCTCTTCCCCTTGATGTCGTGCCTCTCCCACGGTAAGAACCAGTCCCACCATGAGTCACCTTCAAAGCTTGATCATCAGCTTTATCAACCTTTTTGAACTTCTGTTCATGGACAGTGAGAGAGCTCTGTAGTTCATCGAGATGAATACTCTCAATCTCCTTGGACTCCTCAATGGACACCACCACATACATGAACTTCTCGCTAAGGGTCCTAAGAATCTTTTCCACCACCTTGGAGTCGTTCATGATTTCTCCATTGCTTCTCATCTGATTTGTGACCGCTAACACCCTTGTGAAATACTCTTTCACACTTTCAGATTCTCTCATCTCGAGAACCTCGAAGTCTCTTCTCAGCTTCTGCAGCAAGGACTTCTTCACCCGATCACTCCCACCAAACTTCCTCTTCATTGATTCCCAAATGATCTTGGATGTTCTCCTATCCAAAATCTGCTCAAAGGTTACTCTATCGATGGATTGATAGAGGTAGTGCTTCACTTTGTGATCATTCTTCTTGATTTCCTCCAACTGCTGTGTCTGCTCCGCCGTGAGCGCCGTTGGGGATGATGACTCCTCGACTCCGATCTCAATGGTATTCCACAATCCCTTCGATCTGAAGAAATTCTCCATGACCTCACTCCAATGGTCCCAGTGCCCATCAAACTGTGGCAGCCTCATTTTCTCATCTCCCATCTTTACTCTTGTGTTTGAAGCTACGGCTTCTCTCTCTCAGTTTTCACGCTAACGGAGCTCTGATACCAATCTGTAATAATGAGAAAGCTCTTTGTTTAGAATGCTGAAAACTTAATTTGATTCAATGAAAGACATGGCCTTAATATAGCCTTACAATAACAAGAAACAGAAAATGAAACGAGACTTGCGCTAGTGAAACAGAGTAATAGAACGTGAGCCGTATTACTCGGTCAAACAAAACAAACAAAAACTAAATCAACTTAACTAATCCAATGGCTGAGAAAACTCTTATTCCATCCAACGATCATCATTACTTCATGACCAATTTGCTCCAACAAAATTAACTTGATTTGTTGTGTAATTGCATACGCTAGATTTTTTTATATGTTGACTTTGTAATAAAATATTTTTATTTTTCTAGCTAGTTAGATTCTAAAATACCAAATGATTGTGGCAATAGCTAATATGGAATAGCCTAGAAAATAGTTTTTGTCATGAAACACAAATACTTGGCGGCGTTGACTTCACATGACCGTGTTTGTTGTATGATCATATTAAGGAGACGTTAAACATTCCAAACACATCCCCACACACATAATATATGGTTTTGTGATTAAAACAAAATAATAATTTCAGCAAACCCATTAATTATCAAACACATGTCCACTATACTTTTATTGAGGTTTCATGTTTGTTTTAATGAAAAACGAAGGTAACACGAAGGCGTTACTTGATTATTAATGACACGTGGGCCACTTTTTCTCCATTTAGTCGTTACCAAAACTTCCTTTGTCTTTGCAAGCTAATGTATTTGTTCATTAATGACCTTTCTTTCATACATTCATATGTATAAAATTAAATAATTTTACACAACATTATATGTATCTATGAACAACGGCATCACTATAGAACTTACATTAAATTTTACATTAATTAATCTACATAGTGATGAATTTAAATTGTGACTTACTTTTATTCTTAGCCGATTAGACCATCTTTATCGGTTAATCACTCTTAATCGTGTTTAATTTATTTATTTTCCTGGTTATATAAAAAATAAATCGACTAATCGCAGACCGTGACGTGTATTAAACAATCGGCAAAAAATAATTTTTAAAGATAGATTATTTGTTGCGGTTTTTAATTTTTTGTGTAGCCCAAAAAATTAAACACCCCGATAATTATGCCCTCTAACCAAACTATCTTACTTGCCCAACACAAGCTCAACGTTTCATTATCCTAATTCAATTTGAAAAGAATTTTTTTTATTAAAACATAGATATAAGTTTATAGTTTATTTTCTTTATTTATCCCAATAATTAATTAGAGTCGTCGCCTTTTCTAAATAGTTTCAACCTAGAATGATATTTAATTTAATTTTGTTTTAAAATTCAAGTTTTAAATACAACGAAGCAAAGGCTCTATAAATTGCCAAACCCATAGATAACAAAAATAAAAACGACTTTGCTTTCTTCTGCTAAAATGCACCTATATACGTGTCCACTAACCTACGCTTTCATCTCCGTCTTTGATCATCTCTAAAGTAGCCTTCACAGGCGTTTTTAAAAAAACAGAGCTTTTGTCTTTATGTGCAAATCAAAAATGGGCGTTAACGCTTCAGAGCCAACAAGAACACGATCACGGCAAAGCCAATCTCAGGGAAGACATCACCGTCCCCCTCCGTCAACTACAACCACCGCAACAACATCGACGAGCTCGAATTCTAACAAATCAGGTCCTCCTTCTTCCTCCTCTGCCTCCGGCGGTGGCGCTTCATCCTCCGTCGCGAGTCGAACATCTCTCGCTAGCCTCCGCGAATTGTTACCGGAGAATTCACACATATACGACGTCTCCGAGATTCGTGTCGCAACAAACAACTTCCTCGCTAATCGTCTCTCTTCTTCTTCTTCTTCATCTAAAGCCTCGTGGCGTTGCAATTTAAGAGGCAAAGAAGTCGTCGTGTTCCAAAGAAAGTTTCGTCGGAGAATCGCTAAAGACGAGCTTAAAGATCGTCTCTCCGATATCTGCAGAAGCCACCACGGAAGCATAATCAATCTACTCGGCGCCGCAGGCAGCGGCGGAACAGGAGGAGATCATATCTACTTAGTCTACGAGTATGTAAACGGAGCATCTCTCGCCGATTGTTTAAGAAACCCTAAAAACCCTAATTTCACGGTTTTATCGAATTGGATCTCGCGGATACAAATCGCGACGGATCTAGCTCACGGGCTCGATTACATACACAACAAGACGGGTCTAAAGATTTCGAATCTCGTTCACAACCACATCAAAAGCTCCGCCGTTATAGTGACGGATCCTGATTTCAACGGCAAGATCTGTCACTTCGGAACCGCGCAGATCTGCGGGGAAACTGACGAAACGTCGCCGAGGAGAAACGGATCTGGAGATTCCGGCGGATCTGTGAGAAGAGCGGTGAGATTCGAAGGAGTTAGAGGATACATGTCGCCGGAGTTTCAGGCGACGGGGATCGCGACGCAGAAAACAGACGTGTTCGCCTTTGGAGTCATGATGCTCGAGCTTTTATCCGGCGAGGAGCCGCTTAAGTACAGGTACGATAAAACCACGGGGGATTTTGAACGGACTTCGGTGATCGAAACCGCGAGAGAAGCAATCAACGACGGCGGCGGAGGCGGAGGAGGAGGAGGAGATGGTGATAAAGAGGGGAGGTTAAGGAGGTGGATGGATCGGAGATTGAGTGATTCGTTTCCGGTGACGGTGGTTGAGAAATTAACGAGGCTGGCGTTGGATTGCGTTGAAGATGATCCGGTGAATCGGCCGGAGATGGGAAGAGTCGCCGGAAAAATATCGCAATGGTATTTAGAATCGGAGAAATGGTCGGCGAATATTAAACGGCCAACGGATATGACCTTTTCTTACGCCCCTAGATGATACCACGAGAGAATCTTATTAATTTTAATTTTTACCCCTTTTTGTTTATTTCTGAATTTTTTTTTATTTTTAACAACTTGTATATTCGTATATTATATTTATTTTAACATTTTTGCACAACTTAATTAGTTCTTAACTAGTTAAAGCAAGCTTCTCAACTAGTTTTAGGTCTTAAAATGAGATTAGGGATAAACCAAAATTTGTTTTAATTTTGATTGTTTCCTAACGTTCTTTATGAATGTGAAACAAGTTCGGGAAGTATGTTTTAGAGTTAGGTATGAATTGCATTTAAAACATAAGTCAAAAGTCACTATGAAGAAAAAGTACTAAAAAGCTAGTAGTAAACAATTATACTTTTGTGCATATAACTTCACAATTCATAAGCTTACTTTAGCATGCTGTGGAATATGAAAATTTTCTATTTTAATCTTGAATTTTTTTTATTTGAATCTTCAACTTTGCGTTGACTTTCTATAAAAATCACAAATTTACGTTGACTTATCCGAATTGGTTACAACGTTGATCGGTTTAACGGAGTTACTCCGTTAGTCGAATAAACGTTGGAACCAATTCGGATAAATCAACGTAAATTTGTGATTTTTATAGAAAGTCAACGCAAAATTGAAAATTTAAATAGAAAATTGAAAGTTCGTAATTAAAATAGAGAAACTTTAAATAAGAAGTCAACCTCTGTCTTAGTCAAGTCAATATGGGCTTTTTGGAATAAGTATTGATAATGGGCTTAATTTCTTTATGGCCCAATTTGTTTTCTTTCTTTAGTAATAGTAGTACTAGACATCCATGAGTCTCTTCAATAAAAACCAATATACTATGTAAACCATGATAATTAGTAATGGGAGTCAAAAAGATTTTAATTTTAACATATTTTGATATATTATAATATACTAATAATGCTATTTTAATATATATTGGTAGAGATTTTATAATGCATTCTCTTATAAACGAATATATGGTTCAACGTTTAAATAGCATCACATGGGATATGTAACCTTAAGATTAACGATCAACTAGTAACTTAAATTAACAAATTACCGACTACGCAGATTATAAAATTGTATAAAAAGGAATAAAATTCATGGAAAATAAAAAAAAAGGAGAGAATGAGAGGTCAAGTCAAAAGAAGTCGACATCACATCACTTCACACGCAAAAATATACTAATATGTCTTGTCTTGTCAAATCATTTTGCATCTCGACAAAAAATCTTACTCTCATTACATATATAACCATATACATATACATGCCCATAGTGCTACTTTTAGTACTGTTAAATTTTATAGATCTGTTTTTGTTATGACGTATGTTAAGTGTAAGTTAACACAAATTAATAAGCTTATTCCTCTATTCCAAAAATGATGTTGTTTTAGGAAAATAATTTTGTTCCACCAAAAATGTTGTTTTGTATTTTCCATGCAAAATTTATTAGTATTTAATGTTTTTTAACCAATTATATTTGTGAAACATTTGTTCTATTGGTTGAAATTGAATATATGTATTTTTTTAATGTTTTTATATTTAAACTACAAACAACTTATTACTCCTTAATATGCGTGAAAATTCTTAAAACAAATGTATTTTGGAATGGAGAGAGTATAATTTTTTTTGAAATAGTAGATAATGCTTTTTAAGTTAGTTAAAAATAAATATTAATATGCTAGTTATATTCTATTTATGTTGTTAATATGTATAGTCTCTTCATAAATGAGGTAAGATTATGAACAGAAATTGAATTATATATAGACTTATATGGAGACCTATTGAAATTGTAAAAGATATATTATTATTATTATATATTCAAAATTTTGCATGTTCACATTTTTGTATTTTTGCATGCAAATTGATTAGAAAGTTGAGAAGCTTTGATCGAGAAGTAGGTGACAAGGGTTGCAGATAATAAGTTAATAACACATCCTTTGGATATTAATATATGACCATATTAAAAAGATCTTGTTATATGTTTTTTTTTAACTTTTAAGTTTTAACTGTTGAAGTAGTAAATCTTCTTTCCCACAAAAAAACAAAAAGCAGCTGAGATTTACTGTTTCACCACCTGTCTTCTCTAGTAATTATTCTTTTTTTTCTTTTAAAAATTGTTTATTTATCCATATACAATCCTTAACAAACACTTCTTCTGTCTTATGCCACAATACTTAACAGCAGATACTGTAAACTCCAGCTTTCTTGTCTCTCTCTCTCACACACATATAAATAAATTTATATGAATAATTGATAAGTTTAAAACTATATATATAGATGTTAATTTAATACATATTGTTAACTTTTCAATTATTACTAGATTTTGACGGAGTTGTTATTTTGAAAATAAAATAAAATGTATAAGGGAATGAGTGTTTAATTCATGTGTACCTACGTTTAAATTTACCTTTTATATATAATATATAAAGTAAGGTTTACCTTGATTTAGCGTGAATTAAAACTGGTATGTCACAAATATTCTGAAAAATGTTTAATAAAACAAAAAAATATGTTAAATATTTGGATTACTCACAAAATCACTAATAATAAATATTTCTTTTGCAACAAAGTCTGGAAACTACGATGTCGTAATTTTTTGACCAGCGTCAATAGCAGAGTTATAATTTATAAATATTTAGAAAATACATATGTATTTTTAATTTTTGGCATATTAAATTATTTAAAATAAATTTGAAATTGTTTTCCAAATCCGCCTTGAGAATCTATTTTAAATTTATTACAATATGCCACAATACTTAACAGCAGATACTACTGTAAAGTCCAGCTTTCTTGTCCTCTCTTTTACACATATAAATGAATAATTTATAAGTTTAAAACTATATATATAGCTGATAATTTAAGTCATATTGTTAACTTTTCAATTATTATTTAAACTTGTGGCCCAAAATCATTGACCAAATGAATATTGAGGAATTCGCAAAACTACACTTTTTTTTTTTTACAAAACTGTATCTAATTCAAGTTTTTCACATATTTACACCCTTTCAAAATTTTAAAAGTTTGATTTACTCTTTAAAAAATTATCAAAATTAAAATCTTTTCATTTGGGTTCGCTAATTAGTATTTAGGGTATAGTATTAAGGGAGAATGATAGTGTGGATAAGGTTTATTTGGATTTAATTTTTAGTGTTTAGGTGTAGTTTTGTGAAGTTATTTTGAAACGGTGTAGTTTTGTGAAATGTAATTCAAATGGTGTAGTTTTGTAATTGAGAAATTTCTTAAAATATCATCAAAACAAGTTTTTGTTTTGAAAATACCATTACAATGTTTTTTATAACAAAAATACCCTTAAAATATTGTTTATTACAAAATACCATCAAAAATAATAGTTTACAAATATACCACAAATACAAAAATCGAGTTTTAACACTTTAGATTTTAATATTTTCATTTGGGTTCGCTATATAGTGTTTAGGGTATAGTTTTAGAGGGATATGGCATAATTTTTTAAAGGTTTTGGGTGTAATTTTGAAAATTTAATAATTGTGGTATTTATGAAAAAAAAGTTTTTTAATGATATTTTTAAAACTTTCGAAAATCAGTGATAATTTTGTTAAAAAAATTTTTTTTAGTGGAATTCATAAGTATTGCCATTTGTAATTCTCCCATGAATGTTTTGACCACTAGTTAATGAAAGTTAAAGGCAGGTCAAGATCTTCTTCTTGTTCAAATTTAACCATGAGATTTGTTTTATATTTTACTGAGCCTAGAAAACATTATATTATATGTCTACACAATGCTACCTAGCTAGGGTTATACATATTGCTATTATATGTCTACATAGGTATATATATATATAGTTGGCAAGCAATATTTTGGTTGTATAGCTAGGGTTATTTAAGGCGTTAGTAAAAAAAAAGTAAAAATGTATGAAATGGGAATTTAACTAATTAACCACACACATGTTTTTGACAATATATAATCATGTCGGTAAAGACGTGAATTAATATAATGGGTAATTAATTTGAATATATTATATTTCACTGATATTTGATTAACACATGTGTTTATTTGTATATAAGTACGTAATCATGGGAATAAACTAAAATAAATGTTTTATAAGTCACTTCATTATATTTGCAGAGACCTAATCTACTTCGACAGATGATATATAATATTTTCACAAAAAATCGAAAAAAAAATCACAAAGCAAGGACCCACTAAAAAGTAACTCCTTATTGTTGTGAAAAAAATATTTTAACCCTCACAAGCAAAGAAATATAACTTTACAAAATTAATCATAGAAAATTTTGAAATAAAAAAGGAGTTAAAGTAATAATTAAACAAAAGAAGAAAAATTAATTATTTGGTAGAGTGAAAAGACAAGACAAACGTCAAATCGGATCTCTATCTTATCATACGACTGCCAGTGCCTTCTTTGTGTTGTCATCTTTTTTTTTTTTAACTTATATTTTCCACAAATATATTATTGACATCATATTATATATAAAAAAAGATTGATAGATTTGGAGAAAAGGAACATTTACTTTCTTTCTTTATTTTTTGTCAAATCAAAATATGGAAAACTAAACGATATATCACCCCGCACGTGTGTTCCTGATCGATCTTATATTTAGTGAACTATTTTAAATATATTCCATTAGATTAACGGTCCTATTTTTTAACGGTCATATTAACAGTCCAGTTTTAAATATAGTTTTATGCCCACATTTTAATTGAACTGGTTTCAGAAGAAAATGTTTTATAAATTTTTTAATTAGATTGATGATTTTTATTCTTGAAATTCCACTAATGTTTTAGAAGAGAAGAAGTTTTTTTAAAAATACTTTATAAAATTTTAGTGGCAATAGAGAACGAAGGGTCCCGTCCACCCGGCCGACACGCATTATTTATTTTATTTTCTGTATTATTGTTCTTGTCACAAAAATATGTTAATTATGAAAAAAAAAATTAAAATAGATAATTTTAAGTATCATTATGAACTTTTCAAACTAAGAACGTTAATTAACAAGCTTTAGAGTTTAGACTAGCGTTCACTATGCCTTTTGTTACTTAATATTTTTATATATATATATAGTTATTGATCATCACGGATATGTTTTGTTTTATTTTGTTAACTAATGCTTTCGAGATCTATTATTATCTTGTACGGAAAAAGATTATATTATCTTCTAGAAAAAAAAGATAGTCAGAAATGGACCAACGGTCAAATACCAAACCATCAAATCACATTTTATTTTACTAAGTACAACTTCGAGATTTTCAGTGTGGTTTGTCTTAACGAATTAGGCCAATGTTCCTATCCATCATCCTCCTTTCCAATTTATTATTTACATTTACAATTTAATTAATACGTATCCACAATAATTAGTACTATTAGGTAAATCATGAACTATATGTTTTCTTATAAAAACCATCGTGGTGTTGATTATGTCATGAATTAGACCAAAAAGACAGTTAGCCAAAATCTTGTTTTGATGATCATATGTATATAACTCAAACATTACGTGTGACATGGACTTAATTATGTTCTATATTAGTCGGTAGCTAAATAATATTCAAATCATATCATTAAAATACTTAATTAATTTTCTTTATTCACAAATGACAAAACTAATCATTTAGTTTCCCCCACATGGATTCGGATCCGCACTTTTATGTTTATTAATCAACATCAAACCCTTTTCTCATTTTGTTATTTACATAGTTTAGTAACTAAAATTTCTCTTTAATTGCTGATTTGCTTCTAATGACAAAAACATTAAAGAAAATAAAACCCCACTTTGCTCTTAGCCAATTAAAAATAAAAGAACACACGTCGACGACATTAATCAATTTTCTCATATTTAATTTAATTATTATAAAATTAATACAAAAGACCCCTCCCGGTCCGCCCATTGAGATCTCTGTCTCTTTCTCTCTCTATATCTATACACTTACTCTCTCTCTCTCTCTCTCTTCTTCTTTATCTTCTCCATAAGCTTATCTTGACCCTTTTTTCACTTATACCACATTCTTTCTTCAAAAAAAAGAATCTCTTATCTTCTTCTTCTATACCCTGTAATAGCCTCACACCACTTTTTTTCGAAAACCCTAATTTTTGTCTTAAACCAAAAAAAAAAAAACATGAGCAATAATAACAACGAAGAGTCGATGAAATCTCTGTCGTTAGATTATCTAAACCTATTAATCAACGGTCAAGCTTTCTCCGACGTTACTTTTAACGTAGAAGGACGTTTAGTTCACGGTCACCGTTGTATCTTAGCCGCGCGTAGTCTCTTTTTCCGCAAATTCTTTTGTGGTTCTGATCTTACCGAACCGGTTAACCAAACCGGTTCAGGATCATCAAGAGGAGGAGGAGGTGGTTGTGTTATACCGGTTAACTCGGTTGGTTATGAAGTGTTTTTGCTTTTGCTTCAGTTTTTGTATAGTGGTCAAGTCTCGATAGTGCCACATAAGCATGAGCCGAGACCGAACTGTGGAGATAGAGGATGTTGGCACACTCATTGCGCTGCAGCCGTTGATCTTGCTTTGGATATTTTATCAGCCGCTCGTTATTTTGGTGTTGAACAGCTTGTTTTGCTTACTCAGGTTTTTAAAATTTTAATTACTTGATTGATTAACTAATTATTAACTACTCTCTCTTAATTTGGTTAATAAATATGGCCTTCTTGTTCTTTACTAATCTTGGTTTGGTTGAATTGAGTTTTGAAATATTATTAAGTGAATGTATATATATATATATATATGAGTTTGTTTCTTGTCTTGATTTTATGTGTTATTGTGCTTAAAGATTGCTTGCATTGCAAGGACTCATATGTTGTGTTGAAGACCGCAAAATTACTAAAGATAGAAGGATATTTTGTAATGGTTTATTTTTTCGATATACAAACTATTTGTTTGATATAACTATATATTTGAAATAGTAACTTTGACTGATAGTAAAGATTTGATTTTGTAACCCCCAGAAATTTGAGAATTAGCACAATAATTTTGTGATTTTTGCATGATTTTTCTAATCTTATATATTTATGAGGAATCGTTATTGATTTTATCATTCCATAGGCTTCATAATTAGTGTTTTGTCCTATACTATTGTGTAGTATCGCTTTCTTTGTTTGGCTTTGTAACCATTGGTGAACACTCTTTTACTTTGAAAAAATAGTAAATTGTAAATATATATATATATATATATATATATATATTTGTCTTAATTTTTTTATAATTTTTTTGACAGAAACATTTGACAAGCATGGTGGAGAAAGCATCTATAGAAGATGTAATGAAAGTACTAATAGCTTCAAGAAAGCAGGACATGCATCAACTATGGACTACTTGCTCCTACTTAGTCGCGAAATCTGGTCTACCACAAGAGATCCTAACCAAACATCTCCCACTAGAACTTGTAGCCAAAGTTGAAGAGATTCGTCTCAAATCATCAATGCCACTTCGTGCCCTAATGCCTCACCACAATGACCTAACCTCAGCTTTAGACCTAGAAGACCAAAAGATAAGGAGAATGAGACGTGCACTAGACTCTTCTGATGTAGAGCTAGTAAAGCTTATGGTAATGGGAGAAGGACTAAACCTAGATGAGTCTTTAGCTTTGGTTTATTCTGTTGAGAATTGTAGTAGAGAAGTTGTTAAGGCACTTCTTGAGCTTGGTGCAGCTGATGTGAACTATCCTGTGGGTCCTACAGCGAAAACCGCGCTGCATATCGCGGCTGAGATGGTCTCACCGGACATGGTTGCTGTCTTACTTGACCACCATGCTGATCCTAATGTTCAAACTGTTGATGGTATAACTCCTCTTGACATACTTAGAAGCTTGACATCAGATTTCTTGTTCAAAGGGGCAATACCTGGCTTGACTCACATTGAGCCTAATAAGCTTAGGCTATGTCTCGAGCTTGTTCAATCCGCGGCATTGGTGATTTCGAGGGAAGAAGGTAACAATAGCGATGCTCTTGATGATCATAATAACAACAATGTTGTGTATCCTAGGATGAAAGATGAAAGTAGTTTGGATTCAAGATTGGTTTATCTTAATCTTGGAGCTACTAATAGGGATCTTGGAGATGAAAATCAAAGGGAAGGAATGGGTCTAAATCATCATCATCATCATGACCCTTCGACGATGTATCATAATCATGACCATCATCATCATCACTTCTAGGGTTTTTAGTTCATTATCTTTTGATTATGATTAAAAGACATATTTTCAAGTTTAGTTAACTTGCTATTTTGGTCCTTTTTTCTATGTGTATGAAAATGCGAACAAATGTAAACGTTTTGCAAAGAGATGAGAAGAGCAAGAGAACACAAACAAAAGGGGTCATTTACATATACATGCATGCATGGAGAAAATATATTTAGTTATATGTTGATTATAGTCTAAAATAACATATAGCTAGTTTTAGTTAGTAGTAAGGCCTATCTAATATCTAATTAAACATTAGTTATGAAAATTAACGGAAATCATTTAATTAATTAAATTTGGTTGATCAAATAATGAATTTCATTGAATATTTTTACACCTCGCATTTTTCTCCTCTATGGTGTTTGTAAAGGATTTCGAAACCGTTTTGTAAAGAAGAAGACAAGAACAATTTTATTTATTTTATGCAATATAAACCCTTTATTAAAAAGATAAAAACAATAAAGCTACTTTGGACTATATAGATGTACTCTAATAATTAAGCAAACACAAAAAACCACAAGAGAAAAATGGAAATCGTTATAAAAGCCTATATTTATGGAAGCACGTGTCATTGTCGCACCATACAATATTGACCAAATCAATATTACTATTAGTGTATTCAACATATAAAACGACAAACGAAACTCTTAAACTTTGAAGTGATCATGATTATATAAACTTCGGTGATTTGCAATGATAAAATAACAAATGCGCGTAGATATTTATGTCCTCTTTGTTGTCACTGTTACTAATTAACACGGTGCAATTAATCGAAAAGAAAGACATATATACACTTACAAAACATGTTAATTTTTTTCTTAGCAAATAATATCATAATTTATATTTAAGCACAATTTGCTTCATTTTTACACTTTGCGAGTAACAATAGAAGATAATGTTTGCACGATATAAGTTTTGAAGAGAGACATGAATGGTGCGTGATAGGCAAATAGTTTGAGTATAATGTTTCTTTGTATAAATCTAATCATATAATTATATGATAAAAACAAGAGATTATTTTTTGAAATGCATTTTTCAAAATGGTATTAAATAAACATTTTTTGGAAAATGTGTCACGTGGACCAAAACGACTGCGATTAACGAATTTGCCTTCGTGTTTTGTCCGACAAATTTTGTCTACAGAAAACAATTTAATGTCCATGTGTGATATCTTTCGAAATTTTTTATTCTAATGACATTTTTCAAATTTTTAAAGGCATAACGCCTAGTTTTTTCTAAAATCAATATGAGCAAGTAGTAAACCAAAACCGTGTAACATTTGCAGAAAATGAATAAAACCATAAAGCAAAGAGACAAAATTACAAACTTGAAAGTCAAATTTGGGACCTATGAGGCTATGACATGATGGATGTGACACAAACTACCAAACTAATTCGTTCTGACAGTATATATATATATATATATATATATATATATGAATATGCAATGAGTAAATTTGATTAATTAATTAATTCACCATTAATCCCTCCAATTCATCAATTTAATACATTTACTAAATTTTTGAACATTCTTACAATTCAATAAAATCAAAACCTTGACATGATATTCTCTAAGAAACTATAATTACAATTGACCGTAATAATTTTCTTAAAAGCGTTTGGTAAAATTTAATTCTCAAAGAAGTTGAAAGGCTAAAATAAAACTTTTTACAATTTTAAAGGACTTTACTGCAAAATCTGAAAGTAACCACCAAAGAGAAGGAGAACACTCGTTGACTTGGTCAATCAAACATATTCACTAGCGGCTTTAGCTTCGTCTCCGTCGCCTTTTCAACCTAAGCTAACTCCGTCGTCTCCTTCTTCAGACGCCGAGCTAACTCCGTCGATATCTTTCTCCGGCGAGTCTAGCTGCACAGATTCCGGAGCTTCTGAAACGCTCTCCCTCTCCTCCAGATCTTGATTCCTCCTCAAACTCTCTCCTCTCACGAGATTCAACACGAATCCATTGTGTGTCCTCCCCGTCTGAAGATAATCGCCTTCCGTGACAGTAATACTCCGTGAAGACGAAGAAACAGCAGCCACGTTAGATTCGATTATCGACGGCGACTGCTCTGGATCATCGGCGTCGAGATTCTGTACGTAATCGGTGAATATCTGAGCAGACGTTGTCCTCATCAATGGACCACCGGATCTAGTCCAATCTTCAGCTTCCGGTGAATCTCCGTCGCTTCCTCCGTCGTATGAGTTGTTACAGTTGCTTCCTGTGTTATTATTCCTTCCAGATCCAAGCACCGTTTGCTGGTAAATCGCCGAAGCTTCCGCTAGCACATCGTCGTCGACGGATCCTGTTGAGTTATCACGCGCGATGCAGTTCCAGGAAGGGATTCGCTTGGATGCGTTGAATCTGGTTGTTGTGGCCAATGGATGATGAGATGAGGCGATTGAGGCGGAGAGGGAGACGGAGGTGGCAGCAGCGGCGGCGGCGGCTCTTTGAGCGGTGCGTTTAAGGCGGCGCATGTGGTTGAGCACGGTGACGCATTCGTCGAGTGCTATTTCGATACCGAAGTTTGCTTTGATTACAGCGAGCTTCTCCCAGGTACATCTTCTTCCTTGATTTGCAGCCTTTTGAATTTCTACATTGGATGGGTTCTGTATGATCTTCAAGTACTGAATCCAACACACACATAGAGCAAAGCAAGAACATAGAGAATGGTTTATATCATAGATGTTGAGAATCAATAGTACAAGAATTGGATTAGAGTGGAATGTTCTTTGCATTGTCTATATGGAATGAATGGATACATGTGGTTTACCTGAGAAACAGTAGCTGGCATCACAATGGTGACATCGCCTTCCCATTCTTGAGCGAAAAGGTTTGCAACTTCTCTTAGAGGTAACCCGAGTTCGAGTACTTGGTTACATCTATGCTTCACTTCCATCTCCGATAGTTGAGCGAGCTTTTGAAGATGAAAAGATTGAATTAGGCAATGAGTCATAAGTCCCGTATCTTAGCTGTGGATCAAGTGAATGGGAACCATACCTTGGCTGCGAACCGGCCTCCATAAGCTCTCACAAACTCCTTCATCCTCAAGAAAGGTGCAATGTGAGGGTTGGCTTGGCTAACAATGAAATGGTTAACATTGAAAAGCTCTTTGAGTTGCATCATAGGCAAGTCCATCTCCAAACTACCGTCTCTCCAGCGTCTAACCGATGCTCCCGAGCTCTCTTCGGGGTCTAAGTTAAAAGGTGGGTGATAAGGAACAATCTCTCCGGTTCTATCCTTGGCCATGAGTTCTTGAGCCTCGAAAAGGCCAGGGAAAGCACAAGATGCAGTCACTGCACTCCATATAACGACATGTGGTGAAGTCAGATAGTTAAGACATCTAGGCGGCTCGTGCTTCCTCGAGGAACAAACTGTTATCCCTAGTATCCGTCCTGTCATGTCGTAAGCTTCTTGAAAAGTGAGGTTGTTGGTGAGATTCCTCAACTTCCACTGCAGATGTCGGATCTCATGGACTGCGCCTTGTGTCATAACCCGTTTCACAGTAGTGAAAATCCCTCCCATCTCATCAAAAAACTGCAAAGCGTGCCAGGATCCTTCGAAGAAGCTCTGTAACTCAGGCCAGGCCCTTGTCCCAACAACCGCACACATTACAGACCCAACACTCGAACCGGCTATAATCCTCGGTAAGAGCTTATGTTCCACAAGCGTTTTGACCACGCCGAGATGGAAAGCCCCGAGAGAAGCTCCTCCGCTTAGAAGCAGTGCCGTTCTTCCAAACGCGTGTCTCGTTTCGTGCATAAAAGAGAGTTTCTCCTCCAGAGAAAGCTCTTCAGTGTCCGTATCACAAACCATCCTAAGCTGTGTAGAGACCTCACCGATATACTCTTTGATAAGTCTCGGAACTTGAAGTCTTCCCTTGTGAAGCTCAGGGTTACACATGTTACCAAGATTTCTCACAAGATCAGCTCTCATACAGAAGATAATGTCTCTTAGAGAACCCTCCTGACGTCTATGCTTTAGCTCCTCAAGCTTGTTCCTTACAAGCTCCACATCGAAAAGTTCGGTTTCGTTCATCTTCAAAGTCTCTTTATCGAGCATTTTAGCGGCGTGAGACCATTCCTCGTAAGTCAATGCAGCTCTCATCATGTTCCTCCAAAATTTTCTCCTGTAAGCCATCTCAGCTTTCGCTTTCAAGCTTGTGTAGCGATTCAACAGAAAGGCCATCGTCGTGACCATTACTAATATCCCTTGTGGGTTCCTGGGATTTAACCAGGAAACAAACGGTGATAGAAGAACTCTAGCTCCTCCGAGGAAACACAAAAGGAACCTGAAGAGCTTGTGTCTGAATTTAGACATTGATTTGCATAACAAGACCCTGAAAGCAATTGTTCTACCGATCATTGTCGTGGGTCCTATTGAGAAAGGATCCATGTTTGCTTCGTTGCTTATATCCATCGTCTCTAACTCTTATGACCAAAACCTATTCTTCACATGAATCTAACCAATGAACATACATAACGAATTATCACGAATAACTATAAAACGAGAAGAGGCATATGGATCTAATAAAAAGAAAACAAGATTCTTGTGGGTAATGGAGACATGCAAGATTTCGTGTCAGAGAAGAACATAGGAATTACTTTTAAATGAAACCTCCAGATTCGTTTGCTAAGAGACAAAAATGGCGATATAATACCAACGTTATTCCTTGGAGTTACTAATTTTGGGAACGCAAATTCGCTAACACGACAAAATCATAAAAGATAAAAAAGGTTTGTATTCTCTTGGGTAAATATTGACGAATGAACACATACATTAAATTCAAATTTGGTACGTTGTAATTAAGTTCGGCATTATCCGAGTTTGTTAACTCCAGACGAAGCGGTAATAAAGGAGAGACTAAACCAGTAACCAATGAGACTTGGACCACTTGGTCGTATCCTCGTTGCCAAACAGAAAATACGAAGAACAAGGACCTAAAGAGAGGAGATCTGCTTAGAACTGAAACTAACCTTAGAAATAACATAAAAAAAACTGAGAAACAAAGTCTAAAGAGAAGTGAGACTTGAATACAAGCATATAATGCCTTTCGTCTCACTTTTTTCCATAGTAGATACCATAACACAAAAACTTAAAAGAGCACCATAACACAAAAACTTAAAAGAGCACCATAACACAAAAGAACACAATCTCATTCTTCATCGTCCTCACTGTCTTTGCTCTTCTTCTTCTTCTTGTCTTTCTTTTTCTTCTTCTTCTCACTCTTCTCAGCTGCTGATTCATCTTCTTCACCATCAACAGAAGCTTCCTCTGCCTCTTTGCTTTTCTTTTTCTTCTTCTTCTCTGACTTTTCAGACTTTGGTGAAGCTACCTCTTCTTTATCCTTCTTCTTTTTCTTTTCCTTCTTCTCAGACCCAACTTCTTCTTCTTCTTTCTCCTCTCCCTTGTCCTTCTTCTTCTTTGACTTCACTTTCTCTTCAACCTCACTTCCTTCAACTTCTTTCTTCTTTGATTTCTTGGTTGAAACAGGAGCAGGGCTTAAACTGGTTTCATCATGCTTACGCTTACGAGCTTCCACTTCTCCATTCTCAGCCTCATCTTTCTCATTCTTCACAGGAGCAGCAGCAACACAAGCAACCATAGCATCTCCACCGGTGGGCAAAACAACGTTCCTACTCCATTCTACCGGAGTTTTCTCGTTAGGCTTCCCGTGCTTATCGAGTTTCCCATCAGCAATAAGCTTCTTCTTCATCGAAGCTCTAGGTCCCAATCCCCATTTCCTCGGGTAAGTGTCTCTATCCATCACCACCCTCTTGATCTTTGCAACCACACCGTGATCACAAGTAGCCATCACAGAAGTAGTCATCTCAGCAATCCCAACAGCAATGGCCTCTCCTTTAGTCGTCATAAGAACAACCTCTGTGCCGACATCAATGTCATTCTCGAATCTCAACAGACCCGGAATCATCAGCTTAGCACCGTAACAGACTGCATTCACAGCCGAATCCTTCACGACGAGTCTCTTGTAGCTAGTCAATATAACCTCAAGAGGCATAACAACCCTCCTAAGATAAGTCTCATCCCTATGATTCTCAAACATCCATTGAGCATCCATGACATCATGCATTGTAACCATGTTATCATTCTCACCCAAAATCCCAGACCTAACCCTCCTAAGCTCCTGCATATGCCCACCGACACCGAGTAGCAAACCCAAGTGAACACACATTGTCCTAATGTAAGTACCCGCTTCACAAGAAACCCAGAAAACAACCAAATGCCTATCCGCATCATACTCAAGCAGCTTACTCTGATAGATTGTCCTAATCCTAAGCTGTCTTTTCACAGCAGAGATCAAAGGCGGTCTCTGAAACATAGCTCCGGTAAGCGATTCGAGAGCTCTAGCCACTTTGGCAACATCAGGCACAGCAGAATGTAACCTAGCTACACACACATACTCTTTACCCGCACCTTGCTGAGATTTCACGAGCCTCGTGGCTCTATCGATGCAGACGATGAGATTTCCGGTGACTTTCGGGTCAAGAGTTCCGCTGTGACCTGTCTTATCGACGTGAAGGATGCGTTTGATCCAAGCAACGACCTCGTGAGAGGAAGGATTCGCTGGCTTGTCGAGATTGATGACACCGTACTTGAGATACTCTTGAATCGGACGTTTCAACGGAGAGAAGCCTGAGGAGATAGGCGTGTAGTGACCTGTACGGACGTTGAGGAGATTGTAGTTTTTGAGAAGGATAGGCCAGTGAGATGTGTCGATGACGGGAGTGAAACTCTGTGGCTTGATCGTGTAGTCTTCGGTTTTCTCCGTCTTTGATTCGCCGTCTGATTTCTTCTTCTCCGAACGTGAGATTTCGAGCTCCGTCATGGCTTGTGGATTAGGGTTTTGAGAGAAAAAAATGGAGGAAAGGAAAGAGGCGTTTGTGTAACGGAAGGGGATTTATAAAGGTCTAGGGTTTTAGCTTTTTAGGTGATGAAGAGAGTAAGACATTGGTAAGTCCTTATTGGGCCTTGAATTAGTGGGCTTTTTAATATAATTGGGCTTATTACAAGTTCAATTAGTTTAAAGCCCATTTTATAATATACGAGAGGCTACGAAAAGACGTAACTTGGGTAGATTCGGTTATTATGTTTGGTTTCGGTTTTTCTTCATGGGACTCCCAAGTCAACACTTGGCTATTATATATCTCCAACACGTACGTAGTTGGTTTTCCAAAATTTTAAAATATCGTAGTAGATATTATTGGCTGAAAAAAATTATATTTATTAACGAATCGAGTATTATTTTATAGAAGTTAGACATATTTATATGTTTTACAAAAAATTATATTTATTAACGAATCGAGTATTATTTTAAACAAACGAAACTAATTCCGCAGCTTCAAGCAATAGAGACTCTCCCACTCAGTAACAACATTCGAATACCCACCAACAACACACAGCAGCATAACTGCAAAAAAAAAAAACATCACAAACATTACAAAAAGGCTCATAACTAAATATCAAATTACACAACCAAATTGTTGTATATAGATAGTGCAATTTCAAAAAAAAAAAACCAAAACAATATCATATTTAAACAACATGACACATCCGTTTTTTATAATTAAAATGTGTAGAGCACATAATAATACCAAACCATAATAGTATATTTATCAAACCAAATAAACAAATAATTAGTAGATTAAAACAAAATACCAAATTACTTAACCGAGTCATGACTTACCATCCCTCAAACATACCCCAAGCGAAACCGGAACCGGAACCTTTCTTTTGGTGAGACGGCGGTGGTGCGTACGGAGGAGGACAACCGTCTTTCGGATTAGGATTAGGATAACCGTCGTATATCAAATAATAAAAGGTTAATTAACACATTCTATACCATAATGTTAAACCAAGACCTAATTAATAAACACTACATTTTTAATATCAAGATTTTTTAAACTCAAAATCTAAAGAGAATATGAGAAGAGACCTTGAGAAGGAGGAACATTACTAACAGGAGGTTGATTCATCTTTTTTTATTTTCTCTTCTTCTTTCTTCTTTGTTTGTTTTTTTTTTCTATGAGAAATGTTATGGAGACAGAAGAGTCAAAAGCGTGTCTTATTTATACTCTCGTTTTAGGTTAAATTAATCTTTTAAATGGGAGTATGTTCTAACGGACATCTTATATAATATTTAGCCACGTATAATATTTTTTTTTTTTTGTATATCACAACATCAATTTTGGATTGGATTATTTGTTTACTTTTAGGGAAAAGGACTGCCTCCACTTGTCATGACCCTTTTAAATCTCTTTGTATAAGTTTCTTTTTTCTTTGGTATTTTTAGTTTTTTTTTAAAATAAAGTTGATCAAATCAAAATTAAGATAAAAAGTGAGTTTGACCAAAAAGAAAATAAAAATAAGTGTAAATTGATGTACATTAGCAATAAATCTAAGAAAAACAGTAAATTTTTCTTTGACAACTAAGTAAAAATTAAATTGGGATAACCAATTTAATGTTTTTTTATTAAATTTGGAAAAAGAAAATATATCTAAGCATTGAATTCAACTTTTTTCATTATAGTATAAGAAATTACTTATTTTTTAATTTTATTATCTAGATGCAACCCAATTTTTCTCTCTATATTGTCACATAAGTTGAACTTTTGGGCCTTTTTTTATTTATTTTGGGCTGAAATTATAGATTATTTTATACTCTTTAATACGATGTCGTATAAAGTTTTCTTATACATTTTATCAGTTTCAGAGAAAGCAAAATCCAGAGAGTCGTGAGAAGCGAAATTAGCTAACGGGATCCGCCATGACAGCTCGTAAGAGAGCTTCTTCAGCGACCAATTCATCGAAATCGACGACGGAGCTGAAGAACATTTCTTCTTCTGGAGAAGATTTTAATCTCGCGCCGCCGAAATTGGGCGTGATCGTCGTGATCTCTTCGCTCCTGTGTTCGATCTATCTTTACCTTTTATGTTTCCATTACAATGTTGATAGTGAGCTTAAGCGTCCGATTCTGATTAACGCTGGGCTTAGCTTTGTTGGGTTCTTCGTTACGCTGAAATTGATCCCTGTGGCTGCTAGATATGTTCTAAGGCGTAACATGTTTGGTTTTGATATTAACAAGAGAGGCACTTCTCAAGGAGAAGTTAAAGTGTAAGCTTTTGGTGCCCCTTCTTAGATTTTTGTCTTGTTTAGGTTTTGAATTAATGTTAGTGTGATATTGGTGTGTCTTAGATTTGGTTTTAGGTGTCTTATTGTCTGTTTTTTAGGCTTGATGAGACATCTTACTTCTTTGTGTGTGCTTAAAGTGTTTTTTATGTGCTGATTCTATTGCATTTCTCATTCTTATTTGTAGGCCTGAGTCATTGGGAATTGTTGTTGGTATCGTCTTCTTGATCGTGGCGATGATATTTCAGTTCTTTAATTTCACAGAAGATTCGTTGGTAAGTGTCCTGATCTCGAAAGAAACAAGCTTGATCATTTTTTTTGTTTATAGTTTCTTCTTTACCAATGTTTCATTTCTTCTGCTTCACATGTGTTTTAACTTTGTTCAATTATGTGACTACCTTGTTAATAACTCGGTGCAGTGGCTTGTGGAGTACAATGCAGCGTTGGCATCTATTTGCTTCATGATTTTGCTTGGATTTGTAGATGATGTGCTTGATGTGCCTTGGAGAGTGTAGGTGCAGTTCTTGTTTTGTTTGATTAAGTTCTTACTTGAACTTTGTTCATATATTTATTATTGTCAATTTGGCAGGAAACTTCTCTTACCATCTTTTGCAACTCTTCCACTGCTGATGGCTTATGCAGGACATACAACTATTGTTATACCGAAACCTCTAGTTTCTTATGTTGGCTTGGAAATACTTGATCTAGGTACGATTCTTGTTGTCTATAATGTTATATTATCTTGCATCAACTATTTCTTCAAATTGGTATCCTTTGTTCTATTCTTATTGTGGCAGGACGGATATATAAGTTATATATGGCACTACTGGCTGTCTTTTGCACAAATTCTATAAACATTCACGCTGGTCTTAATGGCCTTGAAATCGGTCAAACAGTAGTTATTGCAGCTGCTGTAAGTTCTGCTGTCCAAAAAATGTCTCGGAATTTTTCAATCTTTTGCCGCTCTCTCCTCCTGTTTGTTTTTCAATCTTAAGTGAAGATATGATGTATCTCAGTTACTTGTAGATCTTGATACACAACGTAATGCAAATCGGAGCATCTACTGATACTGAGTATCATCAAGCTCATGCATTCTCAATATATCTTACTCAGCCATTGTTGGCAACATCCTTGGGAATGCTTGCCTACAATTGGTAATACTTTAAAATCTCTCTTAAATCACTCATGTTAAACAAGCCACGCGGAATGTTCACTATTGTGCCCTCTCTTTGGTGTTGTTTAGGTACCCTTCTGCAGTCTTTGTTGGAGACACTTACACAGTTTTCGCCGGAATGACTATGGCAGTTGCTGGCATTCTTGGTCACTTCAGGTGTGTTTCCGACAATGTCTTCCTTATTCCCCTGGGCTTAGATTTATCATTTAACTAAAGTGACAAGCATGAAGCTAACTTTATCTTCTGAAAATTGCTATTCTAGTGAAACCCTTTTAATATTTTTCCTTCCCCAAGTGTTGAACTTTCTATTGTCCCTTCCACAGGTTTGATCCTTTTTCTCCATCTCACACTCTCTTTTTTTACTTTTCAATTTCATATTGAAGCATCCTAACTTGTGTTAGTGTCACTTTTTCAGCTTGCTGGCATTGTGCCTTGTCCACGCCATCGTCTCCCAAAGTAAGCTACACTTCTCTGTCCTTTTTACGTAACAAAAGAAAAGCTAACAACACATGACTCTTGAATCTATCTCTCTTTCTCTCTTATAAACCAGGTTTGATCCTGGTACTGGATTATTAACGGGAACAAAAGACGGTACACTCATCAACGTCTACCTGAGGATTGTCGGTAGAAAATCAGAAAAGTCTCTTTGTATTCATCTTCTTGTTTTCCAGGTAAACTTGTTTAATGCCCCCATTTATTCCTATAGTAACAACTTGGCTTGTTGTAACAGAGAATAGTCACATAATTGGTTTTTTTATGTGTGTGTGTTTATTTTGCAGGCTTTAGCTTGTGCCTTCTGTTTCTTGCTTAGGCATTTTCTTGCTGGTTGGTACAAATAAATTCCCTGCAACATGAAGAGTTGTACTGTCGTTTCTTTAACATAACACAAGTGCATCAAGTTTTGGTTATAGGATAGGGAGTGAAGTGTTTTGTTCTAAAAGATTGTAAGAAAATCATCTTTTTCTAAATGAGGAAATGAACCAAACCGAAGTAAACCGAGTTTTTGTCATATGCGCGTAATTCCTCTCCACATTATTGACCGTTCGATTTCAGACACAAACGGACGGTCACGATTGTGCAGATCAAAGATTCGTCTTCGTTTTCACTTTCAGATCAAAATCAAAAAACCACTTTCCTCTTGTCTTGTGCTGACCACGCTCCATTGCTTGCTTTCTCTGCCTTTGACTTTTCACTTCAATTTTTTTCTTTCCAGTTTCAGATCTCGACGATGTCAGCGAAAATCTCTCAGCTTGCTTGTTTCTCCTCAACAAATCGTCAATTTCACTTTAAGAGCCGATCTTTGCCATGCCTTAGGTTTCGTAACGATGTAAGCTTCTCGAGTATCTCTCTTCAATGAAAAAGACAATTGCTTTCTTCGTCTCTGTTTAGTTTCGATGATGCCCTTTTTACTCTAGTTTTTGTTTTAGTTTCTCTCTCTATGCTTAAAATCAATACCTTTCTATGGCTTGGTGTTGTTGGATTTTGTTAGCTTGATTGAAACAATCATTTTAGTTTCTCTCTGATTTTGTGATTAGGATCCTTTGATTGTGTCTCAATAGTGGCTAATTAGCTTTAGTATTGTGTAGTCTTTTGTAGTTAGATGCGTTGATGGGAATAGCTCAGAGACACCAGCTTCTCTGAGCTATGCAGCAGAAGATGTTACGAAACCATTTGTTGAGAAGACGTCGAAACCGTATCCTACTGTTGATGAAACCGTTACTATGAAAGAGATTATCACAGGGCAAGTAGAGGAACATGTTGATTCACAGCCTCAAAGAGCAGCAAAGATCCATGACTTTTGTTTTGGGATTCCTTATGGTACTTTTTGACTCTCAACACTTTCAATTTTGATTATTTGCATCACTGATCTACTAAAGCTCGCCTTTTTCGTAGATCTTTTGATGTTGCGAAACAATGTGAGGTCTTATATATGTCGCTGTTATTATTCATTTCATGTCTTTAGCATATCTTTGTTAGTCTTCTGCTTTGTAGAATTGAGTATTTATTGTACTTGTGGGTGCTTATTCTGCTTCATAAACGACGCTTTTTGTCAGGTGGTCTTGTTATGAGTGGAGGGCTTGTTGGATTTGCGTTTTCGAGAAATCTTACAAGTTTAAGCACTGGTGCTCTCTATGGTGGTGGACTTCTAGCTCTTAGTACATTGAGCTTAAAGATTTGGAAACAGGGGAAATCTAGTTTCCCTTATATACTAGGACAAGCAGGTAAAATCTTCATTTACTATCTAAATGAACAGTATGTGAACATGAATGTATGTCTATCTAAATATTTCTGTTACCTATTGAAATATATTGATTTTGCTTACTCATTGTTGTAAAACCATGAAAATGCAGTGCTTTCAGCTTTCGTCTTCTGGAAGAACTTCACAACTTATTCTACGGTATTCATCAACATTGTACATCATGCTTATTGTTTAACTTCTTTTTGTTTTCTTGACTTTAACTGCTTAATGTTGTGCTTATGTAGACTAAGAAGCTGTTTCCTGCTGGGCTTTTCGCTATCATAAGGTAAGAAACACCTTTGTGTGTCATCTACAAAAGAGTCTGATGTGTCTCCATCTTTAGTGGATACATGTAAGCATGTGTTTATTATGTCTTTTTTTACCATTGCAGTGCTGCTATGTTGTGTTTCTATTCATATGTGGTGCTCTCTGGAGGAAACCCACCTCCAAAGAAATTGAAACAACCATCTGGTAGTTCTTCATACTAAAGGGGAACATCACATAAGTTTTAGATTATTAAAGAATAGAGATCTTTATCTCTTTTGATATATTTGGATTCCTGCTTGTAATTTTATACTTTTTGAGAGGCAACGACATAGTTCATGACTTGTTTGTTTCAATGTCGTCATAGACTATCCCCATAGAGTAATACTCAATAGTCAATACTATATAGTTTTGTTTACTATACTATTGTTTACTCAATAGCTCATATTTGAAACAGAAACTTATTCTGTTGAATTTCCAAAAAACTGCTAAAAAGGGTAGTCTGGTTGTTGAATTTCCCAAAATGTGAATCCAAAATTAAATAGAAAATTTATGACCAAGTATGTAGACTTGTTTTCTGAAGGAAAGGCAATTTCAAAGCAAAAAACAACGGATTTCCAGTCAAGCAAAATCTTTGATTATCGAGCAGCTTGCCCTTGAGAGTGCTCTAAGAGCTGAGTCACTAACTTGTAAGTACGTCCTGACAAGGCTTTGGTGTGGTTTATCAACTGCTCATGCCTGCGTTAAGTGTGGGAAACAAGTTCAGATTGTAGAATTTTCAGACACTTAGGGATTACTGTAAGAATGTATAGATTGTGTGTAGAAAAATGTATTCTATCTTACACATTGGGCTGAGTAGGCTCCATGATTACGGTTCCTGACTCGGAATCAATCTTGGCATCAAGCTTTGAGGTGCGGATTAGGTTCACAATCCATCTTTCAGCCTCCTCATAGTTCAGATTCAGTTTCTCAGCAAGGACTCTGTGAAGACAATGAAACTATTGATATGTATAATGACACATTCGATAGAAATGGACACAAATACACTTAACTGAACGTGATAACTTACCCCATGTCAATTCTTTGATGAATTTTGCAGTAGGTTTCGAAGATGAATAGGCGGGCATTTTCAAGAAACTCATCTTTTAGTGGTACTGTTGAAAAGTTTCCGTCTTCAACTCGCTTGCCAAGGAATGGATCATTCACAATGACCTACATCATTATTATATGTCAGTGTTGATTCTACGGGTTTTAACCACTTCTAAGAAACAAAAACACATGTATATGGAATTACCTCTTCACACTCTTTCATCTTCTTTTGAGCCCCATCAAAGTCATAGTTGACAAACACACATGCCAGGAACTCGATAATAGGATCTTTGTAGGAGTAGTGCTCTTGGTGGATGACCTTAATGAATTCTTTTAGCTGTGGCCTTCTCCTTTTGTTGACAATAAAAGCAGTTGCCAAGTAACGCAGCAAATGTGGAGCACTAGTTTGAATCGCATTCAGATACCTAAAGGTAATTATATCTCAATTCAGTATACATCCCGACATAGATAAACAAACTCAGCTAAACCTTAATTAGATGTAGAAGAAAATAAGGTACAAGAATAGATAGGCTCAAACAATATACAAGGAAGAAAAGTATGTAAAAGAGACAAAATGATAGAAAGATATACACTTACTTGTCTTGGTTGAAAAAATCAATGATCTGTGTCCTTCCATTATCATGGTTAAAGAAGATATAAAGACCCCAATGCATCAACCAAATCCTGTTCTGCACTTGGTTCAATGGCGAAGCAAAGCTCTGAAAATACACAAAGCCAGTTAGTACATATATACTCACATCTATGGGGAGCTAAAAGAAACTCGAAAAAGAACAGACCTTTGAGTCAATGATTTCTTTGAGCCGGTTTAGCTCCTCAAGCGCGATGTCCCAGTTTTGCATCAATATCTCAGATGCAAGCTTTCCCCACAAGGCACTAAGACTTCTCTCAAGGTTAGAGCAAAGTGTCCTGTACTGATAAAGATAATCAGCAGCACCAGAATAGTTCCCACATTCAAACTGAAACTTGGCGTACTGATACAAAGCCTCGATCTGGTCTGGACCAATCTGACAAAAACACAATGTACGTATAAGATACCACATTCACATCAAAACAGTACACAATCAGTCAAATCTATCAGGCCAAAATCAGACAAAGCTTTCAGGCCAAAATCACAAACCTGGTAACGTTCCTTGAGCATCTGGAGATTGTATTGCTTATCAGCTCTTAGCTCTTGAACAGCGTTTGGGTTCAAAAGAAAAGTAACAAGCGGTGCAGCCGCTTCCTCCAGAGACTTAAGCCTAGCCACTACTTCAGCTCTCCTTTCCACCATATCTGTAAACAAAAACAAAACATACATAAGCAAAACATGAAATTTTTCAAAAAGGCGTTTTCTATAGAGGGAGATGCAAAAAAAAATCTTACCTTGTGGAGCGTCTTCTGTGTGGTAAAGACTCTTGTGAATATCCATGGCGTAATCAACCATGTTCGTCTTGTTCAAAAGCTCGATCTTAAACTTGAGGATCTGCTCATCGGGATATAGCTGACGCTCTTGAAGGAACTCGAGTATAGGAAACACCAAGTGTCTGTCGAGATTAGGAGCTACTCGTGGCGTTAGGTCATAGTTCTCTTTGATCTCCGTCATCGTCTCCATTATCTCTCTCTCGTCGCTTTCTATCGCCGAGCTCTGATGAAAAAAAACGGCAGAGACGAAGTTTAGGAGACGAAATAAGAATTAGGGTTATCTCGAATCAGACTTTCACTTATTTATAAATTTGCCCATATACTTCCAGTTTTTGTAAAATAGCCCATATACTTCCAGTTTTTGTAAAATAGCCCATATAGTTCTTCTATTTTGTAAAAAAGCCCATTAACTTCTTCTATATTTGTTTTTGCTCTCAGAAGTTTATTTTATTAAAACGGTGCGTTTTAACACTTTGGGGATCTTTATCTTCTTCATCGTTATCACACAGCGGCAGGTATCGGAGAGTGGTTTTGATAATCGAAGCTAACAAATTAAAAAAAAAATTAAAATGATTTTTGTGGAGGAGGGGCGCACGCTAAGAAGCTTTATTCGCATAGCGTATATTAGTATACTCGTCTTCTTCCCTTACCTTCCCGAGTCCACTATTGTGCGCATATCTCTTTCTTATACCTTTTCTTCTCTATCGTACTGGATTAGGGTTCTTTTTCGAGACCAACTCTTCTCTTGACGAATGTTTATAAAGCTTTAAGAAGCTTTAAAGGGTTAAGATTCTCTCGAATTTTGACGCCGTCTCTCATGGATCCTTCGAGAAAGCAACCTATGGACTCGCGTTACGCGAATCTCTTTAATCTCGAGGTCTGTTTAGGTCTCAGTTTTTTTAGCTTTCCCTTTGAATTGTAACTTTGTGATGTGTTTTTTTGGCTAAGTTTTCTCTTTGTGTAGCCATTGATGAACTTTAGGATCCCAAAACATGAAGATGAGTTTGATTACTATGGAAGTAGTAGCCAAGATGAAACTAGAAGCAATCAAGGTACAAACTTTTTATTTCTTGTGGCAAATATGTGTGACTTTTGTCTGTGTTTAAATGGTTTGTGATGGTTAAAGGTGGGTTAGTGGCAAACTACAGCAATGGGTTTAAACCGGGCATGAATTCTAACACCAAGAAGCGAAAGCGGTGGACAGAAGCTGATGTTGATGATTATGATGATGGTGATGAACTCTACAATCAACATGTTACTGAGGATCATTACCGATCAATGCTTGGGGAACATGTGCAAAAGATTAAAAGTAGGCCCAAGGAGTCTCGAGGGAATCACACGCACGTAATGGGTGTTCCGGTGCCAAGGACCAATGTAGGTAGTTACAGAGGTAGGAGAGTAGGGAACGATCACCGTGGGAGATTCTATGACGTGGACACCTCGTCAAAGTTTGCAGCTGACGCTATCCCACAAAGGCGAGGAAGATATCGTGATTCAGATAATACCCCCAAGTATGTTGATCACATGTTTATCATGGATAACATGTAACCCTGTAGTTATCTAATGAGGTCGAATTTTGCATTATTTTCAGAATAGCATATGAACCTTCGTATTTGGAGATTGGTGATGGTGTTGTGTACAAAATTCCCCCTAGTTATGACAAGCTGGCTGCATCGTTAAACTTACCGAGCTTTTCAGACATTCACGTGGAAGAATTTTACTTGAAAGGAACTATGGATCTGAGATCATTAGCTGAACTGATGGCTAGCGAGAAAAGATCTGGAGCAAGAAGCCGGAATGGAATGGGTGAGCCTCGACCTCAATATGAATCTCTTCAAGCTAGAGTTAAGGCCTTGTCAGCTTCAAACTCCACCCCAAAGTTCAGCCTCAAGGTGTCAGAAGATGCGATGAATTCTGTCATTCCAGAAGGAGCTGCTGGAAGTACCGCACGGACAATTCTGTCAGAGGGTGGTGTTTTACAGGTCCATTACGTGAAGGTTCTAGAGAAGGGGGATACATATGAGGTTTGAATCTTATGACAATATTATATGAAAAATCATGGTTTTGTACCCGTCACGGTTCTGACAACAAAATCTGTTTTTACTGACATTTTTGTATGTAACCTTTCTTAAGATTGTTAGACGAAATCTACCAAAGAAGCTGAAGATGAGGAATGACCCTGCAGTCATTGAAAAGGCTGAAAGGGACAAAATTAGAAAAGCTTGGATCAACATTGTCAGAAGAGATATACCAAAGCACCATAGAAATTTCACTACTTTTCATCGGAAACAATCTATCGATGCTAAGAAGTTTGCAGATGGTTGCCAAAGAGAGGTAAACTATATTGGCTATCATATTAATGCTTTGCCTACCTCTTTTGTTTTTGTTTTATTTGCTTTTTCTAGTCGGTCATTCTCTTCCATGTCATTAAAAAGTCTCACTTGCTGTTAATATATGAGTTCACAGGTGAGAATTAAGGTGGCTAGATCATTCAAATTGCCAAGGAGTGCACCAATTCGCACCAGGAAAATATCCAGGGACATGATGCTATTCTGGAAGCGATATGATAAGCAGATGGTACAGTTTTTACTCTCCTTCGACTCTTTAGTACACACTTTCAGACTGCCAACTAGATCTGCTTACACATCCTGCTCCCATTTTTAAAACGGAACTTGTTTTGTGCATAGGTTTCTTTTCCTGCTTTTGTAGATAAGAACTTGAACATTAATCACAACTCTATTTGGGATTTTTTTTAATGTCAGTCTTCTTATAGAGTTTGTTTTAACTATGCAATTGGATTAATTTGACTATGCTGACAGGCAGAAGAGAGGAAAAAACAGGAAAAAGAAGCTGCAGAGGCATTAAAACGTGAACATGAGCTTCGAGAGGCAAAAAGGCAGCAACAGAGTCTCAATTTTCTTATTAAACAGACTGAACTTTACAGTCACTTCATGCAAGACAAGGCCGCATCAGTGCCTCCCGAATCTTTGTTAATAGGAGATGAAAATCTGGTGGGCGAAGAGCTCCCAGAACCTGCAGCAGCAGGACCTCCCGAGGTTGAGGATCCTGAAGAAACGAAAATGAAGGAAAATGCCCTGAGAGCTGCCCAAGATGCAGTGTCTAAACAGAAAAAAATAACAGATGCATTTGACACTGAATATATGAAGCTACGGCAAACTTCTGACATGGAAGGTCAATCAAATGATGTCTCAGTGTGTGGCTCGAGCAATATAGACCTCCATAACCCGTGAGTTTGTGTTCTTGTTTTTGTCACACTTTTTCTTTGTGGTTTTAGAGCGTCAGACCAATGAAATCTCTCTGCTTGCAGATCTACGATGCCTGTTACCTCAACAGTTCAGACGCCAGAGTTGTTTAAAGGAACCCTTAAAGAATACCAAATGAAAGGCCTTCAGTGGCTAGTCAATTGTTATGAGCAGGTCTGCTCAACTTCTATTTACATTTGCTATTTTCTGTCGACTTTATAGAGGAAAATCTTACCGAGTAATTCTCTTTCAGAGTGGATGTATACTAAGATTATTTTCTCTATGTTCCAGGGTTTGAATGGCATTCTCGCTGATGAGATGGGCTTGGGTAAGACTATTCAAGCTATGGCGTTCTTGGCACATTTGGCTGAGGTAAATAGAATGATTGGTCCTTCCTCTCTGTTGTGGTTTGACTACTTAAACTCATCTATTCTCTCACACAGGAAAAAAATATTTGGGGTCCATTTCTGGTTGTTGCTCCTGCATCTGTTCTTAACAATTGGGCTGATGAAATCAGTCGTTTCTGTCCTGACTTGAAAACTCTTCCATATTGGGGAGGATTACAAGAGCGGACAATTTTAAGAAAGAAAATCAATCCCAAGCGTATGTACCGAAGGTAACGATTATGTGATATTGTTAAGTTACAAAATTATAATTGATGTTCCTCTAGATTGTTTGCATGTAACTTTTGCTTACTCTGGTTAATCCCCTCTTTTTCAGGGATGCTGGTTTTCATATTTTAATTACCAGCTATCAGCTATTAGTAACGGATGAGAAGTATTTTCGCCGGGTGAAGTGGCAATATATGGTTCTAGATGAGGCCCAAGCAATCAAAAGTTCCACCAGGTTCTTACTTTTTCCCTCGAGTCAGTTGAATCAGGGTTGCTTGTGTGCACAAGGATCATCTTATTCTACTCTTTAATTTTTTTACCCTTTACACGTTGAGTTCCCAGTGCTTGATGGTCATTCTTGTGGAGTTTGTGCCATGCATGATAATGCTATTTGTCTGAATTATTTTGCTGATCTCTTGAAATGATAAGTTCTCATGCAAGTTTCATTTTTCCCGATTCCATTGACAGTATAAGATGGAAGACCCTTCTTAGTTTCAGCTGTCGTAACCGTTTGCTTCTGACTGGTACTCCAATTCAGAATAACATGGCAGAGTTATGGGCCCTGCTGCACTTCATCATGCCAACGTTGTTTGACAGCCATGATCAGTTTAATGAGTGGTTCTCAAAAGGGTTTGTACTGTTTGGCTGGTTTTATGTTTATGTAAAAGTTTGCAGCAAACAATCTAGGAAATTATCTCTGATAAATGATCCACATTGATTAACAGGATCGAGAATCATGCTGAACATGGAGGCACTTTAAACGAGCACCAGCTTAACAGACTGGTGAGATTTCACCTTCTGTTACCTTTTGGAAATTATCTCCTTGTTTTCCATGAATTCTTCAAGTTTGTACAGCAGATGCATCTTTTTACCTTTTAAAGATACTCCGTGACTCATGTTTTTTTTTCTTTTCTCAAACAGCATGCAATATTAAAGCCATTTATGCTCCGACGGGTCAAAAAGGATGTGGTCTCTGAGCTAACAACGAAGACGGAAGTTACAGTACACTGCAAGCTCAGTTCTCGACAAAAAGCTTTTTACCAGGCTATCAAGAACAAAATTTCGCTAGCTGAGTTGTTTGATAGCAACCGTGGGAATTTTAATGAAAAGAAAATATTGAATTTAATGAATATCGTCATTCAACTTAGGAAGGTAAGCCTCTTGTCAACCCAGTCTTACTTCCTTGCTTTCTTAACGTCTTGTCCTTGCTTTCTCAAATACTATTTCAAGACCCGTGACTCATGGTATTATACTTGTGTCTATGATTTCAGGTTTGTAACCATCCAGAGTTGTTTGAAAGGAACGAAGGTACTTCATATCTGTACTTCGGAGTGAGGTCCAATTCACTTTTGCCGCCTCCTTTTGGTGAGCTAGAGGATGTACATTATTCTGGTTGTCAAAATCCAATAACATACAAGGTGAAATCAATACTTTTAAGAAATTATGATGTTGACAATATCTTGTAGTATCTGGTAGAATTCTCAATTTAGTTTTCATTTTTAATTCTCTTTCAGATACCTAAACTCTTACAGAAAGAGGTGCTCCATAGTTCTGAAACATTTTGTTCTTCTACCGGGCGTGGCTTATCAAGAGAATCTTTTATGAAGCTTTTTAATATATATTCACCTGAGAATATTCTTAGGTCAATATTCCCATCTGATAGTAGGGTAGATCAAGCTGTTAGTGGAAGTGGAGCATTTGGTTTTTTGCGCTTGATTGATTTTTCACCATCAGAAGTTGGATATTTGGCATTGTGTTCCCTCATGGAAAGGCTACTGTTCTCTATCCTGAGATGGGATCGGCAATTTTTGGATGAAATATTAGACTCTATTATGGAATCCATGGATGATGATCTTAGTGGAGATAACATCAAAAGAGTTAAAACCAGAGCTGTGACAAGAATGCTGCTGATGCCATCTAAAGTTGAAACAAATGTGCTGAAAGGGAGACTAAGCACAGGGTCGATCTGTCACTCATCTGAATCTCTAGTGATATCTCATCGGGATAGGCTTTGTTCAAATACCAAACTCCTACATTCTGCATATACTTTTATCCCAAAAGCCAGAGCTCCACCGGTATGACTTTCTTTGAGCTGTGAAGTTGCCAAGTTTTAACTTGGGTAGTTCCTTACCAATTCTTCTCAACCATGTTCTGTTTGAACTTCATTTTCAGGTAAGCGTTCACTGCTCGGACAGAAATTTTGCGTACAGAGTTACAGAAGAACTACATCAACCCTGGGTTAAGAGACTATTAATCGGGTTTGCACGTACATCAGAAGCTAATGGACCCAGGAAGCCGAACGGCCTTCCCCATCCTTTGATCCAAGAAATTGATTCAGAACTTCCAGTTGTGCAACCTGCACTTCAACTGACACACAGAATATTTGGTTCTTGCCCGCCAATGCAAAGTTTTGACCCGGCGAAATTGCTCACTGTTAGTTTCTTCTTTGTTGCAGCTTCCTCTTAACATTTTGTGTCTTTGATATGAGATCTTGTTTCTTATGCCACAATTGGATTTGCAGGACTCTGGGAAGCTGCAGACGCTTGATATATTATTGAAGCGGCTTCGAGCTGGAAATCACAGAGTGCTCTTGTTTGCACAAATGACAAAGATGCTGAATATCCTCGAGGTAGTTTCTAGACACAAGCCTTTAAACTCACTTTGCGATTGTATTTTTACAGTTAGTAATTACAAACATCCAAATCTACATTTTCTCTTTACATCTTCAATTTCACGTTTATGCAGGATTACATGAACTATAGAAAGTACAAATATCTCAGGCTTGATGGATCCTCTACTATCATGGATCGTCGAGATATGGTTAGGGATTTTCAGCACAAGTAAGATTTGACTTTCTCAAGCCTCTCTTTTCATTTTTCTCATGAGGCTTCATGTGCATAATTGTAAACCGACATGACTGCAGGAGCGATATTTTTGTCTTCTTGCTGAGCACCAGAGCTGGAGGACTTGGTATTAACTTGACGGCTGCAGACACTGTTATTTTCTATGAAAGTGATTGGAATCCCACCTTGGATTTGCAGGCTATGGACAGAGCTCATCGTCTTGGTCAGACAAAAGATGTCAGTGTTTCTCTCTCTCTCTCTTTTACTCATCTGATCTCTTTCACAACTTTATTGGTTGCTGCTTTTATTGTTGCTCCATTATATTATCGAAACTTCATGCAATTGAACACAAGCATCTACCAGTGGGATGATTCTCCAGTCTCACCTGATATTATATATTTTTTGTTGAAACTAAAACCTCTTTTAGGTTACTGTTTATCGGCTCATCTGCAAGGAAACAGTGGAAGAGAAGATCTTGCACAGGGCAAGTCAGAAAAACACAGTTCAGCAGCTTGTTATGACAGGAGGGCATGTTCAGGGTGATGATGTTTTCGGAACTGCGGATGTCGTATCCCTGCTTATGGACGATGCAGAGGCAGCACAGTTGGAGCAGAAATTCAGAGAACTACCATTGCAGGTTTGGACATGACACCATTCTCACTTAAAGAAGGTTATGAACTATGCTACTCATAACTTGATTTCGTCTTTCCACAGGTAAAGGACAGACAGAAGAGAAAACAACCAACGAAATGTATCAGAATCGATGCTGAAGGAGACGCAACTTTAGAAGAGTTAGAGGACGCCGAACGAAAGGAGAAGGAACAAGAACCTTCACAAGAACAGGACAAGACGATATCCACCGTTAACAAGAAGGTATATTCGCTAAACTCTCTCTTGTTTCTCAAGCAAGTCTCGCAATCAAGTCTCGATCCATAATCGTTCTGTTCATGATCTGTAGCACACTATACTAGTGTTAGTTTGTCTTTGGGGGGTTTGCTAAATGAGTTGATAACTTGTGATTTGCAGAGGAAACCTGCTTCGACTTCGAGATCTAGAGCTCCACAGAAAGCAAATGGGGAAGGAGGAGGAGGAGGAGATATTCCACAGAGGACGACGAAAAGAGTAAAGAGACAACAAACAAAGAGCATAAATGAGAGTCTCGAGCCTGTCCTGTCTGCATCAGTTACAACAACAACAAATAGAGAGTTTGATCAAAGCAGCAGCTCCAAGGCCAAGACAGATGATTGCTAACTAAATAAATAATCCCCAAAGATGATTAGAGTAGCAGAGGCTTTAGCAATAACAGTTCGTAGAACTTGACGAAATATATGTATAAAAAATACCAATTATTGATTTTAACGAATAAACTTTAATCATTAATTATTATTATCATCTTATTTACTAAGACGAAAAAAGGATGTGAATAAAAAAAACAAATATTAGCAAATAATCATAGGGAGCAAATCAGAGGGTGAGAAACAATGGAGGATCATCTTCCGGAGACATTGAAACCCTTTTTTCACAGAGCCACCGAAGCTCAGGTTCTCTCTCTCTCTCTCTCAAAAACACTTATAAATTGATTCAAAGTTAGGGTCTTTTTGTCATGGGTTTCTTTGGATTTTCAAGAATCTGAGATTTGATCTCAAGAAGAACAATCACATTCATAAATCTGTCGATTCATGTGTTATTATATTTGAACAGGAGAGATTGGCTAAGCTTGAAGCGGCTCTTGCTTGTTCCACAAAGACAGGTTCTTTCTTTCTCCTCTTTTAGAGTTGTGAAACAAAGTGACTTACTAAGTTGAATTGTCTTTTACCCCCAACCCACTTCTGTGTCCATCTCAGACATTCCAGATGCTCAACTTTTGGACAAGATCACTCAAATACAGTCAAAGCTCGAAGAAGCTAACGAGACAATAAAGCAACAACAGAAGAAGGTTGTAGTAACTAATCTCTTATAGTCAGTCTACAATCTTTTTAAATAGAGTTTTTTTTTGTTAACTATGGATTTGATTCTGATTAGGTAAAGGAATTAACCATTGAGAACGAGAAGCAAAGGTACCGTATAAAGCATCTTGTCCAACAACTCAAAGCTGCTGATGATAAATAAACAAAGCTTGACAATATCTCAATATTGATTCAATCTCTCTTTTATTGACATGTTTTTCTTTAAAAACTCTATATGATATTCTTCTCATAAATTTATTGGATTTGATAAGCATCAATTTTTCACAACTCTCCTTGGTCATTGTTTGATATATATGGCATAGGTTGTGTCGTTTTCTAACCAAAGATGAACCAAATGTTTACATAACCCTTATAGAATGTTCAAAAAGACAAATTCAGAATCACAACTTTCCACAAGTTTTAGTTTAAAAATAATATAAAAAAAAACCGGTAACGCAAAGACGTGTTAAATTGTATACACATTTGAGATCAGTCGTATCACTATCCCAGAAATTATATAAAAAAAAAATACCAAAAATCAAATGGAAGTAGAAAAAAGTAGTTACTAGCAAGTGCTTTGGTGTTAGGCAGATTCAGATGGACCTGATGGTAGCAGCTCATAGCCATCGTGATGACGGTTAGACTCGACCGGTATACACTTAAGACCAACGGCTAGGATCATGCTTATGGAGCCAATCAAAACACATAGAAGCCAATGTTGCCAGCTCAAAGGAACAGTGCTTGCAAATGCTCCAAGAAACTCAACAATGATCACTTGGAACCCAACTGTTGCTACCATTACAGCAACAAACACCCAACTTTTGAACATTCCTTTAAACACATTTATCTTCTCTATCTCTCTGCTGTTTACCTCATTAAACACCTGTTTGTTTTTTGTTCACAATGAGTTTTGTTGTTTGTTTTTAGGAAACAATGTTTTTATTTGGGGGGTTTTGTTACCTGACAAAAGACAAAGGAGTTGAAGATGATTGTGTTGAGAACCGATGTTGAGTCTGGTCCCTCGAGGTTTAAGATTTGTTTGCCGGAGAAGTTGAGAATGCCGAGGACGATTAACTGATAAATGCTTTGACCAATGATGTTTCTCCACATGGCTCTAGTGATGAAACTCGCGGTTCTACCTATTGGTTGTCGTTTCATTAGTCCTTCGTTTGGAGGTTCCGTTGCTAGAGCCAGTGCCCCGAGCGTGTCCATTATCATATTCACCCAAAGCAACTGCACAGCAGTAAGTGGCGCAGAACCTGAAAAGCAGATACAAAGTTGTTGATGATTATCTGAGAAACAATCATCTGTGTATGTGTGTGTATGTGATTGGTTTTAATTACCTGTGATACAAGCAGAGACGAAGTTGATGATAAGAGCAACGACATTAACAGTAAGCTGGAACTGAACGAATTTCTGTATGTTGATATACACAGCACGTCCCCATTTCGCGACATTCACTATGGTTGCAAAGTTATCATCCATTATGATCACATCAGCATTCTCTTTCGCAACCTGTGTTATACGCGGTGTCAGTTTTTTAAACAATAGACAACATTCATAGTTTATCGAATTTAGCAAAGGCTAGTAACCTCTGTTCCAGCTATTCCCATGGCAAGTCCAATGTCAGACTCATGCAATGCAGGTGCATCGTTTGTTCCATCTCCAGTCACTGCTACTACTTCTCCGATTTTCCTCAAATTGTTGACTAGTGTATGTTTGTCCAAAGGCAAAGACCGAGCCATCACCTGAAGTTAGAGAGTATATTGTAAGATGCTATAAACATTTCAAGAGACAGATGAGAAGATTAACAATCTATTTAACTAGTCTAAATTAGAACCTGGATTTTCGATACAATGGCTCTCATTTCATGTGGAGGCAAATTACGGAACTCGGATCCTTCTATAGCTACACCTCCTGCTGTAAGTATACCACATTCCTTCGCAATAGCTTTGGCCGTGCTTAGGTTGTCACCAGTGACCATACGAACAGTGATTCCAGCAGCTTGACAAATCTGAACAGCTTCTTTAACACCGGGGCGAACTGGATCTTTAATTCCAACAACTGCAACCAATGTATAGCCACCATCAGGAAGATCCCCACTGGGAGCTTCGTCAAGATCTGTGTAAACCAAGCAGAGAGTCCTCAGAGCTTCACAAGCAAAGCCCTCTATGACTTCAGAGATATTTGCAATCTTTTCTTCAGACAATGGAACAGATTCTCCGTTTGAATCAACAACCTTATCGCACATTTTCAGGACTATCTCCGATGCACCTTTGCAGAAAGCGCGTACTTTGCCACCAGAATGAGATGTAAGAACAGACATTTTCTTCTTGTCTGAGTTGAAAGGCTCGATCTTGAGTATCTTATGCTCCCGGCGTTGTGTCTCAACGTCACCGCCCAAAAGCAAACCAAATTCAAGTATCGCCCTTTCTGTAGGTGATCCCAGGATCTGAGTTTTTCCTTCCTTATCCTTGACGACTTCGGAACCTGTGTTCTGAAATATGGCTTGTATAAGGATATTTTGAACTTGTTCGGATAGGTTCAACTGGAAGTTTTCCTCCCGCCTCTCCTTGATAGAATCACAAATCCAAACTTTGTTGACTACCATGTGGTTAGTGGTTAATGTCCCTGTCTTATCAGTGCAAATGCAGGTAGAAGAGCCCATGGTCTCACAAGCAGCCAGATGCCTCACTAGTGCCCTGTCCCTCATTAACTGCTTCATAGCAAATGCCAAACTTAATGTCACAGCCAAAGGTAACCCTTCAGGTACCGCAACGACTATGATGGTTACAGCAATTGCAAAGTAGTCAAGCAGTGCCAGTGCATCTTCAGAAGACCACTTAGTAATACTACCGGCAGTGGCTTTCGCTATAATAAACCTTATGCACAACACCACAAATGTAAGCACTGCAAAGCATAAACCAATCTTACCAATGATTGTAGCAACCCCGTTTAGCTTCACTTGCAGAGGAGTCTCATCCTCTCCACCTTCACTAAGAGTTTCCATCAACTTTCCCCATTCAGTCCTCATGCCAACGGTTGTCACCAACATTTTCGCTGAGCCATTTTGGACTTTGGTTCCTGAAAGCAGAAACGGTTTCTCTTTGTTCACGTGTGATGGTTCACTCTCTCCAGATAAGCTTGACTCATCTATCTCCAGATTGTATCCTGATATAAATATCCCATCAGCTGGGACTCGGTCCCCAATAGACAAATGAACCACGTCTCCAACAACCAAGTCGTCGATAGAGACTTCTTGCCTATTCCCATCCCTGGTGACTTGAATATTAATCTTCTTCTTCTCTCGATCCAAATCTCTAAACTGCAAAGATTGCTTGTAGTCACTGATAGCAGTAACCATGACCACCAAGATTATACTCAGCAAGATCCCTGTCCCATCATACATTCCCTTTGGAAATCCTTCCGTGGCAACTCCCACTCCTATCGATACCACAGCGCAGACCATAAGGATGATAAGAGTTACATCTTGGAGAGCTTCCCAAACAAACGTTAAAAATGATCTGGCTGGTTTCTCAGCATAACGATTTGTTCCATAGATTTTTTCTCTGATGTGTAGTTCACTCGAACGGACACCTTCAGCGACAGATACAGACACTTTCTGAGCAATTCCTTCAGCTCGTCCATAGTTTGTCAGGGTCTTCGTGTCATGATTGCGAACCATAGAAGCAAGTTCATCTGCTTCAACAAAAAACCCTGCTTGCTTGACCTCATCAGTAAGTTTATATTCACGGCGCGCACCAGCTGAAAAAAAAATACACAAAATCACAAATCAAATTATGCAAGTTCATGCATCTTTGAAACTCAACAACGCATATCTTACCATCAATGAACTGAAGAGCTGCCTTTTGAACATAGAAGGCAACCCGTATCTTTTCCTGGTTATGCAATAAAGTAAAAAGGTGAGCAGAAAGAAGAACACTACAACAACTACATCATTTGGTCACTAAGAACAAATAGACATTGATCTTTTATGGCGCAATCAAAAACTTCAAACTAAATAAAAGCATCACATCATCCCAATTCCCACAAAAAACTATTTATTTATATCTTTACATTATGCTTTCTTAGACTGAAGAGGGCAGCATAATCTTTCGGCAATACCAGCTAAATGTTTTTGGATGACATTGTTTCAGTAATTCAACAACATAGCTAAAAAATCTCTGTCTTTGTCTTTGAAGCTAAACCCCAAAGAGCCTACTATTTTTTTCAATTGTTTGGTATAAAAAACTAGATATGTTTCGCTTTCCATAGGAAAAAGAAATGACAAAGACTTGAGAATAAAAAAGACCAAAGGACTCAAAGTCATAAAGATTTTGTCTTTATTTTATTCACACAAGTGGACACAGAAAGTTAATGTCTATTTTCAGAATGGTATGGATGCGTTCTAAGAAATTTCCTCGTAACTTCCTTAAAGCTTAATGTAAAATATGCACAAGAAGTCAATAAAAGACTGCAACACCACAATTAAAAAAAAGTCAAACAAATTAATGAATATTAGAGACCACAGAGTCACAAACCATATCACAATTAACGTCAAAAGAGACCTTTTTCTGGTGAAAACTTTAAAAGAAAGTTGTTACTAATTATACTTAAAACCTAAACAAAAACGGTAATTAAAGGAATGTAAATTAGTTGATATAGCAAATAAATAACGCATCTGTTATGTTACAAAATACACATTTGATGTATATACATTCCTTAATTTTCTCGCTGAATATTCAATATATATATATATTTAAAATTAATATAAAGAGTCCCTATGAACACTTTAATCACGCGTCACTTTGTAATTGGTTGACTTAGTTAAAATTATTGAGGTAGAAATAATATTTTCTAGAAGATTATTTTAGGATTTTCTTAATATTTTTCAAAACTTATAACCAATTATTTCTTGAGTTTAGGCTAAATCGGATTTTTTTTTTAAAAAAATATACACAGATTTAAATGTGCAAAATAAAGAAAGTAATTAAACAATTTAAAATCGATCATCAACAACTAGTGAGTGATTAATTAAAGGATTTTCTCGGGAAACCAAAAACATTCTCGAGAAAATTTCCGTAGAAATCTAGAAAACCCAGACGCGTAAAAAAAATAAAAATGAAAATCAAACGGAGAAATAAACGGACCTGGATCTGACACCGTTTCTTCTCGTTCTCAGCGAGATCGTCGAGATTACTAATCATACGGAAACGACGAGCCCGATTTTTGACGATGGAGACGGAAGATCTCCATCGTTGTCTTGCCTCTAGCGATGGATTCTTAGCATCTACCTCGAAATCCTTCAAGAGACTCGACATTTTCTTCTTCTAGAGAGAGAGAGAGAGAGAGCAGTTTAGTCTCCTCCTTCGTTGCTTATTCTCTCTCTCTATGCACGTCGTGGAGAGTGTGTTTGTGATGGAGCATTTTTATGAAAGGTTTTTTTAAAACCCGGTTTGGTTTTGGGTTACCGGGTCGGGTTACTGGATCGTTTTATTTTGACGCAGTCCAAATTTATTTTAAGTCCTGTTTTCGTGGGGTTCGGTATGAATATTATTTATTTCTCATATTAATAATAATTAGAAATGCGTTTTTTTTAATTACAAGGAATTAACTAAATATTTTTATTCAAGATCCAACGCGATTAACAGGCCGAGTATTAAGTTTTTTTTTGTTGTACCAAGTTTTTTTTTGTTGTACCAAGTTTTTTTATAAATAAAATAATGCATTTTTTCATAATGATACAACTTGTTTTGTTTAAGGAATCATTAGCTTTTTGTGGCTGCGTTGCCTTCTTCTACCAACGTTTTTCTCTTTTTTTTTTGAGTAAATCTTTATAATAACATGAAAAAATGATTTTTGGACCTTTATGAAGTTTTTATTTTCTCAAGTACGGTTACAAAGTTTTTTGGGCTAAAAATCATTTTTTAACAAATTTCATTTGAAGAGAGTATAAGTTTAGTTTTAAGGATTTAATATTTAACTTCAAAGGTTTTTTTTGACCAAAAAAAAAAAAACTTCAAAGGTTTTAAATTAATTTTAAATATATGGTAATTCCATCCAAAAAACATTTTATTGATATCCAAAGAAAAAAAACTTATAATGCTATTTTTGTCATAATATTTTTGAAAAATTGATCTTTTTTTAGTTACAAATCTCCTCACCAAAATATTTAAAGACATTTTATATCTTGACTAGAAAACGTGGTCCAGTAAAAGAATTTAAAATATTGGTTGTTAAGTAGTTTTGGCGGAAACCAAAGTTGACAAACAAACAAAATAATTTAAAAAAAGAAACATAAATAACAAGTTCATCATAACTTTTTAGTGCTATTAAAATAATCTATATACAAAAAAAAAAGAACAGATCTATCGCAGGCAGCTTTAGACTTTTTTTTTTTTGTAAACAATTATTTAAAAACCCCACATAATTGATATAGGTGGTCATATTAAGACAACATAAATAGTATATATAAATGTGAGGCTGAAATATTTAAATGCAAGAACAGCTTAAGCTCCATTGTCAGAAAATTGCATTTAATAATAATACTAATGGTCTGTCCATTAGCTTGCCATCCATGCTTGACCTAGTTTCTTCACTTTCTATTTAATTAAATTTAAATGTATCTTCTTTTTCAAGAAAGAAGATAAAACTAGGCCCATTATAAATTCTACTACTTATCAAGAAAACATACTATAATGGGCTTATGTTGGGCCCATGATTTTGTGTATATCCATTAAAGTGTGTCAAAAACAATAAACCTAACTCGTATTAAATGGCCATTTGTAACAACAATACTTTTTTTTTGGTTTTTGTAACAACAATACATTTTAGGTTCTCTAAATATTAAAGTTATTCGAATCAGACATGACATTGTGGCAGAGTATCACATAGTGGTCTGCGTTTAAAACAATGATCGAAGAGTTTGAGACGTTGTTCGAATACTTCACAAAATTCAGAATAAAAAATATTCCATGGGATAAAAACTCAAAAGCAGACAAGCTGGCGCGTTCGGGAAGAATTCATCCGGTTGCTTCCATGTATGTCAGCGAGACTACACTGAATTGAGTTTTCGACGAAACTACTTAATTTTTAATATTCGTTAACTGATGTAATAAAAAAAATATTAAAGTTACATTAATTAGTGATGGGTCCAGCTTACAATTATTTCCTATTCCGTAAATCATGAATCTTTTCATCACATCAATTTTTATGTTTTCCTTAAAATCTGGTTTACTACAAATTTAAAATATATTTTATCTTAATGAAACTTTATACAGAGACTATGGTGGGCAAACATTTTTATTTTTCTTCTATGTTTTATCATCTTCATTAGAATTTAGTACAATTTACTAATGAGTTGTATCGATATAAATATCCAATCTCAAGTTAATTAAGAGTTATAAAAGGAAAATTAAATAATAAAAGAAAAAAGTAGTAAAGCTTTCTTCTTCTTTGACACGTCTACTCCAGTCCTCTGCTTCTCTTGTTTTCATTTGTTAAAACTTGATCAAGGACAAAAATATTTTTTTTTAAAATCATAAATTTAATTTAAAATAACGACCTAAAACGAAAACATAATCAAAAACACAAAATCCATCACAAGAATCTTAAAAATCAAAACTTTACTTATGGGCTCAATGGTGCAACACCAAAGATTGTTCAACAAAGGAGAAACACTACAAAAAGGTTTCTCCGGTGCAACCACCGTCTCCTTCTCCGGTCACCGTGGCTACTTAAAGATCACAAAGCAAAAGATTCTACTGATTATAATCATTCTCTCTTTCCTCTGTTTCTGTTACATCTTCACCTTCTCCTCTTTCTATCTTCTATGTAATGTACTAATCTCTCTCTCTCCTGATCTCTCTCTTTCTCTCTCTCTCCTGATTTATCTTCTTGTTGCAGATGATTTTAGCAGAGAAACACAAGGGTTTGTTCCTTATGAGCCTTTCATTGCACCTTTATGTTCTGGAATCTCAAATGGTATCAATCTTTTAATACTAATACGGTTTAGTGTTTAAGGTTTATTTGGATTCAAAATGCTAATAATAAAACATTGGTTAATGATGCATCTCAATTTTGCATTTGTAGGAACAATATGTTGTGACAGAACAGGTTTTAGAACAGATGTTTGTGTAATGAAAGGAGATGTTAGAACACATTCTCCTTCTTCATCAATCTTCCTCTTCTCTCCTTTCAATAACAACAACTCAAAAATCTCCCAAAAAATCAAACCATACACAAGAAAATGGGAAACAAATGTGATGAAAACAGTTCAACAACTCAATCTCTCTTACAAAGATCAAAACTTTGAACAACATAGCAATAAGGCTTGTGATGTTGTCTATAACAACAACAATGTCCCTGCTTTGGTTTTCTCCACAGGTGGTTACACGGGAAACGTGTACCACGAGTTCAACGATGGGATTATACCTTTGTTCATCACTTCACAACATTTCAACAAGAAAGTTGTGTTTGTGATTGTTGACTATCACTCTTGGTGGGTTACTAAGTACGGCGATATCGTCTCTAACCTATCCGAATATCCTCTTGTGGACTTTAATGGAGACAAGAGAACGCATTGTTTCAAAGAAGCTATTGTAGGGCTAAAGATACACGGCGATTTAACGGTTGATTCTTCGTTGATGTTTGGTAGTAAGACCATTCTTGATTTCAGAAATTTGTTGGATACGGCTTATAGGCCGCGTATCCACGGCTTGGTCCAACAAGAAAAGCTCGAGGAAGGTGAAAAGACTGGTAAAATAGTTCAAGAAGAGGGTTTCAAGAAACCAAGATTAGTGATTCTATCGAGAAACGGTTCAAGAATGGTACTTAATGAGAATCTTTTGGTGAAAGTAGCCGAGGAGATCGGCTTCTTTGTAGACGTTTTGAGACCGGATAAAACAACGGAAATGGCTAAAATGTATCGATCTTTGAACTCTAGTGATGTAATGATCGGTGTACATGGAGCCGCGATGACTCATTTCCTTTTCTTGAGACCAAACAAAGTGTTTATACAAATCATACCTATAGGAACCGAGTGGGCGAGTAAGACTTACTATGGAGAACCATCAAAGAAGATGAGACTAAAATACATTGGTTACAAGATTAAACCGAAAGAGAGCTCTTTATACGACGAATACGAAGAAGATGATCCGATAATTCGATATCCGAAGAGTTTTACGAGGAAAGGATGGGATTATACTAAGAAGATTTATCTTGAGAGACAGAATGTTACTCTAGATTTGAAAAGGTTTTTGAAGCCTTTGTCTTATGCTTATGAATACTCTGTTAAACCGAAGTAAACCGGCTTTGCGATTGTTTAAAAGCTTAATGGGCCGTATGGTCCATAGTATTCTTTGTTCTTAGGCCCAAATGTGGCAAGAAGATGTATTACAAAACAAAATGTTTTTATTTTACAAAAGTTTTGACTTTATATTTATAAGGAACATTCTATTTTTGGTTATCTGTACATTGTTGTGATTTTTGACAAAAAAAAAGAGTACATTGTTGTGATTTTTATTGCACTGTATTGTTTTCCTAAATAAATTTGATTTAAAGTAGATTTATAGTAGCTGTTTTTATTTATTTATTTCAACTAAAATAGTAATTCAAATTTCGAAATGGGAGGATATTCATCCCCGCCCCCCAAAAAAGTAGCATTATATGGATTAATTAAAGTAGATTTTGAAGCAAATCTTAATATATTATTTACACTACAAAACAAAAGTGACCTTATATTACTGTTAAATATATTTCCATAAAATTAGTTGATTACGAAAATCTCAACAAGGCATTTAACAATTTTATCCTAATGATTGGATAATTCCAAAATACATTTTACGTTCTCTAAATATAATTTTCTGTTACAATAAAAAGTCTTCTTAAAAAGGAAAATTTACTTTTTCTATAAATATAAAAATTTCAGTTAGGGGGGGAAAAGTAATAAATTCTTGTGAGATTTTACTATCTTAGGAAGCGTTAAAGCCACAACTTTTGCTTTTCATATCATATATCCCAAAAGCCAGATTAACATAGTTTTTAAGAAGAACTCGGTAGTTAGTATCATCTTTTAAAACATATATGTTGTATAAAAGATCTAAAGATAAAAAACAAAGAGTTTATTAATAAACTAGGTGTTTTTTATTTTTTAATTGGTCAATAAGGTGTTTTTTGTCTTTACGTTTAGGTGATTGTTTATGTTAAAAAGTCAAAAATAACTCCAAAACTTTCAAGTTAGTTAGTGTGAATACTCATGTATGCGCATGAACATTCATATTCTTCTTTATTCTTTATCTGAAAAATTAAACTTACAACGCGTAGTTACATGAACATTTATAATTTGTTAAATTATTCATAAAAAGATTGAAACATAAGAAAATATGAACATTCATGAACCTGTGTGAACAGTTGAATCATATATTGGTCACAAAATTTAATTACCAAATTTGAAACACAAATTGACTTATTGACAAAGTAATGCACAAAAATATACATGTCTCTCTAATTTTTTTCAAAAACAAAGTATCATAAAAGTCGGATATACCCTAACTTAATTATATGATTGAATAGAATGAAAATTGCTAAATTTTAAAATTATAATAAATTGTATAGATAAACTACATTATCAACACACCAATTAAAAAAAAAACTTAAAAAAATTAGGACCGTAATAAATGCATGACTTAAAAAGCAAACAAAAACAAAACCCAAAATAGAAATATTACTTATTAGAGAATTTTTATAAACAAAAGCGACTGTAAATAGAGAAAGAGAAGCCAAACCAAACAAGGCATTATAAAAAGAAATAAACTCCAAAACAAGAAAACAGCCACTCACAATTAAAATAAAATAAACAAAAAAAAAAAAGCAAAAGCAAATTAGCAAGAAAGCCACCAAAAATGGAAAAATTGCTACTTATAGTAACTCACATCTTTTTATGCAAATACCCTAATTTTACTCTCATTTTCCCTTCTTTAGCCCCCTTCGAAACGTACTCTTCTCTCTCTATAATATATAAACAAAGGCTTATACTTTACTTTCTCTCCTCTGTTTTTATATATATCTCTGTTTTTTTTTATTTTACAGAGCATAGATATTGAGATATTAGTAAGAGTTATGGGGAGAGGAAGGATAGAGATAAAGAAGATCGAGAATGTGAACAGTCGTCAAGTAACTTTCTCAAAGAGACGTAATGGTTTGATTAAGAAAGCCAAAGAGCTTTCGATTCTCTGCGACGCAGATGTTGCTCTTATCATCTTCTCTAGCACCGGCAAGATTTACGATTTCTCTAGCGTCTGGTAAAATATAAAGTCTCATGCTTTTTTTGGGTTTGTTTGTGATATTGAAAATATAAGTAAAGTTTCTGACTTTTTACTTAAATTGATTGAAAAAACAGAGGAAAGTGTTCGTCTTTAGACATGAATCTTGTCTTCTTTAGTGAAATGTTTTTGTTGTGTCCTTGTGGGTTTTGGTTTATATGGAAGATGTATAATTTCTAAGACCATGTAAGGGTTTATTTTGGTTTGAAAATTGTGGGTTTTTATCTCACTTTTGTGAAGAAATTGGTAATGATTTTGGTGATATGATGTGATCAATATGTTTAGCTAATGGAGAGTTTTATTTATACAAATTTTTGTGAAGTATGGAGCAGATTCTATCACGATATGGATATAGTTCTGATACTAGTGATCATAAACAAAGTGAACAACAACAACAACTTCTACTTTGTTCATCTTCACAAGAAAATGGAGATATGGTATACTAATCTATAAGCATATATATATATTCCTCTACTTCAAAGTTTGTGTTTCAGTTTCTTAAATTTGTTTGTTGTTACATTGTACTTTTCGTTGTTTCAGCTGCGAAAAGACGATAACATGAAGAGCGAGCTCGAAAGATTACATCTTGCAATTGAGTATGTCTCTTCTTAAGAACTAAAAGTTATGGTCTTTTCAATTATGTTTCATACTTTGTTTGTTTATGACATAGGAGACTAAAGGGTAAGGAGCTCGACGGTATGAGTTTATCGGATCTTATTTCTCTCGAAACACAGCTGAATGATAGCTTGCATAGTGTCAAGGATCAAAAGGTGAATACGAAGAATAAGTTTACTTAAAGATCGAAGAAAAACTTTATTCGGTTTATGAATCATTCTTGACTTAGAGAAGTTTTGTTCTGTTTCAGACACAAATCTTGCTAAACCAAGTAGAAAGATCTAGGTTACAGGTAAAGAACAAAGCCTACTCAAAGATCACAATCATTGTAACATCGAGTTTATACATTTTCAAATCTAAAGATCTAGTTTTGTTTTGTCTATTAGGAGAAAAAAGCAATGGAAGAAAACCAAACCTTGCGCAGACAGGTAAAGAGATTAATCAAACCCTTACATTAGTTTAATTTTGGTCTTAACCTTCTTAATGTTACCTTTAGGTAGAGATGTTGGGAAGAGGTCTCTCAGGAGCAAAAGGGTTAAATGAAATGCCTCAGTTTTCAAGCCCGCAAGCCGAGCCCGAAAGCTCTTCATCGGACGATGATGATGAAGATAACAACGATGAGCATTATTCAGACACTTCCTTGCAGTTGGGGTAAGTAAACTTAATATATAAACCCTACCTTATGTTACAAGAAATAAGAAAAGACTTAAATGTGTTTTGTGTTTTCTTTAGGTTGTCCTCGTCGGTGTATAGTTCAAAGAGAAAGAAACCGAAGATTGAATTGGTATGCGATAACTCTGGGAGTCAAGTGGCTTCGGATTGAATCGAATAAGCTATAAATTGTGGTATTTTAGGGTTCTTTATTTGTAATCTTCTTTGTGTTCTTTGCTATGTTCTTTTGTTTTTACATTGACTCCAAGTAGAGTTTGCTTTTAGTTAAACACTATTTAATCCTTAAATTAAGAAGCATTTGATTAATCATCAACATTAGCTTTTGTCTTTACTAAAAGTTCAAAACACAACACCATACTCCATACATACTTGTGAATATGTGATGCATTTACATTTTTCCAGTGAAGCCAATACCTTTTATAGCTTTTGGGCTTATAAACTTAAAAGCCCATTTAATATTTATGGCCCAATTATATGATGGGCATAAATGAGTTTTAAGCTTTTGGGCATATCAGAGTCATGTAATATAATGAATTTATTGAAAATATTATATATATTAACTGAAAATAGAATTTTGAATGAAAAATTTTAAAAATCATAAAATATAAATTAAAAAAGCTCACAACATTTTTCAAAAATATCTAAGATTTATAGTAAAAACTATATATTTGTTGAAACACTATATATAAAAAACCTATTTGTAGACTCCTCTCTCTCTTCTCTCTAAATCTTTGAGAGAGAGAGGAGGGCTTTTTGCTTTTTCAGATCTGGTGAATTCTACATATATGTGGGTTTTATCGATTTTAACTCCGGAGGCTCCTATAAATCTGGTAGGTTGCTTTTGACTAGGCGTTGGAGGCCTCGACGTGCTCCTTTGGCCTCTTTGACTCCGGCAAGAGTGACTTCCATAGCACTTTTTCGCTGGCTTTGATTCCGACATCGATTGGCTTATGCAGCGATGATGTTCGGCTTATGTTTCCCTTTTAACTACGATGACTTTTCCCAGAGTTTGAAGTGTCGAATAACTGTTACACGACGAAGACGAGCGAACTCTTCTCTTGCTTCCACCGGAGTCTCCACAAGTGGTGGCAATCTCTGTAAAGATTCGGCGGAATGAATCTTACGGTTATCAACATGGCAGCGACCAACAACCAATATCGACAGTGACTGACCGACGACAACCTGATAAACGAGATTTTACCCCGCTTAATCTAATATCTTAATGTAGTATTTAAGATGTCAAACCAAATCAGGAGCAAACAATTTATTTGAATTTGTGTGAAACGAACTCAGTTTAAGTGTGATCAAAAGGGTTGTTTGTTTGATGTTTTTGTAACCGAGAATTAAACAAAACGAAAAACGAGAATTTAAGGTTTTGAAAGATTTATAAAAAGCTAAACAATCAGGTTAAGGTGTTTTAAAGGATGATTAAACTTTGGGATTTCAAATTGTCTTTTATAAAATTTACTTTAAGGTTTTGAAAACGATTTTAGATCAATCCACTCTCGTGGCAATGATCCTTTTCTCAACGATTAAACTAAAACAATGTCTTGGATAGTTTAATCGTCGAGAAACTTTAAGGACAAATCAATTCTAACCACCAAGCTTATTAACACAGATCTCTCGGTTAAGCTAGGCTTGGTTCTAAGGTAATTGTTCGGGAACCTTTATAATCTCTCGATTCATAAAGCTTCCGGGTTCGATAATCGAATGGCCAACTCGATTAAAGCTTTAAGGTTGTTACCAAAGACTAAAGTTTTTAATCAATTAAGTTTTAGACAATTATCTATCCTAGATTCAATCAAACCCCCTTTTACCCTAACCCAATTGTCTATTTAGAACTACTCACAAATCATATTGAGATTCATAACAATTTGATTCAAGAAAACCATAAGCATAAACAAAATAAAACAAGGAGAATAAAGGGTAAAGAAAACTCTTATTGAATGATGATGATGAAGATTACAAGGTGGCCAAGAAGCAATCACCAATAAATCTCTCTAAGTCTCCAAACAAAACAAACGATAATCCCAAAAAACAAGATAGGGTGGCTGTGTGTTTTTTTACCCTAATATAAAATCTAAACCGAAAAATAAAAATAAAGGAAAACCGAAAATTCCAATTGGTTTTTCCTTTTTACACATTAAAAACCAAACTGCTTATAAAATTTCGCAGCCTGTATCGGTCAAAGCAAACCGATACAGGCTGGCCGATATGCGCTTCGGCAGTCTTCCTTCAGCTCTGTTTTCTTCGTATCGGCCAGGCTAAGCCGATACAACAAGTCGATATGTGTCTTTGGGTCTTTTTCTCTTGTATCGGTCACTCCAAACCGATATGGTTGGCCGATACAAGCTTCGGCGAAACTTCTGTCTTCTATATCGGCCACAAGAAACCGATATGCTTGGCCGATACAGACTTCGGCAAACTTTCTGTCAGGAGTATCGGCCAACAGAAACCGATACAACATGCCGATGCAAGTGTATCAGTTTCTTTTTGGCTTAAATTCATCATTTTCGCCGTCTTTATGCTCCAAAACCTGAAATACACAAAACAAACCAAAATGCAACCTATATGACACTAAATGCAACCTAAATGAATGAGTTCTAATGCATAACATAAGGTAAAATGTGTAAAATATGCAAGTTATCAACTCCCCCAAACTTATCCTTTGCTTGTCCTCAAGCGAGAGAATTTCGCATCAAAGTTTAGGAAGGTGTGGAGGCGGGGACCTCAGAACCAAAAGCAACACGGAAGTGCGATGAACAAGTATCCTAAACATAGTACCCTCTCGCAACCGAACTAGTTCTACTTATTTCTATCTACCTTAACTCCGTCTAAATCCGCTATTATTACCAAGAGTATGTGATCCACTTATCTAGTCTAAACACCTTTCACATTCAATTAAGTACAATCAAGCATGAAACATGATTAAAAATTTCCAAGAGTTTTTCTATTTGTCTAGGTAAGAACGGGATTTCGAATCAAACGAGGAGGCTAACACTCATGCATGTGGTTAGTTGTAGCGCGGTTTCTCTCGGGGAGCGAAAGGGTTAAGCAAAATCGGGAAAGACAAGGAGCAATGCAAATCCGGACATCCATCCCTATACAATTCTAATCTCTAACCCATCTTTTCATTCTCTACACACTTAAGCATTCAAACACCGAGTTTTCTTCTTTTTTTTTTTTTTTCTTAACTACCTTAGAGGTTTTATTTGGCTAACTTTCTCTTTTTTTTTCTTTTTTTTTTTTTCTTAACTACCTTAGGGGTTTTATTTGGCTAACTTTCTCTTTTTTTTTTTTTTTTTTTTTTTCTTTTCGATTTTTCTTTTTTTTTTTTTTATTTATTTATTTTAAGTAGCCATTCTTTACCCCTAGGCGTTTTACAATTTAACTCGTGTTTATTTTCTGAAATTACGTTTTAGTTCAAAGATGTGTTTCCCGTTATCCCGTCTACAAACTAGCATATGATAACATAGCCAAATGGATGTCCTTCCTTGTCGCTTCCTATACTTTCAAGTTTTTGCGAAACCAAACAATCACTAAATGAAAAGAATTCTCACAAGTGTTTGGGTTTAGGCGTAGGGGGTGAGAGGGGAATCATCCTTATAATGAGAATGACCGGATTGCGCTTAAGGTGTTTCGGTTTAGGAAGCCGCAATCCGTAGAAATCAAAAAGCCATAAAAATTCTCTTGAAAACCATCAATCATGCTAATTAAAAATCAAGTTTAAGTTCAAATAGTTTTTCGAAGGTGATTTAGAACTACCAAGCTTCATAACCATACAATTGGATTTTTAAGCATCAATGTCTAGAGTTGCGGTTTTAAGATTTTCAGCGAGTTCTAATTCGTTTACGGAAAATACTACACCTAAGATACTGTTCAAAACACCAAATGCGTCGCTTTACAAGGTTAACATCATCATAGATCCCCTATGCAAATGCTCTAAATGCCATGAACTAATCCTATATGCAGATTTTTTTTGTGTTTTGTGGGTTTTTTTTTTTTTTTTTTTTTTTTTTTTTATATGTGGATGCTAAGTAAAACTAAAATGCGTGATGATAATGTGACTACTCCCCCAAACTTAATTCACACGGTCTCCGTGTGAAACAAGTGTCGAAGGAGGTTCCTAAATGCATAACAACCTAAAAACTACATGCAATGAATGTGAAAAAGCATATGTACAAGGGTGGAGGGTTACCTCAGTAGTAGTTGGTCTCCGGGTCAGGGTCTTCTCCATCGGAGGAGAAAGTGGGAGACTCATTGTCCGAGAGGACCGTGGGTGGGCGGTTGTGAAAGCGGTAGGGTCTCCTAGGCGCAGGTGGCTGCCTAGGTGCGTCTGTCTGCGGATCACGCACTACCAGCTGCGTGTCTTGGTTCGAACTGCAGCTCGCGCAGGACAAACCCCTCTTGATGGTCTTCTTCAGCGACTTGACCTCGCGCACAAACTTCCTTATGGTTCGGTCTTGGAAGAGGTTCCACCGGCTCATTCTCTGCATATCCAAGTACATGTCCTGCAAAGGACCAGGCTGTCTAGGCGCGGTGGAGGGACCGAGGTAGTAGCGCTTGGGCCCGTAGGTAGGCAGCGTCGATGTGCTGAACTCGTACCTACTCGGTCCAGCAGGTCGGTGGACTTTTCTCGGACCGTGGACAGAGGAGAGAGGGGCGGCTGTGACATCGTGTAAGTGGCGCCAGTCGAGTTCGAAGTGAACCGCGGCGTTGCCGCTGAAACTCGTGCAAGCTGGGTTGGGAAGGAGGACGATGCTTTGGACGTTGTTTATCTTGAACGAGTACGCGTACTTACCCTCGCATTCACCGACAATCATTAGCTGCTTTGCCAAGTATGGCATGTCCATGAAGGTCGGATGTTCTTTTCTTCCCAATAGGGGTACCCGCCAGCCGGTTAGAAAAGGTGTGACCCATCCGCCTATGCTCAGCTTTGGCGTGGCATCGGTGCGAGTCCAAGCCCAACGTTTGACGTCCATGAAACCGTTGATGAGCAGCCGAAGAACGCTCGGGAAGCGTTCCTCTGTCGTGGGGAACAAATCGGGGTCGCGGAGTGAACGTCGAAGTAGCGGCGCTAGACCTTGCTGCAAGTACATCATCTCGTTGTTGTTTACCTGCCCCGCCTCGCGTCTAGGGAAGAACACGTGCGAAAGAAGTTTCTGCACATATCTTATCGCTGGATGGCGAATCATCGCGCTCTTCGATCTCCCGGGTTGGTAGACCCCGTTGGCAATAAAGTTCCAAAGCCGTGCGCTTTCGCCTATCTCGTTGCCGAGCTCAACTTGTCCGTTTGCGGGATTCCGAGTATTTTTTCCCAAGTTTGGAGAGTTCGGAGTATACTCTCCCGTTGCTAGCTGTGAACGAGATTTCCATCGCTTCATTCTTGTATGTGATCGCGAGGGTGGCTAGAAACTGACAAGTCTCCTCCTTGTAGGCTATTTCCTTCTTCCCTAAAACCCAATCAAGCCTCATGTGGCGCAGAATCTCCCTTACCTCATCGTAGATTCCTAATTTCCTGAGCGTATCCGTGTCGGGGAAACGCGACAGGGTGAATGGGATCTCCATTAGTGCGTCGTACAATTCCCGGGCCGTCGGTTGCTTCTTCGGATCGCGTGTGATGGGCGAATTACTTGTCCTCGGTGGGAACGGGAATGTGGGCGCTACTGCCACCTCCTCCTCGTCGTAGGAGTCGTATACGAACTCGTAATCCCCCTCTTCCACGACTGCGGGTTCATCACGCTTCTTTTTCGCGCTAACCTTTCGCGATTTGCTCTTTCGCGGCTCCTCTCTCGGTTCTTCCCTTGGTTCCTCTCTTGGAACCTCATCGGTGGGTTCCCTTATCACCACCGAACCCGACCTAGTCCTTCTCCTCGGTGGTTCATTATCTACTGCCTTGCCTTTTCCTTTCTCAGCCCTTGAAGCTCTCTTTGGTCCCATTGGTTCTTGTGGAGGATTTGGGCGAATTTGAGATGGTTTGGAATGGCTAGATGGACGGTATGACCTGAAAGACAATGGAGAGACAAGGAGAATGAAGCAAAAATCAGTTGATTTCGTCAATAAACAAGAGAGAAATCAAAGTTTTAAAATCGCAACAATGGAGAACAAGAAAGGGGGCGATATCGGTTGGGTTGATTTAAGAGAAAAACCCTAGGATTACATTTATACTCGACCGATATTAACAAAAATTTAGCGCGTATCGGTTACCTGGCCGATACAGTTTAACCGATACGATACTGTATCGGGTTTTCTGTATCGGCGTGTAGTCGAGGTTGGCCTATTTCGCGTTGTATCGGTCACCGCAGACCGATACAACATGCCGATACTAGTGTTTCCTCTTTCTGTTTTCCTCGTATCGGTCCCAGCAGACCGATACAACATCCCGATGCCGATGTCTCCACTTCTCTTTGCCTTGTATCGGTCCCAGCAGACCGATACAACATCCCGATACGAAACTCCGTGAGCTTTTTCCCTTTGTATCGGTCCCAGCAGACCGATACGTCTCGTCGATACCGGCCAAAGCTTACCGATATGGCTGGCCGATACGTAGTTCCTGGTTATTTTCCTCGTTTTTCACCTGGAAAACACTACTAAGTAACCAAAGAAGATGGTTAGAACTATGAATATGATAATGCTAAATTAAAAACAAAGAATATGTACAAGGATAGACATGGGACTTCCTCCCAAGCGAGCTTGTTTATAGTCACGTAGCTTGACTTTACCCCTTTGTTTTAAGCAACGTTTGGATCCGAAAGAGACAATGAGTCTCCTCCGGTGGCAGCTTCGTTTGCGAAGTATGGTTTGAGTCTTTGACCGTTTACTGCAAACTCCCCTCCGTGCTTGTCCCAAAGAACCACAACTCCGAGTGGTTTCACCTCCTTGATCTTAAAAGGACCGGACCAACGGGATTTCAGCTTTCCCGGGAATAGTTTAAGCCGCGAGTTGAATAGCAGCACCAAGTCGTTCACCTTGAACTCCTTCTTGATGGTCTTCTTGTCGTGGAAGGCTTTGGTCCGCTCTTTGTAGATCCTCGAGCTTTCATAGGCGTGTTGGCGTATTTCGTCCAATTCCTCGAGCTGAAACTCCCTCTTCTCTTTCGCCGTTTTCAGGTCGAAGTTGAGTAACTTAATTGCCCAGCTGGCCTTGTATTCGATCTCTACCGGGAGGTGGCAGGCTTTACCATACAGCAAGTTGAAGGGCGTTGTCCCCAATGGCGTTTTAAACGCTGTCCTGTACGCCCAAAGAGCGTCGTCGAGTTTAACGGCCCAATCTTTCCTCGTTACACCGACCGTTTTCTCGAGAATCGCCTTGATTTGTCGGTTAGATACCTCTACTTGTCCGCCGGTCTGTGGGTGGTAGGGTGTTGCAACCTTGTGCTTGACACCGTGTTTCTTGAGAAGGCTCTCGAAGATCTTGTTGATGAAGTGGGAACCTCCGTCACTAATGACAACCCTGGGAACTCCGAATCGAGGGAAGATTATTGTCTTAAAAAGACTAACAACGGCTTTTGAGTCGCTCGTTGTGCACGCAACAGCTTCTACCCACTTGGAGACATAGTCCACCGCCACGAGAATGTACTTCTTGCCGTACGATGATGGGAAGGGTCCCATGAAGTCTATACCCCACACATCAAAAATCTCAACCTCCATGATAGGGTTTTGTGGCATCTCGTTCCGCTTGCTTATATTGCCCTTCCTTTGGCAAGGATCGCAGCGTTGAACGAACTCGTGAGCGTCCTTAAACATCGTGGGCCACCAAAAACCAGCTTGTAAGACCTTAGAGACCGTCTTAAAGCTCGCGAAATGTCCCCCATAGGCTGAACCGTGGCAATGAGTAAGAATGCCGTTTACCTCTTCATCCGCTGCACACCTCCGATATAATCCATCTTTGCACAAGGTGTAGAGGTAAGGTTCGTCCCAATAGAACCGTTTCAAGTCGTGGAAGAATTTCTTCTTTTGATGACGCTCCAATTCATGCGGTTCTTTTCCCGCGGCTAAGTAGTTCACAATGTCCGCGTACCAAGGTTCTTTTTATGCGGCAAAGAGCTCTTCAACCTCATACTCTTGCTCTCCCCGAAATTTCTTTAGCATGATCGTCATTAGATGTTTCTCGGGGAACGAATCATCAATGGGCAGTAGGTCGTCTACGCGCAGCCGCGACAAGTGATCCGCGACTCCATTCTCGACGCCCTTCTTATCTTTGATTTCCAAGTCGAACTCTTGGAGCAGTAAAATCCACCGTAGCGCCGCGGTTTCGCATCTTTCTTTGCAAGCAAATGTCTCAATGCTGCGTGATCGGTGTAGACTATCACCTTTGAGCCAACCAAGTATTGCCTAAACTTCTCGAAAGCAAATACGACGGCTAGGAGTTCCTTTTCGTGGTCGCATACTTTGATCGCGCATCGTCCATCGTCTTACTAGCGTAGTAAATGACGTGGAGCTTCTTCTCCTTTCTTTGTCCCAACACCGCACCAACGGCGTAATCACTAGCATCGCACATGATCTCAAAGGGTAGATCCCAATCCGGTGGCTGCACAATAGGAGCGCTAATCAGCTCTTGCTTGATCTTGTGGAAGGCGCTTAGACACTCCTCGTCGAACACAAAATCGACGTCTTTGCATAGCAATCTCGTCAGCGGTCTAGCTATCTTCGAGAAGTCCTTGATGAACCTCCTGTAGAAACCCGCGTGACCGAGAAAACTCCTTATACTTTTCACTGAATTTGGAGCTCCGAGGTTGGCCATAACGTCGATCTTTGCCTTATCAACCTCAATACCCTTTTCTGAAATCCGATGACCCAAAACGATGCCATCTCTTACCATGAAGTGGCACTTCTCCCAATTCAGCACCAAGTGGCATTCCTCGCACCTTTTAAGCACCCTGCAAAGATTAGACAAACACGAGGCAAACGAGGAACCGTAGACAGAAAAATCATCCATAAAAACCTCAACAATGTTTTCGATTAAATCTGAAAATATGGACATCATGCATCGTTGGAACGTCGCGGGTGCATTACACAACCCAAACGGCATTCTACGATACGCAAACGTACCATAGGGACATGTAAAGGTGGTTTTCTCTTGGTCCTGGGGGTGGATGGGTATTTGGAAAAATCCGGAATACCCATCGAGAAAACAATAGTATGGATGGTTGGCTAAGCGTTCAAGCATTTGGTCAATGAAGGGCAGGGGGAAATGGTATTTTCGAGTTGCAGCGTTTAGCTTTCGATAATCGATGCAAACTCTATGACCCGTGATTGTTCTAGTTGGGATTAATTCGTTTTTATCGTTTTTAACCACGGTAATTCCACCCTTTTTCGGTACTACATGAACGGGAGAGATCCAATTGCTATCGGATATTGGGAAAATTATCCCCGCGTCCAATAGCTTGATTATCTCTTTCTTAACAACTTCCTTGAGGTTTGGGTTCAGCCGACGTTGGTGTTCTATTGAGGACATAGATTCGTTCTCTAGATGTATCCGGTGCATGCACAAAGAGGGTGAAATCCCTTTGATATCATCTAGAGAATAACCTATTGCCTTCCTAAATTTTTTTAGCTCATGAGTTAAAGTTTTAACCTCGTCGTCGCTAAGCGCAGCGTTGATAATTATCGGGTAGGTGGAGTTAGGCCCCAAGAAAACGTACCTTAGCCCGTTGGGAAGGGGTTTTAACTCTACCTTTGGCGCTTTGAGTTCGCTCCAATCGTCGTCATCGCTAGACTTACCATTGCTAGCATCGTTGTCCGTCGTCATCGCCTTGGCATCGTATGTAACTGCCTCGGGCGGGACAAGAAACTCGGCTTCCACATCGATGGGGTGGGAGTCGATTCTTTTCTCGGACTGCCATCACGTCTCCTCTCATTGTTCGGCCTCCTTCTTCTAAGGTGGTCATGGCAAGCTGAAGCTCGTCTTCCGTCGCTAACTCCTCCAAGAATTCATCCGCGAGTTCATCCATCAAGTCGATGTAGAAAATCTGCCCATCAATGGTCGGTTTCTTGATCGTATCGTTGATGTCGTACCTTTGGACTAGGTCTTCTCCGAGATGCAGGTCAATCTTACCCTTCTTCACATCTATAATCGCTCCGGCTACGGCTAGGAATGGCCTACCGAGGATAAGAGGGTCCTTAGGTTCCTCATCCATCGCTAAGACGATGAAATCTGTGGGGATGAAAGCGTTCCCTAGGTTGACCGGAATGTCTTCTAACACACCCGCGGGTATCCTTACCGACCTATCGGCAAGCACAAGGGAGATCCTGGTTGGCTTGAAGGATGAGAACCCTAGTCTCTGGGCAATGGACAGCGGCATAAGACTGGCGCTAGCTCCTAAATCGCACAAGCATCCTTCGAAAACCAAGGGGCCGATGGCACATGGTATGGTGAAACTCCCGGATCACTTAGCTTTTTAGGGCGTTTCGTTGGATGATTGCGCCGCACTCGTGCGAGAGGACTACCGTATCGTCGAAGTCCTGAAACTTGTTCTTGATCGCATCCTTTAGAAACTTGCTATAGTGAGGGACGAGTTTAAAGGCATCGACGAGTGGCATGGCAATTTGAACTTCTTTCATTTGCTTTTCAAACTGCGCTCTGTACTTCTCTAGCAGCTGTTTCTTAGCTCGACCCGGAAAAGGTAGCTTAGGCACGTAAGGAGACGTAACGTAGGCCGGCTTTTTCGATTTGGCAGTTTTCTCCTCTGTATCGGCCTTGTTTGTGGCCGATACAGGTGGTCGATATCGGTCTTCCGAAACCGATACACTTGGCCGATGCGAGTGTCCTGTCTCCTTATCGCTCGTACCGGCCTTGTCCTTGGCCGATACTGGTGGTCGATATCGGCCAACCGTGGCCGATACGTCTGGTCGATACAAATGTTTTGTATCCTCCTCTTTACCGTCTTCTCCACTTTCTTCATCCAAGAGCGTGGTATCTGCCTCGTGGGATCGTTCCACCTCCCCCACCTGGTCCGCATTGTCCTCGATGCAATCACCAGAAGGTAATTGTCGGCCACTACGAAGATGTAGAGCGTTGACATACTCTTTCGGGTTAGCTTCTGGTTTCCCAGGGAGTTGACCCATTGGTCGTTTGGAGGATGACGTGATCTGCCCCACTTGGTTATCCAGAGCTTTCAGGTGCGAGCTCATTGATTCAAACTTCGCGTTGAGATCGTGGTACGAGTTGTCAACCTTTGCCTGAATTTCCTTCTTGAACGTGCTAAACTCCAAGTGATTTCGGGTTTGGCCGTCGAGGATTTGCTTCGGCGGTGAGCGGTTTGATCACCTTGGGGAGCGGTGATGCGGCCGCTCCTTGAGTACCAGGGTGGTTGTTGTAGACCGGAGGACGATTTGGTGGTGGTCTCGGTGCATATCCGCCCTGGTTGTATTGAGGTTTACCTTGGTAACCTCCTTGTTGCGCCTGGGGATAGACCTTGTCCTGGGGATTGACTACGTTATTGTTACGGTAGGAGAGGTTTGGGTGCTGCGAGTAGTTGTTGAAACGCCAGCCGTTTTGGTTACCCATGTAGTTGATCTCCTCTTGATTTCCTTCGGTAGGGGGTATTTGTTCGTCGCCGCTACCAACGTAGTTTATGCCCACTTGGTTGGACATGAGTAGCTTATCCAGCTTCTCATTCACCGCCTTTATCTCTCTCTTAAACTGCTCATCGTTCCCTGAGTTGCGGATGGTGCGATCATAGTCCTCTCCGTAGTTGCTATCGCTAAGGGCGTAGTTCTCCACCAAAAGCTGTCCATCGGCTTCCATCTTCCCAAGGAAATTTCCTTGGCTAGCCGAATCGAGAAGCATCCCGAACTTCGGTTTTAGGCCGCGATAGAACGTGCTTGAGTAGGCTCTCCCCGTGAAACCGTGGTGCGGGCATCTCACCGTGTAACCCTTGAATCGTTCCCAAGATTCGCTGAACGTTTCTTGGTCTTTTTGTGCGAACGCTGAGATCTCGTTTCGCAGCTTTGATGTCCTCACCACCGAGAAGAACTTTGTGAGAAAAGCCGTCTTACATGTCTCCCAAGTCTGTATGGTGTCCTTCACAAGGTTTTTCTGCCATATGTGTGCTTTGTCCCCGAGTGAGAAGGGGAACAAGCGCAGCTTAAACATGTCCTCATTGACACCATTGATCTTCACCGTGTCGCAGAGCATGTCAAACTGGTGAAGGTGATCAATGGGGTCTTCACTAGGCAGCACGTAGAACTTGTTGTTGGACACCATGTTAATGAGACTAGACTTTATCTCAAAGTTGTTGTTGGCGATAGGCGGTGGTGTGATGCCACTACGGTTGGTGATGTTTGATGGCACATCCGCCGTACCAATGATGCGTGCAACGTTAGGTGCGTTGTTTGCATCACCCATCTCGAATTCTGATTCGAACCCGAAGTGTCCGATGTGGATGAGTCGGAGTGGAGGCTGGTTCTTCTTTCTCGTGAGATAGCTCTTTCGTGTGCTTTGATGTCTGCAAAGAAGAGCAAGCTGTCACTTTGTCGGTGACTTCTTCTTTGCATACACCTACAAATCGAAAATCACAAGGAAAGAAAACAAGTTAGTAACGAAACTGAAACTTAATCCCAAGTAGTTTCGAAATTCTAATAATTGTTCGAGTTCCTGAATCGGCAACGGCGCCAATTTGATAAACGAGATTTTACCCCGCTTAATCTAATATCTTAATGTAGTATTTAAGATGTCAAACCAAATCAGGAGCAAACAATTTATTTGAATTTGTGTTAAACGAACTCAGTTTAAGTGTGATCAAAAGGGTTGTTTGTTTGATGTTTTTGTAACCGAGAATTAAACAAAACGAAAAACGAGAATTTAAGGTTTTGAAAGATTTATAAAAAGCTAAACAATCAGGTTAAGGTGTTTTAAAGGATGATTAAACTTTGGGATTTCAAATTGTCTTTTATAAAATTTACTTTAAGGTTTTGAAAACGATTTTAGATCAATCCACTCTCGTGGCAATGATCCTTTTCTCAACGATTAAACTAAAACAATGTCTTGGATAGTTTAATCGTCGAGAAACTTTAAGGACAAATCAATTCTAACCACCAAGCTTATTAACACAGATCTCTCGGTTAAGCTAGGCTTGGTTCTAAGGTAATTGTTCAGGAACCTTTATAATCTCTCGATTCATAAAGCTTCCTGGGTTCGATAATCGAATGGCCAACTCGATTAAAGCTTTAAGGTTGTTACCAAAGACTAAAGTTTTTAATCAATTAAGTTTTAGACAATTATCTATCCTAGATTCAATCAAACCCCCTTTTACCCTAACCCAATTGTCTATTTAGAACTACTCACAAATCATATTGAGATTCATAACAATTTGATTCAAGAAAACCATAAGCATAAACAAAATAAAACAAGGAGAATAAAGGGTAAAGAAAACTCTTATTGAATGATGATGATGAAGATTACAAGGTGGCCAAGAAGCAATCACCAAGAAATCTCTCTAAGTCTCCAAACAAAACAAACGATAATCCCAAAAAACAAGATAGGGTGGTTGTGTGTTTTTTTACCCTAATATAAAATCTAAACCGAAAAATAAAAATAAAGGAAAACCGAAAATTCCAATTGGTTTTTCCTTTTTACACATTAAAAACCAAACTGCTTATAAAATTTCGCAGCCTGTATCGGTCAAAGCAAACCGATACGGCTGGCCGATATGCGCTTCGGCAGTCTTCCTTCAGCTCTGTTTTCTTCGTATCGGCCAGGCTAAGCCGATACAACAAGTCGATATGTGTCTTTGGGTCTTTTTCTCTTGTATCGGTCACTCCAAACCGATATGGTTGGCCGATACAAGCTTCGGCGAAACTTCTGTCTTCTATATCGGCCACAAGAAACCGATATGCTTGGCCGATACAGACTTCGGCAAACTTTCTGTCAGGAGTATCGGCCAACAGAAACCGATACAACATGCCGATGCAAGTGTATCAGTTTCTTTTTGGCTTAAATTCATCATTTTCGCCGTCTTTATGCTCCAAAACCTGAAATACACAAAACAAACCAAAATGCAACCTATATGACACTAAATGCAACCTAAATGAATGAGTTCTAATATCTTAATGTAGTATTTAAGATGTCAAACCAAATCAGGAGCAAACAATTTATTTGGATTTGTGTGAAACGAACTCAGTTTAAGTGTGATCAAAAGGGTTGTTTGTTTGATGTTTTTGTAACCGAGAATTAAACAAAACGAAAAACGAGAATTTAAGGTTTTGAAAGATTTATAAAAAGCTAAACAATCAGGTTAAGGTGTTTTAAAGGATGATTAAACTTTGGGATTTCAAATTGTTTTTTATAAAATTTACTTTAAGGTTTTGAAAACGATTTTAGATCAATCCACTCTCGTGGCAATGATCCTTTTCTCAACGATTAAACTAAAACAATGTCTTGGATAGTTTAATCGTCGAGAAACTTTAAGGACAAATCAATTCTAACCACCAAGCTTATTAACACAGATCTCTCGGTTAAGCTAGGCTTGGTTCTAAGGTAATTGTTCAGGAACCTTTATAATCTCTCGATTCATAAAGCTTCCTGGGTTCGATAATCGAATGGCCAACTCGATTAAAGCTTTAAGGTTGTTACCAAAGACTAAAGTTTTTAATCAATTAAGTTTTAGACAATTATCTATCCTAGATTCAATCAAACCCCCTTTTACCCTAACCCAATTGTCTATTTAGAACTACTCACAAATCATATTGAGATTCATAACAATTTGATTCAAGAAAACCATAAGCATAAACAAAATAAAACAAGGAGAATAAAGGGTAAAGAAAACTCTTATTGAATGATGATGATGAAGATTACAAGGTGGCCAAGAAGCAATCACCAAGAAATCTCTCTAAGTCTCCAAACAAAACAAACGATAATCCCAAAAAACAAGATAGGGTGGTTGTGTGTTTTTTTACCCTAATATAAAATCTAAACCGAAAAATAAAAATAAAGGAAAACCGAAAATTCCAATTGGTTTTTCCTTTTTACACATTAAAAACCAAACTGCTTATAAAATTTCCCAGCCTGTATCGGTCAAAGCAAACCGATACAGGCTGGCCGATATGCGCTTCGGCAGTCTTCCTTCAGCTCTGTTTTCTTCGTATCGGCCAGGCTAAGCCGATACAACAAGTCGATATGTGTCTTTGGGTCTTTTTCTCTTGTATCGGTCACTCCAAACCGATATGGTTGGCCGATACAAGCTTCGGCGAAACTTCTGTCTTCTATATCGGCCACAAGAAACCGATATGCTTGGCCGATACAGACTTCGGCAAACTTTCTGTCAGGAGTATCGGCCAACAGAAACCGATACAACATGCCGATGCAAGTGTATCAGTTTCTTTTTGGCTTAAATTCATCATTTTCGCCGTCTTTATGCTCCAAAACCTGAAATACACAAAACAAACCAAAATGCAACCTATATGACACTAAATGCAACCTAAATGAATGAGTTCTAATATCTTAATGTAGTATTTAAGATGTCAAACCAAATCAGGAGCAAACAATTTATTTGGATTTGTGTGAAACGAACTCAGTTTAAGTGTGATCAAAAGGGTTGTTTGTTTGATGTTTTTGTAACCGAGAATTAAACAAAACGAAAAACGAGAATTTAAGGTTTTGAAAGATTTATAAAAAGCTAAACAATCAGGTTAAGGTGTTTTAAAGGATGATTAAACTTTGGGATTTCAAATTGTTTTTTATAAAATTTACTTTAAGGTTTTGAAAACGATTTTAGATCAATCCACTCTCGTGGCAATGATCCTTTTCTCAACGATTAAACTAAAACAATGTCTTGGATAGTTTAATCGTCGAGAAACTTTAAGGACAAATCAATTCTAACCACCATGCTTATTAACACAGATCTCTCGGTTAAGCTAGGCTTGGTTCTAAGGTAATTGTTCAGGAACCTTTATAATCTCTCGATTCATAAAGCTTCCTGGGTTCGATAATCGAATGGCCAACTCGATTAAAGCTTTAAGGTTGTTACCAAAGACTAAAGTTTTTAATCAATTAAGTTTTAGACAATTATCTATCCTAGATTCAATCAAACCCCCTTTTACCCTAACCCAATTGTCTATTTAGAACTACTCACAAATCATATTGAGATTCATAACAATTTGATTCAAGAAAACCCATAAGCATAAACAAAATAAAACAAGGAGAATAAAGGGTAAAGAAAACTCTTATTGAATGATGATGATGAAGATTACAAGGTGACCAAGAAACAATCACCAAGAAATCTCTCTAAGTCTCCAAACAAAACAAACGATAATCCCAAAAAACAAGATAGGGTGGCTGTGTGTTTTTTTACCCTAATATAAAATCTAAACCGAAAAATAAAAATAAAGGAAAACCGAAAATTCCAATTGGTTTTTCCTTTTTACACATTAAAAACCAAACTGCTTATAAAATTTCCCAGCCTGTATCGGTCAAAGCAAACCGATACAGCCGGGCCGATATGCGCTTCGGCGGTCTTCCTTCGACTCTGTTTTCTTCGTATCGGCCGAGCTAAGCCGATACAACAAGTCGATATGTGTCTTTGGGTCTTTTTCTCTTGTATCGGTCACTCCAAACCGATATGGTTGGCCGATACAAGCTTCGGCAAAACTTCTGTCTTCTATATCGGCCACAAGAAACCGATATGCTTGGCCGATACAGACTTCGGCAAACTTTCTGTCAGGAGTATCGGCCAACAGAAACCGATACAACATGCCGAAGCAAGTGTATCAGTTTCTTTTTGGCTTAAATTCATCATTTTCGCCGTCTTTATGCTCCAAAACTCGAAATACACAAAACAAACCAAAATGCAACCTATATGACACTAAATGCAACCTAAATGAATGAGTTCTAATGCATAACCTAAGGTAAAATGTGTAAAATATGCAAGTTATCACAACCGTTTCTCCGACATGCATCCGATCTCGTTTGACGGCGCTGAAATCTTGTTCGGTTGAGAGAACCCTAATAGTTATTTGGCTTTAGTGGGTTTATTTAGTGTGTTTTATGTATGTTAATTTTTAAGTTTCAGTTTATGGGTTTGACCCGTTTGTATTCACCTTTGTTTTAAATGATAAAAAGACAAGATGACAAAAAAAAAAAGTTATTTGTATTTTTTCTCATAACATCAGTTATTAAGATCATCTTTATCGGCAATAAATTGTGGGTTCTTACATGGTGGATCCCGCATAAAAAATTAAAAATCGACTCTTTGTCTCTTCCACTTTTTGCGGGTCTCAATGACACGTGGCGATCCGCGATTGGTGTGTTTTTTATTTTTATTTTTTAAACTAAAAAAAAAAATCCTCTGAGTATTTTTTTTTTAGATCTATGGATAATGATTTTAAGGGTTTCTTGACACAATTTTTTATGAATAAAATGTAGAAAATAAATCAAAAACATACAATTTCACAAGAAACGACTCTTAGAGCAAATCCAATGGTGTTTCTTAACGGGATCTTAGCATGTGGAGCCCACCTAAATAGTTAAGATCTGAATCTTATATTTTTTATTTAAGATCCAGATCTTAACTATTCATGCATACGTGGCGGTTCATGATTGGTTCGTTTTTATTTTTTATTTTTTTATTTTATTTTAAATCAACTGTTCATGTACCTCTGAATAATTAAGAAATTTTGTGGGTTTCTCTGTTGGAGAAGGTCTTAGAGCATGATTATTGGTAATCTCTTAAGCACAGTTTCCTAAGTTTTATTTTATTTATTTTAATTATTTATTTTGTATTTAAAAATAAAAAAAAGAAAAGAAAAATAGAAACACCAATCGCGGGCCGCCACGTGTCAGTGGGGCCCGCAAATTTGGTAAGAACCGGATCCGAAATAAGAGCTTTAAAGTGAGTTTCTTCACTTTTATGGTGGGCCCCACATCTAAGAATTAGTGGTCTTAGAGCATGATTATTGGGAACTCCTAATTAATGGTTCTCAGGGAAATTAAAATATTAAAAAAGGTTAAAAGACTTAAAAATAATATTAATAGAAAGAGAGTATTATTGGTAAAACTCTTAAATAGTTCTTAAAAAAAATTAAAAAATGAGTTACCACACTTGTATATGAAGTTACCACACTTGTATCATCCTCGTAGATTGTCTAGTTCAGGCCATAGCAATTTTTTCCTGCAAGCAACATAAAAATGAATAATCAAGCATAAATGTCAACTCGCAGAAAACACAATCGGTCAAGCCATTCTGAAGCTTAAAGGACCAAGGAAAGTTTTTCAAAGCAACAAACATAAGACAGGATCAGAAACAAACCAGACATTAAAATCATCCTCAATATTTTGGTCATCATCTCCTAGATCAACTTCAATAAGACGCTTTGCACCTGCATTGAATGTGATGATAACAATTATGTTTTCCTCTATGCACCAAAAAGACTAGGAAAAGAGCATCAAAGTTACCAATCATCATAGGTAAAAATCACAATAATATCTCATATGGTGTTTTTTTAATATCTAGTAGTACTATTAGCTAAAACTTTTTTGTAAACATACTTATTTACCTTTCTTACAGAGCTTTTCATCAAGAACTATCCCAATCTGCTCCACAAGATTAAATTTTCATCAGTGCATGTCAAAAGAAAATCCATAAAGCTAAAAGCAGACACACTTTCATACAACACTACCTTATTAAAATGTTCATATTGGCGATTACCAAGAGCAAACACACCATGTTGAACATTGTACTTGTTCATCATCAGCATCATATTCATCCTAATCAAAAATCAGATATGCAAAAAAATTCCAATTTCAAAACACTATAAACCTAAATCGATTACTATAAACCTAAATCGATTACTATAAACCTAAAGATCAACATTACAAAGCTAAATCAATGATTACAAACCTATATTTTTAAGAGGATAAAGAAGAACACACAAACCTCAAAAAAATTGATTCGCGGCTAAACAAGAATCGATGTGCTTGATCAACCCATTCTAAGATCCAGTCAAGCACGGATTTTTTTCGTCGAATCGGACCTGATTTGGTCAGAATCGGAGCTGATTTCGCCGGAAAAAAAGAAGCGACAAACGAAAGAAGAGGAAAAAAATAGGTTTTTTTTTTAGAAACCGGTCCCGAAACGAGAGTTTCAAGAGCCAAGCTCTTGGGTTTTTTCTTTTTTTGATTTATTTTAAATGGGCCTTTTCTTTAAAACCCACATTAAGAGACCTCAATAATCATGGTCTTAGATAAGAGATTATAGAATTTTTAAGAAACCTATATGTGTCAAGTTATGATTGGTTAGTTGATTAAAAAAACAGAAATAAAATGATATAATCATTATTTTCTCTCTTTCCTGAGCATCTTCTGGCATCCACACCAATGGGTGAAGAAAAAACCACATAGATTTTTAAGGTTTTTAAGGATGTAGATGGCCTAAGTTTCAGCCTCTCGTCACCACTAAGCAGAGAATCTCGGAGAAAGAGAGAAAATGGGTTTTATCTCAACGAAAGAGACGAAGCACAACAACAACAACACTAATATCACAAGAGGTATGGCTTTTCTCTTCGTCTTCTTCCCTGAAAACAGCAACGACTCTTCTTCTTCTTCTTCTCCGGCGACGGCGAAAATGAGTCTCTTCCGCTTCAGATCTTCACGTCTTCTCCTCCTCTCAAAAGCCAAATCAACAATCTCAATTTGTCTCCTCCTCTTCCTAATCACACTCTTCATCTTCACTCTCTCCTCCTTCGAACCAAACCCCTCCGATTTTCCCGCCTTTTCTCACCGTCGATTCCTCCTCAATCGCCACGTCGACGACATCGTCACCACCGGATCTCGAGGCAATAACAACCGATTCGCTCTACAAGGTATGGGTACTCTGTTTCTCAGAGGTAACAAAGCAATGCACGATCTAATCGTCGTCCACGTCGTTTCCGACACGACGGAGGAAGATCTCCGCCTCTTTCTACGGTTGCTCCACCGCTCCGGCGTCACTTCAAAATCCGACGTCGTTTTACTCTTCGATTCTCCTTCTTCTTCTTCCTCCAGATTCGTTGAATTGATCGAAGAAGAGAACAAATCGTTCTTTAAACTCGCCGCTGTTTATAGAAACTCGCCGTCGTCGAATAAAATAGAATCAATCTTCGGATTCAATATCTCACAATTCATGAAGAAGAAGAAGAAGGAAGAAGAAGAAACAACATCAGAGCCTATTTGGGGAAAGAAGACGAAGAAGAAGAAGAACGAGTCAACAACTGAGTTGACTCACGGATCTGTAGTGAGTTTCTACGTGAACGAGTTAGATCCCGAGAACTCGTTATCTGGGTTTATCGAAGAAGCTCCTATAAGCTTGAGAAGATGGGCTTGTTACCCAATGCTTCTGGGTCGAATCAGACGCAGTTTCAAACACGTTCTCCTCGTCGACGCCAAAACTTCTCTAATCGTCGGCGACCCGTTTACCCGGATTCGTAATCGGAGCTCCGAATCGGTTATCTTCTTTCCCTCCGGCGACAGGAAGAGAGTCGCCGAGATAAATACGGCGGTTTTGATCGGAGGAGCGAAAGGAATCAGGGGGTTAGCGAGCACGATGCATACAGAGATCGTGAGCACGACGATGAAGCAGCTTCAGGACAAGAGGAAGAAGAACTCGGTGGTGGAATCGGTGGTACTGAGTCAACTCGTGGGTAGTGTTTATAAAGACAAGGGTTTTAAAGTGGTCGTGGCTGGTGAGTTTGTGGTGGAAGCGAGTTCGCTCGCTGAGTTTAAGAAGAGAAACTCGGTGGCTACTTCTTCGTCGTCGTTGATAAAGGAACATGATATAATACAACGTGGTATTAATGGTAATATATAGTAGTTATGTTATGGAGGTTATTATGAAAATTATTTCTTCTTCTGAATTTGATTCTTCTGTTTATAGTTATTGTTAGCGATTAATTAATTTTTTGACGTTTTTTTATTTTTTAATTGATTTTTTTTTTTACACATTTGACATTTGTTATGTTCCCACTTTATTCGGTTGAAACTTTTATATATCCACTCAATATCTTCACTAGCATATGTTTTCTTGTTGTTCATCGCATTAGTTATATATACAGATATACTAATTACTGTATTTCACAGATTAAATTAAAATTTTCATCATGAAAAGAGTAAGACGAAGAAAAAGGAACCGACATTCTTTTCTGCCGTACACGTGTCAGTAAATCATTCGTCACACAGGTTTCGTTTTCTTTGTTGGAGTGTGGACCCTCCTCGTCCACACAGAGAGTTCGTTCGTGCAAGACTCATATACCAATACGGTTTCTGATATGTATGGGCTAAAACGTCGTCGTACTCATACAAAATTCAGATTTTATGTCTACTAGGATAAAACCCGCGCGTTGTGCGGGATATTTGTCAATATTTTATAGTAATTTTAAAAAATATTTATATTTTGTTTATGGCGGTTGGTGGTTTATCTTGTAAAATATTTTATTATTGTAATAGGTATTTGTTTTAATATGAGATATAAACAATCCATTTTATTTTACCAAATTAATGAACATAAAATTGTTCATACGTAACTTTTGAATAAATATTTTAGTTTAATAAAAAACTATTAGGATATCAATATGTGATAAAATCTAATCTTACAAACGTTTTAAATATACATCAAAGTAAAAATTGTTGTGTATCTTTTTTAGTTCTTTACTATTAGAGCATCTCCAAAAGAAACCTCAAAACTTCAAATTTGAGGTTTTTTGTCCAAAAGAAACCTTAAAACCTCAAATTTTGAGGTTTTGAATAGTGGAACCTCAAATTTGAGGTTCCATCTTTCTTTTGCATTTTTCTCCTTACAATTAATAATATTTCACAAATATCTTTATTAACTTTTTAATTTCATCATTTTAATATATAAAAAATTAGATTTTATAAATATAAACTTAATTTTCACATGTTAAACTAAAAGAAAGACTTTAAATTAAAATAAAATATATAAATTTCGTAATTATTTATTGGTTTAATAATTATTTGAGGTATGTATTATATTATCTACAAAAGTTAAGAGATTTACTTAATTATGAAAAATAATAAGGACTTAAATGCAATATGTAAAATTAAGTTTGAGTTTTTCTTTTGAAGAGAAACACATGAAACCTCAAATTTGATGTTGATGAAACCTCAAATTTGAGGTTCCTTTTTGGAGATGCTCTTAATCATTTATTTTTGTCCACAATACATTTATTTATGTTTTACGTGGAGATTTTAACCCGTTTTTTAAATTGCACCATACTTTGTTTTCGTTTCTTTAATGTTATTAGAACATTTATATATGTTTTTGTTTGTTTTGTATGACGGTGATGTTTTCGGTTGATATTTTTAGTGATTATTAACAATTGGTTTAAGAAGATTATTGAGAACAATTTACGTATTATTTATATTTGTAGTCATGGAGTATCTGAATCTTAAATTTATAATGTATAAACTTTAGTTATCTATATATTTAAGTTTGAATTTGTATATATTTTTTATTGTATATAATGTAATGTTTCATTTTATTATTAAATGGTTTTATTTCTTTAATGGTTTTTTATTTGATTTTTTTTAATAAATTAATTTTACCATATTTTTGATTTTATTTATGTATTTAATATTGTTGATGATGTGTCACTCATATGGAGAAAGTTCTTCTTCTTATATTTTTTATTGTACATAATGTAATTTTTCATTTTATTATTAAATGGTTTTATTTCTTTAATGGTTTTTTATTTGATTTTTATTAATAAATGAATTTTATCATATTTTTGATTTTATTTATGTATTGAATATTGTTGATGATGTGTCACTCATATGGAGAAAGTTCATATTCTTTTATATTATAGATTTTTGATTTTATTTATGTATTGAATATTGTTGATGATGTGTCACTCATATGGAGAAAGTTCATATTCTTTTATATTATAGATTTTTATTTTATTTATGATTGAATATTGTTGATGATGTGTCAGCCATATTATAGATTTTTAGACAGCCATCTCTCGAAAAAAGAAGATTTACAGTATTGGCTTATGCATTCATTAGTTTGATGAATCCACAAATTTAAAACTACAATATTCGGTAAGTGGTTTTGGTCTACCGGTATTCATAAGTTCACATAGCCAGAAAACACTATATCATCCGAAATCGATTTCTAACGCCTATGAAAATATACTATTGGCTAATAAAACCGACCAGCTGTATTATTTCTGTCATAAATGTTGAAAAAAACTACAATATTCAAGTCCAAAATGAAGATGAGCACAAGATAAACATATTCAAACAATAAAATGTAGTTTCATGAGTTTACATGTAGACATTGTTCATCAACAATCAAAGAATAGTACTAACCCACACAATAGTTTGTGTGATCAACCAATCAATACAATAAGACATCACTATGAAAAATCAAACCCAAAACCACCCAAGACAAAAACCATCTTCTCCTAAAACCAACACAAAAAAAAAATCATGTTTAGTGTCTTCAAAACTGCACCATCAATGAAGCCACTATACATTCAATAACACGATGACAAATCGTGTATTTTGTTCTTAAGTATATGTGAATTGATGTTTCCACTTTGTATATTTTCTGGAGAATTCTTAGAACAAGTCGAATTTCTTTTTGAGCATATCTTGCTTCCACCTTGGCAATTTGCAGAATGCTATTTTCTCCATTCCAAATACAGTCTTGAACTCTTCTTCAGACAGGTAAGCCTGATATACCAGCTTGAGTGTTAAGATACCGACAACTTATGCTCACAGATTAAAACGAGTTTATATATAAAAAGCTAACTTTTATCAATTTGATTCACCTCTCTGCGTTTGAAGTCAATTCCTTTTACTGGTGTGGCAGATTTGGCGTGTAGCTGTTCGTAAGTGAAGGTTGCTCCTGTTGTTTCTGCTACATAATCATCCTCCTTTGCTTTTGCTTCCTCGTCATTCGCATCTGCTGGTGGTGAAATTGTCTCTTCTTCCTTGGCTTCGGTAGCTTCTACTTCTGTGAAGGGTTTCTCATCTTTAGCTTCAGCTGTAACCACACATACAATGTTATCATCGTAGCGTAGTCAGATAAAGGCCAAAAAACAATCCCATGATGTTACTTTAAGCAATAGAAAATTCAAGTCTTCGATCCATAGTCTGACTATGGAGATAGCAATTGCTACATTTTTGCTTTAGCGTACTCGAATATCATGCGTCTTGTCTGGTTTCTAGTTACTGATGTTTACTCCTAAACTAAAATGCTATAGATCGACACTGGCAAACAACTTACCGTAAGGGCTGGTATCAGGTGATTTCTTCTTCTCACCAGTGAGAACTTGCGAGAGAGCAGCTAATGCTGCTGCTCTTTGTGATGATTGACTTGTCAACCCTGATCTTCGTGGAGGTGACTTTGATGATGGTGAAGAATTGAATGCGGATGTTAAGGCGGCTAAAGCTTCAGCTCTTTGTCTTGGACCACCACCTTGATTTTCATTTGACCTGTCTCGACTCTGCAATCAAACCAATGAGCGTCTCATTCGGAAGATTAAGGACATGGGACACTACTTATTAAGATTTGCTAAAATATCACAATTACAACAAATCTATGACAGGGAATTCGAGAAATTATCTGATGGACAGTTCAAGCTTTGTTCATATATAAGAAATTGATGTAGAACCTCATGGAAAATGAAATCTAACGCCAACTTTCTTTATGAAAATCACATGATATACACGTTCATATATGTGCCCGAAAGAATCTAGTAGAAACATCAAAAGACGAGCTTAGACTATTTACCGGAGAGCTGGTCCTTCCGGAAGAATTAAATGCAGAAGCCAAGGCAACTAGAGCAGCAGCCCTTTGCCTTGGTCCTTGGTTCCCACCACTAGACTGATCCTACAGAAGAAGGGTAAATTTACACCAACGATTCAGGAATGTAAAACAAACGAGAGGCCATAACAGCAGTTTTCTTTCCATCGTTATATCTGTTATTATAGTATATTATACACAAGCAAGGAGACAGAAAACACATGCAAGTAGTATATCTAATTTTTCTCCAGTCAGCATCTAAATTAAGTGTTACCTCCACAACATGGTGTGTACCAAGTAATAGTGCTACTTTCTTCTGGAAGGAATTTCCCTGCGCCTGTTTACAAGTAAAAATTACCAAAGTTAATATTAATGAGAAAAAGAAGTGGAAGTTAGCAGAAGATTCAATGAAAATCAGAGTTAGTCAGTTTAACAAATGAGATGTGATCACTAACCTACTTCATTCTGTGTTACAGGTAACGAAAAAAGAATTGTCATCTGCAGTCAGTGTAACAAACTTATTGCTTTTATATGCGTAAGTTCCCAAACCCTCTCTAAACACTAATTCATTAGCACCTTAAGGAAAACAGACACATTCACATGCTATGTACCCAAAACATATTTCGATGACAGAAAACTTACAGTAGCTTTAGTAGAATCCCACGAAAAATAAGTGGTGAAAAAGCATGGTTCATTCCCCTCAGTGATCTTGTATAATGGCACTTTTGGAGACAAGCCTTCAAGGGAACCAGCCATATCTATGTATCTCTGCGCAAAACTATTCAATAAGCAAGCAAGATTGAAAAGCAAACATACTTTAAATTATGATGCAAAGCAAAGCTGGTTAAGTATAGGGACTCTTAAGTATATTACTTGGCCAATCTCAAAGGCATTTTGTTTTTCCTTAGGGTCCACACACTGTCCAACCCAGACAAAAACTTCAGCGTGGGTATCAAGTAAATGCATATCCTCGGTCAAGAGGTCGTCTTGATCAAAGTTGTGAATCTCTTCAACCTGAGAAACTTAATGTTAAAATTTGGAAGCATCTTGATAAAAAGGGCTGTAACTATTTGTTTCTAAATTCTCACCTGAAACTTTCCTGGATCCATGTAGACACATCGAAAAGAAGAAGACAAAGTTAAAATATGTAAGTTTATCAACAAGTAACACATGGATCATTGTACAATCAATATGGCCCTATTAAAGATGCATACCCAATTTATATTACCTTTGTTCAATGAAAGGGAGAATAAGTGAGGATCCCTGACAGTCTCACATGAAACCTTCTTGCTGGTGAATTTCTGTTTTCCCCCAAGTGCAAACCAAAAGGATGAGCTCTCTGTTCCCTCTTTGGCATGCTTGATAGTAATCCCAGGCTGACTTAGCATGAAAAATATAATAAGTAATTTGTTTTATAACCTTCATATACATTTGTACATTATCTATTTAGGACAATTTCAGCTAAAAAACAAAGAAAATACCATTTCTACCTACCTTTAAGAACTCAGCAACTTTAGCAGCCAGTTCTTGTTGCTCATGCGTACTATGATTCCCATGCCAAAGGAACATGGACGTACCAGATTGCAGAAGGAAGCACTCATAAGAGTTCAAAGAAGTTGCCACCTGAAGAAAGAATTGGACAAATCACAAATGTTACACAACTTGACAAAACTAGAGTCTAGACATCCTTATTCAAATTGTAATATTGCACGAACAGGTAGCTAAGTTTTGCATAGATAAAGTAAAGGTAGAGAATGTACCGCTTCAACTTGTAGTGCCTTGTTATTGTGAAGTCCGGTTCCAGACACTTGAATAAGGGCAATTGATTCCGGAGTGTAGGTTTCGCGTTGTGAACCTTTCTCCGTCATACTATTTTTGTAACCAGAGCTAAAACCACCCTAAGAATTAAAGTAACCATATTAGCTACCAACCTATTTTCTTGCAGCCACAATCAACTTGAATTAACAATAAAAGAGATACCTTTAGGACCACCATATGTTGAAAAAGAGAAACAAATTGTGGGGGCTCTTTACCCTCAAATACACGGGCCTGCAAGAAGTTTAAGTTACTCAACAAAATTTTAAGTGTATAGTCCATTACCTACTTTAACCAAATATGGTACCTGCACCGGTCTTCCCTTTAGCGAATTTGTCATTGTGCTCGCCAGACTAACCACCGTCTCTTGATCCTCCTAAACTCGGAGAAAACAAAATTTTTTAGATGGATAAAAATTGAACATGTTCATATATAAAAGAAATCCATCACAATATGTACCCAAACTTTGAGGCTCATAGTTAATACCAAACTAACAGCAGCCCCAATAACTTAAGAGTGAAAGCTGTGAAACTGTAGCACAATCAAAAATTACAAATTTTGCAACATCTTTCTCCTTAAAATCGATACCCAAACAGGAGATAAAAACCATGCATTCAGATAGAAGCCAACTAAAACTAAGACAGTTCTTACAATAGTATGAATACTGAACATGAAACTTTTCCCATAATTACCTGAATACTGTCTTTTCCAAACCAACAACACAAAAAGTAGTCTTCTTTTCTTTCACCAGAATGGTATGAATAAAAGACCAAATAGCAGTCCCCGGAATAGAGTTTTCCGATATCATCTTTAGATAGAGGATTCTTGGAGTTACCATCAATGTACCAAACCTATTACAAGAATTAAAGAGCTCAGATGAAAATAACCAATTAGATTTAGCAAATAACAGCATCACAAGTCAGGATACACAACAAACCTCCAACTTTCCATCTCCTTCAAGCAGTGGTGGAATATCTTCATTCACTGGTGTGCTTTTTGACTGTCCCTTTAACCCGGCGCCTTGTTGCTTAAGTAGCGCTAGCCAATAACAATGCACCAAAGAGAATCAGCCAAAGGGATCACTCATCTTTTTAATTAATGATTATGACTTTTGAGTATCAAAGCAATCCTTACCAGCGACTTTTCCTCGTCCTTCGTCGTTAGCAGGAGTTGCCGACCCTGACGGCCAAGAGCCAAAGTTAGATTTGAATGAATGAGGCTCATAACCTTGGACAACACGGGTTATGCGTGTTGCCTTTGGCCTATTCTCACTAGCAACCAGATCCTGCAAATGTAAGTAAAAATGAGATACAATTGTCATATAATCTAAGGCTAAGCAAGTTAGATGATTCCAGTTTTACGGTTACCTCAGCAGTTTGGATAGCGGTTTTCCTCTCCTCCAATTGAGTTACTCGGCCGACCCAGATAAATACCTCAGAACCGCAGTCCAACATGTAGCATTTACTGTTTTCTAGCACAGATTTGGACAACTCACCGTCTATAGGTTCCACCTGACCATCAACAATACTTAAAATGGAAATAGTATATCAGCCTCCATAATATAAGGCCTAAATGTGAAACATTGTAAAAGAAACAACCATCAGGATAGCGTTAAAAACAGAGTTTAGAGCAGAAAGCATCTGAAAACCAACAGAGCATAACAAATAAAGAGGGAGTACCTATAAAGCTTGGGCGGGGTTGTCTCTGGAATAATATCATCTTCACTAGCAACTTTCCGCGCGAGTGGAGCAAAACCCCCAAAGAGGACCCAGAACTCACCAGAATCTGATTCTGTGTCCAATTTTCCATCATCTGTTATGCAAGGAAAATATTAAACATGCATTAGTAGCACAATCTGTGTAAGACTAAATACTGCTACATATAAAACCTAATCAAGCATCCAACTACTTGATTGACTGAGAAAAATTGAAGAATGCTTTCTAATATTAACAGTACATGTGTCTAGTACACCTTACCAACAATAGCAACGTCACAAGTTCCTTCATGAAACTTGTCTTTCAAATATTGAACAACTTCCAACGCTTTAGCTCTCTCTTGGATATTTGAATTTGCACCGTTAAACTGATAAATCTTTTCCTTGGTATCCAGGATAAACACATCATCATGATTCAGTGATGAGCGAGCAAAAGGAACCTACACAAGAAAACATAAATGCCCATAAACATAGTAAACACTCATGCAACGAGAGAGTACAAAACTTCCAAATATCTGCATAAAAAGAAACCTGTTTCAAGTGGACAGCACGTTTTCCTTTGCAGGTATACAACCGGGTTTCAAACTCTTCATCCTCGGGTTTTCTAAATCCAGACGCAACACCACCCTCTAGCGGTATAATGCAAGGCTTGAAGTACGACAAGAATCTGTTAGATTCATGACCTTGAATTTCACGGTGTTGGACAGCTCGGCCTCCAAGAGCTGCATCGAGTTCAACTGTCTTAACAGCAGCAGTTCCAGCTTCATCCTGGAATCATCAATCACAGATTAGTAATTACAACGACTCACCTTGATCATCTTCCAGATACACAAATTTAGAACAAAATATATGCTAACATGCCAAAAAAACTCCAAAAATTGATACCTGGCTTGTATCTTTACCAATCCAAAAATGTATATCAAATAGATAAGCACCTCCCTTGTTCTCTGTTGTCTGCACAAACGAAATATAAACATGTTAAATTTTTAATCATAAAGGAATATATTTTTAATACATCTGATCAATTTAGACAAGAAAGCATGTCTTTCTGTCCTGTAAGCTAATATCAAGCCATGATCATATAATCTTTATTTTGAGAAGGATATCGAAAGAAGGGTGGGAGAACTCAAAAAACCTGCAAGACAATGTAAGTATCTCCCATGTAGAACTTTCCATGTTCAGTCTTGGGCACTAGCACTGGCTGAAAATCTTCAATTCTCCAGATTTCAGTACCTCTAAAGAAATATTTAAGTTCAACACAATACCAAGAAAACTAGTGAATTCAAAAGCAAAGCAAGAAAAAAAAAGTGATTAAAGAGAGGATACGGTTTATGCCCGGCTCCTTGAAACGCAGGATCCAATACTTTAGCTGATCCAGACATGTTTGCATATAATGGTCAATATCTTCCCTCAAGTATAAATATACATAAACTACCTGCAAAGAATATAAGAACAAGCAGAATCAATAACATAGTGTTGAAGTTATACTAAGCTTAACAAAGGAAAAAGTGCCTTGACAGATTAAAAGCTACACATTGAAAAACACACTTAAAAAATTAGGTCTCCACAAAAGGGGTAAATTATAAGTGGATTCAATACTAGAGAACAAGCACACAAAAATCAAATTTTAGATAAAAAAGAAGAAGCAAACCCTAATTTAAGCGATGCCCATGAAACAATCAAAGCTGATTACAAAACCGATTTAAGCAGAAATCAACGATGAAACAGATCGAAAAACTCAATATCAGGGAAGTCATGAAAGGTAATTGAATCGAAATCTATAGAAAACTCATCGTACCTTAATAGATAGATAGATTCTTCGGACAGAGAGAGAGAGAGAGATCAGTAACACGAAGAAGAAGAAGAAGGTTTTGAGGAAAGACGAGAGAGACTATAGGAATATATAAAGGGCGATTCTTGAAGGAGAATAAAAAATCTGCTCGTGATGGCTTTTCCTTTTTTTATACAACCTGATTAATTTCCTTTTTTATTAATTTCCTTTTTTATTAATATCTTTGTACAACGTCTCTATTACAAAAAAAGGAAATATTGTGTGACTAGGTTAAATGGAAATTATATTTAATTGTAGATATCGAGATTAAAATAAAATAAAATAATTGACCGTTGATGACCAATACATATATTATTAAGTGGTTTTTGTTAACGTTATTTGGATTTTAATCTGTATAATAAATACATCATTACTTTTAACAAAAAAATTAGAAAATATATTATCGCGTGGGGAAGTTGCATTGGTTTAGTGACAGTCATAAATCTACATGAGGCAGATAACACCATCTACCACCAAGATCGATAAGTTTGACTAATGGATATGTTTACAAAAAAATATATATATATATCAGCCAGTTATGTTTAATACAAAATAGGACTATATATTAACACTTCAAAGCCAACTCATAATGATAGACAAAGACAATGACAACTCAATCTTTTTTTAGAAAATTGGGTAGTTTTCATTACTCATGCAAGTCAAAGAAATCCCACATTTTAAATTGAAAAAAGTTAGAATCATAACAAAAGGAAACTTATATATGATTGCATATAATCTTGTCCTTGGTCACCCAAACCTCAATCTTCTTTGTTTCTTTACTTTGCTTTAACAATGAAAATCGATCTCCCTTGAAGACATCGAGGACGAGAGCATCGCAACGATGACTCTTCCCACATGGTAGATCACAAAACATAAAAAATTTCTCCCTTGAAAAATCAAAATATATTAGATGGCGAAAGTAACTAATTCGCTAACAAAAGCAACCCAATACAAGTTTCCGTTCAACAATACACCGCGTTTGCCTACCGTCATTGGACCTTTGTCTCCACGTTGATCATCGCCACCATATTTGTTGAAGTTAACGTCTTTCCACGCATGAGAGGCATAGTCGATGATTCTCCACTCGCTCGGCTCTGGCTCTCTCGAATAACACCAAATGGTCTTGTAATCTATAGCGCCAGCTCCCATGCTACTTGTATCATAACCCATGCCGTGACATTTAAATGTAGGTTGTTGTGCGCTTTGGTCGTCTTGATATTATTACCACGTGACAGTCACGGGTTCCATATCGCGGCTCCATTATTCAAACCACATATCACAAACTTATCGCAATTGACCAAGTAGTTTGGTATTCTTGGCTCTAAACCGCCGACATCTAACGTTAGCTCACGCAACACTATCTCGGGATCTACGCTTACCGAGTAAATCTTTGATTTGGTGACGAAGACGAACCGGAACATTAACTTGTGATTTCCGATGAAGGTCTTATCGTCGAAGAGAAGGTTCCATTGTTTCGATACGGCTCTGAAGCGAACAAGAGATTTAGGATGGACACGGGAGAGTATATCTTCAATCAATTCCCATGGAAGGTTCTCATGGTGCATCATCGAAGAAGTAACGACGCAAAAGTATGAATATCTTCGGTTATTTAATTTCGTGTGTTTTGTTCTTGTGACATAATTAGCTAATTATGTATGTATTTATATACATTCTCTTGCCTTGTTAACTTTGTAATCCTAATTGGTTTTGGTTTTCGTGATATGTACTACTAATATATATATTCATGATTTTCCTTTTTTTTGTTCCATAATATATTTTAATATATATTTTAATTATCAAAATATAAGAAAAACAAATCAATAAGAGTTAAAAGATATAAAGGTTAGGAGCTTTTGTGGCTGGATACATCTAAAACTCTTTTAAACCCAATTCTAAGTCATTATAGTAAGCTCTCTCTCTTTCTCTCACTATAACTTAGCAAATGGAGGAGCCCTTATGAGCTAGTCTTTGCTCTTTTCCAAACAATAACAACGCCATAGAAATCAGACGAAGCTAGCAAGTTCTCTCCGTGGTTCCATGCAACACACATTACCGGAAACCTATGACCCTGCAACATCCACCTCTCACACAGCTCGTGACTCCGGTTTCTTAAAACTTTCAATCCATACACAAAAGTTCCCAAAGCATACAAAAATGGTCTAACCTGTAGCTTGTTTACACATGTGTGCTTCGGTTTGGTTAGATCGTAGAAGTAGACATTCGAGTCTTCACTCCCAGCAACTATTGTTTCAAAGAAAAATCAACAAGAAACGAAGAGTCAATGAATTGTAGTTTTCACGAGACGCATCTCTACTGTTACATAAATGAAGGATTTGAGATTCTAACCTATGTATTCTCCTTTCTCCAAGGACAATAGCGGACAAAACGATGCTTGGATTCTGTGTATTCGCGGGGCTAATTTGAGGGAGCAACGCAATGTCAGGTAACCTTTTATCTGAAGGGCCACACTGTATCACAAAGAAAAACAATTAGTTATGTCTATAAGTAAAAAGTAAGCGTATCAATAGAAGTAACAATTTCTGTTGCTTAACCTGAAGAAACACAAGTTTCCGTCCTGAGTACATGTGAGTAGAACAGGACCCGATGCTAGAAGGGAAAAGCTTCGGTACTTGACAGTTGTCACAGGGGATTTGTGATTAGTACGATGGCGATGAGACCGTGATAATGAACCTGTATGGGAATCCATGCTCACTGAATATATAGTTCCCTGCAGTTTTTATTAAACCACAATGTAACTTTTCAACTAGTTAATGATCAAAGTCATTATGTATATCACCATTTCTAGCAAACCAAACAATGCAAAAACTGAATTCAGTCATGGCGCAATATAGGCATGAAAACATTGGCATAACAAACCATAACAGACCATATCTCTAGTTTATATATATATATATTGACATCAAATTTAGACACAACTTACCTGCCCATCTCCACAGAAAATGATTTGGCCAGTATGGTCATGGTCCATAGATGTGACCTCACCGTCAAACATCAATTTTTTAATAACTCTCCCAGTACTAAAATTGAACACCTGCTTTATCAAGAAGAGAGATGTTAGGCATCAAATATATAAAACAAATTGATAGCACAAAGAGTAACAGAATAACCAGCTTGGCTACAAGGTGTAGTACACATACCGTGACTTCCTTGTTTGCATTGCCAGCAGAGAGGAAATTGTTATTAACCTGTTATACCATATTCAGTGCGGAAGCATGAGAAAACCACAAATTTTCTCAGTCACTATCTTATATAGGAAGATCTCCACTAACAAACGTGGAAGTATGGTATACTTACAGGGTGAAAACGTATACAGTATTGAGCAGAGACACCATATATAACTCTAATACAAACACCTCTTGACAGCTCCCATACTCGTATGGTCTTATCAAGTGCAGACGATGCGATGTATTGGTTGTTCGACGAGAAGTCAAAATCTGAAAGTATTTTAAGAAACAATAAAGTAATACTCTTGAATCGAAACTAGACATATGGTCTACAACAAACACCATACATACACCCAAAATCTATATCTATTAAAGATGAAAGAACTTCAAGATAACAGGCATGTCTACCCAAGATACCGAAAAATAAGACAAAAGAAACAATACCAGTTAATCAAACCTGTGACATCTTTAGAGTGTCCTGTCAACTGCTTGAGCACAGAAGGCTCTTCCGAGAGATTGCAAACCGTTAAGGTTCCATCCGATGCTCCATATGCGAGTATGTCAGAACTCATGTGGCCAAACTTCAAAACAGTAACTGCATAAGAGATACACAATGTCACAAATTAAGTCCTAGAATGAAAAATCACAAAAAGTAGAGTGAACGTAAACCCGTACAAGAACTATAATATACCAGAAGATTTGCATTGATCAAAGATACAATGCATTCCAACAAAGGAATAAGCATGCTCAACACCAGCACCACGACGGTACGGATGATCACCATCACTTAAACTTGAGCTAAAACTAGCTCTCCGGCTTGAAACCTGATTAACACTCCGTAAATCCTACCAATAAACAACTCATAAGTTAATTACATGACAAAAAAAACAAGGTTCTCTCTTTATAATTCCAAGAATCCATAAAAGTAGCTTAGCAATGGAAGTAAATCCTACTCACCCTACTAGAACCGAAGCTCTCGGCTTCAAATTGGTGAGAGATAGGACTCGGAGAAGGTAACCATCGACCACTGATGCATCAGAATTGTATTTGAACTTAAACAAATCCACAAAAATCAACCCAAAACACACACACTTATATTCACAGTGGAAGAAGAACAAAAAACAACAAGTTTTTAAAAAGGCCACAGAAACCTATTTCCAGGGCTACTTAAGAGGCTAGGCGTTCGCATATTCTCCCATTTCTTAGGCCTGCTTATGAAATTACGATACGCTACATATCCTTTACCGTTACATCTCCAATCCTTTGAAAAATCAACGAATATAAAAAAACCCTTAGCAAAATCGATTTTAACTAAGCACATGTGAAGAGAGACACAGAGAGAGAGAGAGAGAGAGAGTTGCTTACGTAGCGACGAGAGATGAAGCCGGATTCAGATTTCCGATGAAGGAGGATACGGCGGATTCCGACGTACTGTGGATCTGAATCGGATGTTGCAGGTTGCATCATACAGCTTAGAAATTCGAGATCCTTTGATTGATTCGTCTTCTTCTTCTTCGTATCTTCAACTTTCTCGGTGTCGCTATCTCCGATCTCTATCTCCGGTTCGTTTCCGGCGACGATCGTCTCCATGATTACGAATCTGAAGCTGTTGTTCGTTTTCTTAAAAAATTTGTTGAATAACAAACAATAAGATTCACTCGGATTCGTCGTATTGTAATTTAATTATTATTTACATATTAAGAACAAGCAGAATCAATAACATAGTGGTGAAGTTATACTAAGCTTTTTTTTTTTTTTTTTGTGCAACGAAGTTATACTAAGCTTAACAAAGGAAAAAGTGCCTTGACAGATTAAAACTACACATTGAAAAACCCACATAAAAAGTTAGGTCTCCACAAAAGGGGTAAATTATAAGTGGATTCAATAGTAGAGAACAAGCACACAAAAATCACAAGCTCTTTAAATTTTAGATAAAAAAGAAGAAGCAAACCCTAATTTAAGCGATGCCCATGAAACAATCAAAGCTGATTACAAAACCGATTTAAGCAGAAATCAACGATGAAACAGATCGAGAAACTCAATATCAGGGAAGTCATGAAAGGTAATTGAATCGAAATCTATAGAAAACTCATCGTACCTTAATAGATAGATAAATTCTTCGGAGAGAGAGAGAGAGAGAGAGAGAGAGAGATCAGTCACACGAAGAAGAAGAATACATATATTATTATGTGGTTTTTGTTAACGCCATTTGGATTTTAATCTGTATAGTAAATACATCATTACTTTTAACAAAAAAAATTAGAAAATATATCAGCGCGTTATGTTCAATAAAAAATAGGACTATATATTAACACTTCAAAGCCAACTCATAATGATAGACAAAGACAATGACAACTCAATTTTTTTTTTTTAGAAAATTGGGTAGTTTTCATTACTCATGCAAGTCAAAGAAATCCCACATTTTAAATTGAAAAAAGTTAGAATCATAACAAAAGGAAACTTATATATGATTATACATGGAAAAATTTATATGATTACATGACAAAAAAAAAAGAATTCGTTGAAAAACCACAAATGATAAAATCTGCTTCTAACACATACTTTCATTGCTCCTTAGATTACTAACTCTTGTTCCCAGACACAACTACACCAATTCCATCAAAAGCGGATCGCCTTGCGCCATTTTCTGAACCAGTCTGATGAAATCTTGCTCGGTCGATATGCTCCAAGGATGAACCGCAGGGGCTTCCGCTGAATACAAACTCAAAGAAGAGTTCAACGAAGCTTGTTCCGACTTCTTATACACCATCGAACCTAGACTCGGCTCAAAATTCTGAGGCGAATCCATCGATAAGAAGAACATAGGCAAAGCCACTTTATAATGCATATCCATATCTCCCACTAGACTAACGAGATCGGTGAAGTCAGCGGCGAATCTTTTAGGGACATAGAATACTTCAGAGCTGCACATTGTTAGTATTGTTTCATCACTCTTCTTTGCTGCTTCTTTGTAATTGACTTGGAAGTTAACAGGCATTGTACCGACAATTTTCTTAACCAATTCTGCTTGAACCGAATACCAATCGGTTTTCCCGGCTGGTCTAACTGTTGTCCATGACTCAGTTACCTAAGAAGAGAGTCCTATTATGTCAATAGACCGAATCAAGCCGAGAAAATTGCTCAAAATCGAAACCGAACAAACTTATAAAACAAACAGTAACAATACTTTTAGACCAAACCAAAAGTCGAGTTACATAGCAACTTGAGTAGTACCTTGTCTGTAGTCCAGAGCTTAGTTTTGTCTGCTTGAAGCAAATTCCAGTAGTTCAGAATTGTATCATCTTCAACAAATAAAAACCCGTCTGCGCTGCTATACCGATCAAATATCTTCGGTAGATGCCTGAAATGTAAACAACAGAACCATAGTTACAAAGCTGACATTGTCATAAGAATAGGTTTTAAACTAAGATTCAAGAAAAGTTTCTGTAGTTACTTGTAAATGTGTTCGAGTTTAGCTTCTTCGACGTAAAGATCTGAGTTTTTCTTAGCGGATAGAATGACTACGGTTTTGAATATCCGCCCGTAAAGCAACCTCCATTCAAGAGCTGTGCGTTCCACAGGTCCGTTACAGAACATGATAAGCACGATATTTCCGAAATTCTTCCTCCACCTTATCAAATTCCCGATCTCGGAACTCACCGTGCCTATCTCCTCAACACCTAGATGAACCGAAGGCAGCTTCCTAGGAACAAACTCTTGTCTATCTCCATGACCTATAGTTGCCCGTGGACGATCTAACTCAAGAGACATCAACCGAGGCTGTTGGTATCCGACCATAAGCAAATCTTGAAGCCAAGCAGCTGTGAATTTCATATCGAGCTCAGTCCAAAACCCTTGTTCGGCCATAACAAAGCTCAAATCAAGAATCGTCTCAAAGAATCTATGCTTATCCGATCTCCAAGCAAGCAAGAACTTGATCAAACGACCTACATTGACATGAAGATCTTTCTCATCAGAGAAAGGGTAAGCTTCGACACGATCATACCTATGAATGGTAGGCGGATAAACAGCGACGTAACCACCAAGCTCCCACAAAAGCCTCTGTCCCCAATAGCCTCTAATCACATCAGAAGCCATTGAACTAACCGAAACAGGAAGCATCAAACCCCAAAACGCCGATGAATGATACAACGTGTTGAACGAATTCAAAGGCACCATCACACCTTGAGGCAAAGCAACTTTAGGAGAATCCTCATCGAATCTAATATCGAACGGTTCTAAAGTCGTCTTCCTAGTGAGATAATACACAGAATCAACATCAGGCAAGCCGTTCGATATCCCTTGCTGTATAAACTGTTTGCCACCAAAGACCTCAGTGTAATACTCTTCATGATTGATCTCGCCTACGTTCTCTAAAGGCAAGCCTCTAGGCCAGACTGTTCTTTGTCCGAAATGTATGTAAGGATTCACAACGGTTCGATTCGGATTCTCGTGGCTATATTGCAAAATCGGTTCTTGCCTAGCTTCCTCACCTACAAGCTCAACATCGAAATGCTTGCCTAGATCTCCATCAATGACTTGGCCACGATCATCAGCGTCGTAGATCTTCTTAGCACCGTGCTGGATCGCGAACAAGTAGCCAACGCTCTTGCGCACGAACGAATCGTAAGGGAGATGATTCAAAATCCGATATTTCAGATCGGCTTGAGCTTCTAAAGAGAGAAAGATCGTACCTTTAAGATCCCAATCTTTAGGGGTTAGCGAGTTTCCGACAGCTAGAACTTGCCAGCCTTTGATTTTGACCAAACCCTTGAGCTCCTCTGTTGGGTACTTTGTCACCGACACGACGATCCATTTCTCCGTACGGAAATTAGCGTACGGCGAGGTTTTGTCGGAGACGATCTGGATCGAGTTCCAGTTTACTTGTGGTCGAGTGAGAGATTGTAGAGATTGGATCGATTGGGATTGGAAACAGAGGAGAGAAGCTGTGTCGGTGGTGTTGTATAGGAAGAAGAAAGCAGCGATTGTTACGACGAAGAGGAAGAAGACAGAGATTCTGCAGAAATTGTCGGAGAACCATGAAGAGAAATCTAGGTTTTTGGGTTCAACGAACCTGTGGCTATGTTGGTTAATAGAGAGCTCTCTGATCCGAGATTTCGATGGCTTAGGAGCCACACGATCTTGAACCAACATCGGATTTCAAATTCTAAAACCCAGAAACCAAACTCACCAAAAGATAGAGAAAGGAGGATTTGTGTGTGTTGTTACTTTCCCTTTCCCGGGAAAAAAAACAAGACAACGACTATCTGCAGATTGGGTTTGTTGTCGGAATCCGGAGGTTGCTTATGCTTGAATCCAAATGCAAAGTTGTTCGTTGAGCCTGTTAGGTCAAATGTCTTTATCAATCTCACTATGTACAAAGAGACAACTAAAAGAGTTAATGGCTGCTGGATCTGTAGGACCAGACAAGCTAATCTCAATTATTTATCTTATTTGTTTAAATTAGTTTCTTAATCTTGTTATCTCAAGAAGATGTGGCAGTTAAAGAATCAACGTATAAATTACGTATAACAAATTTGGCTGTTGATACAATGCTTAAAGAGACAGACACTTACCAATAGTCACCACATGAGCAAGTTCCATTCTTGAAATGATGAAACCTCCTAACATCTCTCAAGATGATTTCTCTGTCAACAATCTTTGAGATAAACTTTGTTGCGAGATGACAGTCGTTACAAACCCTGAGGTTTTTAGCTACCCTTATAACCGTGCCCGGCGATGTGTTTAGTATCCCAAACGCAATTGCTAGCTTCTCACTGTGTCCACAAAGCAAAACCTCTTTCTCATCTTCTTCTACATTGTGAAGCACACAAGATGTGTCTGGTACATATCCTTCTCTTCTCATTTTATCAGTCAAGATCTCGAGGTATCCGTGGAGCTTTTCGCTTTGCGGGTGAGAAGAGTCACCGGCTATGAATTTATGTACTTTATCGCCGTGCTCTATCCAGCTGCATCCTGGCTCTTTTCTCACGCCTTTCTCTTTCATTTTTCTCCTTACCTCTGTTGCTTTATCCCATAGGCCTGCGGATGAGTAGATATTGGCAAGTAGCACATAGTGACTAGCTACATTTGGTTCCAAGTGAATGAGATTCCGAGCAGCAACTTCTCCAATTTCTAGGTTATTGTGAATCCGACAAGCACCTAGGAGGCTACTCCAAGCTCCAGCTTTGTCAAAAACAAGAGGCATCATGTTCATGAGCTGATATGCTTCTTTAACTCTACCAGCCCTTCCAAGCAAATCTACAACACAAGCATAATGATCTGAGCCGGGATCAACGCCATAGTCTTTTTTCATGTTGTAGAATATCTTTAATCCTTCGTCCACCATACCTGAGTGACTACAAGCTGCGAATACTGAGATGAATGTAACCTCGTTTGGTTTTACGTCCTGAGCAATCATCATTCTGAGCAGATCTATTGCGTCTTGCCCATTTCCATGCATCCCATAAGCCATTATAATCACATTCCAAGATATAACATTTCTGATTCGAATCTGATCAAACACTTTTCTCGACATGTGTAGGCACCCGCATTTCGCGTACATGTCAACTAAAGCGCTTCCTACAGCCACATCAGTTGCCAAATTTCCCTTAATGGCGTAAGAGTGGATTTCTTTTCCCTTTGCTAATGCTGATAGTGCAGCACAACTGGGGATGATTGTCATCAAAGTGATGGAATTAGGTTTCAGACCAGCTCGGCTAGCTCCTTCACTGTTTTTTCTTTCAAAATTTTGCATCTTGTGTAGCACAAGAAGCGCGTCCTCATGGAGTTCTGAGAATACATAACCTGTAATCATCGTGTTCCATGTAACTAAATCTTTATCTTCTAGTTCACCAAATATCAGCTCGGCAATATCGATCTTTCCAAGCCTAGAATACATATCCATCAGTGCATTTTGCACAAACCTGTCTTCATATAAACCTCTTTTGATGACAAATCCATGGATCGCTTCTTTTCGGGAGAGTACATCAGAACGGACACAAGCAGGGACAACACTTGCCATTGTGGTTGTGTTAGCTAGAAGCCCAGCACTTTCTTCCATTTCAATAAACAAAGACAATGCTTCCCTGTCATGTTCGTTCTGAGCATATCCAGTGATCATAGCATTCCAAAGACCAATCTTTCGATCAAAGATTCCATCGAATACCCGACGACCACTCAAAACTTGCTTGCAATTGCAATACATGTCAACCAAAGCACTGCCAACATAAGAATTTTCATCCAGGGAGCCATTTTTCAAAGCATAGGCATGCATTTCTTTCCCTGTACGAAGCATCTCTAAGTGCGAACACACAGGAAGAACACTCGAGATAGTGAACCCGTCTGGTTCAACACCTTCGAGCACCATTTCGCGCAAATACTCCAATGCTTCAAGAAACTGCTCGTTCTGACACAACGAGCTCAACACAGTGTTCCACGTGACCAAGTCACGGTCTTCAAAAGATCCAAGCAACACCTTCGAATACAAAAATTTCCCGAGCTTACCATACATAGCAACCAATGTGTTAACGATATACGAATTCAATTCACCCTTTCTCAAACTATAAGCATGAACCTGCTTACCAAGCAACAATCCCTCAGACACAGGCAAACTCGAGCAAGCAAGAGCAACACTCACCAAAGTAAACGAACTAGGCTCCATATTCTCATCCAACATACACCGAAACGCATCTAACGCCATCTCCCACATCTCAAAGCTACAAAGAGAAGAAATCATAGAGTTCCAAGAGACTTGGTTTCTCTCAGTAATTCTATCGAACACCTTATATACATCTCCGAAATCTCCACACTTTCTATACAAATTCACAAGGGTATTAGCAACGGTCACTGAATCTACACCGTATCCGAATTTATAAACATGGGCATGAACCTGTTTCCCTAAATCAATGTCCTGAAGATCGGCGACAGCTTTTAACAAAGCAGGGAAAGCGAAATTATCTGGCTTTATACCCAAAACAATCATATCAATGTAAGTCAAGATAGCTTCACGGAGCAAATTGGATCGAACTTTTGATCGTAGAGAATCGATCCACCACTCCGGCGAGCGTGATTGAGAGATAAGCTTCGAAGGTGCTCCATCACCGTCTTCGGCGACTGTAACCACCGTTGCGGAGGCTGGCGTGGCGCGAAGAAGATGAGAAGGTTTTTGGCGGGAAATAGGAAACGGGGAAGAGACGGGAGGGAGAAGAAAGTGAAGGCTAGAGGACATAGACATTAAGCTTTTCTTCCTTCTCTATCGCTTTATCTCTAACTCTGTGACTATGCGAGTCCAAGTAGTTTATTATATGGGCCTTTAATGGGCCTTAATTAAGCCTTTAATGGGCCTTATTTAATAGACTCGCTAATTATTTCTCTGCTTTATTCGCATAATAATAAAAGAGTATAGTGAGAGAGTGAGAGAGAGAGTGAGAGAGAGAGAGTGAGAATTCAAAAGGAAGTAAAATATCATCCCGCCATTGATAAAAGCTCGAAGAAAGCTTGTTTCGTAAGCAAAAAAACTAGGAAGATGACGGAGTTTCCTTCTACGACGGAGAGAACGGTGGCTTCTTCGCTTCTACTCCTCTCTTATGGACCTGTGTTATTCTCACATACAAGGTCGCGAAACGAAACCTGATTTCAAAATTTCTCTGCTAATTTTCGAAATCGCACGGTTCAGATCTGTTTCGTCTTCTTCGATTTCTCTGATAATCGTATTGGGTTGATAATAGGTCGAGATCTGTGGAGGATTCGAGCTGTGTGAAGAAACTATGCAACGAAGGAAGCTTGATGTTGGGATCTAATACAGGATCGAGATCGTGCGGCTCAGATCTGTCTAGCGACGGTTCGTTTGCGAATAGAAACGATCTCGGATTAAAATTCGATTTCAATGGAGGAGATCCGTTTCGTCTCGTTGATTTCAAGGTGCGTTCTCTTTGAATCTTCGTGGCTTCTCTGTTTCGTAGCTAGATCTGCCATTGTTATGCTTTACTGTGTTCGTTAGCTTGTGTAGAGTTTGAGATTTTGAAATTATGTTTTGAGATTTTGTTATGCTATGAGTATGTGTAAGGCCTAATACATAGCTTTTCCGATGTATGGTTTTACGTAGACGGCGAGGAAACGCCGTTCACAGGTCACATGGGGATCTATGAGTTATAATAAGGCAGAGAATTCGATGATGAACCATGTCTATGATCTCTCTACATGCTCTGTTGATTCTAAAGAAGAGTCTTCGTGTTTGTCTACTGGCTCTAACGATGTTTCGAGTATCGAAAGCAAGATCAGAAATCAGAGAAGTAAGGAGAAGCTAAGAGTAGTAGAAGAAGAGGCTAAGAGCAAAAGGAAGAAGAAAGAAAGTAGTAGTAGTAGCAGGTCAAGTTCTATACGCCGTAGAGCTAAAGATATCTTGGAGTTTCTTTCTTTAGCTTCTTCTTCTGAAGTTCAGATTCGTCTGATTCTTGGTGATAGCCCTGACACAAGCAAAGCCCTTAGAATGTATAACTATGCTTCTCTCTTATACTGACACTACCATCACACACATAAAACACCTTGTTACATGTTTTAGCCATTAATAGTATCTTTGTGCAGGTTGTTGAAGATGGAGGAAGTGAAGAGGTATGGCACAGGAGGAAGACTTGATCCTTATATTTACAAGGTAATGTTCTTCTTTGTGAACACCCTTAGTAAACTGTTTGATTCTTGAAAGCTTACACAAAAAGTTTCCTTGAAGTGCCTTACAATAAAACATAGGTTGCTTTGTCTTGTTATTTATTTGTAGATTGCATGAAAAGCTAAAGAAGACATTGCTGGAAGCAAGGTAAGACTTATTATTCCTTTTGCTACCTTATGGTTATATACAAATTTAACATTGTCCTAAGTCCTAACATGGATTAGGGAAATTAAAACTATATATATATGGTCTAAAATGCTAGATTTTATAAGAAGTGGATATATCTTACCTATGAATAACTATAAAAAATTAGAGTCAAGGTTAGATATTTGTTTGATTGAGTGCAAAAGAATGGGTTGATTACTGATTAATCCTATAAACTCCATCTAACCTCATTGGCCACCTTGGATTTACCAATTTATTAAATGTGATTTGCACGAAACATAAGTATATTCTTCTTCATACAAATAAAATATAGATAAATATTGGGTCAACTATACATTAAAATAGATTAGCCTAACTTTCAAACAAGATCAAGTTTTTTTAAAAAGTAACTGACCCAGACATATCAGTTGACATTTGTTTTACAAAACAAAATCATCTGACACTATTAACTTGTTCTAAGAATTATATGTCATTATACAACAACGTGTCATGTAGTGTTTATTTAGTTCGAAAAATATTGAAATTAAAAAAAAACTTATACCAACAAAAAAAGGTTTTTAAAAAGTCATGAAAACAAGTCCAAAAAAGTGGATGAAATTAAGTCCATCCATCGAGAAAGATGCTTAAAGTAAACGCTTTACTTTTCAAGCGTTTCTTTCTTTTATTACCGCAAGTCAAGAATACGCGGCGACTGTTTGGTACTGTGGCGAACCATTCTCACGCGTATTCATTAATTTCCCTTATTATTTGTTTGAAAACAGAAAAAGGAAAATAGGAAATCTATACTATAAAAGTAGAAGAACTTTCTCCCGGTGATTGACATGTGACACTTTTCGACTGGCGGATTCAAATAAAAAATTAAGAATTCAAACTGTCACATACATGATTCGAACTCGGGTTAAAGACTTCAGTAATAGAGAACTTAACCAAATATATTATTTCATTTTTCTTGTACTTATTCTTAAACATATACTCTTATTACTTAAGGAATGTCAATTGCACCCCTACTTAACATGTAAACTTGATCATTAACTATTAATAATATATTTTTATACTATACACAAACAAGAAACATTTTAAATTAAATAATTATGAATAAATGTACCATTCAAGAAAATCATCTGCAAATATGATTAGTTTGATCAACTCACAAAGTTTGGAGAATGAATATGTTTAACATTGGGGTATTTTCAACTCGCTTGGGAAGCTAAGTCAATATTCAATTAAAAAACAATAATAAAATAATAATAATAATAATAATAATATTCTCATTCATGATAGGAGTCAACTTATCATATTACAATAAACAAAAAAAACTACATCTTAAAGAAATTAGAGAAAATAAGGATGTAAAAAATTATATAAATTAACCATCAAGAGAATTGAGCTATTGATCAATGACTACTCATATGGAAATATGTAAAAATGAAATGAAGTCATAATAGTATAAACAAATAATAAGTAATGAAAATGAACTACCTTTTCAAAAAATTCTTTGTTAACCGGAACCTCACTTTACCTTCAGGTTTTGTCACTTTATCATCTTAACCGAATAGCAAAAAAAGTAAAACAAAATACTAAATCAGCGTTTAAACATTAAGAACATTATATATGTGAAAAATTGATTTTTCACAAAAAAATATAAAATAAGTTTAGTAAACCAAAAATAAATATGTGAAGAATTGATTTTTCACAAAAAATAATAGAAAATAAGTTTATTTAGCACTTTACAAATCCATAAAAAACATTTGAAAGTTTTAAAATTATATAGAAATATATTTTCCATATTAAGGAAAAATGAAATTCATTCGCAACGCACATACCTTCTCACTACAAGAAAAAACAGATATAGCCACGACAAAGCCACGAAATAATTGGACCTCCACTTAACAACATCTTTCTTAAAGTGTTTGCAGTTCAAAGTTAACATTTTATACATACGAGCACAACTATAATTTTTATTTGGCAAACGAATCAAAACAGTTAGATAAGACATTCAGAATGGAAAATCGCTAGGTTATGTGTAACAAACTTTAACAGTTTAAAAAGTTTAATAAGAGTTTTTCGATTCATTTTTAATGTAAAGCGCATTTCAAATACTAAAAATATCTCAAAAGCTAAAATATCATATATTTGCTATAATAAGAAAAGAAAGATTGCAAAATTTTTCAACTGAAGTAGAAAATGAATTTTTAAAATGGCATAAATTATATTACTTGCTAAAACTTTATCTAAGTTCAATTAGATTAACATCATAAATTTTTCAAACCCATGTAAGTACTTATATTTTATTTACAAATTTCTTTAGCAAACAAAACTTTTCAAATATTAATTTAACAAAGTGAAAAAAAATAATTTAAAATAATTTTAATTTACAATTAATATAAATACTCAATAAAATTATAACAATACTCCTTTTGTTCCACATTAAATTGTGTTTTAAAGATTTTCAGAAACATTAAGGAAAGTTGTCAAAATGACTTTAATGACATTAATTTATATTATTTTTATTCTTTTTAATGAAATGTATAATATAGAAAATATGTTGTAAAAACCTAAAATCACATTTAAAGAGAAACAAACAAATATTCTAAAACAATATTTAATAATGAACATAAGGAGTATAACTTAATATTTTAAAATTCCAGTACAGTTGAATTTTTTTTCCAGTGTGCCTTATAATGTGTTATAGTACAATATATTACGTGGACGTAGACTTTTCTCGAAAATTGGAATGAAAAACAAAAATGATAATTACACCCGCGCTCCCCTAGTAAACATAAAAAGGAAACGTGAAATAAATTTGTTAAATGTCCAAAATTAATAATTGGAAAACGAAGCTGACAAGAAACGCTGAACAAAAAAATTCCTTAAATCAAAAACGCTAATTTACAACAGAAATTAAGTTGGTCAGATTCTCATAATCTCGACCCAATACTTTTATAAATTAAATTTCAGTCCAAATTTTTTTTTACTAATTCACAAGTTAATACATTAATAGTTTTATTTAGCATTTAATGTTATATAATACTCCCTCTGTTTTGTTATATAAGATGTTTTAGTTAAAAGCACAAATATTTAGATATCATTTATGTTTATTGTTTTCTACAAAAAAAAACATTATTTATAGCTAAATCAAAATAATTCAACCAATCATACAAAAGAATGCATAATTCAATTAATTACATTACACTAAATACAATTAATTTTTGCTTTGAAACTCTAAAACATCTTATAAAATGAAACAAACCAAAAACACTAAAACATCTTATATAAATAAAAAGAGGGAGTACATTTTAGAAAATATAAGGGGCATGGTGCGATTACAAAGAGAATACAGAAATGAAAATATAAGGGGCGAATATGTAATAAAATAAAAACAAAGGGACATATATAAAAATAACATAAAAAGGGCAAGCAAGGTCATTACAAAACCCTTAAAAATAAAGAAAGAAGGGAGACTTCGTTGGCGTTTCCTTTTAGCCTTCCTATAAATTGAAACGCGACTTTGTTAAAAACCTTTCATCATTATCTCTCCAAGTCTCTCTCTCTCTTCAAGAGAAAGACGCAGAAAAAAAAAGAAGAAAATTAAAGAATCAATTTCAAAGAATGGGGAAATACGTAGAGATGCTCGACGCAGGCGTGAGAATAGCGGCGAGGTTTCATTCTCACTGTCCTCAGACGGCGCGTCTCTATTACCATCCACCGTCTGACGGCCATCACCACCACGGCGTCACGGATTTGATCGGAGGAGGTGGCGGCGGTGGGATTTTTGGCGGGTCGGGTCAAGATTCGACCGGTTTGGTTGGTGGTGGGTTAGGAACCGGAAGTGTTGTTGGTTGTGGTCTAAAAGCTACTAATGGATACGAAGACGCTAGAGATCTCTTGTTATTCTCCGTTGTTTGATTGATTTATTTGAGATTCATATTAAAAAAAAAGAAAGAAATATTTTATATATGGGAGGAGATAATTGATGACTGATGATGAACAATGTTTTTGATTTTATGTTTTCTTTTAATTACTGTTTGAGAAAGCTTCATATTTTTGATACATTTTTTGATGCAATTGTTCTTAAAGTTATTGGAAACAAAAATTTAATGTTTGATAAAAAAATATTATTTGATTCGTTTTTTGTTTGACAATTAGTTTCGTTGTTAGGTTTCCTCATCTATGGGTTAAGAACCCCTATTGACGAAGCTATTTAATATGCCTTTTGGAATAATTCCTTTGCTTGAGGATGCAACTTGCAAATTGTTTATTCTTGACGGGTCATTAATAAAATACTCTGTATATCATGTTAGTTGAATCACATCCGAACATTACGGATATAAACAATGATATGCCGGTTTTGTCCAAATATATCGTTAAACGTCATCTTATTAGCTGTCTCAATGGTGTCAAGATATGGTCCTAAAGAAAACTGGTAATAACACAACTATCAACAAACATGTCTCTTGCTTCTTATAATTAAAATGGTGTATCCGTATATGAATACATATTTAAATACATAATTATTTGTTTTGGTATACGAGTGTTTGTCATGTGTATCTTTGTAAAGAGTTGGGTTCTCCTTGACGGTTTCATGTGGCTACATAACCTTTCAAGGATCCATAAAGAGGTTGAGACTTTCTGAAACTAACAATGTCTTGTATTTCTATGAATGGTGATTCCACTTTGTCCTTGTCTGAAGCCATTTCCTTCAAATGATTGTTTCCATAAACGCATATGCTCATCGATTTCTTTTTTGGAGCATCGATTTTAATGTAATCGTCAAAGAAACCTATCAGCTCATCCTTCTTTAGCTCTCTAAGTGCAGCCACCTAACAATGCAATAACAAACCACAAGTAAAAGCCATGTTATAGGTTAGAGGTTAACTCCGTTCAGAGACAGAGGGCTTTGTTCTATTTACCTCTGCGTCTACGCGGTTGAACTTGAGTGTCCCGTTTTGAATCTCTCCCCAGTAAAACCAGGATTCCTCCGTCAAGTTCTTGAATTTTTCAAGCTTCATGTCTATCAAAGCTGTTACATTGCTCTTGAGGAGAAAAAGTCATGTGTCGGTTAGTATGTGTATTCATGTTATCAAGTAACCTCTTTTAGAGGCTTGCTTACTATTGTAGGATGTCTCTTTGTACTGAATCTTTTAAAATATATATGATGTATAACATATGGTTTGACATCTCACCTTGAATTCCTCATCTGTCATCTTATAGAGTTTACTCTCAAGGTCCTTGAGTAGTGACTCGACCCTCGAATCAATATGTCCAGGACCCTATTGAAAATACACTCAAAAGTAATTCAAGAGAGATAAAGTAACTATACAAAGTCCGAGAAGGACGATAAGTTGGTACCTTAACTGAAGACTGGATAATGAACTGTACACCATAGACGCCAGAGTCGTTGCTGCGTCACAGAAAATTGAGTAATTATGTATCAAATATAACTCAAGAGCATACAAACATCTGAAAAATCATGTACCTTTGAGAAAGTGAAGTGATGTAACCAAGTTGTTCCACCGTTCTAAGCTGATGAAATGTGGCTTGCTTTGCAATTAGTTCGAAAAGCTGAAGTTTAACATTCATGGAGTATTCATCTTGATGCACCTGTTCGCGGCAAACCAATTCCCGTTAACAACAAAACCACAGTCTGCAACAAGAAATATTCTAAATTCACAATGACTCTTGAGTACCACTTAAGTCGTAACTATACCTGAATATAATGCACTAGAGCAGAATTTTCATCGTTGGGGTTTGAGCCTTCTCGATGGTAAAAGTATTTCATTTGTGTTCCGAGCGCTGTAATCCTATATGTCATGAGCTGCGATGGAAATACCGGACGGCATATAGGTTTGGGGTCGTTAAAGAGAACATCTTCAACATGCTTGACCATTGACATAGCTTCACTCTTCTCAACATTTCCTGAAATGAAATGAGACACCACAATGGATATAAACAAACAAAAGGATTTGGAGATTCAAGTCAATAAAAAGTAAGGATAATGTTGATACCTGCTATATAGCATTCAACAAATGTCCTTGATAACAACATTGGAACGAAATTCGCCAAGTCTTCAGCTTCCAAGTGAGAAATAGCATCTAGTTCCTCTGTCCAAGGCCAAGTCTGATCTTGTAATACAAGTGAGCAGTAAGACATTGCTTGTTCATACGGTTGTCTGAATTTGTAATTTTTGTATGATCTTGTGACCGTTTCCTATTAATACATGATAGGGAAGCAGAATAACATGGATTCAGTGAATCTGATAACAAGGCATATGGATGCAGTGTGGAGATCGTATCTATCTCACGATGTATAGGCCTTACAGAGGAAACTCGTGCTAATTTAGAAAGGGGGACGAGGTGTAGTAAAAAGGCTACCTTAATAACGGAAAACCTGTCTGGTTTAACTTCGAATTTTGCTATCTTTTGGATGATAGCTTCCAGCAAAATCCTCAATTTGTGATTAAAACCAGCAAGTGAGAGCTGGAAATATGGAACAGTTAGTCAAACATGAAATTCAATGAGCAGAATATACAAGGAAACATCAGAATCCTTGTACAAAGTACAAACCCACCTCAAACCCACTGCCTGATAGACTTAGCCCATAGTTAAGACCAGCAACCTGAGCATCATAAGCTGAAAAATAGAAGAAAAAAATTGATGTTCATGACTAGAAAGTAACTCAGCATAATTATCTATCAAATCTTACCATATTCATTCAAATAGTCCACAAGCAGCCAAACAAAAATATTGGAAAGAACTACAGCGTCGGGAGAGCTGCCTGCAAGGGGGCAGTTGAAATCCATCATAACATATGCCTTCGGTTTGAAGAATTTTGTATCAGGCTTGTACCACAATCTTGAGAATGATGTCTTTCTCAACAAAACAGGAAATATTTCCTGTTCCACAACAACTTGACTAGGTGACATGAGATAACTGATTCATACAATAAACTTCAAAAGACATATAAGTAGTAACTAGAGTGATGAAACTGAACCTTGTCTATAACATCCTTTAATGATAAATCCGTAGGTATGAAGACATTAGGTTTTGGTAGAAGTAAGTTTACATCAGGGGCAGACTGAACCCACTCCTGTAGTCGAATCAAACAGAAAACAAACTCGAACTGAGGAAGCAAAAAAAGGGCAACTATGATAGGATCTTCAGGAAATTAATATATCGAAGGCCAACCTGAATCGTGAGTTCGGTTATCTTCGCAAGAGAATAAGCTGTGTTGTACCATGGCTCAACCTTGTCCGTCTGCCCTTCAAATTTATTTGATTCCCAAAAGATTCTACAAATATAGTGGCATTACAATGTGAATTCATTAACATCACCACATGACACACTCATGCCAATTAGCTGCATTAAATAATATGGCCGACAGCATTTTATACATTTAGCACCATCCTCAGCTTTTTGCGAAATAAATGGGATGGAAAAAACATTAGAGCACAATAGTCAAGTAAGGCAAAGGGATACGGTAGGTCATCGATTGCTTGGGTAATGTATACAAGAACAGAGACTTACCGAATATTACTCGGTGAAAGCTCCTCTAGAACCTTTTGTATAATAGTTGGATTAAATTTTGAAGGGAGTGATGATCCAACAAGCCAATGCTTAATCGGGTATATCTGAAGCATAATTTCAAAAGGACACAGAAGATAAGCACACAAAAGGTAAAATCTGTAGCCACAAAATTGGGTTTCCACTTGGTGATATAAATGGCTATAACTTCAGTCACAAGAATTAACTTCGCAAGGGTGATGTAGAAATGCTTTATGAGATCATACCAGAGGTAAACATCTATTCTAAGTTTTGAGATCAAGCAGAAAATATGAAAAGCTATATGACAGCTGAGAGATACTATTACCGTCATGTTTGATGAATGCTCCACTACATAAGAAATTGGGTCGATTTTGGCTTGATAATGAAATTGTGCCTCGCAGGTAGCTGCTAGCTTCAACAACAATAAAAGATGTATCAATTTCTATCAAAACACTGAATCAAAGAGAATACTAGCAAGATTAAAAGAAAACAATAAGAGATAAGGTGAAACATAGATTCTATTGTACAATTTAATAATACTAAATTACTCATACCTCATCAAAGATCCATTGTGAAACACCAGAGTGTTGTAAAAGCTTAATGTATCTGAACAACAACCCTAAAACTTCTTGCATATGCTCTGTATATCAAACAAGAAACAAAATCAAACCAAACCAGACCAGAAAATATCAGGTGCTGACTAAACATGAAGCAGAGAAAGGAGAAAGATTTTTGTGAGCTTCACTGAAATAAAAACTATAAACAAAATAAAACAAGAAAGGATAAAGAAGCCCACCATGGCCATTATCAGTAAGATTAATCCAAACATTGAAGAAAGAATAATCCATACTCCAGTCTCCTTCACCAGCGTACAGTTCTGTTGCCCAACCTACAAGTATAAGGGAAATTTAAGCTAGATTGCAAGACTACTAGACGTCGAAATGTTGATGCACAAAGAAAACTTACCCAAGGTTTTTAGGGCATGAAACAAACTTCCTTCGCCTTCATGACCAATTAGATGACTAAGATAATTACATGGTGCTTCTTCATAATGATGGATGCTAGGAGATACCGGCCACGACACATTAAGCTCGTGACCCTGCTCTATAGGTACAGCCTTTACAAGAACCTAAAACCATTGTAAATACAAGAATTGAACATAGCACCTTAGAGACATTTAACATTAGTTTATCTCCATCTACTGTATATACTAAAAGGTAATTAGGAAAAACACCTGCAAATGGTCGGAAGAACACGGCAGACCAGGAAATTTAGGGATATCCTTGTTAGTGTTTTGAATTCCCTGGAACAACTCTTCCACTAGGCCTTGAGTTTTATCAAGGTTCTCTGAAGAAATCCAGAGCAAAGTGATGTATAAATGTTACATATGTTAATACTTTTGATCTATGAAAGTATGAAAATTTGAGTTTTGGGTTAGCTCCAAAACCTACCTTTGCCATAAACAACCAGATGCATGATGTTAGCAGAATAATGTTCATCATAGAATTTAATAAGCTCACTCCTTGTATCTATTCCTTTTGTTTCAGGTTGAACATGAAGCGTATTCATGTTACCTAAGCAAAAATATCAATTTCTTAGCAAGAATAAAGACTGGGACAGGACGACAGACGTTTCATATGCATCACACTGCAAAATTTTGTTACGTGAGCATCGGTCATCACAATTAATAATAGATAAAACACGAACCTGTGCTAAACTTGTGATATGGATGGTCTTCGCTACTTAGATGTTTATGTAACTTTGTGAACATAAAAAGAATACAAAACTTTACTAAGCATTATAAATTCAAAGGTTCATCATAACCAAATGGATAACTATGTACCTGGGTCATACGCCATGAATCAGACAACAAGTTTTGTTGATTCTCTGTAAGAGAGAAAGAACTTGTAAGAATTTGTAATATAATAAGAAAAACAACAGAGAAGCTACCGAGAATATACCAGAGTCGACGGCCTTGATCTCTCTCATGGTTGCATCAGCAGACATAAGCGGTTTGATAAAAAACTGTGCGAACCTGGTAAGACAACAACACAAGAATCAAACACAGTCAAAAGGCGAAACCATATAAGAACAGTAAGCAAGTGAAAACATACAAATGCAAATCAACCTGTCTAAAGCCTCATCGAAACAGTCAGTGTTGACATCGAAATGGTAGTTTGTATCTTCACTAGATGTATAAGCATTTGTGCTACCTCCATGCTACAACAATATAATTCCAATAAGCACACTATTTCATTTAAGTTTACTCTTAAGTTTAAGAAAAGAAACATATGCACCAACATTCAATTATGATCCACAACTCGTAAAGAACATTAAATACCTCTGAGATGTACTTGGAGTAACTATCTTCCTCTGGGTATTTATCACTTGCATAAAACAGCATATGCTCTTGAAAAATTGACAAAAACACCATCAGAATCAAAATTAAACAAACTCAGCTCAAAGATTGAATCCTCCTATGGAGAAAATCAACAAAGGAGAGATTTAAAAGTTACCAAGGAAGTGAGCAAGCCCTTCTAATCCATTTGGATCAGAGAAAGATCCAACGCTAACATTCATCGAAGCAGCACACTGAAAAGCAAAGGAGATGAATCCTACAGCTTAATTTACCATCAGCAAGAGTTAAGAGCATGAATAGATTCCTTTACCTTGTCTGTTTCTGGGTCGCTGATTAACAAAACCTCGAGCGAATTTCTGAGAACAATCCTCCGATATTCTCTCTTGTCCGTACGTGG